>JAZHRO010000059.1:7510000-8760000 GCA_037157565.1 Thalassia testudinum | reverse complement strand
ATGATAATCTGAATTGTCAATAGGATGCATGAAATAATGGTGGTGAGCTCACTGCGTTAGAAAGGAGGGTCTTCATTCTTGTTCAACATGGTGCCCCATCTTTTGTTCATCAACTTTCTCTCGAGAGTTTGGAATTGTGTTTGGATCCACAAATTCAAAATCCCCTCCTAAACTCAGGTCAAAACACCTCCATAAACTTAGGAACAGAGATGTGCTAGCAAGAGACAAGTTCAGGCATGACCAGGTGAGGGAGAAGATGGAGAAGATGAGGATAGCGGGAAATTGGAATGGTATTGGCCACTAAGATATCATCATGATCTTGATTTCTCTGCAGTGAGGGTTCATTTTAAGGAGATAACGTGGGTGGAGGGTAAGAGGGAAGGAATTGTGGTCATTTAAAAATGGACAATGTAGATAAACAAATAGTTTAGAAAATGGAATTTGTCTAAAGGGCTGACTTGAAAATAGATTGAAACTTGAAGGTGCATTCAACCAAATCAAATTTCAGGGTAGAAATGATCTTGCTTCAACCTCAAGGGATGTTTATGTCTTCTGTTTATTTCTTTGCTTGTCACTTCTGTGTTCTCTTTTTGACATTCATTCATATGTAATTATCAGCAGCAGACTATTGAGAGGGGTTTTTTCCCCTAACACCCAGGATTAATTGTTATCAAGGTGATGCACTCTCTTGCACTCCAAAAGTTGACAGGACAAATCCAAAGTTTGGTGAATCACCGTATCCAAGGCATCACTAAGAATTTTTTGTTCTCTACAGAAGCGATGGCCTTTGGTGCTCCGTTAATGTTGTCCTCTTCTATAACAGAAATATGTTCCTTTTTGGATGATGCTGGAATTATTTATTAATCACCCTTAATTTGCAAAGACTTGCCGGTGGTTCCAAGTCAAGGATTCTAACCCCAATCCCTTTCATGCAGAACTCACTTTATGGTTGATAATTAGGTTGATACACTTTAAATGGTAGTGCACTTTGGCTATTGTTAAATATTGGTTGTTGTTTCTGTAAACCTCAAAATTTTTCAATTAATATCTGAATTGAAATGGTCTTCTAGCTTATAAGTAATTTTATTGTTGTTTATAGATTCTCATATACGTGAAATTTGTGCAGCCAGAAGCCATGTTAAAAAAACATTCAAGAGATTTGTTTGGCCCAAGAATAGAATTTAGAGAGTACTCCTTCCTAGAAAATCCTTCACTTCCTAAAGAGGTTTGAGGACATCATTTCTGTAAACCTCTAGAGCATCTTATTCTCACGCATGGTTCTTGTAATGGAAGCACTCATATGAAAATTTTATTTGTTCAACATTGCAGATTAAGGAGTCTCTGCTACATGTTCAATTTTGTGAAGAGCACTCTGCTGGCTGCAATATGACTGCTCCTGGATTGTTAAGGCTCCCCATGAACAGAGATGAAGATACGGTAATACCATCTAGTCCATCTCTTATCACTGTGATATCATCAGCTTGATAATGCCGTCTCTTTTTTCTCTGAGAACGTCCAACACTTATTTCTTTCTAGTGACTTGCAATGAACTCATTCTCTGAAATTTCTTCACTTTCTTCAATAAGAATAGATCTTTTACGGCATTTCGGTACATGGACCAATTGATAATGAGAAACACAGTTCCTTACATTTGATTGCTACGAATCATACTAATGGAAAATGCAGGAAAGATGTTTCTCATTATTGCATTTGAAGAGAGGACTGGTCCATCCATATTGCATTTTTTGTAACTTATTTCGGCATTAAGAATCAAACACTCCCTCATATAAAGGCAGCTTGAGAGTATGAACTTTGGGTTAATTGATCATAAAGTCATAGGAGAATGTGCATCATTTAAAGTTCTCTCCCTACTGACTTGTGAATTTTAACCTGCAGTTTGTTAGAATATTTTCATCTTACAAGGATGTCAAGGTCCTAGAATTCTCGTCCATGGTTGGCACCTTTGAAGGTTTTACTGATAAGGCAAGCTACTTCCTCTTATTTAATGTATTTAATCCCCATGTGGCTTGTAAAATGTTGGCAAATAATGACCTGAAGCATTTTGGCAAATACAGGAAAGGGAAAAAAGATTCAGAAGACGTGTAAGTAGATATACTGGTTTATGGTGTTGCCTGGAGAACCTCAAGGTTAGCCCTATATTCTATGACATGTTCTGGGATGAGAAACCTGGTTGGAAGCCCCTACCTCCATTGACAAAGGAAGATAACCATCCTAAATGGGTGGATTAATCCAAGGAAAAATATTTCTACCGGAGAGTAATATAACCGGAGTTATATCAGTGATAGTGGAGCAGGTGACAACCCAATATGGAGACAACAATGAGGTTGCCCAATTTTTCAGCCTTCACCTTTGTATGGGTTATAATTTCATCCTTGAAATGGCATTTCTAATTTTTGTTTAGTTAATTTTCTGTTGGACTGTGAGCTATAGATGTAGACTAGAAGTATACCGTAAGACAGGCAGGAATTATATGGTTTGATGCATCATTATGTTTGATAATATGCCGTAATTTTCATAATAGTAATTCCAGACAGATTAACTGTAAAAGAACAAAGGAAAAGGGGAAAAAGCCAGGTGCAATTTTGCTGAAAGCCTGAAATGGTGAGAGAAGAAGACGAAAAAAAAACGTGCGGTATGAGTAACTAAGAGGAGTTTCCTCTCTGGTATGATGATTGGAAATTCTTGTTTTAACAAGTCCTTTTTGGGTTGCTTTTTTGAACACTTTTTTACTCTGCCCGTGTAGACAAGTTACTGGATCCCCAGATTCACCGCTGTTTAAAAGCAGCAATAAATAAAAGGGCTGTCACCCAAAACAAAATGAAACAGAGAAAAACTCAAACCTAATGAGCTAGGACCAAGCCTAAAGCCTCAACTTGCTGATCACAAGGCCTTGGGCTCGACAAGGTTTACTCATGTAGATTTACATGTTTTTACAATTATGTAGCCTGTACTTTATGCTTATTAATCACAAGTCGTAACACAAGTGATAAAGTTTAGTGTGATAACCTTTAAATACATAGCCCATGATATAGCATTTTTAATTAAAATAAGTAAGTTGTAAGACAACAATTAAGAACCTCGCTCTCTCATATGTGCACCTTTCCTCCGCCAAAAAGGATGATGTAGGTGAGCCTTCCCAAAAAGGCTGTACTTTCTTGAAAAGTGCTGCTAATTTTAAGTATGGCAAAGGACGGTTGCTGTTGTAGGGTAGGGGGCATAGAGACAGGATAATACGTTCTTTAAATCAATTTTCAAGCCTAAGCCACAAAAAAAAAGAAATCTTCACAACATGATTGCTTTAGACCTGCTACAGCATCCATACCTAATATCAATTTAGTATTATGGATAATGGGTATATATATATATATATATATAGGAAAATTATTTAATGAGCACTATGCTAAAAAAGACCCATGTAAGCACTAAGTTATGACCGTCGAATGAGAAATAAGATTGATGAAATCACTCACATTCTTTGTTAGTGATTTTTGTATAACAAACAAAATTACGTTATCAAATATGGAAACTTTTAGTTACCTTTAATATAATATATATGGATATTATAGATATGGTATGGTATCATAACAATATTGCTAGAGTTTTGATCCATGTTATTTTGAAGATTATCATTTACAACTTACAGTTTCATTCGTTTGTAGATGTACGAGTTTCAATTTTGAAGATAGTTATCCTCAAATCGGCATTTTAAACACTGCATGTGATCCATTGTATATATTAAGGTAAGCTTTCTAATATATGTAAGCATCGAATGAAGTGTATTACAGAACTTAAAGAATTGAATGTTTTGTAATGTAAATATGCTTATCGTACAACAAATATGTTCATTGCAAAAGTTATAATTTATATTATTACAAAAAGTTATTTATTTGTATGCATGTTCAGGTGTTCTTTGTAATATAATAGAACTAATGGACTATTTTGTAATATAAATATACTTGCCATATAACAAATATGTTCATTGCAACGGTTGTGATTTATACTATAACAAAAAATTATTTATTTGTATTACATGTTTATGCGATTGTTGTATCACAACAAAACAAATCTATTTGGTTTTTTCCTTTTTTTTGACATTGGGATGGTATTACAAAAATACATGTAAAATGCACTAATCAATATCGTAAATGTATTGTATTACAAAGGTTTACAAAACATTTTACATTATGCATTAACATATATATTTTTCTTTGATGCTCAGATTGCAATGGAGTAGTTATTGAGATTAAAGATTACATAGGGAATCGATGAAAGTATTAAATGGTATTACAAATACATGGATTGTTGTTATCTTTGCACGAGCTAAACACCACCATGCATAAATTGTAACCCCATTAATGTTATTTAACGCAGGTATGCAAGTGATAAATTATATCTATTACTTGTTTTAGAGCACAATCTTTTTAGCGCATCATATTATTATCCATGTTACAATGTCCATCTTATAACGTTACAAAATCCATTATTACCTTTACAAATGGAACAATGATATGGTTACAACACCATTTAACTGTCATTACAACAATATTACTAAGCTGTTACAATTTTTTTAAGCTTGCTATCTTGTATTGTATGTTGTTTTCCATATTATGCGCTGCTATCATGGTGATACACTTTTTATTCATGTAATCCATTATTTTTGTATTTGTCATATGTATTATTATATTACGTATTACAACAAATGTATACATTTTGCATCTTTACATCATTATTTTTTTGTTACAATGACTACGCTTTATTGTTATAAAATATATTCCAATTTTTACAACACGAGTATACATTTGTTACAAAACACGATCTTTTCATTACAAAAGATCTTCTATTTTGTTACAATCATTTTCAATATTTTGAATGATGCGATGAGTTATTTCCGCATCTATTTTTAAAATGTTGAATTGATAAGATAACAACGATTCCCTTAATTATAGGTAGCTGTAAATTTGTTATTTATTTTAATTAGTACCTTTTTGGTAAATCCCATTGATGACGATGCTATGCAAAACCACCATTGTCAAAATAGGTGATTTTTGTATTGATTGAGAGATCTCCATTGGATGTTTCTCATCAGGGGCTCATTTACCCTTTTTTAGCACAACGCGCATGTGATAGGTCCCCTATATGTGTATGTGTGTGTGTGAAAAGTATTTTTTGAGCACTGTGCTCAAAAGATTAAAATTGAGCACACGATATTAATAACACGTTATTTTTCAATACCACATTTCCATTAGCTCGATGGAATTCTAAACTACTATTTCATTTGGAGTGGTTTCCATAAATTATGAGAATGATAAATTACAATCTATGTAATTAATTTCTATGTATTTCTCTAAAATTAGTGGTAGAATCTTGTTTGGTATAATAAATTTTATTCTTTTCATTTTATTTTTGTTACACGTATCATACGTTTGACAATGTAACCTATAAAACGATAATTGCATCAATTTGTCCAACAAGTTAGTGTTTTCATCTCCGAAGCAACGCCTCTGGACCACTTTGAAGTTGGATTCGACTAGTGCAATTGGCATTTAAGCCTAAGTAATGCATCTTTTACCGTTGAAGATGGTATTCAAGGTATTTATCCATGAAACATGGTAACATAGTTGATACATATATACTTTGTGTTTTTGAAACAAAGAAGAAAGACATGACCATTATATTATGCATTACAATACTCTCATTTGACATGATATGTATTATGTCTCATAAAATAGAATATTTATAATGAAGGACAATATATTACTGTTATAATAAAAAGAAAATAGGATATATGCGTTTTACAACCGTTGTATTACAGTGTACCTCGTTAGAGATAATACACATTATGTTTTTCGAAATAGAGCATTCATAATGAAGGACAATAGATTATTGTTACAATAAAAAGAAAGTCGTATTACAAACGTTGTAATACGACATGTGTTTACAATTGTTGTATTACAACATACCCCATTAAGATGGTACGCATTATGTTTCTCAAAATAGAGCATTTGTAATGAATGACGATAGATTACCGTTTTAAATAGAAGAATATTGTATTACAAGCGTTATAATACAACATATGTATTTTACAATCATTGTATTACAGCATACCCCGTAAAACATGATATACATTATGTCTCTCAAATAGAGCATTCGTAATAAAGAACGATATATTATTGTTATAAATAGAAGAATGTCATATTATAAATGTTGTAATATGACATACGTTTTATAACTGTTGTATTACAACACATCCCGTTAGAGATAATATGCATCATGTCTCTCAAAACATATTTTCAAATATTTAACATATCTACAAATCTTTGCTAATCATATATTAGAATATAACTTTTGTTTGTTCATCATAGGAATGTATTCGTATATACCCTAACAATTATGTTGCTTATCATAGATCACCATTTTTAATATATTCAAACACCTAATCATAACACAATTACATGTATGTAAAGCGCATCACAATTTTAAAAATTATTATATTACGATTGTAAACACATCAAAGTTTAGATATGTCACCAATTCATTATATGACATCATACAACTACTTTATGCTTTCATTACAATTTGTCGTTACAACCTTTTGTATCTTATATTACGTCAACCAGATGCACACAATAAGATAAAAATATAGGACGTATCATATTTTGCACAATTTATATTTTGAAATTTGAATTTTGGTCATGGTTAGTTGCTTCATTAAAGGGATTCCGATGTTCATGGAGGCATCGTATCTCGTTTAACATTTATTCTTTTTGAAATGTGACATATTTAATGATAAAACTGTTACTTTTTTTTCGAAGGTTTCCGTTGATTTCGTATTACGAAAGCACCTTTAAGTCAAATTAGTGCTTTTATGTATAACCTTTAGATTTTAATCGGTTGGCCATAAGGTATAGCTCACAAATAGTAAAATGAGCATAGTGCGCATAGAATCCTCCCCTTATATATATATATATATATATATATATATATATATATAATCTTTGAATATTACATGAATACCCCATATTCTTCGTTATTATAGAAATACCCCTAACATATTCTCTTCATTAACAAATATATCCTTCCTTTAGTCCACCATTAGCAAGTTAACCTGACGACTATTAACTAAGGGACATTTATGTTAACATAAAAAAGACGTGAGAAGTATTTTTCTAATAACAAAGAATATAAGGGTATATACATAATATTTAAAGATTACAAGTGCATATATATAAAAATTCATCATCATTTTGAGGTAATATTTATGCCGTTTATCTTAAGTGCTACAAAAACACTTGTGCGCACACTCAATAATCCACCTTCCTATGGACAAAAATATAACTACTACAACTATATATCCTTCATTTTCATGCATATACATCCACAAGTTGCCACACAATTTCATGTAAACACAATATGGCAATGCCTTCGAAAAGCGGCAAAAAGAGCCTACAACCTTATTTGAATGAGGGATAAGAAGGATGATTAGGTGACATGGTAGAGATATAATGAAAAGTACCATGAACAATGTTAAAATATCACCTTAAATCTCCATATATAACATATTCAAATTTTGCACCCCATTAAAACTGATACTACCTAGATGAGTGTCATTTTCACCTCATTAAATATACAATGTAATCCATATAAATTGCATCTCTCTCGTCACAAAAATAAGAACAGTCCCTTAAATGTGAGTTTCGACACTCAAACTTGTGTACCCTCTACCATCTCATACAATTACTTCTATCTCTCTCATAACTTAATGATGGAGGATCACCCAATATAATAAGCAAAGTGGATTGATATCTTATTGTAGAAGTGATTTTTTTAAAAAAAATTACATATATGCCCTTTAACATTTAAATATTATATATACAACGCTATATTCTTTGTTATTATAGAAATACCCCTCACATTTTCTCTTCGTTAACATAAATGTCCCTAACTTAATAGCCGTTAGGTTAACTTGCTAACGGTGGACTAACAGATAGATATATTTATTACCAGAGAAAAGATGTGAAATGTATTTTTGTAATAATAAAGAATATTAAAACACATACATAATATTATAAAATTATAGGAACATATATATAAAAGCCCCCTATAGATAATTGTTATGCCACCATTTCTACATAATGTCGACACTATGCATTATTGATCTGATGGTATAATTGGTACTTTTAGAGTTCATTTGAACACACAGTTAGCAGGAGTTTTTCCCACTTAGGGTGTTTGTTGGAGTTTTTTTCTATCACTTAACATAAACTCCTACACAATTACTTCAATCATTACAATCAAATTATAATAATCATTATTCTCAATTTTACTATTAAACAAATGCTCACTATATCATCAACTCCCACTTTTAATATTAAACAGATACCCACTATAATCACATCAAAATACCAATTATTTTATCCCACCAATTAACCCTTTTATTCCACCACTCAAATAAATATCCATCTCCACGTACTCCATATTAACCCAACAAACATCCATATTCACTTATTCCATATTAACTTCCATATTAACCTATCCCTATATTATTTTCTCACATCCAAATGAGCCCTTACACAAGGTGCACTAGCATCAACTACATAAGAAAATGGCTTGCACATTTTGAATTGCATGTCTGAATGACTTTGTATCCCTTTTTCCTCAAGTTGTAATGCCATTTGCAGGCTCTTATGTCTCGTAACCACGCATGCAACTTCAAGTCCCACTCGCAAAAATTCAAGCTTGTAGACTCAATATGATTCAAATCAACCAAGTTATAAGACATCATTGATTGAGCCCACCTAGCCAGATCTCTCTCCTAGCTCTCTTGAGCCCTAGTTGAGCTTAAGGCTCATTAGGCTTGATAAATCGACTGACATATGATGCCTTTTGTCGCGTTTTCTGAATAAGCCTAGTATGGAAGTTGCTACATATTCATAAAGAGGAATTATCTCATAACACGAAGAAGTGAGGAGGGAACAAAGTTTCCTATGGTTTCCAATTTGACGTGAAGTTTCATGTCCAAAATTCAGCATCCTCAAGAATCCATAAGACGATTGAGAATAATCACAATATTTTGTAGCACTTGCCATCATAAAAGAGTGCAATTATGGTAATACTCAACTAAGCAAAACAACCTAAGCAAAATTGTTAGAAGACGCCCGTTAATTACTCAAGGTCCTCTTTGCAAATTGTTGAAAGCATCAAAAGCTATCCAAGGATTTTTTTCACAAAGACGCTTAACATCCTAAAACTACCCAAACTTTTGTCACCGGAGATGTTACCCAATAAAACGCCATCACCATTGGCAAAATACAAACCCATGTTAAAGAGGGTGAGAACTATAAGATAGCCAGGGATCAGCAAGAACACACATGGCCACGGATAGACAAGATTAACCGAGATAACATCAACATCCATCAGATCTACATTCAACGTTTAACATACTTCAGTGTGGCTTGAGGAAGTAAGCTGAAATAAGCTTCCCTATTTCTACCATCCCGACTTTGTCCTTCCCGTCAAATATAGTCTTCAATTTTTCGTCACAGAGGATCTCTCTTTCGTTCTCTGGGCTCTGCACATACCAAAGCAATTTTGAAAGGCCAAAATAACAATATGGAATCCCCACGTGAAACTTCATTTCTACAAAAAGTAAAGCATTATTATGTTCAAAGTAAAATGGCCAAGCCCCCAACTGGCTGGGCAACCCTGGCATACAAAGAAGCAGACATAAGAATAGAGTAAATAATAAATTGAAGCATTGTTTTTTTCTTTTGACAAGCATAAAATTTGAACCCGGGGCTATTGAGTTGTAGGTAAACTGCTCAATACTTAGACAACATTTAAGGAGGCTAACATTCATGTGATACTTCATATAATTATTCAACCAAGGCTTCTTGTTTGCATCATGCCAATTCTATGGACAATACATTTAACTCATGATCAGTGCACATGCAAGCTACTCTAGAACTGTAAGAAGTGAAGTAAAGGCAAAAACGAAAAGCAATAGTAAGTATCTAACAGGTTAGATTTAAAAAAAAAAAAAAGCACACAGAAAGTTTCTTTTGGAGCACAAACTCAACTGCAACAAAGATTCAAAAGTTCATAACTCACACCCGGTCACCTTGAACTTGGGGCTTTAATGGTAGAATCATGCTCCCTCCGAACTATTTTACAGTATGTACCATAAGTATTCACCCTATGTAATCCAAACAATCCTAAAAGAACCAAGGATAAAAAAACGAAGCAGGTCTGTCGTTTGGCTTTTGAAATTTTTGCAAGCAATTCTGCAATCCCTTCAGGTCTAGTTTAGAAGCTCCATTTACTAACAATTCAGTAAAGCATACGCACAAGACCCCTAACCAATATATAACCTGTGATCTTTAAAACAAAGAATGAACAACATCGTCTGTCCTCACTAATTATTACAATCAAGTCAATCCTTTCAAAACCAAGCATGAGATCCACATTCTGCAAATTAATTGAGGGGCAAAAGGAATTAACTTTTTATGCTGCGAAGAGGAACAAATAGGGAGTGATAGCTTGTTTGAAACTACCTCTGTTGTCATAGAAAGTGAATTTCTCAAGCAAAAAATTGAATACAAACATGACAAGCCTACCATGTAATTTTAGCATGTGATGGGATTTGCCGAGACAGGGTTTAAGCATTCTAGATTTATTGTATCTGAACCACATATTATTATCATTTCATGGACTAGTTATATGCAAATATATTTCTTTGAGACCATGTTCAAGACACAAAAGAATGGCATCTGAATAATTTCCTAAATTAGCCCACAATGAGGTAAGGGGAAACCAGTAGACACAAAGCAGCATCATGAGCAAAGCATCATCAGCTATAGTGGACAAAATATTGCACCCCACGTGCTCCTATCCTAATTATCTATCAATATCAACAATAATGAGATTTATCGACTCAGTGGTGAATTTTTTGTTCAGTTAGATATCTAATAAAGCAATCCAAATTCATCCACTTCTTATGTAAATCAATACCCTAATCAGGAATAAGAAGACTCCTCACAAAGTGAGAATTTTTTGTTAGTTCTTCACTGGTAAAAACCGCAACCAACAAGACAGGTCTTCATCTGGCAAATGAATACACCCTTTGCAATAAAAAGAGAATAGGAAGTATTTCCTCATCCTCCACAATTATACAAGGATTCTATGGAATCAAGGAATTAACCTTTCCTGACTACAATAAATAGAGAATACACCCAATTCAGACTATTAAGGATTTCACATACCCAATCAGTTGGCATGCACATTTTATGTCGTACATGAAAAAAGTGATACACCTATATGGCTTTCCAAAAAATTTGCTCTACAATCCTTGCAATATGAAGTTGAAAGTTGGTACATGAGCTTCCTACAAAACTGGTGTTCCTCTGGGCAGAGAAACAAACTTATCATCCTCTTTTGTTTCTCAAGATTGACTGGAGAAGTTGAACACTATGAAGATTTGTCCCCATGACATACCTTCTCCTTGAATACCCAAAAACCACCTAGTGGACCAGGCTACGTTTTTCATGACTACCTAACTGTTATCCATTTTTCTAAACCTTGATCCTTGGTAAGAGTCCTAAAAATTAAAAAATTAAGAAGAGAATGCATCCGACCTCTCCAACAACACCATGATGGCAACTCCATCTTATCATAAGCACTATCCAGGCCATGCCTTCTTAAACTTCCTGCCTGCACCAATTCCAAACTTGGACAAACATATATCCCACCATTAACTGTAAATGTCGACGGCACGCCACCTGCATGCTGTCGAAATTGACATTTTCTGGGCAGGGCCATATCGACATGAAATATATGTTGACATACACGAACATCAACAAAATTTTGCCATGTGCCAACCATTTTGACCCATGTCGAGGGTCCCCTTTATAAATGTTTCATTGTTTCACTGATATGTATGGGCACAGGGTCATGTTGCAGCCCTATTTTGAGCTGCTGTTGTTTGGTGCTGCTGCTGTCTGCTGCCAATGCTGTTACTCTCTACTTCGGTGCCGTTCAGCTTTGGCCGGATGAACAAACAATGTATAGAAGACATAGACAAGTCATTGAGCTGCTCTGAAGCATTGAAGACAATCAAATCAAAAGGAATACACACGTTAGGTAACAAAAAAAACTCGTGATAAATAAGGGGGGCGATGACTACTTTTACTCGAGTCTATGAGGAAAAGAAAATACAAGTCTTCGTTCTGCAGCAGTGTTGTGCCCTATCAACTCTTCCCCCCTTGAAAAAGTCATCGTCCTCGATGACCGCAGATGTTGACGACGATAAGGAAGAGGCTGCCGGCGAGATTGTCGTGGTTAGTACTGCCAATGTTGGGGTGAAAACCCGGAGGTTGGCCCTCATACGAGCCGGGTGGAAATAACGGCCGGAGGTCGTGGAGGACGTGCGAAAGGAAGGGCTGGACTTCTGGGAAGAGGAGATGCTGTTGCTGGCGGTGTTAGCTTGTTGGTTGGTGTGGGTCGTGGGAGAAGATGGAGGAGCAAGCGCTGGCAAGGACGTCGAGGAGGCGGACGCAGAGGAGGCCCCGGCCAATGCGGCCAGAGAGGTCGCCGTGGATGCCTGCCCAGTTGCAGGGACTTGCAGCAGCGTGGTGGCGGAGAAGAAGGTGGGTGCCTCGGCGAGAGAGGTTGAGGCGGTGAGTCGCGTGGCGGTGTAGGAGATGTGGGGGGTGGGGCTGCTCGATGGGGTCGCAGTCGGAGACGTCCTCCGAGGGGTCGAAGTCGGGGATGTTCAACTGCCAGACGCAGCGGCGGCGCCCGGATGGGTAATCCGGAGAGGAGGGGAGGTTGCCGAGGTCGTCGGAGGAGAGGAGAGGGCCCGGAAAGCGGCAGTGGTTGGGGCGTGGAACCCATGGGGTGGTGGCGGAACCGGGCTGCGCGGCGAGGTGGGCTGATACACTCGTCCACGCCATGTCAGAATAGCTGGCAGCCGAAGGTCGAGCAACGGTCTTCACATTTTGCAAAAATGAGGATAGGCTTCTTTTTTAAGTATTTTGCATGTGACAGTGGGACTTCCCACGTAAAGGGAACGTCACGGATGGGATTCTCTCTAATGTAATCTTCACTTTTCAGGGTTTCCTGTACCCATTGTCAGGGCTGGGTATGCCCTCCCACGATAGTGATGATGCTATATGTAACGGGTGTTGACTTAACTTTTGAAGGAATGCAAAAACTTCGTGGTGTGCCCGTACTGTGTGTGTATTTCTGGAGGTTGCAGGCCACCTCCCTCAAGGATAGGTAATCAACGCTCTCGGCCGTGAGGCAATCCCCACGTCTCACCCGCCAGCGAGTACGTATCAACTTTGGTGTCAGAGCCTCGCGCTCCTGATATGTCGACCATAGGCGACGAGACGATGGAGGCGATGTTGCGTATGCAACAGGAGATATCAGGACGGAGGGAAAAGACACGGGAGTCGATAGAGTGCAACTAGCTCGTAACGAGGGAGTTGGTCGACCTCATCCGTGAGATAAGGCCAGGAATGAAGGAGCCAAGCGAAGGGGAAGGAGATGATGGAAGAAGGCACCAGAGCTCGAGGGAGGGGTGCTTGAGTTCGGACCATCCACTCCGGACCAAGTTCCAGTTGTCCAAGCACGATGGGTCCTCGGACCCTACGTGTTGGATCTACATGGTGGAGCAGTATTGCGAGTATTATGACATAGAAGGGGAAGAACGTGTGCGTGTAGCCAGCTTGCACCTCCAAGGGGAAGCCATGTTGGCTAACGTCGTGGCGCACCTTCAAGAATGAACTCCAGGCTCGTTTTGGAGCGAGCGAGCATGAAGATCCCTTGGTGCAGCTTTGTCACCTCCGGCGAACTACGTCGGTAAGTGACTCCTTCTCACGCTTCGAAACTCCGCAGGATCGAGTCCCTCACTTTAACGAAGCGGCTTTCACTCGAATCTTTGTCTCGGGACTACAAGACGAGATACGAATCGAAGTGGAGGTACAAGAGCCACAGACCATGGCGCAGGCCATGCGTCTTGCCTGGTGCTATGAAGACAAGGTGAGCCGTTTGCAGTCAGCACTCTCAAGCGGGACCACAGGACAGCTTTTAGTGGGACCACAGGAGCGCATATGCAGTCAGCACTCTCAAGCGGGCCTTAGCAACCACGTCGGTCCTCCGTCTACTAGACTTCTCAGACCTGTTTGTCATCAAGTGCGATGCCTCAGAGGTCGGTGTGGGTGCGGTGCTCACGTAGCAGGGTCGACCGCTTGCCTACATCAACCAGGCGCTCTCTCGCATTCAAAGTGATTACTCTGTTTATGATAAGGAGTTATTCGCCTTGGTCCTCGCCATCCAAAAATGGCATCACTATTTGTTGCGCCAACCTTTCATCATACGCACGGACCATTGCACTCTCAGATTCTTGCTCCAGCAAAAACTTTCCACCCCCTGGCAACAAAAATGATTGGCCAAATTAATGTCTTTTGATTTTTAGATTGAATACAAGTGAGACTCGCTTAATGTTGTAGCGAATTCTCTTTCAAGGCATGAGGGTCTGATGTTGTTAACCATCTCGGTCATTCAACCAGCGTGGCTTGTTGACTTCAAGACAAATTGTGCCCAGAATGTCGACTACCAAGCCACTCACAGCCACACCCACCAGTCGGGCCAGTGGACTTGGCAAGATGACCTCTTATGTTACAAAGGGCGTCTCTACATCCTTGCACATTCTTCGTATCACCACATCTTCATGGAGGAAGCCTAGGCTACGCCAACCAGGGGCCACTCCGGCTATGAGAAGACTCTCCATCGCCTCCACAACGACTTCTATTGGCCACACATGAAGCCGAACCTCCACCGCTTCATCAAGGAATGTCAAGTTTGCCAAAAATACAAGATTGATACACTCTCCCCCACAGGCCTGGTGCAATCGCTGCCCATTCCTGAAGCCATTTGGGAGGACATCATAAAGCCCTCTCCTCTGACCACGACCACACGATCATTTTGGTCATTGTTGACAGGCTTTCCAAATATATCCATATTGCAGCCCTCTGATATCCTTTCACAGCTGCCGACGTGGCCCATGTCTTTATTGTGCAGGTCGTTAAAATGCATGGGTTCCCCAAAACCATCATCTCCGATCGAGACGCCACCTTCACCAGTCAATTTTGGCACGAATTATTCAAGGCCCAAGGCTCCAAGCTATGTTTCTCTTTGGCATACCACCCCTAGTTCAACGGACAAACGAACGTGGTTAACTGCAGCTTGGGAGCATATCTTCATTGCTTCTGTTAAGATCACCCCCATTCATGGGTGAAATGGCTTCCGTGGGTCGAGTATTGGTTTAAGACCAACTAGCATTCTGCTACAGGCATCACCCCTTTTCAGGTCGTTTATGGCCGCCCTCCACCCACCATTTAGTCCTACATTCTGAGTGTCACCCGAGGCCTAGTTTATTTGGAGGGTTAGGAAAGTGGTGTTAAGAAATGTGAAACTAGTGCTAACCCGTAATTGTGTTTACTTATAGAATGGTGTTAACACTAGTTTGTGTTTACTTATAGAGTGGTGTTAACACTAATTTGTGTCTACTTGAATTGGTGTTAAGTAATAGTGTTAACTGATGGGAACACCATTATAGGCCCTAACTGGCCACTTTTAGTCTGGAATAAAAGATAAAAACTCCTACATATCCATCTGAGGGTCATAACACCACTTCAGGCATTTTGAGAAGAAAATAGAGAATTAGGGTTAATTCTGTAATTTAACAGCATATCATGAACACAAAATAACCAAGGGTTTGCTAGAGGAGAATTAAAGGTCAAAAGAGCATTAAAGTCTAATAAGTGGTTCATGCAAACAGAAACGGATTTTCGTACATTTCGAGGATTAACAGTAACCCAAAATCCTAATTTCAAATCTGCTTAAATAACAGAGGTTATGGTAGGATAAAATTCATTTAAACTTTCTAAAATTCATAGTAAAATATTCTATAAGGTTTGGTACCTTTGATTTGAACATTGGAATCCATTTTGACCTTAAATAAAGTTTCAGACAGAAAGTTACCCTAATTTGAGTTTCTGCACAAATTACCTAGTCAAACTTAGTCAAAACTAAAATCCAACTTCATCATTAGGTTCCTTGAGTCCAAATTAGGTTTGTACCAAAATTTGGACCCAATCAGAGATCATTTTGACCTAGTTTGCATTTTGATCCATTTAGACTCTTTTTCTCTCACATACACCCCTAACTTTCGAAAATCCTTGTGAACAACCCCCTAACTTTGTCATCTTCTTCACAGTTGGGTCCCTGCTACCATGGTAGGTGTGAACCCACGCAGCCGAGCTTTCAATCAGAGATTCCTCCTTGATTGCTTGGCCAATCCCTTCCAACTCCAAATCTTGAGGGGATCCCTGAACGATTAAATCTAAATTCTAACTCCAAATCTCTCCATATTGATCGTGAGAACCCTTAGACTTAAGAATCTGCCTCCTGAAAATCCGAGCTTATCAAGCTTGTTTGTAAGCTTGAAAGCTCACCTGAAGCTCTATAAAAAGGTTCCCCTCGTGTTATGACCTGATCCCAGATCCCTACAAGACTCGAGATCGGCTCGCCTCGACTAATCCCAAGACCCAGTCGTCCAGCGAGAAATAACCCAAAAGTAGAAAATATACTACAACCACACATGCAATGTAACTAAGTAGAAATAATAAAAGACAGTAATGGAAAACAGAACGAGAAGTCTCAAAAATATTACATGCCACAGGCGAAAGAGTACTACAACATACATAGCAATCACAATTACAGCAGAGGAAAATAAAATATGAACAGAAACAACTAATACATACTAAAGTACTCACTACTACAAAAGGCTCTGGAATAGAAAAGGAACAACACTACGGCTGGGTTTGGGTAGGCCTAGCACCCTCGGTAGTCGATGGCGTTGGTTACTTGACTCCCTGACCTGAACATGGTTATATAATCCGTAATCATCTAACGCTGAGTAGAGTGGTGGTTAAGCCATTTACATGCGATTTAACTTAAAGAAACAAGAAAGTAACTAATCATTTATTTCCATTTATCTCAACTAGGTGTTTCGATTTCGGTTATTCTAATAAGAATCCACAACCTTTCTTAATCCTCTTGTTCCCTAAGGGAACGATCTTGATTGCAGTTTATTCCGCGATGTAGGATGTACACGTGGTACTCTTCTGGTCGAGAGAGCCCCCGTGGTAGTCCTACACCTGGTCTACCACCCTGAGGTCACGGTCGCAACGTAGCAGTGACTATAGCATGCGCGATCAGTGCATGGGTAGCTACCCTGCATTGGCACGCGCAGTCGTTTCCGCTAGTGGGTATGCCCAAACGTACGGCACATAACAGAATAGGGGTCTCACCTCTCAGAACAGGGGTCTCGCCCCTCAACAGTCTGCGTACCCTCGCTCGACTATCCTGATTTGCCTAGAGGGTCTAACAAGAATTGGTGTAGGGTGGCCAGTCCTAACCTCAGGCCCCATGAGGCGGCTGGCTCCCCCCCTACACTAAAGTAACCAGAGTCTGTGTAGGGGGTCATTCCTAACCCCGGGTGTTAAGACCCGAGGCACCAAGACCACTTTAAGACGTCTGGGAGTTGGCCCAGATGTCTGATCAGACATCTAGACACCTTCCCAGACGTCTTGAAATTAATTTTGCGTGCGTACAGGAGCGAATCTGCGCGCAGGCGCACGCAGACTGACTTCCCATCCGCCCTCTTCTCTTTCTTCCCCCGCCGACTTGCAGAGCCCCCCTTGTGCCTACATATACCCCTTCTCTCCCTCACGCCACCCCACTCCCTACTAGCGAGAGAGAGCGGCAGAGCGGCTGCTACGAGCTTGTGGGGAGAGAAGCTGCTGCGAGAGGAAGTAGAAGCCCGACCGTGAAGGTGCGAGCTTGTCGGGGCTGCTAGAGCCTGCCGGCGGGAGGACGGCGAGCGTGGGGTAGCACGGAGGAGCTGCTGCAGCTCGGGTAGCAGGCAGACGAGGCGTGGCGCGGCCGTGCGTCGCGGGCGGAGAGTGAATTGAGTTCTGGTTCTGGAAAATTTTCCAGAATCAAACATCTGGACTTACGTCCAGACGACGCTGAAGACGTCTGGAGGACGGTCCAGACGTCTGACAAGAAAGATATTTCTTCCCTTCTCCTTTTCGCGTGTACGACCATGCAGTCGTCCGCTGCCATTTTTCTACGTATCGTCGTACTGAGAGTAGGAGTGTGTGTGCGCAGGTTCTGCTCAGGAGGGCGTGAGGGCTCGCCATCCCACGTGAATCAGACGTCTGGCCGCAGTACCAAACGACGGAGAGGTCCTCCAGACGTCCGGGGTGACAATCGGACGTCTGGAAACTGACTTCAGACGATCCAGCGAGCTAATGGACGTCTGAAGGACTGCACAGAAGAAGGTATGGCATGATCGACATTTTAAGACGTCTGGAAGAAGTTCCAGACGTCTGATTTTAGACAGTTTCGTCGTTTTTAACCCGTTTAGGGCCAGTTCGAAGTCCGTTTTCCGCGTTTCGAGTTGCATCCTTTCCAGAATAAATTCCTCTATCCGTTTACAGTAATTGTACACCGTTCTGAGAAATTTCTTGTGATTGATCCTTGTGTTAGGACCCCGTTCCGTTGTAGTCTTGGGGGTTACAGAGGTGCATGGGATTGCTGACCACGCCCCCAGTACTCCCGGTTTCGCTGGTAGAGTGGCTTTTTAATTTACTTAACAAAATTTGATACAATTGTGGAATAATTAATAGAGCCTAGGACATGGCATGAACCCTAGGACTGAGAAACTAGATTGAATGATAGATCCTAGGGTATTTCATGAATCCTAGGACTGAGAAATTAGATTGAATGAAAGATCCTAACAGGTGGTGGGCTTACCTGTTACCCAGCGAGGACACGACGCAGTCTGGGTAATTGTGGATAGATTGATGAAGACGGCACAATTCTTGCCGATCCGAGTCACTTTGGGACCAGCATAGTTGGAAGAGAGGTATATCCGCGACGTGGTACGACTACACGGAGTTCCGTGGGAGATCGTATCTGACCGGGATACCCGCTTTACGTCCCAATTTTGGGTTGAGTTTCAGCAGGCCCTGGGGACGCGGTTGAGGTTCAGTACAGCATACCACCCCCAGACGGACGGACAGTCTGAGCGCACGATACAGACACTTGAGGACCTTTTGCGTGCCTGTATACTGGACTGGAGGGGCTCTTGGGAGGAGCACTTGCCCCTGGCGGAGTTTGCATACAACAATAATTATCACTCGAGCATCGGCATGGCTCCCTACAAGGCTCTGTACGGACGGAGATGTACGGCACCCTTGAGTTGGGTTGAGGTGGGGACCAAGTGGGAGGTTGGCCCCAGGTTGATCCGGCAGAGTCAGGAGGTAGTTGAGCAGATCCACAGGCGACTCCGCACTACAGGAGCAGGAAGAAGAGCTACGCGGATCGGAGACGCAGAGAGGTACAGTTTGAGGTTGGGGACCACGTCTTCCTTCGTGTTTCGCCCATGAAGGGCCTACAACGGTTTGGGGTGAGAGGGAAGCTCGCGCCGAGGTTCGTGGGGCCCTTTGAGGTCCTGGAGCGGGTTGGACCCGTTGCTTACAGACTTGCCCTCCCTCCTCAGCTTTCTGGTGTGCACGACGTGTTCCACGTGTCCAACCTCAGGAAGTACGTTGCCAATCCCAGTCACATCCTGAGTCACGAGAGCGTTGAGGTGGGCGACGACCTGACCTACCCCGAGCGGCCAGTACAGATTCTTGACAGAGCCGTCCGCAGTTTGAGACGAAAGCAAGTACCCCTGGTGAAGGTTTTGTGGAGGAGCCAGCGGTACGAGGAGGCTACTTGGGAGCCTGAGGTGGCAATGCGGGAGCGGTACCCGGAGCTTTTCGAGGGTACGTCTTTTCGGACCGAGTTCGGTCCTCTTTGAGTTTGTTATCTATATATTTTGTTCCTTTCCACACCCTAGTTAGTGCAAGTTTCGGGGACAAAACTTCCTTTGAGTTTGTTATGTTGTTAAGACCCGAGGCACCAAGACCGCTTTAAGACGTCTGGGAGTTGGCCCAGACGTCTGATCAGACGTCTGGACGCCTTCCCAGATGTCTTGAAATTAATTTTGCATGCGTATAGGAGCGAATCTGCGCGCAGGCGCGCGCGGACTGACTTCCCAGCAGCCCTCTTCTCTTTCTTTCTTCCCCCACCGACTTGCAGAGCCCCCCTCGTGCCTACATATACCCCTCCTCTCCCTCATGCCACCCCACTCCCTTCCACCCATATTCTCCTTCTCCCTGCTAGCGAGAGCGCGAGTGAGAGAGAGCGGCAGAGCGGCTGCTGCGAGCTTGTGGGGAGAGAAGCCGCTGCGAGAGGAATTAGAAGCCCGACCGTGAAGGTGCAAGCTTGCCGGGGCTGCTAGAGCCGGCCGGCGGGAGGACGGCGAGCGTGGGGTAGCGCGGAGGAGCTGCTGCAGCTCGGGCAGCAGGAGGACGAGGCGCGGTGCGGCCGTGCGTTGCGGGCGGAGAGCGAATCAGGTTCTGGTTCTGGAAAATTTTCCAGAATTAGACGTCTGGACTTACGTCCAGACGACGCTGAAGACGTCTGGAGGACGGTCCAGATGTTTGACAAGTAAGATATTTCTTCTCTTCTCCTTTTCGCATGTACGGCCATGCAGCCGTCCGCTGCAATTTTTCTACGTGTCATCGTACTGAGAGCAGGAGTGTGTGTGCGCAGGTTCTGCTCGGGAGGGCGTGAGGGCTCTCCATCCCACGTGAATCAGACATCTGGCTGCAGTACCAGACGACGGAGAGGTCCTCCAGACGTCCAGGGTGACAATCGGACGTCTGGAAACTGACTTCAGACGATCCAGCGAGCTTCTGGACGTCTAGTTTCATCGTTTTTTACCCGTTTAGGGCCCGTTCGGAGTCCGTTTTCCGCGTTTCGAGTTTCATCCTTTCCAGAATAAATTCCTCTATCCGTTTACAGTAATTGTACACTGTTCTGAGAAATTTCTTGTGATTGATCCTTGTGTTAGGACCCCGTTCCGTTGCAGTCTTGGGGGTTACGGAGGCACGCGGGATTGCTGACTACGCCCCCAGTACTCCCGGTTTCACTGGTAGAGTGGCTTTTTAATTTACTTAACAAAATTTGATACAATTGTGGAACAATTAATAGAGCCTAGGGCATGGCATGAACCCTAGGACTGAGAAACTAGATTAAATGATAGATCCTAGGGTATTTCATGAATCCTAGGACTGAGAAACTAGATTGAATGATAGATCCTAGGGTATTTCACGAATCCTAGGACTGGAAAACTAGATTGAATGATAGATCCTAGGGTACGGCATGAATCCTAGGACTGGAAAACTAGTGGAATTTATAAATATTGCAGTCTTGGAAAAGTGGAAAGGAAATAATAACTTCCTGTAAATTGATTTAATAGCTGCCTGTTGTGAATGAAGAAATATGATGGAGAACATGGGTTGTATGAACGTAAAACTGGAACGGTGAACCCTAAAATGGCCAAACCAAAAGGACATGAACCCTATGGGGAATTAGGAGTAGAACTCCTGGAAAGAGAATAGAATGGAATTGAGAAAGTGAAACGTGGAAGTGTGTTGTCTCTTGGGTACGTGGTACCAAAGAGAGCACACCTTACCTCTTAGTGTAGAGGGGAGCTTGCCGCTCTCAGGTTGAGACTGGGGTGGGTTTGGCCATTGTATACCGACTTGTTGGCCCTCGCGTACGTAGTACCGAGGAGAGCTACTAGTGTAGGGAGAGCACTAGCTGCCCCATGGGCCCTGGGGTTCTGCTAGCCCTCCTACACCGACTTGTTAGGCCCACTTGACAAACTAGGGTAGTCAGGCGAGGGTGCGCGGACTGTGGAGGGGTAGGACCCCTGTTACTGAGAGGGCTCTGCCCTATACTGGTTCCGTGCTGTGCTTTGGGTGCACCCGTTAACGGAAATGACTGACCGTGTGCCAGTGAGGGTTAGCTACCCGTGCGCTTATCGCGCGTGCCGTGGTCACCGTTACGTCTATCAGTGACCTTGGGGTGGTTGACTGAGGGTAGGACCACCACGGGGGACTCTCCTGGCCAGGGGAGCACCACGTGTTACTTCTACTTTTCGGAAAAGACTGCAATCAAGATCGTTCCCACAAGGAACATTCGAGATCAAGAGAAGGATCTGAGAAATAAATCAATAGTGAATTAATAGAAAGACGTAAATAACGAAAGTAAAAATATAACAGCTACTGTGCACTCTTCTGCTTCTTTAGCTTTTAGTTGCCACTCTACTCAGCGTTTCGCTGACGTGTTACACTCGTTACTTTTCAGGACCAGGTTTTGAGCAGCCAGGGTTAGCGGCTGCAGAGGACGCTGGGCTTAGTAGGGTCCAGTAGAGTTACCTGTAGTACCTTTTGTACTTTTCTTTCACTATAGTGAGTAGTTTTCTTTGTTACTCCCTATACTTTCTTTATTGAAACTTTATGTTATGTACATGTTTATTTCCCTTCTGTTGTGGTGGTGTATACTGTAGTAGTTCTTTTTCTTACTGCTGTATTTTGTTACTACTAGTTATATTTATGCTGAATGCGGTTTATTTTACTGCTCTTTTGGTTACTTTCCTGTTGGACGACTAGGTCTTGGGATTAGTCGAGTTAGTCCGATTCTCGTGTCTCGTAGGGATTCGGGAATCGGGTCGTTACACCGGGTCTCAACCTAAGGGCGGCTAGCTCCCTCTACACTAAAGTGATGGTAGCTCTCCTCGGTACCGCATACACAAGGGTCAGCTCACTTTCCATGCAAAAGGGACAGTTGCTTTCCTCGGTACTAGATACTCGAGGGCCAATTCACTTCCCTTCTATATACGATATTCATTCCATACATGTGAGTTCCTTTCTAGTTCCCCGTAGGGTTCGTACATAGACTTTTTCATTGTTTACATCCCGATTTTCATTTATATAACAGGCAGCTCGTGTTTTAATAACTGAAAAAGCATCACATCAAGTATTTATACACTTGCTAGCAATTAGGGTTTAACATGCATATCAATGTAAACAGTGTAGCTCAAGTCACGTTCATACATTTCTGCCCTAGGGTTCATTCCACATCCTAGAGTTCAATCAAATTATTCTAAGCATGCACTTTATTTATTTAAATCTTAGCATTAAAGTAAACCACTTTGTCGGAAAACACGGGAGGAATGGGGGCTAGAACCGTAAATCCTGTCGTCTCCGCGGGCCCTGAACACACTACAGGCTGGAAACGTATACTAGTGACTAAATCACATCAGATGAGTTTAGAATAGTATATAACTGTTACTGACACGTAGAAAAACTCGAACGGAAAACAACGGTACTTCGTTTGCGTAAATCCAACTCCGTTTGGGCCCCGAATGAGCCAAAAAACGTGCACATAGACCAAAATCAAACGTCTGAGAATAGGCCTAGACATCTTAAATGACGTCAACTCACCTTATGTTCTTGTGTTGCTAGCGGACGTTTGGAACTCCTTTACAATCGTCCTAGGGTCTTTCTAGATGTTTGTCAGTGCATCCGGACATCTGATAAGTCTATCAGACGGCTGTGGAGATGTCCAGACGTCCTAAAGCACCTCGAAGAGCATGCTTACGCACCTTTCCAAGGCTTGAAACTATGCATGCAACTGCTGCTCAAAATTTCAATGACAGAGCAGCTTACGTACATCACGTACGTGCATGCAGAGCGTACAAAACTCATACCTCGGCACTCAGCGTGACTTCAGACATCCGGCTTCCGCTCCAGACGTCCGGTAGATGCTCCAGACATCTGATATTGGAAAAATCCAGTAGGTAGAACTCCTCGTGATGCTCGTCTTCTCGCGGGCCTCCGCCCGCAGCACAGCAGCAGCTGCTCCAATAGCTGCAGGAGGTCAAGAGGCTCTTTTCCACGAGCTCCTCATGTGCATCCTCTTGAGCTCCCGTGGGTGCTAGTGGCTTCTCCGGCCGTGCACGCTCGGGCTTCCCCGAGCTTCTCTCCTCTCTCCCACGCTCTCCCTCTCTCCCTCTCCTTCGCGCTCCTCCCTTCTCCTTCCTTTTCGTGGCTTCAAGGGGACGAGAAGGGGCTAGTGGCTTGTTGGCAGCAAGGGAAGGAGATGGAGGTGGTGGTGATGGAGAGGGTGGCGTGGGGTTTTAAATAGGAGGTTAGGGTTAGGGTTTGGAGGGAGAGGGAGTGGTGTGTGTGTGTGGGTGTGTGTGGTGTGGGAGGAGAGAGAGAGTAAAATTGTGGAATTTCCCCCATAAACCTTTCTCCTCCCCGCAAAGCCCACAAACTAAACCCAGGGGGTTTTAAGATTACGCTCACGCCCCTAACTTTCCAGAAAACTTCGAACGATCCTTGGAAAGGGTCATCTCACCTTGTCAGGCTGAACTCCTTAGCGAGTTTTTGGCCAACAAAACCCTCTTCTTCCTTACCTTCGGCTAGCTCCAACTCCGCTCCGACGACTTCCTTCGATCTCCTCGCTTGCTGCCACATACTATAGGCAGCAGGTTCATCCTCCCCAAGTTCCTCTGCACCTCGCCATACCTGCGAGGGGCTCTCTACCCCTTCAGAGCGTCGCCGTTCTACCTCTAGGAGCACCTTCATCTTCGGTACCGACCAATCATAGCCGGTACCTTCTCCGCATCTCCGTCATCCACAACCGTCCTTACTCAACGCTGCAACTCCCACTGGTTCGTTTCAACCCTTCGCTACCCGCTTCAGAACGTTCCCTCGCCTGCGCCACCGTCGTCACTCGCGTCTCCAGCATACCTCCGATGACCACGAAAACCAGCTACACTGCACCAATCCACCTCCCACTGGTCCAAAAACCTTCACCGCACTTCACTGACCAAAACCCCTCAAGTATTTGAGGGGATTGGCCGCTCATCGACTCCACCTGACTCACGACCTTCCGCACTATCGTCTCAAGGTCGTTAGACCTCCTCAAGCACACGCATGCAACACCGCACCCACCACCGCACTCGCCGTCCCACGGCGATCCTTCTAAGCCTGTTTGACGTGGCCACGAGGCCGTTCTCGTGATTTAAGGTACTCGTCGGACCTCTGTCGCCGCCTTCGAGTTCGCCGACCACATCTTTAGTTCTCCAGCAACAACTGCTCCAGGTTTCACTCTCAGGCCCTACAACCAAGTCCCAGGAAGCCACCCAGGTGCTCAATTGCAGGCCACGGACTCATCTTCGACCTCAATTGGAAGCACCTTCATCTGTTGCTACGTTGAGAAGGAGGGCGACAAAGATAGTTCCACATCAGGGATGTAGCAGTGATTCATGCGGCATATAAGGGATTTGTGACCCCTGTTCTTCACCCAACAACACGGGGGTTGGGTCCCCTTCACACTCACGACTTGCTTACTTGGTGTAAAGACCTGTTATGTTCTGATCCCTTTAAGACGTCTAGACTATCGGTCGGACATCTGGTCAGATGTCTGGACACATTCCTAGACATCTGGAAATTGAAAAATTGGTACGTAGCTTCGCATCTGCGTGCTGCGGTTGCGCACAGGTTGCCTTTTTCCCTCTTCTCTCTCTTCTTCTTCCCCCCCCCCCTCAGAACCCTATTGCATCCTTATATAAGACCCACTCCCCCTTCCTTTCTTCCCCACTCCACCACAGCCACCTTCCCTCCTTCCTCTCCATTGCAGCGAGAGGGGCGAGCGAGAGAGAGAGTGCGAGAGCGAGAGACGAGGAGGAGAGGCAGCGTGAAGAGAGGAGAAAGAGCTTGAGCTCACGAGCTCGTGGGAGCTCGCTGGAGGATGCACGGCCGGAGCAGCGCTTGTGGGAGGAGGAGCGCGTTGGGGGAGACTTCCCTGACACTTGCTGCAGCCGGAGCTACAGGCGAGGAGGAGAGCTCGTGGCTGCGCGCAGCGAGGAGGAGCAAAAGATAGTCTGGTTCTGGGATTTTCCCAGAATCAGACGTCTGGCATGCCGTTCAGACGAAGTATTGGACGTCTGGTGACGACATCGGACATCTGAAAGCAGTGTTCCGTGAAAGTACGACTCTTGCGGTTACAGCCATGCAGGCCGCACCGCCGTATAATCTACATAGCTAAATGTAGAAGATACATTCTAACGTATGCAGGGATAGCTTCGGGAAGGCGTGGGGCACGCCCACCCATGCGTCTCGGACATTTGGACAGCTTACCAGACGACTGGAAGCACTCCCAGACGACTGGAGAATAGGTCGAACGTCTGGAGTTGGATCCAGACGGTCAAGTAGGGGTCCAGACATCTGAAGTCGACGCAGAAACCTGAGGTGAGACTCTGGTTACTTTTAAGACGTCTGGACCTTGTGCCAGACGTTTGATTTAGGTCTGCAGCCTTGTTTTTGACCCGTTTAGGATCCGTTTGAGGTTCGTTTCACGCAAATAAAATATCGGTGTTTTCCTTGTGAGTTCCTCTACTTGTTAGAAGGCATTTCATACTATTCTGAATGTTCCATTGTGGTATGTTCCTTGGTATAGGACTTCGATTAGTTGCGAGTTCGGGGCTTGCTAAGGCACGTGAGCTTGCTGTTCGAGCCTCCAATACTCCCGAGTCATCTGGTAGAGTGGTTTTCCCCTATTTTAATTATAAAACCTGAATGCATATGTGAAATTGGATAATTAGAAACCTAGGATGTGGCATGAATCCTAGGACGAGAAGTACTTGCATTGTTTGTATGCGTGTTTGAAATTGCAGTCCTAAATGAATGAATAGAAATGTGAACAACTGCCTGTTAATAAACAAGAGCTACCTGTGAATTATGAAATGTTTGTGCTAGTTAAACAGTTACCTGTGACATTACTTATTGTATATATTAAATGATGGAAATATGTGCTGCATGTGTATAATCTCAGAATGGGAATGTGAATGATGAAACCTGGTATGGAATGACATGGGGAATACGAGCATGAACCGTATGGGGAATTAGGAGTAGAGCTCTTGTGGATAAACGGAATGGATCTGAAAATGTGAGTGGGAAGTATGCTGGCCCTTGAGTACGTGGTCCCAAGGAGAGCGACTGTCCCCTGTTTAGTGTAGAACGGAGCTAGCAGCCATTGGGTTGGGACCTAGGGTTAGGATTAACCACTCTACACCGACTTCTTTAGCCCTCGCGTACACTGTACCGGGGAGAGATACTAATGTAGGGAGAGAGCTAGCCACCCCATGGGGCTCGGGGTTCAACTAGCCACACTACACCGACTTGTTAGGCCCACTGGGCAAACCAGGGTAGTCAAACCAGGGTAGTCAAACGAGGGTGCGCAGACTGTGGAGGGGCAAGACCCCTGTTTGGTTTTGAGGGGCTAGACCCCTATTATTGAGAGGGCTAGGCCCTATATTGTTCGATGCTGTACTTTGGGCGTACCCACTAGCGGAAATGACTGACCGCGTGCCACTGCGGGGTAACTACCCGTGTGCTTATCGCGAGTGCCTTAGTCACTGCTACGTCTGTCCATGACCTTGGGGTGGTTTCCTGGGTGTAGGATCACCACGGGGGACTCTCCCGGCCAGGAGAGCACCACGTATGCCTTCTACTCTTCGGAAAAGACTGCAATCAAGATCGTTCCCACGAGGAACATTCGAGATCAAGAAAGAGATCTGAAAAATAAACCAATGGGTGAAAAGGAATAACTTGTAAAATAAAGTAATTGGAAAAGATAAATTACCTGTTGGCTTTTACTGCTTTAGTTAGTTGATTACCACTCTACTCAGCGTTCACTGACTTTGTTTACTCATAACCATTTTCAAGTCCAGGTGTTGAGTAGCCCGAGTCACCGGCTGCAGAGGGTGCTGGGCCCAGTCGAGCCCAGCAGTAATCTTCCTGTTGTTGTAATTTCTTTTGTTAGTGAGTTCAGACTCTTGTTACCGTTTACATTTCTATACTTTGTTTCCACTTTACTGTTGTGGTGGTGATATGTACTGTTAGTAGCCTTTACTTCCTTGACTGCTTGTACTCTTTTACTGTTAGTTACTTAGCATAGTGAATGTGGTTTACTTTCCTGCTTTTTGGTTATTTCTTGTTGGACGACTGGGTCTTGGGATTAGTCGAGTCAAGCCGGTCTCGGGTCCTGTAGGGATTCGGAAATCGGGTCGTAACACTCGACCAAGCACTCCTCGTCTGTGACCACACCTGCAGGCCTGGTCCATTGTTCACGCTTGGTTACCTGCTCGATTACCTAGTTAAACCTAGGTTTCTAAGAAGATGAAGAGGAGGAAAGTGAGAGAAAGGGGGGGTTTGCCCTTCACTTCTCTCTACACTTAGCGATTTTGAGAGGCTTTGCCTCTATGCTACTGTACTATGGTTGCCTCTCCCTTGAGGCACGAAGGAAGAAAGAGGAAGAAGAGGCCTTTGCCTCTATTCTGTTGAAGTTGATCCCCTTGAGCACTTAAGGCATCTAAAGCCTTGTGCCTTCATCTAATATCTACTGGTGCCTTAGTTCTGTTGGGATATTCATCTAGTTGACGTGGAATATTTGATTTACAATTACTATTGAGATATTGGAGCTTAATTTCAAAGGGTTAATTGGTAATTCAAATCACCAATTTTAACCTATTCTTTTTGCACTTTGCTACTGGATTTCATATATATACCATTTTTAATTATTCAAAATAAAGTTTTGATCATAATTGCTTATATTTCTTGTGATTTGTGAGATTAAATTGCTATTATTTGCTCCCTATATTCGACCTCAAACTCTTTTGATGCTGAGATTATAAATTTAAATGATTTAAGCGCATTTGTCTTATACTACGACGCATTTCTTGAACAACGACGAATTCACTTAAACATTTTGGCGTCGTTGCCGAGGAGCAACGCGCAATTTGATTTCAATGGTTACAATTTCTGATGTGCTACTAACTTGCTTTATTTGTTTTGTTGTGATTGTGTGCAGGTACACAAAGAAGATCAGTAGTACGACAACCACTCCAGGGACAAGTAATCTCATTGCTTCTTCTTAAACCCCTATTTCTAGAAAGAATTGAAAAGAAAAATCAATTAGGATCAACTCGCATTTCTTATTAGATTTAATCACTTGAGTTGCCTAATTTAATTCATTCTAGAGATCCCCATCTAGATTTCTACACCTATTAAGGATCTAAGGTACCTAGGGCTGTTCACCTTCTTAATTGAGCCCTAGGTGTCACATTTGGAAAGAATTGATTGGACCAAAAAGAGCCAAATTAGGGTTTCCATATTAGGGTTGAGAAAACACACCTGCCTGAAATAAAGAAAATTGATTTTCCTGCATTGTGTGTCACCCAAGCTCTTACCTGAATTGACCTAATCAAGAAAACCCTAAAAGAAGGCTCTATCATTCACTTGAATCCTTAAAATTTGGACTTAATAACCTGCTTGCAATCCACTCAGGGTGATTTTGGACTCATTACCCAACTCATCCTAAACCTTAGGGTAGGTTAGGTGAAGTTGATCCACTTGGTGGGTCAACCAACCTTCAAATTAGGTCACTGACGAGACGATTTTCGCTTTCGAAGATGATTTGTCATTGTATTTATAAGTGGTGAAAAATCAACTAATCAAAGTATTGAAATGAAATTAGCCACTCACAGGAGAGTGGGTCGTATCCACAGGGAGGCAATGGCCTATTAAAACTCACAAGGGTCAAAAATTGATGTTCACTATTAATTTCGTCAAGAAATCAAGTCAAAATCACTTCTCAATTGGGATAATAAGACATGATCATGCTAATTTTGAATTTACGTTGAATTTGAGGGTGTTATCTTAAATGTGCCATAATATTTAATTAATAAAAGAAAAAATCAAAAGCTTGCAATGGCATATGAATGTAATAACTAATGCAAGTTTTACTGTGCAAAAATAGGGGAGGATCTTTAATTGGCTTGCATGCTTAGAGGAGAGGATGGTCGGAGGGGAAGAGCTCGCTGGAGGTAGCTGCTACTGGGTCGCTTCTTTTGGTGGTGGTGGCGAGGCATAGCATGGCCGGAGGTGGTCGGTTGGAGAGGAGTGGCGACGGTGGTTGTCGTTGCTGCTGTTGAAGCTCGACGTGCGGCGCTGCTGAAGGCGAAGGGGCGCAGCTTTATGAAGGCAAGGAGGCATGCGGGATGAGGATGGGAGAGGACGGTGCTGTGCGGTGGAGCGACGAGGGGGCACGTGTGGCAGGGGCGTGTTAAGGTGGTGGTGGGTTCTTTTAGTGAAGAAAAAAAAAAGAAACAGAGGAAGAAGAAGAAAGAAGAAGATCGGGTGGCTGTTGGGAGGTCAAATGTCTAGGAACATTCCCAGACGTCTTAAATAAGCATGGATGGCTGCTAGCATGTGGTTATGTCAGTGGTTGCTGGTGTTGGTGTTGGTGGTAGTGCACGCTAAGGTGCTCACTGTAATCTGCATAGCCACTGATGGCACGAGCGGTTTGTCACCCTGCTTGCCTGCGGTGGTGTGGACTTGTGAACATGGTTGTGGTCGGTCTTGGTGGTGTAGAGGAGCGCTTGACTCTCTATGAAGTAGTGGAGTGGGGGTAGAGGCCTGCTGGTAGTGGTGGCTAGAGTCTTCTTTTATGCTGCAGGAGGATGCATGCGGGTGGACGTTGGTTGAAGAGGAGGTGAAGCGACGAACAACGTAGGGAACAGAGATCCACGATTGTCTCTTGTGCATTATAGCTGGTGCAACTCTCCTGCATGCATCCGTTGGAGATAAAATAAAGAAAAGAAATGAGGGGTTATTTACATGCAAACCCTTACTTTCTATGTTAAAACCAAACAATACATGTAATGCACTCACAAGCTATTCTAACTTAATTCTAAATGCATTTAATTATGAATGCAATGCTTGAATTATGCAATTAAATTAAAAACATAAACTAATATATTTACATCCTAATACATACTAAATAAATGTTAAAGATAACTTAATATCTAGGCATTAAAATACCTAAATAGCTCACAAATATGGGCTCATCAAATACCCCCATGCCTAGTTTTTGCTAGTCCCTAGTAAATTCAAGCAATAACCCAGCTCTTCAAGTGGACTAGTCAACCTAGTCGGTCTTTTTTTAGAAACACGTTAAGTTCATACTTTAGACCTAAGGTTCCCAAGTAGTTGCTAAGTTACAAACTAGGTCAACTAAGGATGAGTTGTAGGCGTAGGTTTCCTTGATTTCTAACTCTACCCTAAGGTTTATTGGTCCCAGAGATTAAAGCATCCGTGCATGTGCAATGATCTAATTTATTTGAGGTTGGTATGATTGCCAACCAAGAAAGAGATTTTATATATATATATATATGCTTTAATCTCTAGGACCAATAAACCTTAGGGTAGAGTTATAAATCAGGGAAACCTGCACCTGCAACTCATCCTTAGTCGTCCTAGTTTGTAATATATATATATATATATATATATATATATATATATATATTTGTTTGATTCCTTTAGGTTTAACCTTGGATTAGCTATCAACATGGTCTGTGTCAGATTCATTGTCCCCATCACCGTACCTCGAAGGGTGCTTGGCTTTCAATACTTTGAGATAGCACTGCCCATAGCGACCTCAAGAACTCCTGGCAATCGACACTTCGAGATAGTATTGCCCATGGATTTCTAAAGCGAATTCAAGCCTGTGGCAATCATCACTTCGAGATAGGGTCGCCCATGGTACCTAAACCACACAATGCGCTTACATGCCCCCAGTAGGATGGACATCCTAAGAGACAAACGCCGAGGAGGTGACATGTTATCATCGCATCCTCAAGGTGAGTATATACTCCACCTCTCCTACGGCAGGAACTCTTCCAATCAATTTCTGTTTTCAAGCTTCTCCTAAGTCAGAACTAAGAGAACCAAATTTTTCTCCAAGAAAGGAATTAAGGTTATCATTATTTACACAAGACCAAGTGTGTGTGAAATGTGGATTCTTAGGTTATGAGGACCCGTAAACCAAAAGGTAGAAAAAGACATCAAGTACTATCCAGCCTTTAACTCAATCCCTAACTTTTCTTCCTCAACCTCTTAAGGAATGGCCGGCAACTTAACTCCTACTTGAGTTTTTAAGTCTACAAAGGACCCTAAAGGTCTAAAGCTAGTAACTCAACTTAGCTTCTGAAGTCAAACACCAAGAGTCAACATAATCTAGCCTAAAGTTCTAGTCTGCCTAAGAATGCAGGGCGCAGCCAGTTAAGCTCAATAATGTAAAATGTTTTTTTTTTTTTTAATAATGCAAATGTATGCAATGCAGAATGTTTTAACTAAATGCATGAATGCACTATGAATACATGCTATACATATCCATGCATGAATGCACTATGAATACATGCTATAAACATATGCCTCAGGTCCTATCCCCCATGCCTGGTTCAAACAATGTCCTCATTGAAAGTAAAATGGCCAAGGGAAGAAAGGTACCTGATGCAGGAAAGAGAGGAGCTAAGGCTCCTCAAGAGTGACTTCGTCAACCAGATAGCCATCTAAAGTAACGTAAGGTTTTAATCGTTGGCCATTAACGGTAAAGGGTGGTGCTGAAGAGGAAGGGCTCTTGATCTCCACAACCCCATGCGAAAACACTTTGGTGATAATGTAAGGCCCATCCCAACGTGATTTCAATTTTCCTGGAAACAGCTTAAGTCTGGAATTGAAAAGCCAGACTTGTTGGTTGGGCTCAAAGGTATTTCTAAGGATATACTTATCATGCAAGACCTTAGTTCTCTCTTTATAAGCTTGGGAGGTGTCATAAGCCTCATTCCTCAACTCCTCAAGCTCAGTCAACTCTAGTAAATGTGCCTTACCTGCTTGGTATAAATCCAAGTTGACACTTCGGATAGCCCAAAGTGCCCTATGTTGAAGTTCAACGGGTAAGTGGCACACTTTCCTGTATACTATTTGGAAGGGAGACATACCCAAAGGGATTTTATAGGCCGTTCGATAGGCCCATAAGTCATCATCGAGCTTTTGGGACCAGTCCTTCCTATCTGGCCTAACAGTCTTTTTTAAAATGTTCTTGATCTCCCTATTTGACACTTCAACCTAGCCACTCGTCTAAGGATGGTAAGGGGTAACAATCTTGTGAGTTACTCCCAGACTCCTGAGTAGCCGATTGAAGTGATGATTCCGGAAATGAGGTCCCCTATCACTTATAATCATCTTGGGGCAGCCAAAGCAAGATATGATATTGGCCTTCACAAATTTCAAGACCACAGAGTGGTCATTTGTGCGCGTAGGAATGGCCTCTATCCACTTGGAGATGTAATCCACTGCCACCAAGATATACTCAAATCCATGTGACGAAGGGAAGGAACCCATGAAGTCTATCCCCCAAACATCAAAAATGTCCACAGGTTGGATAGGATGTTGGGCATCTCATTCCTCTTCCCAATCGTTCCAGTCCATTGACATCTGAGATAGGCCTTAACAAAGTTATGGGAATCCTTAAATAAAGTAGGCCACCAAAAATCGGACTGGAGAACCTTAAAAGTCATTTTCTTGGCACCAAAGTGTCCTCCACAATGAAGATCATGGCAAAATCTCAACACACTCTATTGCTCTTCTTCAGGCACACATCGTCTCCAAACTTGGTCTTGTCCAATATTAAATAATTTTAGCTCTTCCCAATGAAAGAATCTAGCTTGGGAAATGAATCGCTTCCGTTTCTGCTCATCCCAAGAGCTAGGAGTTTCTCCAGTGACCAAGTAATTAACTGTATCCGCATACCAGGGTGAAGTTGGTGTTACCGCAATAAGGGTTTTGATAAACGACAGTTTATCATCATTCTTATGCATTAAAACAAACCTAGCTCTTAGGATTTTACTCTGCAAACGGGTTTTTGGGTTGCATTTAGGCATTAACTAGGTTAGGCATGCATTGCATTTTCTTTTGTTGTTTTAGTGTGTTTTTGTGAGTGTTAGGGATGAACAAATATACAGATCCCTAAAACCCTAGCACTCAAGAAGGCGAATGGTGAAGGAGGAGCTCAGATTAGCTGGAACTCAGCTTGATCCAGCTCACCACAGCTAGAACCTAGCTCACTTGAACTAGGGTTAGCTCATCCCAGCTCCATTCAGCTAATCTCAGCTGAATGGAAGCTCAAGAGAGTTCATCTTAGCTCACCCTAGCTCAAGTCAACTCAGATCCAGCTCAACCTAGTTGAGTCTAGCTCATTTTAGCTCCCACTAGTCCACAGGGAGCTCTAGCTAGCTCAGCTGAGTTGACTGGAGTTCACCCCAGCTCAGATCTAGCTACATCCAGCTCCACTCAACTCCAGCTAGCTGAAGAAGAACTCATCCCAGCTCAGGAAGTTCAAGTCCAGCTCCCGGGGACCCAGCTTAGCCCAAGCTAATTGAGCTAAGCTACCTTAGCTGTCTCAACCAACTCAATCCTCCCCGGGAGCACCAAACCCAGCTCACCTCAGCTCCATTCAACCGAAGCTAGCTCACTTTAGCTTAGCTTAGTAGCTAGCAAAGAACTAGCAAGCTAAGCCAGCTGGAGTAGCCCCATGTTGACCTATTCAGCAGTTGCCAGCTCCACTTCAGCTCTGGACTCTTCAGAACCAGCTCCTCCCTCCAAACCCTAGCTCCAACACCTTCTCCTCTACTCCACCATTAACTAAGCTAGCTTAGCTTAGCTTAGCTATGCTCCAGCTTCCTTGGCTTGTACCACCCAAAAACCCTACCTAACAACTCCACCAACTAGCTCCACCTAAGCTCCACATAAGCTAAACCTACTTGGTGCCAACCTAGCCTACCCACCACCTCCAAAAGACACCTAAAAGTGGCGCCAAAACCACCCTAACTACCCCCTTGTTGGCACCACTTTTCCCTCCAAAAATCCCCTTCATCTCCACCACACATCTCCCCTTAAACCCATCTCCACCCTCCACATAATCCCACCTTCTAGAAACCTCAAAGTTGGCGCCAACCCATGGCACCTCTCCATGGCTGGCGCCACTTTTAGGTGCCTCTTGACCAACCCTAACTACCCCCCTTACACCCCTTAGGTGGCGCCAACCATCCTTAACCCTAGGATCATTTAACCACCTCCATCCTCCCATCTTAGCCCTCAATTTCAAGAGACACCTTAACCCCTCATCCTACCCTATAAAAAGACCACTACCCACCACCATTCAAACCATCCTTGGCTAGCAAATTCACTCTCATATTCTACCTAGAGCCCACACCCAAGAGAGAAGAAGAAGATTAAGGGGATAATCTGTCCCTTTGGTGCCTTCCCCTCTTCCCTTCTCTCTTGAGCCACACCAGCCAAAGGAGAAGCCAGGCAAGGAAGATCTTTGGAGGAGATCTTTAAGGTGGTCCACACCACCTTGGAGGAGCTTTTGAGGGTGGTGCACGCCCACCCCTTGGAGGAGAGCATTGAAGGTGGTAGCATCCACTTTGGAGGAGCTCTCAAGGAAGGAGAAGAAGGAGGCCCTCTTTTCAAGCCAAGGAGCAGCTAGGCTTGGAGCAAGAAGACTCCCTTCTTCACCAAATTTTGCAAGAGGATTTATGTTTCTTTTATTGCTTTAAAATTTTTTCATTTCTTGTAAAAGCATTCCTCTACTTGTCTTTGAAAGGAATACAAATTCTAGTTAATCAAATTGCCTTCTTTTTAATTTCCTATTACAATTGTTACTGTTGTTCTAGCACTTATTCTACTTCCACTCCCTAATTACTCTAGGCCTCCACTTGCCTGGAGTGAGCTTAGGTAGTGGACATTTTAATCTCTTAAGTTTCAGCTTAGCATTTTAGGTGTTAGCACTCTTTCGTCACAATTCCCACTTTGCCTATATTATTTCAAAACACAAATATATATATATTTAAAATACCAAAAAGAAAGTTGAGATTTATTTTTAGCAAGAGAATTGAATTGCAATTTTTGCCTCCTTGGAAGACCCTAGATACTCCAGTATCTAGGATATAAATTTAAAAGCGTATGCGAATTCACGTGTTACAACGACATTAAAAACCTGCTTTTACAAATCACACTATATTTAGCACCAGGTTTCATTGAGAAATGTCTCGCAGATGTCTCCAGATGGAGAGTCATCAAGAGGAAGGCGAGACAGGTGGTCAGCCACTATATTTTCCACTCCTTTCTTTTCACGAATCTCCAAGTCAAACTCTTGAAGGAGTAGAATCCACCTAATTAAACATGGCTTAGAGTTCTTCTTGGAAATGAGATGTTTCACTGCTGCATGATTAGTAAAAATGACCACCTTGGATCCAAGAAGATAAGACCTAAACTTCTCAAAAGCAAAAACTACAGCAAGTAATTCCTTCTCAGTGACGGTGTAGTTTTGCTGTGGTTCGGTTAAAGTCTTGCTGGCATAGTGCAGCACATGTGGTCTTCCCTCAACCCTTTGTCCAAGGACTGCTCCCACTGCATGATCCGAAGCATCACACATCAGCTCAACTGAGAGTGTCCAACCTGGAGCTTAGAGAATAGACAGAAAGCTCAAGGCCTCCTTCAGGGTATGAAAAGTCTCGACACACTTTGAATCAAAATCGAAGGAAGATTTGTTCGCCAATAAGTCGCAAAGTGGCCTAGAAATTTTGCTGAAATTCTTAATGAATTCCTATAAAAGCCTGCATGGCCCAGAAAGGATCTAATCTGTTTGACATTCGTGGGCAATGGGAGTTTGGAAATAGAATCAACCTTAGCCTTATATACTTCCAAGCCCCTTTCAGACACAACATGCCCAAGTACAATGCCTTTTTGTACCATGAAGTGGCTTTTCTCCCAGCTGAGGACTAAACCAGTCTCCTTACATCTCTTCAGCACATTCTCTAAGTGCATGAGACACTGGTCGAAAGATGAGCCGTAAATGAAGAAGTCATCCATAAAAACCTCGATGCACTCGCCAATCATGTCTGAGAAAATGGACATCATACATCGTTGGAAGGTTGCCAATGCATTACATAATCAAAATGGCATACGCTTGAATACAAAAGTACCGTAGGGACTAGTAAAAGTTGTCTTATCTTGGTCATTGGGGAAGACTGCAACCTAGTTATACCCAGAATATCTGTCTCAAAGGCAGAAATACTTGTTCCCTGCCAATCTCTCTAGGATCTGATCAATAAAGGGCAAGGGAAAGTGAAACTTCTGGGTAGCGGTGTTCAGTTTGCGGTAGTCAATGCAGACCCTCCAACCAGTTGAGGGTCTGGTCACCACTTGTTCACCCTGGTCATTTGTTTCTACCGTGAAGCCTGCCTTCTTTGACACCACATGGATTGGACTAACTCATTTTCTATTTATGATGGGATAAATGATCCCAGCGTCCAACCACTTTAGAATCTCCTTTTTAACCACCTCCCTCATGTTGAGGTTAAGACGTTTCTGTATGTCTCAAAATGATTTAATGGAATCATCAGTATAAATGTGATGCATGCAGAGTGTAGAGTCTATACCCTTAATATTAGCAATCGTCCAAGCTATGGCTTCCTTGTGCCTTGATAAATAGTCTAGTAAGGCTCCCTCTTGCACTTCAAATAGTGCAGACGAGATGATTACAGGGAGCATATCATTTGGCCCAAGGAATACATACTTGAGAGAGTTTGGGAGGGGTTTCAGTTCAAGGTCGGGGGCTTGTATGGTTGAGGGTTTCATAATAGAAGTCCCCATCTCGGGTAGCAGATCTACCTTAGGCAGGTATGATGGGGAAAGAGACTAAGTAGAAACTCCAAGCAATTCCTCAAGTTCTAGTACATCCCCTTTACATTCCTTCAAGAGATGGGAATGCTCATTTAGCATGACATGCTGAAGGGGTCGTCACATAAAATTGCAGGAGTTGTCTCTTTGATCAAGTCATCTACCACCTCAACTTGGGAACAATCCTCAAATCCAGCTTGTTTATAAGCATCAAATACATTAAACCGTATTTTTCTGTTCCCAAAGCCCATTTTTAATGCCTCAGTGTGATAATTAATTAAAGCATTAGAAGTCGCAAGAAAAGGGCGGCCCAAGATGATGGAGGGCTTGGTTGGTTTGTTGGTAGGGTCAGTGTCCAGTACTAGAAAGTCAATGGGGAAGAAGAAATCCTCCACTCTCATGAGGACATCTTCCAGCAGGCCTCGTGGTGTCTTCAAAGAACGGTCTGCAACTTGGAGGATAACAGGGGAAAGCTTCAAATTGGCTCCTCCAAGTTGTTCATATACATAGCTTGGAAGGATGTTTACCCCTGCACCCAAATCAAGCAGAGCCTCGTCTATATGTAGGTTGCCAACAACCACCGAGATGTATGGGGCTCTGGGTCCTTAAGTTTCGAGGGTGTCCCGTGTTGTATAATTGAGCTAACAGAATCAAGCAGAGCAACTTTGATTGGACTTGTTTCCTCAATTGCCACTTTTTCGTGCACAGGTCCTTCAGAAAGAGAGCATAGGATGGAATCTACTTGATAGCTTCAAGCAAGGGTAGGTTAATCTACACTTGTTTGAAAGTCTCCATGATTTTGTTCGTCCTATCTTTGGCTCCAGATGAGCCAGCAGAAGTCTGCTTAGAGTCAGATAAGCACTCTGAAAAGGGCACTCTCGATTTCTGGGTGGAAGGGTTGTCATGTCGGGTAAGTGGGGGAACGGGGACAACCTCTTTCGGTGAGGTGATTTCAAGTGGAGAAGAGTTGGGCAGCTCTTCTTTGGTGGGGGCGAAAGTCGAGGTGGATGGGTTTTCAGAAGGTGGGACTATAGGAGCATCAGGTTTGGAAATTTCTTTCCTACTCCTTAGAATAGTCACCTCCTAGGCTTGCTCCCTAAAAACAATCCCTTTCCCTTTAGGGTTCTCCTCAGACGAACTGGAAAGCTTCCCAGTCTCCCTTTTGCTCATGGCCTCGACAAGGTGTTCAATTTGTGATTTCATCTCATTGATTGCCTTGTCATGAGATTGGATAATCATGCTTTGATTCTGCTGCATAGCCTTCAGCATGGCTTTAAGCTCATCCATCTCAGAAGTTTTAGATGGTTGGGAGGGAATAGGAGGTTAATTATACTGTTGAGTCTGAAAGGATTAGGGTCTGTAATTCCCTAAATTAGAGACATTCCCCTGTCTCCATGAAAAATTAGGGTCGTTCCTCCATCCCTCGTTATAGGTGTTGGAAAAAGGATCATTACGAGGTCTAGGACGAAGCCCTTGGGTAGCATTCAGGTCCGCCTATACAAGGTTAGGGAATTGGGAGGCCAGATGACAATCCACAGTAGCATGCATATTGCCTTGGCAAATGGAGCATTTAGAAGCTTAGGAAGCAAAGGCATTTGGCGTGAGTTGGTTAGGGTTTGACATAAGCCTTTCCATATTTTGGTTCAAGAAATGAATCTGGAAGGCTAAATTCTAGGTATCCTTAGCCTCATTTGCCTCAATCTTTCATTGCATAAGAGTGGGTTTCCTATCTAAATAGGAAGAATTTAGGTGGATATAATTCTCACTCAAGGTCTCAAAAAGATCCCAAGCCTCATCTTCAGTTTTTGTGAGAAAGGTTCCTGCACAGGCACCATCCACTGTTTGCCTGTGCTTGTCATTTAATATAGTGTAGAACCTTTCTACAAGTTTCCATCTTGGCACTTGATGATGGAGACATAAGCGTAACAAATCTTTGAAGCACTCCCATGCATCATGAAATTGTTCTCCATCTTGTTGAGCAAAACCTTTGATTTCACTCTTATAGTGATTAGTCTTGCTCGTGGGGAAGTATTGTTTCAAAAACTCTCCCTTCAAGGCATCTCAGGTATCCACTCTACCATCTAGAGTGTGATACCAATGCTTCGCCTTATCCTTGAGAGAGACAGGGAAGAGGGTTCGCATTTGGGCATCATCAGTAACACCCTGCAATCTCACTGTGGAACAGACCTTGGTGAATTCCTCCAGATGCCTGTAGGGGTTCTCCCTAGAAGTACCATAGAATGAGGGCAACAGAGATATGGTACTACTCTTGATTTCATATGGATTATTCCCCCCAGGTCTTCTCAGTGTATGGCCAGGTTGATTGATAGGGATAAAATAGTCTCTCAATGTCCGTTGATTCTCCACTATCTCTTCTTTAGCCATCTCTCTTCTCTCTTGGTTGACTCTCCTAAGGATTCTTTCAGGTTTTGAATTAAACACAAGTTGTGTCCTCAGAGATCGCCTACCAAGCATACACAAACACAATTCCAAAGGACTTTTATGTCTTTAATCAATTAAGGCCTTTGAGATTTTAGTCTAGTTGTAGGTGACAATGCAAATTGCTCAATCAATTACGTGCCTATTGTCAACCTACGAAATGCCTTAATAAAGACCTAATTGGAACTTAGGTGTTCTGCCCTAAAGTTCAAATGGTAAAGTACTCTAAGGACAGAAGAACGAGGGATGCAAGTAGGCCTAAGCCTTCCTTTGAAGCTGTGCTTTCACAGTGCTTCTTAACTACCCTCAAAAATCCGTGACAGGGTATCCCCCTCCTTGGAGTTACAAAATCTTTGAACTTAAGTTTCAAACACTTTTGGTATCCAATGGTAGGAAAGTTCTTTCCTAGCAAGTCAAAACCTAGGAGTGTCTGATTGCATGCTTTAGTGCGCAGTCATGCACGTGTGCATTCACTGTAAAAGTTTGAATTTGAATTTTGAACCGCAACACAATGCCTCAAATCAACTCCTTGGGTTTTATTGTGTTCCTCCTTTACTTAGCCCTTTTTAGAAATTTAATGTGACCACTTGTTAGATCATTTCAAGATAAATTATGTGGTCTAGGAATTAAGTCCAAATGCAAATGCGTGATCAAGATATGGATGCAAAGTAAGAGAATGAGTACCTTGCTTCCAGCAATCAGCGATGCGAGAATGCACACAATGCAAAAAGTAAATCTAGAGACTGCTCATACACACCTGAATGGTTCATCCTAAGGGCAGGCAACTTCTAGCAGGCAGCTCATGTTTTGTTTTGTTGTTTCTTTTTAGCTACGTAGGCACAACTAAAATCAATCCATGAAAGAGAAGAAAAGCCTAAGTCTAAAGAAATGGGAACAGACTCCCGAAAAATTACCCAACACGGGCCAAAAACAAAATCAGGGAACAAACTCCTAAAAATGTACCCCAGAACAAGGGTCTCAAACCAAATGTATGAGCAAGAAAATAAAGAAAAGTAAAGTTCTAAAACCTAAATCTATCTACTGAAAAATCAACAGAGATGAAGATGATCACTCCGAATGTCCTCCTCCCAGTTGGTGACAACAAGGTTCACCAATGTTCAAGCTCCTACTCGTAGATGCGAAGCTTGGTCTCTCCTCCAAGTGGTAGAAATAAGGTCCACCTCAGTGTCGCTGAGGCTGGTGCATCAACTCATCTCAGGATACAAGTACCTCACACCAAACAGATAATCAAATTAAAACATGCCTCAACTAAAATGTAAACGAATAAATAGACAAATGCAAATTTAACAAGCCCATTGCCTCCCCGACAACGGCGCCATTTGATGAGATGATTTTCACTTTCGAAGATGATATTTAGGATGATTTGTCGTTGTATTTATAAATGGTAGAAAATTGACTAATCAAAGTATTGAATTGAAATTAACCACTCACAGAAGAGTGGGTCATATCCACAGGGAAGCAATGGCCTATTAGAACTCACAAGGGTCAAAAACTGATGTTCACTATTAATTTCATCAAGAAATCAAGTCAAAATCGCTTCTCAATTGGGATAATAAGATATGATCATGCTGATTTTGCATTTACGTTGAAATTTGAGGGTGTTCTCTTAAATGTGCCATAATATTTAATTAATAAAAGAAAAAAATCAAAAGCTTGCAATGGCATATGAATGTAATAACTAATGCAAGTTTACTGTGGAAAAACATGGGAGGATCTTCAATTGGCTTGCACGCATGGAGGAGAGGATGGCTGGAGGGGAGGAGCTCGCTAGAGGTAGCTGCTACCGGGTCGCTTCTTTTGGTGGTGGCGGCGAGGCATGGCATGGCCGGAGGTGGTCGGTCGGAGGAGAGGAGCGACAGCGGTGGTTGTCGCTGCTGCTGTTGAAGCTTGACTCGTGGCGCTGTTGAAGGTGAAGGGATGCAGCAGTATGAAGGCAAGGAGGCTTGCAGGCCATGCGGGCACGAGCCGGGAAGCTGCTGGAGGAGTGCACGTGGTGAGGATGGGAGAGGACGGTGCTGTGTAGTGGAGCGACGATGGGGTGCATGTGGCAGGGGCGCTATTGTGGCGCGTTAAGATGGTGGTGGGTTCTTCTTTTGGTGAAAAAAATACAAAGAAACAGAGGAAGAAGAAAGAAGAAGATCGAGTGGCTGTTGGAAGGTCAGACGTCTGGAAAAATTCCTAGACATCTTAAATGAGCATGGATGGTTGTTGGAGCATGGTTATGTCAGTGGTTGCTAGTGTTGGTGATGGTGGTAGTGCACGCTAAGGTGCTCATGGTAATCTGCATAGCACTGATGGCGCGACGGTCTGTCACCCCGCCTGCCTGTGGTGTGTGGACTTGTGCACACGGTTGAGGTCTTCGGTGGTGGTGTGGAGGAGAGCTTGACTCTCTGCGCAGCAGTGGAGTGGGGGTGGAGGCCTGCTGGTAGTGGTGGCTGGAGTCTTCTTTTATGCTGTAAGGGATGCATGCGGGCAAACGTTGGTTGAAGAGGAGGTGAAGCGACGAACATCGTGGGGAACAGAGATCCACGATTGTCGCTTGTGCATTGTAGCTGGTGCAACTCTCCTGCATGCATCCGTTGGAGATAAAATAAAGAAAAGAAATGAGGGGTTATTTACATGCAAACCCTTACTTTCTATGTTAAAACCAAACAATACATGTAATGCACTCACAAGCTATTCTAACTTAATTCTAAATGCATTTAATTATGAATGCAATGCATGAATTATGCAATTAAGTTAAAAACATAAACTAATATATTTACATCCTAATACATGCTAAATAAATGTTAAAGATAACTTAATATCTAAGCATTGAAATACCTAAATAGCCCACAAATATGGGCTCATCAGTCACAAATCACAATCAACTTTAAAGTTTAAGTGAAATTTTAAGCACCTTAAATTGAGGATTAAAATTTGGTAGACTTAAGAGGTCAAGTTATTCATTCCGATCTACTAAGATCCGCGGTGACAAGGAAGGTCGGGTGGGGAAAACCCTGTAACCCGTGGGAACGCTCTACCGTGTTAAGGGTCTTTACGGGACTCTCCCTTTCTGGTTGCCCAAGTATTTCTCGGGTGGATGACTTTCTGATCAAGAGATATCATCCGCCTCGAACCTCCTTAGTCATCCAAAATTTTTTTGGGTGCCTCGATTGGGTCCATTGAAAAGATGGTTTTCACTTTTGTTGTTTTGCACATAAAATGTCATGTTGTAGTATGGAAGTAGTGGAAAATCGCTAATCAAAATAATAAAAATTAACCACTAGAAAGAGCGGGTCATTTCCACAGGAAGGCAATGGCTATTACAAACTCGCAAGAGTCAAAAACCGATGTTCACTATTAATTTCGTCAAGAAATCAAGCCAAATCTGCCTTTAGATTAAGAAAACAAGAGATCATGCTGAAATGACATTTATGAGAAAGATGGAGGACCTTTGCATAAACTCACCACAATATTCAATTAATAAAAACAAAAATCGAAAGTGGCAATGGCATGTAAATATAATTATTAATAGGGACAAAAATAGGAAATTTGCTTTGTTGGTTCACACGCACGAAGGAGAGAGAGGATAGAGGCGTCACGCACGAAGGTAAGGGAGGAAGGAGGTGAGCTTCTTGTTGGAGGTAGCTGCTGTCGGGCTGCTTCTTTTGGCGGTGGCGACAGGGCACAGTGTGGCCGGTCGAAGAGGAGGCCGGAGTGAATGCCCAGTGGTCTGCTGGAGGTGTTGGAGCTGCTCAACATGCGGCTGTGATGAGAACCTCGTCATAAATCCTAAACTAGCACCATCTAACCTAAATTTGCAAGAAAAAGCTCCTACATAACCATAGAAAGGCTTGACTCAGAGAAATTCTGAGTTTGTGAAGAAAATAGGAACTAAGGGGTAAAAATGCAATTTCACCAACTCAATCTGAAAATAGGGTAACTCAGGGTCCAAACATAGGTCAAACTAACCTAATAAGAAGAAAAGTGGGATGAGTTGATCCAATAAGGGCTACAACTCCAAGGAATTAAATGACATCCTGTAACCCTAAAAATAAATCCACTTCAATTCACGAGGTTTGAGGCAAATAAAAAATCGAATAAACCCTCTAAAATTCATAGAAAAATAATCTCTAGGGTTTAGAACCTTCAATTTGGCCTTAGGAACCCATTTTGACCTACATTGAGAACCATGCCCAATTAATGACTTAATTTGGGTTTTTATGCAAATTGACCAGGAAAATAAAGTATGATCTAGAAATAAAATTCACCATTAGAATCCTTAGATCCTAGTTAGTCATGTATAAAAACTTGAGCCTAAGGAAAGACCTTCTTACCCGACTTTACATTTTGGTCCTCATCTATTACTTTTTGACCCTCAACTTTTGAAACCCTCACATTTTGGCCCCTAAGTCTTCTTCATTCTTTGCATTTGGGTCCTCCCTGCAAAACCCTAAGCAGCGCCATGCTCCGGCGACTTTGCGCGGAGCATGGCGCCGCGCAGGGTGAGGGAGACCCTCTGCCAAGACAACCGGGGGTTCCCTGCGACGTCTGCTGTCGCAGGGACACCTCCATGGTCTCTGCGGATGCCCATACCTCCCGTGCGAACGCACAGAAGGTATGGGTCTCCATCTCCGACCGTCCTCCGGCGAGGGAGGCACGTCGCCTCCCTCCGCCCTCCTCTCTGATTTCACCTCTATAAAAGCCGCCTCCGTCTGCCGCACTGAGTAGCTCGGGTCTGACGGAGAAACACCCCCCTCCTTCCTCTCTTCCCACTCCGGCAGAATCCCTCCAGCTCCGGCGGTTCTTCCTCCTCCTCCTCATTGCTCTGCCGCAATACTAGTAACAGAGCCGCTTTCGCCCGCTCTTCCCACGTCGCGCCGTACCCAGCGCGCGCTCTCCCGCTCTTTCCTCGCCGCCGCCCCCTCTCTCTAGGCACCTTCTTCTCCGGAGACAGTCGATACGACTGCCGCCCTACTCCGTTCCCCCCTCGTCCCTCCAAGTAGGTACAGTTCTTTCCTTTCCTCCCCTCTTTCTTTTCCCTACTTCAATTTGCTCAACCACCCTTCGACCGCGCCTGACCGCCCTCACCTTCTCCATCTCCGACCAACCTCCGGCGACTCGCTCCCATCATTCCACCACTCCACATGACTTGCCGACCGACCCAAAACCTCCGCCTCTTCACGCTGAACCACTTCCGCCCCTTCATTCCCTGCCATACGCTACCTAAAGACCCTCCGAACAAACCCATTCTCCCAGCCACAGTCCGACCTAGGGCAGCCCCTGCACGCCGCCCCACGCCTCGCCTCCACCCGCACGAGCTTCGCCGCACTCTGGCGAAGCTCCCTACACCTTCTGACTAGGCCGAGAGGCCGTATTTCTGTGAACAGGTTCCCCGTCCTCCACCGCCATTGCTGGGCAGGTGGAGCTTCTTCCGCCTGCAGCTGTAGGGTCGCCTCGCCCAAGCTTGACTCTCCAGGACGCGCACTTAGCCCCCACGCACCTGCCCAGGCCTGCAGCTGGGGTGAACACCTCGCAGCAGCCGCGATTGCCTGTAGCTTTCTCAGCTGCAGGCGCCGAATTGGGGTGGGACATTTAGTCCCACCTCGGTAGATTCTGAAGCCGCGCACTTGCATAAATTGTAAAAGTGTTGTAGGCTTATCGCCTCAGCACACGGGGTGAGGTCCCTCCCACCTGCTTACCCGGCCTCATCCGCGACCACCCCCCGCGGACCTGGCTCGACCCGTTTATCCGACCTGCACTCCTCGCCCACCACCGCATGCCGGTGGGCCTGGACCCGGGCGCGATCCGTACCCGAATACCCGGCGGCTCTGGGAGAGCTATCCTACGAGCGAAATCTGAGAGAGAGAGACGCGGGGGAGGGTAGGATTAGGTTTTGCCCTCTGATCAATCTGTGAGTGTGCAGGCAAAAGCAGAGAAGAAGAAGAGAAAGAAGGAAGAAGCACAGCCAACGCCGTGGCTGCTTGAAGCAAAGCAGAAGGACTACTAGAAGAAGAAGAAGAGAGAAAGAAGAAAGGAGGACGCACTGTAGCAGAGGCTACTTAAGTCGTCTGATCGAAAAATCAGACGACGCTCTGCAGAGAAGAAAAGCTTGGAAGCAAAAGAAAGAAAAGGAAGAAAAAGAACAGAAGAGAAACAAGAAGAGAGAAGACTGAGGAACTGAAGAGAAGAGAAGAGAAGAAGAAGACAAAGACGAGAGAAAGAAGAGAAGAAGAAAAAGCCAACAAGACAAATCTCTCTCTCTCACATTTTTTTTGTAATAGAAACATTGTACTTCTAGAATACAGTTTGCTCCCTGAGTTCGACCTTGGGAAAACTTTTATTTCCGAGTAACAAATTGTATTAAACTGGTAACCGTTTCTCTATACTATACTACGACAAAATACTAGAACCACAGCAGAGAGGAAGAGCCAGTTTTTGGCGCCGTTGCCGGGGAGCAACAGCTATTCTAGAAGTTATAAAAGTTCTATTCATAAGTTTCTAATAAAATCTATCTTTTTTTGGTACAGGTACAGGAAGAAGAAAGATGCAGCCGCACCACAGCCACTCCAAGGACAGGTAACTTCCTATTAAACCCTAAAATTTGAAAGAGGAAAAACAAAGAAAAAATAGGTATAATCTGTCTTTCATACATAATAATAGCTGCATGTTCTCAGAACCACTTCCTGCACACAATTTTAAGGGTAATTAAGGGCTAACACCTCCTTGCCTGAGCCCTAATTACCCAAACAAGGAGTTAAATGGACCAAGTAGAGCCGACATAAGGTCAAACATTAGGATTTCAGAGACACACCCCTTAATCAAGAATTGAGGAAATCCAAAAGAGGTGTACCCAAGCCATTGATTGAAAATAATTAATAAGAAAAATCCTAAACAATTAGCTCTCTCTAAACACTTGAACCCTAAAAAAAACACAAGGCCTAAATTCTCAAGGGAACCACTGGGTGAAGTTGACCCCTAGGGTCAACCAACCTTCAAATTAGGCCACCTTGTTCACAAAAACACCTAAGAGTTCAAGTGAAACCTTAAGCACCTTTATCTTAAAGTAAAAGAGGTAGACTTAAGAGGTCAAGATCCTCATTCTGGTCTACCTGGAACCGCAGTGACAAGAGAGGTCGGGTGGGGGAAACCCTGTAACCCGTGGGGACGCTCTACCGTGTAGGGGTCTTCGCGGGACTCACCCTCTCTGGCTGCCCAGGTAATTCTCAGGTGGACGATCTTTCTGATCAAGGGGTCCATCTGCCCCGCACCTCTATAGTCACCCAAAACATTTTTTGGGTGTCTTGATTGGGTCCAGCACCTTCTAAACTCCTCTATTCCAACAGTGCATGAACGGTAGGAGATCCTTAAGACCACCCTTAAGATCTCCTTTAGGAATTCACTCTCATCAAGGCCAAGCCTCGACGCCCGTGTTTGAACAGCAACCCTACCCCATCATTCTCTCATCTGATTCTGAATCAAGCTCTTCTTCTTCCCCCATCATGGCTCAGCCAGTTGAGGAAGAAAACAATCTAGAGCACCAGCTCCAGCGACTCAATGACCTCTTCCAAAACTTTGTGCACCCACCGCAGCGTCCTATGATGCGGGACCATTATAATCCTACTGCGGTGGCCATCGAGCCTCGAGTCAGAATCCCGGCTGGAGGACCTGATTCCAAATTGAAGCCCAACATGATTCATGCTATACCTAAATTCCATGGGCTTAATTCCGAAGATCCCTTCCAGCACATCAAACAGCTAAAGCATCTGGCCCAAACTTTTGGGTCAGACGCACAAAATCGGGATATTCTTCTCATGAAGATGTTCTCCTTCTCTCTTATGGACAAGGCCGCTCATTGGTATCAAACTCAGACTCGGCCGATCAACACTTGGGAAGAACTTCAGTCCAAGTTTTTGAAAAAATTCTTTCCCGTTGGTCGGACCAACGCCTTGCGCCATCAGATTACGCACTTCACTCAACAAATAGGGAAACCTCTCCATGAGGCATGGGATCGTTTTCAAGATCTCATGAGAAAGTGCCCCCATCACGGAGTTCCTAAATGGGAACAGGTCCAATCTTTTTACCAGGGACTCCGTGAGGATATCCGTCTTTTCATCAATGCAACCTGCGGAGGAAATACCATGGGTCAACATGAGGACACCGTGTGGGAGATTCTCGAAAACATGTGTGAGAACTCCATCAACAATGACTCCATGGGATTATTCGACAGGACGAATACCCACGCATCGACGAATCTTAGGGGAGCACATGAGACGCAGGGCCTGTCCGCATCAGTCGACCTGGAATTAATGGCCAGTCGATTGGACAAGGTCTCGATTATTGAAAAGAAGGTGGATGAGCTGACTCAGCACCTGCAGCGAGCCACCTCTGTGCATAACCCCTTTGCACAGCCTCCTTCCACAAGGGAAATTGTGCAAAACATTCTCCATCGATCTTCTCCTAGGATGGATCCATCATCCGAATCTTTGACCGGAGGTCCTTCCGATTCTTTCTACACCAGCCCAGGGAATTCCATCCCTTCTTTCTCTGACTCTCTGGAGGTTCCTCAGACCTGCGAGGACCTCAACGCCATCCAAAACGACCCGTTCTCCAACACCTATAACCCTGGATGGCGAAACCATCCCAACTTTCAGTGGGCGGGAAATTCCCACACCGAAAGACCACCCTTTCAGCCCCGCCCACAACCCCCTCGTCCTTACCAACCGCCTCAGCCTCGGCCCAACCCTACTTATCCATCAGGGCCAAATCAAGATCAAATGTCCCTTATCCTTCAGACCCTGGCTGACATTCAAAGAACGAATGCGGCTATTCAAAAGCAACACAAGGATGAACTTACAGAGGTCCGAAACCAATTGGCTCAGTTGGCAAACTCTCGCCAGCCAGGCACTCTTCCTTCCCAACCTCTTCCTAATCCAAATAACGTGCCAACCCAGCGGCGTGTTATGAACCCAAACCCGGGCCAAGCCCATATGATTTATCAGGCCCCCTCTGTTCCTTCATCCGACGGGATAGAGGCTTCCACTTCTTTTGCAGGTTACCAGCAGCAACCTATCTTGCCCAATCCCAACCAAAACTAGGCAGGACTTAATTCCGTAACAACCCGTAGTGGTAAGGAAACCCAAGACCCACCCCATCCAAACCACTCCAAGCCTGGTAGTGATCCCAAGCCTAGGACAGTAATCCAGGACGTTCCTACCCCTATCCCAGATCCAAGACCTGGACCTATCCTAGAAGAACCAACCAAGATCCCGTTTCCCGAGGCCTTGACCAAGGGAAAGAAGACCACCAAGCCCGTGGCACCTGAGGAGGACCTGGTCAAGCTCTTTGAGCAGGTCCACATAAACATCCACTTGATGGATGCAATCCGCCACGTACCGGCTTACGCACGATTTTTAAAGAATGTGTGTACACCCCAGCATAAGCCGCAAACCAAGGGTGGGAGTCCAATTGTTCTGTCAGAGCAAGCTAGCTCTGTAATCCTCAGTAGACTCCCACCCAAGGCTAAAGATCCTGGTGATAAGGTAACTTCGGGTTGGGTTATATCGTTGTAGTAAAGCCGGTTGTTACCAACGTTTCATATAAAATTTTTTACTCAGAAAAATAAAAGAGTTCCCGAGGTCGAACTCAGGGAGCAAGTTGTATTCTAGAGATATACAAGTTCTATTACAAAAATAAAGAGAGAGAGAGAGAATTTGTTGTTCTCTTTGTTCTGCAGAGGGGGGTGCTCTTCTTTCTCTCTTTCTTTAGATCTCCTTCTTTCTCTCTGTTCAGGTGATATTCTTCTCTTGCAATGGTGGTGCTCTTCTTCTTCTTCCTGCTGTTCTTCCTTGTTTTTCTTCTTCTTCTTCTTCTTCTGCTTTCTTCAGATCTTCCCCTCGTGTTCTTCTTCTTCTGTTCTTCCTTGTTTCCTTTCTTTCTTTTTCGTCAGATCGTCTTCTTCTTCTTTTCTTGCTTCTTGCTTCTCTTCATTCCTTCTTCTTCTTTGTCTTCACCTGCCTTGACCTCTCTTTTTCTTCTTTCGCGATGGCCGTTGCTCTTCCTTCTTCTTCAGCCTGTCTTCTTTCCTGCTCTGGCTGCTGACCTTCCGTCGTCTGCCTCGGTGCTGAGACGACTTAACGATGCCTTCGCTACAGAGCAGCAGCTCCTTCTTCTTCAGCGGGTCTGCTTCTTCTTCTTTGGCCTGCACACTTCAGAGTTTTTTCGTCAAGAGGCAAAAACCTACTCTACCCCCCTCCCCCGCGTATCTCTCTCTCTGAAATCTCTCTTCGGAAGCTCTCCCAGAGCGCTACCGGGTAATCGGGTTCGGGTCAGGCCCGGGTCCAGGCCCACCGGCGTGCGTGGTGGGCGAGGAGTGCAGGTCAGTCTAATCGGGTCGGGCCAGGTCCGCGGAGCGTGGTCACGGACGAGGCCGAGTCGGGTCGGGTCGGGTGAGAGGGACCTCACCCCGTGGTAACTGAGGCAAACAGATGGTGGCACTTTTGCAATTTATGTGGGTGTGTGGCTTCAGAAGGTTCCGAGGTGGGACTATCCGCGCACCCCTTTTCTCTCACGCCTGCAGCAGGGATGGTGCTTCCAATTGCAACAGCTGTTGAGGCGCGCAACTCCAATTGAGGGCCAGGGTGTGTGCGCAAGACTCTTTCGCGCTGGCCGTGGCTCTTCAACCTGGGATATCTAGGCTTGGAGCAACCTCAAGCAAGCTTCGAGCTTCCTCGCCAATGGCGGTCAAGGCCTGGAACCTGAAATCAATAGAACGGCCTCTCGGCCAAATCAGACAGGCGGGGGACCTTCGCCGTGGCACGGCGAAGGTGGTCAGGGGGTCTGCAGGGGGCGAGATGGAGCTATCAGGTCGTCCTAGGTCAAACTGTGAGCGAGGGAGTGGGTGTGTTCGGTGGATCTGCAGAGGGTGTTTGGTGGGAAGTTGAGGGGCGGAAGAGGATCAGGGTGAGGAGGCGGAGGTTCTGCGGTGGTCGGCGAGCCGTGTGGGTCGCTGAGGTGATGGGAGCGGCTCGCCGGAGGGTGGTCGGAGGCGGAGAGGATGAGGGTGAACAGGGTCGGTAGAGGGCTTAATTGACTAAATCGAAAGCGGGGAAAGAAAGAGGAGGAGAAGAGGAGTAGGTCTAACTTAACTGCAGGGACGAAGGGGGAGGAACAGGGCGACAGTCGTATCGACTGTCGCCGGAGAAGACGATGCTCAGGGAGAGGGGCGGCGGCGAGCAGAGGGCTGGAGAGGCGCCAGCTGGGTGCGGCGTGGCGCGGGAAGAGCAGGGGAGGAAGTCTCTGCTGCTGGTAGTGCGGCAGAGCGAAGAGGTGGAGGGGGAGGAAGTCGCCGGAGCTGGTGAGCGTCTGCCGGAGAAAGAAGAGAAGAAAGCTGGGGGTTTTCTCCGTCAGATCCAGGCTGCCTTCGTCGGTGGAGCGGCGGGGGGTATTTATAGGGTTGAAGCAGGGAGGAAGGCGGAGGGAGACGACGTGTCTCCCTCGCCGGAGAATGGTCGGAATACGAACCCATACCGTCCGTGCGTTCGCACGGCCGGTATGGGGGGCTACAATGACCATGGGGGTGCTCCTGCGACGGCTGACGACGCAGGGCACCCCCGGTATACATGCCAGGTCCTCCACCTCACCCTGCGCGGCTCCATGCTCCGCGCAAGGTCGCCGGAGCATGGTGCTGGCAGGGTTTTGCAGGAGGGACCTGTTTGCAAAGAACGAAGGAGAGTTAGGGGCCTAAATGCGAGGGTTCAAAAGTTGAGGGCCAAAGAGTAAATATATGAGGACCAAAGTGTGAAGTCGGTCAAGGAGGTTTCTTCTTAGGCTCAAGTTTTTATACATGACTAATTAGGACCTAAGGAATCTGATGGTGAATTTTATTTTCATATTAAACCTTGTTTGACCGGTCAATTTGCGTAAAAACCCAAATTAAGTTATTAATTGGGCATGGTTCTCAATGTAGGTCAAAATGGGTTCTAAAGGCCAAATTGAAGGTTCTAAACCCTAGAGATTATTTTTCTATGAATTTTAGAGGGTTTATTCTATTTTTACTTTGCCTCGAACCTTGTGAATTGAAGTGGGTTGTTTTAGGGTTACAGATTATCATTTGGTTCCTTGGAAGTGCTGTAGCCCTTGCTAGATCATCTCATCCCACTTTTATTCTTATTAAGCTGTTTTGACCTATGTTTGGGCCCTGAATTACCCTGTATGCAGATTATACTGGTAAAATTGCACTTTTACCCCTTATGACTTGTTTTCTTCTCAAACTCAGAATTCTCTGAGTTAAGCTTTTCCTTGAGATATGTAGGAGCTTTTATCCTTTGTATTGGGTCAAAATGAGCTAGTTATGGCTCATGATGAGGTTCTCATCATACCCCCATGCCTAGCTTTTGCTAGTCCCTTAGCAAAAAAACTTAAGGTTTCAACCCTTGTTCTAGACCATGAAGTTTTCAATGGTTTTAGATAAGTGCCTTTTTATTTGAGCATAGATTAGGTTAGAATGCTGACCATAGGCCTAAAAGATACTCTAGTACCAATCAAGATCCAAATCTGTCTAGCCTTAGCCTCAGTCTTTTAGCAAAGGTTTTTAAGGCCCGCAAGAACTAACCTAAGGTTTATTGGACTTCGTGGTTAAAGCACCCGTGCTTGAAATGATTTTAGCCCTGGCCCAGTTCGCAGTGCGTTTTGTAAGAGAGAGATAGAAAGTTTTTTCTGTTTGGAGAGTTTTCTCTCTCTTTTTCTTTTTAGTTCTAGCCTAGGATTAGCTTTTCAACACGGTCTGTATCAGATTCCTTGCTCCCATCATCAATCCTCAAGGGTTCCTGGCGATCGATGCTTCGAGATAGCACCGCCCATGGCAACCCCCGGAACCCTGGCTATTGAGATTTCGAGATAATCCCATCCATGGTATTCCGTGGCCGAATCCAGACCCTGGCAATTGACACTTCGAGATAATGCCATCCATGGAATCTGAACCAGCAGAGTGCTTACATGCCCCCCGTAGGATATGTAAATATCCTAAGAGACAAGCACCGAGGAGATGATATTTTGTTACGCATCTTCGAGGGGATTTCCCGCCTCTCCGCGCTGGGAACTCGTCCAAATCAACTTGTGTTGATCGGCCATTCCTATTCTAGGTGTTCTTTTCAGATTTTTGCGACGCTTCTGCGTGATTCTGATTTTTACGCTTACTGAACCAGGATGTGTGTGAGATTAGGGTGCTTAGGTTACTGAGTCCCGTAAACCAAAAATTAGTTAACGAGGCCGAATACTTCCTAAGCCTTAGACCTAATACTTCAGCTTTTCATTTTCCTCAACCTCTTGAGGAGTGTCCAGATCTTAATGAGTACTAAGAGTCTATTCAAGAATGCCTAAGGTTTGCATTCTTACTAATCTCATTGTGCACTTTTCAGTTATTTTCTTGAATGAGGTCTAGAACTTAGGTTAATTCCTTAGTTTCTTACTAATGACTATCACTCTTTTTTTTTTTCATAATTTTGTGCTCCTTTTTCATTTTGTTTGTTCTCCCTTCACAAAATTTTCCTTCTCCTCTTTTCCTCTTATTCTTTTTCGAAATTTTTTTTTTTTTTTTTTTTTTTAATTTTTATGGTATTTTTGGCATATGTGAATTTTTTGTTTGAAACCTTTTCTTACAAGTTTTTGCACTTTCCTACCCCCCCATGCCTAAGATTTGCAATGTCCTTATTGTAACCTAGGGGGTCTTAGTTCATTCCTTAAGACAGAAATTTGGGTGAGTGGATGGGTCGGGTTGAATTTTTGCGGACGATTTCAAATTTCAGATGCGAACATCTGAGTTGGGGTCGGCTGTCTATAAGGGTGAACTTCGAGTGCTGAAAGGTGTCAGAACAAGTTTCAGGTTTTCAAAGAGAATGACGGGCTGCCTCCCGTTAAGCGCTGAGTTTTACGCCATCGGCTGGGCGCAATAAGCTCAAGGGGAACGGAGGATATAAGATGCCTCAGCCAAATCAGTAGAAGTTACATCAATGAACGGCTTGAGTCTTTGACCATTCACGATGAAAGGTTCAGAATCGTGGCTGAGTGGACTGATTTCGATTGCTCCATTTCCAAAAACCTGTCGGACCAAATATGGTCCGACCCACTTAGATCTCAGTTTTCCTGGGAAGAGTTTGAGTCGGGCATCAAAGAGTAGGACCTTTTGACCAGGATGGAAGATCTTTCTTGAGATGTGTTTGTCGTGGAATGCTTTAACCCGCTCCTTGTAGATTTGCGAGTTCTCGTACGCGTCTATGCGCAATTCATCGATCTCGCTGATTTGGAGTTTTCTGTGGGTCCCAGCCTTGGAAAGATCTAGATTACAGTTCCGTACTGCCCAATAGGCTTTATGCTCCAGTTCGACGGGAAGGTGGCATGCCTTTCCGTACACCAATCTAAAGGGAGACATGCCCAATTGGGTCTTGTGGGCGGTCCTATAGGCCCACAATGCTTCCGGAAGTCGGGACGACCAGTCCTTCCTGTCAGGTCGAACAGTGACCTGCAGGATTTTCTTGATCTCCCGATTCGACAGCTCAGCTAGACCATTAGTTTGGGGGTGGTAAGGAGTAGAGATTCGGTGAGACACCCCGTATTTGGTCATCAGTGACCTAAACTGAGCATTTGTGAAATGGGTTCCCCCATCAGAGATTATTGCACGAGGAATCCCGAACCTTGAGAAAATGTGTTGATGAATGAATTTGAGAACGATTTTGTGATCACAGGTTCGGGTTGGTATGGCTTCGATCCATTTGGACACGTAGTCCACAGCCAACAGAATGTATTCGAAACCATCCGAAATAGGAAAGGGGCCCATAAAATCAATCCCCCAAACATCAAAGATTTCGCATACTAGAATCGGTTGCATAGGCATCATGTCGCGATGGCTCATGTTGCCCAAAGTCTGGCAACGACTGCATGCCTTGCAATGACTGTATGCGTCTTTGAACAGTGTGGGCCAGTAAAAGCCGCACTGGAGGACTTTTGATGCGGTTTTATGCCCGGCAAAATGGCCACCGCATGCCTGGTCATGGCAGAAAGAGAGGATATTGTTGACTTCCCCTTCCGGGACACATCTCCGGATGATCTGATCGGCACCTATGCGGAAGAGGTACGGGTCTTCCCAAATGTAATACTTGGCATCGGAGCGTAATTTGTCTTTCTTGGCCTTCGGCCAATCGGACGGGGTCTGATGAGATGCCAAGTAATTTACAATATTAGCAAACCATGGAAGGCTAGTACCAATAGTCAGCAGGTGCTCATCGGGAAAATGCTCAGTGATGGGTCCGGAAGGGTCTATCATTTCAGAAGGAAGACGGGACAAGTGATCAGCTACCACGTTTTGTTTTCCCGCTTTATCGCGAATCTCGAGGTCAAATTCTTGCAACAGCAAGATCCATCGGATCAATCGAGGTTTCGCGTCCTTCTTTGCAAGGAGATGCCTCACAGCCGTGTGATCCGAGTATATGATGACATGGGAACCCAGAAGGTATGATCTGAACTTCTCTAGGGCAAATACTACAGCTAGCAGCTCTTTCTCAGTAACTGTATAGTTACGCTGAGCCTCATCGAGTGTTTTGCTGGCGTAGTAAATGACCACAGGTTTCTTGTCATTTTTCTGCCCCAAAACCGCTCCTACAGCGAAGTCGGATGCATCACACATGATCTCAAAGGGTTGAGACCAATCAGGGGACTGTAGGATCGGGGCTTGGGTGACTCGGTCACGCAGGATTTCAAATGCTTGAGTGCATTCCTTGGAGATTTCGAAGGGAACATCCTTGGAGAGAAGAGTGGTCAGGGGGCGTGCGATTTTTGAAAAATCAGGGATAAATCGTCGATAAAAACCGACATGCCCTAAAAAGGATCGGATGTCCCTGATCGAGCTAGGCATAGGAAGGTGAGAAATCAGATTAACCTTAGCTCGATCCACTTGGATACCTTTCTCTGAAATTGAGTGTCCCTGGACAATTCCCTCAGGCACCATGAAATGGCTCTTTTCCCAGGAAAGAACCAAATTCACGTCGATGCACCGCCTGAGTATCTGGACCAAGTGTTGGAGGCAATCGTCGAATGATGCTCCGAAAACTGAAAAGTCATCCATGAAGACTTCCAGATAATCACCTACCATATCTGAGAATATGGCAAGCATGCATCGTTGAAAAGTAGCGGGTGCATTGCAAAGACCGAAAGGCATCCTTCGGAAAGCGTATGTTCCGAAGGGGCAGGTGAATGTGGTCTTTTCTTGGTCCTCAGGATGGATTGCCACCTGGTTATAACCGGAGTACCCGTCAAGGAAGCAGAAGAACCTATTTCCCGCTAATTTTTCGAGAATTTGATCAATGAAGGGTAGTGGGAAATGATCCTTCTTCGTGGAGGAATTGAGTCGACGGTAATCTATACAGACTCTCCACGAGTTGGCTAATCGGGTAGGAATGATTTCTCCGGTCTCAGTCGTTATAGTGGTGAGTCCTGCCTTCTTAGGCACGACCTGAATCGGGCTCACCCAACGACTATCGGAGATCGGGTAGATGATCCCGGCATCTAACCACTTGATGATCTCCTTTTTCACGACCTCCTGCAGATTGGGGTTTAAGCGTCTCTGCATTTCACGAGAAGGTCGTGTGCCCTCTTCTGAATAGATATGATGAGTACAATAAGAGGGACTTATTCCAGTCAAATCATCGAGGGTCCATCCGATGGCTCTGCGATGTTGCTGGAGGACAACAATCAGACGGGATTCCTGTTCAGGATTGAGGTTGGAATTGATGATCACAGGAAGGGTCTGATTAGAACCCAAAAAGATGTATTTCAAATGAGCAGGAAGGGGTTTCAGTTCAAGGATGGGGTTTTCAGCAGCAGCGGGTGGTTCAGTATAGATGTGAGGTTCAAGGGTGGGAGTTACTGGGTTGTTGACATCCGGATTGGACTCCTCTGTTTGCGGGTCAAGATCCTTCTGTGGTTGATGAGGCATACTCAAGTCATTCTGGAGGTGTGATTCATCAACCAAAGTCTTGATGTCACAAATTTGCTCGATGACGCCGCAATTAATTCCTTGTTGGGCCTTAAATATATCAATTTTCAGTGTTTGATCTCCAAACTTAAGCTCTATTTGGCCCTCCTCACAGCTGATGTTGGCTCTAGCAGTAGCCAAGAAAGGTCTCCCTAGAATGATTGGTGTATCCCTAGGGTTCTCAGGTGCATCCATGTCTAAGACTATAAAGTCCACTGGAAAATAGAAATCCCGCACTCTTACGATAACATCCTCGAGAATCCCTTTTGGTGACTTTATAGATCGATCTGCTAATTGTAATGTCACCTCAGTTGGTTTCAGCTCAGATTCTTCCAGATGGTCAAGTAAGGATGTGGGTATCAGATTTATAGATGCACCTAAGTCTAACAATGCTCTGTCAAATTGGGTACCACCTATCTTACAGGAGATCAGGGGAGTTCCAGGATCTTTTGCCTTGGGTGGGAGTCTACTAAGGATTACAGAGCTGGCTTGCTCTGACAGAACAATTGGGCTCCCTCCCTTGGTTCGCGGCTTACGCTGGGGTGTACATATATTCTTTAGAAATCGTGCGTAAGCTGGTACGTGGCGGATTGCATCCATCAAGGGGATGTTTATGTGGACCTGCTCAAAGAGCTTGACCAGGTCCTCCTCAGGGGCCACGGGTTTGGTGGTCTTCTTTCCCTTTGTCAGGGCTTCGGGAAACGGGATCTTGGTTGGTTCCTCTAGGATAGGTCCAGGTTGTGGGTCTGGAACAGCGGTACCTTGGATAACTATCCTAGGGTCATGATTATCAGGCTGGGAGTGGTTTGGATAACGCGGGTCCTGAGTTGTCTTACCACTACGTGTTGTTACAGAATTTAATCCGGCCTGATTTTGGTTTGGATTTGGTAGGAGGGGTGGCTGCTGCTGAAATCCCGTACGAGAAGTAGAGGCTTCCATCTCGTCTGGAGATGGGGCAGTAGGGGCCTGATAAATCCATTGAGCTTGGCCTAAATTTGGATTCATAACGCGCTTCTGGGTTGGCACGTTATTTGGGTTAGGAAGGGGTTGGGAAGGGAGTGTGCCTGGCTGGAGAGAATTTGCCAACTGGGCCAGCTGAGTTTTAACTTCAGTAAGCTCGTCCTTGTGCTGTTTTTGAATGGCCGCATTCGATTTTTGAATGTCAGCCAGAGTCTGAAGGATTAAGGACATTTGATCTTGATTTGGCCCTGATGGATAAGTAGGGTTGGGCCGAGGCTGAGGCGGCTGGTAGTGATGAGAGGGCTGTGGGCGGGACTGAAAAGGTGGTCTTTGGGTTTGGGAATTTCCCGCCCACTGAAAATTGGGATGGTTTCGCCATCCAGGGTTGTAAGTGTTGGAGAATGGGTCGTTCTGGATGGCGTTGAGGTCCTCGCAGGTCTGAGGAACCTCCTGAGAATCAGGGAAAGGAGGAATGGAGTTCCCCCGGCTGGTGAAGAAAGGATCGGATGATCTTCCAGTCCAAGAATCAGATGGGGATGGATATGGATCCATCCCAGGGGAGGATCGGTGTAGGATGTTTTGCACAGTCTCCTGTGTGGAAGGAGGTTGTGCAAAGGAGTTACGCGCAGAGGTGGCTCGCTGCAAGTGCTGAGTCAGCTCATCCACCTTCTTTTCAATGATTGAGACCTTGTCCAATCGACTGGCCATTAATTCCAGGTCGACTGATGCGGACAGGCCCTGCGTCTCATGTGCTCCCTTAAGATTCGTCGCTGCGCGGGTATTCGTCCTGTCGAATAATCCCATGGAGTCATTGTTGATGGAGTTCTCGCACATGTTTTCGAGAATCTCCCATACGGTGTCTTCATGTTGACCCATGATGTTTCCTCCGCAGGTTGCATTGACGAAAAGGCGGATGTCCTCACGGAGTCCCTGGTAAAAAGATTGGACTTGTTCCCATTTAGGAACTCCGTGATGGGGGCACTTCCTCATGAGATCCTGAAAACGATCCCATGCCTCATGGAGAGGTTCTCCTGATTGTTGAGTGAAGTGTGTAATCTGATGGCGCAAGGCGTTGGTCCGACCAACGGGAAAGAACTTTTTCAAAAACTCGGATTGAAGTTCTTCCCAAGTGTTGATCGGCCGGGTCTGAGTTTGATACCAATGGGCGGCCTTGTCCATAAGAGAAAAGGAGAACATCTTCATGAGAAGAATATCCCGATTTTGTGCATCTGATCCAAAAGTGTGGGCCAGATGCTTAAGCTGTTTGATGTGCTGGAAGGGATCTTCAGAATTAAGCCCATGGAATTTAGGTATAGCATGAATCATGTTGGGCTTTAGTTCGGAATCAGGTCCTCCAATCGGGATTCTAACTCGAGGCTCAATGGCCACCGCAGCAGGATTGTAGTGGTCCCGCATCATAGGACGCTGTGGTGGGTGCACGAAGTTTTGGAAGAGGTCATTGAGTCGCTGGAGCTGGTGTTCCAGATTATTTTCTTCCTCAACTGGCTGAGCCATGATGGGGGAAGAAGAAGAACTTGGTTCTGAATCAGAAGAGAGAATAATGTGAGGGTGTTGCTGCACAAACACGGGCGTCGAGGCTTGGCCTTGACGAGAGTGAATTTCTAAAGGAGGTCTTAAGGGTGGTCTTAGAGACCTCCTTCCGTACATGCACAGTTGGGAGAGGTAAGTTTAGAAGGTGCTGGACCCAATCAAGACACCCAAAAATGTGTTGGGTGACTATAGAGGTGCGGGGCAGATGGACCCCTTGATCAGAAAGATCGTCCACCTGAGAATTACCTGGGCAGCCAGAGAGGGAGAGTCCCGCGAAGACCCCTACACGGTAGAGCGTCCCCACGGGTTACAGGGTTTCCCCCACCCGACCTCTCTTGTCACTGCGGTTCCAGGTAGACCAGAATGGGGATCTTGACCTCTTAAGTCTACCAATTTTAAGATCAGGGTGCTTAAGGTTTCACTTGAACTTTAGTCTTTTTAAGTGCAAAGAGTGACCTAATTTAAGGTTGGTTAACCCAAGGGGTCAACTTTACCTATTGTTTTCTTTAAGAGCTTTTAGGTCCTGTCTTTTAGGGTTCAAGTGTTTAGAGAGAGCCAATTGTTTAGGATTTTTCTTGTTAATTATTTTCAATCAATGGCTTGGGCACACCTCTTTAGGATTTCCTCAATTCTTGATTAAGGGGTGTGTCTCTACTGAAATCCTAATGTTTGACCTTATGTTGGCTCTACTTGGTCCATTTAACTCTTTGTTGGGCAATTAGGGCTCAAGCAAGAATGTGTTAGCCCTTAAATACCCTTAATAGTGTGCAGGAGTGATGAGTTGAAAACATGCAACTTTTTATGGTTACTAAGTATGGAAGACAGGTTAGCCCTATATTGCTTTGTTCTTTTCTTTTCTTTCTCTTTAGAGTGTAGGGGTTAATAGTGAGAGAAAAGATTTACCTGTCTTCGGAGTGGTTGTCGTGTGGTTGCTTGTCTTCTTGAGTTCCTGTAGCTGCACAAAAGAGAGGAGATTATCAGAAATTAAAAGATACAGGAATGTTTACCTCTAGAATAGCCGTTGCTCCCCGGCAGCGGCGCCAAAATGATAAGGTAACTTCGGGTTGGGTTATATCGTTGTAGTAAAGCCGGTTGTTACCAACGTTTCATATAAAATTTTTTACTCGGAAAAATAAAAGAGTTCCCGAGGTCGAACTCAGGGAGCAAGTTGTATTCTAGAGATATACAAGTTCTATTACAAAAATAAAGAGAGAGAGAGAGAATTTGTTGTTCTCTTTGTTCTGCAGAGGGGGGTGCTCTTCTTTCTCTCTTTCTTTAGATCTCCTTCTTTCTCTCTGTTCAGGTGATATTCTTCTCTTGCAATGGTGGTGCTCTTCTTCTTCTTCCTGCTGTTCTTCCTTGTTTTTCTTCTTCTTCTTCTTCTTCTTCTTCTGCTTTCTTCAGATCTTCCCCTCGTGTTCTTCTTCTTCTGTTCTTCCTTGTTTCCTTTCTTTCTTTTTCGTCAGATCGTCTTCTTCTTCTTTTCTTGCTTCTTGCTTCTCTTCATTCCTTCTTCTTCTTTGTCTTCACCTGCCTTGACCTCTCTTTTTCTTCTTTCGCGATGGCCGTTGCTCTTCCTTCTTCTTCAGCCTGTCTTCTTTCCTGCTCTGGCTGCTGACCTTCCGTCGTCTGCCCCGGTGCTGAGACGACTTAACGATGCCTTCGCTACAGAGCAGCAGCTCCTTCTTCTTCAGCGGGTCTGCTTCTTCTTCTTTGGCCTGCACACTTCAGAGTTTTTTCGTCAAGAGGCAAAAACCTACTCTACCCCCCTCCCCCGCGTATCTCTCTCTCTGAAATCTCTCTTTGGAAGCTCTCCCAGAGCGCTACCGGGTAATCGGGTTCGGGTCAGGCCCGGGTCCAGGCCCACCGGCGTGCGTGGTGGGCGAGGAGTGCAGGTCAGTCTAATCGGGTCGGGCCAGGTCCGCGGAGCGTGGTCACGGACGAGGCCGAGTCGGGTCGGGTCGGGTGAGAGGGACCTCACCCCGTGGTAACTGAGGCAAACAGATGGTGGCACTTTTGCAATTTATGTGGGTGTGTGGCTTCAGAAGGTTCCGAGGTGGGACTATCCGCGCACCCCTTTTCTCTCACGCCTGCAGCAGGGATGGTGCTTCCAATTGCAACAGCTGTTGAGGCGCGCAACTCCAATTGAGGGCCAGGGTGTGTGCGCAAGACTCTTTCGCGCTGGCCGTGGCTCTTCAACCTGGGATATCTAGGCTTGGAGCAACCTCAAGCAAGCTTCGAGCTTCCTCGCCAATGGCGGTCAAGGCCTGGAACCTGAAATCAATAGAACGGCCTCTCGGCCAAATCAGACAGGCGGGGGACCTTCGCCGTGGCACGGCGAAGGTGGTCAGGGGGTCTGCAGGGGGCGAGATGGAGCTATCAGGTCGTCCTAGGTCAAACTGTGAGCGAGGGAGTGGGTGTGTTCGGTGGATCTGCAGAGGGTGTTTGGTGGGAAGTGGAGGGGCGGAAGAGGATCAGGGTGAGGAGGCGGAGGTTCTGCGGTGGTCGGCGAGCCGTGTGGGTCGCTGAGGTGATGGGAGCGGCTCGCCGGAGGGTGGTCGGAGGCGGAGAGGATGAGGGTGAACAGGGTCGGTAGAGGGCTTAATTGACTAAATCGAAAGCGGGGAAAGAAAGAGGAGGAGAAGGGGAGTAGGTCTAACTTAACTGCAGGGACGAAGGGGGAGGAACAGGGCGACAGTCGTATCGACTGTCGCCGGAGAAGACGATGCTCAGGGAGAGGGGCGGCGGCGAGCAGAGGGCTGGAGAGGCGCCAGCTGGGTGCGGCGTGGCGCGGGAAGAGCAGGGGAGGAAGTCTCTGCTGCTGGTAGTGCGGCAGAGCGAAGAGGTGGAGGGGGAGGAAGTCGCCGGAGCTGGTGAGCGTCTGCCGGAGAAAGAAGAGAAGAAAGCTGGGGGTTTTCTCCGTCAGATCCAGGCTGCCTTCGTCGGTGGAGCGGCGGGGGGTATTTATAGGGTTGAAGCAGGGAGGAAGGCGGAGGGAGACGACGTGTCTCCCTCGCCGGAGAATGGTCGGAATACGAACCCATACCGTCCGTGCGTTCGCACGGCCGGTATGGGGGGCTACAATGACCATGGGGGTGCTCCTGCGACGGCTGACGACGCAGGGCACCCCCGGTATACATGCCAGGTCCTCCACCTCACCCTGCGCGGCGCCATGCTCCGCGCAAGGTCGCCGGAGCATGGTGCTGGCAGGGTTTTGCAGGAGGGACCTGTTTGCAAAGAACGAAGGAGAGTTAGGGGCCTAAATGCGAGGGTTCAAAAGTTGAGGGCCAAAGAGTAAATATATGAGGACCAAAGTGTGAAGTCGGTCAAGGAGGTTTCTTCTTAGGCTCAAGTTTTTATACATGACTAATTAGGACCTAAGGAATCTGATGGTGAATTTTATTTTCATATTAAACCTTGTTTGACCGGTCAATTTGCGCAAAAACCCAAATTAAGTTATTAATTGGGCATGGTTCTCAATGTAGGTCAAAATGGGTTCTAAAGGCCAAATTGAAGGTTCTAAACCCTAGAGATTATTTTTCTATGAATTTTAGAGGGTTTATTCTATTTTTACTTTGCCTCGAACCTTGTGAATTGAAGTGGGTTGTTTTAGGGTTACAGATTATCATTTGGTTCCTTGGAAGTGCTGTAGCCCTTGCTAGATCATCTCATCCCACTTTTATTCTTATTAAGCTGTTTTGACCTATGTTTGGGCCCTGAATTACCCTGTATGCAGATTATACTGGTAAAATTGCACTTTTACCCCTTATGACTTGTTTTCTTCTCAAACTCAGAATTCTCTGAGTTAAGCTTTTCCTTGAGATATGTAGGAGCTTTTATCCTTTGTATTGGGTCAAAATGAGCTAGTTATGGCTCATGATGAGGTTCTCATCACCTGGTACTCCCCTGATTTCCTGCAAGATAGGTGATACCCAATTTGATAGAGCTTTGCTAGACTTGGGTGCATCCATAAATCTGATACCCACATCCTTACTTGACCATCTAGAAGAATCTGAGCTAAAACCAACCGAGGTGACATTACAATTAGCAGATCGATCTATAAAGTCACCAAAAGGGATTCTCGAGGATGTTATCGTAAGAGTGCGGGATTTCTATTTCCCCATGGACTTCATAGTCTTAGATATGGACGTACCTGAGAACCCTAGGGATACACCAATCATTTTAGGGAGACGTTTCTTGGCTACTGCTCGAGCCAACATTAGCTGTGAGGAGGGCCAAATAGAGCTCAAATTTGGGAATCAAACCTTGAAAATTGATATATTTAAGGCCCAACAAGGAATCAATTGCGGTGTCATCGAACAGATTTGTGACATTAGGGCTTTGGTTGATGAAACACACTTCCAGAATGACCTGATTATGCCTCATCAACCACAGAAAGATCTTGACCCGCAAACAGAGGAGTCGAATCCAGATATAAACAACCCAGTAACTCCTACCCTTGAACCTCACCTCTGTACTGAACCACCTGCTGCTGCTGATAACCTTATCCTCGAGTTGAAGCCTCTTCCTGCTCACTTAAAATACATCTTTCTGGTTTCTAATCAGACCCTCCCTATGATTATCAATTCCAACCTCAATCCCGAACAGGAATCCCGTCTGATTACTATCCTCCAGCAACATCGCAGAGCCATCAGATGGACTCTCGATGATTTGACTGGAATAAGTCCCTCTTATTGTACTCATCATATCTATTCAGAAGAGGGCGCACGACCTTCTCGTGAGATGCAGAGACGTTTGAACCCTAATCTGCAGGAGGTCGTGAAGAAGGAGATCATCAAGTGGTTAGATGCCGGAATCATCTACCTGATCTCCGATAGTCGTTGGGTGAGCCCGATTCAGGTTGTGCCTAAGAAGGCAGGACTCACCACTATAGCGACCGAGACTGGAGAAATCATTCCTACCCGATTAGCCAACGCGTGGAGAGTCTGTATAGATTACCGCTGACTCAATTCCTCCACGAAGAAGGATCATTTCCCACTACCTTTCATTGATCAAATTCTCGAGAAACTAGTGGGAAATAGGTTCTTCTGTTTTCTTGATGGGTACTCCGGTTACAACCAGGTGGCAATCCATCCTGAGGACCAAGAAAAGACCACATTCACATGCCCCTTTGGAACATACGCTTTTCGAAGGATGCCTTTCGGTCTTTGCAATGCACCCGCTACCTTTCAGCGGTGCATACTTGCCATATTCTCAGATATGGTAGGTGATTTCCTGGAAGTCTTCATGGATGGCTTTTCAGTTTTTGGAGAATCATTTGACGATTGCCTCCAACACTTGGTCCAAATACTCAGGCGGTGCATCGAGGTGAATTTGGTTCTTTCCTGGGAAAAGAGCCATTTCATGGTGCCTGAGGGAATTGTCCTGGGACACTTAATTTCAGAAAAAGGCATCCAAGTGGATCGAGCTAAGGTTGATCTGATCTCTCACCTTCCTATGCCTAGCTCGATCAGGGACATCCATTCTTTTCTGGGGCACGTCGGTTTTTACCGTCGTTTCATTTCAGATTTCTCGAAAATCACACGCCCCTTGACTTCTCTTTTCTCTAAGGATGTACCCTTTGAAATCTCCAAGGAATGCACACTAGCCTTGGAAAACCTGCGTGACCGAGTCACCCAGGCACCTATCCTACAATCCCCTGATTGGTCTCAACCCTTTGAGATCATGTGCGATGCATCTGATTTCACTGTAGGAGCGGTCCTAGGGCAGAAAGCTGACGGGAAACCCGTGGTCATCTACTACGCTAGTAAGACACTTGACGAGGCTTAGCGTAACTATATAGTTACGGAGAAAGAGCTGCTAGCCGTAGTATTTGCCCTTGAAAAGTTCCGATCATATCTTCTGGGTTCCCATGTCATCATTTACTCGGATCACACGGCTGTAAGGCATCTCCTTGCCAAGAAGGATGCGAAGCCCCGACTAATTCGTTGGATCTTGCTATTGTAAGAATTCGATCTTGAGATTCCGACAAGGCAGGAAGGCAGAATGTGGTAGTCGACCATCTGTCCCGTCTTCCTTCTGAGATTATCAACCCTTCTGGACCCATCACGAAACACTTTCCTGATGAGCACCTGCTTACTGTTGGTACTAGGCTTCCATGGTTTGCTGATATAGTAAACTACTTGGCATCTTATCAGACCTCGTTTGATTGGCCGAAGGCCAAGAAAGACAAATTGCGTTCTGATACCAAGTATTACATCTGGGAAGATCCGTACCTTTTCCACATAGGTGCTAATCAAATCATCTGGAGATGTGTCCCGGAAGAGGAATTCAACAATATCCTCTCTTTCTGCCATGACCAGGCATGCGGTGGCCATTTCTTTGGGCATAAAACCACATCAAAAGTCCTCCAGTGTGGCTTCTACTGGCCTACACTATTCAAAGACGCATACAGTCACTGCAAGGCATGCAGTCGTTGCCAGACCTTGGGCAACATGAGCCGTCGCGACATGATGCCTTTGCAGCCGATTCTCGTATGCGAAATCTTTGATGTTTAGGGGATTGATTTTATGGGCCCCTCTCCTGTTTCGGATGGTTTCGAGTACATTCTGCTTGCTGTAGACTACGTGTCCAAATGGATTGAAGCCATACCGACTCGAACCTGTGATCACAAAATTGTTCTCAAATTCATTCATCAAAATATTTTCTCAAGGTTCGGGATTCCCCGTGCTATAATCTCTGATGGGGGGACCCATTTTACAAACACTCAGTTTAGGTCGCTAATGACCAAATACGGGGTGTCTCACCGAATCTCTACTCCTTACCACCCCCAGACTAATGGTCTAGCTGAGCTGTCAAATCAGGAGATCAAGAAGATATTGCAGGTCACTGTTTGTAACGACCCGGTTCCCGAGTCCCTACGAGACACGAGAACCGGACCGACTCGACTAATCCCAAGACCCAGTCGTCCAACGAGGAAGTAACCAAAAGACAGTAAAATAAACCACATTCAGCATGAATATAACTAACAGTAAAAAGTACAGCAGTAAGGAAAGAAACTACTACAGTAGGCACCACCACAACAGTAAAACAACATTTATCATATAACAAAAACTGCAGGTAAAGAAGGTACAGCGGAAACAAAACTACTCACTAGAACAGAAACAAAAGAAGGTACAAAGCTGTGGCAACTCTACTGGACCCTACTCGGCCCAGCGTCCTCTGCAGCCGCCGACCCTGGCTGCTCAACACCTGGTCCTGAAAAAGGTAACGAGTGTAACACGTCAGCAAAACGCTGAGTAGAGTGGCAAACTAACTAAAGGCAACAGTAGAGTGTACAGTAGCTGTTATGTTCTATTACTTCCTTTATTTACATCTTTCAATTTTTCTCACTATTTCATTTACTTCTCAGATCCTTTACTTGATGTCGAATGTCCTCGTGGGACGATCTTGATTGCAGTCTTTTCCAACAGTAGAAGTAGCACGTGGTGCTCTCCTGGCCGGGAGAGTCCCCCGTGGTGATCCTACCCTCAGTCAACCACCCCAAGGTCACTGACAGACGTAACGGTGACTACGGCACGCGCGATAAACGCACAGGTAGCTAGCCCGTACTGGCACGCGGTCAGTCGTTTCCGTTAACGGGTGCGCCCAAAGCACAGCACGGAACCAGGGCAGAGCCCTCTCAGTAACAGGGGTCCAACCCCTCCACAGTAACCAAACCGGGGCCTTGCCCCTCCACAGTCCGCGCACCCTCGCCTGACTACCCTGGTTTACCCTAGTGGGCCTAACAAGTCGGTGAAGGAGGCTAGCAGAACCCCGGGGCCCGTGGGGTAGCTAGTACTCTCCTAACACTACTAGCTCTCCTCGGTACTACGTACACGAGGGCCAACAAGTCGGTACAGAGCGGCCAAGCCTAACCCCGGGTCCCTGGGGCGGCTGGCCCCACTCTGCACTAAAACAGGTACAGGTACTTCCCTTGGTACTGCGTACCCAAGAGACAGTACAAACTACATCTCAGTTCCATTCCTTTTCTTTCCAGGAGTTCCACTCCTAATTCCCCGTAGGGTTCCAGCTCTTTATCTCAGAACATCATATGTTTCACTTTCCAGATTCACGTTCTCACATTCCATGATCTCAACATGATTCTCTATGCATAACAGGCAGCTGTTAATTAAATTTACAGGCAGCTTTATATATTCCTTTCCATTTTTCCAAGACTGCAGTAATGTACATTCCACTAGTTTTTCCATCCTAGGATTCATGCCATATCCTAGGATCTATCATACAATCTAGTTTTCCGGCCCTAGGATTCATGCAACACCTAGGAGCTATCATTCCATATATTTCTCATTCCTAGGATTCATGCAATGCCCTAGGTTCTAGTTATGGTTCCATACTTTAACAGATTTTATTAATACATAAAACCACTCTACCAGGTACAACGGAAGTAATGGGGGCGTGGTCGGGAATCCCGCGCGCCTCCGCGACTCTCAAGACGGCAACCGAACGAGGTCCTATCACGAGGATCAAACACAAGGAGTGTCTCAAAACAGTGTATAGCTACTGTAGGCGGGTAGAGGAATAAATTCTGAAACGAACGCAACTCGAATCGCGGAAAACGGAGCCCAAACGGGCCCTAAACGGGTCGAGAAAGACAATACTGTGCAAAATCAGACGTCTGGAACTCCTTCCAGACGTCTTAAACGGTGGATCAGAGAATTACCTGTTCGGCTTGGTTCCCCGGACGTCCAGAAGTCTGTGGCGACGTCTCTCCTAGATCCCAGACGTCCGATGGTCTCTCCGGACGTCTGGAGGTCACTCCCGCCGTCTGGTACAACTTCCAGACGTCGGATTCGCAAAGGATGACGAATCCGAACACCTGCGCACAGCCAACCCTCCTCCCTCAGTACGGTCAGTCGACAAAAAAAGAAGGAGAAAGCGGAACTCACCTTTCAGACGTCTGTATGATCACACAGACGTCGACCTTGCCGTCTGGATATCAGTCCAGACGCCTGATTCTGGAGATTTTTCCAGAATCAGAACCTCGCTCGGCCTCCGCTCGCGACGCCGCCCGCGTCGCACCTCGCGCGTCCGCTGCTCCGCCCGCAGCAGGTCCCTCTTCGCGACGCTCTGCGCCCCCTGCGCCCTCCGCCGGCCGGCCAAGCCGCTCCCGGCGAGCTCGCCCTCACGGCAGAGCCCTGCCCTCGCACGCCGCAGCTCCTCCGCGCCTTCTGCTGCGCCGCTGCCGCTGCGCCCTCGCGTCCGCTCGCTCCGCCCGCAGCAGGAGAGGAGGAAGATGGTGGAGACGGGAGGGGAGGCGCGCCCCCTCCCCCTTTTAACGCCGCGCGGAGAGGAGGAGAGAGACGGCCGCAGTCGCCTGCAGCCGCAGAGAAGATGCGGATCGCAGGTCTGCGCGCACAGGCGCGCAGACGAATATCCCGTGCGAGTATAACTGTTCGTCAGACGTCTGTAAACTATCCCGGACGTCTGGTCAGACGTCTGGATGTGATCCCAGACGTCTTGACAGACGTCTGGGCCACCTCCCAGACGTCTTAAAAGACGTCTGGGGTACGCGCTCGTTACAATATAACAAACTCAAAGGAAGTTTCGTCCCCGAAACTTGCGCCAACTAGGGTGCGGAAAAAGGATGTCCAAATAACCATAACAAACTCAAAGAGGACCGAAGCCGGTCCGAAAAGACGTACCCGCGAAAAGCTCTGGGTACCGCTCCCGCATTGCCGCCTCAGGCTCCCAGGTAGCCTCCTCGTACCGCTGGCTCCTCCACAAAACCTTTACCAGGGGTACTTGCTTTCGTCTCAACCTGCGGACGGCTCGGTCTAGGATCTGCACTGGCCGCTCGGGGTAGGTCAGGTCGTCGCTCACCTCGACGCTCTCGTGACTCAGTACGTGGCTGGGATCGGCTACGTACTTCCTGAGGTTGGACACGTGGAACACGTCGTGCACACCAGAAAGCTGCGGGGGAAGGGCACGTCTGTAAGCAACGGGTCCAACCCGCTCCAGGACCTCGAAGGGCCCCACGAACCTCGGCGCGAGCTTCCCTCTCACCCCAAACCGCTGTAAGCCCTTCATGGGCGAAACACGAAGAAAGACGTGGTCCCCAACCTCGAACTGCACCTCTCTGCGTCTGCGATCTGCGTAGCTCTTCTGTCTGCTCCTGACAGTGCGGAGTCGTCTGTGGATCTGTTCAACTACCTCCTGACTCTGCCGGATCAACCTGGGGCCAACCTCCCACTTGGTCCCCACCTCAACCCAACTCAAGGGTGCCGCGCATTTCCGTCTGTACAGAGCCTCGTAGGGAGCCATGCCGATGCTCGAGTGATAACTGTTGTTGTATGCAAACTCTGCCAGGGGCAGGTGTTCCTCCCAAGAGCCCCTCCAGTCTAGCACACATGCACGCAAAAGATCCTCAAGTGTCTGTATCGTGCGTTCCGACTGTCCGTCCGTCTGGGGGTGGTAAGCCGTGCTAAACCTCAACCTCGTCCCCAAAGCCTGCTGAAACTCAGCCCAAAACTGGGACGTAAAGCGGGTATCCCGGTCGGATACGATCTCCCGCGGAACTCCGTGTAGTCGCACCACATCACGGATATACCTCTCTGCCAACTGTGCTGGTCCCAAAGTGACTCGGATCGGCAAGAATCGTGCCGTCTTCGTCAACCTATCCACTATTACCCAGACCGCGTCGTGTCCTCGCTGGGTAACAGGTAAACCCACCACCAAGTCCATGGTGATGCTCTCCCACTTCCACTCTGGCACTGGAAGCGGCTGAAGCGGCCCTGCAGGCCTCTGATGCTCGGCTTTCACCTGCTGGCACACTAAGCACTGCTGCACGAACTCACCCACATCCCGCTTCATCCCTCTCCACCAGAACTCGCGTCTCAAGTCATGGTACATTTTCGTGTTTCCGGGATGTATGGTGAATCTGGAACCGTGTGCCTCAGTCAGGAGCTCTCTCAACAGCTCCTCGTCTCTGGGGACGCACAGCCGTCCCCTCAAGCGTAACACCTGGTCTGTGAAAGAGAAGTCCCCTGGGTCCCCTGACAGTACTCTGTCGCGCAAAGACTGCAAGTACGGATCGGCCATCTGTCCCGTGATGATGCGGTCTATCAACTCTGGTCTGGTCTGCCGTGTCACCGTCACTGCCCCACAGTACCCTCGTAACTCTAGAGGTCGCCAACTGCCCACCTCCTCCAAAAGGCTCCAACTCTGTAACTGTAGACTGGCCAAGCGTGCGGGCGCCTTACGGCTCAAGGCGTCAGCCACCACATTGGCCTTTCCCGGGTGGTAGGAGATGCTGCAGTCGTAGTCCTTCAGGAGCTCCAACCAACGTCTCTGTCTCATGTTGAGCTCCTTCTGGTCAAAAAGATATCTGAGGCTCTTGTGATCTGTAAAAATCTCGAAGGTCTCACCGTACAAGTAGTGCCTCCATGTCTTCAGCGCGAAGACAACAGCTGCCAACTCTAGGTCGTGGGTAGGGTAGGTATGCTCATGGGGCTTCAGTTGCCGCGAAGCGTAAGCGACCACGTGACCCCTCTGCATGAGCACACCTCCTAACCCCTGCAAGGAAGCGTCCGTGTACACAACGAACCCGCCACTACTGTCAGGAATGGTGAGCACGGGAGCCGAGGTCAACCTCTCCTTCAGCTCCAGAAAACACGCCTCACAGGCGTCTGTCCAAGTGAAAAGCACATCCTTCCGAGTCAACTGTGTCATAGGACGTGCAATCTGCGAAAACCCTCTGATGAACCGTCTGTAGTAACCTGCCAGTCCCAGGAAACTGCGAATCTCAGTGACTGAACGCGGTCTCTCCCACCTGAGCACTGCCTCGACCTTGGCGGGATCCACCGCCAGGCCGTCTCCAGAGATCACATGACCCAAAAAGGTCACCTCCCTCAACCAGAACTCGCACTTGCTGTATTTGGCGTACAGCCTGCGTCGTCTCAGAGTGTCCAGAACCATCCGCAAGTGCTGTCCGTGCTGCGTCCGATCTCTAGAATAGATGAGTACATCATCTATGAAAACCACCACAAACTGGTCCAAGTACGGTCTGAACACCCGGTTCATCAGGTCCATGAAAGCAGCGGGGGCATTGGTCAGCCCAAACGGCATGACCAAAAACTCGTAGTGTCCGTACCGGGTGCGGAAAGCTGTCTTGGAGGCGTCGGTCTCCCTGATCCTCAACTGGTGGTATCCAGACCTCAAGTCGATCTTGGAAAACACCGTGGCACCCCGCAACTGGTCAAACAAATCGTCAATCCTCGGCAGCGGATATCTGTTCTTGATGGTGACCCTATTCAGCTGTCTGTAGTCCACACAAAGGCGTAGGGTCCCATCCTTCTTCTTCACAAACAGTACCGGGGCTCCCCAGGGAGACGCACTGGGCCTCACGAAACCCTTCTCCAAAAGGTCCTGCAACTGAGACTTGAGCTCTCGCAGCTCAAGCGGTGCCATCCTGTATGGCGCGGTGGAGATGGGGTTGGTCCCTGGTACTAGTGAGATCTCAAACTCGATCTCACGCTCGGGCGGTAGTCCTGGTAACTCGTCTGGAAACACGTCGGGGTACTCTCTGACCACCGGGATGCTCTGGAAGTCTGCCACGGGGCTGTGCTCTGCCACCACACAAGCTAAGAAGCCCTCACACCCCTGGCTCAAAAGTCTCGCCGCCCGAAGTGCCGAAATGCACCTGAAACCTCCGTCCACTGGCTGCCCGTGAAACTCGAAGGAAGGCAACTCCGGAATGGAGAAGACAATCTTCCTCTCAAAGCAGTCTACCAATGCGTGGTAAGCGGACAGCCAATCCATCCCCAGGATCACCCCAAAGTCCTCCATCTGTATCATAATCAGGTCAGCTAGCAGGCTGTGTCCCCCGATGCTGACCCCGCAACCCGTGTACACCTCCTCAGCTACAAACAGCTGACCACTCGGACCTCTGATTACGAACGGGTTCTCTAACAATGTATAATCCTGGTCCAAACTAACTGCGAAACTGTCTGCGACAAACGAGTGCGTAGCGCCGGAATCGAAAAGCGTGTAAACGAGTCTGCCAGAAACTGAAACCATACCTGCTACCACGGATCCCGAAGCTCTGGCGTCCCTGTGTGTTAGGGCGTTGATACGCCCCTCAGCTCTAGGTGCGGACGAAGCAGCCACACTCTGCGTCGGACGGGTAGGTGCTGGCCGGTACCCTCCTCGCGACTGCGGTCCTCCTCCTCGCGCCTGGAAACCGCGGCGTCCTGCGCGCCCTCCAGTGCTCTGCGCGGGAAGTATCTGCTGACCTCCTGCCCTAGATGGGCAGTCCCTCCTGACGTGGCCCGGCTGGCCACACTGGTAGCAGAGGGGAACCCGACTCCCGCCCTCAGTGAGTCCCTGCTGTCGGCTAGGCGGGGGTCCGGTGCTGGCGACTGGCCCCTGTCGAGGGCCCCCAAAGGCCAGTGATGGCCCTGCACAACGTGACGGCTCTCCTGCGGACGCCACGTGTCTCCGTTCTCGCCGGCCCTGTGAGAAGTCTGGCTAAAAGGGCCTCTTCCGCCCGCCGTCGGTCTCTCGCGCGGACGGGTTGGTCTCCTCGAAAGTCATGGCTGCCTCTACCACCCTCGAAAACGTCGGCAGCTTCAGGGGTTTGACATACCCCCGGATCGCAGGCCGGAGCCCCTCGGTGAACCTCCAAAGGCGCTCCTCCTCAGTGGCTACCGCTGTCGCTGCAAAGCGGGACAGCTCCAAGAAACGCGTGCGGTACGCGCTCACGGTCATCGTCCCTTGGCGGAGAGTGTGGAACTCCCGCCTCCTCTGGTCCTGCCACGTCTGGGGAAAGTACTGCTCGCAGAAGAGGGTGACGAACTGGTCCCACGTCGGCTCGTCCCTCTCCTGTCCCCGGACCGCCCTCCACCACCGGTGTGCCGCACTCTCCAGCTGGTACGTGGCAAAGGCCACGCGGCACTCCACCGGGGGGCGAAGGGTGTCGAAGATCTTCTCCAGCTGCTCAAGCCAGTCCTCTGCCTCGGTCGGGTCCTCATCCCCCTTGAAGGAGGGGGGCTTCAGCTTCCGGAACTGTCCGAAAAGCTCGAAGTGGTGCTGTAGGGGAGGTGCTGGTGCACCTCCAGGCGAAGGTGCCTCGTGTACAGAAGTGTCGGAGGAAGGTGGGGGCGGCAGGGGCCCATCCCCTCCCTCGTGTCCGGCGCCGCGTCCGTCGCGTGGTCCCACAGAGGACTCCCCCTCTGCAACCCCAGGAGGAGGTGCTCGGGGCGGTGGGTGGAGCTCCTCTCGTACAATATCCCGTATCAGTCTGGCGAGGTCCTGGGCCTGGATGCCAGGGAGTGGTGGCTGGTCCACCGAGACGTCAACGACAGCACGTCCACCTCGCCGACCTCGCCCTCGGCCGCGCCCGCGGCCAGTCTCGCCAGTCCCACGACGAGGCATCTCCTGCAAGGAGACGCGAAACAAAACGGAAACGTCAAGACAGACGGTACCTAACAACACTTCTAAGAGCTCATGTCAAGAGATATGTTGTGGTGGCTACTCTAGCTATAAACATGTGAATTGGTTATTTTCCAGTCAGTTGATTCACTTCTCGGGACGACCTTGCTCTGATACCATCTTGTAACGACCCGGTTCCCGAGTCCCTACGAGACACGAGAACCGGACCGACTCGACTAATCCCAAGACCCAGTCGTCCAACGAGGAAGTAACCAAAAGACAGTAAAATAAACCACATTCAGCATGAATATAACTAACAGTAAAAAGTACAGCAGTAAGGAAAGAAACTACTACAGTAGGCACCACCACAACAGTAAAACAACATTTATCATATAACAAAAACTGCAGGTAAAGAAGGTACAGCGGAAACAAAACTACTCACTAGAATAGAAACAAAAGAAGGTACAAAGCTGTGGCAACTCTACTGGACCCTACTCGGCCCAGCGTCCTCTGCAGCCGCCGACCCTGGCTGCTCAACACCTGGTCCTGAAAAAGGTAACGAGTGTAACACGTCAGCAAAACGCTGAGTAGAGTGGCAAACTAACTAAAGGCAACAGTAGAGTGTACAGTAGCTGTTATGTTCTATTACTTCCTTTATTTACATCTTTCAATTTTTCTCACTATTTCATTTACTTCTCAGATCCTTTACTTGATCTCGAATGTCCTCGTGGGACGATCTTAATTGCAGTCTTTTCCAACAGTAGAAGTAGCACGTGGTGCTCTCCTGGCCGGGAGAGTCCCCCGTGGTGATCCTACCCTCAGTCAACCACCCCAAGGTCACTGACAGACGTAACGGTGACTACGGCACGCGCGATAAACGCACAGGTAGCTAGCCCGTACTGGCACGCGGTCAGTCGTTTCCGTTAACGGGTGCGCCCAAAGCACAGCACGGAACCAGGGCAGAGCCCTCTCAGTAACAGGGGTCCAACCCCTCCACAGTAACCAAACCGGGGCCTTGCCCCTCCACAGTCCGCGCACCCTCGCCTGACTACCCTGGTTTGCCCTAGTGGGCCTAACAAGTCGGTGAAGGAGGCTAGCAGAACCCCGGGGCCCGTGGGGTAGCTAGTACTCTCCTAACACTACTAGCTCTCCTCGGTACTACGTACACGAGGGCCAACAAGTCGGTACAGAGCGGCCAAGCCTAACCCCGGGTCCCTGGGGCGGCTGGCCCCACTCTGCACTAAAACAGGTACAGGTACTTCCCTTGGTACTGCGTACCCAAGAGACAGTACAAACTACATCTCAGTTCCATTCCTTTTCTTTCCAGGAGTTCCACTCCTAATTCCCCGTAGGGTTCCAGCTCTTTATCTCAGAACATCATATGTTTCACTTTCCAGATTCACGTTCTCACATTCCATGATCTCAACATGATTCTCTATGCATAACAGGCAGCTGTTAATTAAATTTACAGGCAGCTTTATATATTCCTTTCCATTTTTCCAAGACTGCAGTAATGTACATTCCACTAGTTTTTCCATCCTAGGATTCATGCCATATCCTAGGATCTATCATACAATCTAGTTTTCCGGCCCTAGGATTCATGCAACACCTAGGAGCTATCATTCCATATATTTCTCATTCCTAGGATTCATGCAATGCCCTAGGTTCTAGTTATGGTTCCATACTTTAACAGATTTTATTAATACATAAAACCACTCTACCAGGTACAACGGAAGTAATGGGGGCGTGGTCGGGAATCCCGCGCGCCTCCGCGACTCTCAAGACGGCAACCGAACGAGGTCCTATCACGAGGATCAAACACAAGGAGTGTCTCAAAACAGTGTATAGCTACTGTAGGCGGGTAGAGGAATAAATTCTGAAACGAACGCAACTCGAATCGCGGAAAACGGAGCCCAAACGGGCCCTAAACGGGTCGAGAAAGACAATACTGTGCAAAATCAGACGTCTGGAACTCCTTCCAGACGTCTTAAACGGTGGATCAGAGAATTACCTGTTCGGCTTGGTTCCCCGGACGTCCAGAAGTCTGTGGCGACGTCTCTCCTAGATCCCAGACGTCCGATGGTCTCTCCGGACGTCTGGAGGTCACTCCCGCCGTCTGGTACAACTTCCAGACGTCGGATTCGCAAAGGATGACGAATCCGAACACCTGCGCACAGCCAACCCTCCTCCCTCAGTACGGTCAGTCGACAAAAAAAGAAGGAGAAAGCGGAACTCACCTTTCAGACGTCTGTATGATCACACAGACGTCGACCTTGCCGTCTGGATATCAGTCCAGACGCCTGATTCTGGAGATTTTTCCAGAATCAGAACCTCGCTCGGCCTCCGCTCGCGACGCCGCCCGCGTCGCACCTCGCGCGTCCGCTGCTCCGCCCGCAGCAGGTCCCTCTTCGCGACGCTCTGCGCCCCCTGCGCCCTCCGCCGGCCGGCCAAGCCGCTCCCGGCGAGCTCGCCCTCACGGCAGAGCCCTGCCCTCGCACGCCGCAGCTCCTCCGCGCCTTCTGCTGCGCCGCTGCCGCTGCGCCCTCGCGTCCGCTCGCTCCGCCCGCAGCAGGAGAGGAGGAAGATGGTGGAGACGGGAGGGGAGGCGCGCCCCCTCCCCCTTTTAACGCCGCGCGGAGAGGAGGAGAGAGACGGCCGCAGTCGCCTGCAGCCGCAGAGAAGATGCGGATCGCAGGTCTGCGCGCACAGGCGCGCAGACGAATATCCCGTGCGAGTATAACTGTTCGTCAGACGTCTGTAAACTATCCCGGACGTCTGGTCAGACGTCTGGATGTGATCCCAGACGTCTTGACAGACGTCTGGGCCACCTCCCAGACGTCTTAAAAGACGTCTGGGGTACGCGCTCGTTACACTGTTCGACCTGATAGGAAGGACTGGTCATCCTGACTTCCGGAAGCATTGTGGGCCTATAGGACCACCCACAAAACCCAATTAGGCATGTCTCCCTTTAGACTGGTGTACGGAAAGGCGTGTCACCTTCCCGTAGAACTGGAGCATAAAGCCTATTGGGCAGTACGGAACTGTAATCTAGATCTTTCAAAGGCTGGAACCCACAGAAAAGTCCAAATCAGCGAGATCGATGAATTACGCCTAGACGCGTATGAGAACTCGTGAATCTACAAGGAGCGGGTTAAAGCCTTCCATGATAAGCATATCTCGAGAAAGATCTTTCATCCTGGTCAAAAGGTCCTACTCTTTGATGCCCGACTCAAATTTTTCCCGGGAAAGCTGCGATCCAAGTGGGTCAGACCATATTTAGTCCGACAGGTTTTTGGTAATGGAGCTATCAAAATCAGTCCGCTCAGCCACGATTCCGAACCTTTCATCGTGAACGGTTAGAGACTCAAGCCGTTCATTGATGTGACTTCTACTGATTTGGCTGAATCATCTCTTATCCTCCATTCCCCTTGAGCTTATTGCGCCCAGCCGATGGCGTAAAACTCAGCGCTTAACGGGAGGCAGCCTGTCATTTTCTGAAAATCTAAAACCCTTTTCACACTTTTGTGCACTTAAAGTTTACCCTTATAGACAGCCGACTCCACCTCAGATGCTTGCATCTGGGATTAGAAATCGTCCGCAGAATTCATCCTGACCCATTCACTCATTAAAACATCTATCTTAGGGAATGAACTAAGTAAATAAAAACCCCTAAGTCACAATGAGGACATTGCAAACCTTAGGCATGGGAGGGTATAAAAGTGCAAAACTTGTAAAAAAGGGATTTTAAAACAAAAAAATTCACATACGCCAAAAACACCATAAAAATTAAAAAAAAATTCAAAAAAAAAAAGAATAAGAGGAGAAAGGAAATTTTGTGGGAAAAGGGAAAAGAAACAAAATGAAAAGAAGCACAAAAAATGAAAGAAAGGAGTGATAGTCCTTAGTAAGAAACTAAGGAATTGACCTAAGTTGTAGACCTTATTCAAGAAAAGAAATGAAAAGTGCATGGTGAGATTAGTAAGAATGCAAACTTTAGGCATTCTTGGATAGACTCTTAGTACCCATTAAGATCTAGACAATCCTCAAGAGGTTGAGGAAAATGAAAAGTCTAAGTATTAGATCCAAGGCTTAGGGAGTATTTGACCTCATTAACTAACTTATGGTTTACGGGACTCAGTAACCTAAGCACCGCAACCTCATGCACAATCTGGTTCAGTAAGCATAAAAATCAAAATCACGCAGAAGCGTCACAAAATTCTGAAAAATACACCTAGAATAGGAGCAGCCGATCAACACAAGTTGATTTGGACGAGTTCCCAGCGTAGAGAGGCAGGAAATCCCCTCGAAGATGCGTAACAAAATATCATCTCCTCGGTGCTAGTCTCTTAGGATATTTACATATCCTACTGGGGGCATGTAAGCACTCTGCTGGTTCAGATTCCATGGATGGCATTATCACGAAGTGTCAATTGCCAGGGTCTGGATTCGGCCATGGAACACCATGGATGGGATTATCTCAAAATCTCAATAGCCAGGGTTCCGGGGGTTGCCATGGGCGGTGCTATCTCGAAGCATCAATTGCTAGGAACCTTTGAGGATTGATGATGGGAGCAAGGAATCTGATACAGACCGTGTTGAAAAGCCAATCCTAGGCTAGAAATAAAACAAAAAGAGAGAGAAAAACTCTCCAAACAGAAAAATTTTCTATCCCTCTCTCTTACAAAAACGAACTGAACCAGGGCTACAATCATTTCAAGCACGGGTGCTTTGACCACAAAGTCCAATAAACCTTAGGTTAGTTCTTGTGGGCCTTAAAAACCTTTTGCCAAAGACTAAGGCTGAGGCTAGATAGATCTGGATCTTAATTGGTACTAAAGTACCTTTTAGGCCTTTGGTCAGCATTCTAACCTAATCTAAGTTCAAATGAAAAAGCACTTATCTTAAGTTGTTAAAACATCGTGGTCTAGAACAAAGGTTTTTGCTAGGCATGGGGGTATGATGAGAACCTCGTCATAAACCCTAAACTAGCACCATCTAACCTAGATTTGCAAGAAAAAGCTCCTACATAACCATAGAAAGGCTTGACTCAGAGAAATTCTGAGTTTGTGAAGAAAATAAGAACTAAGGGGTAAAAATGTAATTTCACCAACTCAATCTGAAAACAGGGTAACTCAGGATCCAAACATAGGTCAAACTAACCTAATACGAAGAAAAGTGGGATGAGTTGATCCAATAAGGGCTGCAGCAACTCCAATGAATTAAATGACATCCTGTAACCCTAAAAACAAACCCACTTCAATTCACGAGGTTCGAGGCAAATAAAAAATTGACTAAATCCTCTAAAATTCATAGAAAAATAATATCTAGGGTTTAGAACCTTCAATTTGGCCTTAGGAACCCATTTTGATCTACATTGAGAACCATGCCCAATTAATGACTTAATTTGGGTTTTTATGAAAATTGATCGGGCAAACAAGGTATGATCTAGAAATAAAATTCACCATTAGAATCCTTAGATCCTAGTTAGTCATGTATAAAAATTTGAGCCTAAGGAAAGACCTTCTTGATCGACTTTACATTTTGGTCCTCATCTATTACTTTTTGACCCTCAACTTTTGAAACCCTCACATTTTGACCCCTAAGTCTTCTTCGTTCTTTGCATTTGGGTCCTCCCTGCAAAACCCTGAGCAGCGCCATGCTCTGGCGACTTTGCGCGGAGCATGGCGCCGCGCAGGGTGAGGGAGACCCTCTGCAAAGACAACTGGGGGTTCCCTGCGACGTCTGTTGTCGCAGGGTGATGAGAACCTCATCATGAGCCATAACTAGCTCATTTTGACCTAATACAGAGAATAAAAGCTCCTACATAACTTTAGAAAGGCTTGGCTCAGAGAGATTCTGAGTTTGCAAAGAAAACATAAACTGAGGGGTAAAAATGCAATTTCACCAATCCGATCTGAAAATAGGGTAACTCAGGGTCCAAACATAGGTCAAAACAACCTAATAAGAAGAAAAGTGGGATGAGATGACTCAATAAGGGCTACAGCAACTCCAAAGAATGAAATGACAGCCTGTAATCGTAAAAATAAACCCACTTCAATTCACGTGGTTCGAGGCAAGGTAAAAATCAACTAAACCCTCTAAAATTCATATAAAAATAATCTCTAGGGTTTAGGACTTTCAATTTGGCCTTAGGAACCCATTTTGACCTACATTGAGAACCATGCCCAATTAACAACTTAATTTGGGTTTTTACGTAAATTGACTGGTCAAACAAGGTTTAATCTAGAAATAAAATTCACCATCAGAATTCTTAGGTCCTAATAGTCATGTATAAAAACTTGGGCCTAAGAAGAAACCTTCTTAACCAACTTTACACTTTGGTCCTCATATATTTACTTTTTGGCCCTCAACTTTTGAACCCTCACATTTTGGCCCCTAACTCTCCTTCGTTCTTTGCGTTTAGGTCCCTCCTGCAAAACCTGCGCAGCACCATGCTCCGGCGACCTTGCGCGGAGCATGGCGCCGCGCAGGGTGAGGGAGGGGCCCTGGCAAGTCAATAGGGGGTACCCTACGTCGTCAGCCGCCGCAGGGACACCCCCCTGAGTATTGCGACCGCCCATACCGCCCGTGCGAACGCATGGACGGTATGGGTCTCCTTCCTCCAGCATCCTCCGGCGAGGGAGACACGTCGTCTCCCTCCGCCCTCCTCTCTGATTCCGCCCCTATAAATACCCCCGTCGCTCCGCCGTTCTTCCCAGCTCGGATCTGACGGAGACACCCCCCTAAATTCCTCCCTTCCCACTCCGACAGACGCCCCCTTGCTCCGGCGGCCATCTCCTCCTCCTCCTCCTCGTCGCCCTGCCGCATTACCAGCAGCAGGGTTACCTTCCCTCGATCCTTCCGCGTCACGCCGCACCCAGCTGGCGCCTCTCCGGTCCCTTCCTCGCCGCCGCCCCTTCCTCTGGGCAATTTCTTCTCCGGCGACAGTCGATACGACTGTCGCCTGCGCCAACCCCTCTTCGTCCAGCTTAATAGGTGCAGGCACGCCTTCGCCCAAGTTCGACTCCCAGGTTGCGCGGGGCGTCTCCGCGAAGAGTCCCAGGCTCGCAGTTGGGGAGAAGGCCTCGCGTGAAGCCACGATCGCCCGCTACTCCCTCCACTCCGGGCGCTCAGTTGGGGTGGGACATTTAGTCCCACCTCGGAACTTCTCAGAGGCGCGCGAACGCATAAAGGCAAAAAGTGCCTTATGCTGTTCGCCTCCTGACCACGGGGTGAGGTCCCTCTTACCCGACCCGGCCTCATCCGTGATCACGCTCCGCGGACCTGGCCCGACCCGATTAACCCGACCTGCACTCCTCGCCCACCACCGCACGCCGGTGGGCCTGGACCCGAGCGTGACTCGCACCCGATTACCCGGTTGCTCTGGGAGAGCTGTCCTAAGAGCGAACTCAGAGAGAAAGAGACGCGCGGGGGAGGGGGGTAGAGTAGGTTTTGCCCTCTGACTCTGAACTCTTGAGCGTGCAGGCACAGGTGAAGAAGAAGGAAGCTAAGGGAGACACTGTAGCAGCAAGCGGTTTAAGTCGTCTGATTCCCAAATCAGACGACGTCCTGAAGACAGGTGAAGGCAAAGAAGAAGAAGGAAGGCGAGGTAGAGGAAAGAGAGGAACACAGAGCAGCCAAGTGAAGACTCTGCAGACATCAGAAGAAAAAAAAAGAAGAAGAAAAGAAGAGAGAAGGAGCAGCCAAGTGAAGAAATAGAAAGCAGAAGAAGAAGAAAAGAAGAGAGAAGGAGCAGCCAAGTGAAGAAACAGAAAGCAGAAGAAGAAGAGCACAGGAGGAAGATCTGAAGCAAGAAAAGAAGAAGAAGAACAGGAAGAACAAAAGCCAAAGAGAAGAGAAGACAAAGAGGAAGAAAGAAGAGAAGAAGAACAGGAAGAACAAAAGCCAAAGAGAAGAGAAGGCAAAGAGGAAGAAAGAAGAGAAGAAGAAGAAGCTAAACTTTCATCTCTCTCTCTCTCTATTTTTGTAATTTTTGTAATAGAACATGTATATCTCTAGAATACGACTTGCTCCCTGAGTTCGACCTCGGGAGAATTGTATTTTTCGAGTAACAAATATTAGCAAATGATGGCAATAACTATCTGTACAACAACGACTTAAGAAAAGCTAGTTGCTGCCACCGTTTCGCCAGTTGGCGCCGTTGCCGGGGAGCAACGGCTATTCTAGAGGTAAACATTTCTGTTTCTTTTTAGTTCTAATAATCTCCTCTCTTTTGTGCAGCTACAGGAAATCAAGAAGACAAGCAACCGCACGACAACCACTCCGAGGACAGGTAATTTTTTTTCTCTCGCTATTAACCCCTAAACTCTAAAGAGGAAGAAAAGAAAAGAACAAGCAATATAAGGCTAACCTGTCTTCTATACTTAGTAAACCATAAGAAGTTGCATGTTTTCAACCCATTATTCCTGTACACTATTAAGGGTATTTAGGGGCTAACACATTCTTGCTTGAGCCCTAATTACCTACCAAAGAACTAACTGGACCAAGTAGAGCCAGCATAAGATTCAACATTAGGGAGTTAGAGACACACTTCTTAAACAAGAATTGAGAAACCTTAAAAGAAGTGTGCCCAAGCCATTATCTGAAAATACCTATCCAAAGAAACCCTAAAATAAGATTGGCTCTTTAAACACTTGAACCCTAAAAGACAAGACCTAATAAGCAAAACTAGCAGGTAAAGTTGACCATTTGGGTCAACTAACCTTCAAAATAGGTCACTCTTTGCACTTAAAAGACTAAAGTTCAAGTGGAACCTTAAGCACCTTGATCTTGAATTAAAATTGGTAGACTTAAGAGGTCAAGATCCCCATTCTGGTCTACCTGGAACCGCAGTGACAAGAGAGGTCGGGTGGGGGAAACCCTGTAACCCGTGGGGATGCTCTACCGTGTAGGGGTCTTCGCGGGACTCACCCTCTCTGGCTGCTCAGGTAATTCTCAGGTGGTCGATCTTTCTGATCAAGGGGTCCATCTGCCCTGCACCTCTATAGTCACCCAACACATTCTTGGGTGTCTTGATTGGGTCCAGCATCTTCTCAACTCATCTCTTCCAACAGTGCATGTACGGTAGGAGGTCCTTAAGACCACCCTTAAGACCTCCTTTAGAAATTCACTCTCGTCAAGGCCAAGCCTCAACGCCCGTGTTTGTGCAGCAACCCTCTCACATTATTCTCTCTTCTGATTCAGAACCAAGTTCTTCTTCTTCCCCTATCATGGCTCAGCCAGTTGAGGAAGAAAACAATCTGGAGCACCAGCTCCAGCGACTCAACGACCTCTTCCAAAACTTTATGCACCCACCGCAGCGTCCCATGATGCGGGACCATTATAATCCTGCTGCGGTGGCCATCGAGCCTCGAGTCAGAATCCCGACTGGAGGACCTGATTCTGAATTAAAGCCCAATATGATTTATGCTATACCTAAATTCCATGGGCTTAATTCTGAAGATCCCTTCCAGCACATCAAACAGCTAAAGCATCTGGCCCAAACTTTTGGGTCAGACGCACAAAATCAGGATATTCTTCTCATGAAAATGTTCTCCTTTTCTCTTATGGACAAGGCCGCCCATTGGTACCAAACTCAGACCCGGCCGATCAACAATTGGGAAGAACTTCAGTCCGAGTTCCTGAAAAAGTTCTTCCCTGTTGGACGGACCAATGCCTTGCGCCATCAGATTACACACTTCACCCAACAAACAGGGGAACTTCTCCATGAGGCATGGGATCGTTTTCAGGATCTCATGAGAAAGTGCCCCCATCACGGAGTTCCTAAATGGGAACAAGTTCAATCTTTTTACCAGGGACTCCGTGAGGACATCCGTCTTTTCATCAATGCAACCTGCGGAGGAAATATCATGGGTCAACATGAAGACACCGTGTGGGAGATTCTCGAAAACATGTGCGAGAACTCCATCAATAATGACTCCATGGGATTATTCGACAGGACGAATACCCGCGCAGCGACGAATCTCAGGGGAGCACACGAGACGCAGGGCCTGTCCGCATCAGTCGACTTGGAGTTAATGGCCAGTCGATTGGACAAGGTCTCGATTATCGAAAAGAAGGTGGATGAGCTGACTCAGCATCTGCAGCGAGCCACCTCTGCGCATAACCCTTTCGCACAGCCTCCTTCCACAAGGGAAACTGTGCAAAACATTCTCCATCGATCTTCTCCTAGGATGGACCCATCATCCGAATCTTTGCCCGGAGATCCTTCCGATTCCTTCTACACCTACAAGGGGAATTCCATTCCCTCTTTCTCTAACTCTCTGGAGGTTCCTCAGACCTGTGAGGACCTCAACGCCATCCAGAACGACCCTTTCTCCAACACCTATAATCCTGGATGGCGTAACCATCCTAACTTTCAGTGGGCGGGAAATTCCCAAACCCAAAGACCATCCTTCCAACCCCGCCCACAACCTCCTCGTCCTTACCAGCCGCCTCAGCCTCGGCCCAACCCTACTTATCCATCTGGGCCAAATCAAGATCAAATGTCCCTTATCCTTCAGACCCTGGTTGACATTCAAAGAACGAATGCGGCTATCCAGAAACAACACAAGGACAAACTTATAGAGGTCCGAAACCAATTGACCCAGTTGGCAAACTCTCGCCAGCCAGGTACTCTTCCTTCCCAACCTCTGCCTAATCCCAATAACGTGCCCACCCAGCGGCGCATTATGAACCCAAACCCGGGCCATGCCCATATGATTTATCAGGCCCCCTCTGTTCCTTCACCTGACGGGATAGAGGCCTCCACTTCTTTTGCAGGTTACCAGCAGCAAGCTATCTTACCCAATCCCAACCAAAACCAGGCAGGACTTAATTCCGTAACGACTCGTAGTGGTAAGGAAACCCAAGACCCACCTCATCCGAACCACTCCAAGCCTGGTATTGATCCCAAGCCTAGGACAGTAATCCAGGACGTCCCCACCCCTGTCCCAGATCCACAACCTGGACCTATCCTAGAAGAACCAACCAAGATCCCGTTTCCCGAGGCCTTGACCAAGGGAAAGAAGACCACCAAGCCCGTGGCACCTGAGGAGGACCTGGTCAAGCTCTTTGAGCAGGTCCACATAAACATCCCCTTGATGGATGCAAGCCGCCACGTACCAGCTTACGCACGATTTTTAAAGAATGTGTGTACACCCCAGCGTAAGCCGCGAACCAAGGGTGGGAGCCCAATTGTTCTGTCAGAGCAAGCCAGCTCTGTAATCCTTAGTAAACTCCCACCCAAGGCAAAAGATCCTGGTACTCCCTTGATCTCCTGCAAGATAGGTGATGCCCAATTTGATAGAGCTCTGCTAGACTTGGGTGCATCCATAAACCTGATACCCACATCCTTACTTGACCATCTAGAAGAATCTGAGCTAAAACCAACTGAGGTGACATTACAATTAGCAGATCAGTCTATAAAGTCACCAAAAGGGATTCTCGAGGATGTTATCGTAAGAGTGCGGGATTTCTATTTCCCAGTGGACTTTATAGTCTTAGATATGGACGCGCCTAAAAACCCTAGGGATACACCAATCATTCTAGGGAGACCTTTCTTGGCTACTGCTAGAGCCAACATCAGCTGTGAGGAGGGCCAAATAGAGCTTAAATTTGGAGATCAAACATTAAAAATTGATATATCTAAGGCCCAACAAGGAATTAATTGCTGTGTCATCGAACAGATTTGTGACGTTAGGATTTTGGTTGATGAGTCACACCTCCAGAATGACTCGATTATGCCTCATCAATCACAGAAGGATCTTGACCCGCAAACAGAGGAGTCGAATCCAGACATACACAACCCAGTAACTCCTACCCTTGAACCTCACATCTACACTGGACCACCCGCTGCTGCTAATAACCCTATCCTCAAGTTAAAGCCTCTTCCTGCTCACTTGAAATACATCTTTTTGGGTTCCAATCAGACCCTTCCTGTGATTATAAATTCCACCCTCAATTCCGAACAGGAATCCCGTCTGATTACTGTTCTCCAGCAACATCGCAGAGCCATCGGGTGGACTCTCGATGATTTGACTGGAATAAGCCCCTCTTATTGCTCTCATCATATCTATTCAGAAGAGGGCGCACGCCTTCTCGTGAAATGCAGAGACCTTTGAACCCTAATCTGCAGGAGGTCGTGAAAAAGGAGATCATTAAGTGGTTAGATGCCGGGATCATCTACCCGATCTCCGATAGTCGTTGGGTGAGCCCAATTCAGGTTGTGCCTAAGAAGGCAGGACTCACCACCATAACGACTGAAATCGGAGAAATCATTCCTACCCGATTAGCCAATGCGTGGAGAGTCTGTATAGATTACCGCCGACTCAATCCCCCCACAAAGAAGGACCATTTCCCACTACCCTTCATTGATCAAATTCTCGAGAAACTAGCAGGAAATAGGTTCTTCTGCTTTCTTGACGGGTACTCCGGTTACAACCAGGTGGCAATCCATCTTGAGGACCAAGAAAAGACCACATTTACCTGCCCCTTCGGAACGTATGCTTTCCGAAGGATGCCTTTCGGTCTTTGCAATGCACCCGCTACTTTTCAGCGGTGCATGCTTGCCATATTCTCAGATATGGTAGGTGATTTCCTGGAAGTCTTCATGGATGACTTTTCAGTCTTTGGAGAATCTTTTGATGATTGCCTCCAACACTTGGTCCAGATACTCAGGCGATACATTGAGGTGAACTTGGTTCTTTCCTGGGAAAAGAGCCATTTCATGGTGCCTGAGGGAATTGTCCTGGGACACTCAATTTCGGAAAAAGGCATCCAGGTGGATCGAGCTAAGGTTGATCTGATTTCTCGCCTTCCCGTACCTAGCTTGATCAGGGACATCCATTCCTTTTTAGGGCACGTCGGTTTTTACCGCCGTTTCATTCCAGATTTCTCGAAAATCGCGCGCCCCTTGACTTCTCTTCTCTCTAAGGATGTACCTTTTGAAATCTCCAAGGAATGCACGCTAGCCATTGAAAACCTGCGTGACCGAGTCACCCAGGCACCTATCCTACAATCCCCTGACTGGTCTCAACCCTTTGAGATCATGTGCGATGCGTCTGACTTCGCTGTAGGAGCGGTCCTGGGGCAGAAAGCTGACGGGAAACCCGTGGTCATCTACTACGCTAGCAAGACACTTGACAAGGCTCAGCGTAACTATACGGTTACGGAGAAAGAGCTGCTAGCCGTAGTATTTTCCCTTGAAAAATTCTGATCTTATCTTCTGGGTTCCCATGTCATCATTTACTCGGATCACACGGCTGTAAGGCATCTCCTTGCCAAGAAGGACGCGAAGCCCCGACTAATCCGTTGGATCTTGCTGTTGCAAGAATTCAATCTTGAGATTCGCGACAAGGCGGGAAGGCAGAATGTGGTAGCTGACCATCTGTCCCGTCTTCCTTCTGAGATCATCAACCCTTCCGGACCCATCACGGAATATTTTCCTGATGAGCACTTGCTTTCTGTTGGTACTAGACTTCCATGGTTTGCTGATATAGTAAACTACTTGGCATCTCATCAGACATCGTCTGATTGGCCGAAGGCCAAGAAAGACAAATTGCGTTCTGATTCCAAGTATTACATTTGGGAAGACCCGTACCTTTTCCGCATAGGTGCTGATCAAATTATTCGGAGATGCGTCCCGGAAGAGGAAATCAGCAATATCCTATCTTTCTGCCATGACCAGGCATGCGGTGGCCATTTCTCAGGGCATAAAACCGCATCCAAAGTCCTCCGGTGTGGCTTCTACTGGCCTACACTTTTCAAAGACGCATACAGTCACTGCAAGGCATGCAGTCGTTGCCAAACTTTGGGCAACATGAACCATCGTGACATGATGCCTTTGCAGCCGATTCTCGTATGCGAAATCTTCGATGTATGGGGGATTGATTTTATGGGCCCCTTTCCTGTTTCGGATGGTTTCGAGTACATTCTGCTTGCGGTGGACTACGTGTCCAAATGGATCGAAGCCATACCGACCCGAACCTGCAATCACAAGATTGTTCTTAAGTTCATACATCAAAACATTTTCTCAAGGTTCGGGATTCCCCGTGCTATTATCTCTGATGGGGGGACCCATTTTACAAATGCTCAGTTTAGATCACTGATGGCCAAATTTGGGGTGTCTCATCGAATCTCTACTCCTTACCACCCCCAAACAAATGGTCTAGCTGAGCTATCAAATCGGGAGATCAAGAAAATCCTGCAAGTCACTGTTCGGCCTGACAGGAAGGACTGGTCGTCCCGACTTCCGGAAGCATTGTGGGCCTATAGGACCTCTCACAAGACCCAATTGGGCATGTCTCCCTTTAGACTGGTGTACGGAAAGGCATGTCACCTTCCCGTAGAACTGGAGCATAAAGCCTATTGGGCAGTACGGAACTGTAATCTAGATCTTTCCAAGGCTGGAACCCACAGAAAACTCCAAATCAGCGAGATCGATGAATTACGCCTAGACGCGTACGAGAACTCGCGAATCTACAAGGAGCGGGTTAAAGCCTTCCACGACAAGCACATCTCAAGAAAGATCTTTCATCCTGGTCAAAAGGTCCTACTCTTTGATGCCCGACTCAAACTTTTCCCGAGGAAACTGAGGTCCAAGTGGGTCGGACCGTATTTAGTCCGACAGGTTTTTGGAAATGGAGCAATTGAAATCAGTCCACTCAGCCATGATTCCGAACCTTTCATCGTGAACGGTCAGAGACTCAAACCATTCATTGATGTGACTTCTACTGATTCGGCTGAATCATCCCTCATCCTCCATTCCCCTTGAACTTACTGCGCCCGGCCGATGGCGTAAAACTCAGCGCTTAACGGGAGGCAGCCCGTCATTTCTTGAAAATCTAAAACCTTTTTCTAACACCATTGTGCACTTAAGGTTCACCCTTTAAGACAGCCGACTCCACCTCAGATGCTTGCATCTGAGATTAGAAATCGTCCGCAGAATTCATCCCGACCCATTCACTCACAAAAATATCTGTCTTAAGGAATAAATTAAGTAAATAAAAACCTCTAAATCACAATGAGGACATTGCAGGTTTTAGGCATGGGGGGGTATAAGTGCAAAACTTGTAGAAAAAAAAAAGGTTTTAAACAAAAAATTCACATATGCCAAAAACACCATAAAAATTAAAAATTTTTCAAAATAAAAAGAATAAGAGGAGAAAGGAAATTTTGAGGAGAAGGAAAAGAAATAAAATGAAAAGGAGCACAAAAAGATGAAAGAAAAGAGTAATAGTCATTAGTAAGAAGCTAAGGAATTAACCTTAGTCTAGACCATTTTTTTTCAAGAAAAGAAATGAAAAGTGCTTGGTAAGATTAGTAAGAACGTAAACCTTAGGCATTCTTGATAGACTCTTAGTACCCATTAAGATCTAGACAATCCTCAAGAGGTTGAGGAAAATGAAAAGCTTAAGTACTAGGTCCAAGGCTTAGGGAGTATTTGACCTCGCTAACTAACTTCTGGTTTACGGGACTCAGTAACCTAAGCACCCTAACCTCACACACAGCCTGGTTCAGCAAGCGTAAAAATCAAAATCACGCAGAAGCGTCGAAAAAAATTCTGAAAAGTACACCTAGAGTAGGAGCGGCCGATCAACACAAGTTGATTTGGACGAGTTCCCAGCACAGAGAGGCGGGAAATCCCCTCAAAGATGCGTAACAAAATATCATCTCCTCGGTGCTTGTCTCTTAGGATATTCACATATCCTACTAGGGGCATGTAAGCACCCTGCTGGTTCAGATTCCATGGATGGCATTATCACGAAGTGTCAACTGCCAGGGTCTGAACGCGGCCACGGAACACCATGGATGGGATTATCTCGAAATCTCAATAGCCAGGGTTCTGGGGGTTGCCATGGGCGGTGCTATCTCGAAGCATCGATCGCCAGGAACCCTTGAGGATTGATGATGGGGGCAAGGAATCTGATACAGACCGTGTTGAAAAGCCAATCCTAAGCTAGAATTAAAAAGAAAAAAGAGAGAGAAAACTCTCCAAAAATAGAAAAATTTTCTACCTCTCTCTCTTACAAAACGCACTGCGAACTGAACCAGGGCTAAAATCATTTCAAGCACGGGGTGCTTTAACTACAAAGTCCAATAAACCTTAGGTTAGTTCTTGTGGGTCTTAAAAACCTTTGCTAAGGACTGAGGCTGAGGCTAAACAGATTTGGATCTTGATTGGTACTAGAGTACCTTTTAAGCCTATGGTCAGCATTCTAACCTAATCTAGGAAAAAAACACTTATCTGAAGCTATTAAGAACTTCATGGTCTAGAACAAGGGTTGAAACCTTAAGTTTTTGCTAAGAGACTAGCAAAAGCTAGGCATGGGGGTATGATGAGAACCTCATCATGAGCCATAACTAGCTCATTTTGACCTAATACAGAGAATAAAAGTTCCTACATAACCTTAGAAAGGCTTGGCTCAGAGAGATTCTGAGTTTGCAAAGAAAACATAAACTGAGGGGTAAAAATGCAATTTCACCAATCCGATCTGAAAATAGGGTAACTCAGGGTCCAAACATAGGTCAAAACAACCTAATAAGAAGAAAAGTGGGATGAGATGACTCAATAAGGGCTACAGCAACTCCAAAGAATGAAATGACAGCCTGTAATCGTAAAAATAAACCCACTTCAATTCACGTGGTTCGAGGCAAGGTAAAAATCAACTAAACCCTCTAAAATTCATAGAAAAATAATCTCTAGGGTTTAGGACTTTCAATTTGGCCTTAGGAACCCATTTTGACCTACATTGAGAACCATGCCCAATTAACAACTTAATTTGGGTTTTTACGTAAATTGACCGGTCAAACAAGGTTTAATCTAGAAATAAAATTCACCATCAGAATCCTTAGGTCCTAATAGTCATGTATAAAAACTTGGGCCTAAGAAGAAACCTTCTTGACCAACTTTACACTTTAGTCCTCATATATTTACTTTTTGGCCCTCAACTTTTGAACCCTCACATTTTGGCCCCTAACTCTCCTTCGTTCTTTGCGTTTAGGTCCCTCCTGCAAAACCTGCGCAACACCATGTTCCGGCGACCTTGCGCGGAGCATGGCGCCGCGCAGGGTGAGGGAGGGACCCTGGCAAGTCAATGGGGGGTACCCTGCGTCGTCAGCCACCGCAGGAACACCCCCCTGAGTACTGCGACCGCCCATACCGCCCGTGCGAACGCACGGACGGTATGGGTCTCCTTCCTCCGGCGTCCTCCGGCGAGGGAGACACGTCGTCTCCCTCCGCCCTCCTCTCTGATTCCACCCCTATAAATACCCCCGTCGCTCCGCCGTTCTTCCTAGCTCAGATCTGACGGAGACACCCCCCTAAATTCCTCCCTTCCCACTCCGACAGACGCCCCCTTGCTCCGGCGGCCATCTCCTCCTACTCCTCGTCGCCCTGCCGCACTACCAGCAGCAGGGTTACCTTCCCTCGATCCTTCCGCGTCACGCCGCACCCAGCTGGCGCCTCTCCGGTCCCTTCCTCGCCGCCGCCCCTTCCTCTGGGCAATTTCTTCTCCGGCGACAGGCGATACGACTGTCGCCTGCGCCAACCCCTCTTCGTCCAGCTTAATAGGTGCAGGCACGCCTTCGCCCAGGTTCGACTCCCAGGTTGCGCGGGGCGTCTCCGCGAAGCGTCCCAGGCTCGCAGTTGGGGCGAAGGCCTCGCTTGAAGCCACGATCGCCCGCTGCTCCCTCCGCTGCGGGCGCTCAGTTGGGGTGGGACATTTAGTCCCACCTCGGAACTTCTCAGAGGCGCGCGGACGCATAAAGGCAAAAGGTGCCTTATGTTGTTCGCCTCCTGACCACGAGGTGAGGTCCCTCTTACCCGACCCGGCCTCGTCCGTGATCACGCTCCGCGGACCTGGCCCGACCCGATTAACCCGACCTGCACTCCTCGCCCACCACCGCACGCCGGTGGGCCTGGACCCGAGCGTGACTCGCACCCGATTACCCGGTTGCTCTGGGAGAGCTGTCCTAAGAGCGAACTCAGAGAGAAAGAGACGCGCGGGGGAGGGGGGTAGAGTAGGTTTTGCCCTCTGACTCTGAACTCTTGAGCGTGCAGGCACAGGTGAAGAAGAAGGAAGCTAAGGGAGACACTGTAGCAGCAAGCGGTTTAAGTCGTCTGATTCTCAAATCAGACGACGTCCTGAAGACAGGTGAAGGCAAAGAAGAAGGAAGGCGAGGCAGAGGAAAGAGAGGAGCACATAGCAGCCAAGTGAAGACTCTGCAGACATCAGAAGAAAAAAAACGAAGAAAAGAAGAGAGAAGGAGCAGCCAAGTGAAGAAATAGAAAGCAGAAGAAGAAGAAAAGAAGAGAGAAGGAGCAGCCAAGTGAAGAAACAGAAAGCAGAAGAAGAAGAGCACGGGAGAAGATCTGAAGCAAGAAAAGAAGAAGAAGAACAGGAAGAACAAAAGCCAAAGAGAAGAGAAGACAAAGAGGAAGAAAGAAGAGAAGAAGAACAGGAAGAACAAAAGCCAAAGAGAAGAGAAGACAAAGAGGAAGAAAGAAGAGAAGAAGAAGAAGCCAAACTTTCATCTCTCTCTCTCTCTTTATTTTTGTAATTTTTGTAATAGAACATGTATATCTCTAGAATACGACTTGATCCCTGAGTTCGACCTCGGGAGAATTGTATTTTCCGAGTAACAAATATTAGTAAATGATGGCAATAACTATCTGTACTACAACGACTTAAGAAAAGCTAGTTGCTGCCACCGTTTCGCCACAGGGACACCTCCATGGTCTCTGCGGATGCCCATACCTCCCGTGCGAACGCACGGAAGGTATGGGTCTCCATCTCCGACCGTCCTCCGGCGAGGGAGGCACGTCGCCTCCCTCCGCCCTCCTCTCTGATTTCACCTTTATAAAAGCCGCCTCCGTCTGCCGCACTGAGTAGCTCGGGTCTGACGGAGAAATGACGTGCCTTCGTGCGTGTGTGTTAAGAGGTGTCGTTATAGTTGCACTTGATACGTCGGTTTTAAAAGAAGTAAACGGAGGTGAGTCCGAGTGTCGATCTCAGGGAGGCGTGGAAATCGGATTTTGTTTACCACTTGTTGTCACGAAAAAGGCGGAGTTTTGCTTGCGAAAGAAACGGTTTTGAAAAGCGAGAGATAGAGAGAGTTTAGGGTTAGAAAGCTCTTGGTTTTGATCATGCACTTTAAACAGAAATTAAAAAGGCGACTAAATGAAAAATAATTTCATTAAACATGCATTCATAGTTCATGGTTTACAATATTAAATACATGCTTCAACAAAAGTAAATGAAAGCTTAAAAGAGAGAGAGAGTGGAGAGCGACGAGGCAGCCACGGCGGTGGAGGAGGCTCCGTCGGCGGCTCGTCGTCTCCGGCGATTACAAGAGTGCCTAAGACTAGCTAGGAGAGGAGTGGAGTAGTTGCAAGTGGGAGAGGATGCCTTGAATGGTGGTAGAAGGGGGTTTAAATAGAGTTAAGGGCTTCCTAAAAGAAGAATGTGCTTTAGCGACATCCAGAACGTCGCTAAAACCGCTTCCATATACGTCGGTGAAGGTCTTCTGCCGCCGGTCAGCCGCCCGCCCCTCTCTCTCTTCAGGCGCGATCCGTGGACGTCTAACGAGAGCAGTCCGATTGATGATCGGACGGCTGAGATCTTCCCGCGCCTGCGCTAGGATCGCGCTTCGGGCGTGCGTGCGCGCACGCGTTTCCTCCCGGCGTGCGCGCGCGCGTGGGAGGTGGGGCGCTGTCGTCGCGCCGCGTGGCGCGATCCTAGCCGCTCGCTTCTGATCGCGCGGCTCAATTTTGCCGCGCCCTTCGCCCGTAGATGATTTTCGCTCCGCGCGAATCGAACGCGCGTCGCCGCAACGCGGGCGTGCGCGCTAACCGTTGCGCCACGCCCGCGCTTTGTCGCGGCGACCGCGGGCGAGCGCGCGGATCTCGGCCGTTCGATCGAAGATCAACGGCCGAGATGCGTCTTTGGCTGGCTTGGGGGCGTGGCGACGGCGGGGGCGGGGCGACGTGGCGCGTTCTAGGCCGTTGATCTCCAGATCAACGGTCAGGATTTCTTGGGCCCATTGTGGGAGCTCCGGATGTCGGATTTGGCCGATTTTAAGTCCGTTAGACTCCGTTCGTCGTCCTGAATCCATCCGTGCGGTCTGATTGCTCATCTGAGGCCTGCTTTGACAAATGCTTTACACAAATGGCCATTAATACAGTTTATAAGCAATCTTGGTACTTGATGCATGCAATGCTCCTATTCTACTTTATGTTGTGCCTTTTATTCTAAAGATGGGCCATATTCAACCTAATTACTACCCCCTTGCGTGGTGTTATCATACCCCCATGCTTACTCCTTGCTAGTCCCTAGCAAGGTTTATTCTAGCCTTTATTTCTTTGGCGAATTCAAGAAGTAATTGCTTAGGCACTTCGTTACTTGTCAATAAGAGGAACTATACGAAGATCTTAATCTACAAAGACTAAGCAGCGCCCGGGTGTCTGCCAAAATACGAATCGCCCGAATCCTTGCTTTGTATATATAACTATACTTATGTATACGTATATATCTATATATGTCTTTTTAGAATTTTTAGAATTCAGTGTGGGTTGGTAACTTTTTACGGCTACCCAACCCACCCAAAACTCGGTCAAAACCCTAAGTGCTAAGCATCTTGGTGTGAATGTTGTGATAGACTTACTTAACGGTAATTGAGACAGACTTCGAGTTTCTACGCCTCTAGGTGACCGGAAAAGAAAATAAATTTTTGCCTGAAGGTGTATTTGTTCGATTGGTAGCTTTCTCCCTGCGTTCATTTTTCTTGGGGTCAACACAAGGATTTTCCAGTGTATATCTCCCCGGCTTGTACTACTTCCCCGCTTCTTCCTTAGGTGTTTTGGTCTTTTTTGTGCAATTATTGAGCTGGGCTCTGGACAACCGACCAATGGGCTGTTACCCACGATCACTTGCCAGCCATACTTGTGCGGTGAAGTGTGGTTTATTTTCTTTTCTTCTCTTTTTTTTTTTTTTTCTTCGTAGGTGGCTTCCCTAATCTCAAATGTACCTAGAGGCAGCGAAAAAGAAATGACCTGTGGCTGGGTTCTGGACAACCTGCCAATGGGCTGTTACCCACGACAACTTGCCAGCCATACCACCCTAGAGAGTTCATTAGCTACCCAATTTCTGTCAAAATCTTCCAAGAAGTGAGTCTGTGCAAAAATGTGTGTAGATGCTTAGACTCAAAGTTTTCCTGAGTTAGAGGGTGAGTTGATAAGTCGTATACTTATTACCTTATTTATTAGGTGGATTAGAATAGCTTAAAGTTGCAAGGATTCGCCGCTAAATCCATATTTTAATGGACACTAGGGCTGATTAAGCCTGAAGGCCTGAAAAGTCTAAGCGTTTAAGTTCTTTTTGTATTATTTCCTACTATTGACAAGTTTGTAATGCCTAAGTTTTTCTTCCTAAATTCAATTTTTTTTTTTAATCAATTAATTTATTCATTCAGACTGATTAATTAAGCTCAGGATTATGCAATTTACCATCCCCCCCATGCTTAAGTTGGACAATGTCCTCATTGGCAGATGCATGGATGCAGAAGGGTTCAAAAAGATAGTACCTGAGTGACGTAAACTACCAGATCAGTCTGAATCCGCTGGGTTGCCTCCCAGGAAGCGCTGAGTTTAACGCCTCCAGCTGGGCGGTGCACAAACAGGAATGGCTTGGGTCAAGAAGATATGTTCAAAATTAACCAGACCCAAAATCAGAAGTCCACAGATGCGAATAAGGTTGTGGTGGAGTCCCGTTCCTAAGGGGCGAGAATTCTGTAACAGATATATCATGAATGCCCGTGTCAGATCCTCTCTTAGTTTGTGGGCATGCAAACAAGTTGCTGTGGACGAACGCACCCCAAATATGACATGCCAAACACTAAAGATGTAGGTCTTATATTCAGCTTGTGTCCCCATAAAATTGTAATCCATCGAAAGTGTATCAATTCTAGTGCATTCGGGTTGCGGGATCTTTATTCTGGTAGGGTAAGTAACAAAGTCCAGAGTTTCATACTGAGCCCTACAACCAAGCATGAGTCTTCTCTTCAAAGACGAATCCATCTCTTCCGCAACTATGGTTTCATTGCTCATTCCCTCCAAGCCCTTGATCTCAAGAATATTTTCTTCAACCTCCTTTGTATCAGATTCACTGTTTGGGGTTGCATTAGAGGTAGGGTCAATTTCATCCTCTAGATCATATTCTTTCTCTCGGCCCTCCTCCAAATTTGTGATGGGGATTCTAACCGATTCATAATCAATTTCTTTGAAATTGTAACTCCATTCTCCATCTCCGACGTTGGCTGCTACTCCCACCGGATTACTTGTCTTGAGCCGATTAGATTCAGATTCCAAGGTCTCTCCCCTCACCTTCTCAGTTTCCTCCTGATGTTTGTTCTCAATGCTCCCCAAATTGTGTTCCAAGGAATCCTTACTGTCCTTATCCACTGAGCTATCCAACTCCTGAGGGGTATCAATGGTAGACTGAACCAAATCAGGATGACTAGGTGTAGTCCAATTGATCATGGTAGGTCCTTGCTTTATGAATTCCATGAATGGCGTTGTATGCAACAGCTTTCTTTGGCCTTCTTCCCCCAATTGTTGGAACAACTCCAACATGGCATGTTGCCCTTTAACCAATTCTTGATTCTGTCTGTGTAGTTCTAACTGGAGGTTATCAAGAATTGGCATGGTGTCATTTGGTGTCCTTTGGATTTCCTCGAAATCCAGGTTAAGAGAGTATGGTTGAGGTTGTGGATCAGAATCCATATTGGTGTTTAAGTTCTTGGGTGGGTCCTCTATTCTATCATGTTCAGGGTCCAGTTCTTCAAGAGGAACCATTCTCTGTTTGGTCCTACTCCAGAATAGTTGAGGTTCTAAGTCCTCCTCCCAGTCAGATTCTTCATCAGGGGACCAAATCAGAGGTTGATGATCCTGGGCTTGCCTAGATTTCTGATCATTTTCTGATTTCCATTTGTCTAGAACTCCTTCTAATCCAAAGGTCAAGTAGGCAAGGTTGTTGAATTCAGATGACCTTTCTTGGTTATTATCTTGAGATGGGTAGGGTTCTTGGCGTTCTCCTAAAGTGTAGGTCCTATCACAGTAGAGCGGGTCGGACCTAAATGAGGAGGCATCGTGAGGACAATCGAGATATGGAGCCCCATGATTTGAATCGTACCCTTGGGTGGCTATGTTGGGTGTATTCCAATAAGAGGTTGGTGTGGTTTGGTCATAGTTTGGCCAAGAGGGATATTCCAGGTTGCATCCCCAACTTGGTGGTTGGTTAGCCCAAGTCGGCTGTGGGTATGGTCTACTTGGGTTAGCATACAAATCCTGTTGGGGGTAATTTGGGTAAGATGGATAGGCATTGAAATCCATGGAAGAAATGGAGGGATGCGGGAAGAACAGATGAGAGAGAGTTGTGCACTCAATCAAACAAACAAGCCTAATCCTTATGGTGTATTCCTTAGGAGACCTAGAAATCTCACAAAGGTTGATTAAGTCCGTAAACACTGGACTCCCCTTCCCAAGGCTAATCTGGCCAGGTTGATTACGAGGGGATTGCAGGGAAGGTTCTTCCTTTGGCTTGCGCCTCCGGTTCCATAGACCCCACAACCGCGGTCGTTTGACACTGCCCCGCAGCCTAGCCACCAGATTCTACCAAGGGAATGAAAGCCAAGTGCCTAGCAGACAAAACCTCACCTTTTGAGACTTAACTCAGTCCTGCCTAGGGCACGTCCACTCAGTTTTAAAGGGCTAGGATAGTGCTTGTGCTTAGGGTGATGTGATGAGGCGTTGATTGGGGTGGTGCCTCTTAATGTTCTACTTTCAAAGTGTGTGCTTCTAGCAAAACATGATTTTCAAGCAAGGATTTGTTAAGATATAGTATCTTTTTAGTGTTTCATCCTTACTTAAGTACTTTTTAGGGTTGACGTGTCTTAATTTTTTCAAACAAGTTTCAGTGGGCACGTCAAGTTCTGCACACAACTTAGTGAAAGTAGATTTCCTTTTATTTTGTAGAGGCTCTAAAACCCTAGTGTACTCATCCTGATAATCATGCAGCTTCTATTAGATGAGTCAGTTTTAGGGTTGAGTGGTGCGGCCCAGGTCAACTCACGGTGGCTTCGCAAACACCACTCAAGAGAGAAAGAAAAGAACACTCCAAGAATTTGTCCAGTATATTAGAGTGTACATTTTTTTGTAGGGTGGTGTATTAAGAATGTGGGTCAAGCAATCATTCGCCACGCCAATTTTTTTCAGTTTTTATGATTTTTTTAGCTTTTTCACGCAAGCAAACAATGAGAGAGAGAGAGTACTCACTATCGGTCCTCGAGGCATCTACTTCCTTGCTACCATCGTGGAATGCGTCGCTTCGCCGTCCATGCACCGAATTCCTGCATCCGTCAAGTAAAAAGGAAAGTAGGGCATTAGACGATATGAGAATAAAGGTGGAATGGAGGTGATAAAACAAATCTGTTGCCTCCCCAGCAGCGGCGCCAAAAACTGACGTGCCTTCGTGCGTGTGTGTTAAGAGGTGTCGTTATAGTTGCACTTGATACGTCGGTTTTAAAAGAAGTAAACGGAGGTGAGTCCGAGTGTCGATCTCAGGGAGGCGTGGAAATCGGATTTTGTTTACCACTTGTTGTCACGAAAAAGGCGGAGTTTTGCTTGCGAAAGAAACGGTTTTGAAAAGCGAGAGATAGAGAGAGTTTAGGGTTAGAAAGCTCTTGGTTTTGATCATGCACTTTAAACAGAAATTAAAAAGGCGACTAAATGAAAAATAATTTCATTAAACATGCATTCATAGTTCATGGTTTACAATATTAAATACATGCTTCAACAAAAGTAAATGAAAGCTTAAAAGAGAGAGAGAGTGGAGAGCGACGAGGCAGCCACGGCGGTGGAGGAGGCTCCGTCGGCGGCTCGTCGTCTCCGGCGATTACAAGAGTGCCTAAGACTAGCTAGGAGAGGAGTGGAGTAGTTGCAAGTGGGAGAGGATGCCTTGAATGGTGGTAGAAGGGGGTTTAAATAGAGTTAAGGGCTTCCTAAAAGAAGAATGTGCTTTAGCGACATCCAGAACGTCGCTAAAACCGCTTCCATATACGTCGGTGAAGGTCTTCTGCCGCCGGTCAGCCGCCCGCCCCTCTCTCTCTTCAGGCGCAATCCGTGGACGTCTAACGAGAGCCGTCCGATTGATGATCGGACGGCTGAGATCTTCCCGCGCCTGCGCTAGGATCGCGCTTCGGGCGTGCGTGCGCGCGCGCGTTTCCGCCCGGCGTGCGCGCGCGCGTGGGAGGTGGGGCACTGTCGTCGCGCCGCGTGGCGCGATCCTAGCCGCTCGCTTCTGATCGCGCGGCTCAATTTTGCCGCGCCCTTCGCCCGCAGATGATTTTCGCTCCGCGCGAATCGAACGCGCGTCGCCGCAACGCGGGCGTGCGCGCTAACCGTTGCGCCACGCCCGCGCTTTGTCGCGGCGACCGCGGGCGAGCGCGCGGATCTCGGCCGTTCGATCGAAGATCAACGGCCGAGATGCGTCTTTGGCTGGCTTGGGGGCGTGGCGACGGCGGGGGCGGGGCGACGTGGCGCGTTCTAGGCCGTTGATCTCCAGATCAACGGTCAGGATTTCTTGGGCCCATTGTGGGAGCTCCGGATGTCGGATTTGGCCGATTTTGAGTCCGTTAGACTCCGTTCGTCGTCCTGAATCCATCCGTGCGGTCCGATTGCTCATCTGAGGCCTGCTTTGACAAATGCTTTACACAAATGGCCATTAATACAGTTTATAAGCAATCTTGGTACTTGATGCATGCAATGCTCCTATTCTACTTTATGTTGTGCCTTTTATTCTAAAGATGGGCCATATTCAACCTAATTACTACCCCCTTGCGTGGTGTTATCAAGAAACACCCCCCTCCTTCCTCTCTTCCCACTCCGGCAGAAGCCCTCCAGCTCCGGTGGTTCTTCCTCCTCCTCCTCGTTGCTCTGCCGCAATACTAGCAGCAGAGCCGCTTTCGCCCGCTCTTCCCACGTCGCGCCGTACCCAGCACGCGCTCTCCCGCTCTTTCCTCGCCGTCGCCCCCTCTCTCTGGGCACCTTCTTCTCCGGCGACAGTCGATACGACTACCGCCCTGCTCCGTTCCCCCCTCGTCCCTCCAAGTAGGTACAGTTCTTTCCTTTCCTCCCCTCTTTCTTTTCCCTACTTCAATTTGCTCAACCACCCTTCGACCGCGCCTGACCGCCCTCACCTTCTCCATCTCTGGCCAACCTCCGGCGACTCGTTCCCATCATTCCACCACTCCACATGACTCGCCGACCGACCCAAAACCTCCGCCTCTTCACGCTGAATCACTTCCGCCCCTTCATTCCCTGCCATACACTACCTAAAGACCCCCCGAACAAACCCATTCTCCCAGCCATAGTCTGACCTAGGGCAGCCCCTGCATGCCGCCCCGCGCCTCGCCTCCACCCGCACGAGCTTCGCCGCACTCTGGCGAAGCTCCCTGCACCTTCTGACTAGGTCGAGAGGCCGTATTTCTGTGAACAGGTTCCCTGTCCTCCGCCGCCATTGCTGGGCAGGTGGAGCTTCTTCCGCCTGCAGTTGCAGGGTCGCCTCGCCCAGGCTTGACTCTCCAGGACGCGCACTTCGCCCCCACACACCTGCCTAGGCCTGCAGTTGGGGTGAACGCCTCGCAGCAGCCGTGATTGCCTGCAGCTTTTTCAGCTGCAGGCGCCGAATTGGGGTGGGACATTTAGTCCCACCTCGGTAGATTCGGAAGCCGCGCACCTGCATAAATTGTAAAAGTGCTGTAGGCTTATCGCCTCAGCACACGGGGTGAGGTCCCTCTCACCCGCTTACCCGGCCTCGTCCGCGACCACCCCCCGCGGACCTGGCCCGACCCGTTTACCCGACCTGCACTCCTCCCCCACCACCGCACGCCGGTGGGCCTGGACCCAGGTGCAACCCGTACCCGAATACCCGGCGGCTCTGGGAGAGCTATCATACGAGCGAAATCTGAGAGAGAGATACGCGGGGGAGGGTAGGATTAGGTTTTGCCCTCTGATCAATCTGTGAGTGTGCAGGCAAAAGTAGAGAAGAAGAGAAAGAAGGAAGAAGCACAGCCAACGCCGTGGCTGCTTGAAGCAAAGCAGAAGAAGAAGGACTACGAGAAGAAGAAGAAGAAGAAGAGAGAAAGAAGAAAGGAGGACGCACTGTAGCATAGGCTACTTAAGTCGTCTGATCGAAAAATCTGACGACGCTCTACAGAGAAGAAAAGCTTGGAAGCAAAAGAAAGAAAAGGAAGAAAAAGAACAGAAGAGAAACAAGAAGAAGAGAGAAGACTGAGGAACTGAAGAGAAGAGAAGAGAAAAAGAAGACAAAGATGAGAGAAAGAAGAGAAGAAGAAAAAGCCAACAAGACAAATCTCTCTCTCTCTCTCTCATTTTTTTTGTAATAGAAACATTGTATTTCTAGAATACAGTTTGCTCCCTGAGTTCGACCTCGGGAAAAATTTTATTTCCGAGTAACAAATTGTATTAAACTGGTAACCGTTTCTCTATACAATACTACGACGAAATACTAGAACCACAGCAGAGAGGAAGAGCTGCTGGAGAGGTGCGACGAGGTGGCTACTGGCTGCGCGAGGGGATGTGTGCGGGCGTGTGAGAGGTGCAGTGTGGTGCTGGTGGCATGCTTGTCTGCTGCGCGCGTGGGTGCCTTGCTGGTTGCGCATGGGCTGGAGGCGAGGGGGCATAGCGAGGAGGCGCGTGCATGCTGGAGGTGGCTGCTGCTGCTGTGCGGAGAGGCATGCGCACGCGGGGTGGTCAGCCAGGTGGTGAGAGCGGTGCTACGCACTGGGGGTGGCAACACTAGAAGTGGCGGTGGCATGCGCAAAGATGGCGAGGATGGCAACGAGGAGGCGCGCGTGGTGCGGCAAGGTGGTTTGAGTTGTTTTTGGTGGAGGGAAAATAGAGGGAAAGGAAGAGGAAGAAGCGAAGGGAAAGTGAAGATGGAGGTGGTGCTGTGAGGCTTCAGACATCTGGGAACATTCCCAGACCTTTTAAGCGCATGTGGATGGCTGCTAATGCGTGGCTGCAGTGGTGTTGACGGTAGACAAGGGAGGGTGCACAGTGGTGAAGCACGATGATGGTTGCGTGGCCATCAGAGACACACGCGCACGGTGTTGGCACGAGTCCACTGGCTTGGTGCGTCGAACTGTCACCTCGTCGGCCCACTGTATTGTGGAGCTCGGCCTTGGAAACGCATGATGGTGGTGGAGGTGAGCTTGAAGCTCTTCACAGTGGTGGAGTCAGGGCGGAGTCTCCCCGAGCCCAATTGATTCTCTCTCTTTCTTATAGCCGCAGGGGAAGATGAAGAAGATGGAGCATGGAGAAAGGTCAACGAGATCTGCATCCTCTGCTCCTCTTCATTGCCGCGTTCATTGCCTGATCTGGCCATAAATGGCTTATCGGGGAGGAACGATTGCTACTACATGAAGAAAGATAGAAAAACATATGTGGATTATTTATATACAAAGCCCCTATATTTCTAACTATTTGATGGGAACACCATCATGAGCCCTAACTAGCCCATTTTGACCCATAAAAGAGAACAAAAGCTCCTACATAACCAACTGGAGATCCTAATTCACTGAATAATCATTCTGAGATAAAAGCAAGAAGCAAGGGGTAAAAGTACAATTTCACCATTGCAGTACAACAATGGGTTTTCTCATGAGCTAAACACAGGTCAAATGGTCTTAACAGGATAATAAGTGGGTTGAATTAGACAGAAAAGGGTTCGTGTGAATTCTGGGAATTAAATGACTTCTTGTAACCCTAAAATAAACTCACTTCATTTAACAAGATTCTGGTCAGGATAAAATTCACTTAAACCCTCTAAAATCATATAAAAATATTCTCTAGGGTTTAGAATCTTCAATTTGGCTATTGGAACCTATTTTGACCTAAAATGGGGTCTCAGACAAATATTTTCCCTAAATTAGATTTTTATGTAAATTACCTAGTCAAACGTGATTAAACCCAAAATCTAACCTCACCATTGGATTCCTTAGGTCGAAATTAGGTTTGTACCAAAATTTGGACCTAAGGGAAATTCATCTTGGCCCACTTTGCAAATAGGTCCAGCCCAATTACATTTCTACGCTTATCTTTCAAAAATCCTTACAATTGACCTCCTAGCTTCTTCATCGTTGCTGGCGACCTTCCTCTATAGTTTTATTATTCCGTCGTAGTATAGTATAGAGAGGTGATTACCAGTTTAATACAATTTGTTACTCGGAAATAAAGATTTCCCAAGGTCGAACTCAGGGAGCAAGTTATATTCTAGGGGTACAAGTTTCTTTTACAAAAATAAAGAAAGAGAAAGAGAGAATTTGTTGTCTTTTCTTCTTTTCTCTTTGCTTCTCCTCTTCTCAGATCTTCTGTTATCTTCTTCTTCTTTATCTGCAGTGGTGATGTTCTTCTTCTTCTTTCAGCTGTTCCTGCTCTTCCTTTTTCTTCTGCAGAGCGGTCCTATTCTTCTTCTTTTCCTTTCTTCAGATCTTCTTCTCGTGCTCTTCTTCTTTCAGTTCTTCCCTTGGCCTCTCTGTGTTCTCCTCTGCCTCGCCTTCCTTCTGCCGTCTTTGCCTTCAGGACGTCGTCTGATTTTTCAATCAGATGACTTAAACCGCCACTGCTACAGTGCCGCTCGGTGATCCTCCTTCCTTCAGCCTTCGTCTTCTTCCACGGTTCTTCTTCACCTGTGCCTGCACACTTACACAGCTTGATCAGAGGGGCAAAACCTATCTCTACCCTCCCCCGCGTCTCTCTCTCACAGAAACCGCTCTTAGGATAGCTCTCCCAGAGCTGCCGGGTTGCCGGGTATGGGTCGCGCCCGGGTCCAGGCCCACCGGCGTGCGTGGTGGGCGAGGAGTGCAGGTCAGTCTAAGTCGGGTCGGGCCAGGTCCGCGAGGCGTGAGCGCGGACGAGACCGGGTCGAGCGAGCGAGTGAGTGAGGGACCTCACCCCGTGCTCAGGAGGGAACGAGCATAAGGCACTTTTTGCCTTTATGCGGGCGCTCTCCTCTGAAAGGTTACGAGGTGGGACTAAATGTCCCACCCCAAATTGGGTGCGTGCGCGGAGGAAGCAGCAGCAGCCGAGGCGAAGCGCGGGGGCTTCGCGCGAGAGCTTCGCCTCAACTGCAGCCTGGTACTTCGCGACGACGCCTCGCACTGTCTGGGAGGGTGACCTGGGCGCGGCGCACCTGGGGCAGCAGGTGAAGAAGCTGCTTCGCTTCAACAATGGCGGCGACGAGCGCAGGTACCTGTCCGCTGAAAAACGGCCTCTCGGCCCAATCAGAAACGCTGAGGACCTTCGCCGTGGCACGGCGAAGGTGGTCGGGGGGTGTGCAGGCGGCGGGGCGGAGCCCAAGAGCTGCCCTAGGTCGGACTGTGGGTCGGAAGATGGGTTTGTTCGGTGGAGTTGCAGAGGGTGCTGTGGGGGAAGTGGAAGGGCGGAGGTTGATCAGGGTGAGGAGGCGGAGGTTCTGCGGTGGTCGGCGAGTCGTGTGGGTTGCTGGAGTGATGGGAGCGGCTCGCCGGAGGATGGCCGGAGGCGGAGAAGGTGAGGGTGATTGGTCGGAATCGAGGGCGACAGTAAATGTTAAAGTGAGGAAAAGGAAGAGGGGAGGAAGAGGAGGAGTTCTACCTACTTAGCAGGACGAAGAGGGGACGGAGCGGGCGACAGTCGTATCGACTGTTGCCGGAGAAGAAGATGCCCGGGGGAAGGGGCGGCGGCGAGCAGAGAGCCGGAGAGGCGCCAGCTGGGTGCGGCGTGGCGCGGGAAGAGCGAGGGAGAGAAGTCTCTGCTGCTGGTATTGCGGCAGAGCGAAGAGGAGGAGGAGGAAGAACCGCCGGAGCTGGTGGGCGTCTGCCGGAGTGAGAGGAGAGGAAAGTTGGGGGTTTTCTCCGTCAGATCCGAGCTGCCTCGAACGGTGGGGCGACGGGGGGTATTTATAGGGTAGAATCAGAGAGGAGGGCGGAGGGAGACGACGTGTCTCCCTCGCCGGAGGACGTCGGAGATGGAAACCCATACCGTCCGTGCGTTCGCACGGCCGGTATGGTGGGTTGCAGCGACCAGGGGGGTGTTCCTGCAATGGCTGACGACGCAGGGCACCCCCGGTTGACTTGCCAGCCCCTCCCCCTCACCCTGCGCGGCGCCATGCTCCGCGCAAGGTCGTCGGAGCATGGTGCTGGCAGGTTTTGGCAGGAGGGACCTGAATGCAAAGAACGAAGGAGAGTTAGGGGCAGAAATGTGAGGGTTCAAAAGTTGAGGGTCAAAAAGTAAATATATGAGGACCAAAGTGCAAAGTTGGTCAAGAAGGTTTCTTCTTAGGCTCAAGTTTTTATACATGACTAATTAGGACCTAAGGAATTTGATGGTGAATTTTATTTCTAGATTAAACCTTGTTTGACAGGTCAATTTATGCAAAAACCCAAATTAAGTTATTAATTGGGCATGGTTCTCAATGTAGGTCAAAATGGGTTCTGAAGGCCAAATTGAAGGTTCTAAACCCTAGAGATTATTTTTCTATGAATTTTATAGGATTTATTCTATTTTTACTTTGCCTCGAACCTCGTGAATTGAAGTGGGTTTGCTTTAGGGTTACAGATTATCATTTAGTTCCTTGGAATTGCTGTAGCCCTTATCAGATCATCCCACTTTCCTTCTCATTCGGTTTGTTTGACCTGTGTTTGGACCCTGAATTACCCTGTATGCAGATTATACTGGTAAAATTGCATTTTTACCCCTTATGACTTATTTTCTCCTTAAACTCAGAATTCTCTGAGTTAAGCCTTTCCTTGAGTTATGTAGGAGCTTTTATCCTTTGTATTGGGTCAAAATGAGCTAGTTATGGCTCATGATGAGGTTCTCATCATACCCCCATGCCTAGCTTTTGCTAGTCCCTTAGCAAAAAACTTAAGGTTTCAACCCTTGTTCTAGACCATGAAGTTCTTAATAGCTTCAGATAAGTGCTTTTTCATTTGAGCTTAGATTAGGTTAGAATGCTGACCATAGGCCTAAAAGGTACTCTAGTACCAATCAAGATCCAAATATGTCTAGCTTTAGCCTCAGTCTTTAGCAAAGGTTTTTAAGGCCCACAAGAACTAACCTAAGGTTTATTGGACTTTGTGGTTAAAGCACCCGTGCTTGAAATGATTTTAGCCCTGGCTCAGTTCGCAGTGCGTTTTGTAAGAGAGAGATAGAAAGTTATTCTGTTTGGAGAGTTTTCTCTCTCTTTTTCTTTTTAGTTCTAGCCTAGGATTGGCTTTTCAACACGGTCTGTATCAGATTCCTTGCTCCCATCATCAATCCTCAAGGGTTCCTGGCAATCGATGCTTCGAGATAGCACCGCCCATGGCAACCCCCGGAACCCTAGCTATTGAGATTTCGAGATAATCCCATCCATGGTGTTCCGTGGCCGAATCCAGACCCTGGCAATTGACACTTCGAGATAATGCCATCCATGGAATCTGAATCAGCAGAGTGCTTACATGCCCCCAGTAGGATATGTAAATATCCTAAGAGACAGGCACCGAGGAGATGATATTTTGTTACGCATCTTCGAGGGGATTTCCCGCCTCTCCGCGCTGGGAACTCGTCCAAATCAACTTGTGTTGATCGGCCGCTCCTATTCTAGGTGTTCTTTTCAGAATTTTGCGACGCTTCTGCGTGATTTTGATTTTTACGCTTACTGAACCAGGCTGTGTGTGAGGTTAGGGTGCTTAGGTTACTGAGTCCCGTAAACCAAAAATTAGTTAACGAGGCCAAATACTCCCTAAGCCTTAGACCTAATACTTCAGCTTTTCATTTTCCTCAACCTCTTGAGGAGTGTCCAGATCTTAATGGGTACTAAGAGTCTATTCAAGAATGCCTAAGGTTTGCGTTCTTACTAATCTCATTATGCACTTTTCAGTTATTTTCTTGAATGAGGTCTAGAACTTAGGTTAATTCCTTAGTTCCTTACTAATGACTATCACCTTTTCTTATAATTTTGTGCTCCTTTTTCATTTTGTTTCTCTTCTCCTTCTCCTTCACAAAATTTCCTTCTCCTTTTATTCTTTTTCAAAAAAAAATTTTAATTTTTATGGTGTTTTTGGCATATGTGAATTTTTTTGTTTGAAACCTTTTCTTACAAGTTTTGCACTTTCATACCCCCCCCATGCCTAAGATTTGCAATGTCCTCATTGTAACCTAGGGGGTTTTTATTTAACTTAGTTCATTCCTTAAGACAGAAATTTGGATGAGTGGATGGGTCGGGTTGAATTTTTTTTTTTTTGCGGACGATTTCTAATCCCAGATGCAAGCATCTGAGGTGGGGTCGGCTGTCTACAAGGGTGAACCTCAAGTGCAAAAAGGTGTCAGAACAAGTTTCAGGTTTTCAAAGAGAATGACGGGCTGCCTCCCGTTAAGCGCTGAGTTTTACGCCATCGGCTGGGCGCAATAAGCTCAAGGGGAATGGAGGATATAAGATGCTTCAGCCAAATCAGTAGAAGTTACATCAATGAACGGCTTGAGTCTCTGACCGTTCACGATGAAAGGTTCAGAATCGTGGCTGAGTGGACTGATTTCGATTGCTCCATTTCCAAAAACCTGTCGGACCAAATATGGTCCGACCCACTTGGATCTCAGTTTTCCTGGGAAGAGTTTTAGTCGGGCATCAAAGAGTAGGACCTTTTGACCAGGATGAAAGATCTTTCTCGAGATGTGTTTGTCGTGTAAGGCTTTAACCCGCTCCTTGTAGATTTACGAGTTCTCGTACGCGTCTAGGCGTAATTCATCGATCTCGCTGATTTGGAGTTTTCTGTGGGTCCCAGCCTTGGAAAGATCTAGATTACAATTCCGTACTGCCTAATAGGCTTTATGCTCCAGTTCTACGGGAAGGTGGCATGCCTTTCCGTACACCAGTCTAAAGGGAGACATGCCCAATTGGGTCTTGTGGGCGGTCCTATAGGCCCACAATGCTTCCGGAAGTCGGGCCGACCAGTCCTTCCTGTCAGGTCGAACAGTGACTTGCAGGATTTTCTTGATCTCCCGATTAGACAGCTCAGCTAGACCATTAGTTTGGGGGTGGTAAGGAGTAGAGATTCGATGAGACACCCCGTATTTGGTCATCAGTGACCTAAACTGAGCATTTGTGAAATGGGTCCCCCCATCAGAGATTATTGCACGAGGAATCCCGAACCTTGAGAAAATGTTTTGATGAATGAATTTGAGAACGATTTTGTGATCACAGGTTCGGGTCGGTACGGCTTCGATCCATTTGGACACGTAGTCCACAGCCAACAGAATGTATTCGAAACCGTCCGAAACAGGAAAGGGACCCATAAAATCAATCCCCCAAACATCAAAGATTTCGCATACTAGAATCGGTTGCATAGGCATCATGTCGCGATGGTTCATGTTGCCCAAAGTCTGGCAACGACTGCATGCCTTGCAGTGACTGTATGCGTATTTGAACAGTGTGGGCCAGTAAAAGCCGCACTGGAGGACTTTTGATGCGGTTTTATGCCCGGCGAAATGGCCACCGCATGCCTGGTCATGGCAGAAAGAGAGGATATTGTTGAATTCCTCTTCTGGGACACATCTCCGGATGATCTAATCGGCACCTATGCGGAAGAGGTACGGGTCTTCCCAAATGTAATACTTGGCATCGGAGCGTAATTTGTCCTTCTTGGCCTTCGGCCAATCGGACGGGATCTGATGAGATGCCAAGTAATTTACTATATTAGCAAACCATGGAAGGCTAGTACCAATAGTCAGCAGGTGCTCATCGGGAAAATGCTCAGTGATGGGTCCGGAAGGGTCAATTATTTCAGAAGGAAGACGGGACAAGTGATCAGCTACCACATTTTGCTTTCCCGCTTTGTCGCGAATCTCAAGGTCAAATTCTTGCAACAGCAAGATCCACCGGATTAATCGAGGTTTCGCGTCCTTCTTTGCAAGGAGATGCCTCACAGCTGTGTGATCCGAGTATATGATGACACGGGAACCCAGAAGGTACGATCTGAATTTTTCTAGGGCAAATACTACAGCTAGCAGCTCTTTCTCAGTAACCGTATAGTTACTCTGAGCCTCATCGAGTGTTTTGCTGGCGTAGTAAATGACCACAGGTTTCCCGTCAATTTTCTGCCCCAAAACCGCTCCTACAGCGAAGTCGGATGCATCGCACATGATCTCAAAGGGTTGAGACCAATCAGGGGACTGTAGGATCGGGGCTTGGGTGACTCGGTCACGCAGGATTTCAAATGCTGGAGTGCATTCCTTGGAAATTTCAAAAGGAACATCCTTGGAGAGAAGAGTGGTCAGGGGGCGCGCGATTTTTGAAAAATCAGGGATAAATCGTCGATAAAAACCGACATGCCCTAAAAAGGAACGGATGTCCCTGATCGAGCTAGGCATAGGAAGGTGAGAAATCAAATTAACCTTAGCTTGATCCACTTGGATACCTTTTTCCGAAATTGAGTGTCCCAGGACAATTCCCTCAGGTACCATGAAATGGCTCTTTTCCCAAGAAAGAACCAAATTCACATCGATGCACCGCCTGAGTATCTGGACCAAGTGCTGGAGGCAATCGTCGAATGATGCTCCGAAAACTGAAAAGTCATCCATGAAGACTTCCAGATAATCACCTACCATATCTGAGAATATGGCAAGCATGCATCGCTGAAAAGTAGCAGGTGCATTGCAAAGACCGAAAGGCATCCTTCGGAAAGCGTATGTTCCGAAGGGGCAGGTGAACGTGGTCTTTTCTTGGTCCTCAGGATGGATTGCCACCTGGTTATAACCGGAGTACCCGTCAAGAAAGCAGAAGAACCTATTTCCCGCAAGTTTTTCGAGAATTTGATCAATGAAGGGTAGTGGGAAATGATCCTTCTTCGTGGAGGAATTGAGTCGGCGGTAATCTATACAGACTCTCCACGAGTTGGCTAATCGGGTAGGAATGATTTCTCCGGTCTCAGTCGTTATAGTGGTGAGTCCTGCCTTCTTGGGCACGACCTGAATTGGGCTCACCCAACGACTATCGGAGATCGGGTAGATGATTCCGGCATCTAACCACTTGATGATCTCCTTTTTCACGACCTCCTGCAGATTGGGGTTTAAAAGTCTCTGCATTTCACGAGAAGGTCGTGTGCCCTCTTCTGAATAGATATGATGAGTACAATAAGAGGTACTTATTCCAGTCAAATCATCGAGAGTCCATCCGATGGCTCTGCGATGTTGCTGGAGGACAACAATCAGACGGGATTCCTGTTCAGGACTGAGGTTGGAATTGATAATCACAAGAAGGGTCTGATTAGAACCCAAAAAGATGTATTTCAAGTGAGCAGGAAGGGGTTTCAGTTCGAGGATGGGGTTATCAGCAGCAGCGGGTGGTTCAGTATAGATGTGAGGTTCAAGGGTGGGAGTTACTGGGTTGTTCATATCTGGATTCGACTCCTCTGTTTGCGGGTCAAGATCCTTCTGTGGTTGATGAGGCATAATCGAGTCATTCTGGAGGTGTGATTCATCAACCAAAGTCTTGATGTCACAAATTTGTTCGATGACACCGCAATTAATTCCTTGTTGGGCCTTAAATATATCAATTTTCAGTGTTTGATCTCCAAACTTAAGTTCTATTTGGCCCTCCTCACAGCTGATGTTGGCTCTAGCAGTAGCCAAGAAAGGTCTCCCTAGAATGATTGGTGTATCCCTAGGGTTCTCAGGTGCGTCCATATCTAAGACTATAAAGTCCACTGGAAAATAGAAATCCCGCACTCTTACGATAACATCCTCGAGAATCCCTTTTGGTGACTTTATAGATCGATCTGCTAATTGTAATGTCACCTCGATTGGTTTTAGCTCATATTCTTCTAGATGGTCAAGTAAGGATGTGGGTATCAGGTTTATGGATGCACCCAAGTCGAACAATGCTCTATCAAATTGGGTACCACCTATCTTACAGGAAATCAGGGGAGTCCCAGGATCTTTTGCCTTGGGTGGGAGTCTACTAAGGATTACAGAGCTGGCTTGCTCTGACAGAACAATTGGGCTCCCTCCCTTGGTTCGCGGCTTACGCTGGGGTGTACATATATTCTTTAGAAATCGTGCGTAAGCTGGTATGTGGCGGATTGCATCCATCAAGGGGATGTTTATGTGGACCTGCTCAAAGAGCTTGACCAGGTCCTCCTCAGGGGCCACGGGTTTGGTGGTCTTCTTTCCCTTGGTCAAGGCCTCGGGAAACGGGATCTTGGTTGGTTCTTCTAGGATAGGTCCAGGTTGTGGATCCAGAACAGCGGTATCTTGGATAACTATCCTAGGGTCATGGTTATCAGGCTTGGAGTGGTTTGGATAATGCGGGTCTTGAGTTGTTTTACCACTACGTGTTGTTACAGAATTTAATCCGGCCTGATTTTGGTTTGGGTTTGGTAAGAGGGGTGGCTGCTGCTGAAATCCCGCATAAGAAGTTGAGGCTTCCATCTCGTCTGGAGATGGAGCAGTAGGGGCCTGATAAATCCATTGAGCGTGGCCTAAATTTGGATTCATAACGCGCTTCTGGGTTGGCACGTTATTTGGGTTAGGAAGAGGTTGGGAAGGGAGTGTGCCTGGCTAGCGAGAATTTGCCAACTGGGCCAGTTGAGTTTTAACTTCTGTAAGTTCGTCCTTGTGCTGTTTTTGAATAGCCGCATTCGTTTTTTGAATGTCAGCCAGAGTCTGAAGGATTAGGGACATTTGATCCTGATTTGGCCCTGATGGATAAGTAGGGTTGGGCCGAGGCTGAGGCGGCTGGTAATGACGAGAGGGCTGTGGGCGGGACTGAAAAGGTGGTCTTTGGGTTTGGGAATTTCCCGCCCACTGAAAATTGGGATGGTTTCGCCATCCAGAGTTGTAAGTGTTGGAGAATGGGTCGTTCTGGATGGCGTTGAGGTCCTCGCAGGTCTGAGGAACCTCCTGAGAATCAGGGAAAGGGGGAATGGAGTTCCCCCGGCTGGTGTAGAAAGGATCGGATGATCCTCCGATCCAAGAATCAGATGGGGATGGATATGGATCCATCCTAGGGGAAGATCGGTGGAGGATGTTTTGCACAGTCTCCTGTGTGGAAGGAGGTTGTGCAAAGGAGTTACGCGCGGAGGTGGCTCGCTGCAAGTGCTGAGTCAGCTCATCCACCTTCTTTTCAATGATTGAGACCTTGTCCAATCGACTGGCCATTAATTCCAGGTCGACTGATGCGGACAGGCCCTGCGTCTCATGTGCTCCCTTAAGATTCGTCGCTGCGCGGGTATTCGTCCTGTCGAATAATCCCATGGAGTCATTGTTGATGGAGTTCTCGCACATGTTTTCGAGAATCTCCCATACGGTGTCTTCATGTTGACCCATGATGTTTCCTCCGCAAGTTGCATTGACGAAAAGGCGGATGTCCTCACGGAGTCCCTGGTAAAAAGATTGGACTTGTTCCCATTTAGGAACTCCGTGATGGGGGCACTTTCTCATGAGATCCTGAAAACGATCCCATGCCTCATGGAGAGGTTCTCCTGATTGTTGAGTGAAGTGTGTAATCTGATGGCGCAAGGCGTTGGTCCGACCAACGGGAAAAAACTTTTTCAAAAACTCTGATTGAAGTTCTTCCCAAGTGTTGATCGGCCGGGTCTGAGTTTGATACCAATGGGCGGCCTTGTCCATAAGAGAAAAGGAGAACATCTTCATGAGAAGAATATCCCGATTTTGCGCATCTGATCCAAAAGTGTGGGCCAGATGCTTTAGCTGTTTGATGTGCTGGAAGGGATCTTCAGAATTAAGCCCATGGAATTTAGGTATAGCATGAATCATGTTGGGCTTTAATTCGGAATCAGGTCCTCCAGTCGGGATTCTGACTCGAGGCTTAATGGCCACCGTAGCAGGATTGTAGTGGTCCCGCATCATAGGACGCTGTGGTGGGTGCACGAAGTTTTGGAAGAGGTCATTGAGTCGCTGGAGCTGGTGTTCCAGATTATTTTCTTCCTCAACTGGCTGAGCCATGATGGGGGAAGAAGAAGAACTTGGTTCTGAATCAGAAGAGAGAATAATGTGAGGGTGTTGCTGCACAAACACGGGTGTCGAGGCTTGGCCTTGACGAGAGCGAATTTCTAAAGGAGGTCTTAAGGGTGGTCTTAAGGACCTCCTTCCGTACATGCACTGTTGGAAGAGGTAAGTTTAGAAGGTGCTGGACCCAATCAAGACACCCAAAAATGTGTTGGGTGACTATAGAGGTGCGGGGCAGATGGACCCCTTGATCAGAAAGATCGTCCACCTGAGAATTACCTGGGCAGCCAGAGAGGGAGAGTCCCGCGAAGACCCCTACACGGTAGAGCGTCCCCACGGGTTACAGGGTTTCCCCCACCCGACCTCTCTTGTCACTACGGTTCCAGGTAGACCAGAATGGGGATCTTGACCTCTTAAGTCTACCAATTTTAAGATCAGGGTGCTTAAGGTTTCACTTGAACTTTAGTCTTTTAAGTGCAAAGAGTGACCTAATTTAAGGTTGGTTGACCCAAGGGGTCAACTTTACCTCTTGTTTTCTTTGAGAGCTTTTAGGTCTTGTCTTTTAGGGTTCAAGTGTTAGAGAGCCAATTGTTTTAGGTTTTCTTTTGAATAGGTATTTTCAATCAATGGTTTAGGCACACTTCTTTTGGATTTTCTCCATTCTTGATTTAAGTAGTGTGTCTCTAAAACCCTAATGTTGAATCTTATGTTGGCTCTACTTGGTCCAGTTAGTTCTTTGTTGGGTAATTAGGGCTCAAGAAAGAATGTGTTAGCCCTTAAATACCCTTAATAGTGTGCAGGACTAATGAGTTGAAAACATGCAACTCTTTATGGTTACTAAGTATGGAAGACAGATTAGCCCTATATTGCTTGTTCTTTTCTTTTCTTCCTCTTTAGAGTTTAGGGGTTAATAGCGAGAGGAAAAATTTACCTGTCCTCGGAGTGGTTGTCGTGCAGTTGCTTGTCTTCTTGATTTCCTGTAGCTGCACAAAAGAGAGGAGATTATCAGAAATTAAAAAGAAACAGGAATGTTTACCTCTAGAATAGCCGACCCGTCCCCGGCAACGGCGCCAAAAACTGGTGGCGACCTTCCTCTATAGTTTTATTATTCCGTCGTAGTATAGTATAGAGAGGTGATTACCAGTTTAATACAATTTGTTACTCGGAAATAAAGATTTCCCGAGGTCGAACTCAGGGAGCAAGTTATATTCTAGGGGTACAAGTTTCTTTTACAAAAATAAAGAAAGAGAAAGAGAGAATTTGTTGTCTTTTCTTCTTTTCTCTTTGCTTCTCCTCTTCTCAGATCTTCTGTTATCTTCTTCTTCTTTATCTGCAGTGGTGATGTTCTTCTTCTTCTTTCAGCTGTTCCTGCTCTTCCTTTTTCTTCTGCAGAGCGGTCCTATTCTTCTTCTTTTCCTTTCTTCAGATCTTCTTCTCGTGCTCTTCTTCTTTCAGTTCTTCCCTTGGCCTCTCTGTGTTCTCCTCTGCCTCGCCTTCCTTCTGCCGTCTTTGCCTTCAGGACGTCGTCTGATTTTTCAATCAGATGACTTAAACCGCCACTGCTACAGTGCCGCTCGGTGATCCTCCTTCCTTCAGCCTTCGTCTTCTTCCACGGTTCTTCTTCACCTGTGCCTGCACACTTACACAGCTTGATCAGAGGGGCAAAACCTATCTCTACCCTCCCCCGCGTCTCTCTCTCACAGAAACCGCTCTTAGGATAGCTCTCCCAGAGCTGCCGGGTTGCCGGGTATGGGTCGCGCCCGGGTCCAGGCCCACCGGCGTGCGTGGTGGGCGAGGAGTGAAGGTCAGTCTAAGTCGGGTCGGGCCAGGTCCGCGAGGCGTGAGCGCGGACGAGACCGGGTCGAGCGAGCGAGTGAGTGAGGGACCTCACCCCGTGCTCAGGAGGGAACGAGCATAAGGCACTTTTTGCCTTTATGCGGGCGCTCTCCTCTGAAAGGTTACGAGGTGGGACTAAATGTCCCACCCCAAATTGGGTGCGTGCGCGGAGGAAGCAGCAGCAGCCGAGGCGAAGCGCGGGGGCTTCGCGCGAGAGCTTCGCCTCAACTGCAGCCTGGTACTTCGCGACGACGCCTCGCACTGTCTGGGAGGGTGACCTGGGCGCGGCGCACCTGGGGCAGCAGGTGAAGAAGCTGCTTCGCTTCAACAATGGCGGCGACGAGCGCAGGTACCTGTCCGCTGAAAAACGGCCTCTCGGCCCAATCAGAAACGCTGAGGACCTTCGCCGTGGCACGGCGAAGGTGGTCGGGGGGTGTGCAGGCGGCGGGGCGGAGCCCAAGAGCTGCCCTAGGTCGGACTGTGGGTCGGAAGATGGGTTTGTTCGGTGGAGTTGCAGAGGGTGCTGTGGGGGAAGTGGAAGGGCGGAGGTTGATCAGGGTGAGGAGGCGGAGGTTCTGCGGTGGTCGGCGAGTCGTGTGGGTTGCTGGAGTGATGGGAGCGGCTCGCCGGAGGATGGCCGGAGGCGGAGAAGGTGAGGGTGATTGGTCGGAATCGAGGGCGACAGTAAATGTTAAAGTGAGGAAAAGGAAGAGGGGAGGAAGAGGAGGAGTTCTACCTACTTAGCAGGACGAAGAGGGGACGGAGCGGGCGACAGTCGTATCGACTGTTGCCGGAGAAGAAGATGCCCGGGGGAAGGGGCGGCGGCGAGCAGAGAGCCGGAGAGGCGCCAGCTGGGTGCGGCGTGGCGCGGGAAGAGCGAGGGAGAGAAGTCTCTGCTGCTGGTATTGCGGCAGAGCGAAGAGGAGGAGGAGGAAGAACCGCCGGAGCTGGTGGGCGTCTGCCGGAGTGAGAGGAGAGGAAAGTTGGGGGTTTTCTCCGTCAGATCCGAGCTGCCTCGAACGGTGGGGCGACGGGGGGTATTTATAGGGTAGAATCAGAGAGGAGGGCGGAGGGAGACGACGTGTCTCCCTCGCCGGAGGACGTCGGAGATGGAAACCCATACCGTCCGTGCGTTCGCACGGCCGGTATGGTGGGTTGCAGCGACCAGGGGGGTGTTCCTGCAATGGCTGACGACGCAGGGCACCCCCGGTTGACTTGCCAGCCCCTCCCCCTCACCCTGCGCGGCGCCATGCTCCGCGCAAGGTCGTCGGAGCATGGTGCTGGCAGGTTTTGGCAGGAGGGACCTGAATGCAAAGAACGAAGGAGAGTTAGGGGCATAAATGTGAGGGTTCAAAAGTTGAGGGTCAAAAAGTAAATATATGAGGACCAAAGTGCAAAGTTGGTCAAGAAGGTTTCTTCTTAGGCTCAAGTTTTTATACATGACTAATTAGGACCTAAGGAATTTGATGGTGAATTTTATTTCTAGATTAAACCTTGTTTGACAGGTCAATTTATGCAAAAACCCAAATTAAGTTATTAATTGGGCATGGTTCTCAATGTAGGTCAAAATGGGTTCTGAAGGCCAAATTGAAGGTTCTAAACCCTAGAGATTATTTTTCTATGAATTTTATAGGATTTATTCTATTTTTACTTTGCCTCGAACCTCGTGAATTGAAGTGGATTTGCTTTAGGGTTACAGATTATCATTTAGTTCCTTGGAATTGCTGTAGCCCTTATCAGATCATCCCACTTTCCTTCTCATTCGGTTTGTTTGACCTGTGTTTGGACCCTGAATTACCCTGTATGCAGATTATACTGGTAAAATTGCATTTTTACCCCTTATGACTTGTTTTCTCCTTAAACTCAGAATTCTCTGAGTTAAGCCTTTCCTTGAGTTATGTAGGAGCTTTTATCCTTTGTATTGGGTCAAAATGAGCTAGTTATGGCTCATGATGAGGTTCTAATCAATCGTTCTTTGCAATTAGGTCCCTCCACCATTATAGCGAAGGAAATTCTACTCCGGTGAGCTTGAAAGGGCGATTACACCCTGATCTCTTAGAGAATCCCCTTCAAAATTGAAAGGGAGATTCTCTGAGAAATATCCTCCAATGAGAACCCAATTAGAAGCCCTATTTAGTGCCCAATCTCTCATGCAAACGCATTAGAGATTTGGGTCTCTCTCAATTTTCCTCTGCCAGCGACCTTTCCGTGCTTGGAAGCTTGGCTTCCAAGCACAAAACCAACCTCTAGGGCCTTTTAAGACACCCCAATTCGCCCCGCATCTCTTAAGCTTGAAATCAGCCGGAGAACCCCCTCAATTTCGTCTCTCCTCCTCCAGCTGACTTGCTCGTCAAGCTCCGGAGACCTCTCCTACTCTCCCTCATCACCTAGCCACAATACCGGTGGTAGGTTCCTCTTCCTCTCGCTCGTCCGCGTCGCGCAGCACCCGCCGATGCTCCTACCTCCCCTTCGTCCTCGCCAACCTTGATGCGTTATCTCCTCAACACAGTTAATTAAGTTAATTTTGCTTAATTAAGTGTAGAAGAAAGTAACTTAGGTTAACTCGAATTTGTGTCGGTTAAGTAGTATAGTGTCAAGTTAACCTAACATTTTAGATTTTATTACTTTTAACTGGTTGAGTCCAAGTTGTTCGCTGGGAGGTATATAGCTTATTCAGAATTCACCAAAGTCTAACCTACTCATAGGAGGTATAATTAAGTTAATTTTAACAACATGAATTTTGCTTAATGATTTAAATTTAAAAAGTATGCAAAATTCCATAAGAAAACATATTTACTCAAATGATCTACTTTAATAGCAAGTAGATATGTTAATTCTCAATTTATTTCAAAGGAATAAAGGCAATAGAGAGTTCTTCTAATTAAAACATACCTTATTACATCATTAAAAGCAAAAAGAAATTTAAAATAATGCAAGAAAGTAAATCCTTTATTCTCTTTTCTTCAGCCTCTCTCTCTCTCTCTTTCTTCTTTCTTTCTCTTATTTTTCCTCTTATATTTCTCGAGCTCCTCTCTTCTTCCTCTTTTCTGCCTTCCTTCTTAATGCCTGTTCAGCCTTTCTCTTTGCCTCTGCAAGTTCTCCTATCTTCCTTCTCTTCCTTTGTTCTTTCTTTCCTTAGCATATTTCCTTCAGCACTTAGCCTTAGCTTCCTTTCTTCCTTAACCTCTTGAACCAGGTTTTTTTTTTCTCTCTTCAACCAAAAAATTAGTTATTTATTTGCGGCTTAGACTTTTCGGGGATACGCAGCACCCTTTGCAGGGTGGGACCAGACCCTACTAGGTCCATGCCTGATTCAATTATAGTTTGATTTATTTTTGATTTTGAGTTTCGAGCCAAACCGGCTCACGCCTCCCAGGCCTTGCACACGCCCTCCCAGGGCCACACATCTGCACGCCACACAGGCGCACACTCGCAAGCACATACGCACCCACACACACACACATGCTTAGATCAATCGGTAACCATGCGCCGAGCGCTGACGACTGAGAAGCGTAGTTAACAAAAATGTTTTATACTAAGGTGCCTGCTCGTGGTTTATCGATGTGGGACTATGTTTCCCCCTTCCAGAGCAAACTTCAAATGGGGATAACTCCTAGCTCAAAGCTCCAATTCAAGCAAACAAAAGCTTGTTGGAAAGCTCTTGAGGTGCTCTACAAGATTACAGTGTCAATTTAAGGTGAAGGGAAAATTTTCTTCTTCTATTTGATGGGTGAAGTTACAGGTTTCCTACGGTGAAAACATGGCCTGGAAATGGTTCTCCTTTAGTAAAGTCCTCAGACTGAACTTTCCTCTTAGTTAAGGCTCTAAATAGGTTCTACATGTAATTTCGCAGCATCAAGTATGAGTTTCAAGTTCTTAGGAGCTTCAGGAAATGTAGAGAAGCTCAAAGCTTCTCTGAAAGCTTCAAGGAATGTATTTAAACAAAAGAATGACCTAACAGACAGCTAAAGTCATTTTCAATTGATTGAAACAGATTATGGAGGTTGTTATCAACACATCTGGGTAGAATTCGCAATCAAAACTCAACAAAATACACTGCTATCAATTTGGGTTCAAAAAAAACCCAAACTAGTAGTAATTGAAATCCAATCAAATTACTTATCTGAGCTCATCCAATTCACTTTAAAATCATTCAAATGAATCTCAGGATCAATTTAGTCTCATCAATTTATCAGATTGAATCCAGAATCAAGGTATCAAGCTCGAGTTTGACTAAAAAGCTTCCAGATTTGACTTTTTGTTCTAAGCCTTTTCTCAAGAAATTAACACCTAAAATCTCTTCTCAATCTCAGAAACTTGATCAGACCTCTAAATAGATGTTTGAACTTAAGAATCTAGGGTTTCAGGCTCGTCGCCTGAACTCCAAAAAGGGTTTGTTCGTTAGAGCAATCAGGAGGTTGTTACAGTGCTCTAAGGCTAGGAATGACTTCAGTGCATTGCACTGAAGCTTCTAGATCCTTTAAATGCATCTTAAAGCTTTCTAACAGACTTCTCCAACTCTGTCGAAGTTGGAGAAGATGAAGTTCTATCTGCAACTCCAGTTATTAAAACTTCAAATAATTGACCTCAGCATAATCAGTGAACCTCAAATCATCAATCTGGAGCTTCACACCAAGTTATATAGGCTGAAGAACACTTTTGACTCATCGAAGCTCTCCAGAGCTTCGGTGAGTCCAGGAAAAGTGGAAGTTGTGCACAGAAAGAGAAATCGTGCCATTATTGACTTAAAAAGATTCCTGAGGTCGCAAGGAACCTCAGGATCACATTAAGTTCTCCATTTGCTCATTAGAATTAAGATTTATCAGTGAATTCATTTCTAAAAAAATTTGAATTTGTTGAAGCTTGGGACTTGATCTCCCACTCAATTGAGTGGTCAAGACAAGTCAAAAGTAATTTGCAATCATAAATACATAATTAATTTAAGGTTTCAACTGCTCCTGAGCCGCCACTGACAGCGAGCTTAGGAGCTTAAATAAAATTAGGCGTTTAAGTTATATGTGGTATTTACTCTAATTATAGCAATGATTAGGATCCTTTAGTGATGAATAGGTGATGGAGGATCCAATGGAGGTGAAGATTAGGTCAACTACTGCTGCCATGGATAGCAGAAGTAGTTGGTGGAGGTGGAAGTGAATTAGGCAAATTGATGATCAAATAAGTATTTAAATGTGATAGAAGTGATCGTGGAAGTTAGAGGAAGATGATCAGTGGTTTCAAAAGATGAAATCAAGGCTCTGGCAAGCTCAAGGAGCTCGCCGGAGTCGAGGAAGACGAAATCTAATTCTAACATTACGGCTATCTAACCTACCTAACTAACTAACTAAACTATTCTACTCCTACTCCTACTCCTATCTACTGTTACCTGGACGAAGGGATTAGAGGATCTCCGTCGACGGCTCATAACGGAGGAGGAAATCAGAGGGTTGTCGAAAGATCTCCGATGGCAGTTGTGAGGTGAAGCAGAGGAGAGCTCCTTAGTCAACGCTTGTGTCAAGAGATGTGGCTGACTTCGGCGGAGTTCCAGAGCCAATAAAGGTGGACGGAGGAAATCGAAAGGTGTGGTGGAAGATTGCCGGAGTTGTGGAGTGAATAGCCTATTGGGTTGGCTGCATTGAAGAAGAGGGAAGGGAGCCAACTTGGAAGAAATCAGGGGGGTTAGGGGGTATTTATAGTCGACGGCGACGAAGGAGGTGGAATCTGGATGCGATTGAGGCTAGGAGGAGGATAACCACCGGTGTCTTCTCCAATGCCGGTGAGGTTATCTCCAACCCTAAATTAGGATAAAAGTGTTGTCCAGACCGGTGGATGAAAATGAGATGGTGAGCGTAAGCTCCAGGAGCTTGGAGAAGAAGAGATGGCATCGGATTAGCGGTGATCAAACGGTGGCTGTACCTTCAGTCGTCAGCCATTCAGTCGGGTGAAGAAGAGAAGAAGAAGAAGAAGTCCAGGGACTTATTCGTAGTGAAACCTAAGGACCTAAGTGGAAAATAAGGACCCGATTGAAATAAAATGGAAGGACCAAAATGTAAACTCAGGTTTTCAATGTTTATTTTAATTTAAATCTTTTTCAACTTTTTATATATGATTATAATTAAAACAATTATTATATTTAGACCTTGAATTTACATTTTTGACTTTTTTAGATTAATTTATTTAATTAAATAATGTTACTTAAGTTATTACATACTTAGGTATATATTATGCTTAAGTTAGTTAATGTATTAATTAGATGAATGATTAATAATATTTTGTGTCTAATTATTAATTAGATTATTAATAATATTAATTGGATGATAAAATAAAATTTTTAACTTATTTTAAGGTCCTTTACTATATATCCCTTATTTAATAATTAACCCATATATTCACATATTCTTAGCTAATTAACTAGGAAGACTAGTTAATTAGGGGTAATTAGAGATCATGATGAGCTTCTCATCAGACCTCCCTCACTGAGCACCTTCGTCTCCGGCGTCGGCGATATGAGCCAGACGCCATTCCTGCCTCCCCCTTAGTCTCTTCACTCCCAGATAAGTCTCTCTTACCCTATACTCTCTTTTCCCCTCTTTATTTCCCTCGAACGACCACTGCCGCACTCCACCACCATCATCCCCTTCACCTCCAACCACCACTCTGGTGAGTTCGCTCCACCGCCACAGACCAGCTCCCTTCTCGCTGATCGATCCATAAGCACCGCCCCGACTCACTGATCATAACCCCCTGCTCACAACTCTCCACCACTCACCCAAACGCACCCCCGAACACACCCACACACACGGCCACAGTGTGCCCTAGGCACACTCCCACAGGCATTCCCACGCCACGCCGACCACCTTTGCACGTTCACCGCAACTTGGCGAAGCTCCCTGAGCTTTTTAACGTGGCCGCGAGGCCGTTTGTGTGAATTCAGGTCCAAGGGATCGCCGCCATTGATGCACAGCCTGAAGCTTGCTTGCAAGCTTCTCTAGGTCATGCCCACTTCAGGACACAGTCCCAAGTCACGCGGAGAGCCTTCGCGAAGATCTCCAGGCATCCGATTGGTGTCGAACGCTGAAGTTGCAGCTGCAATCAAAGGACGCCCCTCTGCTACAGGCATGCGTGAAAGAAGGTAGGAAGTTAGTCCCACCTCGGAAACATTTGGCGTGCTGCAGCCGCATAAGTTGATTTTTTGCAATAGCTCTGTCTCCTCCTACTCACGGGGTGAGGTCCCTCTCTCACCCAACCCGACTCCTCATCCGCAACCATGCCCTGCAGACCTGGTGACCCGACCCGACCATCACACCTTGCCCACCACCGCACGCCAATGGGCCTGGTCCCAGGCGCATGCCCAACCCAATTACCCGAGAAGCGATGCCTCTGTGAGAGCGAACCTAAGAGAGAAAAGAAAGAAGAGAGCTCGCGCGGGTAAGGGTAGGTTTTGCTCTGCAGAGAAAGGTGAAGCCAAGCCAAAGGAAGAGGAAGGAGAAGACAAGGCCGAAGAGAAGCTAAGGCAAGGAAGCCAGCGAAGAAGAAAGAAGGAAGGAAGAAGAAAGCTGAAGCCAAGGAAGAAGCCAAAGTTTAAGCCAAAGAGAGGAAGGAAAAGTCGGCAGAGAAAGAAAGAGAAGAAGGTAGAGGAAGAGAAAGGCAAAGGAAGAAAGGCAAAAGCCAGAGAACAGAGAAGAGAAAGAAAGAAAGAAGAAGATTGAAGGCAGTCGTCAGAGACAAAGAAAGAAGAACAAGAGAAGAAGTAGAAGAAAGAAGAGAGATTAAGCACTGTAGCATCATCATTTTAAGGCGTTTGATTCACAAATCAAACGTCTAATTTTGAGCTTTATTGACATACATTGGTTTCTTTAGCATTTTGTGCTTACATTTATTCCTATCTTTTTGCATTATAACATTGATCTTATTGCATATTATATTCTTTCAAATTCTCAAGTTGTGATCTTGATTTCTAAACCCTAATTTGCTCCCTGTGTTTGACCTCGGACTCTAAAATTCGAGTAATAAATTGTCTTTGTGTTGAATGCTTTTTCGACTATACTACAACGCGACTTTTTTAAAACCTGATCAAGCGCTCTTAAACATGTTGGCACCATTGCCGGGGAGCAACAGGTAATTTAGAAATCTTGATTACAATTGATGATTTGGTACTAACTTGATATATCTATTTTGTTGTGGTTGTTTCAGGGGAGAAGATTCAACAAAAGACAGCTGCACATCAAACACGCCCAGGGCAGGTAATTTCTGATTAATCTCTTTTCCTTAAGCCCCTCATTCTGAAAAGGAAGAAAAAAAGATAGAATCAATTAGGGTCACTTGCTTTACATTCCTAGTTAATTCACCAAGTTGCCTGATTTGATTTCAAAAACAATACTGATTTGTGCACCCATTTAAGGTAACTAGGGCTACCACCTCCTTGATTGAGCCCTAGATACCATATTTTGGCAAACTAAATTGGACCAAGATTAGAGTCAAACTAAGGATTTCAATTTAGGATTTTAGAGACACACCTTCATAAGCAAGAGTCAACTCTCCAAAAAGAGGTGTGCCTAAGCCTTGGTTGAAGAGACTTATTCAAGAAAATCCTAAAATTTAGGCTCTAAATCTCACTTGAATCTTAAAAGAAAGGACCTAAAACTTCTCAAAGGACAAATAGGTGAAGTTGACCCCCTTGTTGGGTCAACCAACCTTGAAATTAGGTCACTTTGCACTCAATACATCTAAAGTTCAAGTGAAATCTTAAGCACCCTTGCTCTTAACTAAAACTGGTAGACTTAAGAGGTCAAAGTCCCCATTCTGGTCTACCTGGAACATCAATGACAAGAGAGGTCGGGTGGGGGAAACCCTGTAACTCGTGGGGACGCTATACCATGTAGGGGTCTTTGCGGGACTCTCCCTCTCTGGCTGCCCAAGTATTTCTCAAGTGGACGGCTTTCTAACTAATGGGTATCATCCGCCCCGAACCTCTATAGTCATCCAAATTTTTGGGTGTCTTGATTGGGTCCATCACATTCTACTCTTGTCCAAACCATCGGTGCATGTTCGGTAGGAGGTTCTTAAGACCATCCTTGAGGCCTCCTTTAGTGATTCACTCCTGCCGAGGCCAGGCGTCAACATCCATGTTTGTACAACAACTCCATCACATAGACATCTCTGATTCATCTGAACCAAATTCTCCTTCTTCCATCATCATGGCACAATCCGTAGAAGAAGAGAATAACCTTGAGAACCAACTCCAGCGCCTTAATGATTTATTTCAAGCCTTTGTAAACCCACTGCAGCATCCTATGATGCGAGATCACTATAATCCCTCTGTAGTGGCAATCGAACCTCAAGTCCAAATCCCAGCTGGAGGTCCTGATTCTGAACTCAAGCCCAACATGATTCATGTTATTCCTAAGTTTCATGGGCTTAATTTCGAGGATCCCTTCCAGCACATCAAACAACTCAAACATCTGGCCTAGATCTTTGGGTCAGATGTCCAAAATTGGGATATTCTTCTCATGAAGATGTTCTCCTTCTCTTTCATGGACAAAGCAGCTCACTGGTATCAGACTCAAATGCATCCAATCAACACATGGGTTGATTTACAATCCAAGTTTTTAAAAAAGTTCTTCCCAGTTGGTCGGATGAATGCCTTACGACACCAGATCACGCACTTCACCCAGTAATCTGGAGAACCACTTCATGAAGCATGGGACCACTTCCTAGATCTCATGCGAAAATGCCCCCATCACAGAGTTCCTAAATGGGAACAAGTCCAATCTTTTTACCAGGGACTCCGTGAAGATATCTACTTATTCGTCAATGCAACCTGCGGAGGAAATATCATGGGTCAACACGAAGATACTGTGTAGGAGATTCTCGAAAATATGTGCGAGAACTCCATCAATAATGACTCCATGGGCTTATTCGACCAGACGAATGCCCGCGCATTGACGAATCCAAGGGGAGCACATGAGACGCAAGGCCTGTCCGCATCCATCGACTTGGAATTGATGGCCAGTTGGTTGGACAAGGTCTCTATCATTGAGAAGAAGGTGGACGAGCTGACTCGACATCTACAGCGAGCCACCTCTACACAAAACTTGTTTACACAGTCGCCTTCTGGGAGGGAAGCTGTGCATAACATCTATCACCGATCTTCTCAGGGGATGGACCCGTATCTACCCCCGTCTGACTCTAGGACTAGAGGAAACTCCGATCCTACCCACTCTAGTTGGAGGAACTCTGAACCCTCATACTTTGATTTTCCTGAGGTTCCTCAGACCTGTGAGGACCTCAACGCCATCCAAAATGACCCATTCTCTAATACCTATAACCCTGGATGGCAGAATCATCCCAATTTCCTATGGGCGGGAAATAATTAGAATCAAAGACCACCATATCAACCCCGTCCACAAGCTCCTCGTCCATATTAGCCGCCTCAACCTTGGCCCAACCCCACCTATCAATCTGGGCCAACCCAAATAGATCAAATGACTCTTATCCTTCAGACTCTAGCTGACATTCAGAAGACGAATGAGGCTATCCAAAAATAACACAAGGACGAGATCACAGAGGTTCGCAATCAACTCGCCTAGATGGCGAATTCCTGCCAACCTGCCACACTTCACAACCTCTGCCGAATCCGAATAATGTGCCAAACTAGAGGCGCGTTATGAACCCGAATCCAGGCCAAGCCCACATGATTTATCAGGCCCCTTCTGTTCCATCACCTGACGAGATGGAAGCTTTGACATCATATGCAGGATTGCAGTAGCAGCCACCTATTTTACCAACTCCAAACCAAAACCAGGCAGGACTAAATTCTGTTACAACCCATAATGGCAAAGCAACACAAGACCCACCTTATCCAAGGCACTTTCAGCCTGGTAGTAACCCAAGACCTAGGATAGTTATCCAGGATACTCCTGTCCCTGATCAAGAACCTGGCCCTATTCTAGAGGAACCATCCAAGGTTCCATTTCCCAAGGCCTTAACCAAGGGAAAGAGGACAAATAAACTAGTGGCTCCTGAGGAGGATCTAGTCAAGCTCTTTGAACAGGTCCATATAAACATCCCGTTGATGGATACAATCCGCCACGTACCGGCTTATGCACGATTTCTGAAACACATGTGTACACCTAAGCGTAAGCCGCAAACCAAAAGTGGGAGTCCAATCGTACTGTCAGAGCAAGCCAACTCTATAATTTTAAGCAAACTCCTACCTATGGCAAAAGACCCAAGTACTCCCCTGATTTCTTGTACCATTGGTGATACCCAATTTGCTAGAGCTTTATTAGATTTAGGAGCCTCCATAAACCTAATACCTACATCCCTACTTAACCACCTTGAGGAATCTGAGCTCAAACCGATAGAGGTGACATTACAGTTGGCTGACCGATCTATAAAGTCACCTAAAGGAGTTCTTGAGGATGCCATTGTTAGGGTACGGGATTTATATTTCCCAGTGGACTTTGTAGTCTTGGATATGGATGCTCCAGAAAATCTGAGGGATACACCAATTATACTAGGGAAACCCTTTTTGGCCACTGCTAGGGCCAACATAAATTGTGAGGAGGGCCAAATTGAACTGAAATTCGGAAACCAAACATTAAAGATTGACATCTTTAAGGCCCAACAAGGGATTAATTACGATGTTATAGAACAAATATGTGACATCAAGGCTGTGGTTGATGATCCGTATATTGAGGTCAACCTAACAACTTCTAATCAACCACAAGAGGATCAAAACCCGCAATCAGAGGAGTCCAAACCTGACCTAAATACACCCATAACTCCTTCCCTTGCTACTGATACCCACCCTGAACCACTCGCTGCTGCTGATAACCCTGTCTTGGAACTCAAGCCTCTTCCCAACCATCTCAAATATGTCTTTTTGGGTTCCAATCAGACGTTTCTTGTGATTATCAACTCTAGACTCACACTTGATCAGGAATCCCGTCTGATTACTGTTCTCCAGTAACATCATGGAGCCATTGGATGGACGCTCGATGATTTGACTGGTATCAGCCCTTCCTACTGCACACACCGTATATACACCGAAGAGGGCACACGACCTTCCCGTGAAATGCAGAGATGTTTGAATCCTAATTTACAGGAGGTCGTGAAAAAGGAGATCATCAAGTGGTTAGATGCAGGGATCATCTACCTGATCTCCGACAGTCGGTGGGTGAGTCCAATCCAGGTTGTGCCTAAAAAGGCAAGACTCACCGTGATCATGACTGAAATCGGAGAAATCATACCGACTCGTATGGCAAATTCGTGGAGAGTCTGCATTGATTACAGAAGACTAAATACCTCCACAAAGAATGATCATTTCCTACTACCGTTTATTGATCAGATCCTTGAAAAACTAGCAGGAAATAAGTTCTTCTACTTTTTGGACGGGTACTTCGGATATAACCAGGTGACAATCCATCCTAAGGAACAAGAAAAGACCACTTTCACCTGCCCCTTTGGGACGTACGCATTCCGAAGGATGCCGTTTGGTCTCTACAATGCACCTACTACTTTTCAGCGGTGCATGCTTGCCATATTCTCAGATATGGTAGGTGATCATCTGGAAGTCTTCATGGATGACTTTTTAGTATTTAGAGAATCATTTGACGATTGCCTCCTGCACTTGGTCCAAATCCTCAGGCGGTGCGTTGACGTGAATCTGGTTCTTTCCTGGGAAAAGAGCCATTTCATGGTTCCTGAAGGAATTGTCCTGGGACATCTCATATCAGAAAAGGGCATCCAGGTTGATCGAGCCAAGGTAAACCTGATTTCCAAACTCTCTATGCCTAGCTTGATCAAGGACATCTGATCTTTTCTGGGGGCATGTCGATTTTTACTGTCGATTCATTCTTGATTTCTCAAAAATCACGCACCCCCGAACCACTCTGCTATCTAAGGATGTACCTTTCAAAATCTCCAAGGAATGCACTCAAGCATTTAAAATCCTCTATGATCGAGTTACCCAAGCTCCAATCCTACAGTCCCCTGATTGCTCTCAACCCTTTGAGATCATGTGCAATACATCTGATTTCACTGTAGGAGCGGTACTTGGGTAGAAAATTGAAGGGAAACCCGTGGTCATCTACTACGCTAGCAAGACACTTGACGAGGCTCAGCGTAACTACAAGGTTATGGAGAAAGAGCTGCTAGCTGTAGTATTTGCCCTCGAAAAGTTCAGATCATATCTCTTGGGTTCCCGTGTTATCATTTACTCGGATCACACAGCTATGAGTAATCTCCTTGCAAAGAAGGACGCCAAACCTCGATTAATTCGTTGGATCTTGCTATTGCAAGAGTTTGACCTCGAGATTCGCGACAAAGCAGAAAAATAGAATGTGGTAGCTGATCACTTGTCCCACCTTCCTTCTGAGAGTATCGACCCTTCCGGACCCATCACAGAACATTTTCCTGATGAGCACCTCCTAACTATCAATACAGGGCTTCCATGATTTGCTAATATAGTAAACTACCTGGCATCACATCAGATCACGTCCAATTGGCCAAAGGCCAAGAAGGACAACTTGCTTTCCGAAGCCAAGTATTACTTCTGGGAAGACCCGTATCTTTTCCGCATCGGTGCTTATCAAATCATTCTATGATGTGTCACGGGAGCAGAAATTTACGACATCCTGTCCTTCTTCCATGACCAGGCATGCGGTGGACACTTCTCAGATCATAAAACCACAGCGAAAGTCCTCCAGTGCGGCTTCGATTGGCCCATGATTTTTAAAGACGCATACAATCACTGTAGAGCATGCACTTGTTGCCAGACCTTAGGCAACATGAGCCATCGTGATATGATGCCCTTACAGTTGATTCTCGTACGCGAAATTTTTGACGTGTGGGGGATTGATTTTATGGGACCCTTTACTATTTCGGACGGCTTCGAGTACATTCTACTCGCTGTTGACTACGTGTCCAAATGGATCGAAGCCATTCCGACTCGAACCAATGATCATAACCACCAAGGTGGTTATCAAATTCATTCATCAGAACATCTTTTCGCGGTTCAGGATTCCACGTGTTATAATCTCTGCTGGAGGAACTCATTTCACTAACGCTCAGTTCAGGTCACTGATGACCAAATACGGGGTGTCGCACCGAATCGCTACTCCTTACCACCCCCAAACTAATGGTCTAGCTGAGCTATTAAATTGGGAGATCAAGAAAATCCTCTAGGTTACTATATGACCTGATAGGAAGGACTGGTCATCCCGAGTTCCGGAAGCTTTGTAGGCTTATAGGATCACCCACAAAACCCAATTAGGTATGTCTCCCTTCACATTGGTGTACGGGAAGGCATGTCACCTCCTCGTCGAATTGGAGCACAAAGCCTATTGGGCAGTACGGATCTACAACCTAGATCTTTCTAAGGAAGGAACCCACAGAAAGCTTCAAATGAGCGAGATCGATGAATTACGCCATGACGCGTATGAGAACTCGCGAATTTACAAAGAGCGGGTGTTGAACGTCGGGTTGCTATGCTAACGTGTTTGGTTTTAAAAAACCTGTCATCGTAGTATGAAAGCGAAGAACTCGTGTTCAACAAATAAAATTTATACTGGAATGGAAATCCCAGGTCGAACACAAGGAGGCGGACGTTTGATTTAAAAAATTCACGTTTGTATTATTTGTCACAAGGTAAATTAATTGATTAGAACTATCTAACTATTTATAATAAATAGAAGAGAGAGAGAGAATAAGAGAGAGAGAATAATACAAACAAAAATCAAAAGAGATATAGAATGCACATGGAATTCATTATCAAAGGGATTGTTCATTACACTAAATATTACGACTAGAAAGCGGGAAAATGATTACACTAGAAAGCAGTAAATCTACTCTAGAAAGCAGTAAATCTATTCTAGAAAGCAGTAAAAAGAATGGGGAGAGAGATATCCTCCTCAACGGTCGCTTGGAGGACAAGCCAGACGGGACGACGCCTGGACGAAGGAGGACGAAGCAGGAGGAAGGAGGGCGAAGCAAGAAGAACGGGAATGAGGCAGCATGTCGTCGTTGTCGCGGGATCCACTTCCGAAAGGGGGACGAAAAATTGACTATTTCACGAGAAGCATCCCGGGTGTGGGACAAGCTTCTCTTGAGCTTTGGAGAGGTAGAGAAGAGATGGAAGGGATGAGAATTTCGTATGGAGGGGGTCTCCTTTTATAGTTGCAAGGAATGGGGGCAATTTGGTCATTACAACTCTTAAAACATTAATTCAGGACCTTTAGTGACGGATAAAACCGTCACTAAAGGTCTGAACGTGGGCATAGTGGGCGGCGCGCGCGCGCCTGCTCGCTTGCCCGTGCGTTCAACACTCGCGCACGTCCAGCCAATCTCAGCCGTCCGATCGCGAGATCGAACGACTTAGATCGCGCCTTCGCCCGCCTACGCTACACGCCCCATCGCGTGCGATGCCGCATCTTCGCCACGCGTGCAATAGCGCGTGAGCGCTATCGGGCACACAGAGCCGTTCGATCGCAACTTGACGCTCACCCGTGCCTGCTCGTTGCGAATCGAATGCGCGTCTGAAGGCAGCCGAGCGCCTTATCCACTACGCTGCGCGCGTGGATGGGCGAGCGGCCGAAGTTTTGAACACGCGTTTAAGACTGTTGGATCGAGATCCAACGGCCCAGATCGCAAGTTGGATTCTCTTTGGAAAGGCAGCGGCGGACCTGAGGGTCGGTTGGGCAGCTGAGATGGCGCCACGTGATGCCATCTTGGCTGTCCATCTTCTGAATGATGTAGATGGTGCCACGGTTGTCGGATTGAGTCGATTTTCACGCCGTTAGGCTGTGATCGTCGATCCGAATCCATCCGTGCGGTCGGATTTGTCGTTTGAAGTGTGGATTCACACCATTTTGGTCTCTATCTGATGCTACAGATGTCTGATTAGGGCGATCTTGGAGTTGTTGAACTCCAATCGTCGCCCTAATCACATTTGTACGGTTGGATCTTCGATCCAAGGCCCCGATAAAAAGTTTACCCTGTCCATGAACATAAAGGGAGACAATTAACCTCCATTTTATGCAAACTACTCTAAATGCAAGATGATGCATGTTATGCAATATTTATAGCATGCAATGCAATCCTATGCTTAAGAACATGCATAAATAGACATCTTAAGTAGTGTAAACATGTTTACATCATACCCCCATGCCTATCTTTTGCTAGGCCCTAGCAAAAACTATATGCTATTTATAAAAGAATCAGGTTGGATTATTTGGGCATGAGTTATTTTCAATCATTAAGAAAATGTCTACTTAGGATCTGAACTTTCAAAGACACAACAGTACCCGAGTATCTACCAAAATGCAGACCGCTTCAAGCCCTCGCCTTATTCAAAGAAAATTTTCTTTTTCTCTTTTTCTTCTTTTCTAATTTTTTTGGATTTTCATGTTTTATGGTTTAAGAGTGGCTTTCTACGGCCATTCAACTCACCCAAGATTTGATAAGAACCCTAAGTTCTAAGCATCTTATTATGAATATGATAGACTCGTTGACTGGCAGTTAAAACGGACTTCGGATTTCTACGCCTCTAGGTGACCTAAAAAAGAATTCTGCCTAAAGGTGTATCTTTACAACCGGTAGCTTTCTCCTTACTTTTATTTTTTTACGGGGTCAACATAAGGGTGAATCCAATATATATCTCCCCGGTTTATTCTACTTCTCCGCTTCTTCCTAAGTGTTTTGGGAATTTTCAGTGCATTTATTGAGCTGGGTTCTGGACAACCGGTCGATGAGCTGTTACCACCGACAACTTGCCAGCCATACTCGTGCGGTGAAGTGTGGCTTATTTCTTTTTTTCTTTTCTCCTTTTCTTTTTGATTTTTTTTTTTTAAGTAAGTGGCTTCCCTAGTCTAAGATTTACCTAAAGGCATCAAAAAGAGAAAGGTCTAGTGACTGGGCTCTGGACAACCTACCTATGGGCTGTTACCCACGATAACTTGCCAGCCATATCACCCTAGAAGGTTCATTAGCTATCCAATTTTCGTTAAAATCGCCGAACGAGTCAGTGCAAAGAAAGTGTGTAGATGCTTAAAAACTCAAAATTCCCTCAAATTAGAGGGTGGGTTGATAAGTCGTGTACTTATCACCCAAACTTATTTACTCTAATTAAAATAGAATTTAGGTTGGCGAGGACTCAAAAAAAATAACTCTACATTTTAGTGGATACATGGGCTGATTAAGTCCAAAGACCTAAAGGGCCTTTGTGTTCAAATCATAATGTAGTATTTCCTAAGATTGAAAATTTTCTTAAACCCAAGTTCTCTTTCCTAATTCCACAAATTTTTTTTTAATAAAAGAAAATAAAACAAATAAACAGAGCTGACGAATAAATTCAGAGATGAATATCCACCCCCCTCATGCCTATCTAATGCAATGTCCTCATTGTATTAAAAAGACATAAAATAAAGTGGAATAGCGTAGAAAGAACCTGAATTGCATGAATGTCAGGTCCGCTCCAAGATGAAAACTAAAAAGAACTATATATGTGTTGAATTTAGTGCCTTCAGCTAGGCACACTATACAAAGAAGAGAAATAACGAATTCACAAGTGCAAGTCAGAATCAGAATAAACAGAAGCAACCTCTGACCTATCAGTAGAGGTCCACAGATGTGGACCAAATTGTGGTGCAGACCCATACCCCATAATCAAGAATATCTCAGGTTCTGGATAGCAATTACCCAAAATCTAAAATCAGTATGCAAGCCGGGTCGGGCCTACGATTTATGAGGATGCAACCCAAGACCAAAAAGTCAGGTTACAGAGAATTCAAGCTCAAAAGGATAATCAATGAATGCGTGCTTGGGTTGGACATCCTCAGAACAAATGTCGTAAGGGTTCTGGTTTGGTGGTTTCAGCTTAATAGGAACCCTTCGACTCAATTTTCTATTTCCTCAAAGTTAGCTTCCCAAATCAAAACTTCCCAACTCCTATCCTCCTTAATCAGAATGTTAAATTCCTGAAGCTCTTGCATGTTAATCACCCCATCTGAAATTTCCAAGTCTAAATGATGTGGCTGAATCAAAATTGACTTGGGTCTAATTATCTCAGAAATAGAATCATCGATAAGCTCAACAGGGTGTAACTGACAATCAAGGCATTGAAATGAATCCTCCAAAAAATGCGATTCTGGATCCATAATGTGTGCCTTAATAAGATCAGTTTCCTTAGTTCTTGGGCTATCAAATGATCTATCAAATTCCTCAGGCCCAATCATCTCATAGAAATCGTGTTATGTACTCTCGTGTGAGACTTCGCAACTTGAATCTTTACCATCAGAATCAAAGAATCAAGATCCGTATTAATGTATGTCTCAAAATCATCCATCACTTTCTGATCCATGGAGACATATGTTTCCTCGTACCCCGGTTCAGGGATCTCAAGTGAAGAAATCAGATCATCCTTAATTGGTTGCTCTAATTCAATCTGGTCAGCCTCGTAACACATGTCCCCCCAACAGGTGCCTGAACTGGTTCTGACATTGGCTTTCCTAAAGGGAGTTCATCTTGGGAATCATCCCACGACTGAACTAAAGCAACCACAAATCTCATCCTCAATTTTGCTAACTTCCCAAGTAAAAACTCACCCGGGTTCTTATCCTTAACATCTTGGAGCCAATCCAACAAATACATATTCAAATCATCAATCATTTTAATCAAAGGCTCCAAACTCTCAATGCAAGGTATTGGCTGAACTTCTAAAGTTTGTATGATATTCCTCTAGTTAGCCAAACCTTATCTTGAACCTAGTTACCCTGAACCAAATGAGTTGGTTCAGGGTTGGGTGGGCTTGGGGTCAAAGTAGGGGAATTAACGAATTGAAATTCGTTATACCCTTCCTGATAATAGGTCATTTCAGATTATTCAAAAGGTGGTGATGACCTAAAGGCAGTGTAATCAAAGGATGGGTAAGAATCAGTGTATCCTTCTTGATTGTAGATCGTATTAGGTTGTTCATGAAAGGATGACGATCTATAATCGATGTGGCTCTAAGAAGGATAAAAATCACAATCATAGTGTTCAGGGTTAGACCCTAAACATGGAGGTTCGAAACTGTATCCCTAATCCGAGTTATCCCAACTAACTAATGGTTGATTACAGTACGAGTCGGGATAATCGTCATGTTGAGGATAATTCAAAACAAAAGGGAAAGAGCAGGAATGCGTGTAATATGAGGAAGGATTCATGAGAAACGAGAGGGAGAAAGGCGCCCTACAATACAAACAATCAAGCCTATCCTTAAGTGGGCTAGCCTAAAGACCTACAGACTCCCAAAACCCGTCTTGAGATAGAGAAACGATTTGATCTGCTTCTGTCTGTTCAATCCAACCAGTTAGAAGGAGGGACTGGGGAGAAGGTTCTTCCTTTGACTTGCGCCTCCGGTTCCTAGTGTACCCCCCAGCCGCGATCGTTTGATTCTGCTGCCCTAGCTAGACATCAGATTGAATAGTAGAAACAGACTAATCGAAAATAATCTCGTTCTGGGCTCTGAAGAACGAGTCAAATCCTTAAGGCCAACGTCTACTCTATTTTATTTAGGACTAGGTTTGAATGTGCTTTGGAATGTGATGGGCCCTTTAAATGGGTTGTGCCCTTAATGATTGATTGATTTATGTCTGCGTGCACAACCAGTGGTTTTCAAGCAAGATTATTTTTGATGTGATGAATTTTAGAGTTCAAATCTTGCTTAGTAGCTTTTAGGATTCAACTTTAGGTGTTTTCAAATAAGTTTTGTTGGCACACCAGGTTTTGAAAGCACAGGTGAAAATGTTTTCCTTTAAAACTTAAAAGAATGTGGAGTGCCTGGTAAATCCCTGATAGTTGAACCTAAGTGGCAGCTAATTAATGAGTTGATTTTAATTGAAGTGGTGCGGCCCAATCAACTAAAACAATTAGCCTGTTGCACCACTTAATTAGGCACACAAGTGATTACCTAATCTGATTTCTACTAAATTATGTATTTGGATGTGTGCACCAGCTCCAAAGATCGATTTACCGGTTGAGTTTGAAAATCAGATGAGGTTGTGTACCTCTGTGAGATTTTTTTAATTTTTCTTTTTTTAATGTGGGGGTTGGGGCAGGTGTGGGTGTCAAACAACAAATAATCTAACCTCAGAGTTTATAAGAACACCTAGGTTGATTGATGTTTGTGTTATTATGTTGTGGAATGAAATCTAATGGGTAGGAGGTGGGGGATAACTTTCAAAATCTTCCACAGCACTTTACTCCAATCTACCGCTTTTGCTCATCTCAAAAGAGTACCTGCAATCATAATAAGAAGGGAGAGAAATGAGGTAAATGATTTGTAAGTTAGAAAATGCGAAGAAAAATCAAAGAGCGTCGCCTCCCAGGCAACGGCGCCAAAATGTTGAATGTTGGGTTGCTACACTAACGTGTTCGATTTTGAAAACCTGTCGTCGTAGAATGAAAGCGAAGAACTCGTGTTCAACAAATAAAATTTATACCGGAATGGAAATCCCGGGTTAAACACAGGGAGGCAGACGTTTGATTTAAAAAATTTGCATTTATTTTATTTGTCACAAAGTAAATTAATTGATTAGAACTATCTAACTATTTACAATAAATAGAAGAGAGAGAGAATAATACAAACAAAAATCAAAAGAGATATAGAATGCACATGAAATTCATTATCAAAGGGATTGTTCATTACACTAAATTTTACGACTAGAAAGCGGAAAAATGATTACATTAGAAAGCAGTAAATCTACTCTAGAAAGTAGTAAATCTATTCTAGAAAGCAGTAAAAAGAATGGAGAGAGAGATATCCTCCTCGACGGTCGCTTGGAGGACGAGCCGGACGGGACGACGCCTGGACGAAGGAGGATGAAGCAAGACGAAGGAGGGTGAAGCAGGAAGAACGGGAACGAGGCAGTACATCGTCGTCGTCGCGGGATCCGCTTCAGAAAGGGGGATGAAAAATTGACTTTATCTCACGAGAAGCATCTCGGGTGTGGGATAAGCTTCTCTTGAGCTTTGGAGAGGTAGAGAAGAGAAGGAAGGAATGAGAATTTCGTATGGAGGGGGTCTCCTTTTATAGTTGCATGGAGTGGGGGAAATTTGGTCATTACAACTCTTAAAACATTAATTCAGGACCTTTAGTGACGGATAAAGCCGTCACTAAAGGTCTGAAAGTGGGCATAGTGGGCGGCGCGCGCACCCCCGCTCTCTTGCCTGCGCATTGAACGCTCGCACACGTCCAGCAGATCTCAGCCGTCCGATCGAGAGATCGGATGGCTTAAATCGCGCCTTCACCTGCCTGCGCTGCGCGCCCCATCGCGTGCGATGCCGCATCTTCGCCGCGCGTGCAATAGCGTGTGAGCGCTATCGGGTGCGCAGAGCCATTCGATCGCGATTTGACGCTCGCCCACGCCCGCTCGCCTGCGCCGCTCGCTCGCTCGCTGCGAATCGAACGCGCGTCTAAAGGCAGCCGAGTGCCTTATCCACTGTGCTGCGCACGTGGATGGGCGGGCGGTCGAAGTTTTGAATGCGCGTTCAAGACCATTGGATCAAGATCCAACGGCCCAGATCGCGTGTTGGATTCTCTTTGGAAAGGCAGTGGAGGACCTGAGGGGCGGTTGGACGGCTGAGATGGCACCATGTGGCACCATCTTGGCCGTCCATCTTCTGGATGATGTAGATGGTGCCACGGTTGTCGGATTGAGTTGATTATCATGCCGTTAGGCTACGATTGTCAATCCGAATCCATCCGTGCAGTCGGATTTGTCGTTTGAAGTGCGGATTCACACCATCTTGGCCCTTGATCTTCTAGGGTTCCCCGATCTCTATCTATTGCTACAGATGTCTGATTAGGGCGATCTTGGAGTCGTTGAACTCCAATCGTCACCCTAATCACATCTGTATGGTTAGATCTTCGATCCGAGGCCCCGATAAAAAGTTTGCCCTGTCCATGAACATAAAGGGAGACAATTAACCTCCATTTTATTCAAACTACTCTAAATGCAATATGATGCATGTTATGCAATATTTATATCATGCAATGCAATCCTATGCTTAAGAACATGCATAAATAGACATCTTAAGTAGTGTAAACGTGTTTACATCAGCGGGTTATGGCCTTTCACGACAAGCACATATTGATGGGAACACCATCATGAGACATAACTAGCTCATTTTGACCTAGAAAAGAGAACAAAAGCTCCTACATAACCAAGTGAGGGGCCTAACTCAAGGAATAACTAGTTTGAAAGAAAAGTAAGAAATAAAGGGTAAAACTACAATTTTACCATTGCAGTACAACAACAGGATTTCTCAGGGGTTAAACATGGGTCAATTGGTCTTAACAAGATAAAAAGTGGGTTGGTTCAATCAGAAAAGGGTTAATGTGAAATTTGGGAATTAAATGACTTCTTATAACCCTAAAACAGACCCACTTAATTTAACAAGGTTATGGTCAGGATAAAATTCAACTAAACTCTCTAAAAATCATAGAAAAATATATTCTATAGTTTAGAACCTTTAATTTGGCCTTTGAAACCTATTTTGACCTACATAGGGGTTCTAGTCAAATATTTGCCCTAAATTGGATTTTTGTGTAAAATTCCTAGTTAAATGTGGTCAAACCTAAAATCCAACCTCACCATTGGATTCCTTAGGTCCAAATTAGGTTTATACCAAAATTTGGACCTAAGGAGAGTTCATCTTGACCTACTTTGCAAAACAGTCCAACCTAATTACATTTAGACCCCTAGCTTTTGAAAATCATTGCAAATACCCCCTAGCTTCCTCATCGTTCTTTGAATTTTGGTCCCTCCACCATTACAGTGGAGGAATCTTACTCCGACGAGGATTCAAGGGGGATTTCTCCTTGATTCCTCAGAGACTCCCTCTCAAATTTGAAAGGGAGATTCTCTGAGGAATTTCCGATCATATGAACACAATTTCAAACCCTAATTGTCACCCAATCTCTCATGCGAATGCATGAGAGATTTGGGTATCTCTCGCAATCCTACTCCGACGAGGATGCCCATGCTTGGAAGCTTGCCTTCCAAGCACAAGGCCCTCTGCCTGCGACTATAAAAGACACCCCAGGTCCTCCTGTCCATCTTGAGCTTGGTTTGGCCTGAGACAACCCCTCAAATTCGTCTCTTCTCCTCCGGCCAGACACCCAGAGAGCTCTGGCGACATATTCCTCCTCCTCCCGTCGCTCTGCCACAATACCAGTGACAGAGTCATCTCCACCTCCGTTGTCACATTGCGCCATACCTGCGCACGCGTCTGCATCCTCTTCGTCGTCGCCGCCCCCTTCTAGCTGGATCTTCGTCTCTAGTGGCGGCAGGTACGCGCCATCCGCCATCTCTTCCCCCTTCATCCTTAGACTAGGTTAGATACTTTCCCCTTCCTCTACTCTTTATTTTCCCCCTCTTTATTTCCCAAAACACCCCTCGACAACCACAAACCACCACCATCGTCTCCACCTCCGGCAGACCACCGGCGAGGTGATTCCGTCATTCCACACAATCACCTACCTCGCCAAACACCTCAGAAGCTCCACCACCTTCCACTGATCATTCTCCCCCTCTCCATCGACCACCATAGCCTCCACACATTGCCCCCGAACAAACTGATCACCACGGCCACAGAACGACCTAGACACGCACGCCCAGGCCGCCCTGCTTTATGCCACCTACCGAGACACCTTCGCCGTGCCACGGCGAAGCCCCCTGTGTGATTTAATGAGGCCGCAAGGCCATTTTTCTTGAGAGCAGGATCAGACCTCAGCCGCCATTGGAGCAGGTCTGAAGCAAGCTCGCATCCTCCACTCCAGGCACCAGGCATCAGGTTCCCAATCCCAGGTGATGTGGGCACACTTCACGAACCCCTCACGCCTAGCACTTGACTTCCCAGACCATTGCAGTCGTTGCAATTAAGCGTGACCTCATCCGGGTGCACGCGGGAACCGGGTGGGACTTTTAGTCCCACCTCGGTAAGTTTGGAGGAGGTGGAGCGGTATAAGATGAATTTGTGTTAGGGGCTTATCGCCTCCTGACACGGGGTGAGGTCCCACTTTACCCCTCATGCCTCATCAGCGATTCACTCCTTTGCGGACCTGGTAGCCTGACCCGATTACCATGCACTCCTCGAGCACCACCCACGCCAGTGCGCCTGGATCCGGGCGTGCTAACCTGACCCGTTTACCCGAGCAAGGCTCTGGGAGAGCGAGCCTAAGAGAGAAAAGAGAGAGAGTTCACGGGGGAGGGTAGGGGTAGGTTTTGCACTTAGGGAAAGGAAGAAGGAAGAGGAAGCTAAGGAGGAGGAAGCTGAAGAAGCTAAGGAGAAGAAGATAGTAGAGGAAGCTAAGGAAAGAGAAGGCACGGTTGCAGAGAAGGCGGAGCTGAAACCAAAAAAAGGAAGAAGAAGAAGACAAAGAAGAAAGAAGCCACCAAAGAAAAAGACCAAAGTCAAGGCAGAAGGAAGAAGAAGGCTGAAGAGAAGGCACGACTAAAGGCAAAGGAAGCTGAGGATCAGAAGCTAAGGAAGGAAGAAGAAGAAAGGAAGGAAGAGAAGAAAGAAGGGAAAGCCAAAGAAGGAAGGAGAAGAATCAGAGAAGAAAGAAGAGAAAGACAAGGCAGAAAGAAAGAGGAAGAAAGGAAAGAAGAACAAAGAGGCCACAGAGAATGAAAGAAGAATAGAGAAGCCAAAGAAGAAGAAGTAAGGAAGAAGCAGACAGCTGAGGCTCGCAAGGCTAAAGCCAAAGAACAACCAGAGAAAGAAAGAAGCCAAGAAGGACAGAGAAGAAAAGAAGAGAAAGAGAAGAAGCAAGAGAAGAAGAAAAGTCAAACATTTTTAAGACCTCTAATTTTATAGTCCAATTCTTCCCAATTTCTCTTTTGTGCTACATTTCATTATTCACAAACTCATGCTTTACATTTTGAATTATATTTTGAGTAGTTTTAAGTGTTCAGATTTCATCTATTATTGAGATTAGTATATGAATTCAATTTGCTCCTTGTGTTCGACCTCGGATTCAAACTTTGAGTAATAAAATTTATTTGTTTTCAACGCCTTTTTGACTGCACTACAATGCAACCTTTTTAAAACCCGATCAAGCGCTCTTAAACACATATCCAGAAAGATTTTTCACCCTAATCAAAAAGTCCTACTCTTTGATGCCAAGCGTAAACTGTTTCCAAGAAAACTACAATGAAAATGGATCGGACCTTACCTCGTCCGACGAATCTTCGAAAATGGAGCCATCAAGATCAGTCCACTCAGCCACGATTCAGAACCTTTCGTCGTGAATGGTCAGAGACTCAAACCGTTCATTGACGTGATCGATACAAATTTGGCTGAGATATCCTTTACCCTCCATTCTCCCTAAGCTCATTGCTCCCAGCCGATGGCGTAAAACTCAGCACTTAACAGGAGGCAACCTATCATTTTTGAAAAACCCAAAACCTTTCTTGACATTCCTACACTGAATTCATATTTCATTTTAGGGTTTATCTATTAGAACAGTTGACCTCACCTCAGGTACCCGTACCCGAGTTTTGAAATCGTTCACAACAGTCACCTCGACCCGTTCGTCCACCCAAAATCGGTTCTAATGAATGATCTAAGCTGAACTCGAACCCACCTAACTTACAATGGGGACACTGCAAATCGTAGGCTTGGGGGGTATGAAAGTGCAAAACACCGTGAAAACTCATCTCACAAGAAAAGGTTTCAACAAAAAATCACATGTCACAAAAAAAAAATCAAAAAATGAAAAAAATCTTGAAAAAGAACAAAAAAATTGAGGGGAGGGAAAATTTTTGAGGCCATACAAACCATAAGGAGAAAATGGGGAGGAAAAGAGCAAAATGTTAAAAAAAAGGAGCACAAAATCGAAAAAAGAAAAAGAGATAGTCATTAGTAAGAGATTAAGGGATTAACCAAAGTTCTAGACCACATCAAGGAAAAGAGAAATGAAGGAAAAAGTGCTAATGAGACACAAAAAAAGATTAGTAGGAACGCTGATCTTAGGCCTTTTGGGCTAGACTCTTAGCCTTAAAAATTCAAGTATCCGCTAAGATCTAGATAATTTTCAAGAGGTTGGGGAAAATGCGAAGCTAGAGTATTAGGTCTAAGGCTTAGGGAATATTCGGCCTCGTTAACTGACCTTTGGTTTGCGGGACTCGATAACCTAAGCAACCCAATTCACACATAGTCTGGTTCAGTGCACATAACTATCAAAATCACGCAAAAGCATTTTAATGTTCTGGAAAAAAGTTGCCTAGATTAGGAGCGGCCGATCAACACAAGTTGATTTGGACGAGTTCCCAGTGCGGAGAGGCAAGAAATTCCCCTTGAAGATGCGTAACAACATATCGTCTCCTCGGTGCTTGTCTCCTAGGATATTTACATATCCTACTAGGGGCATGTAAGCACCCTACTGGTTCAGATGTCATCGGCGGCATTATCATGAAATGTCGATTGCCAGGGCCTGGATTTGGCTACAGAATGCCATGGGCAGGATTATCTCGAAATCTCGAAAGCCAGGGTTCTGGGATTGCCATGGGCAGTGCTATCACGAGGCATCGATTGCCACAGACCTTTGAGGATTGATGATGGGGACAAGGAATCCGATACAAACCGTGTTGAGAAGCCAATCCGAAGCTAGAAATAAAAAGAAAAGAGAGAGAAAACTCTCCAAACAAATAAATCCTCTGTCTCTCTTACAAAAAAATGCACTGCAAACTGAACCGAGGCAAAAATATGTCTCAAGCACTGGTGCTTTAACCACAGAGTCCAACGAACCTTAGGATAGTTCCTGTGGGCCTTAAAAACCTTCGTGGAGGACCGAGACTAGAGCTGGTCAGGTCTGAATCTTGGTTGGTACTTGAGTACCTCTAAGCCTACTGTCAACATTCTAACCTAATCAAAAAGAGAAAGAAAAAACACTCATCATAATATGTGAAAGAAACTCATGGTCTAGAACAAAAGTTAAAACCTTAAAATTTTTCTAAGGGACTAGTAAAAGCTAGGCATGGGGGTATGATGGAAACACCATCATGAGCCCTAACTAGCTCATTTTGACCTAGAAAAGAGAACAAAAGCTCCTACATAACCAAATGAAGGGCCTAACTTAAGGAATAACCAGTTTGAAAGAAAAATAAGAAACAAGGGGTAAAACTGTAATTTTACCGTTGCAGTGCAACAACGGGATTTCTCAAGGGATAAACATAGGTCAAATGGTCTTAACAATATAAAAAGTGGGTTAATTCAAATAGAAAAGGGTTAATGTGAAATCTGGGAATCAAATGACTTCTTGTAACTATAAAACAGACCCACTGAATTTAACAAGGTTCTGGTCAGGAAAAAATTCAACCAAACTCTCTAAAATTCATGGAAAAATATTCTCTAGGGTTTAGAACCTTCAATTTGGCCTTTAAAACCTATTTTGACCTAAATTGGTGTCCTAGCCAAATATTTACCCTAAATTATGTTTTTGTGTAAAATGACTAGTCAAATGTGGTCAAACCTAAAATCCAACTTCACCATTGGATTCTTTAGGTCAAAATTAGGTTAATACCAAAATTTAGACCTAAGGGGAGTTCACCTTGACCTACTTTGCAAAATAGTCCAATCTAATTACATTTAGACCCCCAGCTTTTGCAAACTTTTGCAGACACCTCCTAGCTTCCTTGTCATTCTTTGCAATTAGGTCCCTCCACCATTATAGTGGAGGAATCCTACTCCGACAAGGATTCAAGGGGGATATCTCCGTGATTCCTCAAAGAATCCCTCTCAAATTTGAAAGGGAGATTCTCTGAGGAATTCTCGTTCGTATGAACCCAATCTTGAGCTCTGATTTGCACCCAATCTCTCATGCGAACGCATGAGAGATTTGGGTATCTCTCGACCTTCCAAGTCTGGCGAGGTTGCCATGCTTGAAATCTTGCCTTCCAAGCACAAGGCCCTCTGCCTGAGACTATAAAAGGGACCCCAGATCCTCTCATTAATCTCAAGCTTGTTTTGGCCTGAGAATACCCCCAAACTTCCTCTCTTCCCCTCCGGCCAAAAAGCCTAGCAATCTCCGGCGACTCCTACCTCTTCTTCTCATCGCTCTACCAGCATACCAGTGGTAGAGTTGCCTCTGCCTCCTTCGTCCGCGTCGCGCCACACCTACACCTGCGCCTATCCCCCTCTCGTCGTCGCCGCCTCTCTCTCTCTAGGTCTTCGTCTCCAGCGATGGCACATACGAGCCGTCCGCCTTCTCCGCTTCCCCTTCGTCCATCACCTCGCAGATAAGTCCCCTTCCTCTACTCTTTCTTTTCCCTTCATTTATTTCTATTTTCACGCCCCAACGATCACATACCACTGTCACCTTCTCCACCTCCGGCAGACCACCAGCAAGGTGCTCCAACCATTCCACACACCCACCCACCTCGCCAGCCACCTCAAAAGCATCGCCACATCCCACTGATCATTTTCCCCCTCTCCATTAACCGCCACAACCTCCACACACTTCCCCCGAACACACCCAACTCCACGGCCACAAAATGACCTAGACACACATGCCCAGGCTGCCCCGTGCCACGCCAACCATCGGGCCACCTTTGTCATGTCACGGTGAAGCTTTCTGAGTGATTTGACAAGGCCGTGAGGCCATTTTCTTGTCGACAGGTACAGGTGCCTTGCCTGCCATTGGAACGAGCTTGAAGAAGCTTGCAAGCTTCATCTTCAGCTCCAAGCTTCAGGATCTCAAGTCCCAGACGCTCGAAACCTCTTCGCAAACAATTCCAGCCAGAAGTTGGAAGCCAAAGCCCTCACAGCCTCTGCAATTGAGCGTGACCTGTTGAGGGCACGCGTGAGAAGCAAGTGGGACATTTAGTCCCACCTCGAAAGTCTATGAGCAGGTGAAGAGGCATAAATTGCAAAAGTGCCAGGGCTTAGCGCTTCCTGACTCACCCACCACGCCTCGTCCGTGACACATGCCTCTGCGGACCTGATTCTCTACCCAACTCCCACGCACTCCTCGCCCACCACGCATGTCGGTGGGCATGGTCCCGAGTGCGTTGACCCAACCCATTTATCCAAGAAGGCTCTGGGAGAGCGAGCCTAAGAGAGAAGAAAGAGAGGAGAGTTCGCAGGGAGGGTAGGGGGTAGGTTTTGCTCTCAGGGACAAGGAAGAAGAGGAAGAAGGAAGCTGCAGCATAAGCTAAGGGTGAATCGTAGAGAAGAAGAAGAAGGCTGAAGAGGAAGAAGAAGGAAGGCAGAAGTCTGAAGAAGGCTCAGCTGAAATCAGAAGCAAAGAAGGAGAAAGAAGAAAGAAAGAAGAAGCCAAGGCCAGCAATCAGAAGAAAGAAGAGAAAGAAGAAGAAAAGGCCAGAGACGAATCAAAGAATAAGAAGAACCAGAGAAGACAGAAGAAAAAAGAAGCTGAAGACAGAGAGCAGAAGAGAAAAAAAAATCAAAAAGAAGCACTGTAGCATTAGGCACTTAAGACGTTTGATTTTTACATCAGACGTCTATCTTTATATTTTTGAGCTTCTATACACATTGATATCATCTTTGCTTCATAACTTTGATTGGTCATTGCATTTTATAAAGTTGAAAGTTGTGTTCTTGGTTTATAAATCACAATTTGCTCCCTGTGTTCGACCTCAGATTTATATTTTTCGAGTAATAAACTTTCATTTGTTTTCAAAGCGATTTTGGCTATACTACGACGCATTCATTTTAAACCCGATTTTGCCTTGCAAATAATGGCCAAGAGAGGAAGAAGTTGAGGGGAAGGAATCCGCCGCTGGTATTGCAGACAGACGACGAGGAAGATCAGGAGGAGTCGCCGAATGTTGAAGAGCCTCTCGGCTGGAGAGGAGAGATGAAATAGAGGTGTTCCATGCCGAAATCTAGCATGGGATGGACGGCGTGCACTGGGGTTCCTTTTATAGGTCTCTAGAGGGTGATTAGAGCTTAGGAAGCAAGCTTCCCAAGCTTGGAAGGCTGCCAGAGTAGGAAACCCAAATCTCTCATGCCTTCGCATGAGAGATTGGGAAAGAATTGAAGCACAAGAATCGGTCTGATTGGAAGATAATTTCAAGAGGGATCTCCGGTTCAAATTTGAGAAGGTTTGATTGATAATCGAGCGAGACATCTCAGCTCGAATCTCACAGGAGCAAGGTGCGTTCACACCAATGACGGCAGAGACCAGTTTGTAAAGGAGATGAAGCTAGGGGGGTCAATGCAAATAGTTTCAAAAGTTAGGGGTACGGATGTGAAAGAAAGAATCGGACTGAACTGAAATGAAAACTTAGTGAAGATGATCTCAGATTGGGCCCAAATTTTGGTACAAACCTAATTTTGACCCAAGGAATCTAATGGTGAAGTTAGATTTAGGATTTGACCAAGTTGGACTGGATAAATTGCACAATTACCCAAATTAGGGCAAAAGTCTGTCTGTGGCTCTATTTTAGGTCAAGACGAGTTCTGATGGTCAAATTGAAGGTACCAAACCCTAGATAATATTTTTCTATGATTTTTAGAGGATTTATGTGAATTTTATCCTGACTAGAACCTCAGTAGATTAAGCAGGTCTATTTTTAGGATTTTAGATGTCAATTGATTCCTAAAATGCGCGAAAATCCTTTTCTATCTATACGAACTCACTTGTTAGACATTTAAGACCATTTGACCTTTATTTAACCCCTGAGAAAACCTATGATTGTACTACAATTGAGATATAGTGTTAAAATTGTAGTTTTACCCATGTTTTCTTGTTATTCTCATAGAATGGATTTGTAGTGAATTAGGGTCCTCTGGCGATTTTGTAGGAGCATTTATTCCTTGATTATGACTAATTAAAGCTAGATATGGTTGACGATGATGTTATCATCATTGCACGAGATAAAGGGGTTAAATACCCACTTTGCCCTTCATTAAAACTATAAAAGAAGGCCCAGGACCCCCCAGTTGAAGCATCTGTCTTCCATCAACTCCAGATATCTTTCACCTTCTCTGCAACTCTTCGTCCCTCTGCAACTTTGCTCCAACCTTCATCTCGACGCTCTGGATCTGAGGTGTTGCTGCACCTCGCACAAGCATCCTACAAGCAACGTCATCTCTCTACCACTTCCTTTCTATCTATCTATCTATCTAGTTTGTTTCTAGTAGCATTCTCTATTGTGAAAACTCTATTTTAATTGCAATAAAATTCCGATCTTCTAAATGCATGATATTTGATTCATATACATAAATACATATATAAATATCTATTTAGAGCAAGTTTTATTGGAAAGCTTCTACAAAAATCGAGATTGCCTCCCTGTGAACAACCCGGTACTCACCGTAGTTTTATAAATTTATAAACATGTTTTCGCATTATACTACAACTAAATAATCTTTTAAAATGTGATTTACATGCAAAACATGGACATATTGGCCTTGAGGATTAGTGGTTCGAGACCACTGTTGGAAATTTTGGCTTGGTTTAAGACATTGAGTATCTTGTGATATGTGCTTAAATGTGGGAATTAAGTGGTGATTCAAATCACCATTTTAAAAGCTTTATTCTTCGTTTTATCCCACTGATTTCTGAGATTCAATTTGTTATTTCTGAATATATTTTTTATTGATATTCATTGCATATCATTTGTGAATTATTGTGATCATTGTTTCTAATTACGATTAGTGTGTGAATTCCACATTTGCTCCCTACGAACGACCTCGAACTCACATTTTTCAATATTATAAATTTAAATGTCGATTCAATTTTCGTCGCTATACTACGATGTGATATTTTCTTAAACTACAATGATTTTCAATTCAACACAATCACAACAGCATAGCAGATGGCGAGGAAGCCCACGTCGAAGTCAAAGACCTGGTCATGGTTGTGGTGGTTGGAGATGGGCCATAGGGGACGAGGCGAGAGGCGAAGCAGTAGCAGTGGCGGTCGGAGGCGTAGCAGGCAAGGTAGAGGAGCAAACTGAGGGTGAGGTGGATGGTGATGAAGTAAGGGGCCTAGAGGTTGGCCCTCTTACAAGTCGGGTGGAAATAACCGACCACACTCGGCCTGGAGATATCGGCTTACCTGGCGAGGATGTCAAGGAGAGCGTCGACTCTCTTCTGCTCCTTGAGCCTCAGGAGAGAGACTCAGCAACCACGCACAATAGAGGCGCAAGGCCTATGAAATTCTTCTAAGTGTTGAGAGTTAGAGAGTGAGGCAAAACCCCCCTCCTCTTTCTCTCTTTCTTCTTCTCTTCTCTCTCAGACCCGTGTAATCGGGTCTATAGTCGGGTATCCAGGTGGGTATATGGATCTGAGCAGGGGACCAGGGCTACTGGGTGTGAGTGGTAGCCGAGGAGTGGAGAAGGCGTGAGGAGGGACCCGACCCCTCGTGTACTGGGCGAGGAGTCCAATGCAACAAACCAATTTATCCCATGCTATGAGCTTGTCAAGTGTCGATGTGGGACTTTCTTTCCCACTGTCTTCTCAACGCAGCAGCAAATGGAGGGGATTCCAATTGAAGTCGAAGGCAAGCTCGTGGCGTGGAATTGAAGATCTGGAAGGATGCCTGGAGGTCGCCTATGAAGCCTGGGACTAGAACCTAGAGCGGATGTAACCGAAGGATTGAAGGTGTAGTCAGAGAAGTCAGGGCAGTGGTAGAGCTCTGGTGGAATACCTAAAAGTATGAGAACAGTCTCACAACCATGTCAAACAGGTTTAGAAGAATCGCCGGAGTGCAGCGAGTGCAATGGTGTCGGTGGTGTGTTGCGAAGGTGCATGTGTGAGCGTGGCGTAGGCAGAGAATGAGTGCAAGGGTGGTGGTGTTCGGGGAGGTGATTGGTGCAACAATCCCCTTAATTTCTTGAGGGGTTTTGCTCGCGTGGACACGACGAAGGTGTGGGAGTTGATGGCAGGTGGATTGGTGGAGTGTAACAGGTTGTCGAGGTCACCGAAGGTACGCCAAAGATGGTGAAGATGATAGTGGAGCGGGCAAATTCATGAGAGAAACTAAAGTTTGGAAGTGCTGGGATGATCAATAGAGGTAGGGGAGTTGTCAAGGGTAGCTAGCGAACGAGGAGGTTGCGAAGGACACGCTGGCTATGATAGGCCGACGTCGAAGAAGATGAATGCTTCAAGGAGGGGGACAACGACGAGGAAGGGACCAAAGAGCATCGCGTTGATATTGCGAGGTACAGATTGAAGCAGGGAAGAAGATCCTGCCACCTATTGTACGTGGCGGCAGGCGAGGTGATCGAGGGAGGACGGTCGTCAAAGCAGAGCTTGGAGCAAGCCGGAGAGGGAGAAAGGAAGACTGCGTTCTCTGAGAGATCAAATTCGTTGGACCTTGAGTTGGGCACTAATCTTCAAAGCACTATGGATGCCTTCATGGCATCATTAGATGATTAGATGGTATATCTATTTCTATTTTTATCTTTATTTTGGCATGTAAAACTTAATTTTTCTCCGAACATTTATATTTTATGCACTGCTTATCTAGAATCTTTTTGCTTGAATGATTATCTCTCTCAATTAAATGATTACTCTCTTAATCAATGCATGTTTCTTGCTTAAATTACATGTTTAAGGGGGAGTTTTCAATGTTAACTCAACAAAAGCATATTTTACTTTTTGCTGAAACAAAACGAGGATGATATTATGCAACTTTTTCAATTTCATAATTATAATTTTGTTGTGATCAAAATGGGGGATAATGTAAGCACCTCTATTTTGATACTCCAAAATTATGCTTATTTCTATACTAACATTTTCAGGACTATCTCGGAATAAAGCATCTTTCAAGCCAAGTGCAGATAGTTGCTGATGTGTGTCTTTTTATCTTTATTTGAGTTTAGGATATTATTGTAAGGAACCTCAAATAAAATTCAAAAATGAATTTTTCGCGTATCTTTTCAAAATCAAGTTTTTAGGGTTATTGATCGACCAAATCACCTTGATCTACCAACCAACTTCATTAACTGATCAAATTAGCCCATTTTAGGAAGTTGAGAAATATCCTTTTGATCGACTAACCAAGTAAATTGACTGATCAATTAGTGATCGATGAACCATCTTAATTGATCAACCAAATTACCTTTTGATCAACCAATTAACCTTAATTGATCGACCAATATAATTTCCTATCCAGGCAAAACTTTTAGTATAAATAGAGATCATACACAACCCATCTTTTCATAACTTTCAAATAGAAATATCATTCAAAAAGTAGAGCTTCTCATGCTTATTCCAAAGGCTTCTGCGCTCTGTTCTTCATGTTTTTCAAAGCATAAGGCCTCGAACCCCTGCGGAAAGATTCGGTTTGATCTTTTATTAAGGTTCCATAGAAGTTATTTCTGTTATTCTATTTTGTTGCTTTGATTTACGGATCCCAAGTTTGTTAGGAAGATCCGTGATTGTTGTTTTTGCTTCTCTTCAAGATAAAAAGAGAAGTGGTTGTAAGAGGTTGTGCCACCCTTGTTCAAGTGGTGCGATTAGTAGATTGACTAGCTTGGACTAGTCGGAAAAATCCTAAGCTAGAGGCTTAGGTAGTGGTTTTCACCTGGTTTGGGTTTTCACTATAAATCAGGTGTACTTTGTACTTGAATCTTTTGTGATTTATTTGCACCTGTGCATATAATTGTTTAAGGAGATACCATTCACCCCTCCCCTCTAGTATATGTTGCGATCCACAGGATATCCTCCTACTTTCACTTCGTATCAGAGCCTGTGTTGTCCAGGAGATGTCAAAGTCGAATTTTGACACATATGCTGAGGGTCAATTAGCGGTTCGACCTCCTCTATTTGATGGAACAAACTTCGGCTATTGGAAGACCAAGATGCATATCTTCCTGGAATCAATGGACTACGAGGTATGGGATGTCATCGCCTCGAAGTACACATGCCCAAAAATCAAAGATGGTGTTGCAATCACTCCAGATCAAAAGAAGATGGCTACACACAATGCGAAAGCCATGAATGTCATATTCTGTGGTCTCTCTAGAGCAGAATTCAACAGAGTCTCGGCACGCAAAATCGCATACGAGATATGGAGCATTCTAGAAGTTACCCACGAGGGAACTTCAAAGGTAAAAGAAACTCGAGTAAATCTACTAACTCAAAACTATGAGATTTTCAAGATGAAGAAAGGAGAGTCAATAAAGGAGATATTCACAAGATTTATGGACATCATAAACTCCTTACTAAATCTTGATCAAGACATCAAGAACGAAGCCCTTGTCAGAAAAATTTTTCGCTCACTCACCAGCGACTAGGAAACTAAGACTACCGCCATTCAAGAGTCAAAAGATCTGTCCACCCTAAAACTGGACGATCTTATAGGAAGTCTAATGACGCATGAGGTTCAACTCCAACACATGAGGGATCAAGAAGGAGAAGGATCCAAGAAGAAGACTATAGCTCTTGAAGCTATTCAGGAATCCGAAGAAACCTCAAGCGGAGAAGAAGAAGAGGACATAGCCCTCCTCTCCAGAAAATTCAGGAAGTTCCTCAAAGACAAGAACAACTGGAGGTAGAAGAAAGAAGAAATCAAGAATGATGCAATCTCCTATTAGAACTGCAAGAGAAGGCGACACATCAAGAAGGATTGTCCACTTCTCAAAAAGGAGTCAGACAAGAAGAAGAAGTCCTTAAAAAAAGACAGAAAGAAGAAAGCTTTCACGGCAACTTGGGATGACTCAGACTCAAGTTTAGAGGAAGAAGAAACCTTGGGAGAAGAAGCTCTTCTCGGTCTCATGGCTCTAGATAATGAGGTAACCTCCTTTACTCAAGATGAATTATTAGAAGCATTCTTTGAGTTTCATGATGTAGCTAAATCATTAAAATAGGAAAATAAAAACCTAGAAAAAACATTAACTAAGGAAAAAGCACAAAAAGACGTACTTGATAGTCAAAACAAAGAGTTATCTATTGAGATTACTGTATTAAGATCTCAATTAAACAATTTAAAGATAAATATAGACAAACTAAAAGAAAACTTTGCTATTCTATTAAATGATCTAGCTAAGCTCGCAAATGGAAGTAAAAACCTGCATAAATTGTTAGGAGCACAAACCCAAAGCACTACAAAATTTGGGTTAGGTTATATACCAAAAAATGATCATGAAGCATCTAACTCTAGTAAAGGGAAAGGTAGCCTGCTAAAACAGGCAACACAAACTAACCATCGTGGATCCAAACAAAAATAGGAACCAAAAAGTATATTGCAATCTTGTTTTGTAGGTTCTGTAGATTATAAGAAGTGGACTTTCCAACAAACCAATGAAGCACTGAAGCCACTCTATCAAATAAAGCCTCATAAACACAAACCAATGACAGGAAAGAGAAGAAAGAAGATGAATAATGGACAGTGGCTATTTCAAGCACATGATCGGTGAAGAAGACCTATTCCTACAGCTCAACTGTCAGGAAGGTGGTATGGTCACATTTGGGAACAACCACAAGGGCCGTATTATTGGTACTAGCCAAATTAGTAACTCTTCTACCTCTTTTAATAATGTACACTTAGTTAGCGGCTTAAAACATAATCTTCTAAGTGTAAGTCAAATATGTGATAAAGGTTATAAAATTAATTTCACATCAAAAGGTTTTAAAATTTGTGATAAAGAAACAAAATAAATCATTCTTAAAAGGAAATAGACATAAAGACATTTATACTGTAAACTTCAACAAATGCAACAGTCTTGAATGTCTGGTTGCATCTGACAAAGAAGCAATACTTTGGCATAAACGACTAGGTCATGTTCACATGAGAAACATTTGTAGACTCATGAAACATGAACTCATCAAAGGTCTGCCAAATATCAACTTCAAGAAAAGCAAAGTCTGCGATTCTTATCAAGTTGGTAAGCAAACTAAAAATCCTTTAAACGAAAAAGAATGGTTAGCACTTCACAACCTTTGGAGATACTTCACTTAGACCTGTTCGAACCAACCAAATCCGAAAGCCTAAGTGGGGGTAGATATTGTCTAGTCATAATCGATGAGTTTTCTAGATTTACTTGGATATCTTTCTTAAAAAGTAAAGATTTAGCCTTCGATGCTTTTAGCAAATTAGTTAGAAGATTACAAAATGAGAAAGGATTTGAAGTAATTAGGATTAGAAGTGATCACGACGGAGAATTTAAGAATGAATCCTTTACCAATTTTTATGATCAATATCAAATAAAACATGAATTTGCATTCCTTAGAGCTGCACCTCAAAATGGTGTAGTTGAAAGGAAAAATAGGACTTTACAAGAGTGTGCCCACACAATGCTGTACGAGTCAAAGCTGCCTTGATATTTTTGGGTTGAGGTTGTAAACACTGCTTGTTATATTCAAAATAGAACCCTGATGAGACCAATCTTAAAGAAGACACCTTTTGAACTCTATCATGGAAGAACACCTAGAATTTCCTACTTCAAAATATTCGGATGTCAATGTTTTATACTCAATACTAACGAAAATCTTGATAAGTTTGATGCCAAAAGTTCAGAGGGAATTTTCTTAGGTTATTCAACTAGAAGTAAAGCCTATAGGGTTTTTAACAAGAAGAATTCTGTTGTCGAGGAAACCATGAATGTACCCTTTGATGAAACTTCATTTCAACCAAAATCTTCTGTAATTAATGATGATGACCTAATAGTTGACCCATCAAACATTCCAGAAGAGAACATTTCTGTTGAACTACCCAGAGATATCTCGTTTGTGAAAGATCATCCAATAGAATTGGTGATAGGTGAATTATCTAAAGCAGTTCAAACTAGATCTTCCTTTAATAGTTTAACTTTCACTGCTTTTGTTTCATAGTTGGAACCCAAACATGTCAAAGAAGTCTTTTCTGATAATCACTGGAACATTGCAATGGAGGATGAGTTAAATCAGTTCAAGAGAAATCAAGTATGGGAACTTGTTTCAAAGCCTGAATCACAAACCATTATAGGAACAAAGAGGGTCTTTAGAAACAAACTTAATGAATTAGGAGAAGTAGTTATAAATAAAGCTAGACTTGTGGTCCAAGAGTATAATCAAGAAGGAATTGATTTTGATGAAACATATGCTCTTGTAGCTCGCCTAGAATCCATTAGGATGCTGCTAGCCTTTTCCACCCATATGAAATTCAAACTTTTTTAAATGGACGTCTAAAGTGCCTTCCTAAACAGATTCATCAAGGAGGAAAGTCTATGTTAAACAACCTCCAAGGTTTGAAGATGTTAAAAATCTAGACCATGTCTATAAACTAAACAAAGCCTTATATGGACTTAAATAAGCTCCACGAGCTTGGTATGATAGGTTAAAATCCTACTTAATTGAAAATGAATTTACAATTGGTAATATAGATCCAACCTTATTCACTAAAAGGAGAGAAAATGATCTTTTAATAATACAAATATATGTTGATGATATTATTTTCGGTGCTACTAATGATCTATTATGCCAAGACTTTGCAAAGGTGATGTAGGATCAGTTTGAGATGAGCATGATGAGAGAACTTTGGGTCTTTCTCGGACTTCAAATTGATCAGCTGTCCTCTGGAATCTTCATATCTCAAACAAAATACACAACAGAGATACTGAAGAAATTCTCAATGGACAAAGTCAAAGGTAAAGAAACACCGATGGCAGCTTCTACTCAATTGAAAGCTGATGACACAGGTAAATCAGTAGATCAAAAACTATATAAAAGCATAATAGGATCTTTGTTGTATTTAACTGCAAGTAGACCTGATATATTATTTTGCACTTGTTTGTGTGCTCTCTTTCAAGTAAACCGTAAAGAATCACATCTAAATGTTGTTAAAAGAATACTTAGGTATCTAAACAATACATAAGATTTAGGACTCTTCTATCCGAAGTTAGATGCATTGGAATTATATTCCTTTTGTGATGCTGACTATGAGGATAGTTTCACAGACCGTAAGAGTACTAATGGAACTTGTCAATTTCTCATAAATTCCCTAGTCTCTTGGTTCTCTAGAAAACAAAATACTGTATCACTATTCACAATTGAAGCCGAATATATAGCTGCATCTTTAACTTGTTCACAACTATTGTGAATGAAACAGACATTACAAGATTTTGGCCTGTCTTATAAGCATAACAAAATTTTGTGTCACAACACAAGTGCCATTAATCTATTCAAGAATCCAGTACAATACTCTAGGACTAAACATATAGATGTTAAACATCATTTTCTTAGAGATTATGTCCTAAAAGGAGATATTAATTAAGAATTTATTAACATAGAAAATCAACTAGCTGATATATTCACACAACCATTGCCTAAGGAAAGGTTTAATCAAATTGTCATCCAGTAGGATTATCTAGATTAGAAGAGCTTCATTAAATTGCCTAATGAATGTTTCTTTTACTGTTTGATCGATCAAATAGTCCTTTTTGATTGACTAAAACTTGAAATTTGTTTGGCGGGAAATCTCCTCCAAAATTTTGACTTTTGATTGATCAATCAAAATGTTTGATCGACCTATCTGTTTAGGCATGACTTTTCCCTCCAAATGTTCAAACTCTAATCAACTAATTAACTTTTGATCTATCACTTTTCATTTTGATCGACCAAAAACTCTTTTTGATCGACCAAAACTAGCGGATTATCTTTTCAAAGATTGCGATCTTTTTCCTCGATTTATGTTCGCAATCACCATTTACCATTTCTAACCTACAAGATTAGTTGCCTAAACTCCATTTACCTTTTTTAGTAATCACGTTCTCTATAAAACACTTCATTTTTACTCAAACACCTATTTTTTTTACTGCCGTAACTCACATATTTGGTCCCCACTCCACCAAAACTCAAACACACCCGACCCCACTTGTCTCCACTGACCGTGTGATTGACCAATGCCACCGACCATCTCGCATGCAAGCCTCCTCCATGCGTGCATCCTCTGAGCGTGGCCCTTTGACAACGACATTTCACACCCTCCGTCCGCCTCCTCCCTTGATCGACCATTTTTTGGTTCGATCTTGGTACATTCTAAACCTTGAATACATCCATTTCCGTGGATTTCTCTTGTGTTTAAAATGTGCCTTGGCTTACTAATTTCTAGTTGTTACTTGTTTTTGTGTTTGAATGTGAAATCAAGTAGTATATGTGAGCTTATCATCTGATCAAACCTCTTTTATTTCAGTCTGTCAAGATTTTGGTTGACCAAACACCTTGGTTGATCGACCAAAATACCAATTTTCAGTACCTTTGTCTAGGTCATTTTTGATCGACCAGCTTGATATTTTTGATTGACCAACATGTTTTTGCGATTTCTGAATGGCTCTAAACGCGCACGTACCTCCTCGTCTCATCGTGATGACACCTTCGATCACTTCTTCATCACTTAGGCTGCATGTGACCATTTTTCGTTATTCACAAAAGTTTCACCTCTTGTAGATAGACCCATTGACTTTACTTATTTTGAATCTATATTCCCTGGCATCCGCGAAAAATTTGCTTACCACTAGATTTTACACCTTTTTGAGAGAAACTTTTACGTAAGTTCCTCGAACAGCTGCATACTCGATGTTGACCCCATGGCTTTTCACCTATTTTATGTGAACCTGAAAAATATAGGTGAGGGTTTCAACATCGAGTTGACCTCGAACGTCTATGGCATAGAAGTTCTGGTCAACGCGGATGTTCTTTCTGTGATTCTCGGTTGTCCGTCTGTTGGTCTCACGTTTCTTGAGCTCCACCAGTAGACGTAGATGGATACTATTAGGGAGACCTTACTCACTCCCTCTCACTTTGACTTGGGTCATCCGGCCAAGTCACCTTATTTTCGTCGTCTTCCATGTTTTATTAATCGAGTTTTTCTATGGAATTTTATGTCTAAATCTACGTCTTTTGAAAACTACCCTGGTATTATGCTCATCACTCTCTACGCATTCCTTAAGAATAAGCGGTTCAATTGGAACCACTTGATTCTATATCTTATGAGCAAGCCTCCCACCAACTCCTTTCAGTTTGGGACACTTCTCTCCCATATCCTCCTATGCCTTAGTGTTCCAATGGATATAAACCATAAACAATTCATCACTCGTGTCTCCATATTCGATAAGCTCACTTATATGAAGATGGAGCAAGCACAGGGAGCCCGTGGTGAGGAAGCAGCCCAGCAGCAGCAACAGCAATAGCAGCAAGAGCAGATAGCAGTACCTCCTCCGTTCCCACCTTATGAACACTTTACTACGACATGTCCTCCTCCAATGAGACCATCTCCATCTTTCTACGACCAGGACTGAAGCCTCTTGGACCAATAGCTCTCAGGCAGGGACTTTGTGATTATTTAGGATGTGACAAGTGGTATCTCTTTGATGATGCATCAGCAGAGGGAGACAGATTTGATGATGATGCGCCATGGGCATCAGGTATCAAACTACCTGAATGCTCAGAGTCAGTTTTTGCACAAACTTGGAGAGTCCGTCCATGACATTCAGCAGTAACTTCACCGACCTCCTTGACCTCGCCGATCTACTACCATGCCTCCATCCTCTACAGCACCTCCTCCACCTACCACTTCAGTAGCAGCACCAGCAGATCAATAGGTTGCACCATCGCATAGGACATCTAGGTAGCCTACACCCAAGTCATCAGCTCAGCGCCGCCTTTATCTTGGTTAGCCTACATCCTCTGAGAGATCAGATTCATTGGACCTCGAGTTGGACACTGATCTTCAGAGCACTATGGATGCCTTTCTATCTTTATCTTTATTTTGGCATGTCAAACTTAATTTTTCTCCAAACATTTAAATTTTATGCACTGCTTTTCTAGAATATTTTTGCATGAATGATTATCTCTCTCAATTAAATGATTACTCTCTTAGTCAATGCATGTTTAAATTTATCTTGCTGAAATTACATGTTTAAGGGGGAGTTTTCAATGTTAAATCAGCAGTAGCATGTTGAAGCTCGAGTTACTACGCTATCAAGTTTGATTTTGAAAGCCTGTCGTTGTAGTTTGAAAGAGAAGAACTTGTGTTCAATAAATAAAATTTATACCGGAATAGAAATTCTAGGTCGAACTCAGGGAGGCGGACGTTTGATTAGAAATATGCATTTGTTTTATTTGTCACGAAGCAAAATAGATGATTAGAAACTATCTATCTATTTACAATAAATGGAAGAGAGAGAGAGAGAATATTACAAACAAAAGCAAAAAGGGATGTAGAATAAACATGGATTTCATTATCAAATAGGTTGTTTGTTACACTACTCATTACGACTAGAAAGCGAGAAATGATTACACTAGAAAGCAAGAAAATTATACTCTAGAAAGTAGTAAATCTACTCTAGAAAGTAGTAAAAAGAATGGAGAGAGAGATATCCTTCTCGATGATCGCTTGGAGGACGAGTCGGACGAGACAACGCTTGGAAGAAGGGGAACGGAGCGGGAAGAAGGAGGACGAAGCGGGAAGAATGGGAATGGGGCAACACGTCGTCGTCGTCACAGGATCCACTTTTGAAAGGGGTGCGAAAATTTGGCTTTATCTCTTGAGAAGCATCCCGGATGTAGGACAAGCTTCTCTTGAGCTTTGGAGAGGGAGAGAAGAGAAGGAAGGGATGAGAATTTCATATGGGGGGTCTCCTTTTATAGTTGCAAGAAGTGAGGGCAATTTGGTCTTTTAATTTAAAAACATTAATTCAGGACCTTTAGTGATGGATAAATCCTTCGCTAAAGGTCTGAACGTGGGCGTAGTGGGCGGCGCGCACGCGCCCACTTGCCTCCTCATCGTGCAATGCATGCCCACGATCTTTAAATCTCGGTCGTTCGATCGTGAGATCAAACGGCTGACATGCATCCTAGTATGCCTCATCGCACGCTCGCCCACATCTAATCTTGCATTACGCGTGGGCTTCTGATGGAGCAAGAGCACTATCGAGCGCGTGCAGTCGCTCGATCGCGATCGAGTGCTCAATCGCGCCTGCTTGCCGCACCTCAGTAGCCGCTCCTTCTGACTTGAACGCGCGCCTTGCCTTCTTGCAAGCGCACTCAACCAACACACTATCAGCGTGTTTGTGTCTCACATAAGGATTGTGCGTGCGCACCCCACAGCCGTTGGATGAGCATCCAACGGCTGAGAAGCGACAATTAGAATGAAGAAGAGAAGGTACGACGAGTGCAGCAGCCGGTTGGGCGGCTAAGATGGCGCCACATGGTGCCATCTTGGCCGTCCATCTTCTGGATGATGTAGATGGTGCCACGGTTGTCGGATTGAGTCGATTTTCGTGCCGTTAGGCTGCGATCGTCGATCCGAATCCATTCGTACGGTCGGATTTATCGTATGAAGTGCAGATTCACACCATCTTAGCCCTTGATCTTCTAGGGTCCCTCAGTCTCTATCTGATGCTACAGATGTTTGATTAGGGCGATCTTGGAGTCGTTGAACTCCAATCGTTGCCCTGATCAAATCTATACGGTTGGATCTTCGATCCAAGGCCCCAATAAAAAGTTACCCTGTCCCTGAACATAAAAGGAGAAAATTAACCTCCATTTTATTCAAACTAATCTAAATGCAAGATGATGCATGTTATGCAATATTTATAGTATGCAATGCAATTCTATGCTTAAGAATATGCATAAATAGACATTTTATGTAATGTAAACATGTTTACATCACAGCATATTTTACTTTTTACTAAAACAAAAAGGGGGAGATATTATGCAACTTTTTCAATTTCATAATTATAATTTTGTTGTCATCAAAATGGGGGAGAATGTAAGCACTTCTGTTTTAATGCACCAAAATTATGCTTATTGTTAGACTAACATTTTCAGGACTATCTTAGAATAAAGCATCTTTCAAGCCAAGTGCAGATAGTTGCTGATGTGTGTCTTTTCATCTTTATTTGAATTTAGGATATTATTGCAAGGAACCTCAAATAAAATTCAAAAATGGATTTTTCGTGTATCTTTTCAAAACCAAGTTTTTAAGGCTATTGATCGACCAAATTAGTAAATTGATTGACCAAATCACCTTAATCGACCAACCAACTTCATTAACTGATCAAATAAGCCCATTTTAGAAAGTTGAGAAATATCGTTTTGATAGACCAACCAAGTAAATTGACTAATCAAGTAGTGATCGACCAACCATCTTAATTGATCGACCAAATTGCCTTTTGATCAACCAATTAACTTTAATTGATCGACCAATTTAATTTTCTATTTAGGTAAAACTTTTAGTATAAATAGAGTTCGTACGCAGCCCATCTTTTCATAACTTTCAAATAGAAATATCATTCAAAAAGTAGAGCTTCTCATGCTTATTCCAAAGGCTTCTGCGCCCCGTTTTTCACTTTTTTCAAAGCACGATGCCTCAAACCTCTACGGAAAAATTCGATTTGATCTTTTATTGAGGTTTTGATATAGACACATTTATTTAGGTTAAAACGCCTAATCATGCATGTTCCTAGGCTTAGATTTACATTTCATGTTATAAATATTGCATAGCATGAATCATTCTTCATTTAGAGTAGTTGTATATATTTTAGGTTAATTAGGTCCTTTTTATGGTCAGGAGAGAAGAAGATTTATTTCAAAACCTCGGATGGATGATCGGACCACACGGATCTTATCAGGATGACGATCGGAGTCTAACGCCTTCGAAATCGTCTAGATCGGAGTCCCGTAACATCATATAAAGTCCAAGGAAGATCAACAGCCAAGGGAGTAATGCCACATCCATATGGGCTTCGGATGAAAAATCCAACCGTATGGATGGATCCGAAGCGACAATCGCAATCTGGCAATGCGGGAATCATCTCGATCAGTGCTCCGTAGCACCCTCTACAAAAAGAAGACAGACAACCCAGATGGCGTCACGTGGTGCCATCCAAGCCACCCAACACTAGCCAGCAGCAATTGGGAGGTGCCCCCTCATCATCTTCATCATCAATTCTCAGTAGTTGGATCTTGATCCAACAACTGAGAGCTCTCCTCCACCGTGTGCCTTAAGACGTCCACACGACCATCCAAACAATTTAGCGCAATGGTGGAGGCGTGGGCTCTCAATGGAGGGGCACGAGTTCGAATCCCCACAGCCCCCCCCCCCCCAATTGGCTAATTGAGCGTGGCGCCAGCAAAGGAATTGAAGAGCACGGATCTTCAGCAGCTGTTGGGCAGGCATTTAGTGATGCTTGTAGCTATCACTCATGGCCTGCACTATGCACTCGCCAGCAAAGGAATTGAAGGGCGCGGATCTTCAACGACAGTTGGGAAGATCTTCAGTGACGATTACAATCATCACTAATTGCCCATGGATGATTTTGTCTCTCCTCCACTATAAAAGGACCTACCCCCCTCCATTCCAAACCATCTCTTCCTTTCTTCCTCTCACCACCTCCAAGGCTCTAGAGAGAGCTTGTCCCATGCCCGGGATGCTCCTCTAGAGTAGAAACAAAATAGTTTTCCCACCTCTCATCCCCATTCATGGAGCATCCCGTGGCCGTCCTCTCACCGCCCTTCAAGAAGAAGATCCTCACCGCGACGCCATCCTGCCCCATCCTTCGTCCTCCAGCTACGTCCTCCTTCATCCCGCTCCTCACCACCTTCCTCCAGGCGACGTCAGAGCAAGTCGTCCTTCGAGCAACCGTCGAGGGAGATTCTCTCACCTCTTTCTATCTTTATTGCTTTCGTAGTGTAATCTTTCCCGCTCTCATAGTTGTAAAAAACGTTTGATTCAGAAATATATGTGATTCTCTCTCTCTCTTATGTTTTCGTAAGTAGATTAGCTAGCTAAAATTTCATCGACCTAATCTCTTGCTTGATAAAAAATACCAAAAAAATTAGAAAAGATGAAAACGACAAAAACAAATAAAAGTGAAACACGGATTTCATAAAACCAAACTAGGACTCACATTTCTAGTTTTGGTTATAAATTTTATTTGATAACCAGTTTTGTGAGCTACAATGATGGGTTCTCCAAACCCTAATTTTAATTCACGAAACACGCCTTATCAGGTTCCATAGAAGTTATTTTTGTTATTCTATTTTGTTGCTTTGATTTACGGATCCCAAGTTTATTAGGAAGATCCGTGGTTGTTGTTTTTGCCTCTCTTTAGGATAAAAAGAGAAGTGGTTGTAAGAGGTTGTGCCACCCTTGTTAAAGTGGTGCATTTAGTGGATTGACTAGCTTGGACTAGTCGAAAAAATCCTAAGCTGGGAGGCTTAGTTAGTGATTTTCACCTGATTTCGCTTTCCATTATAAATCAGGTGTACTTTGTGCTTGAATCTTTTGTGATTTATTTGTACCTATGCATATAATTTTTGAAGGCGATACTATTCACCCCTCCCCTCTAGTATACATTGCGATCCGCAGGATATCTTCCTACTTTCAAAATTCTCACTCCATAGAGGAACACACTGATCAGTGGGTGTCTGGCCATCTTGACAGACGTCCAAATTGACCTTTGGATATCCAAGAATATGCCTGGATGTTTGATACTGCAGACATGAAGAGGTCTTTGAAAACACCTCTATAAGAGATGTCTGGTACAAAAGCCAAAAGTCTTATTCTGCAGTTTAGGACGTCTGACACTAATGCCAGACATCTGATAAGAGGTATGTAGTCTCATTCTATTCAAAAACTTCTCATGTGGATCAAAAACATGATTTAATTGGCTAACTTCAAGATAAATTTTAAAAGAGGGATGAACTAGACTCTATACAGAGTCTGGAATTCGAGTTCGAGGGTCCTGAACAAAACCCCAAAAGATTTGTGTAAAACCACAAGTATGTGGAAACATGAATAATCAAATTCATAAACTGATGATAACATCATCTTAAGCCATAACTAGCTTTAATTAATCATAATCAAGTAACAAATACTCCTACATAGTCGCCTGTTAACTAGCGAAATCGATGTTATAAATGCTACGTCATAGTATAGGTCGAAATCGCTTGAAAACAAATAGAATTTATACTTTGATAGAATTCCGAGGTTGAACACAAGGAGCAATTAACAAAATGATTCTCAAGATTGCAATTCAACACAATATAAGCAGTTTATAACAGAATTCCAAGTAGTAATGATATATAAATGAAAGTGTATGTCAAATAGTGCAAAAAGAATGGGGTAAAATGGTGATTTGAATCACCAATTACCCCTCACAATAATATCAAATATTTTAATAATACTAAGCAATTTAATTCCACGTAGGATAAGCATACAGTGCACTTCAGCTGAATCTCAGAGTCTTCTTCTTTTGTTTGCTTCAGCCCTTCTTCTTCTTCTTCTGTGCCTTCTTCTCTTCTTTCTCTTGTATGGCTTCCTCTCCTTCTTCTCTTCTCTATGGCTGCTCTTCTTCTTCCTTCTCTTCACGCATAGGGGGAAGGGTTCTTTCTTCAAACGGCTAAGTGTCAACCATTGAACCAACCCCCCTGCCCCCACGCACTCTCTCTCTTTCTCTCTCTAGGATCCGCTCTCCCAGAGCTTCGGGTAATCAGATTCGGGTCTAAGCATACCCGGGACCAGGGCTGCGGGCGTGATATAGCAACCGAGGAGTGAACAGGGCTTAGGCGGGTTGGGCCTACGCCAAGCTCGCGGGTGATGGGTCACAGGCGAGGCGTAGGTGAAGGGGCGTGCGGGGACCTCACCCCTTGTGTCAGTTGAGGTGATAAGCCTGTATGACAAAAATAATATATGCAGTGTCATGCGTCTGTCAGCTTTCGAGGTGGGACTAAAGCCCCTGCTTCCTTCTGCGTGCAGCTGCACTGGATGATGCATTCAATTCCAATCAAAGGCCCGGTCAAAGGACCAAATCGATCCCTAGGTCATGTTCCTGGAGGGATTCCGCTGCGCCTGGGACTTCCACCTGGGGCTTGCAGGTGCTAGAGCAAGCTTGAAGCAAGCTCAAGTTCCTTGTCAATGGCGGGTGAAGTCCTGATACTTGAAAACACAAGAATGGGCTTTTGGCCCTGTCAGAAACGTTCGGCAGGATCACCATGAGACGGCGAACGTGGTGCTGAGTGTAGTGTGGAGTGAGAGTGGCTGAGGTGCCCGGACTGTGACGGAGTTGGTGCACGATGGTGGGTCTGTTCAATGGGCAATTTGGGTGAGCAAAGTGGTGAATAGGTAGAGGGGTTTTGAAGAGGATGGTGTGACGAAGGTCGTAAGGTGGTCGACGAGGTGTTTGGAGTAGTGGAATGGGCATGGAGCCTCGCTGGAGGTCTGGTCGGAGTGGAGGATGATGGAGGTGAACGACAACATCGAGAGGATATTTTTGGGATTTTTGAGTAGGAAATTAAACTAGAGACCTAGGGGAACTAATATAACCCTAAACTAATAGACGAAAGAGGGAGAATGACGTCAGTGTTGGTAGGCCGATGTCGGAGAAGAAGATGCTCCAGTAGAGGGGGACGATGACGACGATGAGGAGAGAGAAGCACCCGCTGTATGGTGCGATGCAGACGAAGGTAGGGAAGGAGGATCTGCCACCGGTATTGTGGTCAGATGAAGAATTAAGACAGAGGAGGTCACCGAAGATTGAGGAGCTTTTCGGCTGAATCAGGAGGAAGGAATTGTGGGTGTTCCAAGCCAAAATCAAGCTTTAGATCTTCGGTCCGATCTGGGACGTCTTTTATAGGCCTCTAGAGGGTGTTTCGAACTTGGGAAACTAGGAAAGTTCGTCGGAGATAGAAATTGAAATATACCTGAATCTCTCATGCGTTCACGTAAGAGATTGGGAAGGTTTTAGGGCTTAGGATTTGGCTCAAAAGGAAGGGAATTCCTTGACGGACTTCCCTTTCAAATCTGAGAGGGATTCGTCAAGGAATCAAGGAGAACATGCCATATTAAGGTTGCCAGAGTTGTAGGATTAGGATTCATGGCAGCAAGGACCTTTTTAAAGAAAATGATGATAAAGGATAGGGACCTTTGTGTAAGAAATTCAAAAGCTAAGGGCCCATGTGGAATAAAGGAAATCAGACTTGGACCAAAGTGCAAACTAGGTTGAAACAATCTCAGATTGGGCCTAAATTTTGGCACAAACCTAACTTGGACCTAAAAAATCCAATGGTGAAGTTGAATTTTGGTTTTGACCTAGTTTGACTGGGTAATTTATAAAATTACCCAAATTAGGGCAAATGGCTATCTGAGACTCTATTTTAGGTCAAGATGGGTTCCAAGGGTCAAATTAAAGGTACCAAACCCTAGAGAATATTTTTATATGATTTTTAGATAGTTTAGGTAAATTTTATCCTGACCATAACCTTAGTTAATTAAGCAAGTCTATTTTTAGGGTTTCAGATGTCCATTAATTCCTATAACACATAAAAATCCTTTTCTATCTATTCTAACCCACTTATTAGAGTCTTAAGACCATTTGACCTTTGTTCCACCCCTGAGAGAACCTATGGTTATTCTTTTTTCTGATAGAATGGTAAATTTGCAAAAATAACCCTGTAATCTTATTTTCTTCTCAAATCAATGTTTTATTCCCTTAAGACCTTCTGATGGATATGTAGGAGCTTTTACTGACTTAATCAGATCAAACTGAGTTAGTTATGGCTTATGATGGTGTTCCCATCATACCCCTATGCCTAGCTTTTACTAGTCCATTAGAAAAATCTCATGGAATCAACTCAAATTCTAGACCATGCCTTGTTATGCTCATATTTCTGTTGTGTGCTTTCTTTTGTTGATTAGGTCAGAATGCCAATAGTAGGACTAAAGGTACTCAAGTACCAACCAAGATCCAGACCTGACCAGCTCTAGCCTCAGTCCGCTGCGAAAGTTTCTAAGGCCCACAGGAACTTAACCTAAGGTTCGTTGAACTCCGTGGTTAAAGCACCCGTGCTTAAAAAATGTTTAGTCCCGATTCAGTTTGTAGTGTGTTTTTGTAAGAGAGATATAGAAGATTTTTTTATTTTTGGAGAGTTTTTATCTCTCTTTTCTTTCTTTATTTCTAGCTTCAGATTGGCTTTACAACACGGTCTGTATCAGATTCCTAGCTCCCACCATCAATCCTCGCAGGGTCCCTAGCAATCGATGCTTTGAGGTAGCACCGTCCATGGCAACCCCCAAAACCTTGGCTTTTGACACTTCGAGATAGTGCCGCTCATGGCGTTTTGTAGCTAAATTCAGGCCCTGATAATTGACATTTCGGGATAATCCTGCCCATGGCACCTAAACTAGCACAAGGTATTTACGTGCCCCTGGTAGGACATTTAGATATCCTAGGAGACAAGCACCGAGGAGACGGTATGTTATTGCACATCTTCGAGGGGAATTTCTCGCCTCTCTACACCGAAAACTCTTCCAAATCAACTTGTGTTGATCAAGCGCTCTTAATCTAGGTGGCTTTTTCATAACAGAATTTACGCTTTTGCATGATTTTGATAATTAAGCGCATTGAACCAAACTGTGTGTGGATTAGGGTGCTTAGGTTACCGAGTCCCACAAATCAGAGGTCAGTTAACGAGACTGAATAATCCCTAAGGCTTTAGACCTAATACTTAAGCTTCGCATTTTCCCCAACCTCTTGAAGACTATCTAGATCTTAACAGATACGTGAATTTTTAAGCCTAAACACAAGCCCAAGAGGCCTAAGATCAGCGTTCATACTAATCTCTTTCATCTCTTAACACTTTTTATCTTTTATTTCTTTCTTTTGGTCTAGAACTAAGTAGATTCCTTAATCTTTTACTAATGACTAACTTTTTTTGTTTCAAATTGTTGCTCCTCTTTGACATTTATATCACCTCCCCTTTTCCTCCTCCAGAATGATATGCAAATTGATCTTTCAAATTTTCCTCCCTTCTCCATTTTTTTCTTTCTTTTTTTGGTTTTTTGGAATATGTTTTTTTTTTTTATGAAATCCTTTCTTGTGAAGTGATTCTCACAGCATTTTGCACTTTAATACCCCCCATGCCTACGATTTGCAATGTCCCCATTGTAAATTAGGTGGGTTTGAATTCAGCTTAGATCATACATTAGAACAAGTTTAGGTGGGTGGACGGGTCGGGGTGACTGTTGCGGACGATTTCAAGCTCTGGTACGGGTACTAAAGGTGGGGTTGGCTGTTCTAATGGGCGAACCCTATAGTGTAATATGAGTTCAGCATGGGATGTATCAAGAAGGGTTTCAGGTTTTTAAAAAAAATGACAGGTTGCCTCCCGTTAAGCGCTGAGTTTAACGCCATCAGCCAGGCGTAATATGCTCAGGGAGAATGTGATTAACTACCCGAATGATATGATCGTGATGGATGAGAATTGGATGGCCACAGATAAGTATCAAAGCATGGTGGAGAGTCATTCCAGAATATCTTTGATATAAGTCAGGCTGATTCATTTCTGGATGAGCTTTTTTGCTTTTCTATGGAGGGAACATTTGGAAGGTATAGTGCTCATGGGATTCTGTAGTAGGATTGTGGTGATTCCAAGGCTCAATATAAATTGGTCTAGTTAGTGTATCCCATATGTATGGCGATGGGAACACCATCATGAGCGCTAACTAGCTCATTTTTGACCTACAAAAGAGAACAAAAGCTCCTACATAACCAAGTAAAAGGCCTAACTCAAGGAATAATTGGTTTGAAAGAAAAGTAAGAAACAAAGGGTAAAACTGTAATTTTTCCATTGCAGTACGAAAATAGGATTTCTCAGGGGCTAAACATAAGTCAATTGGTCTTAACAAGATAAAAAGTGGGTTGGTTCAATCAGAAATGGGTTAATGTGAAATCTGGGAATTAAATGACTTCTTGTGACCCTAAAACAGATCCACTTAATTTAATAAGGTTCTACTCAAGAAAAAATTCAAATAAACCCTCTAAAAATCATGGAAAAATATCCCCCAGGGTTTAGAACCTTCAATTTATCCTTTAGAACCTATTTTGACCTAAGTAGGGGTCCTAATCAAATGTTTGCCTTAAATTAGGTTTTTGTGTAAAATGTCCAGTCAAACATGGTCAAACCTAAAATCCAACTTCACCATTGGATTCCTTAGATCAAAATTAGGTTTATGCCAAAATTTGGACCTAAGAGGAGTTCACCTTGACCTACTTTGCAAAACAGTCCAACCCAATTACATTTAAACCCCTAGCTTTGGAAAATCATTGCAAATACCCCCTAACTTCCTCATCGTTCTTTGAAATTAGGTCCCTCCACCATTACAGTGGAGGAATCCTACTCCAGCGAGGATTCAAGGGGGATTTCTCCTTGATTCCTCAAAGACTCCCTCTCAAATTTGAAAGGGAGATTCTCTGAGGAATTCCCGATTGTGTGAACCCAATCTCAAGCCCTGATCGCCACCCAATTTTTAATGTGAACGCATGAGAGATTTGGGTATCTCTCGCCTTCCAAGTCCGGTGAGGCTGCCTATGCTTGGAAGCTTGCCTTCCAAGCACAAGGCCCTCTGCCAGAGGCTATTTAAAGGTCCCCTAACCCTGTCGTTCATCCCCATTTTGGTTTGGCCGGAGATAACCCCTTAATTTTGTCTCTTCTCCTCTGACCAGACACCCAGCGATCTCCGGTGACCTATTTCTCCTCCTCTTGTCGCTCTGCCACAACACCAGTGGCAGAGTTGCCCTTGCCTTTGTCGTCCATGTCATGCTGTACCTGCACACACGCCTGTATCCTCCTCGTTGTCGCCATCCCCTTCTAACTGGGATCTTCGTCTCTGGCGGTGGCAGACACGAGATGACCACCATCTCTTCCCCCTTCATCCTTAAACTAGGTCAGGTATCTTCCCTCTCTCTCCTCTTCCTGTTTCCTCCTCTCTATTTCTATTTTCACCCCTCGATGCTCACAGACCACCACAGTCTTCTCCACCTCCGGCAGACCACCGGCGAGGTGCTCCCATCATTCCACGCACCCATCCACCTCGCCAAACAGCTTAGAATCTTTGCCACATCCCACTGATCATTTCCCCCCTTTCCATCGACCGCCACACTCTCCACACTCTTCCCCCAAACAAACCCATCTCCACGGCCACAGAATGACCTAGGCATGCACTCCCAGGCTGCCCCGCACCACGCCAACCACCGAGACACCTTTGTCGTGCCACGGTGAAGCCCCCTGTGTGATTTAACGAGGCCATAAGGCCGTTCAACTTGAGTACAGGTTTGGACCTTGGTCGCCATTAGAGCAAGCTTGAAGCAACAAGCAACCTTCACTCCAGGCAGCCTCGCTCCAGGCTCTAGGTCCCAGGAGACATGGGCACTCTTCGCGAACCACTCACACCCAGCGATTAGATTTGGAGGACTTTGCAGCTTCGGCAATTGAACGCGACACCTGCGGGCGCGTGCAAGGAAGCAAGTGGGACATTTAGTCCCACCTCGCTAACTTTAGAGTAGGTGGAGCGGTATAAGATGAAAATGTGTCAGGGGCTTATCGCCTCCTGACACAAGATGAGGTCCCACTCTCCCCATCACACCTCATCCGCACCCCACGCTCCGCGAACCTGGTAGCCTGAGCCGATTACCCATGCACTCCTCGCACACCACCCACGTCGGTGCGCCTGGTCCCGAGCACGCTAACCCGACCCATTTTCCCGAGATGGCTCTGGAAGAGTGAGCTTAAGAGAGAAAGGAGAGAGAGTTTGCGAGGGAGGGTAGGGGTAGGTTTTTGTACTTGCAGGGAAAGGAAGAACAAAGAGGAAGCTGAAGGAGAAGCTAAGGAAGGAAGGAAGCCACAGGTGAAGCCACAGAGAAGAAGAAGGCTGAAGAGAAGGCACGGTTGAAGGAGAAGCTAAGGAAAGAAGAAGCTAAGGAGAAGAAGCCGTAGAGGAAGGTAAGGAAAAAGGCTAAGGAAGGAGAAGGCAAAGCTGAGGAGGATCAGAAGCTAAGGAAAGAAGGAGGAAGCCACAGGTGCAGTCATAGAGAAGAAGAAGGCTGAAGAGAAGGCAAAGATAAAGAGGAAGACCAAAGCCAAGGAAGAAAGAAGAAGAAGAAGAAGAGAAGCTAAAGAAGAAGGAAAGAAGAACAGAGAAGCTAAAGAAGAAGGAAAGAAGAATAGAGAAGCCAAAGAAAAGAAAGAGAAGAATGAGCCAAAGGAAGAAGCAAAAGAAGAAAGAAAAATCAATCACTTTTAAGACGTCTGATTCTATAATCAGACGTCCAATTCTTTCCAATGTTCTCTTATATATTTTCTAGCTACATTTGATTAACCATATACTCCTGCTTTACATTTTGAATTAGATTTTGAGTAATTTTATGTGTTCAAATTGCATCGATTCTTGAGAATAGTGCATGAACTCCATTTTCTCCCTGTGTTCGACTTCGAACTCAAACTTCGAGTAATAAAATTTATTTATTTTCAAAGTGATTTCAACTATACTACGACGCATTACTTTAAACCTGATTTTGCCTTGTAAACATTTTGGTGCCGTTGCCGAGGAGCAACGTGCAATTCAGCACTAGTCTCTGCATTATTTTGATTATATTTGAACACTAACTTGCCCTATTTGTTTTGCTGTGATTTTGCAAGGTATTTCACGAGGAAATCTCCCGAGCAAATCAACCACTCTAGGGCAAGTAACTTCTCTCTTCTTCCCTAATCCATCTCCTAATCCTAGGAAGACAAAAAGGAAGCAAATAATTAGGAATCAACTGCCTTATTCTCTTTAGTAATTATCATTTAAAAGGCCAGTTTCCTAATCTGCAAAACTTTTTTCAAATCTTATTGAAGTTGAAGTGATTTTTAGAGATCCTACCCCACAAATTCCTGTGCCTATTAGGGATCACACTTAATTTCTAAATCTCCACGGACTACACACTTCTTTTCTGAAGTCCAAAGAGAACTTTTGTGAAAATCAAAGAGGATTGGAAATAGAATCAAATTAGGGTTTCTACAGTAGGGTTTTGGAGTGCTAGTTCACACATGCTTGGATAAAAGGAAACAAACCCACCCGCATCTATGTGCTACCCAAGCCCTTGATTGAAAGAATTTAACCAAAACAAACCCTAAAATTAAGCTCTAAAATCACTTGAACCTTAAAAACCTTGGACCTAATAACCTGGGAATCAAATCAGGGTGATTTATAGGTCTTGACCTAGAATCATTCTGCCATCTTTAGGGCAGGTCAGGTGAAGTTGACCCCTTGTTGGGTCAACCAACCTTGAAATTAGGTCACAAAACCAAAACATCTAAAGTTCAAGTGGAACCCTAAGCACCTTTGATCTGAAATAAAAGTGGTAGACTTAAGAGGTTCAAGGTCCCCATTCTGGTCTACCTGGAATCTCAGTGACAAGAGAGGTCAGGTGGGGGAAACCCTGTAACCCGTGGGAACGCTCTACCGTGTAGGGGTCTTTGCGGGACTCTCCCTCTCTAGCTGCCTAGGCAATTCTCAGATGGACGACTTTCTGATCCAGGGATATCATCCGCCCCGAACCTCCATAGTCATCCAAACATCTTTGGGTGCCTTGATTAGGTCAAAAACACATTCAGTCCCTCATCCCTTCTCTTTAGAACACACACATAGATTTTCAATGGGATTCTCTATTCAAATCTAATCACTTCACAACTTGATTCTACATCTTAATCCGAATTCTGATTCTACATCTTGATTCCACCATCTGATCCAAATATGCAGCCTGGTTACTTAGGATTACCATTCAAGAAACTTGAATCACAAAGATCCATGAGAGATAGGATGGTTGAGGATGCCCTTGAATTCTACGAAATGGAATACAAAACTTCAACACCAGTAGAAGACATTCAGGTTAGTGTACCAACAACAGCAACTTTCATCATAAACTGTGCCCAAGTGTTATTGACAGAAGCCACAAAAGGATTAACCCGAGACATTCTCATAACAGGATACATTGAGATAAAAAAATTACATAACTTTGAATACCTCCAATGCATGATAAATCCTGCACTTTGGGAACAACACCAATATGATCTTGAAAAATGGGAAGAGATGATGAGATTATTAAAACATGTTATCGATCAAAAATACCCGTACATGCCCCAAACAGATGATGAACCATCTTGGAATAGTATTGAGGATCAATCTGATTTCCCAAATCCCGGGTTTGAGGCACAAAGTTGTTGTGGATTCCCAACCCAGATGGAGTACAACATGCCTGATCTTGAAATAGGTTGGGAAGTTCCAATTGCAGAACACAATGTTGAGCCAACCCTAGATCCTGGGTGACCAAGCATAGAATCCCGAGACTCCTGCAATAATGAGATTAGAACTAAACCTCTCGAGGGTGTAAATCCCGCCCCTTATTCTGATAAGGTGACCCTCGAAGGTTATTCAGATCTAGATTCTAGTAATTCAACCCACATCCTCAGCCTAGAATATGAATCTGAAACTTATTGGGATGATTACGAAGCCCCGTATGATGAAAATCAAAGTTTCAATGAAAAGTATGATTCTAGGCCTCTATTTGATGAATATCCCTCTCCAACATCCTCAGAGATTCAGATTGATTTTTCAGAAGTCACGCCAATCTACTATATAGAAATCGAGGAGTTGGATGAGTGAGGTTTTGATTGGGTCTTTCCTACTAGCCTAGGACTTGAGCCTAGACCAAATAAGAACACCTTTGTGCGCTCAGAAGTTACATATACACTAGACCCAGGTCAGGCTGCTACGTCTACATCATATGATTTATTCAATGGTGAAACCCATGATCTCGAATCTCATTCAGAACTTGATTTTCGCAATATATCTGACGATTTCGAATCTTACCATAATTTCGGAGAACCTCTGTACAATGAGCCAATGTACGACCTCAGCTCACATGATTCATTCTCCGACTCCGACTTTGAGGTCTCGGTTCCCGAGATCGCTGATTTAAGTTCAGGTTCCAGTGAGATGGAATCATTTCTTTTCAATCCTCAGGAATCAAAATCAGAAACTGTTGAGAGTGACTGCAACCCAGAATTCGAATCTTTTCTCGACTCAGATTTCCCTCATCCTATAGACACTCTTCAGGCATTCACTTTTGACTTTGAAAGCTACTATGAGGACTCTCTACATGAAACCACTTGTAACTCCTTTCTAGAAGAGCCCTCATACACAATTCTCATTGAAGCCACCTCTTCAACACATACAGAACCCATCCAAACCTGTTTTCAACCTCGACCTGCAATCGGACTCAATTTCTATTCTGATTCCCCTCTTACTGAGCCGATTGCAGATGATTCGACTCCACATCTATACCGAGTTTCGGACATTGATCAGACTGAAGACCATGCTCCATCATTCTCTGATCACCCCTGTAGGGTTTCTATACCATTCACTGATTATTTTACGGATCCCTACTTTGACCAGGCTGATTCGACTCAGCCAAACCCCGAATTTACACTTCCACATCCGTCCGAGCTCCATAGCATATGGTGGGTTCCACATCTCTTGATCTACATTTGTCAACCCACTAGATTAATTGGGTTTGGGTTGCATCATCAACCTATTGATCTAAACAAGCACCTGGTTGGACCAACCAGGCACTTGATCAAGGTGCTTGTTCCACAAAACTCCACTGATTTGACCACTCCCTCTCCATCCCATTTCCCGCTTGGCTGAAGGCATTGAATTTAGCGCTTAATGGGAGGCAACCCGTCATTCCAAAAATCCGAGACCCATCTGATTATCTGTCTGTACGTCACATCTATTGCACCCTGAGTTCAGCCTTAGAACAATCAATCCCACCTCTAGTACACGTGCCAGAGCTTGAAATTATCCGCATCAGTCATTCCCGACCCATTTGCCCACCCGATAAATCCTGTTCTAAGTCCTTGGGCCCACCATTGTTTCACACCCTCTATTTATAATGAGGACATTGCAAAACTTAGGATGGGGGGGTGGTAAAGTGCAAATATACAGAAATTAAGAAAAGTCAGAAGGATTCTCACAAAAAAATTCACATATGCCAAAAATACCAAAAAAATAGAAAATTGTGAAAAAGAACAAAAAAATTGGTTGAGGGAAGAAAATTTTGAGGCCATATAAACATGAGGTGGAAAAGAGCAAAATGTCAAAAGGACCACAAAATGAAAAGAAAAAGAAATAATCATTAGTAAGAGATTAAGGGATTAACCGAAGTTCTAGACCACATCAAGGAAAAGAAAAAATGAAGGAAAAAGAGTGCTAATGAGACACAAAAGAGATTAGTAAGAACACTGATCTTAGGCCTTTTGGGCTAGACTCTTAGGCTTAAAAATTCAAGTATCCGCTAAGATCTGGATAATCCTCAAGAGGTTGGGGAAAATGCAAAGCTTAGGTATTAGGTCTAAGGCTTAGGGAGTATTCGGCCTCGTTAACTGACCTTTGGTTTGCGGGACTCGGTAACCTAAGCACCCCAATCCACACACAGTCTGGTTCAGTGCGCATAACTACCAAAATCACGCAAAAGCATTTAAATGTTCTAAAAAAGGTTTCCTAGATTAGGAGCGGCCGATTAACACAAGTTGATTTGGACGAGTTCCCCGTGAGGAGAGGGGGGAAATTCCCCTCGAAGATGCGTAACAACATATCGTCTCCTTGGTGCTTGTCTCCTAGGATATTTACATATCCTACCGAAGACACGTAAGCACCCTGCTGGTTCAGATGCCATGGGTGGCATTATCACAAAATGTCGATTGCTAGGGCCTGGATTTGGCTACAGAACACCATGGGCGGGATTATCTCGAAATCTCGAAAGTCAGGATTCTGGGGGTTGCCATGGGTGATGCTATCATGAAGAATCGATTGCTAGGGACCCATGAGGATTGATGATGGGGACGAGGAATCCAATACAGATCGTGTTGAGAAGCCCATCCGAAGCTAGAAATAAAAAGAAAAGAGAGAGAAAACTCTCCAAACAAATAAATCCTCTGTCTCTCTCTTACAAAAAATGCACTGCAAACTGAACCGAGGCTAAAATATGTCTCAAACACGGGTGCTTTAATAGCAGAGTCCAACAAACCTTGGGATAGTTCCTGCGAGCCTTAAAAACCTTCGTGGAGGATCGAGGCTAGAGATGGTCAGGTCCGGATCTTGGTTGGTACTTGAGTACCTCTAGGCCTACTGTAGGCATTCTAACCTAATCAAAAAGAAAGAGAAAAAGTACTCATCATAAATTGTGAAAGAAACTCATAGTCTAGAACAGAAGTTAAAACCTTAAAATTTTGTTAAGGGACTAGCAAAAGCTAGGAATGAGGGTATGATGGGAACACCATCATGAGCCCTAACTAGCTCATTTTGACCTAGAAAAGAGATCAAAAGCTCCTACATAACCAAGTGAAGGGCCTAACTCAAGGAATAATTGGTTTGAAAGAAAAGCAAGAAACAAAGGGTAAACCTACAATTTTACCATTGCAATACAACAACAGGATTTCTCAGGGGCTAAACATAAGTCAATTGGTCTTAACAAGATAAAAAGTGAATTTGTTCAATCAGAAAAGGGTTAATGTGAAATCTGAGAATTAAATGACTTCTTGTAACCCTAAAACAAACCCACTTAATTTAACAAGGTTCTGGTCAGGATAAAATTCAACTAAACCTTCTAAAAATCATGGAAAAATATCCCCCAGGGTTTAAAACCTTCAATTTATCCTTTAGAACCTATTTTGACCTTAATAGGGGTCCTAGTCAAATGTTTGCCCTAAATTGGGTTTTTATGTAAAATTCCTAGTCAAACGTGGTCAAACCTAAAATCCAACTTCACCATTGGATTTCTTAGGTCTAAATTAACTTTATACCAAAATTTGGACCTAAGGGGAGTTCACCTTGACCTACTTTGTAAAATAATCCAACCCAATTACATTTAGACCCCTAGCTTTTGAAAATAATTACAAATACCCCCCTAACTTCCTCGTCGTTCTTTGAAATTAGGTCCCTCCGCCATTACAATGGAGGAATCCTACTCCGGCGAGGATTCAAGGGGAATTTCTCCTTGATTCCTCAGAGACTCCTTAAATTTGAAAGGGAGATTCTATGAGGAATTCCTGATTGTGTGAACCCAATCTCAAGCCCTGATCGCCACCCAATCTCTCATGCGAACGCATGAGAGATTTGGGTATCTCTCGCCTTCCAAGTCCGACAAGGTTTCCTGTGCTTGGAAGCTTGCCTTCCAAGCACAAGCCCCTCTGCCAGAGTCTATTTAAAGGTCCCCTAACCCTGCCGTTCATCCCCAGCTTGGTTTGGCTGGAGATAACCCCTCAATTTCGTCTCTTCTCCTCTGGCCAGACACCCAGCGATCTCCGGCAACCTATTTCTCCTCCTCTCGTTGCTCTACCACAATACCAGTGGCAAGTTGCCCTTGCCTCCGTCGTCCACATCGCGTCGTACCTGCGCACACGCTTGTATCCTTTTCCTCGTCGCCGTCCCCATCTAACTGGGATCTTCGTCTCTGGAGGTGGCAGACACGAGCCGACCGCCATCACTTCCCCCATCATCCTTAAACTATGTCAGGTATCTTCCCTCTTGTTTATCACGCTTGATCGGGTTTTAAAGAATAACAAGTTGTAATATAGCCGACAAAGCGTTCAAACAAATAGAGAATTTTACTACTCGAAAATCGAAGTATCCGAGGTCGAACACAGGGAGCAATCTCAGTACTTTTAAAAACTAGAGAATATAACTTTTAAATGAAAGACAATTGATTCAAAGAGAGATTTATAAAATGTTGCTAAAAAATAACTGGATTGGACATCTGATTTCTATATCAAACGTCTTAAATGTAGCTATTCTTCTTCCTGTTTTGATTCTATTTTGGCCTTCTCTGCAGTCTTCCTCCTTACTTCTCTCTTCTGCCTTCTTCTTTTGCGTAGGCTCTTCTTTTCTTTTGATCTTACAGGTCTTCTTCTTCCTTTGATCTTCTTCCTGCCTTTGCTTCTTTTCTCTTCTGTCTTCTTCTTTCTCTCTGCAGTCCTTTCTTCCTTCTCTTCCCTACCTCGTTCAACCTCTTCTTCTGCTGCTGCTTCTTTTTCTTCTTTGGCTAAGTTTCTTCTCTTCAACGCCCGGCCTGCCTGCACAGGAGATCAAAACCTACCCTATCCTTCTCTACCCGCACGTCTCTCTCTCTCTGCGATTCACTCAAAGGACGCTCTCCCAGAGCCGTGGGTAATCGGGTCGGATTTTGCACCCGGGACCAGATGCACCGGTGTGTGGGTGATGCGCGAGGTGTGCTCAGATAGGGTCGGGTCGGAGCCCACCAGATCCGCAAGGTGAAACCGCGGACGAGGCAAGCGTGAGTAAGGTGAGGGACCTCACCCCTATGCATTCGGAGGCAAAGAGACAGTAACACAAAATCAATTTAAATCATACCTGCGCTTCATATTTTGCCGATGTGGGACTATTAGTCCTGCCCTGCTCTCGCGAGCGCCCGCAGAAGACCTTCTTCGATTGCCAAGGCTGCGGACTTCGCTGCGTTCCTTGCTGGACCAGATAACTTCGCACGGCTTGCCCGAGTCCGCTGCACCTGAAGCCTGGATGTCCTGAAGCCTGGAGCTGCTCCGCGTCACTGTCAATGGCGGCAGGGGCTTGAATACTATCAAACACAAAACAAGCCTCTCCGCTTAATCAGATCAGCTGGGGACCTTCGTCGTGGCACGGCGAAGGTGGTGCACGGTGCAGCAGGTCGTGGGACGGCCTAGGCGTGCGTGCCTAGGTCGTCTTGTGACTGGAGGTGTGGGTGTGTTCGGGGGAGCGTTGAGGAGGCGTAGAGGGATGGTGGATGGGCGGAGGTTGTTCGGTGAGGTGAGGCGGAGCCTCTGAGTCAGTCGGCGAGTCCGGCGAAAGTATGGAGCGATGGGAGCGATTCGCCAGAGGTTGGCTGGAGGGATGGAAGATGGCGGTGGTCAAGCGTGGTCGAGGGGTAATTAAATGAAATGTAAGGGGGAACAGAGAGAGGGGAAGAAGGGGAATGTATCTGGAGTTTTCTGGAAGGGAGAGAGGCAGCGGAGTGGACGGCGCGTAGCTGTCGTCGTCGGAGAAGAAGAACCCTGAGGAAGGGAGCGGCGACGAGGACGAGGTCAGGGGAACGCACGCTTGGTACGACGCGACGTGGGAGGAAGAGGCAAAGTGGACTCTGCTGCTGGTATGGAAGCAGAGCGACGAGAAGGAGGGGAGGAGGTCGCCGGAGCTTGCGGGTTCCTTGGCCGGAGATGGAAGAGAAGAAAATTTGGGGGAATCTCCGCCAAGACAAGTCTGAAATTGAGCAGTCGGGTTTGGGGATTCTTTTATAGGTGCTGGCCGAACTTTCTAGTGCGTGGAGGGCACGCAATCATCTTCGACAACTCGCCGGAGAAGGAAAGTGGGTGGATACCCAAATCCCTCGTGCGTTCGCACGAGAGATTGGGATCAAATCAGAGATCGTGATAGGCCTCAGATGGAAGGGAATTCCTCAGAGAATCTCCCTTCCATTTCTGGGAGGGGATCTCCAAGGAATCAGAGAGTATTCCCTCTCTAATCCTCGTCGGAGAAGGATTCTGCCCCAACAATGGAAGAAGGACTTGATTGCAAAGGTGGAGAGGAAATTAGGGATCAAATCAGAGATCGTGATAGGCCTCAGATGGAAGGGAATTCCTCAGAGAATCTTCCTTCCATTTCTGGGAGGGGATCTCCGAGGAATCAGAGAGTATTCCCTCTCTAATCCTCGTCGGAGAAGGATTCTACCCCAACAATGGCAGAAGGACTTGATTGCAAAGGTGGCGAGGAAATTAGGGGGTTCTCTACAATGATTTTCAAAAGATAGGGACCAAATTGTGATTTGGGTGTACTAAATTGCAAAGTAGGTCAAGATGACCTCCCCTTAGGTCCAAATTTTGGTACAAACCTAATTTGGACCTAAGGAATCCAATGGTGAAGTTGGATTTTAGTTTTGACCATGTTCGACTGGATGTTTTGCGTAAAAACCCAAATTAGGTCAATTAATGAGCTAGGACCCTAATCTAGGTCAAACTGGGTTCCAAAGGTCAAATTAAGTGTTCTAAACCCTAGGGGATATTTTTCCATGATTTTTAGAGGATTTACTTGATTTTTATCCTGACTGAAACCTTGTTGATTTAAGCGGGTCTGTTTTAGGGTTATCAAATGTCATTTAATTCCTAGATTGCACATAAACCCATTTCTGATTGACTCAACCCACTTTTTATCTTATTTAGACCATTTGACCTATGTTTTGCCTCTGAGAAATCCCATTTATGTACTGCAATGGTAAAATTGCAGTTTTAACCTTTATTTCATGTTTTCTTCTAAAAACACTTATTCCTTCATTTAGGCCTTCTTCTAGGTTATGTAGGAGCTTTTATCTTCTTTATTATGTCAATATGAGCTAGTTATGGCTCATGATGAGGCTCTCATCATACCCCCATGCGTAGCTTTTGCTAGTCCCTTAGCAAAATTTCAAGGTTTTAACTTATGTTCTAGACCCTAAGTGTAAGTGCTTTTCTTTTTCTTTTGTGATTAGGTCAGAATGCCGGAAATAGGCCTAGAGGTATTCAAGTACCAACCAAAATCCGGACCTGTTCCGCTTTAGCCTCAATCCTCCGCAAAGGTTTTTAAGGCCCACAGAAACTAACCTAGGGTTTGTTGGACTCCACGGTTAAAGCACCCGTGCTTGAGACATTTTTAGCCTAGGTTCAGTTTGCAGTGCATTTTTGTAAGAGAGAGATAGAAGGTTTATTTGTTTGGAGAGCTTTTCTCTCTCTTTTCTTTTTATTTCTAGCTTCGGATTAGCTTCTCAACACGGTCTGTATCGGATTCCTCGTCCCCATCATCAATCCTCAAGGGTCCCTGCCTTTCGAGATTTCGAGATAATCCCGCCCATGGCAACCCCCAGAACCCTGGCTTTTGAGATTTCGAGATAATCCCGCCCATGGCGTTCTGTGGCCGAATTCAGACCCTGGCGATCGACATTTCGTGATAATGTCGCCCATGGTATCTGAACCAGCAAAGTGCTTACATGCCCCCAGTAGGATATTTAAATATCCTAAGAGACAAGCACCGAGGAGACGATATATTGTTATGCATCTTCAAGGGGAATTTCCCGCATCTCCGCATTGGGAACCCGTCCAAATCAACTTGTGTTGATTGGCTGCTCCTCATCTAGGTGACTTTTGTAGAACATTAAACGCTTTTGCGTGATTTGGATGTTTATGCGCACTAAACCAGACTGTGTGTGAATTTGGAATGCTTAGGTTACCGAATCCCGCAAATCGGATGTCAGTTAACGAGGCCGAATACTTCCTAAGCCTTAGACCTAATACTCAAGCTTCGCATTTTCCCCAACCTCTTGAGGATTATCCAGATTTTAGCAGATACGTGAATTTTTAAGCTAAAGAATCTAGCCCAAGGGGCCTAAGACCAGCATTCCCGCTAATCTCTTGTTATGTCTCCTTAGCACTTTTTCTTTTATTTCTTTTCTTGATCTGGTCTAGAACTTCAGTTAATTCCTTAATTTTTTACTAATGACTATTTCTTTTCATTTTCATTTTGTGCTCCTTTTTTTTGGCATTTTACTCTTTTCCTCCTCTCATTTGTATGACCCTGAATTGTTCCTCCCCTCCTTCAAGTCTCTTTTTTTTTTTTTAATGAAACCCTTTCTTGATATGTATTTTCCTGACATTTTGCACTTTCATACCCCCCCATGCCTAAGATTTGCAATGTCCCCATTGTAAATTAGGTGGGTTCGATTTCAACTTAGTTCATGCATTAGGACAGGTGTGTGGCGAGTGAATAGGTCGAAGTGACTTGTTGCGAACGATTTCTAATCTCGGGTAGGGATACCTGAGGTGAAGTCGGCTGTTCTAATGGATGAACCTTAAAGTGCAATATGAATTCCGCATAGACATGTCAGAAAAGGTTTCGTGTTTTTCAAAGAATGACGGGTTGGCTCCCGTTAAGCGCTGAGTTTTACGCCATCAGCTGGGCGCAATGAGCTCAAGAGGAATGGAGGGTAAAGGATGACTCAGCCAAATCTATATCGGTCATGTCAATGAACGACTTGAGTCTCTGACCGTTCATGACAAAGGGTTCAGAATCGTGGCTGAGTGGGCTGATTTCAATGGCTCCATTTCCGAAGATTTGTCGGACTAGGTAGGGTCCGACCCACTTAGATCTTAGCTTTCCTGGGAATAATTTGAGTCGGGCATCAAAGAGTAAAACCTTTTGACCAGGATGAAAGACCTTTCTAGAAATGTGTTTGTCGTGAAAAGATTTAACTCGTTCTTTGTAAATTCGCGAGTTCTCATACGCGTCGTGGCGTAATTCATCGATCTCACTTATTTGAAGTCTTCTGTGGGTTCCAGCCTTAGAAAGATCTAGATTACAATTCCGTACTGCCCAATAGGCTTTATGCTCCAATTCGACGGGGAGGTGACATGCCTTCCCGTACACTAGTCTGAAGGGAGGCATTCCTAATTGGGTCTTGTGAGCGGTCCTATAGGCCCACAATGCTTCCGGAAGCCGAGAAGACCAATCTTTTCTATCAGGTCGAACAGTAACCTGAAGGATCTTCTTGATCTCTCGGTTAGATAGCTCAGCTAGACCATTAGTTTGGGGGTGGTAAGGAGTAGAGATTCGGTGTGACACCCCGTATTTGGTCATCAGTGACCTGAACTGAGCGTTTGTGAAATGGGTCCCTCCGTCGGAAATTATAGCACGTGGGATCCCAAACCTTGAGAAAATGTTTTGATGAATGAATTTTATAACCTTATGATTATTGGTTCGGGTCGGAATGGCTTCTATCCACTTGGAAACATAGTCAACTGTGAGTAAGATGTATTCGAAGCCATCCGAGATCGGGAAGGGTCCCATGAAATCAATCCCCCAAACATCAAAAATTTCGCATACCAAGATCGGCTGTAGAGGCATCATGTCTCGATGGCTCATGTTGCCCAGAGTCTGGCAACGGGAACATGCCTTACAGTGATCATATGCATCCTTGAAAATTGTAGGCCAGTAAAAGCCACATTGGAGGACTTTTGATGCAATTTTATGTCCTGAGAAATGTCCACCGCATGCCTAGTCATGGCAAAATGAGAGTATGTCTTTGATTTCCACTTCCGCGATGCATCGTCGAATTATCTGATCAGCACCAATGCGGAATAGATACGGGTCTTCCCAAAGGTAATACTTGGCATCGGAACGCAATTTGTCCTTCTTGGCCTTCGGCCAATCGGACGGAATCTGATGTGATGCCAAGTAATTTACTATATCTACGAACCATGGAAGACTTGTACTGATAGTCAGGAGGTGCTCATCAGGAAAGTGTTCTGTGATAGGTCCGAAAGGGTCAATTATTTCAGAAGGAAGGCGGGACAAGTGATCAGCTACCACATTTTGCTTTCCCGCCTTGTCGCAAATCTCAAGGTTAAATTCTTGCAACAGCAAGATCCATCTGATTAATCGAGGTTTCGCGTCCTTCTTTACAAGGAGATGCCTCACAGCTGTGTGATCCGAGTATATGATAACACGGGAACCCAGAAGGTATGATCTGAATTTTTCTAGGGCAAATACTACAGCAAGTAGCTCTTTCTCAGTAATCGTATAGTTACGCTGAGCCTCATCCAGTGTTTTGCTGGCGTAGTAAATGACCACAGGTTTCCCGTCAATTTTCTGCCCCAAAACCGCTCCTACAGCGGAGTCAGATGCATCGCACATGATCTCAAAGGGTTGAGACCAATCAGGGGACTGTAGGATCGGGGCTTGGGTGACTCGGTCACGTAGGATCTCAAATGCTTGAGTGCATCCCTTGAAAATTTCGAAAGGCACATCCTTGGAGAGAAGATTGGTCAGGGGGCACGCGATTTTGGAGAAATCAGGGATAAATCGACGGTAAAAACCGACGTGCCCCAAAAAAGATCGAATGTCCTTAATCGAGCTAGGCATAGGGAGCTTGGAAATCAGGTTAACCTTAGCTCGATCCACTTGGATGCCTTTCTCCGAGATTAAATGTCCCAGGACAATTCCCTTAGGCACCGTGAAATGGCTCTTTTCCTAGGAAAGAACCAAATTCACATCGATGCACCGCCTGAGTATTTGGACCAAGTGTTGGAGGCAATCGTCAAATGATGCTCCAAAAACTAAAAAGTCATCCATGAAGACTTCCAGATAGTCACCTACCATATCTGAAAATATGGCAAGCATGCACCACTGAAAAGTTGCAGGTGTATTATTACGAACGCGGCTTCAAAATGTCTTTTAGGAGGTGGCCCAGACGTCTGACCAGACGTCTGGAACCCCTTCCAGACGTCTGGGATTTATTTTCGGCGGCACGCGCGTTTTCGTCTGCGCGCCTACGCGCGCAGACTTGCGACCCCTCTTTTTCCCTCTCCTCCTGCGGGCGCAGGTTGCGCCCCTCTCTCTCGCTCTCTCTCCCCGCACGGCTTTAAAAGGGCCCTCGCCCTCTCCCTCACTCTCATATCCTCCACTCCCTTCTTCTTCCAGCCAGTGCAAGAGTAAGCGAGCGGCGACAGCGGCAGCCGCAGCGGGTATGCGAGGGAGGAGACGCTCGGCCGTGAGGGCTCGAGCTTGCCGGGGCAGCTGGAGCCGGCCGGCGGGGGAGCAGCGGGCGCGGAGTGACGCGGGAGGGCTACTGCAACTCGAGCAGCAGCCGGACGAGGCGCGGCGCGGCCGTGCGTCGCGGGCAGAGGGTGAGTCGAGCTCTGATTCTGGAAGTTTTTCCAGAATCAGACGTCTGGGATTCCAACCAGACGACGGGGAAGACGTCTGGAGGACTGTCCAGACGTCTGACAAGTAAGTTATTTTTTGTCTTCTTCCTTTTCTGCAACCGTTAGTACTGAGAGCGAGGAGTGGGCACGTGCAGGCTCTGAGATTCGCCATCCAACGCGAATCAGACGTCTGGCCGCAGTGCTAGACGACGGGAAGGACTTCCAGACGTCCAGGGTGACCATCGGACGTCTGGGAACTAGGCCAGACAACCCCGCAGGCTTCTGGACGTCTGAAAGACTACGCAGAACAAAGGTACCATCTGACCCACATTTTAAGACGTCTGGAAGAGGTTCCAGACGTCTGATTTTGGACTGCTTCGTCGTTTTCGACCCGTTTAGGACCCGTTCGGAGTCCGTTTTCCGCATTTCGGGTTGCGTTCTTTTCGGAATAAGATCCTCTACCCGTTTCCAGTAATTATATACTGTTCTGAGAAACTCCTTGTGTTTGATCCTTGTGATAGGACCCCGTTCCTTTTCAGTCTTGGGGATTGCGGAGGCGCGCGGGATTTCCGACCACGCCTCCAGTACTTCCGTTGTAGCTGGTAGAGTGGCTTTAGAAATTATTAACATAATTTGTTACAATTATGGAACAATTAATAGAACCTAGGGAATTTCATGAATCCTAGGAATGAGAAACCAGATTGAATGATAGATCCTAGGGTATTGCATGAATCCTAGGGCTGGAAAACTAGATTGAATGATAGATCCTAGGGTACGGCATGAATCCTAGAACTGGAAAACTAGTGAAATGAATATAGATATTGCAGTCTTGGAAAATGTGGAAAGGAAATAATAACTACCTGTAAATTGATTTAACAGCTGCCTGTTATGAATAAATGAACATGATTGAAAATATGGGTTGTATGAACGTGAAACTGGAAAGGTGAAACCTGAATCTGCTGAGCTAAAAGAGCAGGAACCCTACGGGGAATTAGGAGTAGAACTCCTGGAAAGAGAATGAAATGGAACTGAGAAAGAAAGATGTGGAAGTGTGTTGTCTCTTGGGTACGTAGTACCAGGGGAAGAACCTATTACCTGCTTAGTGCAGAGCGGAGCCAGCCGCCCCAGGGACCCGGGGTTAGGTCTGGCCACTTTGTACCGACTTGTTGGCCCGTGTGTACACAGTACCGAGGAGAGCTACTAATGTAGGGCGAGTACTAGCTACCCCACGGGCCCCAGGGTTCTGCTAGCTCATCTACACCGACTTGTTAGGCCCACTGGGCAAACCAGGGTAGTCAGGTGAGGGTGCGCGGACTGTGGAGGGGCAAGGCCCCTGTTTGGTTACTGTGGAGGGGTGGACCCTTGTTACTGAGAGGGCTCTGCCCTATACTGGTTCCGTGCTGTGCTTTGGGCGCACCCGTTAACGGAAACGACTAACCGCGTGCCAGCGCGGGGTAGCTACCCATGCGTTTACCGCGCGTGCCGTAGTCACCGTTACGTCTGTCAGTGACCTTGGGGTGGTTGACTGAGAGTAGGATCACCACGCAGTCTTTTCTGAACAGTAGAAGTAACACGGGGTACTCTCCCGGCCAGGAGAGCACCACGTGTTACTTCTACTGTTCAGAAAAGATTGCAATCAAGATCGTTCCCACGAGGAACATTCGAGATCAAGTGAAGGATCTGAGAAATAGATAAATTGTGAAACAATAGAAAGACGTGAATAAAAGAAGAAAGAAAATAAAACAGCTACTGTACACTTTACTGCTTCTTTAGTTTAGCTGCCACTCTACTCAGCGTTTCGCTGACGTGTTACACTCGTTACTTTTCAGGACCAGGTGTTGAGCAGCCAGGGTCAGCGGCTGTAGAGGACGCTGGGCCGAGTAGGGTCCAGTAAACTTACCACAGTTCTTTGTTACCCCTTTTGTTTCACTGTAGTGAGTAGTTCTTGTTACTCTCTGTACTTTTCTTTACTTGTAGTTCATGTTATATTATAAATGTTGTTCTACTGTTGTGGTGGTACATGCTGTAGTAGTTCTTTTTCTTACTGCTGTATTTTGTTACTGCTAGTTATATTTCATGTTGAATGTGATTTATTTTACTGCTCTTTTGGTTACTTCCTCGTTGGACGACTAGGTCTTGGGATTAGTCGAGTCGGTCCGGTTCTCATGTCTCGTAGGGACTCGGGAATCGGGTCGTTACAATTGCAGAGACCGAAAGGCATCCTTCGAAACGCGTACGTCCCGAAGGGGCAGGTGAATGTGGTCTTTTCTTGGTCCTCTGGATGGATTGCCACCTGGTTGTAACCGGAGTACCCATCAAGAAAGCAGAAGAACCTATTTCCCGATAGTTTCTCGAGGATCTGATCAATAAACAGTAGTGGGAAATGATCCTTCTTCGTGGAGGAATTTAGTCTTCTATAATCAATGCAGACTCTCCACGAGTTAGCTATCCAGGTAGGAATGACTTCTCCGGCTTCAGTCGTGATAATGGTAAGTCCTGCCTTTTTATGCACCACCTGTATTGGACTCACCCAACGACTGTCGAAGATCGAGTAGATGATCCCTGCATCTAACCACTTTATGATCTCCTTTTTCACGACCTCCTGTAGGTTAGGGTTTAGGCGTCTTTGCATTTCTCTTGAAGGTCGTGCACCTTCTTCTGTGTAAATTCGATGTGTGCAATATGAAGGGCTTATACCAGTCAAATCATCGAGAGTCCATCCAATGGCTCTACGATGTTGCTGGAGAACAAAAATCAAATGGAGTTCCTGGTCAGGTGTGAGTCGAGAGTTGATAATCACAGGAAACGTTTGATTCGAATCCAAAAAGACGTACTTCAGATGTTCGGGAAGGGGCTTGAGTTCCATGACAGGATTGTCAGCAGCAGCGGGCGGTTCGGGGTTTGTATCAGGGACAAGGGTAGGAGTCATAGGTGTGTCTAGATCATGTTCGCACTCCTTTGTTAGCGGGTTTTGATTCTCTAGTGGTTGATCAGGGATAATCAGGTTGTCCTCTATATGCAATTCATCAACCACGGCTCTGATATTACATATTTCCTCTATAACCCCGTAATTGATCCCTTGTTGGGCCTTAAAAATGTCAATCTTCAGGTTTTGATTCCCAAATTTTAATTCTATCTGGCCCTCTTCGCAGTTTATGTTGGCCCTAGCAGTGGCCAAAAAGGGTCTCCCTAATATGATTGGTGTGTCCATTGGGTTCTTAAGTGCATCCATGTACAGTACTATGAAGTCCACCGGGAAATAGAAATCTCGTACCCTAACAATGACATCCTCGAGTATTCCTCTAGGTGACTTGATGGATCGATCGGCTAACTGTAATGTCACCTCAGTGGGTTTAAGTTCAGATTCTTCAAGGTGGTCAAGGAGGGATGTAGGTATTAAATTTATGGAGGCACCTAGGTCTAGTAAGGCTCTATCAAATTGGGTTTCACCAATTTTGCAGGAAATCAAGGGAGTTCCTGGGTCTTTAGCCTTGGGTGGGAGTTTGCTCAAGATGACAGAGCTGGCTTGCTCTGACAGTACGATTGGATTCCCATCCTTGGTTCGCGGCTTACGTTTAGGGGTACATATGTCATTCAAGAATCTTGCGTAAGCCGGTATGTGGCGAATTGCATCCATCAATGGGATGTTTATCTGGACCTGTTCAAAGAGCTTGACCAGATCCTCCTCGGGGGCCACGAGTTTGGTTATCCTTTTTCCTTTGGTCAAGGCCTCAGAAAATGGGATCCTAGTTGGTTCCTCTAGGATAGGTCCAGGTTCTTGATCTGGGATAGTGGTATCTTGGATAACTATCCTAGGGTCTTGGCTATTATCAGGCTTAGAGTGGTTTGGATAATGTGGATCTTGGGTTGTTTTACCACCACGTGTTGTTACAGAGTTTAATCCGGCCTGATTTTGGTTTGGGTTTGGTAGGAGGGGTGGCTGCTGCTGAAATCCCGCATAAGATGTCGAAGCTTCCATCCCGTCTGGCGATGGAGCAGCAGGGGCCTGATAAATCAAATGTGCTTGGCTTGAATTTGGATTCATAACGTGCCTCTGGGTCGGCACGTTATTTGGGTTGGGCAGAGGTTGCGAAGGAAGGGTGCCAGGTTTGCAGGAATTTTCCATCTAGGCCAGTTGGTTGCGAACCTCTGTGATCTCGTCCTTGTGCTGTTTTTGCATTGCCGTATTCGTCTTTTGAATGTCAGCCAGTGCTTGAAGGATAAGAGTCAGTCGATCTTGGCTTTGCCCGGATTGGTAGGTGGGATTGGGCCGAGGCTGAGGCAGCTGATATGGACGAGGGGCTTGTGGACGGGGTTGAAATGGTGGTCTTTGAGTTTGACAATTTCCCGCCCACTGAAAGTTAGGATGATTTCGCCATCCAGGGTTGTAGGTATTGGAGAATGGGTCATTCTGGATGGAGTTGAGGTCCTCGCAGTTCTGAGGAACCTCAGGAAAGTCAGAATACGAGGGTTCAGAGTTCCCCCAACTCGAGTAGAATGGATCGGAGGTCACTCCAGTCCAAGAGGTAGACAGGGGTGGATATGGGTCCATCCCCTTGGCAGATTGGTGATAGATGTTTTGCACAGTTTCCCTTGCCAGAGGTGGTCGTGCAAAAGAGTTTTGCGCAGAGGTGGCTTGCTGCAAATGCCGAGTTAGCTCATCCACCTTTTCTATGATAGAAACCTTGTCCAACCGACTGGCCATCAGTTCCAAGTCGACAGAATTGGACAGGTCCTGCATCTCATGTGTCCTTCTCAGATTCGTCGATGCGCGGGCATTTGTCCTGTCGAATAAGCCCATGGAGTCATTATTTATGGAGTTCTCGCACATGTTTCGAGAATCTCCCACACCGTGTCCTCATGTTGACCTATGATGTTTCCTCCGCACGTTGCATTGACGAATAAACGAATGTCTTCACGGAGTCCCTAGTAAAAAGACTGGACTTGTTCCCACTTAGGAACTCCGTGATGGGGACACTTTCGCATGAGATCTAAGAATCGATCCCATGCTTCGTGAAGAGGTTCTCCCAGTTGTTGAGTGAAATGAGTGATCTGGTGACGCAAGGCATTCGTCCGGCCAACGGGGAAGAATTTTTTCAAAAATTCGGACTGAAGTTCCTCCCATGTGTTGATCGGACGGGTCTGAGTTTGATACCAATGTCGGCCTTGTCCAAGAGGGAGAACGAAAACATTTTCATGAGTAGGATATCCCGATTTTGTAGATCTGACCCGAAGGTCTGGGCCAGATGCTTGAGTTGTTTAATGTGTTGGAATGGATCCTCAGAGTTAAGCCCATGAAACTTCGGTATGGCATGAATCATATTGGGCTTCAGTTCAGAATCAGGTCCTCCAATCGGGATTCGTACTCGAGGTTCGATCGCCACCGCAGCGGGATTATAGTGATCTCGCATCATAGGTCGCTGCGATAGGTTTACAAAGTTCTGAAAGAGATCATTAAGGCGTTGAAGTTGGTGTTCAAGGTTATTCTCCTCTTCAATCGGTTGTGCCATGATGGAAGAAGAAGGAGAACCAGGGTCTGAATCAGATGAAAGATTTATGTGGTGGGGTTGCTGCACAAACAAGGGCATCGAGGCTTGGCCTCAACGAGAGTGAATTTCTAAAGGAGGTCTTAAGGGTGGCCTTAAGGACCTCCTACCGAACATGCACCGAAGGATGTGATGAGATTAGAAGGTGCTGAACCCAATCAAGACACCCAAAAATTGTTGGGTGACTATAGAGGTTTCGGGGAGGATGGACCCCTTAGTCAGAAAGGTCATCCACTTGAGAAATACCTGGGCAGCCAGAGAGGGAGAGTCCCGCAAAGACCCCTACACGGTAGAGCGTCCCCACGAGTTACAGGGTTTCCCCCACCCGACCTCTCTTGTCACTGCTGTTCCAGGTAGACCAGAATGGGGACCTTGACCTCTTAAGTCTACCTTTTTTACTTTAAGATCAAGGTGCTTAATGTTCCACTTGAACTTTTAGGTATTTTGAGTGAAAAAGTGACCTAATTTTAAGGTTGGTTGTCCCAAGAGATCAACTTCACCTCTTGTTCCTTTGAGAGCTTTTAGGTCCTTTCTTTTAGGGTTCAAATGGATTAAAAGCCTGATTTGCTTAGGGTTCCTCTTGTATAGATCTTTTCAAACAAGGTTTAGGCACACCTCTTTTTGGAAAAATTTGTTTCTTTGTTTAAGATAAGATGTGTCTCTAAAAACCCAAGCTTTTTAATTCTTAACTTGGCTCTAGTGGGTCTAATTTAGTTGCCTCAGAATTTAGTACCTAGGGCTCAATCAAGAAAGTTTTAGCCCTAGTTACCTTAGTTGGATGAGTAGATAAAAATGTGTTGAAATGAAAATCAGGCAACTTGCTAAGTTACTAAATATGAAACGGGTAGCCCTAAGTTGATTGTTCTCTCTTTTTTTTCTTTTCAAGTTTTGAGGGAGTTAAGAGAGAGGGCTTATGGAAATTACCTGTTCCTTGGAGTGTCTGTTGTGCAGCTGCTCTTCTTTCCTTTTTGCTATCCCTGTAATAAGCACAACAAAAGAGAGGAGTTAGGTCAAATATTGGATCAAAAAGTTGTAATCAAAAGCTTTAAAAGTGCCCGTTGCTCCCCGGCAACGGCGCCAAAATGTTTATCGCACTTGATCGGGTTTTAAAGAATAACAGTTGTAATATAGCCGACAAAGCGTTCAAACAAATAGAGAATTTTATTACTCAAAAATCGAAGTATCCGAGGTCGAACACAGGGAGCAATCTCAGTACTTTTAAAAACTAGAGAATACAACTTTTAAATGAAAGACAATTGATTCAAAGAGAGATTTATAAAATGTTGCTAAAAAATAACAGGATTGGACATCTGATTTCTATATCAGACGTCTTAAATGTAGCTATTCTTCTTCCTGTTTTGATTCAGTTTTGGCCTTCTCTGTAGTCTTCCTCCTTACTTCTCTCTTCTGCCTTCTTCTTCTGCGTAGGCTCTTCTTTTCTTTTGATCTTACAGGTCTTCTTCTTCCTTTGATCTTCTTCCTGCCTTTGCTTCTTTTCTCTTCTGTCTTCTTCTTCTTTCTCTCTGCAGTCCTTTCTTCCTTCTCTTCCCTGCCTTGCTCAACCTCTTCTTCTGCTGCTGCTTCTTTTTCTTCTTTGGCTAAGTTTCTTCTCTTCAACGCCCGGCCTGCCTGCACAGGAGAGCAAAACCTACCCTGTCCTTCTCTACCCGCACGTCTCTCTCTCTCTGTGATTCACTCAAAGGACGCTCTCCCAGAGCCGCGGGTAATCGGGTCAGATTTCGCACCTAGGACCAGACGCACCGATGTGTGGGTGATGCGCGAGGTGTGCTCAGATAGGGTCGGGTCGGAGCCCACCAGATCCGTGAGGTGAAACCGCGGACGAGGCAAGCATGAGTAAGGTGAGGGACCTCACCCCTGCGCGTTTGGAGGCGAAGAGACAGTAACACAAAATCAATTTAAATCATACCTGCGCTTCGTATTTTGCCGATGTGGGACTATTAGTCCTGCCCTGCTCTCGCGCACGCCCGCAGAAGACCTTCTTCGATTGCCAAGGCTGCGGACTTCGCTGCGTTCCTTGCTAGACCAAATAACTTCGCACTGCTTGCCCGAGTCCGCTGCACCTGAAGCCTAGACGTCCTGAAGCCTGGAGCTGCTCCGCGTCACTGTCAATGGCGGCAGGGGCTTGAATACTGTCAAACACAAAACAAGCCTCTCGGCTTAATCAGATCAGCTGGGGACCTTCGTCGTGGCACGGCGAAGGTGGTGCACGGTGCAGCAGGTCGTGGGACGGCCTAGGCGTGCGTGCCTAGGTCGTCTTGTGACTGGAGGTGTGGGTGTGTTCGGGGGAGCATTGAGGAGGCGTAGAGGGATGGTGGATGGGCGGAGGTTGTTCGGTGAGGTGAGGCGGAGCCTCTGAGTAGGTCGGCGAGTCGTGCGGAAGTGTGGAGCGATGGGAGCGATTCGCCGGAGGGATGGAAGATGGCGGTGGTCAGGTGTGGTCAAGGGGTAATTAAATGAAATGTAAGGGGGAACAGAGAGAGGGGAAGAAGGGGAATGTATCTGGAGTTTTCTGGAAGGGAGAGAGGCAGTGGAGTGGACGGCACGTAGCTGCCGTCGTCGGAGAAGAAGAACCCTGAGGAAGGGAGCGGCGACGAGGACGAGGTCAGGGGAACGCGCGCTTGGTACGGCGCGACGCGGGAGGAAGAGGCAAAGTGGACTCTGCTGCTGGTATGGCAGCAGAGCGACGAGAAGGAGGGGAGGAGGTTGCCGGAGCTTGCGGGTTCCTTGGTCGGAGATGGAAGAGAAGAAAATTTGGGGGAATCTCTGCCAAGACAAGTCTGAAATTGAGCGGTCGGGTTTGGGGATTCTTTTATAGGTGCTGGCCGAACTTTCTAGTGCGTGGAGGGCGCGCAATCATCTCCGACAGCTCGCTGGAGAAGGAAAGTGGGTGGATACCCAAATCCCTCGTGCGTTCGCACGAGAGATTGGGATCAAATAAGAGATCGTGATAGGCCTCAGATGGAAGGGAATTCCTCAGAGAATCTTCCTTCCATTTCTGGGAGGGGATCTCCGAGGAATCAGAGAGTATTCCCTCTCTAATCCTTGCCGGAGAAGGATTCTGCCCCAACAATGGAAGGACTTGATTGCAAAGGTGGCGAGGAAATTAGGAAGTTCTCTGCAATGATTTTCAAAAGATAGGGACCAAATTGTGATTTGGGTGTACTAAATTGCAAAGTAGGTCAAGATGACCTCCCCTTAGGTCCAAATTTTGGTACAAACCTAATTTGGACCTAGGAAATCCAATGGTGAAGTTGGATTTTAGGTTTGACCATGTTCGACTGGACTTTTTACGTAAAAACCTAAATTAGGTTAATTAATGAGCTAGGACCCTAATCTAGGTCAAACTGGGTTCCAAAGGTCAAATTAATTGTTCTAAACCCTAGGGGATATTTTTTCATGATTTTTAGAGGATTTACTTGATTTTTATCCTGACTGGAACCTTGTTGATTTAAGCGGGTCTGTTTTAGGGTTATCAAATGTCATTTAATTCCTAGATTGCACATAAACCCATTTCTGATTGACTCAACCCACTTTTTATCTTATTTAGACCATTTGACCTATGTTTTGCCTCTGAGAAATTTTGTTTATGTACTGCAATGGTAAAATTACAGTTTTAACCTTTATTTCATGTTTTCTTCTCAAAACACTTATTCCTTCATTTAGGCCTTCTTCTAGGTTATGTAGGAGCTTTTATCTTCTTTATTATGTCAAAATGAGCTAGTTATGGCTCATGATGAGGCTCTCATCACCTCTCTCTCCTCTTCCTATTTCCCCCTCTCTATTTCTATTTTCACCCCTCGACGCTCATAGACCACCACCGTCTTCTCCACCTCCGGCAAACCACTGGCGAGGTGCTCTCGTCATTCCACGCATCCATCCACCTCGCCAAACACCTCAGAAGCTCCGCCACATCCGACTGATCATTTCCCCCTCTCCATCGACCACCACACTCTCCACACTCTTCCCCCGAACAAACCCATCTCCACAACCACAGAACGACCTAGGCACGCACGCCCAGGCTGCCCCGCGCCACGCCAACCACAGAGACACCTTTGTCGTGCCACGGCGAAGCCCCCTGTGTGATTTAACGAGGCCATAAGGCCGTTTGACTTGAGTACAGGTTTGGACCTTAGCCGCCATTAGAGTAGGCTTGAAGCAGCAAGCAACCTTCACTCCAGGCAGCCTCGCTTCAGGCTCCAGGTCCCAGGTGACGCGGGCACTCTTCGCGAACCACTCAAGCCCAGCAATTAGCTTTGGAGGACTTTGTAGCTTCGGCAATTGAACGCGACACCTGCGGGCGCGCGCAAAGAAGCAGGTGGGACATTTAGTCCTACCTCGGTAACTTTAGAGCGGTAACTTTAGAGCAGGTGGAGCGGTATAAGATGAAAATGTGTCAGGGGCTTATCGCCTCCTAACACGGGGTGAGGTCCCACTCTCCCCATCACACCTCATCTGCGCCCCACACTCCGTGGACCTGGTAGCCTGACCCGATTACCCGTGCACTCCTCGTGCACCACCCACGCCAGTGTTCCTGGTCCCAGGCGCGCTAACCCGACCCATTTATCCGAGATGGCTCTGGGAGAGCGAGCCTAAGAAAGAAAAGAGAGAGAGTTCGTGGGGGAGGGTAGGGGTAGGTCTTTGCACTTACAGGGAAAGGAAGAAGAAAGAGGAAGCTGAAGGAGAAGCTAAGGAAGGAAGGAAGCCACAGGTGAAGCTGCAAAGAAGAAGAAGGCTGAAGAGAAGGCACGGTTGAAGGAGAAGCTAAGGAAAGAAGAAGAAGCTAAGGAGAAGAAGCTGCAGAGGAAGCTAAGGAAAAAGGCTAAGGAAGGAGAAGGCAAAGCTGAAGAGGATCAGAAGCTAAGGAAAGAAGGAGGAAGCTACAGGTGCAGCCATAGAGAAGAAGAAGGCTAAAGAGAAGGAAAAGATAAAGAAGAAGACCAAAGCCAAGGAAGAAAGAAGAAGAAGAGAAGCTAAAGAAGGAAAGAAGAATAGAGAAGCCAAAGAAGAGAAAGAGAAGAATGAGACAAAGGAAGAAGTAAAAGAAGAAAGAAAAATCAATCTCTTTTAAGACGTCTGATTCTATAATCAGACGTCTAATTCTTTCCAAAGTTCTCTTATATATTTTCTAGCTACATTTGATTAACCATATACTCCTGCTTTACATTTTGAATTAGATTTTGAGTAATTTTATGTGTTCAAATTGCATCGATTCTTGAGAATAGTGCATGAACTCCATTTGCTCCTTGTGTTCAGCTTTGAACTCAAACTTCGAGTAATAAAATTTATTTATTTTCAAAGCGATTTCAACTATACTACGACGCATTACTTTAAACCAGATTTTGCCTTGTAAACATATGGTTCCCCTCGTGCTCTGTGACCTATCAAGTCAATACGTAATGAGTCATTTTGATTCTTTTCCTTTTGGTTCGAGATTATTTCCTCAAGAAATGACTCGTAGATTGGGTCTTTAAATGAATTTTCCCTATAATCTTCATCCCAAAAAGTGAATGCTTGGAGAGTGCATTTTGAATCATAAAACTCGAAATCTATAAAGGATTCATATTCTGGGTGAAGATCACTCTCAGTTTCATCCAATCTTGATTCCTGGTGGTCCTCAAAACAAAAAGTCTCCATATCCATGGGCTCTGAATCTGGTCCGTCACCATGTTCCCCAACATTCCTAGGTATATCCTCAAGTTCAAAGGTTAAGGCCTCCAATGTACTCATGTCATTATGCTCAACTAGATCATCATCTAGGATGTGAAAGGTTTCTAATTTAGGTTCTAGATTTTCTATTAAGGATATGGTCATGAGGTCCTGTATAAAACCTAGTTGTTCTGTCAAGCATTTTCCCTTTGTTTCCTCAAAAATATTAATCTCGGTATGTTGATTTCCTGAGGCAATTGTCATATGCCTTGATTCACAATTGGTTATGGCTCTCGCAGTCGCTAAGAATGGTTTTCCCAAAATCACAGGCATATCCTGTATCTGTTGTGGTGTCTCCATGTCAAGAATTAGGAAATCTGCTAGGTAGCTGAAATCCTTAACTTTAATTACCACATCCTCTATCATCCCAATTGGTGTGATCAGGGTTCGATTAGCTAGTTGCAAAATGACATGAGTGGGTTTTAGCTGTCCAATCTGTAATTTTTCAAATAGGTTGGTAGGGATGAGGTTGACTGAAGCGCCCAGGTCTAGTACAACTCGCTTGAAGTTTGTATCACCGATATTGTAAGGAATTAACGGGGTGCCTGGATCAGATTTCTTAGGAGGTAGACTGTTTTGGATTATGGCACTTATATTTTCAGATAGTACTACCTTTCCTAGTGTTTGTTCTTTCATCTCCCTTCTGGGTAAGTCAGGTGAGGTCGGGTTGAGAGCAAGGATATCAAGTGGTGGAATCGTGACTTGTGCATTCCTCAAAGGTCCCATTATATCATTTCCTGACAATCCTTTAGTGTGGAGGTGAGCTATGACCTGTGTTAGGAGAATAAATTGGCTATCCTTAGGGATGGTTTTCTGTTCTTTCATAACATTGATCATAGCACAATCATGGTGGGGAGGTGGATGGGGAAAAGTCAAACCTTACTGTTGCTGTGGGGGTAGGGTTGGGTAAGTCATGGTGTGTTTTGGCTCAGCTGAGGTGGATGGAGAAAACACGCAGGTATGAGTTGCTGGATCGGGTTGGGTATAACATGTTTGACCTTGGATTTGGTTTACAACATGTTTTTGGGTCAACATGTTGTTAGGATTTGGCAAAGGTTGGGAAGGAAGTGTGCCAAACTGGTGAGAACTTGCCAGCTGGGTCATTTGATTGCGAAGTTCAGTGATTTCTTCTTTGTGTTGTTTCTGCATGTCAACCAAGGTTTGAAGAATCAAAGATGTTTGATCTTCCTTAGGTTGTCCAGATTGGAAATTTTGAGTGGGCCTTAGTTGGGTGGGCTAATAAGGATGCGGAGCCTGTGGTCGGGGTTGAAATTGAGGTCTTGGATTCAGGTTATTTCCAGACCATAAAAAGTTAGGATGATTACATCATCCAAAGTTGTAAGTGTTGGAGAAAGGATTATTTTGAACGACGTGGAGATCCTCGCAGGTCTGAGGGGCTCCAAGATAATCAGGGTACGGGGGTTCAGAGTTCCCCCAACTGTGGTGGGCTGACCCGCAGTTGCCTCCGAAGCCATAATCAGATAGGGGTGGATATATATCCATCCCTGGGGACTGGTAGATGTTGTGTGCAGCCTCTCTTCCCGTGGGCGGGTGCGCGTATGTGCTCTGAGGTGCAGAGGTGAATTTGTGTAGATGATGAGTAATGTCGTCCACCTTCTTCTCGATAATGGAGACCTTATCCAATTGACTGGCTACCAACTCCAGATCAACGGATGCAGAAAGGCCTCGGGATTTGTGTACCCCCCGATTGTTTGTCAATGCGTGGGTGGATGTCCGGTCGTACGCACCCAATGACTCATTGTTCAGGGAGTTCTTGCACATGTTCTCGAGAATTTCCCAGATCGTGTCCTCATGTTGACCCATGATGCTACCACCACAGGTTGCATTGACAAAGAGCTTGATGTCTTCACAGAGTCCGTGGTAAAAGGATTGGACTTGTTCCCACTTTGAAACTCCATGATGGGGGCACTTACGCATGATATCCAGAAAACAATCACATGCCTCATGTAGAGATTCTCCTACTCCTTGGGAGAAGTGCGTGATTTGGTGCCGCATCATATTTGTACGACCAATGGGGTAGAATTTTGTAAGAAGGCGGTCTAAAGTTCTCCCCATGTGTTGATCGTGTGTGGCTGAGTCTGAAACCAGTGAACGACTTTTTCTACCAGAGAGAATGAAAAGAGTTTTAAGAATAATCCATCTCGATTCTGTACATCTGCCCCAAAAGTGTGGGCCAAATGTTTTAGGTTTTTGATGTGCTGGAAAGGATCCTTAGAGTTCAAGCCATGAAATTTTGCGGTCATATGAAGCATGCTAGGTTTAAGATCCACCTCGGCTCCTCCCACGAGAATGATGATTCGGGATTCGATCTCCACCGCTACAGGATTATAGTGATCTCGCATTTGAGGACGCGGTGGTGGGTTGATGATGGCATTGATTTGATTTCAGAAATCATTTAATTTTTGCTCAATGTTAGGTTGATCTTCTTGGTGATCCATAGCTGATAAGGGGGAAGTAGGTTCTGAATCAAAAGATATGTCAATGTGATTAGGTTGTTGCACAAACACAGAACTCAAGGCTCAACCTCGACGAGAGTGAATAGCTAATGGAGGCCTCAAGGATGGTCTTAAGGACCTCCTCTCGAACATACACCGATGGAGTAGATGAGGGATAGCAGGTAATGGACCCAATCAAGACACCCAAAAATTTTGGATGACTGTAGAGGATCGGGGCGGATGATACCCCTAAGTCAGAAAGCTGCCCACTTGAGAATTACCTGGGCAGCCAGAGAGGGAGAGTCCTGCGAAGACCCCTACACTGTAGAGCGCCCCCACGAGTTACAGGGTTTCCCCCACCCGACCTCTCTTGTCACTGAGGATCCAGGTAGACCAGAATGGAGACTTGACCTCTTAAGTCTACCAGTTTTAAGTTAAGTGCAAAGGTGCTTATGATTTCACTTGAACTTTAAGATTGTTTTGTGCAAGGTGACCTAATTTGAAGATTAGTTAACCCAACAAGGTGGGTCAACTTCACCTATTTTGTCCTTTGAGAAATTTAGGTTCCTCTTTTAGTGTTCAAATGAGATTAAGAGCCTTCTTTTAGGGTTTGCTTGAATAGATCAATTCAACCAAGACTTAGGTACACACTATTTGGGAAGGTTAATTCTTGATTAAGCAAGTGTGTCTCTAAAACCCTAAACTAAAAATCCTAGTTGTCTCTTGATTGGTCCAATTTTAATTCGTCAAAATATGATACCTAGGGCTCAAGCAAGAAGGTGATAGCCCTAGATACCTTAGAACCCTAAGTAGGTGCACAAATCAGGGTTTGGATGTTCTCTAATCAGAATGTATCAAATCAGGCAACTTGATTATTTGTCTAAGAATAGAATGCAAGTTGAACCTAATTGATTTGTTTCCTCTTTCAGCTTTTTTCAGAATCAGGGCTTAGGGGAAATTGGATGGAGTTTACCTGCCCCTGGAGTGGCTTATGTGCGGCTAATCTTCCTCCAATGAATCCCTAAAACAGATCACAATCAAAAGAGATAGAGCAAGTTAGTACCAAATCAAATATTGCAATCAAGAGATCAAAATTGTACGTTGCTCCCCGGCAACGACGCCAAAATGTTAACTGGCAAAATCGATGTTATAAATGCTACGTCGTAGTATAGGTCAAAATTGCTTGAAAATAAATAGAATTTATACTCGAATGAAAGTCCGAGGTTGAACACAAAGAGCAATTAACAAAATGATTCTCAAGATTGCAATTCAACACAAAATAAGTAGTTTATAACAAAATTCCAAGCAGTAATGATATATAAATGAAAGCATATGTCAGATAGTGCAAAAAGAATGGGGTAAAATGGAGATTTGAATCACCAATTACCCCTCACAATAATATCAAATATTTCAATAGTATTAAACAATTTAATTCCACGTAGGATAAGTGCATAGTGCACTTTTGCTGAAGCTCAGAGCCTTCTTCTTTTGTTTGCTTCATCCCTTCTTCTTCTGTGCCTTCTTCTCTTCTTTCTCTTGTCTGGCTTCCTCTCCTTCTCTTCTCTGTGGCTACTCTTCTTCCTTATCTTCACGCACAAGGGGAAGGGTTCTTTCTTCAAACAGCTAAGTGTCAGCCGCTGAACCACAAAGCAAAACCCCCCTTGCCCCTACGCGCTCTCACTCTTTCTCTCTCTGGGATCCGCTCTCCCAGAGCCTCGGGTAATTAGATTCGGGTCTAAGCGTACCCGAGACTAAGGCTGCAGGCGTGATATTGCAGCTGAGGAGTGAACATGGCTTAGGCAAGTCAGGTTTGCGCCAGGCCCTCGAGTGACAGGTCACAGGCAAGGTGCAGGTGAAGGGGCGTACGGGGACCTCACCCCCTATGCCAATTGAGGCGATAAGCTTGTATGACAAAAACAATATATGCGGTGTCGCACGTCTACCAACTTCCGAGGTGGGACTAAAGTCCATGCTTCCTTCTGCGTGCAGCTGCAATGGATGATGCATTCAATTCCAGTCAAAGGCCCGGTCAAATGGCCAAATTGGTCCCTGGGTCGTGTTCCTGGAGGGATTCTACAGCGCCTGGGACTTCCACCTGGGGTTTGCAGGTGCTGAAGCAAGCTTGAAGCAAGCTTAAGTTCCTCGTCAACGGCGGGTGAAGTCCTGATCCCTGAAAACACAAGAACGGGCTTTTGGCCTTGTCAGAAACGTTCGGCAGGATCGCAGTGAGTCAACGAACGTGGTAGTTAGTGTAGCGTGGAGTGAGAGTGGCTGAGGTGGCCGGATGGTGACGGAGTTGGTGCGCGATGGTGGGTCTGTTCGATGGGCGATTTGGGTGAGCGAAATGGTGAATAGGTAGAAAGGTTTTCAAGAGGATGGTATGGCGAAGGTCGTGAGGTGGTCGGCGAGGCTTTTGGAGTAGTGGAATGGGCAGGGAGCCTCTCCAAAGGTCTGGTCGGAGCGGAGGATGATGGAGGTGAACGATGATGTCAAGAGGATATTTTTGGGATTTTTGAGTAGGAAATTAAACAAGAGACCTAGGGAACTAATTTATGAGTCCATTTTAATGGACTATTGTTACGCCTAAGTAATTCAATTCCAACATTGTATGTTTGTTAATAATCACATTAGGTCATTAAATGATTGCATGTGTCATTATTTAAGTTTACATTTATTCTATTGCTTATTATGTAATTATTTTATATTTCATGCAGGTCCCGCAACAACACACTCGTTACATCTCCTCCACTTAATCTACTCCATCAAGCTAATAATCGGGAAGAAGAGGGAGGAGGATCAATTGTGGAAAAGAACAGGGGGTGAAAAGATATTCCCCCCCCCCCAAATCTCTCAACCCACGGCTGGCCTCAACAACCCCATCAACAGCCGCTGGCCATGTTTAGTAAGGGATTTTGAAAATCCCTTGACTTGCGCGGGGGGAGGAGAGAAAAAGAGAGGCGGAGGGGCTTGGGAGGGAGGAAGACCATCGTGAAGAAGAAGGCATGCACTATGAAGAGGACGTGCACTGTGCGCACCAACAACTTCCACCGCCTGCCCACCGCCAGCCCAGGCTACCTTCACCATTCCACCGCACGCCTGCAGGTAGCCAAGCACCCTTGCAAGCCTGCAGCTGTGTCCCATTGCCAGCCTGCACCCACGCCCTCACCAGCCCCCCCCTCACCGCGCCAAGCAGCCACCAACGCCTTCACCAAGCGCACTCTAGCTTGCACCCCCCCACGCTCCACCATCTCCTAGAGTAGCCGTGCGCCCTGCAAGCATAGCACCTCCCACCACGCGCCTGCAACTGCACTACTGCCTCACCATCCTCCCGCAGTACCGCAACGCTTCTGCCGCAGCCACGCACCCTGCAAGCAGCACCATCCACCACATGCCCTGCAGGCGCACCCTCGTAAGCCTGCCCTCGCAAGCCTATCCTCACCGCACCCACGCGTGGCTAAGCCACGCCCGCAGGCAAACAGCACGCAAGCAGACTGCCCGCGCGTAGCCACCCACAGTGCAGCCGCCTGCAGGCAGCCCAGCACACCCAGCAGGCGAGCCCTAGCATGCCCTTGCCTGCACGACCATAGCGTAGCAACCACCCGTAGGCAACTGCTCTTCCTCCTCTCCACGCATGGCTCTTCTCCTCCAACAGAGCACAACAGGCCGATGGCTGTTCTCCACCGTCCGACTGCCGCTAGCCACCTCCGGCCACCACGTCACCACCATCGCGAAGCACTCGTCGAGGTGCACCATCCTGTCGATTCTCGTCGTCAACCACGCACGGCCGTTCAAGCAAGGAAGAGAGAGGAGAAAACCTCTGTTTTCTCTCCAATTAAAATTTACATTGCATGCCATTGCCATTTTGATATTATTATTTTATTCGAGCCACATTGCATGGATGCACTTATAGTTTCATGAATTTACTTAACTTGTGTTATGTGCATCATTCAATATTGAAATTCAAATCAAATTTGCATGCAAATTAACTTTACATGATATGCCACTACACATGCATCATATACATATTTTTGGGAGATTAATTCCTAACATGAAAATTGCATAAATAGCCTTGAACTTTTAAGGAAATTTCAAGCTCCATTTAGAGTAGCATATTCCTTGCATTGAAGTCGCGAAGTTGTCTGCAAACATTCTAATCATCTACTTGTGAATTTATTGGTTCTATTCCTCCCTGTGGATGTGACATTTTTATTGTGGTTAAAGTTGATATTTATTTTAATTTTTGATTAAGAGATTTTCTACCACATAAAACACAACGACATATCACTTTAGTGCTATCATCTTCATAAATAAGCGAGAATCCCTCCATCACTAATATAACCCTAAACTAACTGACGAAAGAGGGAGAATGACGTCGATGTTGGTAGGTCGACGTCGGAGAAGAAGACACTCCAGTAGAGGGGGATGGCAACGACGACGGAGAGAGAGAAGCACCCGCTGGTATGGCGCGACGTAGAGGTAAGGAAGGAGGATCTGCCACCAATATTGCGGTCAAATGAAGGATGAAGACGGAGGAGGTTTCCTAAGCTTGAGGAGCTTTTCGGCCTGATTAGGAGGAAGGAATTGAGGGTGTTCCAGGACAAAATCAAGCTTTAGATCTTTGGTCTGATCTGGGACGTCTTTTATAGGCCTCTGGAGGGTGTTTTGAGCTTGGGAAGCAAGCTTCCCAAGCTAGAAAAGTTTGCTGGAGATAGAAATTGAAATATACCCGAATATCTCATGCGTTCGGATGAGAGATTGGGAAGGTTTAGGTCTTAGGATTTGGCTCAAAAGGAAGAAAATTCCTTAACGAACTTCCCTTTCAAATCTGAGAGGGATTAGTCAAGGAATTAAGGAGAACATGGCATATTAAGGTCGCCAGAGTTGTGAGATTAGGATTCATGGAGGTAGGGACCTTTTTGAATAAAATGATGATAAAGATAGGGGCCTTTGTGTAAGAAATTCAAAAGCTAAGGACCCATGTGGAATAAAGGAAATCAGACTTGGACCAAAGTGCAAACTAGGTTGAAAAAATCTCAGATTGAGCCCAAATTTTGGCAAAAACCTAATTTAAACCTAAGGAATCCAATGGTAAAGTTTTATTTTGGTTTTGACCTAGTTTGACTGGATAATGTTTAAAATTATCTAAATTAGGGCAAATGTCTGTCTGAGACTCTATTTTAGGTCAAGATGGGTTCCAAGGGTCAAATTAAAGGTACCAAACCCTAGAGAATATTTTTTTATGATTCTTAGAGGATTTAGGCAAATTTTATTCTGACCAAAACCTTAGTTAATTAAGCAAGTCTGTTTTTAGGATTTCAGATGTCCATTAATTCCTATAACACATAAAAATCCTTTTCTGTCTGTTCTAACCCACTTATTAGAGTCTTAAGACCATTTGACCTTTGTTCCACCCCTGATAGAACTCGTGGTTATTCTATTTTTCTAATAGAATGATAAATTTGCAGAAATAACCCTGTAATCTTATTTTCTTTTCAAATCAATGTTTTATGCCATTAAGACCTTCTGATGGATATATAGGAGCTTTTACTAACTTAATCAGATAAAAATGAGCTATTTATGGCTCATGATGGTGTTCCCATCATCTTCTGAGTGTCATAACTTCATTCACATCCATTCTGAGAGAAGAACATTAAATTAGGGTTAATTTTGTAGTTATAACATCATATCATGAAAGCTGAGTAATCACAGGGTCTTTTAGGGGTTAATATAAGGTAAAATAAATATTAAATACTAATAAGGGGGTCCACACAAATAGAAACGGGATTGCACGCATTTCGAGAACCAATACAGCACCCAAAATCCTAATTTCAGACCCACTTAAATTACAGAAGTTCTGGTTAGGATAAAATTAATATAAACCTCCTAAAATTTATATAAAAATATTCCTTGAGGTTTGGTATCCTTAATTTGACCATCTGAACCTATTTTGACCTTGAATAGAGTCTCAGATGGATTTCTGCCCTAATTTGGGTTTCTATGCAAATTACCCAGTAAAAATTGGTCAAAAATCAAATACTACTTTAACACTAGATTATTTTGGTCAAAATTAGGTTTGTACCAAATTTTGGACTCAATCAGAGTCCATCCTGATCGAGTTTGCATTTTAGTCCCAAACCTCTATTCCTTACATTTAAACCCTTAGCTTTCATCTTTTCTTTTCAAATACTCCCCTAGCTTCTCACCTCTCTTGCAAACAGGTCCAAACGCCATTGTCTTCTTCATGAAGCAGAGAGAGGAAACTCACAGCTCCTAAACCCAAACTGCTTCATTTATTCCTGCAAATTGATTAATGAAATCTCAACCAAAAATTGCCAAACTTGGCAAAATTGATCCCCCGATCATTCCATGTCGACTAAGATCTTATTTGAGGCCAATCATGGCCAGAAATTGCACCAGTGAGCTTGAGAAAACCAAGCTCTGTAGGCGATTCAGGACACCTTCCTTTTAGGCACGTCAGGGGAGAGAAACCTCACCTATAAAAGAGATCGCACCTGTTTAATCCGTCCTTGTCAAGTTTTTGGCGCACAACCCCTCTCTTCTCCTTCATCCTCGGCCACCATTAACGAAGGCCTGGAGCTTCACCAATCCCCTTCGTTAGCTACTCCCACATACCATAGGGAGAGGGCATTCTCTCTACCCTCCTCGCCGTGCTTCCGAACAAAGAAGGCAACCCAATTACCTCCTCGTCGGCTCCATCTTCACCTCCTTCGTCCACAACTCCAGTGTACCTGTGGCAAGCTTCCCCGAACCTCCATTCATCCAATTACCTGAGGGCTTCTCTCTCTACCCTCTAATTAGGTTTAGGCTAAATCTTAGGTCTTAATTCCTTCTCCTCCTTCTCTGACTCCAGCAACCACCTCCATGACTGCCTTCATCACCAGAACTCCCCCATCCCGTTCCACCCAAATTAGGTTGGGCAAGAGTTCATGCACACCTCCACTATACTTTTGCCCAACCTAATTTATTACTTCAACGCCGCCATCTCCTTCCCCGACTCCGTTCGCCGATGCTTTGCTCACCTTCACGCTCCGGCCACTACACTACATATCAAACCAAATCACATCCACCATTGCCTTCGCCACATCACAGCGAAGGTTTCCAGCCATTTAATTGGGCCCTAGGCCGTATTATTTTGCAGGTCATCGTCGCCATCGTCGGTCGTATTCCCCAACGTCGTCAGTCGCCGTCCAACACCTGCAAGCTTCGCCTCCACCTTCAATTGACGCGGCTTGGCTCCCTGATGAAGCCCAGACCCTCAATTGAGTGAGGGAGGACCAGCAACAGTTGCAATCGAGGGAACAACCTCTGCTGCTGTGCACAAAGAGAAGGTGTGGAACATAGTCCCACGTCGTATGCTGATAGACTCACGTAACTACTTAAGTTTATTTTGGGAACTGAGCTCTTCGCGCAGTACACCAGGGGTCGGGTCCCTACTTACGAACTGCTCTCACGCCTCGCCCGTGCACACGACACGCAGGTCTGGCCACTGCTTAGGATCCGATTACCTAACTTCTTACCCGAACCTGTACCTAATTATCAGAGAAGAAAAAGAGAAGAGGAGAGATCTGTGAGGAGGAGGGGGAGGGTTTTGCACTACGTGTCTTAGGTGTGAGCTGAAGGAAGAGGAGGTGTACACTTAACTTTGAGGAGAGTTTGCCTTGGTCTTGAGAAGGCTTGAAGAAGAAAGGTTCTTAAGAGAGCCTTGTGCTTTGTTGATGCTGTGCTTCTATTAAGTCATCTGATGCCTTGTTCCTGGTGTCTGAAAGGTTGACTCTGGTACACTTGGAACATTTAAATACCTAAGTTGAATTGATTGAGGTACTGTTGAATTATTTGAGTAATTTGAATGTTGGGTATATGCTTAATTAGAAGGATAAAAATGGTGATCTAAATCACCACTTTTAGATTTCTTCATTTCTTTTTGTCCTTTCTATGTCATGAGATAATTTAATCTATGTTTAAATGCTAATCTGACTAGTTTATTTATTGAATATCTGATGCTTAATTTTCTATGTTCATTTATTCTGAATGAAGATTAATATGTGAATTCCACATTTGCTCCATGCGAACGACCTCATACTCCAATTAGAATCTGAGTTTTATAAATTTAAGTGTCTGTATGATTTTGTCGATTATACTACAACGCATATACTTCTTAACACTCGACGAAACCGTACCAACATAAACAAAAATGAATGAAATGATTAAGTCGGACTAGGTGGGCCTGTAAAGCCTAACACCTTGAGTTCTTAAGCAGTGGACTCATGGATGTGGGTTGAACACCCAAGAGATTGAGGTAGCTAGCAACTACTAGTGATCAACCTTGGAACTTGAATAGTTCTAAGTTGCGATGACAAGGTACAGATTGTCATCGAAATGAAGTACTTGTGTGTACTTGAATCCAACTTGACATGAGGAGCTTGTAGAGAGAAGCTCCATAGGTGCCCACAAGTGCGGATGATGCATGGGTACCTGGTTCTCGTAGCATAAGCTTAGAAGGTGCCTGTACGAGTGGATGATGCCAGGGTACCGTAAGGGATGATGGGGACCTCATCTGATGGAGGATTGAGAGGGTACATCCAGAGTGTGAGCTTCTAATAAGAGCGTTGACAAGACCTGACAATGTCTAACCAACCCTATACTTTGATATGAAATGATCTAAAATGATCAATGATCGGACTTCATTGTTGCATCGAAAATCGTCGTAAAAATATCGCATTGTAGTATAGAGACGAAAATCAATGTGACATTTAAATTTATAAGCTCAAAAAATTGTGAGTTCCGAGGTGTTTGGAAGGAGCAAATGTAACAAATCAATCATCAATCACAATATTAAAAAATAAAAATGCAGATGAATCAAATAATCAAAATGATATTCAATATAGAGCAAGAATGTATCTCAAATGTTAGGGACAAAATATAAAAATAAAGGACTAAAAATGGTGGTTGAAACCACTAATTAAGCCCTAGAATTAAGCATTAATCCCCATAATACTCAAGATCTCAAATAACTCAACATTAGTCACTTAACCAGGTCAGACCAATGATTCAATATCTTCACAGTGCCTCAACCAAGGTCAGACGTCAGCCAAGCACATTAGAAAACTTAAATATGAAGTGCAGATCACCTTCTCTAATTTCAAGCTAAAAATTCCCCCTAGGCATGAATCCCAAGGTCCAAAACCTCCCTTAGGCTTGCGCCCAGGCACGCACTCACGTGTGCGTGCAAGCGAGCGTGTGTGTATGCGTATGGGTAGGGTAGGTGATGAGAACATCATCATGACCCCTAACTAGCTCATTTTGACCTAAGAAAGAGAATAAAAGCTCCTACATAACCTAGAGAAGGGCCTAATTCAAGAAATAACTGTTCTGTGAAGAAAACATGAAACAAAGGGTAAAACTGTAATTTTACCATTGCAGTACATCAATGGGATTTCTCAGGGGCTAACATAGGTCAAATGGTCTTAATAAAATAAAAAGTGAGTTGGTTCAGTCAGAAAAGGGTTCATGGGCAATCTAAGAATTAAATGACATCTTGCAACCCTAAAACAGATCCGCTTAATTCAACAAGGTTTTGATTAGGATAAAAATCAACTAAACCCTCTAAAATTCATGGAAAAATATTCTCTAGAGCTTATAACCTTCAATTTGACCTTTGGAACCTATTTTGACCTAAGTAGGGGTCCTAGCTAATTATTTGACCTAATTTGGGTTTTTATGTAAAATGTCTAGTCAAACGTGATCAAAACTAAAATTCAACTTCACCATTGGATTCCTTAGGTCCAAATTAGGTTTTTAGCAAAATTTGGACCTAAGGGGAGGTCACCTTGACCTACTTTGCAAAATAGTCCATCCAATTGCATTTTGACCCCTAGCTTTTGAAAATCATTGCGCAGACCCCCCTAACTTCCTCGCCACCCTTTGCAATTAGGTCCCTCTACCATTAAAGCAGAGGAGTCCTACTCCGGCGAGGATTCAGGGAGGATTGCTCCCTGATTCCTCAGAGATCTCTCAGATTTGAAAGGGAGATTCTCTGAGGAATTCCCTTTCATCTAAACGCAATTCCAGGATCTGATTTGCACCCAATCTCTCGTGCAAACGCACAAGAGATATGGGTATCTCCCACATTCCTTCTCCGGTGAGGACTCTTGCGCTTGGAAGCTTGCCTTCCAAGAACAAGAGCCTCTGCCAGCACTTATAAAAGGACCCTCATCTCCAGTCGCTCAGAATTAGCTTGGCTTGGCCGGAGAACCACCTCCGATTTCTTCCCTTCTCCTCTGGCCAAGTGTCCAGCAAGCTCCAGCGATTCCTCCTCCTCCTTCTCGTCGCTCTGCAACAATACCAGTGGCAGAGACATCTCCGCCTCCGTCGTCCGCGTCGCGCCATACCTGCGCACATGCCAAAAGCCCCTTCATCGTCGCCGTTCTCCCTCCACAGGAAGCTTCTTCTCCGGCAGCGACAGGTACGGCCAACAACTCTCCTGCCCCCTTTCATCCACTTAGTTAGGTTAACTCTCTTCCCCTCCCTCCTCTCTTTATTTCCCCTTCCTTTATTTCTATTTTTATCCCCTCGACGCCGCTGATCACCACCATCGTCCTCATCTCCGGCTGACCACTGGCGAAGGCGCTTCCATTGCTCCGTGCGCCCACACGCCTCACCAGACCCCTCAAAACCTCTGCCATCATCCACTAATCCTTATCCACATCTCCATCGACCGCCAACACCTCCCCAAGTGCCCACCAAACACACGCACTTTCACGGCCACAGAGCAACCTAGGCATGCACGCCTAGGCCGCCTCGCGGCTAGCCACCCACCGCTTCACCTTCGCCGTGACACGACGAAGCTCCCCATGTGGTTTGATAGGGTCTCAAGGCCGTATTTGTGCGTTTCAGGTTCGACCCCCTTTCCGCCATTGAAGCACGAGCAAGGAGCTTGCAAGCTTGCTCTAGGTTGCGTTGCTCTAGACAGGAGAGGTCCAGGTGATGCATGAGGAGTGCACGCACACGTCCGGCAAGAGAGCAGCCTTGAGAGTGAGCCCAGCTGTAGCAATTGAGTGAAAACACCCCTGCGGGTGTGCGAGCGAAGTGGGTGGGACTTTTAGTCCCACCTCGGAAAGTCAGGAGTGCGCAAAGTCGTTTATATTGAATTTGTGTTTCTAGCATGTTGCCTCAGAACACGGGGTGAGGTCCCCTCGCCCACGTCACACACCTCATCCGCGACCCACGCCTACGCCAACCTAGCCGACCTGTTTACCTTGTACTCCTAACGCACCACCTACGTCGGTGCGCCTGGACCCGGGTGTGCGTAACCTAACCCGTATACACGATTGACTGGCTCTGGGAGAGCGAAGAGAGAAATAGAGAGAGTGTGTACGCGGGGAAGGATAGGGGTAGGTTTTGCTCTTCGCTGTGCAGGGAAAGAAAGAAGGAAGAGGAATCTGAGGCCAGAGAAGGAAGGAAGCTGTAGTCGTAGAGAAGCTAAGGAGGAAAAGCAGAAGGACTGAAGGTTGAAGCTGAGGAAAGGAAGCACGGCTGAAGAAGGAAAGAGAAAGAAGGAAATCAGAGGCTAAGGAAGGAGAAGGCGCAGCCAAGCTAGAGACGAAAAGAAGAGGTATTGTAGCAGAGACGACACTGTAGCTGAGGATCTGAATGTAGAAGCTGAGGAGGCTACGGAATAGAGAAGCTAAAGGCCAAAGTTAGAGAAGGAAATCAAAGAAGAAGAAAGAAGGATCGGCTAAAGAAGAAAGAGAAAGCTAAGGAAAGAAGAGAAGCCAAGAAGGAAGAAAAGCCAAAGAAAGAAAAGAAGAAAAGGAAAGAAGAACCAAAGAAAGGAAGAAGAGAAAGAGAAGAGAAGATCCAAAGAAGAAGAATCAAATATTTTTACATCTGATTAAATTTCTCTTTTATTGCTGCAATTCTATTCATAAACTCCTGCATCATATTTTGAATTAGATTTTGAGTAGATTTAAGTGTTCAAATTACATTACTAAGATTAGTAAATAAATTCCATTTGCTCCCTGTGTTCGACCTCGGATACTTAGGTTTTCGAGTAATAAAAACTTCTTATTTGTTTACAAGGTGATTTCACCTATACTACGACACAAACAACATTTTATCTTTAAAACCTTAATCTCGCCTCCTGGCAACATTTCAACTCCATTGCTGGGGACACTTTCGATTTTCACTTTTCGCACTATTGATTTCGTCTTGTGTAAACAGTAGGGGACCCGATCCCCTGTGATCGTGGGCACGCAAGCAATAGCAGCGAAATGTTATGAAGACGTTTTGAAATCATCTTTTAATGATGTGGGACAATTGTTGGAGCTTTCTTCGTGTGTGTGTAGTTGCTGATGTCGCTCACTAATTATTGTTGTAGTGTCATTGCGGTGCTCAATTGGAGGTACAATGCTGCTCAAGAGATGAGGCTGCTTTGATTGAGGGTGTTAATAGGTCGAAAGGTGGCCAAAAAGAGATGGACATAGTCGGAGAAGATGGTGGCAGACGCCCGGCGAGTACCTGCAATCACGAAAACGGTGGTGGTTGGCAGTGGTGGCAAAACTTTCTCAGAAGCTTCGTCAGACCTCTACGAGTGTAGTGGTGGCAGTGGTGTGGTGGTTAGCAGTGTAGGGCGGCCGACCGATGTCAGAGAATGCGACAGAGATGTGAGGTGTTCGGCCGGTCAATCAGGAAGCAAGGCCCTCAATTTCTTGAGGGCTTTTTGGCCTAGGAGGTGAGGTGAAGCTAATGGAGTTGGTGGTGAGTGGTTTGGCGGTCTGTGGCACTGGTGCGAACTCACCGGAGCTTGCATCGGTCGTGGAGAAGATGGTGGGGGAGAGGGTGGTTTCATGGTTGATCTTAGGTTCTAAGGACATAGAAGTTGTTGGTGCAAGGGAACCATGATTGTTTATTTTGATGATAACAAAACACTTGTTATTTAACATTTGCTTTTGAGTCCAAGATTTCAGGATAATTGCAAATAGATACAAATGTAAAGACGGAATTCAAGCTCACATCCATGGCCGATTGGAGGAGCTTGACGGAGGAGACAGAGCTTCGCAAGGAGTGATAGCTTGAAGAAGGCATGAAGACAAGAATATGAAAGATTTCATTTTATCTTGTTCTATGTATCCTTCTTTTGTTGCTCTTTATTCTTTCTTTCTTAGAGTCATGTTAAAGAGCCTCAAAGTACCCTTGCAGTATTCTTAGGAACACTTGCACAACCCTCGGATACTTAGGTTTTTCGTAAAGACCTAGAAAAATCGGAATAGGCTTCAGACAAACTTTTCAAATGTCTAATCTGATAATCAGACGTCTGATAGTGAACTTTAAGACACCTGAATGTTGAATCAGACGTCCAAACCTGTAGGGTTGGTCTTAGAACCTTCTGTCTGTTGATTTCAGATGACCGACCCTTAGTCCAGACATCTTAGCAGACGTCTGATGACTTTGCCAGACATCCAATTAGTGGAACGTTGGCTTAGAAAATGATTGTTGAGGTTTTGACCTTTTATCTTCTATAAGATGTCCTTAGAGGACTCCAGACGTCTACTAAGTAGCTGTTTTTCCTCGATTGACCCTAAATCGCTTTCCTAGACGAATATAGCTGTTTGGACGTCGGGAAATCAATTCCTGCAGTTTTCTAGGTTTCCAAATGTCCAGACCTAGTGCCAGACGTCCTATACGTCGTCTGATTGATTTACATTAGAGCCCCTATTTAGGTTTGATGAAAGTTAGTAAGGAAACCTATCTAGTATTAGACATCTAATATAGTTTCCAGACGTCTTAAACATGACTTCCAGATGTCTGATCTTTTTCCCAAACGTCTGATGACCCTATCAGAATCATTAATGATTCTGATTACGGCCTGTTCTGCCTTGGGATAATTCCGAACAGCTATGGAAGCCTTCCAAGGCCTTCCAAAGCCTTCTTAGGCCACCTATAAATAGAGGGGTAGCCCTCCCTTGTTAATACACACCTAGAAAAACTACTTTCCACTATATTGTGTCCAATTGATCATTAGAAGAGTTGTTTCTCTCCAAGCCTTAGTTCTACATCAAGAGAGCATCATCTAGCTGAGCACCCGCTCTCCCTCCGAGATTACGAGAGCGACGAAGTGCTGCCGCATAGTTCACGCATCTGTTTCAAGTCGACACACTTCCAACAAAGGGAAGTAGTCTTTACCTGTAATAGCTAGGTTTATCTTTGTGGCACTATAGGTCTTGTTTGTAATTTATCTTTGTTATTGTGTTGAGTATTCATCTTGCGAATTCCCGTCTCCATCGAGGGACAAAATACTCCTCGTGAAGAGGAGGGGTTTGAGAAATGCTACCCTCATACTTGTAGCATGGTTGTATAGAGGTTGAACTACCCTCGTTAAAGTAGTTCGTTAATGGATTTTGATCGACTCGATCGATCGAAAAATCCTAACTCCAGAGGATTAGGTGGTAGTCTTCACCCGATTTGGGTTTCCACATAAAAATACCTATGTATCTCGTGTGATTGCATTTTGTGAGATTGAATTATATTTATTTCCGCATTATTTCTTTTATCACGTAAATCTCACCCCCTCCCGTAGGAACCAACATTTGGTATCAAAGCAGGTTTCCATTTTTAAGGACTAACATCCTCAGAAGATCAAATCATGGAGGGGAGCATCTTCGCAACAAGGCAATCGATGGGGCAATCTACAGTCTGACCGTCATCCTTTGATGGAAACAACTACATCTACTGGAAGTTGTGGATGAAGATGTGGCTTCAAGCCACCTACTTTACTCTATGGGGATGTTGTGAAACCCCATACGAAGTCCCGACGAGACCAGAGAGAGGTCATTCGCAACAGCAAACCTGTAAGCTTTCCCTCAACGCGAAAGCGATGAACGTGTTGTACTGTGCGCTCAGCACGGAGGAGTTCAACTGGATATCACAGTGCGCCACTGCATATGAGGTATGGCACACTCTAGAGATAGCACACGAAGGTACGTCAAAGGTAAGAGCCTCTAAGATCAATATCTTATTTCAAAAATTTGAGTCTTTTTCCATGAAATCTAATGAGTCTCTAAGTGAGATGAACACTAGGTTCACTCTTATAGTGAACAATCTTAAGGCATTAGGAAAGACCTTCATCAAGGGGGAGCTTCAAGGGAAGCTTCTTCGTTCCCTTGGGCCGGAGTGGGAACAAAAGGTCACCACTATTGAGGAGGCAAATGAAGTGGAGGAGCTAAACATGGAGGATCTCCTAGGCAATCTAATGGCCTACAAGACGAAGTTGAAGCAGAAGAACAAGGATGCACTGGAACCAAGACTGAGGAAGTCTCTCACATTCAGAGCCGCTTCGGACACCGAGGTAAGTTCCGATGAAGAAGACTTTAAATTTTTACTTAAAAAATTTTCCAAGTTTTGTAGAGATTCCAAGAAAGAGAAGGAAAAGGAGCAAGGAAGCCTAAGACATTGCTATCATTGCAACGAAAAGGGGCATCTACGACCTAAGTGCCCTCTTCTCAAGAAGGAGAAGAAAAAGGAGGAAGAGAAGTATAAGAAGAAGGTGTTCCAAGCTACTTGGGATGACTCAAGCTCGAAAGAAGAAGAAAATCCCGAGGAAGAAATCGCTTGCACGGGTTTCATAGCCATGGCAAATGATAGCGAAAGCGACTCCGACAATGAGGTAAACTCAGATTTACAAGATTCCTTTGATGAGCTTTTTGAAATTAGTAAGTCATTAAAGGAAGAAAATAAAAACATTAAACAGAAACTTAGCTTCCTAAAATCTGAAAATGATAGGTTAGAAATTAAACTTAAGGATCTAGAAACTAGTTCTAATACTAAGGATAATAACTTATTGTCAGAAAATAGAGACCTAATCAATTAAAATAGTAAGTTGATTGAGGAAAATGCTAACTTAAAAATTGAAATTTATAGTTTAAAAACAAAAATGCATGCTATAGAAGATGAACTTGCATGTCTTAGGGAGAAATCAAATAAATTGATTAATAAGGTAGAAATTTTGCCCAGCTCTAAGGTTGAGAAAGGATCTCCATCTAGGAGACCAACTAACAAATCCAGATCAAAGCTAACTTGGATACTAAAAGTTAAAGTAGAATCTTGTTTTGTAGGTTTTAAAGGAAATTACAACTTAAAGGATTGGACCTACAAGTTCAAGAACAATCAACTCGAATTGGGAGGACCAAGGAGTAGAACGAGGAAGGAGAAGAGGAGGCCAACGAGACGATGAACAAATGTCCGAGCCATCTCGCAGCGACCGCCTAATTGGAGACTGGTGCCGATGCTCGGACTTCCAAGCTACGGATGGGAACCCCATCCGATTTGGCATCCACCTCCATTTGGGTCATTCTATTGGCCATGGTAGGTGAGCTAATCCCTTTTTCCCTATCTCTTTATCAATAGCATATAGATAGGGAGAGTTAAAATTGATGAAATAATTATCCATCTTTAAGGGGGAGTTGTTAACATAGCTATAGTTCCTTTAGAAAGGGGGAGATAATCATATAGCTATCTTGTTGTTTTAAAAAGGGGGAGAATATTATTCTTGTTAAATGAAAGTAACCCAAGTTTAGAAGAGCATGTTTTAAGGGGGAGTTTTAGGAGCATTAAAATTGGATAAACCTTTTTGATAATGTCAAACAGGGGGAGATTGTTATGAATTATTATTTATAGTTTTGTCATCATCAAAATGGGGGAGATTGTTGGTGCAATGGCATCACGATCGTTTATTTTGATGATAACAAAATACTTGTTATTTAACATTTGCTTTTGAGTCCAAGATTTCAAGACAATTGTAAATGGATACAAGTGTAGAGACGGAATTTAAGCTCGCATCCATGGCAGATTGGAGGAGCTTGACGGAGGAGACGGAGCTTCGCGAGGAGAGATAGCTTAAAGAAGGCATGAAGACAAGAATATGATAGATTTCGTTTTATCTTATTCTATGTAACTTTCTTTTGTTATTCTTTCTTTCTTAAATTCATGTCAAACAACCTCAAAGTACCCTTTCAGTAGTTCTAGGAACACTTGCAAATCCCTAGGATACTTAGGTTTTCTGTGGAGACTTAGAAAAACCAGAATAGGCTTCAGACAAACTTTTCAGACGTCTGATCTGATAATCAAACGTCTAATAGTGAACTTTAAGATGTCTGAATGTTGAATCAGACATCCAAACTTGTAGGGGTGGTCTTAGAACCTTCTGTTTGTTGATTTTAGAAGATCGACCCTTAGTTCAGACATCTTAGCAGACGTATGATGACTTTACTAGACGTCCAATTTGTGGAACGTTGGCTTAGAAAATGATCGTTGAGGTTTTGACCTTTGATATTCTATCAGACGTCTTTAGAGGACTCCAGACTTCTGATAAGTAGCTGTTTTGCCTCGATTGATCCTAAATCGCTTTCCTAGACGAATATAGCCATTTGGACCTTAGGAAATCAATTCCTGTAGTGCCAAACGTCATGTACGTCGTTTGATTGATTTACACTAGAACCCTGTTTAGGTCTGATGAAAGTCGATAAGGGAACCCGTCTAGTATTAGACGTTTGATCTAATTCCAGACGTCTTAAACATGACTTCCAAATGTATGATCTTTTTCCCATACGTCTGATGACCCTGTCAGAATCATTAATGATTCTAATTACGGTCTATTCTGCCTTAGGATAATTCCCAATGGCTATGGAAGCCTTCCAAAGCCTTCTTAGGCAACCTCTAAATAGAGGGGTAGCCCTCCCTTGTTAATACACACCTAGAGAAACTACTTTCCACTATATTGTGTCCAATTGATCATTAGAAGAGTTGTTGCTCTCCAAGCCTTAGTTCTACATCAAGAGAGCATCATCCAGCTAAGCACCCACTCTCCCTCCACGATTACGAGAGAGATGAAGTGCTACCGCGTAGTTCACACATCCGTGTCAAGCTGACACACTTCCAGCAAAGGGAAGTAGTCTTTACCTATAATAGCTAGGTTTATCTTTATGGCTCTGTAGGTCTTGTTTGTAATTTATCTTAGTTATTGTGTTGGGTATTCGCCTTGCGAATTCTCGTCTCCATCGAGGGACAAAATATTCCTCGTGAAGAGGAGGGGTTTGAGGAACGCTACTCTCGTACTTGTAGCATGATTGTATAGAGGTTGAACTACCCTCGTTAAAGTAGTTCGTTAGTAGATTTTGATCGACTCAGTTGATCGAAAAATCCTAACTCGAGAGGGTTAGGTAGTAGTTTTCACCCGATTTGGGTTTCTACCTAAAAATACTTGTGTATCTTGTGTGATTGCATTTTGTGAGATTGAATTTTATTTATTTTTGCATTATTTCTTTTATCACGCAAATCTCACCCCCTCCCGTAGGAACCAACAGAAGTGTCCTAGAGAAGGAGAGGAAGGGTTTAGGGAGATTTAGGGAATGAGAGGAGGGTGGAGGTGTCCGGCATTGACCTGCCAGATGCGAAGAAGATGATATTGAGGGCGAGACGATAGCGAGGAAAGAGGGGCTGGGAGTGGTCGTGCTTTGGCTAGCAATGGTCGCGAGGAAGTGGGGAAGCTAGAGGGCATCCAATTTGGTGGTTGGATGACCAGAGAAGGAGGATGGAGAGAGCTCACTAGAGCCAAAGACACGGTGGCCGAAGAAGGAGGAGAGGGGTTTCTCGGTCGTTTCTTGGCTGGTTTGAAACTTGGGACTTCGAGGGGTTTATATAAAGCTCAAATACAAGCTCTAAATGAAGAAATGAGCTTGATTGGCCTCGGTTTCAGAGGAAAAATTTCCTCAAATTCCTTGAGCTCGCTTGAGCTCTAGGATCTAATTTGGGATCTTTGAGGCAATTCAATGGATTCTCTATCGTCTGATCAATAATCCCTCTAATTTTGGAGGGATTCAAAATTGATTCGAGAGAGATTTCCTCTCTTGAACGTTGGCTGCAGATCCGTTCACACATAAATGGCGACAAGAACCTAGCTGCGAAAATGACGACAAAGTTAGGGACCTAAATGCAATAAATTCAAAACCTAAGGGTCTAAATGTAAGAATTAGAGTTTCTAGGGGTTAAAATGCAAACTAGGTCAAGATGAACTCTGATTGGCCCAAATTTTGGTCCTAACTTGATTTAGACCCAAGGAATCTAATTGTGAATTTGGATTTGAGTTTTAACCACGTTTGACTAGGTAAATTGTAGAGAAGCCTAAATTAGGGCAAATTCCCATCTGAAACTCTGTTCTAGGTCAAAATAGGTTCAAATGGTCAAACCAAAGGTACTAAACCTCTTAGAATATTTTCCTATGAATTTTAGGAGGTTTATATTATTTTTATCTTGACCATAATCTCTTCAATTTAAGTAGGTTTGATAATTAGGGTTTTTAGTACTGTTTTTGCCCTCGAAATGCGTGAAACCCTGATTCAGTTAATGTGGACTCACTTTTTAGTATTTTATGCTTAATTGACCTTTAATTAACCCCTAATTAATCCCTGAGTAATCCTGTGGCTAATCTACATTTGTGATGTGTTATTAAAACATTAGAATTAACCATGTTTCCTTATCTTTTCCCCAAATCAGATTATTGCGGAATTGTGACCCTCAGATGATTAAGTAGGAGCATTTAACAATTGAATCTTGACCAATTGTGGCTAGTTAGGGCCTATGATGGTGTTATACTTATTCATGGAACCTAAATAGAGCTTTCTCATCATGTCCACGAGGCATTTGGCTGGGTAGCTCCCAAGAGGCATGACTCCTCTGACAAAAGTCAAGAAGCATTCTCGTGACGTGAGGATGAGTATGGCTTTCTCGAGGATCACTAGCATTGTTAGTGTCTTCCTTGATCAATGAGGGACTAGTCGGCTGTGATTCAAGAGAATGATACGCCGACATCTCCTCTAGTAGAGAGGAATGATTTTTGATAATCTAATTCACTAAGGTGAGTGAGAGAATCATAATAACTGCAATGTAATGCATGGAGTAAATGTTGGAAATGAGTAGCTAGGTTAGTTAGCTTTTGGTACAGTAGCTCGTATACTACCCAATATTTTCTTGTTTTATACGCAGTTTTTCCCTACTAAGCCAATTGGCTTAACCCTACTTTAATTGCAATCCATTTCAAGGCTCGAGGTTGTTGGGTATACCTATGAGCAAGTTGGAGTCAGTCTTCTTGGTGCTAGCAAGGCATCATTTTTGTAAGATACTCTGGGCAATAAGGGCCTGAATGGTGGAGCTTCTACTCCTATTGCGAAACCCTCCCATTGACGAGTGACAAGTGGTATGGATGGAGTTCGTGGCCACTACTTAGTTAGTGTAGTTGTTGTTTCTCTAACTTGTTGTGGCTTTGTTTGTTTGTTACATTGTGGTTGATCCTTGTTGTTGTCGTTACTATTCTTGTGAATGTATATTTACTGCTTTTATCATATGAACATACTGCAAACTGTTATGGCCCCTGTAATATTTTATATGATGTAATGTGATGTATTTGGTTATTCCTGATTCCTATCGTGTACTTTCGCTTATGTTACTTTTCTTTTTGCTCATTTAGATGTATATGTCATGTTGAATCACCATGTTTATGAAGTTTATTAGGCTATTAGGCTTAATATATAACTATTTAACTGACTATGTGCAACCCGAACCATTCCAAGGGAAAACTAGGACCTATGAGCCTTCACCCCTGTTAGCCTCGTATGATCCATCGAAAGGTTAGCGGGGTGTAATGGAGCCTTACATCTAGAACTAATGTACTTTAGAAACATCAAGTTATATTTTTATTTTGTTTGTTGGACAAGTAGAAGGAGAACCCCTTTGCTAGGTGCCTTTAGGCATGACTTTGGTTCTTTGTGCATGAAAGCCCCATTTGCACCCTTACCCAGTCAAATTAAGGTTACTTTTGCTTAGTCATTCTCTAATTTGGTCATTAATTGTTAATCATCATTTAATCAAGTTTCATTGACATTGTGATGGAGGTTAAAGATAAATTTTTTGAAAAGATGCCAACCACCAATAGAAATCAACTTTCAATACCACTTAACATTAAGTCAAAAAAAAACTAACTTTAAGTGATGACCCAAGGCACCTAATGTTAATTATTATATAGTTAATGTTAGTTTATTGTAGTTGTTTCATATCTAAAGAATTTTGAACTTTGTATATACGTAAGGTGTATGAACAACTAACATTAGTTATAAGGCACCTGATGTTAGCTAGCTTGAAAAGTGTTTTTTGAAAAGCTCAATTGCTTGTTGTGTTTAGCATATATAAGCATTATTGGCCATTGGACAGAGACTTTGTATGATTTTGATCCCCAAAACACATCTGTATATAAGAAGAACCTTTCCAACTATTGTCCAACTCTTGCACACATTCTTAAACACACTTTGCAATTTAAAATCCTAGAGAGAGCCTTAGCACTTATCTCTAAGTTTTCAATTGCTCCCTTTCCGCACTATTGAACTCTCTACTGCATTACAAAGGGACATGTGCCAGTTCTATATATAAACCTCATAAATGATATGTACTATGGAGCTACGGCTTGTGTAAGGATTAAGAATAGGTTGAAAGACTACTTTGATATTACCATTGGTCTACATTAAGGATCGACTTTAAGCCCTTCCCTCTTTACCTTGGTCATGGATGAGTTAACAAAACATATCCAAGTAGAGGTGCCATGTCATGGTGTATGCTTTTTACTAATGACATTGTGTTGCTAGCTGAGACAAGAGATGAAGTAAATAAAGAACTTGAGCTTTGGCAAGTATCCTTAGAAGCTGCTCACACCCAAGCAGGACAAAAATTAAGTATATGGAATGTAAGTTTAGTAGTAGAGAAAACAATGAAAGAATCACTTCCCTCGAGAACATTTCTTGACTAGAGGGGCTACATGAGTAAATAATAACAACACAATGGTACCTGTGTAGTATCAATATTTTACAAGGACATCAATGTAAAACAACCCACCCGAGAAAGAAAATAGAACCGTTAACTACCCCTCCCTTCCCTCTTCTTTCCACGCCTTCACACCAATTCTCTCTCCCTCTGGCGGACGTTATCTTACCTCCTTCCTTTAATCACAACAACGCCAACGCCCACCACCACCCGAGGCTTAGGGGCTCCTCTCTCCTCCTCCCGATCCAATGGGGTTCCAGCGGCTCCTCTTCGTCGCCATGTACGCCGTCCTCCTCCCTGGAATCTTAATCTCCGCCCTCTACTTTCTCTCCTCCGTCCCCTCCCACCGCCCCCTCGACCCCGTTACCGATCCCGACGCTTCCTCCTCCACGCCTACTCTACGTAAGTCTCTCTACTTAAAGAACACAACCCAATTTCCCGTTCGATCATTCGAGTCTTTTCATTCATATGAACAAGGAAGCAATTTGCGAGGAGGATCGTTGCGTGACATTTTTTTCCGTAACCCCAGTCGGTTTAAATTGCTTCTTTTTCCGTGCGTGCGTGTGTGTGTGTGTGTGTGCGAATCTGTGATGAGTTGAGATTTTTTGAAGTACTGCTGTTGTTTTTTCAGATGGTTCCCGCAAGGTGTTCGATGCGTGGAGAGGGGATGTCTTCAAGCCACCACCCATTGAGAAGGGAATGCCCCCTTTGTCGGAATTCAAGCTGAGGAAGGAGCTGATCGCGTCCAGGGTAAGAGACAATATCGTCTTCGTGACGTTCGGGAATTACGCATTCAGGGACTTGATCGAGAACTGGGCCAGGCACCTGATTGGCCTCAATCTCTACAATTTCATTGTGGGTAAGTAAGCTTCCTTTCTTCCAGCACCCACTGCCACACACACCAGAGCTTTGTGGAGACCGGAGGGTGTAGATGTTAATGGTATCCTTTTTCTTTTCTTTTCTGTTTTGTTGTTAAGGTGCTTTGGACACCAAGTTGTTGGAGGCTCTATATTGGAAAGGCATCCCGGTTTTCGACATGGGAAATGGGACGAAAGTGGGGGACTTGGGTTGGGGAAGTAAAGATTTCCACAGGATGGGAAGAGACAAGATCTACTTGTTGAGCGCCCTCCTGCCTTTTGGATTTGAGGTGCTAATGAGCGACACTGACACAGTCTGGTTGAAGGTTTGTAATCTTTCTTCTGATGATTTACATGAATGAAAAGCTTGAAGCAAATATAAACAAATCACGAACGAAGGTTTTCGTTAATCCCATAATCTCTGATTTCATTGTATTGAGAATCCAAAACCTTTAGATGATAGAAGAATACTTGAATTCATCGCTTGGATTAACAGACGGAAGACACGTGCAACAATCCTCTTGATTTCCCGTAGAGATTCCTACCACTTTGGCAATGAATTTCCAGAGGTTTAGAGAGTGTGAGTAGAAGAGAAGAAAATGACAAGTGTCTCTTCAATTCTCTCCTTGGGTCCCATATATTTCGATGCGATGGGGTGCAAGAAAATAAAACCTGTCCACTCGCATACCCCCCAAGGATCATAACCGCTGTAGTAGAATTAATGGTTCTTTCCATCAAAGAACATTAACTCCCTAAAAGGTTTCCGTGTAATTTACCCCGTATTATAAGAAGTGTAATTTGCCCAATTCTTATTGGATCAGATAACAGGCATATATGCGTATACATACATACATATATATATATATTAATGTACGTTTCCTTATAATAATATATGTATGCCTACATAACGATTCTAACAATCTCTCACTTAGGCTACAAATATTATTCATATAACTTTACATTAATTCAAAACTGTATGAGCTCAAAACTATATATCATATATATATATAAATACACCTCCATCAATCTCGTCCATATAGTTTTAGTCATAGGACCAATGCAATTTTCGTCACCTTATTACTTGACTAAACCCCTTAATGATCACATACAACACAAATAATGACATAGATCAAATATTGATACATAACATGAAAAATTACATGTTAAACTAATCCATACATGTCTATTTTTCAATTGGTTCAATCTTATTATAAGAGATAAAAAAAGTAATATAGATCGAGTTCAAAGCAAATGTAACTTTATTTGCGCAAAATAAATGAATATGTTTACACATAATGAATACCAGAATAAAATAAACTTCCACTGAATTATAGCATCATAGAAAAGATACCACATCCATTCTGGCAAGATGCTCATGAAAGACTTTTGGTGTTAGCCACCATAGAGTGAGTTCCAATGTGCTCAACGGACACTTGGCTACCTTGAACTTTTTCCTTAATCGCCAGAAATTTTATGTCGATATGTTTTGACCTCGACGAACTTCTATTATTCGAATACAACACCGAATTATTGTCATAGTAAATTCGTAGTGGTCTTTCAACACTACCCACAACACTTAAGGTTGTGATAAAATTCCTAAGCCATATTCCCTAATTCGAGGTTTCAAAACATGCTATAAATTCTGCTTCCATTGTAGAGGTAGCTATCATCGTTTGCTTAGCACTCCACGAAAAATATAGCCTGAAGTAGATCTTCAACTATCTCGACAACCAGCAAAATCGAAGTCCAAATACTTGAGGACCTCTAAAGTGTTTGATGTCTTATATGTGAGCATGGAATCTTTTGTCTTTTGAAGATACCACATGACCCATTTGGCTGTCTTCCGATGATCGGATTCAGGATTACTTAAGTATCTGCCTAATATGCCAACAATGTATGTAATGTCTAACAGCGTGCAGACTTGTGCATACATCAAACTTTCCACTGTCGTCGCATAGGGAATGTTCTCCATTTCCTTAGCTTCAACCTGATTCTTAGGGCACTAATTAAGGGAGAATTCATCTCCTTTAGCGACATGAGTGTCTCCTGCTTTACAATTTTCCATGTCATATCTCTTTAAAATGATTTTAATGTAGTTCTTTTGTGATAACCAAGGATACACAGAGACTGATCTCAGTGTATCTGGATTCCTAATACAAAAGAAGCTTCACCAAGATCTTTCATCTCAAATTTGTTTGAGAGAATCTCTTGGTTTCAAATAGCAAACCATTGTCATTACTGACAGGTAATATGTCATCGACATATAAAATCAGAAAAATATGTTTTCCCTTATCAAATTTATGGTACACACATTCATCAACTGAATTTATCTTAAAACCAAATGAAACAACGTGAAGAAATTTGTAATACCACTAACGTGAAGTTTGTTTTAGATCATAGATGGCTTTCTTTAATTTGTAAATCATTTTCTTTACGTCATCTAAGGCAAAGTGTTTTTGTTGCACCATATATATCTTTTCATTAAAGTCACCATTGAGAAACATTATTTTTACATCCATTTGATGTAACCTTAAATAAAAATGAGTCACCAAAGTCATTATGGTTCTAAATGAGTTTTTCGAAGAAACATGGAAGAATGTCTCTTTGAAATCAATGCATTTTTTTTTAGTGAAGCCTTTTGCAACAAGACGAGCTTTATACTTATTCACATTGCCCTTAGAATTCCTCTTGATTTTAAAATTTCATTTACAACCAACGGGTTTTGCCCCTTCAAGCAATGGGACAAGTTCTCAAATGTCATTGTCACTCATCGATTTCATTTCCTTATTCATAGCAATGGTCCATTCCTGGGAATAAGAACTCTACATGGCTTGTTCAATCGAAATGGGATCCGTATTCAATTGGCCAGACCCATGTTTTTGGAGAAATACAACATAGTAAGTTGAGATTGCACTTCTCATTTCCCTAGTGGACCGCCTCAAGAGTGCTTCCTGATTATCTTGAGGTTGTTGAGTTTGATCCACAGGGAGATTTTCATCTCTCTGTCATTGGAACGACATTAGGAATGACAACTTGACCCTGTTTCGTATTATCCTTAGGAATAGGGTCAGGTTCCTTAAAAATAATGTCTCACCTTTATGCAAACCAACATCCTCAAAGAAATAGGTGTTTCTCATTTGAAAAAACGAGTAAGTCTCAGGGATAAAAACTTATATCCGTTAGACCTTTCTAAGTACCCAACAAAGTAATAGCTAACCATTCTAGAGTCCGGCTTTCTTTCATTAGGCCTACAAGGCCTAGCCTCAGCTGGACATCCCCAAATATGAAAGTGCCTAAGGCTTGATATTTTACCAGTTCACATTTCATATATGATTTTTGGTACTACTTTTGATGGTACCCTATTCAGGTTGTATGCTGCCATCTTTAATGCTTCTCTCCAGAGGGACTCTAGTAAAGAAGTATGATTAATCATGCTTCTTACCATATCCTTAAGTTCTAGTTTACTTGGGGGTTAACCCCTATTTTAGGGTATTAACCCCTGTTTACTTGAGGGATTTACCCCTATAATTTTAACACTTGTTTTGGAGGGTTAACACCTGTTTTGCTAACACGAGTTCTAAGGGGTGTTGGTAAAATTGGTGTTACTTTGTAACTCCCCCACATCTAAACTCCACTCTACTGAAATTGGTGCTAACACCAGTTCAAGTAAACACCATAAGAGTTAACACTAAAGCTTAACACTAATTTAAATAAACAGAAATAGATGTTAACACCACCCTGCAAGTAAACAGAAATAGAGGTTAACACCGGTTTCACATTTTTTAACACAATTTTCCTAAACCATGAACTAAATTAGCCTTAAGAGTCATATTGCACCTCTCTGCAACACCATTCATGCTAGGTATCCCTTGTATGGTGTACTAAGGCACAATTGCACATTCATTTAAGAAGGAAGCAAACGGTCCTTGATGTTATTCACTTGATCCATCATATTTACTGTAGTATTCACCGCCACGATCAGATCTGACGGCCTTAATCCTTTTCCCGAGTTGGTTTTCCACCTCGGCTTTATAGGATTTAAGTGCATCCAAGGACTATGACTTTTCATTAATGAGATATAGGTATCCATACCTAGAGTAATTGTCTATTAACGTAATAAAAAATTGACTATTCCATGAAGTTGTAGGGAATGGCCCACAAATATCCGTATGAATTTGTTCTAAGACACTGGATGCTTGTGGCACTTGCACCTGATTTGTTTGTTCGTTTTCCTTTTAAACATTCAATAAGACACTCAAATCCATATAATCTAGGGAATGAAGAATTCCTGTTGAGATAAGCTTATCAATTCTTTGTTTAGAGATATGACCCAAACATTTATGCCATAACATTTCGAAATTCTCATAAGTTAATTTTCATTTCCCTAGATGTAGCATGCAAGGTTTTATATGTAGAGGAGGATGTATGAAGCTTATATAAATTGTCATTTACAGATAAAGAATTAGTAGCAATAAGATTTGAATCAAGAAACAACTTAAATTGTTTATCTCCAAAAAAACAAGAATAACCGGACTTGTCCAAATGATAAACAATAATTAAATTCTGTCAAAATGACGGTACAACAAATGTTTCTCTTAAATTCAAATCCAAAGCAGTACAATTTAAAATCAGCCACAACTTTAACTTCCACCCTCTTACCGTTGCCCCACATATATAAATCTTTTAGCTTCACTTGGCATTCGGCAATTTAAGCAACCCTACATAGAGACACTGATGTGAATAGTGGTTCTCATTCTATCCATCAAAAGTCTGAGGATATGAAAGCTAAATTAACTTCCGAACAAATCAAAGAAAGAGGCGTACCCTTCTTTTCATACCAGGCATGATACTTGGTACAGTCTTTCCTCACATGTCCTTCACCTTTACAAAAGAAACAAGTTGCCCTAGGTTTCTTCTGCTTGCCTTTTGATGAAGAACTGACGACAGCATCATTTTCCCTCTTCCTTTTGGAATTGGTAACTAAATGAACACTCTTAGGCTTGTCTTACTTGAGTTTCTCCTCTTCTTGCATGCAATGAGAAATGAGCTCATTAAGAGACAATTTCTCCCTTTGACAGTTATTACCTATCTAAAACTGTCTGTATTGGGCAAGAAGGGATATCAAAACTAAGTGCACAAGGAGGTCTTCCGACAACTTCGACTTCAGTGCTTTTAGTTTTGATGCCAAATGAGACATCTCCATGATGTGCTCTTGTATACTCCCAGTTCCTTTATACTTAAGTGAGACAAGTTTTCCCAGAAGGTTTCTTGTCTCTGCCTTTTCGTTCTTTATAAAACGTTTTTCTATCTCATCAAGGAACCCTTTGGCATTGGATTCCTTTAAGATAACACCTTTGAATTTTCTGGAATGGCACGCTTCATGATCACAAGACACATGTGATTGGAATGCTCCCACCTCTCAAAGTACTTCTTCGCATCAGTAGTACTTTGATCCGTAAGAGGAGGAGGTTGTTCCACCCTTAATTCAAGGTCTAGATCCATACACTCCAGAATTATCATGACACTCTCCTTCCAGAACTTAAAATTTGACCCATTTAATTCTAGAATGGAGTTCAAATTACAGTAATAGCAGATGCAGAGAAGTTAACTGAAATAAAAGACAACAATTTTCTAATTTAGAAAATAATACAATATTAACATTTAGTTTTTGGACAGGAATATCAATATCGTTAAGGACATATATTAAGAATAAATAAGTAAACATGCGAGTTTAAGCATGCGAGTTAAATGAATACATATTTAGATTAGTTTATTACTCACATAAAGAACCAAATGAACAACTCATATTCGAAATTAATTGCATAATGAAATTTGGTCAAGTAATATTTTCCTATGGGCTAAATACTACTCACCGAAATATCACAAATGCAATCATTTTGATGTTACAAACTAATTAATACAAGAAACAATAATTGCTTTTGCAAATTTGTTAAATGTATTAATCAATTTGAAGTACATCAAAACTAATTACAAAAGATGTAATATCACTAATGATTATATCCAACGATCCATGAATAACAAATGTATATCTCCAATAGTGCTTAGGTACCAGTACTAAAGATGAGTACCGACACCACATGGATGCCCAGGTATCGATACTAAATATGAGTACCGGTGCTGGTTTCCATATGTATCGATACTTATGAGAAGTACTGATACCAACCAACCACTGTTTAGCCCTAGTCAAAATTCCAGTTGGTCATGAATATCGGTACCCAAAGTATCGGTATTCATAGTGTACAACTTTGGAAAAATTGTACCTCATGTGTACCGGTACTCAACTTTATGTACCAACAATACAATGTGTATCGGTACTAAACAAATGTACTAGTACTACATCGAATCTAAAAAAAAATTTGGAGTAATTTCTGTATCTTATATGTACCGATACTAAAGTTTAGTACTGATACCTATATGGTACAGATGATGTTCCAGAACCAACCCCCAACCACCTGTACTCAACTAATACCGATACTCATCATGATTATTGGTACCAGATGAATCTCGAGTCAAGGTGGAGTGCAGTAACCTGAACATGGCTAAATCAATGTTAATAAAAAAAATCAATTAACCATATTGGGGATATATACAACATAAACTCATGAATCAAGAATTAGAACCATTGATTCAACAAGGATGGGCTGAAGCATTGAATCAAATAAGCTTTAAGGAACTGATGTGAACCTAATGAAAAATCCCTAAATCTCAATCATTGGATGACAATACAACAAAATCAAATGGCTCCGATATCACTAAATCATGAATGAAGGTTTTCGTTATTCTCAGAATCTCTTATTTTGTTGTATTGAGAATCCAAAACCTTACATGATAAAAGAATACCTGAATCCATCACTTGGATTAACAGATGAAGACACGTGCAACAATCCTCCTGATTTCCCGTAGAGATTCCTACGGCTTTGGCGATGGATCTTCTAGCGGTTGAGAGTGTGAGCAGAAGAGAAGAAAATGACAAGTGTCTCTTCATTTCTCTCCTTGTGTCCCTCATATTCCCTTGCAATGGGGTGGAAGAAAATAAAACCCGTCCACTCCTCACATACCCCCTGGGAACCATAACCGTTGTATTAGAATTAACAGTTCTTCCCATCAAAGAATCGTAACTCCCTAAAAGGTTTCTATTTAATTTATCCCATATTATAAGAAGTGCAATTTACTCAATTTTTATTGCATCAGATAACTGGTATATATACGTATATATATATATATATGATCTGTATTAATGTAAGTTTTCTTATAATAATATATGCATGCCTACGTAATGATTCTAACATCTTCCTTCAATCAAGTCAAAATCCAACCAAAAGCGTAGATGGCATTGAAGGGCCTATAAGCTTGTCGTGACAACATTTTAAAACAACCTCCTAGTTGTCAAAGACTAGAAAGAAGTGAATGAAACCTTTTTGGATTTTGGTGATTCATCTCAGCTGATGTGTATAGGTATTTATAGACATTTTGTACAACTAACAAAGGGATAATTGAAAGGATAAAAAGAGAACAATTAGAAAAATAATTCCGATTATTTGATTTGGATATGTTGGAGATGGTTTCCAAGGATTTCAGAGTTTGTTGAAGATATTTGACTGGGTTGGTGAGGAACAATATCCTTTGGATATGTTTTGTTAATAGGCCCCCTGAATTCAAGGAACTATGTGATGCCAGATTGAAGATTGAGTCGTTCAAGAATGTGAAGAAAGTGTGGCTTCGATAGCATCTTAGTCATAATATCAACAAGTTGATCCTTTAAAGAAAAGAATCAAACTGAGAGTATCCTTAGTGTTGTAAAAGTCAGTAGTTGGTATTTAGTCTGCTGGATTACTGACTAAAGAGTATATGTGAGGGAGTAGTTGAGGAGTCCTTGATGGGGTATTTTTTAAATATTTAAATATACATATTTATAAAATATATTTATAAGATATATTTACTTGCACACAATGCTATCAAGTCGCTCACTTAGGTGTGCCTAGGTGCTAGGATGAAGTGAGGAGAGGCCTACACTCCTCGCTAAGCTCTGCCTCGCCTGATTTTCCTGAAGCGCCACCTAGATGCGCACTTAAGCCAAGGGGTAAGCACCCCAAGCTAGCGCTTGAACTAAATTTGCAAAATTTTCATTTTTAAAATACTTTTAAGGTAATTTCTTTTTACCTAATTATCAAATACTATCCCTTAGTTAAACACACATATGCGTATGTATATGCACATATTCATAGATATACATATACATGTGCTTAAATAGATATGTACATATAATAAATACATATATGCACATATATTTTGTATGTTTGTGTATGTATGTACATGTCAGCATATACATTTGAATATATATGTACATGCATACTCACACACACAACATGCGTATAAGTATAGCATATAAATATAAAAGCATATAACTATAATATGTACTTACAAATATATGTATATGTAAATGTACGAAACTATATAGATACACTTATCATGTGTATCAATGTGTAGATGTATGTGTATTGTGCCTGTTTGTCAAGTATTTATAAATCATGTATAGTATATATATGCACGCATAAAATAGCATATTTTATAAATCCTTTAGCACGCCATTTTTCTCGAGCAAGCACCTAGGAGAGCACCTTACGCCTTGGACATTTTGAACTCCCCTCGCCTTTCAACGCTTTTCGCCTTTGACAACATTGCTTGGGCAATTCAAGATTTCAACGAGTAAAACATACCATTACATAAAACTGAACCATTTTCAAGCCCAAGGTTATAAAAATAAGCTACAAATCATAAGCCCAAACAAAAGAAAACACAAGTCCAAAGTATTTAATCATTAAAACTATAAAATCCACGTCAAAGGTGAACATCTAAAGTCAAAGCGCCAGGGGTTCGGGTCTTGAAGTCAAGGAATGAGGTTGGGGGTTCGATCAAGTTGGGGGGGTTGGTTATTTGTTATTCGGGTTGAGTATATTTTTCTTGGATTTGAAAACCCTATGTTGAAATCAAACGCATACTCAACTGAGTAAACTGTGTACTTGGCTAAGTGGTCAGGCTTGCTAACTAAAGACTTGAGTATGGGTGGTTGAATCGATCAAGGGACTGATTAGGAGTAGTCGGTTGATTACTCGGTCGAGTCATCTGATTTTTACAACAAAGGTAGTCCCTTGGCCACTTGATCATGAACAAAATGATAATCTACTTCGATATGTTTCGTTTATGCATAAAATACCGAATTAGTTGTTAAATAGGTGGCACTGATGTTATCACACCATAAGGTTGGTGGAGTTCCCCAAGCAGTGAACAGAGCCAAATTAGTTCTATAGTGATGTTAGAACAACCTTATATTCTGATTTCATTGAGGATCGAGAGACTATTTGTTATTTACAGGCAGACCAAGAGATGAGATTGTTGCCAAGATAAATGATGTAGCCTCCAGATGATTTTCTGTCATCTGAGGATCTTGCCCAGTCAGCATTGGAGCAGGCACGAAGGATGGCTGAGGAAGTCGAAGAGAAGTCCATGATTGGCGGTAAAACACTTTGTGATTATATATGTTCTGCAAAAAAATGAGGAAATGTCATTTCTGGATTTGTTGATGTGTAAAAGACTTTGTGATTGTGAAGTTTTAGAACTTAAATAAGGTTGTTCTTGTTTAGTATATAGTAAGTGGTAGCAAATCAGAAATTATGAGCCATATGAGATGTTGGATCATTTACTCTCAAGGGAAAAATACATGACCATATATAAAACAAATATGCTAAATGAGATTGAGAAATGTAACCAAAAGGCACAAATAATATCTGTTCTACCAGTAATGGATAGACTGGTGGGTGGTCACTGCTTCAAAGTTCAAAATTTTGTCTATCATGTTCTCCTTTAATCACTAAAATTCTCTGTACTTTTTCCATCCAACAGACTGATGATTCCAATCCATCTAATGGCTGAATTTCCAATAATAGTGAAGTTTGCAGTTTATGAAAGAGAAAATCTACCTGGCACCTTCATGTATATTTTAATGCCATTGCCACTAACATAGACTTGTCACGGAAATATTCAAATTAAGGAAAAACCTACGTAAAAGGTTAGACAAAGAAATTCATTCTTTCAAATCTTAATAAGAGATGCTAGAGTATTACGTGAAAGGAATATGTGTAAATTGGGCATCAAGTGAAAATCAAGATATTTTGATTCGGTGATCTGGCAAAAAAGTTCTCTTGTCCCAGCCAGCAGGAAAGTGACCAACTATCAATTTTAGAAGAATAGGATTGCTTGAAGTGCCTATACCTAGCCAAACTTCCTAATATGAAGGTGCAAACTGTAGTCCAAGTGCATTGGCTCAACACCATCATATACATATTTATATGTATTACTTAAATTTCTTTATTTGTCAGAAATCGGGTTTGTTAACTGAATTGCTTAATCACATCCCTTTCATCACCATTAAAACAAAGTCCAAGTAACCTAGAAAGTTCACCTAAAACATGTATGACATAAATCTAGTACTTGTAAGCACTGTGAATTTTACCAAACACCTCTGTAAGGCCAAGTTTGTTATAGTGCTTAGTGTTGCAATTGGTGAAAGAACAGTTCTTAATAAGCATATGAAACAGATTTAAATTAGATAGCCTTTTAATCGTAGTGGTAATTTCTTGTCTGTTTTTAATTCTTCAAAACAGAATCCACTTCCATATCTAGCTCAATTTCCTGAAGCAGATGTTTTGGTTTCAACTGATTCAACAGCACCATCAAGCACTGACGATTACCTGGACAAATGGACAGACAGTAAGAATTGACTAAGTAATTCGTTTTTCAGTTTGCATTTGCTCGCAATATGCACCCTTACTTTCAATTTATGATTTAAATGTTCTTTTTTTTAAAAAAAATTGTGATTTAATGATCAGTGGTTGTTGGGGGTACAAATGCACAAGAAAACATAAAAACTAAAAGACTGCCTAAACGAAAACTAGGCCTCTCCCATACTAATGGACTTGGCTACATGGAACCTGGTTATATATTCTGAAAGAGTAAGGTCATGTTCTATGATATCTTTAGTTTCGGCCTCCTTGGCCTAACAACCTCTAATTGGTCATATCACTAGATAGTTAAATCACCTACAAATCTCTCCATTTTTTCTTATATTGGTGCCATTCCAAACCTCTTCCTTGAATTCTTTTATGGAATCAATCTTTCTTTAGGTGGACTTAAATCCACCTCTCAACATGTACCATTTCCACCATAGCTCCCAGGCAATGATCATCAACTGCATGGCAATCGATGGTAATTTGCTGGTTTTACAACTGGTGTATTGGTTTATGTTATTGCTACTTATTCTTTTTGTATCACCATCACCTCTAGGAACACCAAATGTGAAAGACTTGGCACTTACTAATTCCATCACAAGGCAGTTGGTAGCAAGGTTAGGAAGTAAACTGCTGCAAACTTTTAATTGGCTTTGTTGAAATAAATAAGAAGAATAAAATGAACAGGACATCAAGAGCAAGACAACGAGGACTTAGGTTTATGTGAAAAACCATCTCATTAGAAGCAGAAAACCAAAGGAGAAGCCCCACCTAGCAGATATTCTACTTTTTTCTTCTCCATGGTACAAGTGGTTACGTAACATCACATATATAGGCCTTGTTACCTCTTAGCACTCAAAAATAGATGATGAGAAACTAAACATGACCCACTTATTAGACCCAATAGGATAGGACCATCACAAGGTCCATTAACCTCAACATGCATATATCTTCCAACAACGCCCTCAAGCTAAGCAGGTAATGGCCGAAGCATGAATACTCTTGCAATGATTAAAATACCCACTCATAGACATGCCACAAAATGACAATGCATCTTGGTCCCAGCTCACTAGCTCTGATGATGACAAGATGCTTCATTATCTGTGCTGATGAGAAGATTAATAACAAATGTTACAAGTGTTGGAAAATGAAAATTTGCGTCTTGAGTTGAGGAATCACTGCTTTGGAACTGTACAACAGTCATGTCTAGACACCAGTCAAACTCTGATCATGAGCATGATGTTCTTCATGCTACTGTAGAAGTTTCAAGCACAAGTGATCTCTAACACATGGAACCCTCATAGGGGATTATCCTAAAATTTCAACAGGCTGCCAGCTCACTACAAAAATGCAAGGTCACTGCCATTTGATTGCCTCCTTCACACAACAACATCAAAGGGCATCACTCCACTAAAGCCACTAACCGTACCGCTAGATCACTAAAACTGTTGCATCACAAGATCACCACACCACTAGGGCCAGCTCTCCAACCTAGATCCACACATCACAAGGGCTACTACCTTGTCACAAATTAGGATAGCCTTTTTGCAAGGCTACTACCATCATAGATTTGTGACGATGATGTTCGCAAATAGGTATCACAACATTATCTGACGTGCTAGTGCAGGAGAAATAAAAAAAGGCATAGTCTTTTTTATCATTTTTTCTTTTCACCCTTTTTTCTTTTTCTCGTCATTTTTACCCTCCTTTTTCATTCATTTTTTCTCTTTTTCTTCCTCTTCCATGAGAACATAAATGACCAAATCTACAAACAATGCAAAGCCTGCCCCAAAAATGATAACATGCAACCAATATAAGAAAAATGAAAAAGAACCAAAGAAAACTAACACAAAACACCCATCGAACAGTAATGGCAGATGGGTAATAGGACCACAACATATTAAGCATGTATTGAAGATGAAACATTGGAGAAAAATGGAATCTGTTTGATTGATCAACAAAGGTGCTGGTCAATTGGACAAAGAACAACCAATCGTGGCTTTAAGACTATCTGACTACTCAGAAATATAACTAAATGTTGGATGGACCTCCTTCATCCATAGGGCTCTTAGGGTCCCCAAGAACCTGTTAGCTCCACTCATAGCACAACCGTTGAATCTTCATCTCCACGTGTGTTACTCTCCACATATTAGAAACATGTAAAGCACTGGTAAGCATTATTTTATGTAGAAATATTTTCCCTCCTGCAATAAGCACATGTAACCATTTATTTGAGAACCTTCAAGGGCTATCTATTTTATGATCTATAATGCTTTATGTTGAGAAGAACTTGTCATTTCCCATCACATGATGTGCAGATCTGTTATCGACAACCATTCAACATATAGAAGAAGAAACATTATCATTTTTAATCCCTAAGCTCATAAAGAATGATTCACTACCTTAGTTCAAATTAAGATGATGCTTCTTGCTTAGATAGCGCTTTGGAAGATAACCCTTGCATTTCCTTGATTTATACCTTAAGAACGCTTGTGTCGCCATCTCCTTCCATAGACTTTTCTAAAATGACAGCAGCAATAAACATCATATTACGACCCCTATTCCTCTATCAAACTTTCCTATGACTTGACTTCTCAGGGAGTAGATCCCAACAACAATTGACCTTGTGCCTCATCTCGTGGTAGTAAATGCAATTCCTTGCATTGTTCACATTCTTTGAGGTAGTTTTGTTTACTTGGAAACTTTGCTAAGTTAGTGACAATACATTCCTTGTGTTCTATACTTTTGCTGTCAGCCCCACTATCACTAGACTTACGATTCATTTTGTGCCAACTCGCCTTGCCTGCCTTCACTTGTAAGTAAACCTCTTCATTGAAGAACTTAGGATTTGGCTTCTACCACTTTTAAATTCTAGACCCATCCTCCCAGCAAGGCTCTGAAAGCCAACTGATTTCAATGTCATTTCAATAATTTTTGAAATGCGGATTTTGGAGGCACACCCAAATTCTATGGTAGACCAACTATTTTAGGAAATGACATTTTTTATGCAAAAGAATGTTAATAAATAACATTAATTTAGATGACTGCTTACTTCCGCCTACTCAATGTCTTTATATTCAATTTATTACATATTCCGATTTTTAGTTGGACCTTAATTTAGTATCCAATTATTTTCAACAAATGACATTTTTTGAAATGTAATGTAGCAAATGCCAAGACATTGTTCTAGTCAATGATAACTGATATAAGTACATCTATTTAGGATAAAATACCTATTTATGTATGTTCCTAAGCTTAGATTTACATTCTATATTATAAATATTACATAGCATGCATCATTCTGCATTTAAAGTAGTGTATATTTTAGGTTAATTGCATCCTTTATGTGGTCAGGAGAGAAGGAGATTTAATTCAGAGCCTCGGATTGACGATTCGATCATATGGATCTAATTAGGACGACGATCGGAGTCCAATGCCTCCGAAATCATCTTGATCGGAGTCCCGTAGCACCATATGCAGTATGAGAAAGATCAACCACCAAGGGACTAGGTGACATAATTTGAAGCTTCAAACGACAAATCTGACTGTGCGGATGGATTCGGGTCAACGATCGCAACCCAACTTGCAAAAATCGACTCAATCTGACCTCTGTAGTAGGCCCTACAATGAAAAGATGGACGACCCAGATCGCGCCACGTGGCGCAACCCATGCCGCCCATGCGCACGCATGCACCAACGCATGCGTACAGCAACGCGGGAGCGTGCGCGTGCGCAGCGGTAGCGCACGCAGGCGGGTAGCGCGCGCCAACACAGCGACAGTGTGAGCGCGTGGGCTGTCTTCAGTGACATTTGCGGCGGATCTTCAGCGACGTTTATGATCGTCACTAAATATCCTGTATACAAATTTGATTCTTTCCTCCACTATAAAAGGACCCCTACCCCTCCCATTTTTCTTCATCTCTTCCTTTCTTCCTCTCACCACCTCCAAGGCTCTAGAGAAAGCTTGTCCCAAGCCCGGGATGCTCCTCTAGAGTAGAAAAGAAAATAATTTTCCCACCTCTTATCCCCATTCGTGGAGTATCCCGTGGCTATCCTCTCATCGCCCTTCGGGAAGAAGATCCTCGCCGCGACGTTCTGCCTCATCCTCCATCCTCCGGCTCCGCTCCGTTCGTCCCGCTCCTTACCACCTTCCTCCAGGTGACGTCAGAGCGAGTCGTCCTCCGAGCAACCGTCGAGGAGGATTCTCTCACCTCTTTCTATCTTTTTCACTTTTGTAGTGTAGTTTTTCCGCTTTCGTGGTTGTAATAAACACTTATTCATAAATAGATGATTGTTCTTCTCTCTCTCTGTCTCTCTTTTTATTTTGCAAGTAGATTAGCTAGATTTCATCGACCTGATCTCTTGCCATATTAAAAATACCAAAAAAAATAGAAAAGATAAAAACGACAAAACAAATAAAAGCGAAGAGCGGATTTTTATAAAACCAAACATTCGCCTCCCCATGATCGACCTGAGATTCACTTTTTGAGTTTCGGTTATAAATTTTATCTAATAGATGCATTTTGCGAGTTAAGATGACGATCCTCCAAACCCCGATTTCTAATTCGCAAAATATTTCTCAATCATTTTGACGGTGTTGCCGGGCAATGTTTTGCGAATTAGAAATCGGGGTTTGGAGGACCCATCGTCGTAGCTCGCAAAATGCGTCTATCAGATAAAATTTACAACCGAAACTTGAAAAGTGAGTCCCAGGTCGAACACAAGGAGGCGAACGTTTGGTTTTATAAAAATCCGTGCTTTGCTTTTATCTATTTTTGTCGTTTTTATCTTTTCTAATTTTTTTGGTATTTTTAATATGGCAAGAGATCAAGTCGATGAAATCTAGCTAATCTACTTGCAAAATAAAAAGGGAGAGACAGAGAGAGAGAAGAACAATCATTTATTTATGAATAAGTGTTTGTTACAACTACAAAAGTGGAAAAATTACACTACGAAAGCGAAAAAGATAGAAAGAGGTGAGAGAATCTCCCTCGACGGTTGCTCGGAGGACGTGGAGGAAGGTGATGAGGAGCGGGACGAACGGGGATGGAGTCGGAGGATGGAGGATGGGGCAGAACGGCATTGTGGCGAGGATCTTCTCGAAGGGTGGTGAGAGGACGGCCACAGGATGCTCCACGAATGGGGATGAGAGGTGGGAAAACTATTTTCTTTTCTACTCTAGAAGAGCATCCTGGGCTTGGGACAAGCTCTCTCTAGAGCCTTGGAGGTCTTGAGAGGAAGAAAGGAAAAGATGAAGAAAAATGGGAGGGGTAGGGGTCTGTTACGATCATGGGCATCAGAAGCAGTTTAAGACGTTTGGGAAGTGTCCCAGACGTCTGGCCAGACGTCTAGAACCCTTCCTAGACGTCTGGTAATAAATTTTTTCGGCGTACGGGTTCGCGTCTACGCGCCTGCGCGCGCAGGCTGAACCCGCAGCCTTCATTTTCTCTCCATGCAGGCGTTGCTTTCCTTCTCTCTCTTCCCGCGGCTGCCCTATAAGAGCGCTCCCCCTCTCCCTCACCCCCACTCCACCTTCTTCTCTTCTCCTTCACCCTGCGAGCGAGTGAGCGAGCGAGGATGCAGCAGCGGCTGCAGCGGGCGTGTGGGAGGGAGTGTTGCGAGAGGAAGAAGAAGCTCGACCGTGGAGGTGCGAGCCTGCCGGGGTAGCTAGAGCCGGCCGGCGAGGGAGCTGCGGGCGTGGGGTGTCGCGGAGGGGCTGCTGCAGCTCGGGCAGCAGGCAGACGGGGCACGGCCGTGCGTCGCGGGCGAAGAGCGAATCGAGTTCTGGTTCTGGAAAATTTTCCAGAATCAAACGTCTGGACTTACGTCCAGACGACGCCGAAGACGTCTGGAGGACGGTCCAAACGTCTGACAGGTAAGATATTTCTTATCTCCTTTTTGCGCGTGTACGACCATGCAGCCGTCGGCCGCGACTTCTTCTGCGTTTCGTCGTGCTGAGAGCCGGTGTATGTGTGCGCAGGTCCTGCTCAGGAGGGTGCGAGGGCTCACCATCCCACGTGAATCAGACGTCTGGCCGTAGTGCCAGACGATGGAGAGAACCTTCAGACGTCCGAGGTGACAATCGGACGTCTGGAAACCAAGGCTAGACGTCCCAGCGAGCTTCTGGATGTCTGAAGGACTGCGCAGAACTGAGGTACGACCTGACCTACCTTTTAAGATGTCTGGAAGAGGTTCCAGAGGTCTGATTTTGGACAGTTTTGTCATTTTTGACCCGTTTAGGGCCCGTTCGGAGTCCGTTTTCTACGTTTCGAGTTGCGTTCTTTCCAGAATCAATTCCTCTACCCTTTTACAATAATTGTATACCGTTCTGAGAAACTCCTTGTGATTGATCCTTGTGTTAGGACCCCATTCCGTTGCAGTCTTGGGGGTTGCGGAGGCCCGCAGGATTGCTGATCACGCCTCCAGTACTCCCGATTTTGCTGGTAGAGTGGTTTTTTAATTTATTTAACAAAATTTGTTACAATTCTGAAATAATTAATAGAGTCTAGGGCATTGCATGAACCCTAGGACTGAGAAATTAGATTGAATGATAGATCCTAGGGTATTGCATGAATCCTAGGATTGAAAAACTAGATTGAATGATAGATCCTAGGATACAGCATGAATCCTAGGACTAGAAAACTAGTTGAATATACAGATATTGTAGTCTTAGAAAGTAGAAAGGAAATAATAGCTGCCTGTAAATTGATTAACTGCCTGTTATGAATGAATAAATATGATTGAGAACATGGGTTGTATGAATGTAAAACTGGAACGGTGAAACCTAAAATAGCCAGACAAAAAAAAAGAACATGAACCCTATAGGGAATTTGGAGTAGAACTCCTGGAAAGAGAATAGAATGGAATTGAGAAAGTAAAACGTGAAAGTGTATTGTCTCTTGGGTACGTGGTACCAGAGAGAGCACACATTACCTCTTAGTGTAGAGGGGAGCTTGCCGCCCTCAGGTTGAGACCGGGGTGGGTTTGGCCACTGTACACCGACTTGCTGGCCCTCGCGTACGTAGTACCGAGGAGAGCTACTAGTGTAGGGAGAGCACTAGCTACCCCATGGGCCCGGGGTTCTGCTAACCCTCCTACACCGACTTGTTAGGCCCACTGGGTAAACCAGGGTAGTCAGGCGAAGGTGCGCGGACTGTGGAGGGGTTGGACCCCTGTTACTGAGAGGGCTCTGCCCTATACTAGTTCTGTGCTGTGCTTAGGCGCACCCGCTAACGGAAACGACTGACCGCATGCCAGTGCGGGGTAGCTACCCGTGCGCTTATCGCGCGTGCCGTAGTCACCGTTATGTCTGTCAGTGACCTTGGGGTGGTTGACTGAGAGTAGAACCACCACGGGAGACTCTCCCGGTCAGGGGAGCACCACGTGTTACTTCTACTTTTCGGAAAAGACTGCAATCAAGATCGTTCCCACGAGGAACATTCGAGATCAAGAGAAGGATCTGAGAAATAAATCAATAGTGAATTAATAGAAAGACGTAAATAACGAAAGTAAAAATATAACAGCTACTGTGCACTCTTCTGCTTCTTTAGCTTTTAGTTGCCACTCTACTCAGCATTTCGCTGACGTGTTACACTTGTTACTTTTCAGGACCAGGTGTTGAGCAGCCAGGGTCAGCGGCTGCAGAGGACGCTGGGCTAGTAGGGTCTAGTAGAGTTACCTGTAGTGCTTTTTGTACTTTTCTTCCACTGTAATGAGTAGTTTTCTTTGTTACTCCCTGTACTTTCTTTATCGAAAACTTTACGTAATGTACATGTTTATTTTCCTTCTGTTGTGGTGGTGTATACTGTAGTATTTCCTTTTTTTATTATTGTATTTTGTTACTGCTAGTTATATTCATGGTGAATGTGGTTTATTTTACTGTTCTTTTGGTTACTTCCTCGTTGGACGACTAGGTCTTGGGATTAGTCGAGTCGGTCCGATTCTCGTGTCTCGTAGGGATTCGGGAATCGGGTCGTTACAGGATCCTTTTATAGTGGAGGAAAGAATCAAATTCATATACAGGACATTTAGTGACAGTCATAAACATCGCTGAAGATCCGCCGCAAACGTCGCTGAAGATAGCTCACACACTCATGCTGCTGCTGTGCTGGCGCGCGTGGTTGCACGCCTCCACGTGCTACACACCTGCATGCACTGCCGCTGCTCGCGCCCGGGCTACTGTGCACGTGCGGTGGCGTGTGCGTGCACATGGGTGGCATAGGTTGCACCATGTGATGCGATCTGGGTCGTCCATCTTCTTTTCATTGTAGGGGTTGTTATCGAGGTCGGATTGAGTCGATTTTCGCATTATTGAGCTACGATCGTTGACCCAAATCCATCCGCGAGATCAGATTTATCATTTGAAGCTTTAAATTATGTCACCTAGTCCCTTGGCCGTTGATCTTCCTCGGACTGCATATGGTGCTACGGGACTCCAATCAAGGCGATTTTGGAGGCGTTGGACTCCAATCATCGTCCTGATCAGATCTGTGTGGTCGGATCGTCAATCCGAGGCTCTGAAATAAATCTCCTCTCCTGACCACAAAAATGACGTAATTAACCTAAAATATACACTACTCTAAATGCAGAATGATACATGCTATGCAATATTTATAATATAGAATGCAAATCTAGGCCTAGGAACATGCATAAATAAGTATTTTAACCTAAATAGATGTGTTTATATCATACCCCCATGCTTATCTTTTACTAGTCCATACTAAAATTAGACTATATGCTATGTATAAAATCAAAATTAGGATTAGATCGCTTAGGTCTAAGTCGTTTATTAAAAATAGAAAATTTCAACTAAGGTCCTAAACAACGAAAACTCAATAGTACCCAGGTGCTTACCAGAATGCATACCACCCAACTCCTCACCTTATTTGAAAAGGGAAGATACATTTTTTTATTTTTCTTCTTTTCTAATTTTTTTTGTACTTTTGGAGTTTGAGAGTTCCGAGATAACTTTTTACAGCTACCCGACCCACCCAAGACTCGAAAAGAACTCTAAGTGCTAAGCATCTAGTGAAAAGAGTGAGACTCACTAGGCGACCATTAAAACAGCCTTCGAATTTCTATGACTCTAGGTGACCTTGCCTAGAGGTTTATCTTTACAAATGGTAGCTTTCGTCCTACTTTTATTTATGAGGTCGACACAAAGGAGAACCCAGTATATATCTCTCTAGCTTATTCTACTTCGCCGCTTCCTCCTTAAGTGTTTTGGGAATTATTGTGCATTTTTGTGAGCTAGGCTCTGAACAATCGACCAATGGGTTGTTACCCACGGTAACTTGCCAGCCATACTCGTGCGGTGAAGTGTGATTTTATTTGCTTATTTTTATTTTTTATTTTTTCTCCTTTTTTTATATTTGTTTCCTTTTTCTTCTTTTTTTTTCTTCAAGTAGATGACTTCCCTAATCTAACAACCGGTCGATGAGCTGTTACCACCGACAACTTGCTAGCCATGCCACCCTAAATAGTTCATTAGCTACCAAATTTTTGAAGAAACCGCTGAAAAGTGAGTCAATGCAAAAAAAAGTGTATAGATGCTTAGGCTTAAAGTCCCCCTAAATCAAAGGACGAGTTGATAAGTCGTGTACTTATCATCCTAATTTATTTACTAAATTAAAGATAAATTTGAATTGGCAAAGACTCGAGACTAAGTCCACATTCGAGTGGACACCCGGACTAATTAAGCCCAAAGACCTGAAGAGTTTAAGTATTTAGGTCCTCTTGTATCATTTCCTAAAGTTAATAACTTCCAAATGCTTAAGTTCTCTTCTCCTAATTCTTCTTTTTTTTGTTTTAACTTTTTCAAATTTTTTTATAAGAAACTAAAAGAAATTCTACGAAGTTAACAAAATGATCTCAGGAATTGATTATCCACCCCCCATGCCTAAATGATGCAATGTCCTCATTGTAGAAACAAAGACATGAAAAGGGCGGAGTAAATAGAATATCACCTGAACATCGTGAGAAATCCGATCGCTCCGTAGAGAACGTGAAATATAAACACGTGCTAAATTTAATGCCTTCAATTAGGCATAACATACATACAAGGAAGAAATTGAGAATTCACAAGTGCGGGTCAGAATCAAAATCAAAAGGTTAATCTTGAAACCCGTTAACAGAAGATGTCCACAAATGTGGACCAAGTTATGATGCTGACCCATGCCTGTAGGTCGAGTGGTTCTAAGGTTCTGGATGAAAATCACCCAAAATTGAATATTGTTGTATTTACGAGGTCAGGCCCATGGTTTGGTGGTGTGTAATCCAAGACTAAAGTGTCAGACAAAAGATAGATTTGATTTACAAGGTTCAGATGTCCACTTAACGTTCAGCTCAGAAAAATGATCAGTTATTTCGAGCTTGGGTTGCATGTAAAAGATATCGTAAGGGTTCTGGTAGAAAGTAGGTGGTTTTAGGTCAACAGGAACCCTCAGATTCAAATCAAAGTTCCCTCAGAATTAGCTTCCCAGATTTTTAATTCTAACTTCCTATCCTCTGAAATCAATGTTTCCGGGACCTCTAAATCGTTGTACACCCATCTAAAGTACCCAAGTCCAAAAATCATGGTTGAATCAAGATTGACTTAGGCATAATGATATCAGAAGTCAGCTCTTCGGGGTGCGGATGAAGAATGGGGCTATTGATTGAATCTTCTAGTAAATGAGGATTTGAATCTTTCAAGTTAGCCCCAACCGAATCCAAATCTTCAATGAATGGGCTATCAAATGGTTCATCAGATTCCTCAAGCCTGTTTGTCTCACTAAAATCTTCTTCCTTATACTCAAGTGAGACTTCACTAAGAAATTCTTCACCCTCAGAGTCAAAGAATTCATGATCCTCATTTATATGTCTCAAAATTGATTGTCATTTCCTGGTTCAAAGAGGCATATTTTTCCTCGCTCCCTAGCTCGGGGATCTCGGGTGAGAAACTCGATTCACCCTCAAAAGGTTGCTCTAAACCAACTTGTTCCAATCTCAGAATATGTATCCCCCTTACAGGCACCTGAGCGGGTTCAGACATTGGCTCTCTTGAAGAGGGTTCATCTTGAGAATCATCCCAAGATTTGACTAGGGCAACCACAAATTTCATCCTCAACCTTAACAATTTCCCAAGAAGAAACTCACCCAGGTCCCTATCCCTAACACTTTGGAGTAAATCCAATAGAGAACTATTAAGTTCATCAATCATTTTGATTATAGGCTTCAGTGCTTCAGTGCATGGTGTTGGCTAACCTTCTAAAGATTGTATAGTGTTCCTTAAATTAGTCAACACCCTATTCTGGGTCTGGTTCACCTGAACCAACTGGTTTGAATCAGGTTTGGGTGGGTTTGGGTTAAATCTAGGGGAGTTAAGATATCGAGGTTCTCGAGTTCCTCCCTGATAGTAGGTTGTTCTAGGTTGTTCAAAGGATGGTGCGACCTATATTCAGTGGAATACTAGGGAAGGTAGGTGTTATAATCATTATATCATTCCTGATTGTAGATCGGGTTGGTTTGGTAATCAAAGGATGAAGATCTATAGTCATTATAGCTCTAGGAAGGATAGTAATCATAATCTTGTTGTCCAGGGTTAAGCCCTGGACACTGAGGTTCGTATTCATATCTCCAATCAAAGTCATCCCAACTAGTGGATGGGTAATTACAAGGCAGGTCGGAATAGTGATCATCTTGGGGATAAGTGGTGGTAGGAGGATAGGATTGGAAATCTGTAAAAGATGTGGAAGGATACATTGTGGAGTATGAGGGAAAACAGAAGAGAGAAAGGTGACCTGCAGTACAATCAACCAAACATGTCCTTTTGTGGGTAGCCTAAAGACCTACAGACTCCCATGACCCGTCTTGAGATTATAAACGATTTAATCTATTTTTATCCAGTCAATCCAACCAGTTAGAAGGAGGGACTGAGGAGAAGGTTCTTCCTTTGGCTTGTGCCTCCGGTTCCTAGTATACCCTCCAGTCGCGGTCGTTTGACATTACTCCCCTAGCTATACTTCAGATGGACCAGCAAAAGTAGATTAATCGAAAAAAAAATCTCAGTCTAAGCCTCGAAGAGCAAATCAATCCTTAAGGCCAACGCCCACTCAGTTTTAATTAGGCTTGGGATAATCGTGCTCTTGGAATGTGATGGGCCCTTTAGATGGGTTGTGCCCTTAATGATTGATTCAAATGTGTGTGCGTGCACAACCAAGGTTTACAAACAAGGTTATTTGATGATGTGTCTTTTAGGGTTTAACCTTGTTTAGTAGCTTCTAGGGTTTAATTCTTAGGTTGGTTCAATCAAGGTTTAGTAGAACACTTCAAGTTTTGAAAACACGGGTGATAATATGTTCCTTTAAAAATAAAAAATAATGTGGAGTGCCTGCTTCAGCCTTAAGAATCAATCCTAAGTGGCAAGCTACTTGATTGATCAGTTTTAGATTGAGTGGTGCGGCCTAAACTGTTCAAGCAATTGGCCTATTGCACCACTTGATTAAGGCACACAAAAAGTCTAAACCTAATCAGATTTCTGCTCACTTATGTGTGTGTTGAGTTAAGGTGTACCGGATCCACAGATCAGATCTCAGTTAAGTGGTAGAATCAAAGTGGAGTGGTGTGCCTTAAGTTGAGAGTCGTGGGTGTTAATGTGTATATTTTTTAGAAAATCCCACAAGAGAAGAGTTTTTTTTTTAATATATGCGAGGGTAAGATGAGTGGAGGTGACAAACAAACAACCAAATCTATCCTAAGTTGATTTTAGTTTGAGTTATTAGTGTAGTGAAATGAACTAGTGGATGGAGGTGGTGGGGATAAACTTACAAAACCTTCATCCGCACTTTTCTCCGATTTAACCGCTTTGGCCTGCCTCAGAAGAGTACCCGCAATCACAGTAAGATTAGAGAAAAAGTGAGATAAAAGTTAGCCAAGGCGGAAAAAATGTGAGCAAAACCAAAGGGCGTTGCCTCCCCGGCAACAGCGCCAAAATGATCAATGAATGTTTTACGAATTAGAAATCGAGGTTTAGAGGATCCATCGTAGTAGCTCGCAAAACGCGTCTATCAGATAAAATTTATAACCGAAACTTGAAAAGTGAGTCCCAGGTCAAACATGGGGAGACAAACGTTTGGTTTTATAAAAATCCATGCTTCGCTTTTATTTGTTTTTGTCGTTTTTATCTTTTTTAATTTTTTTGGTATTTTTAATATGGCAAGAGATCAGGTCGATGAAATCTAGCTAATCTACTTGCAAAATAAAAAGAGAGAGGCAGAGAGAGAGAAGAACAATCATCTTTTTATGAATAAGTGTTTGTTACAACCACGAAAGCGGAAAAACTACACTACGAAAGCGAAAAAGATAGACAGATGTGAGAGAATCACCTTCGACGGTTGCTCGGCGAACGACTCGCTCTGACGTCGCCTGGAGGAAGGTGGTAAGGAGCGGGACGAACGGGGACAGAGTTGGATGGAGGATGGGGCAGAATGGCATCGCGGCGAGGATCTTCTTCCCAAAGGGCGGTGAGAGGACGGCCACGGGATGCTCCACGAATGGGAATGAAAGGTGGGAAAATTATTTTCTTTTCTACTCTAGAGGAGCATCCCGGGCTTGGGACAAGCTCTCTCTAGAGTCTTGGAGGTGGTGAGAGGAAGAAAGGAAGAGATGAAGAAAAATGGGAGGGGTAGGGGTCCTTTTATAGTGGAGGAAAGAATCAAATTAGTATACAAGACATTTAATGACAGTCATAAACGTCATTGAAGATCTGCTGCAAATGTCGCTAAAGACGGCCCACGCACCCACACTGCTGCTGTGCTGGTGCACGCTCCACGCGCCGTGTTGCACGCCTCCGTGCACTACACGCCTGCGTGCACTGCCGCTGTACGCGCGTGCACCCAGGCTACTGTGCACATGCAGTGGCGCATGCGTGCGCATGGGCAGCCTAGGTTGCACCACGTAGTGCGATCTGGGCCATCAATCTTCTTTTCGTTGTAAGGGCTACTACAGAGGTCAGATTGAGTCGATTTTCGCACCGTTGGGCAGCGATTGTCGACCTGAATCCATCCTCGCGGTCTGATTTGTCGTTTAAAGCTCCGAATTATGTCACCTAGTCTCTTGGCCGTTGATCTTCCTTGGACTGCATATGGTGCTATGGGACTCCGATCAAGGCGATTTCAGAGGCATTGGACTCCAATCGTCATCCTGATCAAATCTGTATGGCCGAATCGTCAATCCAAGGCTCTGAAATAAATCTCCTCTCCTGACCACAAAAAGGACAAAATTAACCTAGAATATACACAACTACTCTAAATGCAGAATGATGCATACTATACAATATTTATAATATGGAATGCAAATCTAAGCCTAGGAACATGCATAAATAGGCATGTTAACCTAAATAGATGTGTTTATATCAATAACTTTCCTAGGATTTAATGGATATTATTTCTATTGTTGATACTCCTATTTATCTTGTGTTTTTCCTCCTATTAGTAGCTATTTATTGTTTGTTATTTCTTTATGAACATGCCCTGTTATTTACTCATAACTCTCTTTCTATAAAGAGGTATTGAGCTCTTTTCTAAGAAATAAGATTGGTTATTTTCTCCTACTTAGTATCAGGACGCGATCCTAGGCCAGGTTCTAGTATCCCACTAGAAAAATAAACCTCCTAAAACCTAACCACCAAAAGCCCTAGTTTTTTCTTGTTGTCAACCTCCTCCTTGCCGGCAGAGGGGACCATCACTAGTTCTCATCAGTAGGAGAGTCAGGGAGAGGACTGCCAAGTGCTCTTCTCCCTTGTGCTTGGCAAGAGAGGGTTATAGGTCCTTTTGCTGTAGGCACGTCGTCCCTGAGGAGGCAACAGCGACAGAGGATAAAGGGGGAGTCAAACTCTCCTCGTACGGTAGGCATGCCCCAACGGCGGTGTCCTAGTGGCGAAGGTGTCAAGCAGAGACTCCTCACGCTGTAGGCAGCAGCAACGTCCTACCGGTGTAAGGTGGTGGCAGGCGACGCAACACTCGTCGAAGAAGATCTCCAACGTCGGCACAGGCGATGTTGGGGGTTAATCTCTCCTAGGCAAACCAGCTGCTAGTGCTGCGGGTGTGTAAGGCCTTCCCCAAGCTGTACACACCCCGTAGCCTTGCCGAGGGGACCTTCTCTTACCTTGGGCGTGAAGTTTCCAACTCTGGTTACCTTGGATCTTCTCGCCCAAGGCCCCATGCTGCCCGTTCAGAGTTCTATGATCTGGAATTATTTTTCAGATCCGTGTGTGGCATATTTCTCCAAGTATTTTTGGCTCAAAGATGGCGAGTTCTAGCCTAGTGATTCCCTTAGTCCCTGCTAGGCACAATGGCAATCTTAGGACAGGCAGAGGTGGCATTGGATACCGCTATTACATTAAGGATGTTGGAGTATATGGGCTTAATGCTACAGGAGCATGACAAGAGTCATCATGGTACAGGATGGTTGGTTGACTTTGGTGCTTCGCAACATCTCTGTAGGGATCGGAGCTATTTCTGGTCACTTAGTTCTGTTGCACCGAGGACGATGCAGGTTGCTGATGGCAGGCATGCTCTATTGTTGGCCAAGGGAATGTATCTATAAGCCCTACATTGCGACTGTCGAGAGCACTACATGTACCGGAGTTTCCCATGAACTTGTTGTCCATGAGCAGGATCACGAAAAATCTTCATTGCAAAGTTATTTTTGATGAGGTTGGATGCATCGTCTAGGATAAGTTCAATGGAAAGATCATTGCCAGAGGTATAGAGGAGAATGGTCTCTATCACCTTGGCCAGGAATAGTTTGTAGGAGCTAGTAAGTGTGATGGTGGGAGTGCCTTACAATGGCGCCTTCATCTAGGTCACCTACCTCTGGATCACCTCAAGAAGGTGATTCCACATATTTTACTGGCCACTACTATTAGGTGTGACGCTTGCCAGTTAAGTAAGCATTATCGGTCCTCTTTTCCTTCCAGTACTTCTCCTGGATCAGGGAGAGCTTTCGAATTACTTCATATGGATGTTTGGGGACCAAGTAGAGTTCTAAACAGGGTGGGACATTGTTACTATCTTGTTGCTGTTGATGATTTCACTAGAGTATCTTGTATGTTTCTCCTGAAGAACAAGGAAGATGTTGGAGGTGTTATAGACACTCTTCTCTTAGAGATCATGACTCAGTATTCTTTCACAGTAAAGATTGTACGGACAGATAATGCCCTCGAGTTCTACACTACTAGACTTGAGGAGTTCTACAAGACTCATGGGATTATCCACCAAACTACTTGTCCCCATACATCATAGCAGAATGGGGTTGCAAAGTATAAGCACAAACACCTATTAGAGGTTGCCGGCACTCTTCTTATTCACCACAGTGTTCCACAGAGATACTGAGGAGATGCTGTTTTAACAGTGTGCTACCTTATTAATAGGATGCCAAGTTCAGTCCATCACGAGTAGATACCGATTCTTCTGTTACATCTAGATGATAAGCCAGGATGTTTAGATGTGTTGCTTTTGCTCATGTGTCATCACTAGACTGCGACAAGCTTACTCCTTACGCTATTAAATGCGTCTTCTTAGGGTACTCCAGGAGTCAAAAGGGGTATTGATGAAGGGCAAAAAGCACCCTTGGACTTAAAATTTCACACATAGCCTGTATAAGGATCCGGAAACCCAGACTCGAAGTAAACAGGCAGACCCGGCCTAGCCCGACCCGCTCCACTCCAACGGATCCAGATCCGGGCGAACACAACCTCTCCTAAAGGCTCAACGTGCCTAAAGTCTACAAAACACGGTAACAATACCCATAATACCCGTGTCGGCAGTAATTATGAGGTTACCAATGCGTTTAATGCTCTGACAATGGATGAGCCCTGACAACGGGCTTACCAAGAAACATGACAAGACCACAGAGAAAGATTTCGTAGGATTTCCCGGCTGTAACAACTCTCTTTGTAACTATAAATAGAGGAGGCCCATGCAAGGGCCTCTTCATGCAATCCAAGAGAGAAAGGAACCTCGAGAGATTGTAACACCGTTATTCCTAGTGGATTTGTTGAAAGCCTTGCTCTCCCCCCAGATGTACACCTCTTGCGGTGAAACTGGGTAACTAATCTCCCTGTCTTTCTTATGATTGCCTTTTGTGTGATTGCTGGATCGGAGCCTCCCTCTACCGAGGAGCCCGATCAGTTGGCGCTGTATATGGGAAAGGCGATTGTCCTTTGACACCTTACCCTATGTGAAAATTCTAGCAATGGCCCCAACCACTCGTAACTCCGCTCGCGACCACCCTGAGAAGGACCAAGCGGAGTCCAGCGCCTTCGTGTCTAAGAGGCATCATTAGCACGCTGATCCCACTAAAGGGAAATCGGTGCAACCTGAATGATTGCTCGAGAGCCTCGAGCGAGACCCCCTCGAAATGCAAGCGAGGGAGGAATACGAAGCTAGGTTGGCAACCCTGGAGATAGAGCATCAGGGCCTCGCCGCCCAACTCCTTAAGATGAAGCCGATCGGGGGGTCTGGCAAGACTCCGCTGGAGGAGCCTCAAAGTTCGAGCCCCAACGACAATCGAAATGGCGGCATGTGGTAGAGGAAAATGCCTGCCTGCGTGAACAACTTGAAAAGCTAAAGCACAAGCCTAGTAACCAACAAGGCGAAGTTTCCCCTAACCCGCCAAAAGCTCTACCCCCGCCTTTGTTGGGGGAGCATTCGCGCGATCAACCCCTCTTCGGCGTCGGGGTTTCCATTCCTGAGATTGTCTGTCAAGTCACTAGAGCAATGAAGGGCATACGCACACGCGCGTATGTCACCACCTACCCGTTCACAGAGTAGGTGATGATGGCCCCCTTGCCCGAGAAATTCAAGCAGCCAATCATGGCCCCGTACGACAGGACGGTGGACCCCAACAGTTTCGTTGGGAGCTACCGCCAAATGATGTTGGTGCACGGCTGCCTCGATGGAGTGCTCTGCCAAGTATTCCCATCGTGTCTGTCCAGTATGACCCATGAATGGTTCAACGACCTGCTAGCCGGGCAGATTGCCTACTTCCAAGACTTGCCAGACAAGTTCTGCTAGTACATTGTTGGGCAGCAAAAGATTAGAGACAACCCTGAGAGGCTATCGGAAGTTAGGCAGCGGAAGACTGAGCCCTTCCAATCCTAACTGGATCGGTTCAAGGCTCAGTATTTAAGTGCAAGAGGCCCCATGATGCGATAGCCGTCTAGTACTCCAAGTTGGGCCTCCTGACTCAAAGGTTCTGGTACGACATCGACAATTTCCTGCCAAGGGACATGGTGGAGTTTTGGGACAGAGCCACGAGGTTCGCGGAGCAAGACGACTCCTTCCGCTCCCGCAGCCAGCTGGCTGAGGGGCATGGCGATGATGCTAGCCCCATGGAGGAAAGGAGGGTCTCTAATGAGCACTCTTCAATGCTTGCTCGTGGAAGTTGTCACTTCCATAAGAGAAGGGCCCCCTTCCCCGATCAAAGGAGTGAACAGCCTGCTAATGGTCGCAATTACGAACCCCGCCAAACAAGGCGGGAGCCCTTTGAAGAATACACTCCCTTGGGCGTGAACCAGGTGGACGTGTTGGTGGAAGTCTGGTCTACGGACAAGGACCTGCTGCCCCCCCCAAAGCCCCTGAGGAGGAGGGCTGACTCCTGATCCAGTTGTAAGTATCACAAGGCCTAGGGTCACGTCACCGAATACTTCCAGGATCTATGTGACGAGATTGAGTCCCAGATCCGGCACGGAAACTTAGCTCACTTCGTCAGGCAAAATGAGAGCCAAGACAGAGGCAAGGGGCCCATGGAGTGCCTGGAAGACTACCATAAGGAGAAGCTCCAGCTCTAGGGAGTTAATGTGGTCCTCTTCATGGATTAGGAGCCAGACAAGTCGATGACCAGCCTGACTAAGCGGCGGTGTCACCTTGGCTACCCCCAGTGATGAGTGAATACTCATCATAGCTAAAAAGTTAAATTTAAGCTAGAAACTGGGTTAAACAATATCAAATTAACACATAAAAAAGGTTAAGTATGAAATTCAAAGAAAAATACCTAAAACATTAATTCTGTGTTAAGATTGCATAATTGGGTCATAAATTGAGATATCCTTGAGAAAAAGGTCAAATGGTGATCCAAGTGTTAATTGAACACACAAACAAGTTTAAAAGTTAAAATCAAAAGTATACTTAACTTCTCAAAAGTTCAATTAAGCACATATAAAAACTTGGAGGCATTTGGGCATCATTAAGGCCTTGGAATTGAAGATTTACATTTAGGTCATTTATGCATCACATTTCCTTCATTAGAAAACTTTCCCGGACCTATTTGTAACATGCAGGGACTTCTTTGAAAGTCCAGAGGACCACTCTGTAATTGTTTCCTACCACTTATGGGCTCTTGTGTAAAGTTTCTACCCCTTCGCAGAAGGGCCAACCCTGCAATTTAACCAATAGAATCTGCGCCTGCTGCTTCCCGCACGTGCACTGTAGCACGCGAAGAACACGCACATCCTCAACCGTCCGTTCTCTCATTGATCTTGATCTGCTGCTCGATCTGATTCAAAGCTTCGCGCGAAGTGGCACGTATGCTCACCCCAACCCCCAGATCCCATCATACGATTTGATTTCAACTTGAAAGCCCGCACGTTCGCTCACTTCATCCTTGCCGCCGGTGCCCTCGTCGAGTAATCTCACTCGTGCGGTGCCTGGAATCACTGCAATCCTTACTTAAGCACCTCAGTGGTCGCACGTGCAAAGGATCGCCTCCTCTCCTACTTGAGAGCGATCCCTTCTTCCCCTTCAGGTCCCCTACCCCCTTCACACGCTGCACCTGTGACAGAGGTGTAGTTTTTCACCTCCTTTTCCTCCTCATCGTTAAGGATGACGTACGCCTGAGGATGACTCAGAAGCTTCACTAGCAAGCTTTTCATTCGTTGGAGCTCCTTCTTCCTCTCCATCTACCGGGTGGAGACCCATAGGTCCCATTCTTCCTTTTAGAATAGTTTTACTGTTTTGTAGGTTAGCTGTAGCTTTAGTTAGGTAGATTAGAGTAGAATTAGAATTAGAATTACTGATGATCTGTTATGCCTATTAGTTTAGCATTAGGAGTAGAGTTAGAGTAGAATTCCCCCCCCCCCACCTCCTCTGATCATTCTAGATCAGAAGGGACGCTGTCATATAGTCATCACTGGACATTTTTCTCCCTTTACGCATTTTCCATATCGCTTTTGATTCCCGCGATTTGTTTCTCTCAATTCACCCACTCATTAGATCTAATTTCAGATCTGATTGGTTTCTAACCTTAGACCTGAAATTAGCATCGAAAATCTCCCATTCATCCCATTTTGTTCACAAAAGCCCCTGATCTGAGCTTAAAATGGAACCGGTTTGCTAGATTTTCTATAAATTTAGATTTCAAGGATTTAGATTCATGTGAGCTTTGAATGCTTTAATCTAGCAAACTAAGTTATTATTGATTTGATTCACTGTTTGGATGGAAATCTGAGGTGATTTAGAAGTCAGAATTCATCTTAGATGAGCCATAATCTGATTTGAGTTTTTGTAAGGATTTAAATGTCTTTAATGCATTGTAGAGCCAATGAAAATCAACTTTGTTGATTTGAGACTCTACATTGCATCTTTTAGTTGATTTTGAAGAGCAATTCTGAGTTTCAACCTAAGGAGTTCTCAATACTCCTTAAGGTTTCAAAGATCTAGGATTTATGTTTTATTTTAAATTGACTGATTTAACTCCTACATGCTATCTATAGCATTAGAAAGAGCTAGATCAGATCTCTTTCAGCTTTGATTTGATGAGATTTTATCGACAAGGGATCTTGAATTTGAGTTGTATTCCTTAGTGATTGTTATGAGAATTGAAACCCCTGTCAGATGGTATTTTAGTGATTTCTGTTTGTATTTGTAAATCCCAGAGTCATAGTAAATGGCTGCAATTGCAGCTACATTCCTACTAAACCTAGCTAAGTAATTCCTGAAACTGTCACTTTAAATTCTTGATCAGGTTGTCTTGAGTCTGATCTGGAATTTGATTGGCTGATTCAAGCTATTAGGTAGTTGGAATTGAGGTTCTTCCCTGCTACAGACTTAGCTTTCTTCCAGATGGATTAACTGCAACAGCAGTTAAGACGTCTGAAGAGGAACTAGGCTTGCTGCATTGATTGAAGTTCAGCAGCTTCTGCTACTATTTGTGTTGCTGGGCATTTGTTCTGCTGGATTTCCAGCAGAGGAATTTCAGCAATTGCTTTGTTGCTGCATTGCCTACTGCTTGTTTTTTTGTATTTGCAGCAGCAGTAGAGAAATCAGTGGATAGTAGGTGTAGATCTTAACTGTTAAATAGCTGACTTGTAGCATATGGTATATTAAGTTGTAAACAAGCTTTCATGTATTTTTTTATGCATGTTTATATCATTTGAAGGCTTGTAATTTGTTAAATCTTCTTTTGTCAGCTATACTTTAAGCTTAACTGTCCATCAGGTCAATTAATTGAAATCCAAGTTGTTAGCATGCTAAATTGCTTGTATCATTTGCTATATTTTGTACTGAGTCTGTTGAGGCAGTCCACTGCCTTTTAGACACCTTAGGTTCCATTCTAAGCCCTTAACACACCCTAGAAAACCCTTAAAAGGCTTCGAATGTGTGAAGTTTGGAATTCAATAAAAATTATAAAAAAAATCTAAATAAAATAAAATAAACATGTCTGATTGAAGATTAGGTATTTCCTTAAGTACATACCAAATTTCATAGTATTCCGAACCCCCGACTTGGTAGAACATATCAGCCGATAGTTCTACATACCATGGAATTTAATAAAAGGAACTACACTTAAAAACACCAAAAACATCTCCTCATCTATTTCTTTCCTTCTCTTCTCCTACTTCCATAAAAGATATAAAATCCATAAATAGCTGAAAAAGCTAAAAAATACCTAAAAATCCTTTATATACTGTGTATAAGTGTATATATAAGCTATTTTGTAAGCCTATTTATCTATAATGTAAATTATACATATTTATAATAAAAATAACTTATGTATTCATTGTAGTATATAAATTAAGTATTTAAGTTAGATGGTAATGTATATAACTAAATTATATAACTACTTATTAAGTAAACTAATTTATATGTAATAAATAGCTATGTAAATTAATACCTTTTATAAATAACCATATTAAGTTATAATACTATATATACATATTTATATGTATATTATAAACATATTAAACCCTATACCTTAATTTAATTATATATCTAGAATAAATAATTAATTTATTAAGTTAATAGTTAAGTAATTGATTAAATTAAAATAAATTAGTAGATTAAGTTAAAACTAAGTTAACTGGTACTGTATACTTATACTAATGTATTTCAAATAATTTAAGCTAATTTAAGTATATTTATAATGTATATATTATTTAAACTCAATTTACAAATAAAATAGTCTAAAAATATGTTATTTAAATGTAAATAAAATAGAAATAAAGCTTGTAAAATACAACAAAAATATCTATTAAATACTTTAACATATTTACTAACTTGGTATAAGGTCAATTAGACCAAATAATAACTAATTTATACATAATTAAGGAATAAAACCTAAAATTAAGTATGTATAAACTGTATACTTTAGCTAATTTATTTATACAGTAAATATAATTAAAGCTCTAAATTAATTGTACAATTAAGTAGTAATATGTAAATACTTTATTATCCCATAATTTATTTTTATTTTATAATAAATTATGGCCCTCGAATTGAGGGCCAAAATCCTTAATCTAATATAGTCGCACCTGAATTGCTACGCAGAACAGGCGCTCGAATAGCGCCGTATTGGAAGTTGAGAAGTGCTCGTAGCGCTATAAATTGAAAAGGTTCCTCTACCGCTCAATTGTCACGAGCGTCGGGTGCCCGAAACAACTGAGCATGTTACTTGAGCATTCATATGAGCATTGATGATACTGTGTGTGGGCCAGGGGCCGATTACTGTGCTAGGGCTTGATTAAGCGTAGTAATAAGCTGAAAATGTAATTAATCGACCTAATTAAGAAACTAAGGGTGCGCCTAGTAGAGGTCTGGTCCCACCCACCTCGGGTACTTGTATCCCTCGAATAGTGTGCCCGCCAATTAAACACATTTTTTTTGTTAAGTGAAAGGGCCCTAATGACACTAAAAACACAGAAAGAAGAGAATAGAGTAAGCATACAGAGAATGCGGCTAAGTGTCATAAGAGACACAGAAGAGACTTAATAAAAGAGAACATACAGAAAAGAAGAAGAATACAGAGAAACTTAAGAAGCAAAAGAAGAGAAGAAATGTATATGTATAATGGACAGCGTATATGTGTATATAAATAAATAAGTATAAGGTAAATAATAAGCATACGTATAAGCAGTATAGCTATATATATGTATATAAATAACTACGTATCTTTACTGACAGAATAAAACATCACTAAAGGTAAATTAAGTGTCGCTATAGACCCTAGTTTCTGCTTTAGAGTTTGTATATAGTTTTCTGGGGTCAAGCGACGTTTGTATCTATCACTGTAGTTATTATATATGTTACTGTATATGTTAGTATATTAAGTTAAGTATGGTATGTATTATTACTTAGTATTGTATATATATGTAAGTATTAGTAATATAACTTATAAGTAGATAGTATAGAGTATATTTATGTAGTGTTTGATACTTGATTGTAATTAGATTTTTGCAAGCATTTTCATTGATTCTTTTTGTACATAATTAAAGCATTAATTCATTCATAATTGATTCATTCATTCTTTCTTTATTGTACATAAAACTTATCTTTTAGGAACTAAAGAGTAATCTTGGACTTAGAGAGTAATGTATATCAATAACTGTCTCTTGGTGAACGACCTGGAATAAACCAGTAAAAATTATGTAAATTAAATAAAAATCGATGCAATAACGATTTGTATTTGTGACATATACTACAACGATGACGATTTTTGATACAAATCGTAGTCGGTCGATCGCCTTACATTTTTTGACACTGTTGCCAAGGATTAAAACCCGACAACAGCGTTTATGTGAAGCGACTGACTGATTGATTAACTTGACTAAATAAACATACATCGCAAGAGATCGATATTACCCAGCAAAATACGACCGCCAAGTCCTGGTGGTGATACCCGTGTTGCCCTAGAGGGCTCACCTCCTGTCGCCTGAGCGTATCAGCGCAGGGGTTGAGGTAATCTTTGGGGTCAACGCTGCCCTAGGCCAACAAGCCACTCCCCCCGAGCGCCTTCCCTACTCTTCAGTGGAGCGAGAGGAGTACAGTTAAGCAAGCAGCATCTCGGCTATTCGCCTCCTTACCTGATCCAGTAGAACACATGAACCTACTTCTAATGACACTCCTGATAAGGCAGCTGCAACCCAGGCTCTTCATGGATGAGGGCAGTGTAGTAGACGTCCTATTCACAAAGACGCTGCTCAAGCTGGGTTTCTGAGAGGAGCACCTTTCCCAGTCGACCCACTCGGTCGCAGGCTTTGGCAACCACAAAGTAATGCCAAAGGGGGAGATGAGCCTTTATCCGTTTGCGACGGGGACATGCATCTCAACTGAACGACTACATTCATAGTAGCCGAGTTGACGGCAGCATTTGACGGCATCATTGGCCGCCCATCTACCCATGCCTTCCGCCTAATCCCCTTCTCGTACTTCATTTAATTTTTAACACAGTTAATTAAGTTAATTAGACTTAATTAATTGCACAAGAATGTAACTTAGGTTAACTTGATTTGATGTCGGAAACGTAGTATAGGGTCAAGTTAATCTAACATTTTAGATTTTTTTAAGTTCTTTTTAACTGGTTGAGTCTAGGTCATTCACTGAGAGGTATAACTTAATCCTAATTCACCATTAAATCTCTAAGAATAATTAAAAGTCAATTAATTAATCAGATTATAATTAACAATACTTTAAACACGTGAATAATTGTACAAAATATTTGACAATAAAAGCATGCAATATTCCATTAAGAGAAAACACATTTACACATGAAATTTGTCATTTAGAACAAAGTAAACATGTTTATTACATCAATTATTGTTAATTGCAAAAGATTAAGGCAAGAAAATGCTAAACAAATGATTATAAATGCCTTATTACATCATTTAAAGTTCAAAAATGATGAAAGAGAACATGATATAACAATAGAAATACAAATCAGACATCTAAAAATATTAATGGACATCTTAAAAAAAAGAATTAGAAGTGTAATAGCACTTATGGACATCTGATTGCCTCTTCATTTCCTTCATTTAGCCTTAGTCCTTAGCCCTTTCCTTTCTCTTTTTATTCCCTTAATTCTTTCTTCTGTCGTTGCTCTCTCTCTCTTTCTTTCCTTTTCTTTAATACGTAAGCATTTTCATTAAGTCTTTCTTCCTTTGCCCTTTCTTTTCTTCTGTCTTTTTCTCCCTTAGCTTATTTTTCCTTAACCTCTTCTCATAACTACAAAAATTAGTTTTTAATGGGTGGTCCAGTGCATTCGGGGATACGCAACATCCCTATAGGATGGGACCAGACCCTACTAGCACTGGGCCTCATTTGATTAAATTGTGGATTTTTTTATTTTTTTTATAGCATGCACAGTATTCGTCCTCTCAGGCCCACATCCACATCCATGCCTACTCCCGAGCCCATGCACACAGTCACTTGCACACGCACGTGCCCGTACGGCTCAAAGGTCACATTTTTTTGACCCATTTATCTATATTTATTTTAATTTATTAACTTAAGTTATTACATACTTAAGTATAAATTATGCTTAAGTTAAATTAAATATCAATTAGGTAACTAATTAATTATATTTCGAGTCTATTTATTAATTAAATTATTAATGATATTAATTGACTTATAATTAAGCATTTTTAACTTATTTTTAGGTCATTTATTTATCTATCCCTTGTTAAATAATTAACCCCTATATATACATATGTCTGGTTAATTAAGGTTTTAAGTTAATTAGGAGTAATTAGAAGCCATGATGAGCCTTTCATCATACCCCCAAGCTAAAGTTTTGCTAGTCCCTAGCAAAATTAACCAAAACTATGATGATTTAAACACTTAGGTTTAAATTATTATAAATAAAATTAAATAGAGGAAAGCTTCAGTCAGAATTTTAGATATTCAATTTTTTAGATTTATATATATATATATATAAATAAGTATCCATAAATATGCAGAGCATTCTGCGAGAATCTTGTACTTAGACTTAAAAACTTAAAGACTTTTCAAAATTCGTATTCGTTAAAAATAGAATTTTTGACGGGAATTTCTTAAGAATCAAAATCAGAAAACCCACTTATTCTCTTAACATTAGAAACTAAGAGATCGAGGTGTTTTAAGAAAACAAAACTCAAATATTGGAATTTAAATTCTAACTCAAAAATTCAACAGACTCAAGTTAATCCTTAGGTTTGTGAAATTTAATTTTTATCAACCGAAGTTTTAGCAAATTAGCCATATACTCTTTATTAACCAAACTTAGAGTGGTAAAACCCTAATCTACCAGCCTATAGCACCAAGGATAGACTTCTAGACCTAGGGTTTTGTCAATCTGTCTCCTTTAGGCTTCAACTGCTAGTCCTCAAAATCCGATTTCTTAGGCTTTACTGCCCAATGCAAAGGTTCAGTAGCTATGATTTTAAAGCATCCGTGCTCGTGAATAGACTCATGCTAAAGGCATCCGAAGTTGCAAAAATCCATATCTTAAGACATCAATGTCCAATCCAAATTATTCCAATTCAAGCCTTTGGCTTGGCCTTACTCAGATTTAGTTGCTTCCTCACCAGTTTTCTATCCCGAGGTCAACACTTTTTGTGTATCTCTCCGGTGGACCACTGGGTCTCTTATTCCTAATTTTTATCTCCATATGTTTTTCAACTCTTTTCTATAGGATAAAACACCCATATGTGGTGAGGTGTTCTTTTATTTGGAGGAAAGGATAGCATCCATTTGTACCAAGATGTTTTATTTGGTGGATAAAACTGCATAAGCACCCATTTGTATCGAGATGCTTAACTGCAGGGTGTATTATTTATTCTTTTTCCTTTTTTATATTTTTTTCTCATTTTTCTTACTAATTAATACTTCATATCTTTTTTCTAGGTGAGTGGCACATCCTTCACCCTTTCAAGAGTTGCCCCGTGGAAATCCTTAGACTGAAGAGGATTCAGAATCGATCTCTTAATCTCTGTGTTTTCGCGATCTCAGATGCCAACAAGACAACTCTATGTGTGTAAATTTTGGATGCTTAGGTTACTTAGCTCTCGAATCAGAGCTTGGGCAACAAAACCATTCACTCTCAGGTCCCTTAAACCATTAGTTTCCTCCCGCAGGATCTGTCAAGACTCAACTCGCCAAATCTAGCCGAATGTCCTCGGTTGATTAAGCTACCTATAGCCTGATAGACATTAAGACTAAGATTCTACCAACTCTTTACTTAATTAACTCCGAATATCTAGCCTTTTCACTTAACTTGGTGGTAAAAACATAAGTTCAAAAAGCGAAAGGGCTAACTTAGTTTAATTGACCAAGTTACAATTTAACTACAAAATTCAAGTTTTAAACGTAATACACCTTAGTTACTTTATTTATGGATGAAGAGTGGAAAAAACAGATCCTTTAGGTTCAGACTTAAACTCAAAAGAAATCTCATTCAAAATTTCGCAAACAAATGCGTGTTCTAAAAAGGGTATTAAGTAAAAGTCTTAATAAGGATTTATGCTCTTAAAATATTATTTACAAGAAGTATATATATTTATATTTTTTTGGTTTCTGACCTAAAAGAAAATTAAGTCCTTTAAATATAAATAAGTATAAATATAGTTTTGTTGTCTTCTTTTTCTTCTAAAAAAAATGATTACAAGACCCCTTTATTATTTTTATGGTTTTTAACATTTTTAATTTTTGTATTTGTATATTTTTGTTTTTATACTTTATGGAATTTTCAAAAAATTTTTATGAATTTTTCACAAATTTTCAAATTTTTATAGTATTTTTGGAATTTTTCAATTTTTTAATTTTTAGATATTTCTTTTTTTTTAAATTTCGTGGGTATTTAATTTTTTGTATATATTTTTTTATATTTCTATTTTTCTCTACCAATACACTTGAAGTGAGATTTTCACTTCACACCCCCAAGCCAAAATGTTACAATGTCCTCATTGTAAGAAAGGTGGAAAAGATGTTACACTTCACTTAGTGTAGGGTGACGAAAGGAGTCGGATAGAGGAGATCGAAGATCTCTGTACGGACAATTTCTAGTCTAAACAAAGGTCAGAGTAGTCAGTCAAACTAAGTGAATGTAATGAATGATCAATAAGTGATAAATCAGAATAGACTCAAGTGTGTGTAGAGGAAAGTGTGCAAAATAGGAAACAGCTATATGCAGAATGTTAAGTTTTACGCCTTCAGCTAGGCGTAAACCCTAGTAAAGAACTCCTGTAAAGGATAGATACGATAAAAACAGAGTTGTGGAAGTATTGGCTCAAAAAAAACAGAGTAGGAAACCACACGGGTAAAACTCACCATGATAATTGCCTAAATAGATCTCGTAGAACCAAAAATCAGGTTCCTGTGAAAAATCTCAGAAAGATCAGAGTGGATCTCGTGAAAAGTAGATGTGATTTAGGTTGAGATAAAGATATCGAAGATTGAGGCAATCAGTTAAGTGATTCCAACCAAGTCAGAAGATCAACAGAGTCAATTCTGATTCGAGATTACCGGTGGATCATTCTGGTACAATAAAGGCTGCTGATGCGGGTTTAGTGGATCGCTTTCAGGAGGTGCAGAAGGTGGGTTTTGATTCGAATCAAAGGTCTGATTAATGAAGTGTACTTGGGCCTGATGTTGCCTAGGGTTTGGCAAATTCCTAAGATTCAAAATTGGCTGAGATGGAAGAGTACCTGGCTGATGAGACTCAACCAAAAGTGTGACCTGATTTCGTAAATCAGCTAATTCTACCTTCCATTGCCTATGGATTTCAGCGAGAGCCTTAGCATTCTGTCGCTGACTCTCTGTAACAGTTCGCAAAATTTGATCGAGCTGCGCATCTCTATTTGGCCCTACGTAGTTTTGCGTACTCGCATGATTGGGCCTCGCATTCGGTTGCTGAGATGTCAACGAAGACAGGTTTTGGTGGGTCTGATTCGGATAAGATGGTCTTTGGTTTTGATTAGCCCAAGAAAAGTTTGGGTGGCTTCTCCATCCAAGATTGTAGGTATTTAAATATGGGTTTGATCATGGAGTGGTTTCCTAGATGGTGTGTACATCAAAAAGATATGGAGTGTTTTCCATAAAAATAGGAAGTGGGGAAAGAGGTGGGAAGGATTGCGGGACAAAGGTCCCTCCTTGGGTTAGTGCTGGAGTAGATAGAAAACCCAAGGAAGATGGATCTCTCGAATCCAGATTATTCATAAATTCCCTCCCCATGGAAATTTGTGAAACAGGTAAACGTGTGGGATTTTGTGTAGTGATCAGAGGTGTAAGAGTCTTCATAGTGTTCCTGACATCATCGAGATGCTTCGCTACGATATCAACTTTGTCCAGTTTTTCTGCAATAATCTCTAAATCCTTAGAACTGGATGGATTTTCGATCTCGTGAATGCCCTTATGTGAGTTTGGATGCGAATTTTGGTGCGGATTTCCTCGTGTGAATTGCGACATTGATGCGTTATTGATCGAGTTTTCCGTCATCTCTTCAAATAATTCTGAGGTGGATTCTGCGTCGCAATTCAGAAATTCCCTCCACAAGAGGCATCAACCAGATTGCGAATGCCCTCTTGTAATCCATAATAAAAGATATGCATGATGTGGGCATTTCCTTTATATAATTCATGAAAGCGTTCCCACGCTTCATGAATGGCTTCTCCTTTATTCTGAGTAAGAATAGTGATGGCTTACCTTAATGCATTAGTGCGACAGTTCATTCCAAGTAGATATAGGTCGTGTGATCGTTCTATACCAGTAAGCAGCCTTATCCTTAAGGCTAAAGGAGAATATCTTCATGAGTAGGATTTCCCGATTTTGATTTCGAGGACCAATAGTCTGTGATAGATTTTTTAGATCTTCTATGTGCTGGAATGGATTCTCAAATGCAAACTCGTGAAAGTGTGGAATAAGACCTATAATGTTTGGCTTTAATTCTGGGTCGTTTTCCCCAACGAAAATCCTAACATTAGGCTTTACTTGTGCATTGGATGGATTATAGTAGTCTCAGAGTAGAGGTTTAGGACGAGGTAGATTTGAGAAATCAGGGGGATCAAAACCTGCCTCAGGTCGAGGAGGAGGGCGAGTTTGTAGGTTTTGCAAATTCTGAAGAGCAGCTGTCAACAGATTGATTTGACAGTTCTGCTCGAGCATTTGTAAATTCTGGTTCAGAAGCACCTCATGGATATCAAAAGGCAGTATCTCTTCCTGACCAGAAGAAGGGATCTCGGGATTCTGATTCTGCATTTGGTCCATAGGATCAAATGCAGAAAAAGTAGATGTATCAGACGGGAATATAATTGGTTGCTTCAATGCAACCAATCTAGGAATACCTGTCAATGGAAGGACGAGAGGTAGCTTCAGGGATCGCCTCCCGTGCATAAACCAGAAAAAATGTGCAAAGGCACACTCACACCACTACGGTAAAATAGCAGCAAACAAGACCCCAAAACAGTGCAAAAGCGGGTTTTTCTTCTTTTCAAAGGAAAAGAAGAATCCTAGAATACACAGAAAATAAATTGACGCAAACAAATACTATATCAATCCAAAATACGTGTCCTAGATCGTTTCTACTCTAGTACGTATTCTTAAAGCTCAAAGATCTAAGGTCTAGGATCGAGACCGCTCACTATTGGCTCCCCGTGGCTCTAGTAGTGAGACAGACTTGATCTTCGACCAAAGCCCTAAGAGGTGCAAAGAGGAGAGGTAGAAAGTATAGACTCGTGTGACTCTAGTGATCGCATTATGTGCTGGATAGCATGCAACAAACGTGTACGATAAAAACCCGCATGCAATCTGCAAACAGATATATGTCACGAGTTTTAAAAATCCTCTTTTTAGTTGATTTTTTACAAAAATGATAGAAAGAAGTAAATGTGACTGCATTTTATATCTTTTCAATCAAAATATGTGGTCTTGCTTACATTCCAAAGACAAGGATCTACATAGATTTTTGCGTGTGTTTTCTCACTGATGCGAGATAACAGAGTAGAAAATCTCGAGTCAGATTGCATATAATACTAGCAAGTAAAGGTACTCCTAGGAGTGTACGCCTAACATGCTACTGCTAATCAGATAGAATGAGTATTTTTGTATTTTCTTTTTCTAACTAAATGCAACAATTCAAACTACACTAAAAACTAAGAAAGAAATATTCACAATGGTATATATAATGGGAAACGGAAACACAAACAGAAAAACTTACCTTCTTTCCTGAGAATACCCGCAAAGATATCCCTTGACGAAAGAAGATAGAAACAAAACAAAACAAAGCTAATTAGTAAAAAGAATTATTTACAAATAATGGCGAATATAAATTACAGGTACCTCCTCGGCAACGATGCCATTAAAATGTTCGTTTAATTCTCAACACATTAATTAAATTAGACTTAATTAATTGCACAAGAATGTAACTTAGGTTAACTCGATTTGATATCGGAAATGTAGTATAGGGTTAAGTTAACCTAACATTTTAAAAAAGAAAAAATTTTTAATTGGTTAAATCCAAGTCGTTCACTGGGAGGCATAACTTAATTATAATTCATTATTAAATCTCTAAGAATAATTAAGAGTCAATTAATTAATCAGATTATAATTAACAATACTTTAAACACGTGAATAATTGCACAAAATATTTGACAATAAAAGCATGCAATATTCCATTAAGAGAAAATACATTTACACATGAAATTTGTCATTTAGAACAAAATAAACATGTTTATTACATCAATTATGGCTAATTACAAAAGATTAAGGCAAGAAAATGATAAACAAATGATTACAAATGCCTTATTACATCATTTAAAGTTCAAATGATGAAAGAGAACATGATATAACAACAGAAGTACAAATCAGACGTCTAAAAATATTAATGGACATCTTAAAAAAAGAATTAGAAGTTGAATAGCACTTATGGACATCTGATTTTCTCTTTCTTCGTTTCCTTCATTTAGCCTTAGTCCTTAGCCCTTCTTTCCTTTCTCCTTTTATTCCCTTAATTCTTTCTTCTATCGTTGCTCTCTCTCTTTCTTTCCTTCTCTTTAATACTTAAGCATTTTCATTAGGTCTTTCTTCCTTTGCCTTTTCTTTTCTTCTTCTTTGCCTTTTTCTCCCTTAGCTTAGTTTTCCTTGACCTCTTCTCTTAACTACAAAATTAGTTTTTAATGGGCAATCTAGTGCATTCGGGGATACGTAGCATCCCTATAGGATGGGACCAGACCCTACTAGCACTGGGTCTCATTTGATTAATTGTGGATTTTTTTATTTTTTTCATAGCATGCACAGTACTCGGCCTCCCAGGCCCACATCCACATCCATGCCCACTCCCGAGCCCACGCACATAGGCGTACACCTGCGCACGCACACACCCGCACAGGCACGTGCATACGCACGCGCCCGCATGGCTCAAAGGTCATGTTCGTTTTGTGCACCCAGCGTTATCGACTGAAGCGTTGGGTGCACAAAAACAATATATACTAAGGCACTGCTACGCAACTCCCCGAGGTGGGACTAACTTCAGCATTTCCAGGCCATACTTCAGATGAAGATTTCAGCTGATTGGCTGGGCCAAATCAAGCGTTCCAAAGCTCGATCGAGAGCTCTTCAGATGCTCTGCCTAATTGGAACACCAATTTGGTGTTAGGATTTCGTACAATCCTTCGATTTGAAGGATGAAAGCAGCTGTTCATACGGCCATTTAAGCCTGCAGAAGAGAGACTTCAGGTCGATTGACCTGAAGACAGTATGTAGCTCTCAGTTGAAGGCCTACATGCCTTCAGTGATGAATCTGAAGGTTTGGCCCTACTAGGAGGGGTGACGTAATAAAATGCGGAAATAAATATAAATAATCTCACAAATAAGCAATCACACGAGTACACAATTATTTTTAGGAGGAAACCCAAACCGGGTGAAAACCACCACCTAACCCTCTCGAGTTAGGATTTTCCGATCAACCTAGTTGATCAAATCCACTAACCGAATCACTTTAAAACGAGGGTGATTCAACCTCAGTACAACCACGCTACAAGTACGAGGGTAGCGTTCCTCAACCCCTTCTCTCCACGAGAAGGATTTTGTTCCACGAAGGAGACGGAAATTCGCAAAGCGAATACCCAACCAAAAGACAAAGATAAAATAAAACAAGTAATCCTATAGAGCCAACAAAGTAATTTAAACCTAGCTTCTATAGGAAATAGGAAACTCCCCTTTGCAAGGAGTGCGTCGAGTTGATGACGCGGTGCGAGTGCCACGCGACGGCGCAACTTTGCTCTCGTAAACAATGGCGGGAGAGCGGGTGCGCGAAGCTTGATGCTCTCTAGAGAATGGAACTAGAGCTTGGAGAGCAAGGGCTTCTCTTGGACACAAAAGAGTGGAACTAAGTTGCTTAGGTGTGTCTCTTGTTTCTCTTAGTGTGTATCTTGTGTCTCTAAGTGTGTATTTGTGTTGCAAAGGTTCCCCTCTATTTATAGAGGCCTTAGGAAGGCTTTGGAAGGCTTAGGAAGGGTTCTATAGCCGTTGGGTGCAAAGCCCAAGAGAATCAGGCCGAAATCAGGACAATGATTACATTTAACAGGGTGATCTGACGTCTAATTCTGTCATCAGACGTCTGGAAGGCCACTTTAAGACGTCTGATTTCAAGGTCAGACGTCTGATTCTATGCGGGTTTCCTCCTGACTTGAATCAGATCTAAACAGGGTTTTTGTTCAAGTTGATCAGACGACATACAGGACGTCTGGCACTATGCCCGGACGTCTGGAAACCAACTTTTCCTACGGAAAGGATTTTCCAACCGTTGCAACGGCTAGAAAATCTCTGAGAAGAGATTTTGGGTCAGCCGATGCAAAACAGTCATTTATCAGATGTCTTGAAAGGCCTAAGGATGTCTGATAAGGCTCTAACGGTAATAACCTTGAGTGCCTGCTAAGCTAGCCAACGGTCCACTATCTGGACGTCTGGCAAGTCCATCAGACGTCTCCTAAGACGTCTGGTATTAGGTCTGGACGTCTGATTTCATCAGACAGAACTAGCTATGTCCAGCCTAACAGATATCAGACGTCTGAAACAAAAGTCAGACATCTTAAAATACTTTATCAGACGTCTGATTTGGGAATTAGACGTCTGGAAGTGCTGTTTGAACCCTATATTGATTTTCTAAGTGTTCTACAGAAAACCTAAGTATCCTAGGGTTGTGCAGGTATTCCTAGGACTACTGTTAGGGTACTTTGAGGCTCTTTAACAAAATATTCTAAGGAAGTAAAAAGAGCAAGAAAAATAAAGACAAGAGATACAAGAAAGGGTTAAAAAGAATCTATCCTATTCTTCTTGTCTTCTATCTTCAATCTGCCGCTCCACACGAACCTCCTCTGTTTTCCGTCAAGCTCCTCTAATCCGTCCTGGATGCGAGCTCAAACTCCGTTTAAGCACGTCTACAATTGCATTTGACCTTAAATCTAGGACTCAAATTGCAAATGTTAAATAACATGTGTTTTGTTATCATCAAAATAAATGATCGTGGTGCTCTAGCACCAACAGAATTCCGCATCACTAGGGAAAGGAAAAAGGTTTTAGAGAAGGTTTGAAAAGCTCAGAAGCTGAGGAGCTTCGGTCTGAAACTTCAGAGCTTAGATTTGAGCTCCAATTTGTCGTGTAGAGAGATAAAACACTAAGGAAAGAATCTGAATCAATTAAAGAAATCAATTGCAACAGAATTGGCTAAGATTTGGGTCTAAATATCAATAAACTCTTGAAGAACAATGATGGGTACCTTTTTGAACCCAAAACACACAGTAGACTAAATCTCACTTAATCCTCAATAAAACACAGTTAAATCAATTTAGAAGAATTCTAATTTGCTCCAGGAACCTAATCAATTCATTAGCTCAGAGTTTCATCCATTCTAACATGAATTAAAGCTCAGGTTTGACCTAACATGCTCGATAGTTGACTTTCAAGATTAAACCCTTTCTGACCTAATTAAAGTTCTGGATCGACTCTAAACAACCTTAGAAATTTGTTCAGAGAATCGAAACTAGGTTTTAATCAAGAATTTTAGGGTTTCAAGTCTCATCGCCTGAGATCTAAAAGGGGTATGTTCGGTAGAACAAACCATGGCTTCTCCAAGGGATCTGAAGGCTAGGATGAACTCTACAGATGGCATACTTGCTTCTAGACCTCTAAGATTGATATAAACCCTAATGAATAAGCTTTCTCCAACTCCACCGAAGTTGGAGAAGACAAAAGCCTAAAAGGATCCCCAAACATTAAAACCTCAATTTAATCATCACAACATAATCCTCAGGTCCTAAATGATCAGTTTGGAGCTTAGCACGGGGTTCTAAGGGCTGATTCACATTTTCGACTTGCCGGAGCTCCAGTGAGTCAGGTTCTGATGTACAGAGGTGAAAACTTCAATGAAACAGGCCATTATTGACCTGTAGAGATTCCTAATACCTAGACAGACCTTAAGAACTCCTTAATTGTCTCTTTTAAAGATCAAAACAAAGGATTCATTGTAGAATTCAAAGATCTGGCATTCTGAGTTCGACAGAGCTCAGAATGCCTCCTCTCACTCAATTGAGTAAGGGGAAATGGTCTATGGAGTGAGGCGATGCTAATAAACTAATTAATTAGGCGAATAACTCATCTTTGAGCTACTATTGATAGCAAGCTCAGAGATGAGGGAAATTAGGCGTTCTTGGTACAGTAGTCGGAATCGCTGAGGTTCTTAAGTGTTATGGAAGTGATGTAGGACCTTGATTGAATGTGGGATAGTCTATGGACACTTCACCATGGACAGTGAAGTATTCAGGTGCGTGTAAAGTGGTTTAGGTGATTAGATGGTCAATTAAGGTAGATCTGGTGTCAGGAAGGGTCTTAAGGTGATGGATTAGTGTTGGAAGACCTAAATTGGAGGTGTAACAGCTCGGTGACCTCCGCCATAGACAGCGGAGGCCGTCGGTGATGGTAGGTTGAACTAGGCATTTTAGGTGTTAGTAGTGAGGGAAAAAAAGTGGAAATGAATTGTGGAAAGGTAGAGAAAGTGGAATTGTGCTTGGATTAGTGAAAGAGGGCCTAGCGAGACCGGACATGGCCTCGCCGGAGCTGAGGAAGGCGAAGCTTAACATAGTGAAATCTAAGCTAAACCTACTCCTAACTACTGCTAAAATACTCCTATAAGTTAGAACTACTTACCTGGATGAACGGAGATGAGAAGCTCTGTCGGTGGCGCATAACGGAGGATGAAATCAAAGGAAAGGGGATAGAGCTTTGGCGAGAAACTGAAGGCGACGAGAGAGAGAAGATGATGCTCATGGCTCTGTCACAACCTTCTGGAGAGGAAGAGGGGTGAGAGAGATGAGTCTTCCGCTCGGAAAAACTCTGAAAGAGGGATGAGAGGTCACCGAAGGTGAGTGACGAATAGCCTATCGTCGACTGCTGTTGGGGAAGAGGGAAAGGGAGCTGACCCTTTGGATCAGAGGGTTCCTAGGGTATTTATAGGTTATGGTGGTGGTTATGGAGTTTGAATCTGGACGTAGAAAGGGGTGGGTACAGGCTAACCACCGGCGTCGTCTCCGACGCCGGTGAGGTTATCGCCATGACCTAAATAGGATTATAGGACGATCCAGGCCGATGGATGAGTTTATGGACGTGAGTGCTTTTGTAGCTTGGTGAGGAAGGACTGACACAGGATGGACGGTCATTAGAGGGTGACTACACCGCCGCTTGCCAGCCGTTCAAACGGTTGAAGAAGAAATGAATAAGTGTGTTCACATGGACCTATGTGCAAAGAAAGGTAAGGACCTATGTGCATGGAAAGGACTCAAGTGCAATGAATATCAGGGACCAAAATGCAAACAAAGGCTTTTTAGGTTAATTTTTAATTTAATTCTTTTCCAACTTTTTATATGTATTTATAAATTAGCTATATATTAGGTAAATTCCTTGTATTCACATTTTTTTGACCCATCTATCTATATTTATTTTAATTTATTAACTTGTTATTACATACTTAAGTATAAATTATGCCTAAGTTAAATTAGATATTAATTAGGTAACTAATTAATTATATTTCGAGTTCATTTATTAATTAAATTATTAATGATATTAATTGACTTATAATTAAGCATTTTAAACTTATTTTTAGGTCCTTTATTTATCTGTCCCTTGTTATATAATTAACCCCTATTATACATATATCTGGCTAATTAACTAGGGTTCCTAGTTAATTAGGGGTAGTAGAAGTCATGATGAGCCTCTCATCAGTACTTCCAATTCATACTTTTCCACTCCCCCCGAGGAGTAGGAATAGTACGCGGGGATCAAACGGCTGGGGGAGCTCATGAGGATCGAGCTGCAACGATCCATGGAGCAAAAACCCCCCAAACCACAGAAATGAGGGAAGAAGAGAAACCAAGTCCAAGCGATCCAACAAGAGAAAAACCTGGCTAATTCGTCAGTGACTTCGGGACTACAGCCAGGCTCTTCAGCCATGTCTATACAACTTTTTCCTCACGATGCAACTAAGGTTGGCGAGGTCGAAGTGGACCTTGATCCCTTCGAGGTCCAGGAATTACTCCTGCTCACAGCCAACGCGAACGCTTTCGCTTGGTCCGCAAACGACCTGCCGGGAGTTGACCCGTCCTTGATCCAGCACACCTGAATATCCAGGCGAGCACCCGCATGGTCAAACAGGCATATTGGTACAAGTCAGCCGAATAATGGCAAGCGGCTGAGGCTGAAGTCCAAAAGCTCCTTGAAGCTGAATTCATTGAAGAATCTTGTACCTGACATGGCTCTCAAATGTGGTGATGGTGAAAAAAGCCAATGATAAATGATGCATTGTTGAAATAGGAATTCTACGCTACGAGATTTGAGTTTTGAAAACCCTATCGTTGCAGTCGCGTAAAAATCCATCAAACAGATAATTTAACCTAAACTCAAGGTGAGTCCCGGGTCGAACATGGGGAGGTAAACGTTTGATCAAAAACCATGTTGGATTTATTGTCATGAAAGCAGAATAACTGGTTGAAATTAATCTACTAGCTATTCTACTTAAAGAATAATTAATAGAAGAGAGATAGAATAATACAAATAAAGAGAAAATAGAGAGAGAATAAACAAGAATTTTATAACAATAGGTGCATGTCCATTACAACTACTTACTATACTAGAAAGCAGGAAATCTACACTAGAAAGTAGTAAAAAGAGGGGGTAAGAAGTTATCCTCCTCGACGGCTGTTTGGAGGACGAGCCGCGTTGATGGAACACCCAGACGAGGGTGGTGAGATGTTGGACGAAAGAGGATGAAGATGGAGGACGAAACAGGGCGACGTCACAGGGAGATCTGCTTCCCGAATGGCGATGGAGGACAACCGCGGGATGCTCCACAAACGGGGGTAAGAAGATGGAAAATTTGTATTTTTGACTCTAATGGAACATTTCGGGTTTGGGACAATCTCGTAGAACTTTAGAGGGGGTGAGAGAAGAGAGAAAGGGATGAAAAAGTGGAGGGCGTAGGACTTTTTGATAGGCATAGAAATAGGGGTAGAAAGGTCTTTTTAAGGCTTTAACATTAATGTTAGGACCTTTAGTGACGTTTATGAACGTCACTGAAGGCAACCGTTGCTAAAAGTGCACATTGAACGAGAGCCGTGTGATGCCAATCCAATGCTCCTCAAAGAGCCACGTTCGTGGCTCTTCTCCTTCAGCCGTTCCCAAGCACACGCGCAGAGCAATCTCAGTCGTCCGATCGCTTGATCAGACAGCTTAAACGCCGCGACTGCTTCCTCTTTGCATGTTATGCGGCGATGCGGCCATGTCCCCACCGTTCGATCAAGATCGAATGCTCCAGATCACTCACGAGCGCGTGCTGACGAGCGTGTCTGATTGCGCGTGAGATCTAGAGCCCAATCGCGTGTCCATCTGATCGGTCAATCTGAGTTGTTGGTGCTTGATCGAATGGCCGAATTGCACTCTTGCGCGCGAGGGAACGCAGCGCGGGTGGCTCAAATGCACGTCCATCTATGGCGAAGTGCCTTAACTGCTGCTCTACATGCCCAATAGTGTCATTTTTTATTTAAGGCTGGCGCACTCACAACCGTTGGATCTCGATCCAACAGTTGAGAGTGACCCAACCCTTGCCTTCATGAGATGTAAAAGGCTGAAGCAGGATGTCGTGGCACACTCTTAGCCGTTGGATGGGCATCCAACAGTTGGGATTCATCGAGCAAGAGGGGAGGTGCTGCGGCCAATGTTGGGCAGCTGTGATGGCATCACGTGTCACCATCATGGCCGTCCATCTTCTTTGACTTGTAGATGGTGCTACAGATGTTGGATTGGATCGATTTTTGCATCATTGGGTTACAATTGTCAATCCGAACCCATCCGTGCGGTTGGATTTGTCATCTGAAGTCTGAATTTTACACCACCTTGCCCCTTGACCTATGTCTTCCTCGAACTCCATCTGATGCTACGGAGGTCCGATCGGGGCGATCTCGGAGGCGTTAGACTCCGATCGTTGTCCTGATCAGATCTGTACGGTTGGATCTTCAATCTGAGGTCCCGATAAATATTGCTTTGCCCCCTGGCCATAAAAAGAGAAAATTAACCTATAATTTATGCAATCTAACCTAAATGCATGATGATGCATGCTATGTAATATTTATAATGATGAATGCTTTTATGGCACTAGAAACATGCATAAATAGGCATTGTAGCCCAATTAGATGTGTGCACATCTCGCATGTGTGTAGATTTCACCAACCTTAATGAAGCCTGTTCGAAGGACAAGTTCCCCCTACCAAGGGTGGACGATCTAGTGGACTCCTGTAGTGAACAATCTCATATGTCCTTCCTGCATGCCTAAAGCAGGTACCACCAAATCAGCCTTGCTCCAACATACAGACCCCACACCTCCATCACCGATAGCGGTTTGTTCCAATATAAAGTCATGCTCTTTGGCTTGAAAAATGTTGGAGCAATTTACCAGTGCCTTGTAAATATAGTTTTCTTAAACATAATAAGAAAATCATTTGAAGTGTATATAGATGATATACTTGTGAAGGGATCCAATTTCCCTCAACACTTAGAATATTTGACTGAGGTGTTTCAAATTCTAAGGGACATCCACCTCCACCTGAACCCCAAAAAGTGTAGCTTCGGGATCTCAACTGGTAAATTTTTAGGGTTCTTGATCTCCAATTGAGGGATCAAAGCCAACCCCGACAAGATCCAAGCGATCATGAACTTGCAACCGCAAGCACCTTGAAGGGATGCAGCCGGTGGTCGGCAAGATCGTCTCATTAGGCCGACTCTTGTCTCGATTCTCCGACAAATGCCTCCCCTTCTTCAAGTGTATAAAAAAGGGCAAAGGCTATACTACTGCCCACTAGACTCCTCACTGCCAGAAGTCTTTAGAGGAAATCAAAGCCACACTCTAAAGTCGCCCCGTCTTAACGACTCCTAAGCCGAGAGAGGTCCTTTCCCTATACCTGGCGGCTTCCGTATCTGCCTCAGCGCTATCCTAGTCAACAATCAGGAAGGAGCACAGTGACCCGTATACTTCATTAGCAAAACCTATCAATGTGCAAAAGCCAAGTATACGGTCGTCGAGAAGTTATGACTAACTCTGGTCATCACAGCCAGGAAGCTACGCCCTACTTCCAAGCCCACATTATAATGGTCCTGTCAAACTACCCCCTGCAGCGAATGCTACACAAGACCACGGGGTCAACACGACAGATCAAATGGGCTATGGAACTAGCAGAGTTTGACGTCAGGTACCAGTCGAGAAGAGCCATCAAAGAACAAGTCTTGGCAAATTTCGTGGCAAAATTCATGGACCCATATGCCTCCCTTACTCTCCCCTTGCAGCTGTATGTTGACGGCTCATCTATGACAGCCGAGTCTGGGGCCAGGATAGCCTTAACCGCCCCAAACGGCACTACTCATAAGTTCACCATCAAATTGGATTTCCCTACATCCAATAACCAGGCAGAGTATGAGACCATGTTGCTAGGCATCCAGGTAGCCAAGTCTAGAGGTATCACCTCCCTGAAAACCTACACGGACTCCCAGACGATCGCCAACCAAATAAATGGCGAATACCAAGTTTGGGACCCAAACATGATCTTTTATACTGACAAGGTCGGGGAAGAGCTGGCAGATTTTAAGACTGTCTCGATCAGGCGGGTGCCCAGAGTCAACCTCCTGGCAGACGCGTTGGCTGGACTCGCTGCTGCTATCCCACTAGGGAAGAGGATATCTGCCTTTAGACCCTAAGGCCCTGTTTGTTTCAAAGGATAACTTAAGAGGGATAAATTTTGTGAGTCAAGGGATAAAGGGAAAAGTGAGGGATAAATGAGTTTTGCTGTTTGGTTGGACATGGGATGTTGGGGAGGGATAAAGATAAGCTATCCTTTGTTTGGTGTTTGGTGGAAACATATGAATGGGGGATAAATTGGTTGTTAGGTGGTCCCATCCAACGAGAGGTTATTGGAAAGTGTTTTTTTGACTTTTTTGCCCTTTGGTTAGTTATATTATTTACAAAAAGTAATGAAATATTTTATGAAGATGCTGAACTTGTGCAATGATAACAAAAGAGCATCTACAAACATTTTGAAAAAAGTGGACCCATTGTCGGAGCAAGAATAGATAATGCTATGAATATATCATGACAATATATGGACAACTCCTGTTTAAAGAAATAAAGGAAGATGTTTATCCTTGACGGAAGCAAACTAATGAAATCTATGGGAAGTCATGTGAATACAACTGCATTTAAAATGAAAAGAATTGTATTTCATATACAATGAATAAGTTTGTATATTGCACAGGGAAACGTACACACAATTAAGCTGAGGGATGAAAGGAGACATACATCATCCAAGAGTTATCTGGGCAAGAAAATTATAGAATTTTTGCAATTTTCCATAACGATCTGAACTATCAAATATTGCCACACCATCCAAATATTAATTTTCCTACTACTTCATTAAGCCAAAAATGTAATTAAAATGAACATAATTATTCGTACACTTGTACTAATTCCAATCTGAACCTCATCCCATTCCTCAAGCATTCATGCATATGAATTTTGACAAAGCCATCTAACATGCTTAAGGAAACGAAAGGTTTAAAAATTTAGATTTATAACCTACTTCATCTTCTCATCAATCTTGTATACTATGAACCTATAGGTCCTCTTTGGTTTTAGTTCCAGGAACTTGAGCTTGCAGTCATCGTTAACAGCCATTCCAGAAGCCGCGTTCACCTGCCAACATATATACACAACCGAATTCACTCTCTACGATAGGTAAATCAGGGAAACCTTACCCCACAAACTGGTCATTTATCTTTTTTTAATCTCCAAGCATTGCATCAATATATTCCTAAGTTCACTTTACCAAAGGAAACTATAACAAAACACAAAGAGGAAGCTCTTTCCTAACGATAGAACAATGCCTGATCAGCAACAAACACATTGGGATCCATCGGATCACGCATGCATGGTCAAGCCAAAGTGATCGGGCCATCCAAATCCAATCAAGATCTAACGAAGATCTAAAAATCCCCACAAATCGACCCCTCCAGAAATAGCAAGCAGATCCAAGTGAGAAGGGAGGGAGGAAAGGACACCCCAATCTAACAAGAATCGACCACCTTCCCAGGGCCATCATCAGTTGATCGACACATCGCCTTCGAGATCATTGATCAACATCAATGGTGGAACTCCACTCCCCACCACATCACCTCCTTGATCATCGATCGACAACTCTGCCGGTTCACCCCCAGGACCTTCCTGCATAGAGGCTAGGGTTTACAACGAACTCCTACCCCCAATCGCTAGGCTGGCCTCAACACCGATGATTGACTCCACTCCCCTCAACATCGTCTCCACAATCTTTGTCGGAGCACTCCACCCCTAGCACCTTGCCGATAGCCTAACACGGGAGATATGGGCCCAAACGCGGGATACAAGGTCCAATGACGCGTAACAAACAGACCCTAAAGGAGCTAATTGTACTCGCTCCCAAGATGTTCACGATAAAGTAGTCCATCTCTTGAATGATGCCTATCATCACTTACCTAAACTCTGACGAGCTGCCCCCAAGGGAACCACGACCCAAGACCTTCCGCTTAAAAGCCTCAAGGTATACTTTGATAGAAGGGCAACTGTACAAGTGGGGCTGCTCCACCCCCTGTTGCGCTACTTAGCAAAAGAAGCAAAGCGGGCCCTTCAAGAAGCCCATGGAGGCGTGTGCGGGAATCACGAAGGGCACAAGGCACATGTGCTCCACCCCCTGTTGCGCTACTCAGCAAAAGAAGCAGAGCAGGCCCTTCAAGAAGCCCACGGAGGCGTGCGTGGGAATCACGAAGGGCACAAGGCGCTTCTGACTCGGCTATTCCAGGCAGGCTACTTCTGGCCCCAAATGAAGCAACACTGCAAGGATTTTGTACGCAAGTGTGATAAGTGCTAGTGGTTTGCCACTCTACACCACTTGCCACCTGGAAAGTTAGTGCCTATGATGTCACCCACCCTCTTTGCGATGTGGGGCATGGATTTCATTAGCCCTTTCCCACCAACTTCGACTCAAAAGTAATTTATATTGGTGGCAATGGATTATTTCTCTAAATGGGTCGAAGCTAAGGCTATGGCCAGCCCAATAGCTGATAGAGTTATCTCCTTCATCCGCAGAAGTGTTATAGCCTGTTATGGGATACCCCAGTACATTGTCACAGACAATGACACCCAGTTCACTTGCCAAAAATTTGAGAATTTTGCACCAACTAGGGTATCCGCCTACGCTTCATGCCCGTCGAACATCCTTAAGCAAACAAACAGGCGGAGGTAACTAATCGCACCATCATCTTAGTGCCAAAACGTCGACTAGATTCAGCCAAAGGGAGATAGGTGAACGAGCTGTCGAACGTACTGTGGGGCTACAGGACTTACCAGAGAACTTCTGCAGGCCACACACCATTTAGCTTGGTATACGACATGGAAGCCCAACTGCCTATCGAAACAGTCTTCCCCACCTACAGGACACAACTCTATGACCCCACCACCAACGATGATCAGGTTCTCTTATCCTTAGACCTCATAGATGAACTAAGGGATAAAGCTTTAGAGGCATCACTCAAGCATAAAGAAGTGACTGCTGCTGCCTATAACAAGCGAGTCCGTAAGCGGACATTCTCACAAGGAGACTTAGTCATGCGTAAGTGTGAAGTCTCCATACCAAGTAAGTCAGGTGGGAAACTATACACCCATTGGGAAAGACCTTACAAGGTTCGCAAAGATAGTCCAGGCGACTTCTACAAGTTACAGACCCTTAGCGGCAAAAGTATCCCCTGCACTTGGCATGCGAGCAAATTACGTTTGTATCATGTATGAATACAGACAAGCAATAAAGAGATTTTCTTTTTCATTCAAAAAAGGTGTTGCCTATTACATTGAAAAAAAAACATCAACACCAACAAAAAGCTCATGGACTCACCTCCCATGGCCCAAAAATGTCTCCCCCAGATGCTGGCGAGAGGCGGAGCAGGCTAATTACCACTAAAGGCAATTCGACGGGTCCCAACCACCCCGGCTGGTTTGCCTCCTCTTCAGGAGCCAACTGGTTTGTGGGTGCCCCATGGGTTTTCTGTCGACAATAAGACCGATAGTTTTCTGACGGTCATACTCTGACAAAAATTGGTCCATAGACCAGTTACGTAACTCCATGGGAGTATGTTTGCCCACAAGAAGGGACTGCACGGCAACCAGTGTATGCTTCCCGATTTCCTTCGAGAGATCTTCCTAGCTTGCCTCTACAGACAGATCTCTGACAAAAAATGCCATCGCCGTCTTTCCATCTAGCTTCGGATATGCAACATCCTCTAACTTCGCCACCCGTTGGCCCCTCTCCTCCGTGAGCTGCTCGCCCTCAAGTCCCCTACGGTCGCCTCCACCTTTTCCAGACTTGCTTTCATAGAAGCAAGCCTATCAATTGAGGCACTTAGGTGGATGCGCTCTTCCTCAAGAGCCCTCTTGTACCCCTCCACAGACGAGGAGTGTTCAACCCTGAGCACTTCCACCTCCTCCTTTAAGGAAAGGATGTTGGCACAGGTGCTCGAGAGGTGCTCAGACAAGCCTCTAGAGCCATGATGTTAGCCTTGTGCACTTTGATGAGGCTTTCCTCTAGCTCCTCGCTAACACGAAGGGCCCCCCTCAAAGCAAGGCGGGCCTTCTTTAGCTCATCCTTCAGCCGGGCCACATCACTGACCACCTACTGCTGAGAGCGGAGCTTGCACACAGCCTCCCCTATCGTCTTCACTGCCTTCTGCCGAGCGGCAACGGCCTCTTTCACTTGGCCGAGCAAACTCCTCTGCTCTGCCTTAGCCGTGACAACCCATTTTGCGGTCATGTCCGCCGCATCAACGTTGCCAGCCGGACCAAGGAGGTCCAGAGGAGCATCATTGTTCGAAGTGAAGGAGGTCCCAAGCATCTCAACCTATAACCCACGAGTGCGTAAGGGTAAAAAAAAAACTCTAGCCAGAAAAACTTGACAAAAGAAAGGCCCCAGGAGCTTACCGCACGCATACAATAGAAGACGTGATTGAAGTTCATGCCCTTAGGCTCAGAAGTAGCCCAAGACAGGGCATCATTTAGGTGTTTTAGCACTTGTCGTTCTAAGGTGGGGGCAGTACTTGATGCCCCCAACCGAACTGGCACCACCCAATCGGGTGCGGGGCCACTATGAGCACCCTCCATCACAGATCCAGCAACGGATCTGACTGTATGGCCGATCATCTTTGAGCCCCCTGGCCAAGAGGATCCACCAAGACCCTCATACCCGTGGAGTTCCGCCTATAGTATGGCCGGTCGAAGATGCTACCGGTGGCTCCCACCTCTTGCGCCAGCAGGGTGAACGCTCCAGGAGAAGTCGATGGGACTAGGAATCCAATAATACCCCCTGCACGAGTCACTCCGGGGAGGAGTTGCTCAGGGTAATCGCCTTAGGTGGCCTAGACGGCTCCAAAGGGGCAAAGGGCACACCTTCCCCCTCAACCTCGTCGAGACTTCGTAAAGGGGATGTCATTGACTCCTCCCGTGGAAGCTCCACACGACGACCCTTCTTGGCACGCCTCAGGGGGATATTCAGCTCCTCTGCGACCTCTTCAAGGGTCTCCTCCTACTTTAGCCCCTTCTGATAAGCGGGCTGACTCCCCTCTCCCCCCTCCAAGGACCTCCTCTCCCCCTGCTCTATTGGCTTTTCCTCGCCATGCTGTGACCTACGGCAAGCCGAGCCATTACCTCGACGCTTGGGAGTGACCAGCTGAGCGAACCGTCCAAAAGCTGCAACCAAAAGAACCAAAAGATTGGATCAATAAGTAACTGACATATGCAATACGCGATATAAAAGCTATTTCCTCTCCCCCTACTTACATGGCGTGGGTAATGAATCCGCCACCCATAACAAAACCTCCCGAACGTCCTTCCGCCTGAGTTCCGACCAAGCAATCAGACCAAACTTAATTATTTTGTCTGTATCTGCCTGTGCAGACGAGTCAAGCTTCTCAGATCGGGGCAGCTGGTCCCTTTCAGGCGGGCCTTGCCAGGTATAGGGGACTCTTAGGTCTTCGATATTCGAAAGAAAAAAGAAATGGTGATCTTGCCCCTTCAAACTATCAGAGAGATCCACTATCTGATACCCAGTCAGCCAGCTATACAGGGTGTAAGTGCCAGATGGTGGCTTGCCTCTCTTCACCTTCAGGGGCATCAGCCCAAAAAGCAGGCGGAACAAAACAAGACAGGAAACAATCCCTAAGTGGAGACAGATGGAGGTAAAGGCATTTAAAACCAGTTAGCAATTAAGGCTAAGCTGTAAAGGGGCGAGGTGGTAAAAGGAAAGGAAGGACAAAAAGGGGTTCAAGGGTACCCGTAGACCGTACTCTATGGCGTATCTACAAATTATAAACATGTCCCTCACCCCATCTAAACATAGACAGGTCTGGGACCCACAAGCGTGAAACGGTACTCCACCAAGTCCGTACTCTAAAAAAGATAGAATCATGGACCGACTATGAAAATCCGATGAAAAATTATACAAATCCCTCGTGTCAGCAGAGACCCCAGAAGAGGAAGCAATGGACTTACCATTGCTTGCAAGTCCTGACATGATGATGCTTCCTCTAAGAAAGCTTAAGACAAAGATGCTTCGACAAAGGACACTCTCACAGCACCCCACTAAAAACAAATACCGTGCACAGTGCTCTCCAAGGTAGGTGGAGGCATTAACTATGACCCACTACCCCTGCATATACCCCCAACGGAGGGTGGTTCCCCCCTTGCGGGGTGTACATTTCGAAAAAATCAAATCCCACCGTATTCGGCACGAATTCCGAATATACTGCCAAGAGTGAAAAATACCTCGGCCATCATTACGGGCATTAAATATCTCCTTCGTGCATATCCACGCTGCAAAGAAGGCAGTCACATCAATGATAGGCGCGATACTTGAGGCCTTCGCCTCATCATAATGGCAATTGTTGAGAGAATTGAGTTGTAGGTTTAGTGTCACATTGGAAGATGTGGACTTCTTGTGTGAGTAGTGGTCTATAAATAGGCGTGTACCCCCTACCTATTCATTTGAGAAGAAGAAATACAAATCAGTGCCCTCTCGGGGCCTTCTCCTGTGGTTTTCTCCCCGCTCCTTATGAGTGGGGTTTTTACGTAAACCCAAGTGTTTTGTGATGCTTATATATTTTGATATTATTGCTTCCACATTATTTAAATATTTCAACTACAATTAATGCCAATCTTGTCACACCCAAGACAAAACCCAATTCCCGCAGTGACTGACCATCACTCGCGGAAGGTGATGCTTACGTAACACCATTTCCCGGGTAGCCGCCTCTTAAGGCCTATAAGGACCAGGTGCTGATATGCATTCACTCGCTTCAAAGGTCACCTCTTAAGGCTGACAAGGACCAATCGTTGATATGCCTTTGCTCCCTCCAAAAGCTACCTCCTAAGGCCGGCAGGAACTTAGGCGAACGTGCCTCACATTCCCTTAACATCGCTACCTCTTAAGGTAGGCAAACCGCCTCTTAAAGCCAGGTAACCGCCTCGTAAGGCTGATGAAAAATCGGGCCCCTATGCTCACGTTCCCTTAACAATACTGCCTCTTAAGGTCGGCAAACCACCTCTTAAGGATGGGTAACCACCTCATAAGGCTAATGGAAAATCAGGCTCCTGCGCTCACGTTCCCTTAACATCTCCACCTCTTAAGGCAGGCAAACCACCTCTTAAGGTCGTGTAACAACTTCGTAAGGCTGATGGGAAATCAGACCCTTGCACTCACGTTCCCTTAACAATATCGCCTCTTGAGGCAGGCAAATTGTCTCTTAAGGACGGGTAACCGCTTGGTAAGGCTGATGGGAAATCGGGCCCCTGCACTTATGTTCCCTTAACATCGCCACTTCTTAAGGTAGGCAAACTGCCACTTAGGGCCAAGTAACCGCCTCGTAAGGCTGATGGGAAATTGGGCCCCTGTGCTCACGTTCCCTTAACAATACCGCCTCTTAAGGCTGAAGGGAAATTGAGCCCTGTGCCCATGCTCCCTTAAACATTGTTGCCTCCTAAGGCTGGCATATCGCCTCTTAAGGCCGGTAAGAGAATGCCTTAAAACTTTCCGCCTCATCACAAATGTTCCACCCACTTTTTATGCAGCTGGGATAACATTTGGGGGTATACTATACTGTGAAGTTTTAAGTATCTTTACTACTTAGTGGCATTCACCCGATAGAGTGGGGGCATATGATGAGGGACAAAAGGCGCTCTCGAACTTAAAACTTCACACATAGCCTGTATAAGGATCTGGATACCCAGACTTGAAGTAAACAGGTAGATCCGACCTAACCCGACTCGCCTCCACTCCAACGGATCCGGATCCGGGCGAACACGGCTTCTCTTAAAGGCCCAGCGTACCCAAAGTCAACAAAGCACAATAACAGCACCCATAATGCCCATGCCGACAGTAATTATGAGGTTACTGATGCAATTAATGCTCTGACAATGGATAAGCCCTGACAATGGGCTTACCAAGAAACATGACAAGACCGCGGAGAAAATCTCGTAGGATTTCCTTGCTGTAACGACACTCTTTGTAACTATAAATAGAGAAGGCCCATGCAAGGGCCTCTTTATGCAATCTGAGTGAGAGGATCCTGAGAGATTGTAACATTGTTATTCCTAGTGGATTTTCTGGGAGCCTTGCTCTCCTCCTAGACGTACACCCCTTGCATTGGAACTGGGTAACTAATCTCCCTGTCTTTCTTGTGATTGCTGGATCGGATCCTCCCTCTACCGAGGAGCCTGATCAGGTACCGATGTTATGATCCTATCCACCACAGGCATTATGTCAGTGCTGATGTGACATTTCATGAGACAACAACATACTTTTCTATTACTGGACAAACGAGTGTTCATGATGATGCAGCTCCCATGCCTATTCCTCCTATTCCACTTGAGGTGATTCTGATCTCCACACCTCAGTCGACTTCCTCAGGCTCCACTACCCTCTTGGTTGATTACCAGAGATTACATAGTCCATTGCGCACATACAGTAGACCTCATGGGACACTATAGAGGCCATCGCCCGCACTAGTGACTGATATTCCACAGGCAGTTGAGATAGGTTCTGATGACAGTGAGTCCAGTTCAACCTAATCCTCCTAACAATGTAGATCACCATGGTGGTGAGGTTCCTTCTGCAGAGATTCACTCAGAGATACCAGATGATTCTGATCTTCCTATTGCCATTAGCAAGGTGCCCTGCATGTGAGTCCAGATATCGTGTTGCTGGCAGTTTGGCTACAGATGGTCTTGGTTCTCAGTTTGGCAGCTTCTACCAGGTACTTACAGCCTCACACATTCCGTCTACCTACCAACAGACCATGCTTGATCCAAAATGACATCAAGCCATGGAGGACGAGATGACAACGCTTCGAAGTAGACAAACTTGGGAGCTCACATCACTTCCTACAGGCTTGTGACTAATTGACTCTAGATGGGTCTTTGTCTTGAAGTACAACCCTGATGGGTATATTTCAAGGTATAAGGCTAGTTTGGTAGCAAAGGGATTTGCCTAGACCTATGGGGTGGACTTCTTTGATACTTTCTCTTCTGTTGCGCAACTTGCCACTATTCATATACTTATCTCTGTTGCAGCTCACAGGGACTAGCGGTTACACCAGCTTGATGTGAAGAATGCTTTTCTCTATGGAAACTTTCAGGAAGAGGTTTACATGCAACAACCTCTAGGTTTTGAGATTCAAGGGGAGTGTGTGTTAGGAAGGCCATCTATGGCCTGAAGCAAACCCCGAGAGCTTGGTTTCAAAAGCTCTTAGATGTGTTGCAGAGGATGGGGATGCAGAGGTCTTCTTCAAACCACTCTCTGTCAGGAAAACAAAGAATGGCGTGGTAGCACTATTGGTTTATGTAGAGGACCTGATTGTCATTGGCAATGATGAGGCTAAGATAAGATAGGTCAAGGAGTCTCTTGCACAGCAATTTATTGTGACAGATTTAGACCAGCTTAGATATTTCTTGGGGATCGAGATTGCTAGGAGTAGAGATGGGATTGTTCTTTCTCAATGCAAGTATGTGTTGGATGTTCTTCAGGAGACAGGCATGCTAGGGTCCAAGCCAGCCAATATTCCCATGGACCTCAAGGCACATCTTTATGATGAGGAGGCAGAGGCAGCTGATAGCAGAGCATATAGACAGCTTATGGGCAAGCTATTATATCTGACTATTATTAGACCTGATATTGCCTTGGCAGTAGGAAAACTTAGTCAAATTATGAAGAGGCCGACAAAGCTGCACTAGCAAGCAGCTATATAAGTGCTAAGATACTTGAAGAAAGCACCAAGTTGTGATATTCTCTTTCAGAGGCTCTTCTATGACAGTGGTAGGATATTCTGACACTGATTATGCGGGATGTGTACTTGATAGAAAATCCACCAATGGTTTCTGTACCTTTGTGGCTGGTAATCTGGTTACTTGGAGGAACAAGAAACAGGGGGCAATTTCTTGCTCTAGTGCTAAGTCGAAGTACAGGGCAATGGCCCAGACTGCTACAGAGATGATCTGGATACAATCTCTCTTGCGTGATTTGCCTATCCAGATTGAAGAGCCCATAGAGATGCGATGTAGCAATCGGGTAACTACCTACATAGCTAACAACCCGATGTTCCACGAGCCACCAAACATGTTGAGGTAGACTGTCACTACATCAGAGATCTTATACAGCGTGGTTTATTATGCACTACTTATGTGGCATTTGAGGATCAGACAGTCGATGTATTCACAAAGCCGCTATCTCGTTCAGCGTTTAATTCCTGTTATTCCAAGCTGAATTTGATTGACATCTATGTTCCAGCTTGAGGGAGAGTGTTGATACTTCTATTTATCTTGTGTTTTTTGTCCTATTAATAGTTATTTATTATTTGTTATTTCTTTATGGACATGCACTATTATTTACCCACACCTCTCTCTCTATAAAATAGGTATTGGGCTCTTTTCCAAGAAATAAGATTTGTTATTTTCTCCTATTCTTTTGACAATAATTGCTTTGTTTCATCCTTTGCAGTTTTCGCTAGCTATAACATTGGAATTTTCCATTGGCGACCTACAAAGATCTCAGTGAAGTTTGCCAAGGAATGGCATGAGTTACTTATTGCTGATGATAAGTTATGGGATCAAGCTGCATTTAATGATATGATGAGGGGAAACCTAGGCCCTTCGGTAGGAGGAGAGGATGGTTTAGTGTATGCTTATAACAAAAGTCTTCAGCTTGGGATATTGCCAGCAAGCATATTTTGCAATGGGCATATGTACTTTATCCAGGTAGGAATTTCCTATGAGAAGGTGTTGATTGTGAAGCTTATGGGTAAAAAGAATCCATTACATGATTATTAGCTACTCTTGAGAGTTAATAACATATTGCTATGTTATTTTGTTGGGTGTAATAACAGAAAATGCCTCAGCAACTTCACTTGGAAGCATATGTAGTGCATGCCAACTTCCAGTTTGGTGGTTCTCGAAAGCGCCATCGCTTACGTGAAGCACTGCTCTTCTATGACCCACCAGAGTATTTTGATTCCCCAGGTATATTTTTTACAATTCAAATTTTTAGCATCTAATAACCTCTTATATTAGATCTTACATTACTCATCAAAAAAGAGAAGAAAAAAAAGATCTTATATGTACTTTCGATTGAAGTACACATAAGTTCTTATGGTAGAAATTTTATAACTATGATAGAGGTGCTGCTTTTATAATAATATCTAAAGAAATATTTGTGATTGACAACAAATGCAGTTGCATTTTATCAACTCCAGGCCTAGATCTTTTGTAACTGGCAAAAAGATGAATTGGATTCTATTTGCTTTTTTTTCGCCTGTAAAGATTCTCTTGATTCTACTTGCTCCTTTCTTTTTGAGTGACAGCCAAAGTTTGATCTTGGTGTTCTTTTTTTGAGGGGAAAAGAGTAAGATTACCTTAGTATGGTAATCATCCTAATTGCATTAATAAGTAAAAGGAACGAACTTACAGGTTATGAAGCCAAAAATCTGAAAGATATTTTGCTTCTGTTGTTACATTGTCAACCCAACACCTCTCTTTCCTAAACACCTTGCCATTCCTCTGAAGCCATATACTCCAAATGACAGCAATTGCTTGACACCAGCCTGCCACATCCAACCCGAGGTGATCTTAGAAGGCTTTGAAATCAGATTTGTCTACCGTAGGCAAATGAAATTGATCCCAGACATCTTTAGAGAAAGCACAGTCGAAAAAAAGATGTACATCCTCCTCTACTTGCTGGCATAACAGGCACAAGATATCCCCATCTGTCACCCATTTAGATCTGTATTCTTTAGCGACTAGTCGCTTCCTCCTCAAAAACCATAAGAAAGGCTTAATCTTAAGCGGAACCTTGCAGGACCAAATAAGTTTTGAATCACTAGTTACCACCAAATCTGAGTTTGGACCTTCTGCAGTTAGAAGATTGCTTTGCTTACTGTAAAACTCCCCATCCCTCCAAAAAAATGAATCTTCTTTTGTTGAATACTGAGTGACGTCCTTGAGAATGTTAGTTGCTGAAATTCCTCAAATGTTGCCTCAGATAAGCCTTCAGTCAATCTGAAATCCCATGTTCCATGTATTTCATCCCATACCTCACCAACCAGCACCTCCCTATTCATTGTTTGATGGACGAGATGCTGGAACAAATATGAAAAACAACCAATTCTGACCAATTATGTGTCCAGAATTTAAAAGATGACCCATTACCCAGATTAGGTGAAAACTGATCTACATATTCATTCACCAAGTGGCCCACCGAACTCCAGAATGCTGAGGCACCTCTCATATGCACCCTTGACCCCTGAATCAAGTCCACCATACTACCATATGGATCCTTCAAAACAGAAGAGCACTGGTAAACTCTTTCAACTTACGAATGCCCATCCCACCAGATTTCTTAGGCTTGCATATCTCATCCCATGGAACGAGTTGAACAAATCTTCTCTTGAAGTTAGGTCCTTTCCAGAAGAACTTCCTGATCATATCCATCTGCTTGATAATCTTCTTGGGCAGTGAGCACACAGAGAAAAAGAACACAGGCAAAGAGGATAGGACTGATTTCAAGAGAATCAGCCTTCCCCCATGTGATTGCAATGTTCCACTCCAAGATGATAAGCGACTAGAAAACTGCTCAAGCAGCTGCTTCCAATCCGAAACACCCAGTCTTTTACCTTTCAAAGGAAGGCCTAGATAAGCAATTGGGAGATACACCACCGGGGTTTCGAGAATACCCGAAATATCATTCACCAACTCCCTTCCCAATGCAAACATAACCAAACTTGATTTATTTCTGTTGACCTTTAAGCCAGAAATTTCAGAAAAAAATCTCACCACCGAGGAGACGTGTCTCGCCATCACTATATCCCCTTCGATAAAAAATGTTGTCATTTGCATACTGTAGAATGTGTAATTAGACGCCTCTCCCTACTGGTGGTAAATCCTGAAAATAGATCACCATTGCATGCTTTAAGCGCCATCCTAGCCAATGTATCCACGACGATATTAAATAGCATAGGTGCTAGCGGACATCCCTGACGCACCCCCTTTTGCGGTTGAATCCATCTTCCATCAGCCCTCCCATTAACAAGAACAGAAAAGGAGGACGTTGTAGTACATCTCTTCATCAACTGTATCCAAATATCTGGAAAACCTCTCTTCAGAATGTCCCAAAGATAATTCCAAGATATGGAATTGTACGAGTTGAAGAAAATGAATCTTCTTAGTTTACCAAATAGTCCCTACACCTCTATATAGGTGAAGGAAAAGTTACATCATAAATCCACTACTAAAATACAAATAACAAAACACCCCTTACAGCAAAAACATAACTCAACACTCTCCCTCAAGCTGGAGCATATATATCGATCATGCTAAGCTTGTTTCTACACTTCTCAAACTGAGGGTGAGACAACGGCTTGGTAAACATGTTTGCAATCTGATCTGAGGAGGCAAGACAAGTAGTACGAAGCATACCCTGTTGAATCAAACTCCTGGTGTAATGACAATCCACTTCCGCATGTTTTGTTCTCTCATGGAACATAGGATTGTTTGCACTATAGGTGACAGCCCGATTGTCACAATGCATCTCCATAAGTTCCTGAACATTAACATGAAGATTTCTTAAAAGAGGTCTGATCCATATCATCTCAGTTGCAGTATGTGCCATGGCCCTGTACTCAGACTCAGCACTAGAGCATGAAACAACACTTTATTTCTTGCTCCTCCAGGTTACCAAGTTCCCAACAACAAAGGTACAGAAACCAGTAGTAGACCACCTGTCACCAACATCACCTACATAATCTGCATCTGAGAATGCAACAACGAACATAGGTGCCTTTCTCTGAAAAAGAATGCCTCTACCTGGACATCCCTTGATATACCTCAACACCTGCATCATAGCCTGCCAATGAATCTTAGTGGGCTTATCTAAGAACTAACTCAGCTTACCCACGACAAGGTTAATATCTGGTCTAGTGATAGTTATAACAGCTTCCCCACCAGCTGTCGATATGCTTTCTTGTCTTTTAGCTTTACATTATCCTCAAAAGGATGAATTTTAGGATCTATAGGAATATTTGCATCTTTAGATCCTAGCATGCCTGTCTCCTGAAGAATATCAAGGGCATATTTCCTCTGCGATATAATTGTGCCTTGCTTACTTGCAGCAAACTCAATGTCTAAAAAATATCTCAGCTTGCCAAGATTTTTCATGATAAACTGGTGTGCCAAGTACTCCATCTAAGATATACCCTCTGCATCATCACCTGTAAGAATAAGATCGTCCACATACACAAGTGAAGCCATTGTACCCTTACTGGTCTTTCTCATAAATAATGAATGATCCGATGAAGATCTCTACATCCCAATAACAGACAATGCCTCTGACAGGCGCTGGAACCAGGCTCGAGGGTTTTGTTTAAGACCATAAATCGCCTTACAAAGCCTGCATACACACTCCCCCTAAACCTCAAAGCCAAGTGGCTGCTGCATATATCTCTTCCTCCAAGTCTCCATACAGAAATACATTTTTGACATTCAACTAATGTAACTGCCATCCATAATGAGCTGCAACAGAGATAAGGATGCAAACGGTCGAGAGTCGTGCAACAGGGGAGAATGTGTCAAAGAAATCCACCTCATAGGTTTGGGTGAATCCTTTGGCCACTAGGCGGACCTTATACCTTAAAATAGACCCATCCGGATTGTATTTCAAGACAAAGACCCATCTGGCTCCAACAAGGTGCATGCCAGACGGTAAAGGTGACAGCTCCCAGGTACCTCTGGTAGTAAGTGCAGACATCTCCTCCATAGCTGCCTTCCAGTGTGGATGTAGTAAAGCCTCCTGGTACGAGGTAGGTAACTCAGCACTGGATACAGCAGCTGTAAATGCATGAAACTCCGAACTCAGAGAATCAGTAGAAACAACACTCCCAGCAGCATGATACTGGCACAAGATCGTGGAGCCTTCCTGATAGCAATAGGAATATCCTCATCCGTACTCATGGAATCAGGACTTAAAGAACCATCCACAGGTGACAAACTCTCACCCTTTACATCTCCTGACACTGTATCTGAAGAAGCCTCCTGAGTAGAAGCCGCCTTTAGGTTATTAACACTAATCGAGGAGTCTGTGGAATAGATGGAAGGGGCTTTGCCCTATATACAACTGGCAACTAATAAGTGTGACCCTTGAAGGCCCCTTCATCTGCTGATACTGGTCTGAATGTGCTGGTAGGTGGCTCAGTAATCTGAGGACTACTAGTATATGTGAATATACCAAATGGTATAGGAGCAATTGGTATAGACACTCCAGCACACTCTGCACCTGCCTGGCAGCAACAGAAAAATAAGGTACAGCTTCATAAAAGGTGACATTTGCACTGATATAATATCTTTGGTGTAGGGGATCAAAACACCGATACCTATTCTAAGTACGAGAGTAGCCAAGAAACACACACTTGCTTGCTCTTGGTGCTAATTTATCATGCCCAGATCCAAGAAGATGTACAAAAGCCACGCACCCAAATGTCTTGGGTGGAAGATCAAACTCATCATTTGGATAAAGCACCTGCCACGGCATCACTCGTGAATCACTGAGCAGGGCAATCTATTAATAAGGTAATAAGCTGTGAGAACTGCATCTCTCCAGTAGTTTTGTGGCACACTGTTATGGATAAGAAGCGCTCTAGCCATATCAAGGATATGTCTGTGCTTCCTTTCTGCGACTCCGTTTTACTGAGAAGTATGAGGATAGGAGGTCTGATGAATTATGCCATGTAAGCCATAAAATTCTACGAGCTGACGAGTACAAAACTCCAATGCATTTCAAATATGAGAGTCTCGATGCAAACATCAAATTGATTTTTTGTCATCAACACAAACTTCTCAATTAGTGGACCCACTTCAAACTTATTCTTCATGAGAAATAGCCAGAACAATCTGGAAAAATCATCAACCACAATCAAATAGTACCGATGTCTTGCTCTATCAGGAGTCCTACTGGGACCCCAAACATCAAGATGCACTAACTGAAAACACGAAGTCGAACGTGGTCCTGTAGCAGCTGGAAAAGATCTATGGTGCTTCCCAAGTTGACATGCATCGAAGGAAAGTTGTGTCGTTGGAGATAAATGAGGAATAAGCCTGCATAATTTTTCCAAAGAAGATGACCCAACCGTCTATGCCACTGTAAAGCACTCCCAGATGTGGTACTAACCCGACATGCTGCAACCATGGGACCTTGCTGAAGTTGGTAAACTCTTTCATATCCACTACCAATAGTCTTCCCTGTCATTCTATCATAGAAAATACATCCATGCTCATCAAAGATGACATGACAATTCATCTGCTTAATGATCTCACTGATAAAGAGCAAGTTCATGGATAAATCTGGAACAAACTGGGCATGATTAAGCTGCATAGAAGGGGTAACATTAATTTCCCCTGACCACTAATAGGAGCAAATCGCCCATCAGCCACCTGTACTGTACAACCTCGAGAGACAGGTTGACTCTGTCCAAAACACTACAGATTCCTAGATAAATGATTGGAAGCGCTTGAATCAATCAACCACGTCACACCAGTAATTAGAGTATCACCCACGGCGGTTCTTAGCACAATCTCTAACTGAGACACTGCCATATTCATTGAAACACACTGCCACAAACTAAGTTCAATGTGCCGCAGAAAAGGGTATACACCCCTGAATTTCTTCACAATCACAAACTAAGTTCAATGTGCCACAGAAAGGGTACACACCCCTGAATTTCTTTACACTTCAAATCTAAAAATTGACAGAAAATGGGAAATACACACACCAACAAATATACCAACTGGGGAATACACACCCAAAAAATCTTCGCTCACACGTGGTCAATACTTAAGGGGAATACACATCCCAAAAACATGCATCAAAGGAGAATACACACCCCAAAATAAATGGACACAAAGATCTGATTTGATTATACCATCCAGGAAGACCTTTCAAACTCCTTTCCGGAAGATCCTCGCTCTAGAACTTCATCACCAACACGTGGAGGATCTTCCTAGACCCCAAAACAAAGGAGATAGGGATCTACAACCCTTTCCTTACTTCTGGAAGATGTCCAGTAGCAAGAGGAGGGTGGTGGAGAAGGGTAGGAGAGGTGGTGCTACCCCCTTTACCCTCCTATCGCTGCCAGCGGCGGCAGTCGGCGATGCTGATGCTGGCAATGGCGGCGATGCTGGCTGGCAGTGGCGATGCTGCTGCTGGCTGGTGCTGCTGTTGGAGGTGGCAGTGGCAGTGGTGGTGGCGGTGATGGCAGGCTTAGTGGTAGGGTTAGGGTATTCTTGGTGGAGTCCTCAACTTAGCTTTGCTACCAAGTTGAAGAAAATGAATCTTCTTAATTTACCAAGTAGTCCCTACACCTTTATATAGATAGGTGAGGGAAAAGTTACATTATAAACCCACTATTAAAATAAAAATAACAAAACAACCCTTACAGCAGAAACATAACTCAACAGTACGCCTTGGAGAAATCCACTCTCCACAGGAAAGTTGAACATTCTCTCCTTTTCCAAGCCGATAGGAATTCCTTCGCCAGCACATATGAGTCCTACAAGGATCTCCCCCCGGATAAACGTGGATTGCACTGGTGAAATAATGTTTGGTAAAATATTACGTAGCTTGTTTGCAAGAATTTTAACAACTAACAAATACATAGAATTAGATAGGGCTATGGATCTAAATTCTTCCATCTTTTCTGCTCCAGGCTTCTTGGGAAGCAAAAATAAATAAAACTTATTAAGCCTCTCAAAACCTTTATTTGTATTAAAAAATTCTTTAACCATTGCCACCACATTAGGCCCAACCACATCCCACAACTCTTTAGAGAAAATAATCTACAGCCCATCCGGACCAAGCGACCCTTTAGCCTTCAGTCCTGGTAGGGCATGTAGTATCTCCTCTTCCTCCACCTCCCTAGTGAGGCCACCTTCGCCTCCTCCCGCACCTGCTCCAACTCCAAATTTGCTAGACAGCAGTCCCCACATAGTTGTCTTCTCATAAATTCCTGGAAGTAATTTTTAAAAGCATTGCAAATCCGATTTCTCTTTTTGAATACATTATCCGCCACCCTTAAATTAGTAATCATATTTTTCCTTCTTGCACTGGCTGCTACATGGAAAAATCTAGTGTTTGCATCCCCTTCCTTAAGCCACAACTGGTGTGACTTCTGCCTCCAATCCATTTCCTTTTTAAAATCTTCCTCAGAAACAACCATTCGGTTTTCTTGCCGCTCTTGGCACTCCACACTAGTCAACTAAGCACTTTCTTCTTTCCTGTCCAAATTAGTTATCTTCACAAGGGCCTCATTCCTCCTTTTCTCCCTGTGTTCCTTGATCTCACGTTTAAACTCAATCATAGCCTGTCTTACTACCTTTATTTTGTAGGCTAAGGTATGTGTAGCTGATGTAGCTATGGTGATGACCATCCATCTTTCTCTAATCAATTCTTTGAACCCATCCTCCTTCAACCATGACTTATGGAACTTGAAATATGTTGACATCTTTGCCTCTTCACTACTATGCCAAAGAATGGGAGTGTGATCACACGCGACCAAATCCTTTCAATTGAAAGGATTCAGCCAAAGCAACATTGCAAACAAATCTATCGATACATGAGGCCGCACCACTCCCATTCCTCCAAGTAAATCTAGCACCTGCCATTGGCAAATCAATGAGCTCAAGATCCTAAATAACCTGCTGAAATTGCCCAATAGAAGCGTCAATTCTACCATCCGGTCTATCATCCGACCTAAGGGTCACGTTAAAATCATCCCCTATCAACCATGGCATTCCTGCAATAAAAGATGAGGCATGCTCAAATTCCTCCCAAAAGGAAAGCCTAGAAGCATCAACACATGACCCATACACCGTAGACATAGCAAAAGAAAAACCATCATATCTCCTTGTGAAAATAACCATCATCATTCTATCAACAATCTTGGAGGAGCAGAGTTCCAACACATCATCATGTCACATCATCAACAAGCCTCTAGATCTTCCTTCAGCCTCCCTTTCTAAATAATTTGTGAAAACATTACCACAAAGTTGCTTCTTTACAAGAGGAAACAAGCACTCCAAATGTGTCTCTTGCAGACAGGCTACATCAACTTTCCATTCAGTTAAATAATTATTCAAAACATATCGCCTTATATCATCCTGGAGACCCTACACATTCCTAGATAAAACGTTCACCATTTATTTCTTCTTCCCATCCCCCTTATGTACCTTTTTGGCACCCACCACCTTCGCCACATACTCAACATTCTTAGGACATTCATTTTCCGGCATTTCCTTCACAATCCGCTTACGTTTGTAACAGGCACTCAGGATGAACTTGTGTCTTTGTGGCATAACGTTGCAGTGGCCTGAAGATTTACTTGATGTAGATCAATGATGACCTGATTTCATCTTTAGAGAGTCGATCTTGCGTGTTGTACCCCACATATCTAAGGCCACATCTTCAGCGAGAGGCACCATCCCCCTTGAACTCTTACCCAGAAGCTTCTCTTCTCTAAGTTTGGTCGCTTCCGGAGTTGCCTCTCTCATGTTGGCCCCAAAAATAGTGCCAAAAGCTTTGGGATCATGCCCTCCCTGCAATAGCAAAGCAGAAGCAGCAAAGGAGGAGCCAGGTACAACCTCATGCGATTTGAGAGAAACATATACAAGACAATCCAACTCACCACATCCGGACCCAAGTTGGGTCCAGTCACCACCTGTGGAGAGCGCTGACAGTGCATTACATGTGCAGCGTCAGGTCCTCGCATCCCTCGATCCACACATGTGGATCAGCATCAAGAGCTGCGTGCTCCATTCCTTGCACCCTCTTTTCATACTTCCTCGATCCCAGATTCTGTAAATCGTAAGATTACAAGTAGGAGGCCCAACAACAAATGCACGACACAAGGATTAATTGGTTAACGAGTTGGGAGATGAACTCACCACATCCAGATCCACTTATGGATCCGGATACCACCTGCTTATTGCAAGAGATTTATCGCCAGCTTAGCACCTATTTTTGGATCTAAATCCAAAAAAGGAAACCTAGCTGTCAAGGAGGCCGCACCCATCGCCCACTGGGAGCAGAGCGATCTAAGCCCCTCCGCAGGAACAATCACCCTTCGAATTGGGTGAACACCCATCTTCCATGGCGATTTTGTCGGCCATCAGTTGTGGCTGTATCACTAGGTTTCACGTCCACCATCGGCGCAGCCTCGCCCATTGCTGGCGAAGCCACTAGCACCAAGCCTCTCCTCCGATATCGCTACTGATTGGCAACCACTCCTTGTAGCCTCTGCAGAAGTACCACGAATAAGCGCTTGGGCAAACGATAGCTTCTTTCCACTCTCCCAACCCATCCCCTCAAACCTAACCACGCACGCACATCCACCAAAGTGCGCAACCTCCTTCACGGGGATTGAACAACCGACCAACAACTCCCCTTCCACAGTCACCACTAAAGCATCACCTTCATGTAAACCAAGGCCAAAAATTCTCCTAACACGAGCAAAAGCAGAACAAATGGCCACCACAATCTCTGTAGTTCACAGCCTCAAAGGTATCCCTAAAATGGAAAAACGAACAGTAGGTCTCGTGGGGATCCTCTATGGCTTCCTTGTATATGCTCGATGTCCAACAAATAACTGCATCTCCAATCTCAGACTCCGTAAATTTAAGCCGACTCACATCCACAACCTACAATCCAAAAACCATGACCTTCATCTCCGACAACATGGACACCTTCCAAATGGAAGATGTTAATTCAATGCACAGCAGAAAGGATCGAACCCGAACCACCCCCCCCCCCCCGACGTTGAATCATCCCTACTAATGAATTTTCAAGTAGCAAGCCCAGCATCTTCACCTCGTTAGACCATGGAGCATCAATCCCAAAGACCGGCAAATCAGCCTTTAAAGGAGGCAGATGCGATGGACCTCTCCCCGAATTACTCCCAACGAATCTCCTTGGGCATGTCCTCCGATGGCCCCAACCACGACACAACAAACAGATCACTGGATCACGACATGTGCCCAATGGCCCCTTCCACATCATTTGAAACATACGACCTCCCTACAAGATAGACCACCTCTTCCCTTAGCCCCTTCCCCTCTCCCCTTTCCCTCTCTCCCATGCATGCCCATTGCCAAACACAGACCTTCCCATTGCCTCCAATGTGATAATAATATTTCTTTTTGAGTGTTAAATGATTTTGAGTCTTTTCAACTGAGATGGCAAAGTTGATGAAAGTCCTATTTTGACTCAAAACAATGAATGCTTGACTCCTTTAGTTTTATTAAGGATGATGATCTGTGGAGTCATTCAAGGGCATTTAGATTAACTGATTGTGAATATCGTTTTACATTTTAGCCATTGCAGTTGTGGTATTTTCATAGAGCTTTGTTGTTTCCCTTATTCTTGCATAAGAGACAGTGCTAATCTTTTTCTTGTGTTCTTAACATTTAAATCTAGTATATTGAAAGGAGTGTCTCTCAATTTTACTGGTTTATTTGTCTTTTTGGATGACAACTGAGCTTGATCTTGGTGTTATTTGGACTATATTGATGACCAAGTTCATGAAGGTCCTATTTTGACTCAACAGTGAATGTTTGGTTCCTTTAGCTTTAGGGTTGTTGAAGGTGCACTAATTACCTTTTTATCCATTATAACTGTATCTTTTTATGGAGCTTTGCAGTTTCCCAGACTTATTCTTGCATCAAGACATCGCTAATCTTTTTTTTTGTCATAAAATTATGTCAGGTGGATTCTTAACATTTAAACCTAGAATACCAAGGCACTTGCTAGTGGAAGGAAAAGCAAATGTTGAAAGGCACTTCTCACTGGTCAATTACCAAGTACTGGAGCTGATTTTCTTACATCTCAACTATGTTTACACCCTTCATATTTTAATCATGAGATTGATATTGGATTTTTCAGTTGAAGCAAATAAGAACTGCACTTGCCATAGCCTCATTGCTAAATAGAACGTTGGTGAGTCAACAGAAATCAAACTTTTGTCATTTTCTCCATTTTTTTTGAAGGAGGCTAATTATTTTATAATTAACCAAGAACATGGCCAGATTTATTCTAAATACATATTGTGCTAAGAGTTGGTAGCTTAAATTAGGGTGAAAGTCTTTAGTGATTCAATAGAGGAAATGATTTTTTTTTAGAAGGTAAAAATGTGTGGGCTATGGGCTTTGATCCCATGATCTCTTGAATGCTAATGGGGGGTTTTACCATTGAACCAACCCCTTAGTAGCTATGGTGGAAATAATTTGATCAACGAATAAGAGGTAAGTTGTAAGTCATTCTTTCTTTTAAATAAAGTTTACAATAAGGTGTTCCTCCCTAATTCCTTCTATTTTGAATCTCTAAGTTCCCCATTCTTAATGCCTCTCTATGTTGCAGTCAAAAGTATAGCGGGTGTTGAGAATTATGTCATTGCTGCTATTTTTTTCTTTTTTCCCATAGTTTTTGGACCCCTGTAAGTACCCAAATCCTCTATATAATAAGGATTAAGGTTTCATAATAAACTAATTCACTCACTTCTGCTAAGTCAGCATCTGGTACCCTCCTTGTTCTTCCCCCCCCCCTTTTTCTACATAAAATAAAAAACCCTTAGTTTTTTCCTTAACAAAAACTGCTTTAAAGGAGATCAACCCAATCGGAGGCGTCACCATAGGCTTTCCACCACCATCAACCTCTAGTGAGGGCACTAGACCGCCACGCACCCTCCAGCAACCCCTCGATGGGTCTCGGAAGGCCACCAAAAGATTTGTTAGCGTAGGAGCCGTTGCTTAGCCATTATTCATTCGTCGCATAGAAGGGTAGGGAGATAATCAACAAGCACACACAGAGGAGAACAGAGGTTTGGTGACCCAGTTTCACCACAAGAGGTGTACGTCTGGGGGGAGGATGGAGCTCCCAAATATGCACTAGAATTTTAAGGATACATGACATTACATGATTTCGCTCCCTTTCTTGGGGAGAAGGTCCTCTTCCATTAGGGACCCTTCCCTTTATTTATAATACGGGGAGTATCAGTACTCGATGACCCTAGTGCCCCTACTGCTAGGCTACTTGTACGTTGTCAGGGCATAAGTGGTTAGGGCCATCTTATCGTATCTTTTCTCTCTACTGTGCTAAATCTTTTGGTAGGCTGGGTTGATACCAATCGGGATCTGGCTGGTCTTAGGTGGGATGGGGTGTCGGTTCCACCAGTATACCCTATATCCGGGTAGTCGGATTCTCTGTCGGATCATGTGTGGAGTTTTGGATCTGAGGGTATTTCTTGCCCCTCATCATATGCCCCCACTCTCTAGTTAGTGAAATGCTGAGAGAGTAGTGAGAGTGGCCAAAACGCCGTGATAGGTGATGCCCCCAGATGTTCTTCCGGCTATATTGCACGGGGGGAACATTTGTGTTTGAGGAGTTAGGTGGCCTCCACCTGCTTTGGGTTGGTTGGAAGAGGTCCCTTGTTAAGGGCGTATGAACCCGAGTTTGTGCTAGCCTTATGAGGCATTAATTGTTGGTGTTGGGGCTAATGAGCTGTGGCTTATGCCGGCCTTAGGAGGCGGCAGAATTTGGGTGCGGGGCGTATAAGCCCGAGCCTGTGCCGATCTTAGGGGGTGGCACTGTTTGGGCATGACGCGTATGAGCCCGAGCCCGTGCCAGCCTTAGGAGGCAATAGAATTTGGGTGTGGGGCGTATGAGCCCGAACCCATGCCAACTTTAGGAGGCGGCAGAATTTGGGCGTGGGGTGTATAAGCCCGAGCCCATGTCAGCCTTGGGAGGCGACAGTGTTTGGGCATGGGGTGTATAAGTTTGAGTTCGTGCCGACCTTGGGAGGCAGTAATTCGCCCACTCAAGAGGCTGGGGCATGCACTGTTGTTGCTATGAGAGGTCATGGCTCGCAGCATTGTGCCGTTTTGGAAAAGCACGAAAGGCTTGTTGAATGCCCATCGTGTAATAACACACGAGGTCTTTAACTGACGGTTTTACTGGTGTGGTTACACTGCTGTAGAATCAGTGCCGTATCTTAGGGGATTTGGTTTCTTGGGAACTAATAACCTGCAGGGGGTAGAAAGACGTTACCGCCCTCGGGAGCGCATGAGATAGGGTTATAAATAGAGGCTTGTGGAGGGGGCTTATTTCATGGCCTCTCGCCTTCTTTTGCCTTGTTTGGAGGCCTTAATAGTCACAGAGAGGAACGTTTGTGGCTCGTTCATTCCTCCAATAGAACTCCGTCATCAAACTTATGTGCATTCGACGGAGCGGCTGAAGGACGATTATGTGCAGCTCTTTAGACGGGGGTGAGCCCCTCTTCTTGCCTTTGATACACTTGTGGTGGCTTATGCCTCCTACATGCTCATTTTGCCTTGTTTTCTGGCGTAGGCTCCTAAGGGTTTTCTTCGCCGAGCGATCTTGAATGCTGCAGTGGGCTCTTCCAGCCAAGGGCCCATCTTGCATGGGGGAGGCGTGTGTAGCGAGGCGAAAAGAAGTGATCCTCCTGCTTGTAAGGAGTTCAGTAGGAAGCAGGCGGGGAGCGGAGAAGGGCTAGGGTGTTCTCCCTCAAGATGCCCGTAGGGCGCATCCGGCAAGGCATCCGTTGAGAGGGAACCAGCCACGTCCGTCTTCGTGGGCCCAGGCGGGGGTAAGACAAGGGACGTTCTGCTGGGGGTGCGGTCCCATGCAGTCTTGTGTGGAGAACCACCAAACGCTAGGTTGCAGGGTTGCCGCTCAGAGCCCGAGGGAAGCACGCTCCTTTAAGGAGGCTCGATGCTTTTCCGATGCCACTCTATTCCCTCTGACTCCACGAAGGCAGAGAAGGGGCTACTGCTACCAGGAGCTCCTCTCGTGGGAGTGCATTTGCCCGGGCAGACGTGGAGTAGGGCTCAACGATGGCGTGAGCAGGAGCGGATCCTTCGGTTAGGGGGCCCCTTGAAGGTCGCCCAAACGGTTGGTGTGTCTGGGGATCCTTTATGGGGGGGCTTGCTGGGCACCTCGTTGTCCAAGGAGGTAGTGTCGACTCTGATGGTGGTATCTAATGGCACCCTTCTTGGGGTAGCGGGCTTTTCGGCTCCTGGGATTCGCCCTAGCCGAGTTTTGTCTTTCCGCCATGGGGTGTGGGCTCACTGGCAAGGATGGGTGCAGCATCCCGCCTAAGCAGTTGAGCTCAACTGGCTTCTCCCCTATGAACGGCCTGTTGGTGGCCTCACAGCTTTGACTACGTGGGGTGCCTCACTGATATATGGGAAGGTAGCCTGCATGGGTGAGTTGTTGCGCCTACCTTACGCCAGCGCTCTAGCTCGTCAAGACTTGTCGCTCCACCTATGGCATTCCCCGGTCGGTCCTTCCTCTGTGGATAGGACTGAGGGGGAGTTCACCTGGCCTAGTCGGGGGTTCGCCTTGGGCGAGCGGTGTTGATTAGGAAAAGACGAACCTTCGCCAAGGGGCCGTCTCAAGCTGCAAGATCTACCAGTCTTGATGTCACACTTTCACTCGTGTTACTGAAGGTGAGTGGGGTTGAAGACTTGGGGCGAGATCGCTGAGTTGTGGTGACTGGTTCCAACTTTTCCCTTATGCTCGTTTGCCTTTTGCCAACTATAATTGAGCCAGAGATAATGATTCGGGGAATGTAACAGTCGATGTTTATTGTAAAGGAAGATATTTTTCGTTCTTTGCATGGGCTACTCGCATGCCAAGTGTGGAAATATATATATTTTTTGCCTGGGATTCCGTTGCTTGCATGGGTTTCGTGAACTGTGTTTTACGAGGCTCGACTTGATGCCTTTTGCTTCTTGGCATGACTTGGCATGGAGGCTTCTCTTATAACTTCCCCCTGGCTAATTATTGGCGGGGTCCATTGGGGTGCTCGTGGAGAGGGTCATCCGCAGTGGTGGTTGGGCACCTCCGGCTTGCGTTGTGAGGGTGCAAGCAGGTTAGCCTTGGGGGTGTTCTTGTGATTTCCATGGTTCACTTTCTCGCCTGGCACCTCATTCACCTGTCCGTGTCAACTAGGGGTGGGATCGGTGTCTTGGCTTTGCCTACGTGCCGAATGGGGCGGGCATACGTATTCCGCTCAGTAGGCGAGAGCAGCACGCTCTCTTTGGGCGAGAGGTTGTGTTGAGGCACTTGGTATGTAGCACTTATCTTCGTGGAACAGTTAGGCTAAGGGCGTTAGTTGGACAAAATGATTAATCATATTCCAAAGAGAAACCCTACATCTCTTTATATAGAGAGAGGTGTGGGAACAATTGCAAAGGAAAACCAATAAGAAATAAACAATAACAAAGCAACCCTCAAAAATATAAACGACTCAACACTCCCCCCTCAAGCTGGAGCATAGATGTCAATCATGCTCAACTTGGAACAACAGACATCAAACGTAGATCGAGGAAGAGGCTTGGTGAAAATATCTGTTGTCTGGTTCTTAGAAGAAACAGAAGTAGTATAGATGACTCCACACTGGATCAAATCTCAAGTATAATGACAGTCAACCTCGACGTGTTTGGTGCGCTCATGAAACATAGGGTTGTTAGCAATATAAGTGGCAGCACGGTTATCACACCGCATCTCCATAGGCTTCTCCGCCTGCACATGTAAATTTTGTAAAACTGATCTCACCCACACCTTTATAGCAGTCTGAGCCATAACACGATACTCAGACTCTGCATTGGATCTAGACACCACTCCTTGCTTTTTGCTCCGCCATGTGACTAAGTTCCTAGCAACATAAATGCAGAAATCAGTAGTTGATTTTCTGTCCGTCAAGCAACCAGCATAATTTGAATCAAAATAGCTAACCACTGCCATCAATGTTCCTCTAGTAAATAATATGCCACACCCAGGTGCTTTCTTTAAATATCTAAGCACCTGCATTGCTGCCTCCCAATGTTGTTTGGTAGGCCTATCCATGAACTGACTCAACTTCCAAACTGCTAAGGAAATATCTGGCCTGATGATCATAAGATATAACAGCTTGCCCACTAGCTGTCTATAAGATCTACTGTTAACAAGTGTTGACTCAGCATCAAATAGATGCCCCTTGGGATCTATGGGTATGGTGGCAGGCTTAGCCCCTAACATCCCTGTCTCTTGTAGTATATCAAGAGCATACTTGCGCTGTGAAAGTACAATGCCCTCTTTGCTTCTTGCTACCTCAATGCCTAGAAAATATCTCAACTGGCTCAAGTCCATCACAAACCTATCAGCCAAGGTTTTTCTCACCTCAATTATCCCAGCCTCATCATCACCAGTAATAATGATGTCATCAACATATACCAGAAGTACAATAACTCCCCTGTCACTCTTCCAAACAAACAAGGAATGATCTACAGAGGATCTCTTAAGGCCTATCACCCGTATAACCTCAGACAGTTCTGGAACCAAGCACGCGGACTCTGCTTAAGTCCATAAATGGCTTTCTGGAGTCTACAGACACTCCCCCTGAATCTCAAATCCTGAAGGTTGCTGCATATAAACTTCCTCCTGAAGATCACCATATAGAAAGGTGTTCTTTACATTAAGCTGGTAGAGAGGCCACTTAAGATGGGCTGCAACAGACATCAAAATCCACACTGTTGAAAGCCGTGCCACCAGAGAAAAAGTGTCAAAGAAATCCACCCCATAGGTCTGAGTGAATCCCTTTGCAACCAACCGAGCCTTATGCCTTACAAAAGATCCATCAGGATTGTATTTTAAGACAAAGACCCAACGACATCCAACCACTCGTGCTCCTACAGGAAGTGAAGTAAGCTCCCACGTCGCTCTAGAACAAAGAGCAGCCATCTCATCCTCCATGACCTGACACCATTTCGGATCAAGCATGGCTTACTGGTACGTAGTGGGAACCTGGGTGGCAGAGAGTGCACGACAGAAGCTCCCAAAAGTAGATTCAAGTACATCAATAACCAAATTGCTTGCAACACGATATTTGGACTCGCACGTGTGAGGTGCCTTCCTAAAGGCAATAAGAAGGCCAATATCATCTGACTGATTATTCTATACTAACTCTAGGGCAAGAGCATCCATATCTGGACCTGTAACATCACCCCTAGATCCTGTATCATCAGTATACAAACTGTTCATGGTCACCTGAACTGGAGAGGGTGGTGCCTGCATAGCTACTAGAATATCTGGTATCTACAAAGTGCTATGAGGACGTTTGTAGATAACAGTGGGCTCAGAAAACCTAACGGGTCCAGTAGTAGCACAAGGGGGAGCAGAAACAGGTATCTGCTCCAAGGGAATAAGCGGGATAGGCATGGGCACGTCCATAACCTCAGGATATATTCCTCGAGCAGCCATGGAAAAATACGGAATGGACTCATGAAAAGTAACATCTGCACTCACATAGTGCCTCCCAGTAATGGGATTCAAGCATCTATACCCTTTTTGAGTTCGTAAGTACCCCAAGAATACACACTTAACTGCCCGTGGTGCAAGCTTGTCTCGGCTTAGGGAAAGAAGGTGAACAAAGGCAACACAGCCAAATATTCGTGGTGGCACATGAAAAAGCTCTCGATCAGGATACAAGATGTGCCAAGAAATCTACTCATGAAGTACTGAACTGGGTATTCTGTTGATCAAGTAACACGCAGTAAGAACGGCATCTCCCCAGTATAACTGCGGTACACTATGGTGAATTAACAAAGTACGGGCTACATCCAAAAGGTGGCGATGTTTCCTCTTAGCCATCCCATTCTGTTGAGAAGTATGAGGACATGTGGTCTAATGTATATTCCATGGGATTTATAAAACGTAGACAGCCTGATGGTGCAGAATTCAAGTGCATTATCAGATCTCATTACTTTAACAACTGCTGAATATTGATTCTTTATCTCCAAAAAAAAAGCTCAAAAATAGATCCAACATCTGATTTATTTTTCAAGAGAAATACCCATGATAGGCGTGAGAAATCATCAACAACCACCAAGTAATACCGATGACCCTGCCTGTCTGGAATTCAGCTTGGACCCCATACATCCATATGTAGCAACTCAAACAAGGTTGTGGATCTAGGATGAGCACTCACCAGGTAAGAGGCATGGTGGTGCTTGCCCATCTAACAAGCATCACAAGTGATCTTGGTTGCAGGGGATATGTGTGGAATAACACGCCGAAGACTATCTAGTGGAAGATGCCCAAGTTTAAGATGCCACTGAAAAGTCTCCTAGCAGTAAAAGAGATGCCTCTGTGACATGCAATAGCAAATGGAGACTGAACCAGACGATAAACACTGCCCTCTACATGACCACTGCCAATTGCCCTTCCTGTCAATTTGTCTTCAAAGACACATCCCACTTCATCAAAAATAGCCTGACAATTAAGCTCCTTAGTGATACTACTGATCGAGAGTAGGATAATGGGAAAGTCTGGCACAAACAGAACATCAGGCAGTCTCAACTTGGAGGTCACTGGCACCTCTCCTTAACCCTCTATCCTAGAGTGCCTGCCATCTATGACTTGAACCGTCCTGCCTGCAGACACGGGTTTGAGATTAGTAAACCAACTTAGATCTCCACTAAGGTTCCTTGAGGCTCCTGAATCAACCAACCACTTGGTGCTATCATGTTTCTTGTCATTTACAAGAGACACTAAGTCGGAGCTTCCCCTAAAACCATCATGATGGCCGCAACCTCGGAGTAGTCTCTCATACTCTGGGTGATGGTTACTATATCACTTGCCAATCTCTATTCAGTAAAGATACTTGCCTCAACATTAAGGAAAGCCATCTTCCTTCAACCAAGTCATATGAAAGCCAAGGAGAATATGCCAAGAAACATGATGTTGAGTGTTGGAAGAAGCAAATCAGGAACTTAACATGATTTTTTTTAGGCAAAAGGGGACCCAAAATCCACCATAAAGGAGGCCCTCCTCTTCAACATACACGCCCTACAACAGGCCGGTGCACCCAACAACACCAGCACTGCCCTACATGGGTGGTGACGGTAGCCCTACTGGGCGACGCCGGCTGTTTCTACTGCTGGCTGCTCCGCCTGCTGGTTGCTGCTGCTTCCGATAGTGGCCGCTGACGGCTTCGGTGGAAGGAGAGAAGAGATTAGGGTTAGGGTGGATGGTTTTTGGGGCTTGATTTGGGTGGGATATCAGAACCTTTCCTAGGACCGCGCTTTGATACCAAGTTGGACAAAATGATTAATCATATTCCAAAGAGAAACCATACACCTCTTTATATAGAGAGAGGTGTGGGAACAATTGCAAAGGAAAACCAATCAGAAATAAACAATAACAAAGCAACCCTAAAAAATATAAACGACTCAACATCGTTCACTATGAATGCCTTGCCTCTGATCGACTTGCCTTTCGAGGCAGTGATGGGGAGGGGCGAAGAGTCCCGTTTTTGCCTTATCGACTCCCTAAGCAGGATGCCCCGGTCTGTTACACGTTCCTTCGGGGGTCGGTAGCTTATGAGGGCCTTCCGTAGAGGGTGGCCAAGTAGGAGGGTCGACCTTGGGAGGTAGCCCTAAGGGAAGGTAGCCTCGAGGCACAGGAGCCCAAGCTCGTGTCGTTTACGTGGCGTGGTGTCTCCTGGGAGATAGGGTGTTAAGGTCTTACTCCCTTACCATTTGCCAGTATGGCGATCATTGGTTGAGACGGCTCGAACCCTCGCCATTCATTTTGGTGGACGAATGCCTCCAAGGGCGGAGCAACCAAGACTTTTGCCAATGGGCAGTGTGTGGAACCTCAGGATGCATGGGCCCAAGTCCTTACTAGCCTGGGGGACTGGCATTATAGTCGTTGGAACGTGGGGCACGGGAACCTTGGTTCCATCGCTGTCTTGGGATGACTTTTTTCGCGGGGTAGTAGGAGGGGCGGAGAGTCCCCGCTTGCCTTGGCGACTTTCGAGCGAGATGCCTCGGTCCTTCGTGTACTCAGAATCGGTCGCCGCCTTAACGGAGTTTGGCTAGGGCAAAGTTAAGAGGATGCTTCAACTCCGTTTGTGCTGCCCAGGCCCTTCTGTCTAGGTGGACAAGGGCCAAGGGGCTACGCCGCTTTGGCGATATTGTCCCTCTGTCCTTTTGTCATGGACGGTGGGGAGTCGGGTCTTTTTGTAAGACATGCCCTTTTATCTAGGGATGTTCAGTCGGGTCTCCTGGGAGATCCATTGGTTGGGATAGGTTCATCTCTGGTAGTACTCGTTGCATGTTCCTCGTAGGGATTGTGTAGAACTGTCTGCTATAGGAGTGCCTGGGCACCTACCCTTGACGAGGGAGCCCTGAGGCAGGACCTGCCGGAGGGGTGTATGGGCATGTGCTGTTTTAGGTCGTTACTTCCCTCGAAAGTCATGCTTGCCACGGGTGTCTGGTAGAGCTGACTTTAAAGGTTTTTCAAGCCTCGGTCTTGACCTTTTGTTGGGACTGGATAAGGGTCGCCTGAGTAGGCAGAACCCTTGCCTAGACAAGATGTGCGTCATCATCAGGGTGGGATTGAGTAGCTGAGGTTGAAGAACCTAGCCAAAATCTCATGAGGTTTAATTTGGACCTGGCTGTTGAACCACGATCTGTTACTTTGACCTCTTTGTAGAAGTGAGGACTTGGAAGTTGGCCGCTAGGTGGCTATGTTTGTCATGGGGGTCAGTGACCCAGTCGTTTCTTGGATGCAGTCACTCTGCTGCTGGGCCTGCTTTTGTCATGTGTGGACGAGGAGCGATTTTGTTTTACGGCCACAGGGTGCAATACTGCCAGACACTTGTCCGCCTGACTGTGTCCCCAGACGGGGCAAGCACAAGGGGATTTGTGGGTCGACCCCTGAAGGTGACCATTGCCTAGAACCTTCCTTGGAGGGTGGCAATAAAGGGGAGTCGACCTTGGAAGGTGGCAACGAGAGCTAAGGGCTGGCACTCGGACTCTTTCTGGCAGAGGTCTGGAGGCGTGCCAGGAGGGGCTTGGAGCATAGGGGCCCCAACCCGTGTGTAACGGGGTTTAGGGTCCCGGCCCAGCAATTAGTGGCTAATATGGTAGTCATTGAGCGAGGTGGCCCGAATCCTCACCAATCGCTCTAGTAGGCAGATGCCTTTAAGGGTGAAGCAGCCAGGACTTTGCCAAGGACTCCTCATTAGATATATTAAATCATCACCTAGGAGACTCTTGTTCACCAAGGACTCCTCATTAGATATCATTTCATGTACATATGCAGATTGTGCAGGTTGCCTCAAGGATAGAAAGTCTACCACCAATTTTTTTACTTATCTTGCTTGGAATTTTGTGACTTAATGCAGTACTAAGCAGGTAGTGGTTGCATGGTCTAGTGTTGAATCAAGGTATCATGCTATGGCATAAGCTACCATTGAGATTTTTGGAAGAAAATGAAATGGCTTATCTTATTGCAAAAACCCTAGCCTCCTTATATAGAGAGGCTAAAGGGTAAATTGAAGGGGAAGTCCATAAGGAAATAAGAAATAAGGAAAAACACCTTAAAATAACAGAGATGGTGTGGATTCATTCTATTCTTGTAGATTTACACATTCAAGTACCACTGGCTATGGAGATGAGATGTGATAATAAAGATGCCACGTATATTGCAAACAATCTCATGTTCTCCACATGAGGACCAAGCATGTTGAGGTGGATTGTTACTATACCAAAGATTTGATTTAGAGAGGTTTCCTACGTACTGCTCATATCAACTCTAAAGATCAAACTGCAAATGTTTTTACCACGATGCTTCCTAAGACCTCCTTTGATAGATGTTGCACCAAGCTAAGCATGATTGACATCTGTGCTCCAACTTGAGGGAAAGTGTTAAGAATTATGTCTTTGCTAATATTTTTCCTTTTTTTTCTTATACTTTTTTGACCTCTCTGTAATTTACCCAAATCTTCTTGTTAGATGGTGTTATTTCTTATGTTTCTTTTATATTCCTTTATTTCTTATGGACCATGGTGTTATTTTCCCATACCTCTCCTCTTTATAAAGAGGTGTAGGGCTCCCATAATGAAATCAACTGCTTATATTCTCCTACTTAGTATCTAAGCACCGGTCCTAGGTCATGGCTCTAGGTATCCCACTCCTAAGGCCTCCAAAACCCTACCACCAAAATCTCAAGGTGAATTATTGCCAGCAAATCTCCTCGCGTACATGTACAGTGGCGGTAGCAAGCGGCACAACGGCGGGCGGCAACAAGCGGCGTGCATCACGACTGTAGCGAGCGATGTGGCGACGTGTAGCGCAGCAATGACGGTAGGCAGACCCAGCGGGGGCGGCTGCAAGTCCTAGCAGCTGCTGCTGCGTTTGACAGGAGGGGGTCTGCAGCCTAAATCTAAGGGTTGCGTCTCTCATAGACGCAGGGAGGAATCTCAGTCCCCTTAGGGCCGTCTCGGGTGCTTTCCCCCACACTCGGACTAGGCCAACGCCCGTTTAAGGGGGTTTCCGACAAAGATGCAAATATGAAAACGTCCTGTTTCAGATCCATTGTTCTCTTGGTGATAGTGGTGCAACGCTGAATAGTGGTATGATTTTTTCCAGATTTATGGTTTTGGGGTGTGTATTCCCCTTATGGATGATTTTTGGGGTATGTATTCCCCTTGTTGGATGATTCTTCGGGTGTGTATTTCCCATTTTCCTTGGATGTGTCTGCTTGATACCAATGGCAAAATGTGAGTCCGATGCACTAGGAGCATTAAGGAGCCACCATAAAGTAGGGTGGCTGATAGACTCTGGTGCATCACAACATCTATGCGGTGATCAGACCTACTTTTGTTTGCTACAATTCGTTCCCCCAGGGAGGACTGTACAGGTGGCTGATGGTAGATACACCCCAGTTAGGGGTAAGGGGGAGGCGTCTATGACTCCTAGTTTGCAGCTGTCTGGCACGTTGCACGTGCTAGAATTCCCACTGAGTCTGTTGTCCGTGAGCAAAATCACGAAGGATCTCGATTGTAGAGTAATCTTCGATGATGTCGGATGCGTTGTTCAGGACAAGCTCTCCAGGAGAATTGTTGCTACAGGTACAGAGGAAAATGATGTTTATCACCTGGGATAGGAGCCATTTGCAGGAGTTACCCAATATGTTAGCAGGAGTGTTCTACAGTGGCAGCTCGTCTTGATTAATAAGATAATAGAATGATAATACGTCGTTGTAGTCGCATGGTGGAAAATCTATCAATCAAAGATTAAAACAGATACCAATTTAAACCACAGTAAAGATGTCGTATCCACAGGGAGGTTTAAGCCTAATAAAACTCATAAATTCCTTATCTTATTATTCTAACATGATGTCACCTACAATTATAGTTTAACATGCAATGTACGCGAGGCTAACAGATTGAATAGATATGCAATTAGATAATATAGCAAGAACTCAAGGGGTTGGCTGTAATTCACGTAATAAATAAATATTCTAAGAAAAGTAACCCACATTATTCTAAACCTAGAAAGTCATCCAACAACTTAATCCCCTTGCATTATTGAATTAGCTATGTGCGTTGGGAGAGAGAGAATGCATAGGGGAAAAGAAAGAATCAACCAGATAATTATAGAAAAGCTGAGGGGCTAGCTAGCAATATTAAATGAATAATATATCAATTCATATTCAAAGTGCAATGGCAGTGAATGTAAATTTTAATTCAAATGAAAACATAGGATTGAGTCTTTCTTCCTCGCTCATGGGAAGCACGGCGGCCGGAGATGCCCTGGGGGTTGGTCAGCCGGCACGTGGGGAGTTCGATGAAAATGGTGGTGAGGCGGGAGATGGCCGGTGGCAGTCGATGTTGGAACTCTATTCCATATCTTGTTTTGGTATTAATAAAATTATTATAGATTAATGCTTACAATTTAGTACTTTTCAAATTTAAGTGAAGATCAAGGCAAACAGGAACTGATGGAGGTATGGTGATAAGGAGATCATGACGTGGAGGAGGCAAGATGACAAGGAAGAATCGAGGAGGAGAAGATCATCTTTGTCCTTTAGTTTTTTAGTTTAGTTTTTTCTAATTTATAGAATGTATGCCTCTTAACAAAGAATCAACTTACATTGTAAAATTAATTAGAGATAAACTAAGATTTATACTACAATCATTTTCAAAAAATGTAATTGATTAATTTACTTAAAATAGGTATTTGTTAACCTACAAGTACCAGAACTAAAGTTTAGTACTAGTACATGTGAGTTACAGGTTTGGATTTTTCCAAAGAAATAAACCTGTACCCCGCGAGTACCAAAACTCATGATCAGTATCGATACTGAAGGGAATGAGTACCGGTACTCATGATCAATACTGGTACAAGTAGGTTACAGATTTGTGTTAAGTGTTTGAAACCTAAATCTGGAAGCAACGAGTATCGATACCCATACTTTAGTACCGGTACTAGTTAGCCATTGGCTCAAAATTGAATGGCTAGAAAATTGATTTTGGCAATTTAAACATTGGAATTTAAACCCTAACGTCTAGTAGACGACCCACTAAGGTCCTAACTCTATAAAATGAGTCTTGGACTCTTAGTTTGCACACAAGAAAGACAAGGAAAATTCTGAAGCTTTGAATTTCATTTTTCCACCATATTTGAAGAGAAGAAAAGTGTTGCTGCCCTCAACTCCCTCTATGTTTTACAAACTCCTCAACATGTTTTGTTCATGCATTTACAAAGCAAATATCGTTCATTCTAGGCTCTCAAATCGATAATATCATTTATATATATTTGTTGAGAGGCTTAGGTATTTGGTTGTAAGATTTCTTGTCTTATACCTGTTCTCTTATTTGTAATTGAGCTTGTTGCTCATTGAGTTGTAACAAACCCATTGTAATTGGGTTCAGGTAAGCTGTGAATTATCTCGTTTAGTAAATTGATTTCCTCGAGGTCGAGGAAATCGGGTTAAAAACCCTAAGCTGAGAGGTTTAGGTAGTGGAGTATCCAAGTGAGTGGGAAACCACTATACATCTTGTGCCATTTTCTGTGATTGTAATTTGTGCAAATCTTTCTTAAGTGTTATTACTGATATTATGTTTGAGTGTTTGTGCACGTAGCCATCTATCTTTAGATCCTGTCAGCCGGCAGCGTGGTTAAGATGGCCGGTGGCGGGTGCTGGTGGTGCGCAAGGAGAGAGCTCGCGAGGATGGCGCATGCCTTGGCAGTTTCATGGTGATGGCAGGTGGTCGAGGGAATGGTCTGGAGGCGGCTAGGCATCGTCAGTGGCTGTTGAGGCTATTGGTGATGGTTGGTGGTTTGGGTTCCTTCGGGAAGTTGCAGATGGGCGGTTGGGAAGGAAGAAGAGGACGAAGAAGGAACGGGGGGGAAGGTGTTTGGCTACGGGTTTGATATGCAGGTGGTGGTATTGGCGTGGTGGGAGGGGCGGTGAAAGGAGGTTGACGATGATGTAGAAGAGGATGGCCGTAGGCAAGGGCGTGGTGGTGCACACGTTGTCACTGTGTGCACCTATGGTTCTGGAGGGCGGCAAGTATGGTAGAGTAAGCTTTTGGCCATGGTGTACGTCAGGGGTTCATGATGCACGCATAAAGAGCACGGTGGAGCGCACGAAGAAGACCCTCTGGATTCCGGTAGAGCAGCCTCTTTTAAAACTTCACGTCTGTTTCTCTGCGGCCGCCAACTTCTTCAACCACTCGACGAGTATTGCGAGTAGTTGGAACAGAAGGACAAGCGCTGATAGTTCCCATCAGATGTCTGATTGATACTCCAGACGTCTTAAAATGTATGGTTAGCAATGAGTCCACACTGGATGTTCCAGACGTCCAGACTAGGCTCCAGACATCTTAAAATGTGACTTTGGACGTCTGACTGATGCCTCCAGGCGTCTTCCACCAAATGATTATCATATCATGTTATATGTTATTAAATATAAAATTGGTGCATGAGATTATATGTAGACAAAGGTGAATTCTCATTTAACTCCTAATCAATTAACAATCACGAACAACTAATTAAAGAGTACTTTAGGTCAAATAATGATTCACGAAAGTAGACTTATCACTAGAATTCCCACTAAGTCTGTTCTCCGTTAGCAGAATCACGAAGGATCTCAACTGTAGAGTGATCTTCGATGATGTCAAATGCGTTGTTCAGGACAAGCTCTCCGGGAGGATTGTTGTTAGAGGTACAGAGGAAAATGATGTTTATCACCTGGGATAGGAGCCATTTGCAGGAGTTACCCGATATGGTAGCAAGAGTGTTCTACAGTGGCATGCTCGTCTTGGCCACTTATCTCTGGATTGCCTTAGGAGTGTGATACCACATATTTCCTCAACTGCCACATACGGTGTGATACTTGCCAATTGAGTAAGCACCATCGATCCTCTTTTTCGGCTAGCACCTCTATTGGATCTTTGACATTATTTTAGCTGCTTTATATGGACGTATGGGGACCGAGCAGAGTCCTAGACCGGATAGGACATCGATACTACCTGATTGTCGTAAATGATTTCTCTAGAGCAACTTAGGTGTTCCTATTGAAGAACAAGGCAAAGGTTGGAGGATGCATAGAGACTCTTCTTCTGGAGATCAGCACACAGTATTCAGCCACAATGAAATGGTGCAGACCGTAATGCCCTTGAGTTCTGCACTGCCAAACTTAAGAGGTTCTACAGGACCCGTGGGATTGTCCACCGGACCACCTATCCTCACACTTCATAGTAGAACGGGGTCGCAGAGCGAAAGCACAAAAACTTGTTGGATGTTGCCCATACACTTTTGATTCATCACAATGTGCCGCAGAAATACTCGGGAGACGTAAATCTAACAGCGACCTATCTCATCAATAGGATCCCCAGCTCAGCTCTTCACGAGCAGATACCGGTTCTTCTACCTCCAAATGGTGAGTTATGCCATGTGTCTCCCAGGACCTTTTGGTGCGTTGCCTTCATTCATGTGTCGTCACTTGGTCATGACAAGTTGGCTCCTCGTGCTATCAAGTGTGTATTTTTGGGGTACTCTAGGACACAGAAGGGGTATTGTTGCTATAATCCTCTGCAGAATAGACATTATGTTAGCATCGATGTGACTATCCATAAGGATACACCATATTTCCCAGTCACTAGACAGATGAGCTCTTGTGATGATGCTGCCTTTCTTCCCTTGCCTATTCCGTGTGCAGACTCAGGTGTCTACGCCTCTCTAGATCTTTAGCTGATGAATAGATGAGCTCCTCCCGAATGACTTTGAGAGATTGCATGGGTCATTGTGTACCTATCACAAGCATCACACGGCATTTCAAAGATCTCCCTCTCTAGCAATTGATGGTTCACAGGCAGTTGAGATTATACCTGATGCCGGTGATAGATTGGTTTGCCCTGATCCTCCGGATGGTGCTGATCACCATAGTAGTGAGGCCCCTTCTACAGCGACTCAGTCAGAGATACCAGATGATTCTGACCTTCCTATTACCATTAGGAAGGTGCCCTACACATATGAGTCTAGATATCGTGTTGCAGGCAATTTGGTTACCGATGGTCTTGCTCCTCAGTTTAACAGCTTCTGTCAGGCACTTACGTCACACATTCTGTCTACCTACCAGCAAGCCATGCTTGATCTAAAGTGACATCAAGTCATGGAGGATAAGATGGTAGCACTTCAGAGTAGACATACTTGGATCTCACTTCACTTCCTACTAGCACGTGACTAGTTGGCTCCAGATGGATCTTTGCCTTGAAGTACAACCCTAATAGGTCTATTTCGAGGTATAAAGCTAGGTTAGCAGCAAAGGGGTTCACCCAGGTATATGGGATGGACTTTTTTTATACTTTCTCCCCTATTGTGCGGCTTGCCACAATTCGGATATTCATTTCTGTTGCTACTCACAAGGACTGGCCGTTACAACAGCTTGATGTGAAGAACGCTTTCCTCTACGGTGATCTTCAGGAGGAGGTTTACATATAGTAACCCCTGGGTTTTAAGGTTCAGGGGGAGTGTGTGTATAAATTGGGGAAAGCAATCTATGGACTGAAACAGAGTCCAAAGGCATGGTTCCAAAAGTTATTAGAGGTGCTTCACCAAATTGGTCTGAGGCACTCTTCAAATCACTCCTTATTTACCAGGAAGGCTGATAGAGGGACTGTGACGCTCTTAGTATACGTTGATCTTATCATTACTGGGGATGACAGAGATGGGATAGACGAAGTCAAGTGGCACCTATCAGAAAAGTTTGTCATGAAGGATCTGGGCCAGTTGAGGTATTTCTTGGCCATTGAGGTTGCACATGGCAAGGATGGAGTGGTACTCTCACAGAGGAAGTATGCACTTGATCTTCTTCAGGAGACTAGCATGTTAGCAACTAAGCCAGCAAATATTTTTGTGGATCCCAAGATTCATTTATATGATGAGGAATCTGAGGCGGTTGACAGTAGGACTTACAGGCAGCTAGTGGGTAAGCTCCTTTACCTCACCATCAATCGTCCAAACTTGTCTTTGTCTATTGGTAGGCTTAGTCAGTTTATGGATAAGCCAACTAGGTAGCACTGGGAGGCTACAATGTAGATGTTTAGGTACGTGAAAAAAGCACCAGGACGAGGATTATTGTTCCGTAAGAGAACACCCATGGGGATTGTAGCATATTCTGATGTTAATTATGTTGGTTGTGCTGGGGACAAAAAATCTACCACAAGGTTTTGCACCTTTGTTGCGGGCAATCTGTTTACATTGAGGAGCAAGAAGCAAGTAGTTGTATCTAAATCCAATGCAGAGTCAGAGTACAAGGACATGGCCCAGACAACTGCTGAGATGGTCTTGGTCAAGTCAATTCTGTCAGACCTTCATGTTCCTTTGGATAGCTTTATGGAGATGCGGTATGACAACAGAGCAGCAACCCATATTGCCAATAACCTTAAGTTCCACAAGAGGACAAAGCATGTAGAGATTGACTGCCACTACACTCGAGATCTCATTCAGCATGGGACGTTACATATCGCGAGTGACACTTCTGAGGAGCAGGCTACAGATGTCATCACAAAGCCCTTAGCAAGATCTTCCTTTGAGTCGTGCTATTCCAAGCTAAGCATGATTGATATTCGTGCTCCAACTTAAGAGGGAGTGTTAGATGATGGTGTTATTTCCTATATTTATTTCTTATGTTTCTTTATTTCTTATGGAACATGGCATTATTTTCCCACGCCTCTCCTCTTTATAAAGAGGTGTAGGGCTCCCATAATGAAATCAACTGGTTCTATTCTCCTACTCTTCTATATAATGAGGATTAGGATTTTCTAATAAACTAGTTCGCTCATTTCTTCCAGCGATAGGCCTTGTCGGAGAATAAAATAGATTGCTTTGTTGTGAAACCCTAGTCGTACTTCTAAAGAGGTCAAATGGGAAAATTACATCATGGATACATGAATAAAATAAGAATTCGGAAAAGACTCGCAATCACAATAATAATAAAATGAGCACTCCCCTTAAGTTGAGTGTAACAGTGATGATGCCTAGATTGCCACACAAAAAAAATATGATGCTCCTTGGTAATAACAAAAATACATCGCAGACATTGGGCACTTTCCCACCCTCAAATCCAAGTTCTCCCAATATTTAACAATTAAAGGTAAGTTGTGCCTAGCTGCTTTTCATATGTTAGCAAGATGCAAAGGAGAAACAAGAAAAGCCTATTTGCATATTGAGATCATTGTTCCTTCCATTGGATTCATTTACTATTGCCATCACATCTATATTAACTAGATGCCAAAACCCCTTATGGGAAAGGACATGGAAGGCCTAGGATCTAGGAGATCCTTTTGAATTTAGTCCAACCATGGCCTCCAATTCCACCTCCAAGATGTTGTGAAAACAAGGCTTTGTCAACTTGTATAACAACTACTAATGCAAATCATGTACTCTATGTTGGAACAACGTTCCATATGTCCAATTTTCGTGTTAACATTGCAAGATAGTGGTCAAAATTGATGAAGCATGAGAAGATGAGAATGATGTCATCACTAGAATAAATTAACACTCAAGCTAGAACAAAATGATACCCTTGCTCAAGTTTTAATGAAGACTCAAGTAAAGCTCAAGTATGAAGCATGAGATTCAAGCTATTCAAACAACTTGTGCAAAAGGCTTCTTTTCTCAAGAAAGTTTTTAGTGTTGGTGTAAATGCACCACGATCATTTGTTTTGATGATAACAAAACACTTGCAAATTAACATTTGCACTTGAGATTAAGATTTCAGGACTTATCAAAGCAAGTTTGAAGGAACTCGAGTCCAAGTCTATGGAGGAATGGAGGAGCTTGATTTCAAGATAAAAGCATCAAGGAGCAAAGGGAGAAGGGTTAAAGCTTGAAGACTTAAAGAGTAGGATTAGAGTTCCTTATTGTTTTTTTTGTATGATTTGTTGTTTTTATTTCCTTAGAGATTTGTTAAAGAGCCCAAAATATAACAACCGAAGTTTTAAACACACTTAACCTTAGGACACTTAGGAAAATACGATAATCTAGTTAGAAGGGAAAAATAGCCAAAAGACTGCCTTGTGAGACATCCAATACCTTGATTAGACGTCTAATAACATATTTTAAGTTGTCCTGTCTTTAGACTAGACGTCCAATAACCATCACCTGGAAACTAAATCTGAGGCATTTACTATTCAAACATCCATAGACCGATACAAATGTCTGCTACCACTCTTTGACTTCCAAGAGTAGATCGTTGTGATTTTATTTAAGCCCAAATCTTTTTGTCAGACGAAATCCCGTCTCCTAACTTTTCTTGAGAATATAATTGACTACAGACGTCCAACACTCTGTCCAGTGTCCACCAGATGTCTGATCGTTTAACACAAGTACCCTGTAGATGGTCCTAACACATCAAGGTGCATTTCAGGAACTTTTCTCCCTAACATTAGATGTCTAATCTTGTCATCAGACGTCTTATATGACTGTTCTAGCCATTTGACCTTTTGACACAAGAATCCTGCATAAGATCCAATTAAATTCTAGGGAGACCACCTTCAAGAATCAGATGTCCAAGAACACTTTCATCAAACATCCAATATACCATGATCTGACATCTGATCAATTTTCCAGACGTCTAATTATGTTATCAGATGCATTGATTGCTCTGCTCTCAGTGGGATTCCTCTCACATTTTCTTGGATTTGATTCCAGCGACCAAGAAGTCTCTCCCAAGCCTTTTTTAACCTTCCTAACTCATCCTATAAATAGCTTAGAGCCTCTCCTTTGCAAACACACTCAAGAAATAGTGCTTCCACCATTAGACATCAGAGAACATCGATTTGCTGTGCTACCACGCCATTACACCTCTAAGGGAAGATTCTTAAACTTGTAGGAGCTTAGTTCAATTTATATTTTTGGGCTTTATAGGTCTTGTTTAGTTGTGGTTGTTATTGGGTATTTGAATTGCAAATTCTCTTCTCGTAAGACAAAATTTTCTTCATGAGAAAAAGGGGTTTGAGGTACATTACCCTTAGTTCAAAGTAATGTTGTTGTATTGATGTTGTACCACCCTTGTTTTAAGTAGCACGTATAGTGAATTTGATCTACACGATAGATCGAAAAATCCAAAATTAGACTTAGAAGGTGGCTTTGAATGCTTTTGTAGGATTGAGTTTTGATTTCACAATTATTCATCATTTTATTTTTATCCCACTGTTCACCCCCTTTAATGAAAATTACATTTAGTTTATTTTTTTAGATCTTTATAAAGTCTCTTTAACACTTCATATTCACTTTAATATTCATTGCTTACAAAATCCCACTATGAAAATCATGTACTCATGTTGAAAATTAATGTAAAAAGGTCCTAGATTAAACCTAGCTTAGTAAAAGAAAACTGGGATTGAAGGACTTAAATTGGACTTGAAAAATTCATTAAAATAGGAAAAGTAAGTTTTTGCATTCATACAAATTTTCATATATCTATACAAGGAGGTCACAGCCCATACTTGACCTCAAAATACGAGTATAGGTTGTAACACATTTGTATGTGTACAAAATTTTTGTATAGGTACAAGTCAACCATAGTTTGTAAACTATGAGCAAGTGTACATGAACTTGTACCAATACATTTGGTTACAACTTTTGATCAAGTTTGAATAAAATCAAAATTTGCTAGCATGATGTATCAGTACATCCTATTTTGCACCAGTACACATGACCACTGTCACAAATCCATTTTCTTTTGGCCTAAATTGAATTAGATTTCTTCCTAAATTATTTAATGACTATATTTCGAATTTAGTCTATTGAAAATATATAAAATATGGCCTATTATCACTTGTTTACACAACACATTATAGAAAAATCCATTGAGTTCAAAAAAAACCTTGATCCTTTTTTGAACTTGCGGTAACATTGTCTAAATTTATTACCAAAGGGATGATCTAAGAACATTTGTATCTTGATTTAACATATTGTACTTTATTTGTATTTTTGTTGTACTAAGCACTTCTTAGCTAGCACCCAGTTCTTTACTTTATTCTTAGTTATTATAATATTGGGTTGAGGTAACTTGTTAATTACCTCGATTTTTTATTAGTGGATATTTATTCTCTTGAGTTTAGAGAATCGAGTTAAAAATGTCAAGTTGGGAGAGATTTTTATCCAATGGGATTCTCCTCTATAAATTTTGCCTGAATTTACAGCATACTATTCAAACCCCCCACCCCCCAGCCCAAGTGTGTGCTTGAGATTCTACAAGTTTTACACTTGTCAAGATTCTTTCATTGGAGAGACATTTTTGCCAAAAGTTGTGACATGTAAAGAAGCATACGTATGTGCACTTGCAAATGCATAGTAAATGCTTATGTATATACACTACTATGTTTGTCTTTTCTCCTTCAAGAAAAAATTTTCCACGTCCCTTTTCACAAAAACAATGCATCTGGTTTTCTTTAAAAAAAATACTTGATCTTTATTTTTTCTTGATATTTAGTCAATGCCCTCTCATTTTTACTTCCTTGAGCATTCTTGTTTATATGACATAGACTAACAAAGCCATCACTGATTTTCATGGTAGAGGAATATGTTTATCCGATGTTGAATTTTTATAATGATGGAGAAAAGAATCCAATTGTCTCTACTGATCCCTACCTACTTTCCTGTGTCTTTCTATCAATTGTTCATCATAAAAGTGAGAGGTTTTGTAAAATAATTTGTACTTGCGAATCAAATACAAGGATCATAAATATAGTGCTTGAAACACATGCACTTACATGCAGTGTTGAAAGAATTGAGTTGTTGGTTTAGTATCACATTGGAAGATATAGACTTTGTGTGTGAGTGGTGGCTTATAAATAGGCGTGTACTCCTATATTTTTGTGAGAAGAAATAGAGATATCAGACCTATCGAGTCCTGTGATTTCTCCCTACTCTCCATGATTGGGGTTTCCACATAAACCCAAGCTTCTCTTATTGTTTATGCTTTGATATTATTGTTACATTTTCACGTTATTCAACTTGGTATCAAAGTAGTTCTTTCTTGGGTTATCTTGTTATCTTGTTATCACGTTTTATCATTTTATTTTTTAGAGTTCTATTCGCCCCTCCTGATGGAGAAGAAGAGCGGCGCGACGACGCTGTTCCTACCGCAGAGGCGGAGTAGTGGCGCATCGAAGGTCGCAGAGGCGACACGGGTCCAGGGGTCGCGAGATTGAAGGAGGAGCGATCTTGGTGTAAGATCACGCGAGATGAAGATCGTGGCAATTCGCCATGCAGTGTGTAGAACTGCATCCGAAGGCGACAAGGCAATGTTGTTAGGTTCGTCCAAACCCTAAGGGGAGAGGGAGATCGAAGGAGGAGAAAGAACCGATGGTGGTATGGTTCGGTTCTCCTCATTTTATATCCTTGGTTTTATTATTATGCACCTTCAGTCACCACTATTGCAAAAAAAAAAAGGAAAGAAAAGAAAAGAAAAAAAAAGGAAGGGAAAAAGAAAGAAGAAAAAAAAGAGATAGAGAAAGAAATAAAAAGAAGAAAAAAATTCAAAAAAAATTGTTGGAACAAAAGAATTTCATTGCTTTCAAAAGAAAATCCTAGCCCTCTTTTATAGAAAGAGAAGATTGAGTAAAATACATAAGTATCCCTGTGATTAAAGAAAAAAAATCAAATACCCCTACAACTCAACACTTCCCCTGAAGTTGGAGTGTTGATGTCAATTAACCCCAACTTGTTGTTCAAGCAATATGACGTTTCTTCTTAAGGGCCTTGGTAAAAATATCAACAATCTATAACTCTAACGAAATATTCGAGGTACTTATCTTGCCTCCCAAGACATCTTGTATAAAGTGACAATCCACCTCTATATGCTTCGTCCTCTCATGGAAGACAGGATTAAAGGCAATATATGCGGCAAACTTATTATCACAATAAAGTAAAACTGGGGTATCAACCGTCACTCCTAGATCCTGTAGGAAGCCAATCATCCACATGATCTCACATGCAGCCTGGGCCATTGACTTGTACTCAGCCTCTGCACTTGAGCAACACTTTGTTTCTTGCTCCTCCATAAAATCATATTTCCTCCGAAATAAACAGCAAAGCCAGATGTTGATCTCCGATCGTCTACTGACCCTGCATAACCTGCATCAGAATAGGTCACAAGATCTAGAGTGTCACTCACTCTGTAACACAGGCCATATCCTGGAATGCCCTTCAGATATCTCAAGATGAGACACACATAATGCCAATGATTGTACCTGGGATTTTGCATAAATTGACCGGCACGACTGACTGCAAAGCTAATATCTGGACATGTAATAGTCAAATAGAACAACCGGCCAACCATACTACAGTACCTGGTAACATCCTCAAACAGAGGATCTATCTCATTTGAGCTGAGTAGTAGATGCCTCCACTGGTATCCCTGACGGTTTGGACCCCAGAAGTCCAACCTCCTCTAGAATCTGTAAAGTATACTGCCGTTGTGATAAGGATAGGCCTCCCTTCTGACAAACAGCCTCTATCCTCAGGAAGTAGCAAAAACACCTAAGTCTTTGGTGACAAAGGTGGCCTGAAGAAAGGCTTTCGTCTCGGCAATCCCATTGGTATCTTCACTAGTCAAGATCATATCATCAACGTAGATTGCCAAAATAACCACTCTCCATATCTCACTATATTCTGCTCATCTAATGAATATAGAATGATCGGTAGTGGATCTTTGGAGTCTCAGCTTCCTGATCTCAAGATTGAGCCTCTCAAACCAAACACGTGGGCTCTGTTTTAGGCCATAAATGGCCTTGTGCAAGCGGCAAACAAGCTCCCCTTGATTGTCATAGCCAGGTGGCTGTCTCATGTAGACCTCCTCTGCCAAATCACCATATAGGTAGGCATTCTTTATATCAAGTTGATGCAATGGCTACTCCCTGATTATTGCTAGAGACAGAATAATCCTAATGGATGTAATACGTGCCGCAAGAGAGGTCTTAAGGTAATCCACCCCATAAGACTAGGTGAAACCCTTAGCAACAAGTCTGGCTTTATACCTCTCCACTGTCCCATCGGACCAATACTTGATGGTATACACTCATCGGCAACCGACCACTGTAGCATCCTCAGGACATGGCACAAGCTCCCATGCACCTCTGCTCTGAAAAGCCTGCATTTCCTCATCCATCGTGGCCTTCCATTTTGGATCATGAAGAGCCTGGACAATCTCTAGGGAGAACTGCGGTGGTAACAGCCGAGGCAAACCGTCTGGCCTTCCCCTGAAGATGAGCTACGGTAGTGTACCGAGATATAGGATGAAGGATGGTGTCAGTCCTCCTCTGCACAATCTCCTCTTCCCTATCTGACTCATCTCTGTCTGAAGTAACAACAAGCTGGGCTGGCTGGTCATAGGCAGAGTCCTATGGTTGTACTCTCCTGTGATATATCCGTGTCTCCTCTATGGTAGCTTCGATGGATGTTCCTTCTTCTGAGAAGTAAGCCTTCTCAAAGAAGGTCACATTTGCAATAATCAGATATCTCCTGCAAACAAGGTCATAACGTCTATAGCCTTGCTGGGTCCTAAAGTAACCAAGAAAGACACAGTTCGTGGCGTAAGGAGCAAACTTATCCTGGATCCTATAATTCTGAACAAAACAAACACATCCAAACACTCGTAGTGGCACAGGAAACGCTCTGCTGCATTCAGGATGTATGATCTAATATGGAATTCGACCTTGAAGCACGAAAGATGGTTGTCGAATAACCAAATATGCTGCGAAGAGTATGTCATCACTCCAAAATTACCTAGGCACCCTCATATGTGACATCAAGGTCCTGGCAATATCAAGTAAATGGTGCAACTTGCATTTTGCAACCCCATTTTGCTGGGGAATGAGCACAAGATGTCTGATGGATGATCCCCTTGGCACGGAAGGCCTCTTGTAAGTCATCATGCATAAACTGTAGTGCATTGTCACTGTGAAAAATCCGAACAATAGTGCCATACTGAGTCTGTCCCTCTGATAGAAAATGCTAAAGAATAGTGGGAATCTCACTACGAGCCTTCATTAGAAAAACCCAAGTGAGTTTGTTGCAGTCATCAACTATAGCTGCAAAATATCTGTGTTCGCCAGCAGTGGCAACTTTGGATGATCCCCAAACATCACAATGTACTAGGGAAAAAGGAGTAGAACTAACACCAGTACCTCTATCAGGATAGCTGCTCCTTTAATGCTTCCCTAGTTGGCAATTTTCACAGTCCAAAACCAACAATCTTGGTAACTTTGGATACATTTGGTGCATCTTCTTCACAGAATGATGCCTAAGTCTTCAATGCCACAATAAAGGATCACGAGAGATAGACACCGCTCCTGCAAACAATATAAGCGTGTCTAAATAGTACAAGCCATCTCTCTCTATGCCACTACCAATAATCTCCTGTGTTTTGATCTTGAAAATAACAATGCCTCTCATTAAAGATGACACGGCAACCCAAATATTTGCAAATCTTGCTCATGGATAAAAGATTCATAACGAACTCAGACGCGTAGTATACCTCTATCTTCACCTTAGGTGTAGCATCTATACTCCCAACAACAATCACAGGGGAGGTCTTTCCATTCACCACTCGCACTTCCCGTAGTCCACGTAGGATCATCGAGCTCTTCATATGGTCTTTGTCTCCAGTGAGATGAAGAGTTTCTGGAATCTATCACCCAAGCACTTCTGCATCCGTTTTTTCTCTTCTTAACATTCTATACTGCACACTCTAGTCCTTTTACATCTAAGTTTGATGTTTCTGACACATCAAACTTATCTTCTTGGCATGAGAGAAGACTCATCATGCTGAAACGATGCATCTTCCTCATTGGTGGCAAGAGAAGGCTCATCACCACCTTTGCTATGTGTGAGATAGGCTCAAACACATGTAGCAGAACATATGTCCATACTGAAGGCGAGCAAGATCCCTCAACCATCGTCACCATAAGAGCGATGGAGGGGTCTGGGATTGCTACCCCACCGGCAGCGCCCCCTGCAGCAACCGTAATGGCATCACCGACCGGTAGGGCAACCTCGAGCAGTGCAGCAGAGGCATTGCCAACCAGTAGGACATCCTCCTGCGATGCAGACCGAGCACACAAGTCGCATGGGCCACTGGATCGATCGCACAAACAGTGAGGGCTAATTGCTGAACCAATCGCACAAGTTGCAGGGGCTTCCGAATCAATTGCACAAACCGAGGAGGCCACCGGATCAATCGTTGTCGTGGCTATGGAGTAGGGATCGATCGCTGTGGAGTCGCAATCTTCCTCACGGCGACGCCGATTGGGTGATCTCCATCAGATTGACGCTGAGATCGAGATCCACGTGCTCTCATGAGAATCACCTTAAGGTGATTCAATCATATTTTTGTTGGATTTGTGGTGAGATGTCGGAGCACCGGCCTAGGATCACTACTCTGTTATCTGTTGGAACAAAAGAATTGCATTGCTTTCAAAAGAAAACCCTAGCCCTCTTTTATAGAAAAAGAAGACTGGGCAAAATACATTAGTACCCCTGTGAATAAAGACAAAACCAAATACCCTATGTTGTACGAAAATTTGTCACAAAAAGATTTGAGTTTTGAAAGCTTGCTGTCGTAGTGTAATTTTCGAGAAAATCATAACAATCAAATATTTTTTACCAAAACTCAAAAGAAGTCCTGGGTTGAACATAGGGAGGCTACTTCGATTCAAAATCCGCAATTATATTTTTTTGTAATTTTTGTTTAAAGATGAGATAATCACAATAATTTCATTCTACTTGCAATATTAACACTAGAAAGAGAATAATTTTATATCAATGATAATGTCTACAATTACCACTAGAAAGCGGAAAATCTAATCTAGAAAGCAACAAAGAGGAGAGGTGAGAAATTATCATCCTCGACGGCTGCTTGGAGGACGAGTTGGATAGGCGACGCCTAGAAGAAGAAGAGCAAAGATGGAGGACGAAGAACGAAGCGGGAAGAACTGGGGGCGAGGCAGGGTGTCGTCGTTGCAGGATTCACTTCTGGAACGGGGGTGAGAAGACGACCACAAGTGCTCCACGAACGGGGTGAGAAGTGGACAAAATTTTGATTTTTACTCTAGAGGTGCATCCCAGGTTTGGGGCAAGCTTCTTTAGAGCTTTAGAGAGGGAGAGAGATGAAGGGGTGAGGAAAATGTGGTGGGCGTAGGTCCTTTTATAGGTGAGGTTTGAGGGCAAAAAGGTCATTTGAATCTTAAAAAAAAATTAATTCAGGGTCTTTAGTGACATGTTTAATCGTTACTAAAGCCCAATCGTGGGTGTAGGACGTGCATGCCCCCGCCTCTTCTTCCTTTGCTTCAACGCACGCATCACGTTCAAGCATTCTCAACCGTCCGATCGCGAGATCGGACAGCTTAGGATGCATCCGCACCCGCGCCTTCATCACGCGCCTGCACGTGCAATCACACATGCAGCAGCGCATCGGATTGCACGTGCATGAACTGCGGCATTTGGGCGTGCTACGTAGCCACCTTACCCGCCATCTAATCGCGATCCAATGGCGCAATTTCGCCGCTCCAACGCATGCGCTCATATTTGAGGCTCACAGCGGCTCGACCCTGCAACCTCTGTCTCGCCCATGGGTGCGAGACCAACGTGCCAAGTAGCCTCTTTGGTTGCATTTTGATTCCAGGTGCATACGCTCATGGCCGTTGGATCAAGATCCAATGCCCTAGACCTGATTAGCGCATGAGGAGAGAGAGTCGCAGCGGGTGAGCCCTGGGAGATTTGGGTGGCTGTCGTCATGTGGCACCATCTTGGCCGTCCAACTTCTTTGTCTTGTAGATGGTGCCACGGATGTCAGATTGGATCGATTTTCACATCGTTGGGTTACAATCGTCGATCCAAACCCATCTGTGTGGTCGGATTTATCATCTGAAGTACGAACTTACACCACCTGGTCCCTTGACCTCTTATCTTTCTCGAACTATATCTGATGCTACAGAGGTACGATCGACGCGATCTTGGAGTCGTTAAACTCCAATCGTCACCCTGATCAGATCCGTACAATTGGATCTTCAATCCGAGACCCCGATAAATGTTGCCCTATTCCCTGACCACAAAAAGAGAATTAACCCAAAATTTATACAATATAACCTAAATGCATGTTATGCAATATTTATAATAATGAATGCTTCTATAACACTAGAAACATGCATAAATATGTATTTTAGGTCAATTAGATGTGTGCACATCACACCCGCATACCTATCTTTTGTTAGCCTTAGCAAAAATTATATGTTATTTATGAAAGAATTAGGATCAGATTTCTTGGGTAATAGTTATTTTTCAACCTAGAAAATTTTTACTAAGAACCTGAACTACAGAGACACAACAGTGCCTGAGTGTCTGCCAAAATGCATACCGCCAAACCCCTCACCTTATTCAAAAGCGAAAGCATCTTTTTCTTTTTCTTCTTTTTTTTTTGGATTTTTAAGTTTAAGGTTTCGACGTAGCTTTCTACAGTTACCCAACCCACCCAAGACTCGAAGAGAACTCTAAATAGTAAGCATCTTTTTGTGTGAATGTGATAGACTCATTAATCGGCGATTGGAACGGACTTCGGGTTTCTACGCCCCTAGGTGACCTTGAAAGGAATTCTACCTAAAGGTGTATCTATACAACCGGTAGCTTTCTCCCTACTTTTTACTTTTATGGGGTCAACACAAGGGCGAACTCAGTATATATCTCCCCAGCTTATTCTACTCCGCTTCTTAAGTATTAAGAATTAAACGTGCATTTTTTTGTGAGCTGGGTTCTAGACAACCAGCCAATGAGCTGTTGCCACCGACAACTTGTCAGCCATACTCGTGCCATGAAGTATGATTTATTTCTTTTTCTTCTTTTCTTCTTTTCTATTTCTTTTTTTTCTTTTCTTTTTGGATATTTTTCTATATTTTTCTAAGTAGGTGGCTTCCCTTATCTAAGATTTACCTAAAGGCAGCAAGAAGAGAATGGTCGTGTGGTTGGGCTTTGGACAACCAGCCGATGAGCTGTTATCACCGACAATTTGTCAGCCATACCACCCAAGAAGGTTCATTAGCTACCCAATTTCCGTTAAAACTGTCGAAAAGCAAGTCCGTGCAAGGAGTGTGTAGATGCTTAGGTTTAAAGTCCCCTCAAATCAAAGGGTGGTTGATAAGTCGTGTACTTATCACCCTAACTTATTAACCAATTAAAAATTGAATTCAGAATGGCGAGGACTTGATAAACAAATCCACATTTTAGTGGATACCCAGGCTGATTAAGTCCTAAGACTTGAAGGGTCTAAGTATTTAGGTCCTACTGTATTATTTGCTAAGGTTGAAAATTTCTAAAACCCAAGTTCCCTTTCCTAATTCAACATTTTTTTTAATAAAAATGATCTACAGAGTAACGAAATGATTCAGAGATGAATATCCACCCCCATGCCTATATAATGCAATGTCCTCATTGTATTAAAAAGACATGAAACAGAGTAAAATAGAGTAGAAAGCACCTGAAATGCGTGATTAACTAGTTAGCTCCGAGATGGAAAGAGACTGTATACGTACTGAATTTAGTGCCTTCAGCTAGGCACACTATACAAAAGAAATAAAGAATTCACAGATGCAGGTCAGAATTAGAAGAAGAAACTCTATTTTTGGACCTGCCAAGAGAAGATGTTCACAGATGTGGATGAGGTTATGATGCAAACCCATGCCCCATGGTCGAGTGTATCTAAGGTTCTGATAAACATTACCCAGAACCTAAGATCAGTATGCAAGAGGGGTCAAGCCTAGGATTTGTGAGGATGCAACCTAAGTCCAAACAATCGGAAAATATCAAGGTTAAGAAGATAATCAATGAATATGTGCTTGGGTTGGACATCCTCCGAGTCAAAAACATCATAAGGGTCCTGATAGAAGGTTAGTGATTTCAGGCAAATAAGAACCCTTAGACTTAGCTTTCTACTTCCTTCGGAATTGACTTCCCAAATCTTCATTTCCCAATTCCTATCTTCCACATTCAGAATTTCAAATTCTGAGATCTGTATATTAATCACCTCATCTGAAATTTCCAAGTCCAAGATTTATGACTGAATCAGAATTGACTTGGGTTTAATGATCTCAAAATCAGAATCATCAAAAAGCTCAATGGGGTGTGATCGAGGATCGAGGCTATGAATTGAATCCTTCATGAAATCAGGATCTGAATTTATCATGCCAGCCCCAACTGGATCAAATTCCTTAATTTTAGGGCCATTAAATGATTCATCGAATTCTTCAGGCCCAGTTGTCTCACTGAAATCATGTGCCTCAAACTTAGGTGAGACTTCATATAATGATTCTTCACCTTCAGAATCAAAGAATTCTGAATCCGCATTAATATATGTTTCAAAATCATCAATCACTTTTTGGTCCATAGAGATACCTTTCCTTATACCCCGACTCAGGGATCTCGGGTGAAGAAATAAATTCATTCTCAATTGGTTGCTCTAGGACAACCTGGTTATCCCTGATCTCGTAAGACTTATCCCCCCTACAAGTGCCTGAGCGGGTTCTGACATTGGCTCTCCTAAAGGGAGTTCATCCTAAGAATCATCCCAAGATTGAACTAAAGAAACTACAAATCTCATCCTTAATTTTGATAACTTCCAAAGTAAAAACTTACCCAGGTCCTTATCCTTAACATCTTGGAGCCAATCCAACAAATACTTGTTAAGATCGTCAATCATTTAAATCAAAGGCTCCAATTCTTGGCTGAGCTTCTAAAGATTGAATGGTATTCTTTAAGTGAGCTAACACCCTATCTTGAACTTGGTTCACCTGAACCAAATGGTTTGGTCAGGGTTGGGTGGGTTTGGGTTCAATCAAGGGGAGTCAACAAATTGAGGTTCTTGATACCGTTCTTGATAATAGGTCACTTCAGGTTGTTCAAACAGAGGTGGTGACCCATATATAGTGTAATCTGGGGGAAGGCAAGAGTTGTAATCAAGATATCCTTCTTGATGATCAGGTTAAATTGATCATTAACGAGTGGAGATCTATAATCATTATAGCTCGGAGAAGGATAAAAATCAAGATCATAGTGTCTAGAGTTGAACCCTGAACATGGAGGTCTGGAATTGTATCCCCAACCAGGATTATCCCAACTAGTAGATGGATGAGAATAAGTCTAGTTGGAATAATAATCATCTTGGGAATAAGTAGTGGTAGGAGGGTAGGAGTGGAAATGTAAATAGAATGTGGAAGGATCCATAACAGAATGGGAGGAAGAAAAGTGCCTTGCAGTACAATAATCAAACCTGTCCTTAAGTGGGCTAGCCTAAAGACATACAGACTCTCAAAACCTATCTTGAGATGAAGAAACGATTTGATCTACTTCTTTCCAGTCAATCCAACCAGTTAGAGGGAGGGGTTGGGGAGAAGGTTCTTCCCTTGGCTTTCGCCTCAGGTTCCTTTGATACCCTCCAACCACAATCATTTAATTATGCTCCCCTAGCTAGACATCAAATTGAATGGTAGAATCAGATTAATCGTAAATAATCTCGATCTGGGCTCCGAAGAATGAGTCCAATCCTTAAGGCCAACGTCTACTCTGTTTTAATTAGGGTTAGGTTTGAATGTGCTTTGGAATGTGATGGGCCCTTTATCTGGGTTGTGCCCTTACTGATTATTGATATGTGTGTGCGTGCATAACCAGGGTTTTCAAACAAGGTTAATTGATGATTTGTCTTTTAGGGTTCAACCTTGTTTAGTAGCTTTTAGGGTTCAACTTTAGGTACATTCGATCAAGTTCAGTTGGCACACCAGGTTTTGAAAGCATGAGTGAAGATGTCTTTCTTTTAAAACTTAAAAGAATATGAAGTGCCTGGTTAATCCCTAAAAGTTAAACCTATGTGACAGCTACTTGATTAGTTATTTTTAGTTGAATTGGTGCGGCCCAAACAACTCAAACAATTGACCTGATGCACCACTTAATTAGGTACATAAGTGATTACCTAATCTGATTTCTACTCAATTATGTGTTGATGAGTGTACCGGTTCCAAAGATCGGGATACCAATTGAGTATGAAGAATCAAAAGAGGTTATGTACCTCTATAGAATTTTTTTAGATTTTTGTTTTTATAAGCGGAGGGTAGCGCGGGTGGAGGTGACAAATAATCAGAACTAACCTTAGGGTTTATGTAAGCTCCTAGATTAATTAGGGTTTGTGTTATTAGGTGATGAAATGAAAACTAGTGGGTGGGAGGTAGGGTATCCTTACAAAACCTTCATCTACACTTTTCTCCAGTCTAACCACTTTGGCTCGCTTCAGAAGAGTACCTGCAATCACAGTAAGATCGAAGAAAAAGTGAAATAAAAATTAGGTAAGGCAAAAAACGCGAGAAATCAAAGGACGTCGCCTCCCATACAATGGAGCCAAAATATTGTATGAAAATTCATCGCAAAAAGATTTGAGTTTTGAAAACCCGTCGTAGTGTAATTTGTGAGAAAATCCAAACAATCAAATGATTTTTACCAAAATCAAAAGGAGTCTCGGGTCGAACACAGGGAGACTACGTCGATTCGAAATCCGCAATTATATTTTTTTGTAATTTTTGTATAAAGACGAGATAATCACAATGATTCTATTCTACTTGCAATATTAACACTAGAAAGAGAGAATAATTTTATATCAATGATATTGTCATACAATTATCACTAAAAAGTGGGAAATCTAATCTAGAAAATGATAAAGAGAAGAGAGGTGGGAAATTACCCTCCTCAACAGCTACTTGGAAGACGAGCCGGACGGGCGACACCTGGAATAAGAAGAGCAAAGGTGGAGGACGGAGAACGAGGCAGGAAGAATCGGGGGCGAGACAGGGCATCGTCGTCACGAGATCCACTTCCAAAATGGAGGCGAGAAGACGACCACAGGTGCTCCACAAACGGGGTGAAAAGTCGACAAAATTTTGATTTTTACTCTAGATGAGCATCCCAGGTTTGGGACAAACTTCTTTAGAGATTTGGAGAGATGAAGGGATGAAGAAAATGTGGTGGGCGTAGGTCCTTTTATAAGTGAGGTTTTAGGGAAAAAAGGTCATTTGAATCTTTTAAAGAAAAATAACTTAGGGTCTTTAGTGACGGATTTAATCGTCACTAAAGCTCAATCGTGGGTGTAGCACGCGCATGCCCCTGCCTCTTCCTCTTCCTTTGCTTCAATGCACGCATCACGTCAGGCATTCTCAGCCGTCCAATCGCGAGATCGGACGGCTTAGATGCATCCACACCCGAGCCTTCATCGCGCGCCCGCATGTGCAATCACGCGTGCAGCGGTGCATCGGATTGCGTGTGCGTGAACTGCGGCATCTGGGCACGCCACGTAGCCACCTTGCCCACCATCTGGTTGCGATCCAACGGCGTAATTTCACCACTCCAGTGCATGCGCTCAAATTTGAGACTTATAAGGGCTCGACCTCGCAACCTCTGTCTCGTCCATGGGTGCAAGAGCAACGCGCCAAGCAGCCTCTTTGGTCGCATTTTGATTCCAGGTGCATGCACTCATAGCCATTGGATCAATATCCAACAGCCTAGATCTGATGAGTGCATGAGGAGAGAGTTGCAGCGGGTGAGCCCTAGGCAGTTTGGGCTGCTGAGATGGTGCCATGTGGCGCCATCTTAGCCGTCCAACTTCTTTATCTTGTAGATGATGCCACAGATGTCAGATTGGATCGATTTTCACACCGTTGGGCTGCGATCGTCAATCCGAACCCATCCATGCAGTCGGATTTGTCATCTGAAGTACGGATTTACACCACCTGACCCCTTGACCTCTTATCTTTCTCGGACGGCATCTGATGCTACAGAGGTCCGATCAAGGCGATCTTGGAGTCGTTGAACTCCGATTGTCGCCCTAATCAGATCCTTATGGTTGGATCTTCAATCCAAGGCCCCAATAAATGTTGCCATGTTCCCTAACCACAAAAAGAGAAAATTAACCTAAAATTTATACAATATAACTTAAATGCATGTTATGCAATATTTATAATGATGAATGCTTATATGACACTAGAAACATGCATAAATAGGTATTTTAGGTCAATTAGATGTGTGCACATCACCCTACAACTCAACAAAATTGATGATGATTAAGAGAAGAGGTGGAGAAGCTCTTGATTTTTCTTCTTAGTGTTATTTTCTTCTCCCATACGAGTATGGGAGAAAAGGGAAGTATAGAAGCTTGTTGTAGTCATCTTCCATTTGAGAGTTCCTTTTGTTCTTGTACTACACATGAGAAACCATAACTCTGAGAGGTCCAGAGTTTCAAGGTTTCTAGAAAGGAAGGTCCAGTTTCGAGGTGCTTAGAGGAAGCACCCATTTTAGGTTTCTATGTGGGAGATCCAGTTTCTATGTGGGAGATCTAGTTTTATGTACTCCAGAAAGGGAGATCCACTTTCGAGGTCTATTGATACTCCTATTTATTTAGCATTTTATTATTTATTATTTCTTTATGGATATGTATTGTTATTTACCCATACCTCTCTCTCTATAAAGAGGTATTGGGTTCTTTTCAAGAAAACAAGACGATTCATTATCTCCTACTTGGTATCAAAGCACCAGTCTTTGACCATGGCTCTAGGTATCATACCCCCAAGGCCTCCAAAACCCTACCACCGAACGCCCCCTCTCTCTTCCCAGAGCGTCAGCACACTCGACGGTGGTGCACCAGCATGCACAGCAGGCGGAGTAGCGATGCACATGCGCACGCCTGCAATAGGTGGTGGGGCACGGTAGCAATCGCCTGTGCTGTAGTAGGCAGCAGCATCTACACATATCTACTTGCTAGGCGACAGCAAGGTGTGGCGGCAGTTAGTAGCGTTGCGCAGCAGGTAGCAGCTGAGGGGGTTTGTAGCCCTGTTCTAGGGCTACGCCCCTTGTAGTCGCAGGGAGAGAGACCTAGGTCCCCTTGGGGCCATCTCGAGTGTTCTCTCCACACTCGGGTTAGGCCATCGCCCGTCTAAGGGGGCTTTCTGTCGAAGATGTAGATCTGAAAACACCTTGTTTCATATTTATTAATGCTTTCTTGGTGACAGTAGTCTTGGGATGACTTCTAGGGTCTTGACTCTAGAATTGATGCTTCAAAGGTCATGATTCACTATTTTCAGATTTTTCATTGTATTCAGATCATGTTCGTGGCATCTTTCTATGATTATGTGGCTCAAAGATGGCAAGTTTTAGCTTGTGATGGTCCATGCTTGGCACCATGCCAATCTCAAGAGGAGCAAAGATGGCATTGGATTCCGCTACCATGATGAGGATGGTGGAGTGTGTAGGCATGATGATGCAGAAGCATGACAGGAGTCACTGTGGTGCAAGATGGTTGGTCGATTTCGATGCTTCACAGCACCTTTGTAGAGATCAAGCCTATTTCAGGTCACTCAGTTCCATTTTACCAAGGAGAATGGTACAGGTTGTTGATGGTAGGCACGTTCCAGTTGTTGGCTAGGGGGAAGCGTATGTGACCCCTTCGTTGCAACTATCAGGAACACTACACGTACCGGAGTTTCCCATGAGCCTGTTGTCTGTGAGCAGGATCACTAAGGATCTTCATTGCAGGGTTATTTTCGATGAGATGGGATGCATTGTCTAGGATAAGTTTACTGGGAAGACCACTGCCAAAGGTACACAGGAGAATGGTCTTTATCACCTTGGCCAAGAGCCTTTTGCTGGAGCCAGTAGATATGATGATGGGAGTGCCTTACAGTGTTACACTCGTCTAAGGTCATCTGCCTCTGGATCGCCTTAGGAGGGTGATTCCACACATTTCAGCTACCATGACTATTCGATGTGATGCTTGCCAATTAGGTAAGCATCATCGGTCCTCCTTTCCTACCACTACTGGATTAGCAGCTACTTTTGAGTTACTCCATATGGATGTTTAGGGATCGAGTAGAGTTCCAGACAGGATGGGACATCGGTATTATCTCGTAGTCGTTGATGATTTCACCAGAGTATCTTAGGTGTTCCTTCTGAAGACCAAGGGAGATGTTGGACGTATCATAGAGGCTCTTCTCTTAGAGATCAGGACTCCGTATTCTGCCACGGTGAAGATTGTAGGGACAGATAATGCTCTCAAGTTCTGTACTGCTAGACTTAATGAGTTTTACAGGACTCATGGGATTATCCACCAAACCACTTGTCCCCATACTTCACAGCAAAATGGGGTTGCAGAGAGGAAGCGCAGACACCTGGTAGAGGTTGCCTGCACTCTACTTATCCACCACAGTGTTCCAAAGAGATACTAGGGGATGTTATTTTGACGGTGTGCTACCTCATTAACAGGATGCTGAGTTCAGTCCATCACGAGTAGATACCGATTCTTCTGTTACATTAAGATGGCGAGCTTTTTCACGTGTTTCCCAAGACCTTTGGATGTGTTGGTTTTGTTCATGTACCATCACCAAGTCGTGACAAGCTTGCTCCTCGCGTTTTTAAGTGTGTATTCTTAGGGTACTCCAGGAGTCACAAGGGGAACCGATGTTATGATCCCATCCACCACAGGCATTATGTTAGAGCTGATATAACTTTTCATGAGACACCATACTTTCCTGTTGCTAGACAGAGGAGTGTTCATAATGATGCTGCTCCCATGCCTATTCCTTTAGTTCTACTTGAGGCGATTCCGATCTCCACACCTCTGCCGACTTCTTCAGGGTCTACTACCTTCTTAGATGACTACCAGAGATTGCATGGTCCACTGCAGACATATAGTAGACTTGATGTGACACTACAGAGGCCTCTACCCACACCAGGACCAATATTCCACAGGCAGTTTAAATGGGCTCTGATGACAAAGATCATCTAGTTAGACTTGATCCCCCTGACAGTGCAGATCACTATAATAGTAAGGTTCTCTCTGCAAAGACTCAGTCAGAGATACTAGATGAGTCTGATCTTTTTATTGCTATTAGGAAGTCACCTCGCACATGTAAGTCCAGATATCGGGTTGCAGGCAGTTCGGCTACAAATGGTCTTGGTTCTCAGTTTAACACCTTCTGCCAGGCACTTATAGTTTCACCCATTTCTTCTACCTGCCAGCAGGCCATGCTTGATCCGAAGTGGTGTCAAGCCATGGAGGACGAGATGGTAGCACTTCTGAGTAGATAGCCTTGGGATCTCACCTCGCTTCTTACAAGCGTGTGACTTGTTGGCTCCAGATGGGTCTTTGCCTTGAAGTACAACCCTGATGCGTCTATTTCAAGGTATAAGGCCAAGTTGGTGGCAAAGTGGTTCACCCAGACATGCGGGGTGGACTTCTTTGATGCTTTCTCTCCCGTTGCGTAGCTTGCCACTGTTCGGTTACTCATCTCCGTTATTGCCCACAGAGATTGGTAGTGGCATCAGCTTGATGTAAATAATGCTTTTTTCTACGACAATCTTCAGGAGGTTTACATGCGGCAGCCCCCAGGTTTTGAGATTCAGGGGGAGTGTATGTGCAGACTCAGGAAGGTCATTTATGGCCTGAAGCAGGGCTTGAGAGCCTGCTTTCAGAAGCTCTCAAATGTGTTGCAAAGGATGGGGATGCAGAGGTCCTCTTCAGATCATTCTCTGTTTGTCAGGAAAACAAAGAATGACATTGTAGCACTACTAGTTTATGTAGATGACCTAATTATCTCCAGCAGTGATGAGGTTTGGATAAGATAGGTCGAGTCTCTTGCACAGCAGTTTGTTATGAAGGATTTGGGCCAGCTTATATACTTTCTGAAGATCGACGTCGCTAAGAGCAGAGATGGGATTGTTCTTTCTCAAAACAAGTACGCATTAGACATCCTTCAAGAGACAAGCATGCTTTGGTTCAAGCCAGCCAATATTCCTATGGATCCCAAGGCACATCTACATGATGAGGAGGCAAAGGCAGTTGATAGCAGAGCGTACAGACAGCTTGTGGGCAAGCTGTTGTACCTGACCGTTACCAGACCAGATATTGCCTTGGCAGTAGGCAAACTTAGCCAGTTTATGAAGAGGCTGACGAATATGCAATAGTTGGCAACTATGCAGATGCTAAGATACTTGAAGAAATCACCACGTTGTGGTATTCTCTTCCAAAGAGGCTCTCCTATGACAATGGTAGGATATTCTGATGCAAATTATGCAAGATGTGTGCTTGACAGGAAATCCACTATTGGTTTCTGTACCTTCATGAATGGTAATCTAGTTACTTGGAGAAGTAAGAAGGGGGCAGTTTCTCGGTCTCGTGCTAATTCAGAGTACAGGCAATGGCCTAGACTGTTGCAGAGATGGTCTGGATACGGTCTCTCTTGTGTGATTTGCATGTCCAGATTGAGGAACCAATGGAGATGCAATGTGACAATCGAGCAGCTACCTACATAGCTAACAACTCGATGTTCCACCAGTGCACCAAACACATTGAGGTGGACTGCCACTATACTAGAGATCTTATACAGCGTGGCTTGTTGCGCTATACTTATGTAGCATCTGATAATCAAATAGCCGATGTATTCACGAAGCCTCTACCTCGTTCAGTGTTTGATTCTTGTTGTTCCAAGTTGAGCATGATTGACATCTATGCTCCAACTTTAGGGGGACTGTTGATACTCCTATTTATATAATATTTTATTATTTGTTATTTCTTTATGGATATATATTGTTATTTACCAATACCTCTCTCTCTATAAAGAAGTATTAGGTTCTTTTCAAGAAAACAAAACGATTCATTATCTCCTACTGGGTCTTTAGAGGAAGACCCTTTTTAAGGATACTAAATGGGGAGCCACCAGCACTAGTTGAAGTCTCCAGAGGAGTGACCCTTGTTAGAACCAGCTACATCAATTTGTCGTCAAGCTCCAGCCAGTCTGATGTGTCGTCATCAGCATATATGCCTACAAGCATGAACAAGAGTGCAACTAGCATCTACAAAGGAGAGTCAGTTGTACCTATTGGGCATGTTGTTTGTTCTGTTGTAGGGTTTCTTTGTGTTACAAGCTGAGCATTCCATGCTCCAGCTTGAGGGAGAGTGTTGAGAGAATTGAGTGGTTGGTTTAGTGTCACATTGGAAGATTTGAACTTTATGTGTGAGTGGTGGCCTATAAATATGCGTGTACTCCTCCCATATTCCTTTGAGAAGAAATAGAGATATCAGCCCTATCGAGGCCTTCTCCCGTGATTTTCTCCCTGCTCTCCATGAGTGGGATTTTCACGTAAATCCAAGTTTCTCTTATTATTTAGACTTTGATATTATTGTTACGTTTCCACGTTATTCACCAGAGATGCATGTGCATGTCCATGAATCTGCTTATATGCTTTTGCATTGTTTGTATACAATCATATATGCATGTGTATGGTCTTTATATTTAAACATAAACGGCAGAAATACCAAAGTTACAAAGAATCCAATCGAACCAAACTTGGTTCTAGTCTGATATCATCACAACAACGAACCAACCTGTGGCCCTATTTGAATGGGAAGTACCAATATCACCACCATAACCGTTATTTAAAGGTATATTTAAGGATCACTTATTAGATTTGTTATAATAGAGGAATTATGCGTTGCTACAAAGAAACTAATTGCCTCCTTTATGCTGCTCATAGAAAGATTGTGATCAAGAATAAGGTACACTTTTTGGATTTAACCCATCAAGAATTTGGAATAATTTTAAATTAATATAGGAAAATCATGTTTATGCATCGATGTGAATCTAGGAAGTATTTGTTCATAAACTAGGAAAAGGCAAGTTGTAACCAATATTTTTGTTCCTCTACTTTTAGGTGATGCCTCCGCTGTGGTGCAGATTTGATACTCTGTGGTTTGGTCATCCTGGTTTTATACGGCATTCACTAACCACATCACCCTTCCTCTGCCCCATGGATCATGTGTTAGAGGTATTTTTATTTCTTGGCTCATATCTGAAGATTACATTCTTGCTGAGCTGGTGACATTTGACATGTTACAATGCGATTGTCAACGGATGTGGATAAATTATTGGTAGTGGGAAATTGTTTTCATGTGGCCTTTTTTTCTGAGAGGGATGTGACATTCCTTTTTGATATGTCACTCTTTTGTCATACATGATAAAAAGAAAAGTGCGACTTCTCAATCACTTAAAGCTAAAAGGTTCTGTTTTCTGGTTATGCTTACATAAATATTTCAAGCTACTTTCAGAATTTAGAGCAGCAGGATTCAATTCACTCCATGATGTAAGTTGGTGCAAATCCTCCCTTTGGACTTTAATAGAAATTCATAAAATGAATTTTAGCCGTGTATATGCTATCTGGAAAAGGCAAATGACACTCCTCAAACAAACTTAAAGGAACATAATTACTTGGTTCTAATGGCAAAAAGTTACATCAAGGCACACTGTAAGTGGCGAAGAGATATGGTCTAGGTCCTGTTAGGAAAACTAAAGAAGTTTGGATTATCAGCAATCAACCAAGGAATATGTTCCCTTATCATAGCTGTTGTTTCTATTGCTTTTGCAATTCTCCATGGATGAAGTAGACCTTCAGTCGGTTTTCAACAAGCATGTTATGATAAACTCAAGACCTAGCATTGGAGGACTTCGGTCATTTCTTGTGAATGCAAAGAACAGAATGGGCACAATGATACAGGCCTCTCTTATGTTAAGGACGTTGGAATAGGTATGACCCAAATTCTCCAGGGAGAATAATGCAAGGAATCGTGCCTTCCCAATACAAAGATTTAAACCAATTTGGGGTTAAAAGAATATTTAAAGATGGATCTGTATTTAAGATTAGCAATCACCAAAGTGTAATGCTGAATGCCTCATTAAATTGTTCCTTTTCAAGCAAAAGCTCAATGAATTGTGTTTAAATATGATTTTCAGTGCTCTGTTCCTGATAAAGCTCAACTTTTGAGAATTTTAATGTATAAATAGACTTTAAGTTATTATACATGCACGAGTCCATTCTTTGTTCATTTATGTAATGTATCCTTGTGATATGATATTTGAGTAATTTCCAAGAGAAGGATTTGGTTGCTTTTGAAGCTATTTTCATTTTTCAATTGGAATTATGATTCACATTCAATCTAGGAAATTTCAAATTGTTTCTTCTAGCAAGGATCTTGACAACAAGTTACAAAAGATTAAACCAGATTTAGGATTTCAAATGTTATACGACAGTGATAAATGATAATCTGAATTGTCAAGAGTATGCATGAAATAATGGTGGTGAGCTCACTGCATTAGAAAGGAGGGTCTTCATTCTTGTTCAACATGGTGCCCCATCTTTTGTTCATCAACTTTCTCTCGAGAGTTTGGAATTGTGGTTGTATCCACAAATGCAAAATCCTCTCCTAAACTCAGGTCGAAACACCTCCATAAACTTAGGAACAGAGATGTGCCAGCAAGAGACAATTTCAGGCATGACCGGGTGAGGGAGAAGATGAGGATAGTGGGAAATTGGAATGGTATTGGCCACTAAGATATCATCATGATCTTGATTTCTCTGCAGTGAGGGTTCATTTTGAAGAAGATAAGGTGGGTGGAGAGTAAGAGGGAAGGAATTGTGGCAATTTAAAAATGGACAATGTATATAAACAAATAGTTTAGAAAATGGAATTTGTCTAAAGGGCTGACTAGAAAATAGATTGAAACTTGAAGGTGCATTCAACCAAATCAAAGTTCAGGGTAGAAATGATCTTGCTTCAACCTCAAGGGATATATTTATGTGTTCTGTTTATTTCTTTGCTTGTCACTTCTGTGTTCTCTTTTTGACATTCATTCATATGTAATTATCAGCAATAGACTATAGAAAGGGGTTTTTTCCCCTAACGCCCAGGATTAATTGTTATCAAGGTGATGCACTCTCTTGCACTCCAAAAGTTGACAGGACAAATCCAAACTTCGGCGAATCACCGTATCTAAGGCATCACTAAGAATTTTTTGTTCTTGCCTCAAGGAACAAGGGCATATTCTTTGAAATACAGAAGCGATGGCCTTTGGTGCTCCATTAATGTTGTCCTCTTCTATAACAGAAATATGTTCCTTTTTGGATGATGCTGACATTAGTTATTAATCACCCTTAATTTGCAAAGACTTGCTGGTGGTTCCAAGTCAAGGATTCTAACCCCAATCCCTTTCATGAAGAACTCACTTGATGGTTCATAATTAGGTTGATACACTTTAAATGGTAGTGCACTTTGGCTATTGTTAAATATTGGTTGTTTCTGTAAACCTCAAAATTTTTCATTTAATATCTGAATTGAAATGGTCTTCTAGCTTATAAGTAATTTTATTGTTGTTTATAGATTCTCATATACGTGAAATTTGTGCAGCCAGAAGCCATGTTAAAAAAACATTCAGCAGATTTGTTTGGCCCAAGAATAGAATTTAGAGAGTACTCCTTCCTTGAAAATCCTTCACTTCCTAAAGAGGTTTGTAGACATCATTTCTGTAAACATCTAGAGCATCTTATTCTCACGCATGGTTCTTGTAATGGAAGCACTCATATAAAAATTTTATTTGTTCAACATTGCAGATTAAGGAGTCTTTGCTACACGTTCAACTTTGTGAAGAGCACTCTGCTGGCTGCAATATGACTGCTCCTGGACTGTTAAGGCTCCCCACGAACAGAGATGAAGATACGGTAATGCTATTTAGTCCATCTCTTATCACCGTGATATCATCAGCTTGATAATGGCATCTCTTTTTTCTCTGAGAACGTTCTACACTTATTTCTTTCTAGTGACTTGCAATGAACTCATTCTGTGAAATTTCTTCATTTTCTTCAATAAGAATAGATCTTTTAGGACATTTCGGTACATGGAGCAATTGATAATAAGAAACACAGTTCCTTACATTTGATTGCTACGAATCATACTAATGAAAAATGCAGGAAAGATGTTTCTCATAATTGCATTTGAAGAGAGGACTGGTCCATCTCTATATTGCATTTTTTGTAACTTATTTCAGCATTAAGAATCAAACACTCCCTCGTATAAGGGCAGCTTGAGAGTATGAACTTGGGTTAATTCATCATAAAGTCATAGGAGAATGTGCATCACTTAAAGTTCTCTCTCCCTACTGACTTGTGAATTTTAACCTGCAGTTTGTTAGAATATTTTCATCTTACAAGGATGTCAAGGTCCTAGAATTCTCATCCATGGTTGGCGCCTTTGAAGGTTTTACTGATAAGGCAGGCTACTTCCTCTTATTTAACGTATTTAATCCCCATGTGGCTTTTAAAATGTTGGCAAATAATGACCTGTCGCATTTTGGCAAATACAGGAAAGGGAAAAAAGATTCAGAAGACGTGTAAGTAGATACACTGGTTTATGGTGTTGCCTGGAGAACCTCAAGGTTAGCCCTATATTCTATGACATGTTCTGGGATGAGAAACCTGATTGGAAGCCCCTAGCTCCATTGACAAAGGAAGATAGCCATCCTAAATGGGTGGATTAATCCAAGGAAAAATATTTCTACCGGAGAGTAATATAACCGGAGTTATATCAGTGATAGTGGAGCAGGTGACAACCCAATATGGATACAACAATGAGGTTGCCCAATTTTTCAGCCTTCACCTTTGTACGGGTTATACTTTCATCCTTGAAATGGCATTTCTAATTTTTGTTTAGCTAATTCTCTGTTGGACTGTGAGCTATAGATGTAGACTAGAAGTATACGGTAAGACAGGCAGGAATTATATGGTTTGATGCATCATTATGTTTGATAATATGCCGTAATTTTCATAGTAGTAATTCCAGACAGATTAACTGTAAAAGAACAAAGGAAAAGGGGAAAAATCCAGGTGCAATTTTGCTGAAAGCCTGAAATGGTGAGAGAAGAAGACAACAAAAAACATGAGGTATGAGCAACTAAGAGGAGGCTCCTCTTCAGTGTGATGATCGGAAATTCTTGTTTTAGCAAGTCCTTTTTTGGTTGCTTTTTTGAACACTTTTTTACTCTGCCCGTGTAGACAAGTTACTGGATCCCCAGATTCACCGCTGTTTAAAGGCAGCAATAAATAAAAGGCTTGTCACCCAAAACAAAATGAAAAAGAAAAAAACTCAAAACCTAATAAGCTAGGACCAAGCCTAAAGCCTCAACTTGGTGATCTAATTAGCGAAAGCCTAGTCCAAAATTCACACTCCATAACCTTATTGAGCTCAGCACAAGGCCTTGGGCTCGACAAGGTTTACTCACATAGATTTACGTGTTTTTACAATTAAATAGCCTGTACTTTATGTTTATTAATCACAAGTTGTAACACAATTGATAAAGTCTAGTGTGATAACCTTTAAATACATAGCCCATGATATAGTATTTTTAATTAAAATAATTAAGTTGTAAGACAACAATTAAGAACCTCGCTCTCTCATGTATATGTGCACCTTTCTTCCCCTAAAAAGGATGATGCAGGTGAGCCTTCCCAAAAAGGGAGTACTTTCTTGAAAAGTGCTGCTAATTTTAAGTAAGGCAAAGGACAGTTGCTGTTGTAGGGTAGGAGGTGTAGAGAGAGGATATTAGGTTCTTTAAATCAATTGTCAAGTCTAAGACAGGAAAAAAATGAAATCTTCACAACATGATTGCTTTAGACATGCTATAGCATCCATACCAAACATCAATTTAGTATTATGGATAAGGGATATATATATATATATATATATATATATATATATATATATATATATATATATATATATAATCTTTGAACATTACATGAATACCCCTATATTCTTTGTTATTATAAAAATACGCCTAACATATTCTCTCCATTACCAAATATGTCCTTCCTTTAGTCCACTATTAGCTAGTTAACTTGACAACTGTTAACTAAGGGACATTTATGTTAACAGAAAAAAGATGTGAGAAGTATTTCTGTAATAACAAAGAATATAAAGGTATATATGTAATATTCAAAGATTACAAGTGCATACATGTAAAAATCCATCATCATTTTGAGGTAATATTTATGTAGTTTATCTTAAGTGCCACAAAAATACTTGTACGTACATGCAATAATCTACCTTCCATGGATAAAAATATAACTACTACAACTATATATCCTTCGTTTTCACGCATATATATGTATAAGTTGCCACACAATTTCATATACATACAACATGGCAATGCCTTCAAAAAGAGGCAAAAAGAGCCTATGACCTTATTTGAATGAGGGATAAGGGTGATTACGTGACATGGTAGAGATAAAGTGAATGGCACCATGAACAATATCAAAATATTGTTAGTGTAAGGGTACCACGATGGTTAATTTTGATGATAACAAAATACTTATTATTTAACATTTGCATTTGAGCTTAAGTTTCAGGAAAATGCAAATGGAATCAAGTGTTAAGGAGCTCAAGCTTGCATTTATGACGGATTGGAGGAGTTTGATGAAGGAGTTTCGTGTGAAACAAGAGCTTGAAGTTATTAAGAATAGGATAGAAGTCCATTCTGTTCTTGTAATTTATATTTGTTGTTTCTTTTGCTCTTTATTCTTTGACTAGATTATAAGTTAAAGAGTCCAAAGTAACAAAACTATAGTCCTAGGAACACATACACAAACTTAGGATACTTAGGCTTTTTCGTAGACAACTTAGAAAGCTAAAATACGCATTAGATAGCCTGATCAAACATCCAATCTAGAAATCAGACGACTGATCTTTGACTTTAAGACGTCTGACTGTTTGATCAGACGTCCAAAACACTTAGGCTGGGGGACCATTGTCTGTCTGCTAGTTTCAGACGTTCAACTCAGTCCAGACGTCGTAGAAGACGTCTGATGACATCGCCAGACATCCAACTAGAGGACCGTTGGCTTGTCAGCCCTAATCATAGAGGATTAACTCTTAATCTGATCTACTTTCACTTTCAGACGTCTGATAAATAGGTGTTAGGCTCAATCCATTCCCAAAACACTTTTGTCAATGAGTATAGCTGTTTGAGCCTCGGGAAATCTATTCTTGCAGTAATTTATGTTTCCAGACGTCCAAACTTTATGTCAGACGACCGACCTATCGTCTGACCAACAAGACCTAGAACCCTGTTTAGGTCTGGATAAAAAGAGGAAGGAAACTCGTCTAGAATTAGACGTTTGACCTTAAGTCCAGATGTCTTAAAAGTATTCTTTAGATGTCTGTTCTGATCCAACACCGACCAGTTGATCCACCCTTCTAGATTAGACATCCGACCATAAAATCAGACGATGACCCAGATGTCTAATAATAGATCCAGACGTCTGATAACCTTGTCAGAATCATTAATAGCCCTGATTTCGACTTGATTTGCCTTGAATTTGTTTCCAACGGCTAACTAAGGCTTCCATAGCCTTCCTAAGGGTTCTTAAACCACCTATAAATAGAGGATGACCCTTCCTTTGTTACACACACCTTGCAATACTACTTTCCACTCCTTTTGTGTCCAAGAGAAGAGAGATAAACAAGAAGTGCTTCTACTCTCAAAGCTTCCAATCCGAGAGCACCGATACTCTGTTGAGATCACGCCCATGCACTTCCTACTAAGGGGAGATTCTTACCTATAATAGCATAACATTAAATTTACTTTGTGGCTCTATAGGTTGTTGTTGCTATTTTCGTTTGTTTTTTGTTGGGTATTCGCTTTGCGAATTTCTGTCTCCTTCGTGGGACAAAATACTCCTCATGAAGAGGAAGGATTTGAGGTACGCTACCTTCGTTCTAAGTAGCGTGGTTGTAAGAAGTTGTGCCACCCTCGTTTTAAGTAATACATTTATGGATTTGATCGACTCGGTCGATCGGGAAATCCTAACGGTTTAGGTGATGGTTTTTACTTGATTTTGAGTTTCCACCTAAAAATACTTGTGTATTTGTGAGATTGTATCTTTGTGAGATTGATTTATTTATATTTCCGCATTTTACTTTATATCACGCAAAGCTTACCCTCTTCGTTAGAAACCTACAAATATCACCTTAAGGCTATGTTTAGTAATGGGGGTTAAGGGGGTTAAAATGGAATAAATGGAAATGATATTTATTTGGGCGGTGGAATAAGGAGAGAGTTAAGTATATAATTAAAATGATTGGTGTATTAATGTGATGTTAGTGAATATTTGTTTAGTAGTATAAGTGAGTGTAGAGAATGTCAGTGGATATTTGTTTAATATTAAAAGTAAGAGTGGAGGGTGTAATGGATATTTTTTAATAGTAAAAGTAAGTGAGAATGATTGAAAATTATTATATAGGAATTTGTGCTGCAATGATGGAAAAAACTTGAAATAATCCTTAACCTGAGTTAACCCTGTTGCCAAACAGGACCTAAATTCCATACACAACATATTCAAATTATGCACCCAACTAATACTACCTAGATGAGTGTCATTTGCACCTCATTAAATATATAATGTAATTCACATAAATTGCATCACTAGGCAAAAAACATGATGAGTCCCTTAAACATGAGTTTCAATACTCAAACTTGTGTATCCTTTACCATTTCATACAACTGCGTATATCTCTCAACTTAATGATGGAGGATCACCCAATATAATAAGCAAAGTGGATTGATATCTTATCCTAAAAGTGATTTTTAAAAAAATACTTTTTACATGTATGCCCTTGTAATATTTAAATAATATATATATACCTCTATATTCTTTGTAATTATAGAAATACCCCTCACATTTTCTATCCATTAACATAAATGTCCCTGAGTTAACAGCTGTCAAGTTAATTTGCTAATGATGGACTAACGGAAGGATATATTTGTTAATTGAGAAAAGATGTGAAATGTATTTTTGTAATAGCAAAGAATACAAAAAAATATACAAAATATTAAAAAATTATGGGAACATATATATATAAAGGCCCCTATGGATAATTGTTATGACACCGTTGCTACATAATGTCAACACTATGCAATAATGATTTGTTGGTATAATTGGTACTTTTAGAGCCCATTTAGACATAGGGTTAGTTGGGTTTTTTTCCACTTAGGGTGCTTGTTGGAGTTTTTTATCATCATTTAACATAAACTTCTTCATAATTACTTTTAATTATTCCAATCAATTCACGATAATTATTATTCTCATTTTTACTATTAAGTAAATACTCACTATATTCCTAACTCTCACTTTTAATATTAAACAAATATCCACTATAATCATATCAATATACCAATCATTTTATCCCATCACTTAATTATCCACTCATTCTACCACCAAAATAAATATTAATTTTCACTTATTCCATATTAATTGGATGCAGACATCTTTCAATTATAAATATATTACATTGTTGGCGGACCGCAAGTGTCAAATCAAATAATTTTCAGAGAAAATTCATGTAGACATCAAAGGTGTAGCAGAATTGTATTATCTATTTATAAGATTATCCATATAAAGGCCTCTTACAATGTAGTCTATAGGAAGAGATTTAAAGGTATCAAAATAAAAGGAAAAAAGCCAAGAGTCTCTTAAGGGTGCAATCTTATGTGAATTATAAGGGGGCCCTTATAAACAGGAGCTAATGGTTGATTGACCAAGTGAGATCCCTTGTAGGGTTAGGCTCTTCTTCACTCGAGAGTAGACATGCGGGTTTCGTCACCCTCCCTACTTTATATATGCTTCTTCTTACAGAGTGTTTGAGGTCTAAAGACTCTAAGTTGGCACACTAAGGCTCTGGTTGGTAGAGAGATAGCTCGATGGTTATCTCTTGATTAAAGGAATATCAAAAGAATAAAATCTAAAGTCAAGGGATACAATTTATTTTACTTTATCAATAAATATCAACATCAAACTATCATATTACATCACATCAATACTAATATATATTAATATATATTAACTCTAATATAATATATTTATTAAAATACATTTATTATATCATATCAATCTACTCACATCTATATCATAATACTAAAAAATCATCCAGTAACATTACATCACCATACCAATCATTTTATCTCACCACTTACTCCATTACTCAAACAATCATCCTACTATACTTATCCCTATAATACTTTATCCCAAGATAACTCTTATTATGCTACTAAACTCAACAACCTAAAGATGTCAAAAAGTTTTTTAACTTCTTTCATTTAACTCAATGAACATGTTACGTGACCAAGTTTCACCAACACCAACCTACTCTAAAGAAAAATGTTGTCTGCAACTTTGGGGTCTTGATCGACCGTATAAGGCCGATCAATAGCCCTCCCTTCTCCTTCAGGCATCTCCACTTCATCAATTGTACCTCCACACTGACATGCACGGCTTTCGACTGATCGTGGAGCCCTTGGCGGTGGCAGCATTTGTGGCAGGGTTGGGAGGCGCTTGCGGCGAGGTGAGGCGTCGGCAACCCTTGTGCTGCAGTGGCATTCAATCATGGCTTCATGGCTGTGGCATCGGCCTTCCTGCAGTGTTCCTCGGTGATGTTTAATGCGATTGGCTGACGTGGGTTCAAGTTCAGGTCAAAGCTCGGCTGTGGGATGGAAGGTTTACTGTTGATGTTGTTGAGATAGTCTATTCATTTTCTTTTTTTGGTGTAGTTGTTTTGTTGGGGACCACGGTGACCCTGGGCTTTTACGGTTGAGTTCGATTTCGACCTTTTGGTCAATATATTCGATTAACTCAACACATTCTTCGAGATTCATTTCGTTGGTGCCTTACCATACTTATGAGCATGGGGTTGCCTTCCTTCTGGAGATTATCCGATTCTCGATCTTGGGACACATTCATTTTTTTTTCTCCTTTGTTTCTTGCCTAGTTTTTTGTTTTCAGTTCCCCCATTCTATAGGGCATATTTCCCCCTCCTTGGGTGAGATTTCTCCATCTCTCCCTTCTCCTTTGAGGCACATCTCTTGTATCGGGTTCTTTCCTTCAATAAAAAGTTTATGGTAAAAAAAAAAAAACTCAATGAACATGTTAGTGCCTTTTAAAAGTGTTGGAGTCTTGTGATGATTAATGATACACTGGTTGCTCCAAAAAATACAATGAAATTCATGCCTATATCCATTACTTTTATATTTTTAATATATTTTATCAATCTTGAAAAATATTATCAATCTTTGTCTCAAAGTTCATTAATTTGAATACAATGAAAAATTCAGACAATATGCGGTCATAGTTAAAAAATGTTAGTATCAGACAATGAGCAACATTTCAATGCCCTAATTGTTGCATATCTTGAGTTGAATTAAGCTCCTAGAAATATATGTCATCTTTGTAAAATCATCAATATTGTGAATTCTTAATAAATCAATATTACCGTATGGATGTAAGTACGGAAACACGTGTTACAATGTATTTTATAATACAGAGTCAAGAATTAATCAGTTGAAAATAAGAATCAACTGGTTGAAAATCAAAGCAAAGTAAAACACATCAGTTGGAAATGATTTTCAAATGATTGAAAATCAAAATATATTGATTGAAAATAAAAATATACTAATGTGTTTTAACTTCTCACCGGTAGAAAAATTATTTTTCACTTGGAATGCGATTTTTACCTATACGAAGTGATTTTTACTTGAAAAGTAATTTTTATCAAGGAAAAGTGATTTCCATAGATGGAAAATCCAAATACATTGATTGAAGCCACTAATCTCATCAGTATATTGCAAAACATATTTTAAAGTATATTTGTTTACTTTTTCTCTCACCATATTCCCACATGCTAATTGGATTGAGATGTCACATCCAATATTGTATCGAAAATAATTTCAAATGAAACTTTCTACTCAAAGAAAAGAAAAAAAAAAAGAAAGAAGAAAGAAGTGCTAAGAACTTGGATGCTTACATACTCAATTGGCTAAAAAAAAAAACAGAAGAATGTCTACGTAAAAGGAAACGTTGGATTAACTTATGCCGTTATATTCTCAATTCAACGGCAATTCCCAATTTCACCGAAAAATTCAACCCAAAACTTCTACTCGGTCCTCTTTTCCGCTACGGTTTGACCTTTCAGGGAAAGGAAATAATAATAATAATAAATAATCCCGCCAAAAACTCGAGAACGATACGTCCCTCACTTCCCTCGAGAACATTTCTTGACTAGAGGGGGTTAGATGAGTAAAATACCAACAACACGATGGTAACTGCGTACGTTGCTGTTGGGGACAGCCAACCCTTAACCCCCCCTCCCTCCCCTCTTCTTTCCTTTTTTTTTGTTTTTTGGTTTTTCCTTCCTCCCACGCCTTCACTTCAACTCTCTCTGCCTGTCGCGGACGTTATCTCACCTCATTCCTTTAATCACAGCAACGCCAACGCCCACCACCACCCGAGGCTTAGGGACTCCTCTCTCCTCCTCCCGATCCAATGGAGTTCCAGAGGCTCCTCTCCTTCGCCATGCACGCCGTCCTCCTCCCTGGAATCTTAATTTCCGCTCTCTACTTCCTCCCCTCCCTCCCCTCCCACCGCCCCCTGGACCCCGTTACCGATCCCGACGCTTCCTCCTCCACGCCTACGCAAGGTAAGTCTCTCTACCTAAAGAACACAACCCAATTTCCCGTTCGATCATTCGAGTCTTTTCATTAATATGAAAAAGGAAGCAATTTGTGAGGAGGATCGTTGCGTGACATTGTTTTTACGTAATCCCAGTCGGTTTAAATTGCTTCTTTTCCCGTACGTGCGTTGAGATTTTTTGAAGTACTGCTGTTGTCTTTTCAGATGGATCCCGCAAGGTGTTCGACGCGTGGAGAGGGGATGTCTTCAAGCGACCACCCATTGAGAAGGGCATGCCCCCTTTGTCGGAATTCAAGCTGAGGAAGGAGCTGATCGCGTCGAGGGCGAGAGACAATATCATCTTCGTGACGTTCGGGAATTACGCGTTCAGGGACCTGATCGAGAACTGGGCCAGGCACCTGATTGGCCTCAATCTCCACAATTTCATTGTGGGTAAGAAAGTTTCCTTCCTTCCAGCACCCACTGCCACACACACCAGAGCTTTTTGGAGACTGGAGAGTGTAGATGTTAATGGCATCCTTTTTCTTTTTCTTTTCTGTTTTGTTTTTAAGGTGCTTTGGACACCAAGTTGTTGGAGGCTCTATACTGGAAAGGCATCCCGGTTTTCGACATGGGAAGCGGGACGAAATTGGGAGACTTGGGTTGGGGAACTAAAGAGTTTCACAAGCTGGGAAGAGACAAGATCTACTTGTTGAGCACCCTCCTGCCTTTTGGATTTGAGGTGCTGATGAGCGACACTGACACAGTCTGGTTGAAGGTTTGTAATCTTTCTTCTGATGAATTTAAACGAATGAAAACCTCGAATCAAATATAAACAAATCATGAATGAAGGTTTTCGTTAATCTCAGAATCTCTAATTTCATTTTATTGAGAATCCAAATCCTTTACATGATAGAAGAATAACTAAATCCATCGCTTGGATTTACAGACGGAAGACACGTGCAACAAATATTTAGAGAATGTGAGTGGAAGAGAAGAAAATAGCAAGTGTCTCTTTTGTTCTCTCCTTGGGTCCAGTATATTCCCTTGCGATAGGGCGGAGGAAAATAAAACCTGCCCACTCGCACAACCCGTTAAGGACCATAATCATTGTATTGGAATTAACACTCTTCCCATTAAAGAATCATAACTCCCTCAAAGGTTTCTATGTAATTTACTCAATATTATAAGAAGTGCAATTTATCCTATTTTTATTGGATCAGATAACGGGTGTGTGTGTGTATATATATATATATATATATAATGTAAGTTGCCTTATAATAATATATATATACCCACATAATGATTTTAACAATTTCCCACTTAAACTATAAGTATTATCCATATAACCTTACATTAATTTAAAACTACATGTGCTCAAAACTGTATATCACATATATATAATATACCTTCACCGATCTTGTTCATATTGTATTAGTCATAGGACCAATGTAGTTTTCGTTACCTTATTACTTGACTAAATCCCTCAATAATCATACACAACAACACAAATAATGACATAGATTGAATATGAATACATAACATGAAAAATTACATGCTAAATTAATCCATACATGTCTTTTTTTAATTGGTTCAACCTTATTATTATAAGAGATCAAAAAAGTAATATGGATCGAGTTCAAAGCAAATGTAATTTTATTTGCGTAAAATAAATGAGCATGTTCACACATAATGAACACCAAAATGAAACAAGCTCCCACTGAATTATGGTATCATAGAAAAGATACAACACACATTCTGGCAACATGCTCATGAAAGGCCATTGGTGTTAGCCCTTTAGTGAGCGGGTCTGCCACCCTGGAGTGAGTTTCATTGTGCTCAATAGATGCTTGACCACCTTGAACTCTTTTCTTAACTGTCAGAAACTTCATGTCGATATGCTTTGACCTCAACGAACTTCTGTTATTATTGAATACAACACTGCTGAATTATTGTCACAGTAAATTCGTAGTGGTCTTTCAACACTACCCACAACACTTAAGGCCTTGATAAAATTCTTAAGCCATATTCCCTGATTCGAAGCTTCAAAACATGCTATAAATTCTACTTTCATTGTAGATATAGATATCATCGTTTATTTGGCACTCCTCCATGAATTAGCTCATCCTATTAGTAGAAAAATATAGCATGAAGTGAATCTTCGGCTACCCTAAAAACTAGCAAAATCGGAGTCCGAATATTCGATGACTTCCAAAGTGTCTGATCTCTTATATGTGAGCATGAAATCTTTTGTCCTTTGAAGATACCGCATGACCCGTTTGGTTGTCTTTCAATGATTGGGTCCAAGATTACTTAAGCATCTGCTTAACATGTCAACAATGCATGCAATATCTGATCGCGTACAGACTTGTGCATATATTAAACTTCCTACTGCCGATGCATAGGGAATGTTCTCCATTTCCTTAGCTTCAACCTGATTCTTAAGGCATTCATTAAGGGAGAATTTTCTCCCTTAGTTACAAGAGTGTCTCCTGCCTTGCAATTTTCTATGCTATCTCTTTAAAATGGTTTCAATGTAGTTCTTTTCTGATATTCCAAGGATACCCAGAGAGTGATCTTGGTGTATTTGGATTCCTAATACAAAAGAAGTTTCACCAAGATCTTTTATCTTAAATTTATTTGAGAGAAATCTCTTGGTTTCAAATAGCAAACCATTGTCATTACTGGCAAGTAATATGTCATCGACATATAAAATCAGGAAAATATGTTTGCCCTTATCAAATTTATAGTATATGCATTCATCAAACGAATTTGTCTTAAAACTAAATGAGACAACCTAATGAAATTTATAATACCAATGACGTGAAGCTTGTTTTAGAGCATAGATGGCTTTTTTTTAATTTGCAAATCATTTTCTTTGCATCACCTAAAGTAAAGTGTTCTGATTGCACCATATATATCGTTTCATTAATGTCATCATTGAGAAACGTTGTTTTTACACCCATCTGGTATAACTTTAACTTAAAATGAGCGACCAAAGCTATTATGGTTCTAAATGAGTCTTTCGAAGAAACATTGGAGAATATCTCTTTGAAATCAATGCATTCTTTTTTAGTGAAGCCTTTTGTAACAAGATGAGTTTTATACTTATCCACATTGTCCTTAGAATCATTCTTGGTTTCAAAAATTGTTATGATCAGGTTCCCAGATCCCTACAGGACCCGAGATCGACTCGCTTTAACTGATCCCAATACCTAGTCATCCAACAATCAATAACCAAAAGCAGGAAAATAAACCACATTCACACATGCAATATAACTAAACAGAAGAAAAGTACGAAACAGTAAAGAAAGTAGAACAACTGTCTCAGTATATGTCACAACAATAACAGAAAGTGGAAAGGAAACAGAAGTAGTAGGAACGGTAAACTATGTATCCATTACTCACTACGACAGTAGGGTAAGCAAAAGTACTGAAACAATGACTACGGTTGGGTTTGGCTGGGCCCAGCACCCTCTGTACCTGGAAACTCGGGCTACTCAACTCCTGTTCCTGAACAGTGTTATCAAAAGACAGAGCCAACGAATGTTGAGTAGAGTGGTGTTTATATTATTTAAGTGCAAGTACAGGAAAAATAACATATTTATCTCTTATTTGTATTTATCTCATTTATGTGTTTCTATTTCATCTATTTCTTAAAGTATTCAGGTATTTCTTGATCTTGTATGTTCCTTGTAGGAACGATCTTGATCGTAGTTTTTTCCGTAGAGTAGAAGGTACACATGGTGCTCTCCTGGCTGGGAGAGTCTCCCGTGGTAGTCCTACACCCAGTCAACTACCCTGAGGTCACTGTCGAGACGTAGCGGTGACTACGGCACGCGTGATAAGCGACGGATAGTTACCCCTCACTGACGTGATAACCACCCCGCTAGTAGGTACATTCAAAGTACAGCACGGAACAGTATAGGGCCTTACCCTCTTAGAACCAAACAGGGGTCTCGCTCCTCAGAATCAAACAAGGGTCTCATCCCTCCACAGTCTGCGCACCCTCGTCTGACTACCCCAGTTTACCCAGAGGGCCTAACAAAGTCGGTGTAGGGTGGCTAACTGAACCCCGGATCCCGTGGGGTGGCTAGTTCCCTCCCTACACTAGTAGCTCGCTTCAGTACCACGTACGCGAGGGCCAACCAGAGTTAGTGTAGAGTGGCCAATCCTAATCCTAGGTCTTAACTCAAGGGAGGCTAACTCCGCTCTACACTAAAAGAGGATAGTTGCTCTCCTTGGTACCATGTACACAAGGGTCAACACATTTCCCATCTACATCCCAAATTTCATTTATCCATAGGAGTTCTACTCTTAATTCCTGTAAAGTTCATGCTCATATTCACCTCATTTATCCAGATCCAGATCTCATGTTTCGTAATTCGTTCCTCATCCATATACAAGCAGCTTGTGTTTCCATAATTTAATTCTCAAAACATACATCTTGTGGTTTCACAGGCAATTTCTCAATTACATATAGGAAGCTCGTATTTTAACATGCATCTTGTAGTTATATTAAAGGCATTTGCTAGCAATTTATCTTAACCATGCATTCAAGTAAACAGTACAGCTCAAATAGGTTAATTCATTTCTATCTTAGGGTTCATTCCATATCCTAGAGTGCAATCCGACTATTACAACCAAGTACATTCTTATTAAATATTAATAATTGAGTTAAACCACTTTACCGAGTATCAAGGGAGGAATAGGGGCCTGTGATGCAGATCTCGTCGTCTCTGTGGGTCCCGAATACGCCACTGGTTAGTAACCTATACCAGCGACTAATGTACATTAGACGAGCTTAAAACAGTAGATACTCAACATGCATACGTAGAGGAACTCGAGTAGAAAACAACGGTACTTCATTTACAGAAATCCAATTCCGTTTGGGCCTTAAACAGGTCAAAAACGTGGTTACTGATCAAAATCAGACGTCTGGGACTAATCCCAGACGTCTTAAAAGACGCCAAAAACTTACCTTGTGTTTCCTGCGGTTAATCAGACGTCCAAACTCCCTCTGCGACTGTCTGGGGATAGTTCCAGACGTCGGATAAGGTCTCCAGTCGTCTGGAAGCACCTCCAGATGTCTGGTGATGTGATCAGACGTCCAAAAGTGCTTGGAAAAGCATATCTCGCACCTTCCCAAAGCATGTCTTGCGTACGAAAATGTAGGCACGGTTTCAACCTAACAATTCCTGCACTGAGATCTTCTGCATGGCGGAAATCAGCGCAGGAACGTACGTACCTTACGCGATACATGCTTTCAAACGTCTGGCCTTAGCTCCAGACATCCAAGTGCCTCTCCATTCGTATGGACTTTACTCCAGACGTCTGATACTGGAAAACTTCTAGTATCAGAACCTCCTCGCAGCTCGCTCCGCTCGCACCTCCGCCCGCAGCGGCAGCTCCAGCCGCTGTAGGAGCTTGGGCAGCTCCTTGCCGACGTCCTCTCCTCTCCTACGAGCTCCTCCTTGAGCTCCACGAGCTCTCGCGGTCATCTTCCTCCTCCCCCTGCTCTCACTCCCTTGCACTCTTTCTTTCTCGCTCCTCCCTGCTCTCCCTTTGTCAGTTCCTCTCTTCCTCGCCACGGTTGCAGTAGCAGGGATAGGAGGGGAACGTGGCTGTCGCAGAGAAGGTGGAGGTGGCGGTGGCTATGGTGTGAGGAGAGGAGAGGAGAAGGGAGGGGGTATATGTAGGAGAGGGGTGTTAGGGTTTGGGTAAGGGGCGAAGGAGAGAGGATCTCTACGCGCTGCCCGCGTGCAGAGTACACCGAGCAGTACGAAAAACTTACTTTCAGACATCTGGGAACGTGTCCAGACGTCTGGAGAGATGTTTGACTGAAACCCTAGACGTCTTAAATGGCTAAAAAGATAACGGATCCTTACAAAAATCCATTTACAACCAATGAGTTTTGTACCTTCAAGTAATGGGACAAGTTTCCAAACGTCATTGTCGCTCATCGATTTCATTCCTCATTCATAGTAATGGTCCATTCTTGGGAATAAGAACTTTGATTGGCTTGTTCAACCGAAATGGGATCCGTATTCATTTGGCCAGCCTCATGTTCTTGGAGAAATACAACATAGTTAGTTGAGATTGCACTTCTCCTTTCCCTAGTGGACCGCCTCAGGGGTGCTTTCTGATTATCTTGAGGTTGTTGAGTTTGATCCGTAGGGAGATTTTCATCATTACTTTCATCTCTCTCTGTCGTTGGAACATTAGGAATGACAACTTGACCTTGTTTAGTATTATCCTTAGGAATAGGGTCATGTTCCTTAAAAGTAATGTACCTATCACTTCCATGCAAATCAACATCCTTAAAAAACGAGCGAGTATCAAAGACTTTTCCGAGTACCCAACAAAATAACAGCTAATCATTCTTGAGTTCAATTTTCTTTCATTAGGCTTATAAGGCCTAACCTCAGCTAGACATCCCCAAATATGAAAGTGCCTAAGGCTTGGTATTTTACCAGTTCACATTTCATATGAGATTTTTTACACTCCTTTTAATGGTACCTTATTCAGGATATATGCTATCGTCTTTAACGTTTCTTCCCAAAGGGACTCTGGTAAAGAAGTATGACTAATCATGCTTCTTACCATATCCTTAAGAGTCTTATTGCATCTCTTTGCAACAGCATTCATGCTAGGTGTCCCTGGCATGGTGTACTGAGACACAATTCCACATTTATTTAGGAAGGAAGCAAATGGTCCTTGATGCTATTCACCTGATCCATCATATCTGTCGTAGTATTCACCACTACGATCAAATTTTACGATCCTAATCCTTTTCTCGAGTTGGTTTTCCACATCGGCCTTATAGGATTTAAATGCATCCAAGGACTATGACTTTTCATTAATCAAATATAGGTATCCATACATAGAGTAATCATCTATGAACGTAATAAAAAATTGTTGATCATTCCATGAAGCTGTTGGGAATGACCTACAAATATCCGTATGAATTAAATCTAAGATGCTGGATGCTCTTGTGGCACTTACACCTGATTTGTTTGTTTGTTTCCCTTTTAAACATTTAATGCAGACACTCAAATCCGTATAATCTAGGGAATGAAGAATTCCTGTAGAGATAAGCCTATCAATTCTCTGTTTAGAGATATGACCCAAATGCCTATGTCATAACATTCCGAAATTCTTATAAGTTAATTTTCGTTTCGTACCACTATACGTAGCATGCAAGGTTTCAAAATGCAGAGGATGATGAAGCTTATATAATTTGTCATTCATAGATAAAGAACTAGTAGCAATAAGATTTGAATCAAGAAATAGCTTAAATTATTTATCTCCAAAAGAATAAGAATATCCAGACTTGTCCAATGAATAAACAGAAATTAAATTACGTTGAAATGAAGGTACAAGTGTTTCTTTTAAATTCAAATCAAAAGCAGTACTTAAAGATAATTTAAAATCAGCCACAACTTCAACTTCCACCCTATTGTCCTCGCCCACATATATAAACCTTCGGCTTCACTCGGCATTCGGCAATTTAGGCAACCCTGCATAGAGACACTGATGTGAATAGTGATTCCCGAATCTATCCACCAAAAGTTTGAGGATACGAAAGGTAAATTAACTTCCAAACAAACCAAAGAAAGAGACAGACCCTTCTTTTCACGTCAGGCATGATACTTGATATAATCTTTCTTTACATGTCCTTCACCCTTGTAAAAGAAACAAGTCGTCTTAGGTTTCTTCTGCTTGCCTTTTGATGAAGAACTGACAACAGCATCATTTGCCCTCTTTTAGAACTGATAACTAAATGAACACTCTCAAGCTTGTCTTGCTTGAGTCTCTCCTCTTCTTGCATGCAATGAGAAATGAGCTCATTAAGAGACCATTCTCCCTTTGACAGTTATAGATTTTCTTAAACTGTCCATATTGTGCAGGAAGGGATAGCAAAACTAAGTGCACAAGGTCTTCCGACAATTCCACCTTCAGTACCTTTAGTTTTGATGTCAAATGAGACATCTCCATGATGTATTCCCCTATGCTCCTAGTTCTTTTATACTTAAGGGAGACAAGTTTCCCTAGAAGGTTGTTTGTTGCTGCCTTTTTGTTCTTTGCAAAACATTTTTTAAGCTCATCGAGGAACCCTTTGGCATTGGATTCCTTTGAGATAGCACCCTTGAAATTTTCTAGGATAGCGCGTTTCATGATCATAAGACACATGCGATTGGAATGCTTCCACCTCTCAAAGTACTTCTTAGCATCAATAATACTTTAATCTATAAGAGGAGGAGGTTATTCTATCCTTATTGCAAGATCTAGATCTATGCACCTCAAAACTATCATGACACTCTCCTTCCAGAACTTAAAATTAGACCCATTTAATTCTGGAATGGAGTTCAAATTGGTAGTAATAGCAAATGTAGAGGAGTTAATTGAAATAAAAGACAAACACATGCTCTAATTTAGAAAGCAATACAATATTAACATTTAGTCTTTGGACAGAAATATCAATATCGCAAAGGGTAGATATTAAGAATAAATAACTAAACATGAGAGTTCAAGCATGCGAGTTGAATGAATTCATCTTTGGATTAGTTCATTTCCCACATAAAGAACCAAATGAACTACTCATATTCGTTATTAATTGCATGGTGAAATTTGGTCAAGTAATAATTTTCCTTTGGGCTAAATACTACTCACAGGGATATCACAAATGCAATCATTTTGATGTTATAAACCAATTAATATAAGAAATAATAATTGCTTTAGCAAATTTGTTAAATGTATTAATCAATTTGAAATACATCAAAACCAATTACAAGAGATGTCATATCACTAATGGTTATATTTAACAATCCATGAATAACAAATGTATATCTCTAATAGTACATAGGTACCGATACCACCTGGATGCCCAGTGTATCGATACTAAATATGAGTACCAATGCTGGTTTCCATATGTACCGGTACTTATGAGAAGTACCAATACCAGCCAATCACTATTTAGCACTAGTCAAAATTCTAGTTGGTCATGAATATCAATACCCAAAGTAAGTACCAGTATTCATAGTGTATAACTTTGGGAAAATTGTACCTCATGTGTACCAGTACTCAATTTTATGTACCAATAATACAATGTGTATTTGTACTAAATAAATGTACTTGTACTACATCAAATCTAAAAAAAAATTCTGGAGCAATTTCTGTATCCTATACGTAGCTGTACTAAAGTATAGAATTTAGTACAGGGCAAAAGGATCTTTTAAGGGCTTCGAATTAATTATGCGGCCTTTAGTGACGTTTATGCGCGACATTGAAGGTAAGTGTTGCTGAGCTACACCTCAACGAGGGTCATCCATCGCTCATCCAACCGTTCCCAACGCGCCACATCACCACCTCCTCTTCAATCATTCACCAAGCGTCGTGCATCCTCAGCTGTCAGATCACCGTCAGACGGCGGAGATCGCATCCAGCCGACTTAAGTCTCCGCCCGCGTGTACGATTGTGCGTGGTAGCTTGCGTCATCACACGCATCCACTAAGCGCTCGCATCCAACGCTTGCGATCGTGCCACATCACCTCCTCAATCACCACTCGATGTTGATTGGATGGGCGAATTTTACCTCGCCCGCGTGAGCGCTTGATTTGAGGCACGTGAGGATTCGAATGCTCGACCTTCGCGTTGCCATAAGGCGCTCGACCACCACGCTGCGGGTGCGGATGGTCGAGATCTTGAATTTACTCGTAGATGCTATCCAGGATGATGATCTGATTGTGGAGATTGAGCTGATGTTGATGGAGGCTGTGGTGACCGTGGGCGACTTGGATGGCGCCATGTGATGTCATCTAGGCTATCCGTTGTCTTTTGCTCGTAGGAAGTGCCACAGATGTCAGATTGGGTCGATTTTCGTGTCGTTAGGCTGCGATTATCGATTCGAACCCATCCGTGTGGTTGGATTTGTCATCTGAGGTACGGATTTGCATCACTTTGCCTCTTGACCTCTGATCTTCCTCGGATTGCATCTAATGCTACAAAGGTCTAATCAGGGCAATCTCGGAGGCGTTGAACTCCAATAGTCACCCTGATTAGATCTGTACAGTTGGATCTTCAATCCGAGACCCCAAAATAATATCGCCCTGCTCCTTGGCCACAAAAAGGATAAATTAACCTATAATTTGTGCAAACTAATTTAAATGCATGATGATGCATGTTATATAATATTTATAATATATGATGCTTCTATAGACCTAGGAATATACATAAATAGGTATTTTAGGCCAATTAGATGTGTACACATCATATGCCCACATAATGATTCTAACATCGTCCTTCAATCAAGTCAAAATCCAACTAAAAGCGTGGATAGCATTGAAGGGCCTATAAGCTTATCATGACAATTTGTTAAACAACCTCCTAGGTGTCAAAGACTAGAAAGAGGTGAATGAAACCTTTTTGGATTTTGTTGATTCATCTCAGTTGTTGTGTACAGTTATTTATAGACATTTTGTACAACTAACAAAGGGATAATTGAAAGGATAAAAAGAGAAAATTAGAAAAATAATTCTGTTTATATGATTCAGATATGTTGGAGTTGGTTGCCAAGGATTTTTGAGCTTGTTGAAGATAGTTAACTAGGTTTGTGAGTAACCATATCCTTTGGATATGTTTTGTTGATAGCCCCCCTTAAATTCAAGGAACTACAGGATTCCAGATAGAAGATTGAGTCATTCATGAATGTGAAGAAAGTGAGGCTTCGATAACATCTTAGTCATAATATCAACAAGTTGATCCTTTGACGAAAAGAACCGAACTGACAGTAGTCTCTAGTGTTGTAAAAGTCAGTAGTTGGTATTTAGTTGGCTGGATCACTGACTAAAGAGTATATGGTATGTTGGGGAGTAGGCAAGGAGTACTTGATTGGGTATTTTTAAATATTTAAATATACATATTTATAAAGTATATTTATAAGATATATTTACTTGCACACAATGCTATCAAGGTGCTCCCCTAGGCATACCTAGGTGCCATGATGAGGCCAGGTGAGGGCTACACGCCTCGCCAAGCCCTGCCTCGTTTGATTTGCCTGAAGCACCGCCTGGATGAGCACTTAAGCCAAGGGGTTAAGCAACCCAAGCAAGCACTTGAACTAAATTTGCAAAATTTTCATTTTTTAAAATACTTTTAAGGTTTTAATTTCTTTTAACCTAATTATCAAATACTCTCGCTTAGTTAAACACACGTATGCGTATGTATATGTACATATGCATAGATCTACATATGCCATGTGCTTAAATAGATATGTAGATATAATAAATACATATATGCACATATATTTTGTATGTTTGTGTATGTATATATATGTTAACATATACATTTAAATATATATGTACATGCATACTTACACATATGTGCATAAGTATAGCATATAAACATAAAAGCATATAACTATAATATGTACTTACAAATATGTGTATATATAAATGTACTAAACTATATATAGACACCTATAATATGTATCAATGTGCATATGTATGTGTATTGTACCTGTTTGTCTAAGTATTTATAAATCATGTATAGTATATATATGCACACATAAAATAGCATATTTTGGTTACTATGTGTATGTACATATGTATATATGTATGTTTGCATATTATATATGTGTGTGTGTGTGTGCATGTATGTATAAATCCTTTAGGACATTATTTTTCTCGAGCAAGCACCTAGGAGAGCACTTGACGCCTTGGACATCTTGAACTCCCCTCGCCTTTTAGTGCTTTTTGCCTTTGACAACTTTGCTTGGACAATTCAAGATTTCAACAAGTAAAATATACCATTATATAAACCTAAACCATTTTCAAGCCCAAGGTTATAAAAATAAGCTACAAATCATAAGTCCAAATAAAAGAAAATCACAAGGTCAAAGTATTTACTCATTAAAACTACAAAATGCACATCAAAGGTGAGGATCTAAAGTCAAAGCACCTGGGGTTCGGGTTTTGAAGTTGAGGAATGGGGTCGGGGGTTCGATCGAGTTGGGGGGGTTGGTTAGTTGTTATTCAGGTTGAGTATATTTTACTTGGATTTGAAAACCCTACATTGAAATCAAACGCATACTCTATTGAGTAAATTGTGTACTTGGCTAAGTAGTTAGGCTTGCTAACTAAAGACCCAAGTATGGGTAGTCAAATCGATCAAGGGACTAATTAGGAGTAGTCGGTTGACTACTCGGTCGAGTCATCTGATTTTTACAACAAAGGTAGTCCCTTGGCCACTTGATCATGAACAAAATGGTAATCTACTTCGATATGATTCGTTCAAGCATGAAATATCAAATTAACTGTTAAATAGGTGGCACCGATGTTATCACACCATAAGGTTCCAAGTAGAGAACGGAGCCAAATTAGTTCTATAGTGATGTTAGCAGGGCCCTTATATTCTGATTCTGTGGAGGATGGAGAGACTGTTTGTTATTTATAGGCAGACCAAGAGATGAGATTGTTTCCAAGATAAATGAGGTGGCCTTGAGATGATTTTTTGTCATCTAAGGATCCTGCCCAGTCAGCATTAGAGCAGGCAGGAAGGATGGCTGAGGAGGTCGAAGAGAGAAGTCCATGATTGGTGGTAAAAGACTTTGTGATTATATATGTTCTAAAAAAAAAAAGAGGAAATGTCGTTTTTGGATTTGTAGATTTGTAAAAGACTTTGTGATTGTGAAGTTTTAGAACTTAAATAAGGTTGTTCTTGTTTAGTGTATAGTAAGTGGTAGCAAATCAGAAATTATGAGCCATATGAGATGTGTGATCATTTACTCTCAAGGGAAAAATACATGACCATGTACAAAACAGATATGTTGAATGAGATTGAGAAATGTAACCAAAAGACACGAATAATATTTGTTCTACCAGTAGTGGATAGACTGGTGGGTGGTCACTGCTTCAAAGTTCAAAATTTTGTCTATCATGTTCTCTTTTAATCACTACAATCCTCTATACTTTTTCCATCCAAAAGACTGATAATTCCAATCCATCTAATGGTTGAATTTCCAATAATAGTGAAGGTTGCAATTTATGAAAGAGAAAATCTACCTGGCACCTTCATGTATATTTTAATGCCATTGCCACTAACACAAACTTGTCACGAAAATATTCAAATTAAGGAAAAACCTATGTAAAAGGATAGACAAAGAAATTCATTCTTTCAAATCTTAATAAGAGAAATGCTGAGAGTATTATGTGGAAGGAATATGTGTAAATTGAGCGTCAAGTGAAAATCAAGATATTTTGTTTCGATGATTAGAAAAGTTCTCTTGTCCCAGCCAGCAGGAAAGTGACCAACTATCAATTTTAGAAAAATAGGATTGCTTGGAGTGCCTATACCTAGTCAAACTTCCTAATATGAAGGTGCAAAGTGTAATCCAAGTGCATTGGCTTAACACCATCATATACATATTTGTATATATTACTTAAATTTCTTTATTTGTCAGCCACCTGGTTTGTTGATTGAATTACTTAATCACATCCCTTTCATCACCATTAAAACAAAGTCCAAGTAACATAGAAAGTTCACCGGAAAGATGTATGACATAAATCTAGTACTCGTAAGCACTGTGAATTTTACCAAACACCTCTGTAAGACCAGGATTGTTATAGTGCTTAGTGTTGCAATTGGTGAAGAAACAGTTCTTCTTAATAAGCATATGAAATAGATTTAAATTAGTTAGCCTTTTAATCATGGTGGTACTTACTTGTCTATTTAATTCTGCAAAACAGAATCCACTTCCATATCTAGCTCAATTTCCTGAAGCAGATGTTTTGGTTTCAACTGATTCAACGGAACCATCAAGCACTGATGACTACCTAGACAAATGGACAGACAGTAAGAATTGGCTAAGTAATTCATTTTTCAGTTTGCATTTGCTCGCAATATGGACCCTTACTTTCAATTTGTGATTTAAACATTCTTTCCAAAAAAAATTGTGATTTGACAGTCAATGGTTGTTGGGGGTACAAATACACAAGAAAACACAAAAACTAAAAGACTACCTAAACCAAAACTAGGCCTCTCCCATACTAATGGACTTGGCAACTTGGAGGTAGGTTGTATATTCTAAAAGAGCAAGGTCATGTTCTATGAGTTCTTCAGTTTCGGCCCTCCTTGGCCTAACAACCTCTAATTGGTCATATCACTAGATATTTAAATCACCTACAAATCTCTCCATTTTTTCTTACATCGGTGCCATTCCAAACCCCATCCTTGAATTCTTTATGGAATCAATCTTTCTTTAGGTGGCCTTAAAATCCACCTCTCAACATGCACCATTTCCACCATAGCTCCCAGGCAATGATCATCAACTGCATGACAATCGATGGTAATTTGCTAGTTTTACAACTAGTGTACCGGTTTATGATATTGCTACTTATTCTTGTTGTATCATCAACACCTCTAGGAACACCAAACATAAAAGGCTTGGCACTCACTAATTCCATCACAAGGCAATTGGTAGCAAGGTTAGGAAGTAGTTGAAGTAAAGGAGAAATCCTATTTATCAAGCTGTCCTTATGTCTCTTTATATAGAGAGAGACAAGGGAAAAATAAAATAACAAGTCCAACAAGGAAAAATAAGATAACAAATAGCTCATCACAATAAAACGTAACTCAATACTCCCTCTCAAGCTGGAACATATATATCTACCATGCTCAGCTTGTTTCTACATTTCTCAAGCTGGGGGCGAGGTAGTGGCTTAATAAATACATCAGCAGTCTGGTCAGCGGAGGCAAGACACTTAGTACGAAGTAGACCTTGCTGAATCAGGCTCCTAGTATAATGACAGTCCTCTTCTACATATTTTGTCCTCTCATGAAACATGGGGTTATTAACAATATATGTCATAGCTTAGTTATCACAATGCATCTCTATAGGCTCCTGAATTTCAACATGAAGATCTCATAGTAGAGATCTGATCCATATCATCTCAGCTGCAATATGAGCCATAGCCCTGTACTCGGACTCAGCACTAGAGCGTGAAACAACACTCTGTTTCTTGCTTCTCCAGGTCACCAAATTTCTAGCCACAAATGTGCAAAAACCAAAAGTAGACCGCCTATCTCCCACGTCTCCTGCATAGTTTGCATCAGAGTAAGCTACTATAAACATAGGGCTCTTCTTCTTCTGGAATATAATGCCTTTGCTTGGACATCCCTTGATGTACCTCAACACTTGCATAACCGCTTGCCAGTGAACATCAGTGGGCATGTCTAAGAGCTGACTTAGCTTACCCACTGCAAGGCTGATGTCTGGCCTGGTGATGGTTAGATACGATAACTTCCCAACCAACTACCGATAGACCTTTTCGTCCTTTAGCTTCATTGTATCCTTAAATAAATGAACTTTAGGATTCATAGAAATGTTGGCATCCTTGGATCTTAGCATGCCTGTCTCCTAAAGAATATCAAGTGCATACTTCCTCTGAGACATACTATGTCTTGCTTGCTCGTGGCGATCTCAATACCCAAAAAATATCTTAGCTTCCCAAGATCCCTTATGACAAATTGGCAAGCCAAATACTCCTTCACCTGAGTAATACCGTCTGCATCATCACTTGTAAGGATAAGGTCATCAACATATACCAATAAAGCCACAGTACCAGTATCGGTCTTCCTAACAAACAAGGAATGATTGGAAGAAGGTCTCTACATCCCAAACATAAAAAGTGCCTCAGACAAACGTTGAAACCAGGCTCGAGGGCTTTGCTTAAGGTCATAAATAGCCTTATGAAGTTTGCACACACACTTCCCTTGAACCTCAAAACCAGGTGACTGCTGCATGTATATCTCCTCCAACTCTCTATGTAGAAAGGCATTTTTAACATCTAGCTGGTGAAGATGCCATTTATAATGAGCTGCAATAGAGTCAAAAATACGAACCGTGGAGAGTCGTGCCACACGAGAAAGTGTCAAATAAATCCACCCTATAGGTATGGGTGAATCCTTTGGCTGTAAGGCGAGCCTTATACCGAGAAATAGACCCATCAGGGTTGTATTTTAGGGTAAAGACCCATCTAGCTCCAACCAAGTGCTCACCAAAAGGTAAAGCAGACAACTCCCATGTGCCTCTATCAGTAAGCATAGACATTTCCTCTTCTATAGCCGCCTTCCAATGTGGATGTAGGAGAGCATGCCGGTAGGAAGTAGGTATCTTCGTAGTAGAGATTGCAGCAGTAAAGGCATGAAACTCTGACCCAAGAGAACCTGCAGAAACAACATTGCTAGCAACACGATATTGTGAACAGGATCTCGGAGACTTCTTGATAGCACTGGGAATATCCTCATCTGTGGGCAGAGAAAGGGACCCTGAAGACACATGAGTAGAAGAACCATCAGTATCTCCAATACATACTTGAGCGGAGGAGGACGATGATGGCTCAATAGGGACTGAAGAAGAGGAGGGGTGTGTCTTCTCTCTGTAAGTAACTGGCAACTAATATGTAACACCCTTAAATATCTTTTCATCTAGTGGTACAAGTCTAAAAGTGCCCACATTATGATATGTAGTAGATACACCACTATCATGAGAGAAATCCTCTAAGGCTATAGGAGGTACAAGCATAGGAGTAGCCGCCTCTATCTCTCTCAATTGATGACCTGAGGTAGAAAAATAAGGGATAGACTCATGAAAAGTCGCATCCGCAATCACATAGTATTTTTGGTGTATGGAATCAAAACACCTATATCCCTTCTTCGTGCGTGAATATCTCAAAAATATACACTTAACCACCCTTGGTGCCAATTTGTCACGACCAGGCCCGAGGAGGTGTACAAATGCCATACACCCAAAGGTCTTTGGTGGCATAAGAAATAAGTCAGCGTTAGGATATAAGATACTCCATGGAATCTGCTCATGTAACACAGAGGAAGGGAGTCTGTTAATGAGATAACAAGCAGTAAGAACTGCATCTCCCCAATATCTATGTAGAATACTATTCTGGATAAGTAAAGCTCTAGCTGTATCCAGAATATTGCAGTGTTTCCTTTTAGCTATCATATTCTACTGCGATGTATGAGGACATGATATCTGATGCACAATACCTAGTGATCTATATAAATCTACCAGTTTCTTTGTGCAAAATTGTAATGCATTATCTGTTTTGATTTTCTTAATGTATACATCAAATTGGTTTTTCACAAACATCACAAATTGCTAAATCAAAGAATCAACTTCCTATTTATTCCTCACCAAAAAGTTCCATAATAAGCGTGAAAATCATCCACAAATAACAGATAATATCTAAAATTCTGGAAGTCTACCACATGGCTAGGACCTCAAACATCACAATGCAGCAAATCAAAACAAGCAGAACTGATAAACTGAATAGATGCTGGAAAACTAGCACGGTGATGCTTTCCCAGCTGACATGCATCACATTGAATCTTCATGGAAGAAGACTAGTGAGGGATGACACGGCATAGTTTGTCCAATGAAGGATGACCTAGCCTTCTGTGCCACTATAAGGCACTCCCCACAGTAGTCGTCTGACAGGCTGCAGCAACTAGACTCTAAACTAGCTGATACACACCCCCTCCTCATGGCCACCACCAATCGTTCTCCCTGTCATGCGGTCCTGAAAAGTGCATCCGACAGCGTAAAAAATAGCACGATAATTCAACTGCTTAGTAATAGAACTAACAGATAGCAGTTGCATTTCCATGTTTGGCACATAATATACATTAGCAAGATGTATGGAAGGTGTAACAGATACCCCTCCCTTACCACGGATGGGGGCATGTCTATCATCTGCTAGCTATACTGAATGTTCCTGTGGTGTCTTCTGCAATTCCCTAAAGCATCGAGAATTTCCTGTCAAATGATCAGATGCACCTGAATCAATCAACCATGACCCTTTCGTACCTGATGCAGATGCATAGGCTGCAATGTTGGAGGATTGAGGTTGCTCATGGGTAAATTGTGCTAGCCGCTACATAACTACATCATAGTCTGCCTCTGTAAGGGATACTACCTCGGTGCTTACACCTGGAGATGCTGTAACAAAAGCCTGGTTGGCAACAGTAGAATGGCCAAACTTATTCCAACACTTAGCCTCAACATGGTCAAGCCTGCCACAGTAAGAACATATAGGCTTGCCACGACCACCATCGATTCGTCCCCTCCCTTTACCACGAAAGAAGCCTCCACAACCATCACGATTGCTAACAGCAACATAAGCCGAAGATGTATTGGTAACAACTGCATCATGAGTAGGTTGAATTTGCATCCTACTCAGCCTCCTGTAAATTTCCTCAACAGGAGGAAGCTCAGAGAGAGTCAGAATCTGTGAACAAGCTGCGGAATAGTGATCCCTCAGCCCTGCAAGGAACATGGGGGATGCAAACTCCTTCCTGTGATCCCTGCATGTAGAAGTACACATTGATCTATATGCATTATACTTCTCCAATAACCCCTTCATAGTGGAGTAATACTGAGACAGACTCATCTCCTCCTGCTTGATATGGCATAAGTCATAGTTGATCTGAAAAGCTTGAGTTGAATTCAACTCATGTTAATAAGCTATCTTCAAGCCATCCCACCTCTTTGGCAGAACTGTAGTACATAACTTCATCGCCAATCATTGGAATAAGACTAATCAAGATCCAGACTCTCACCATAGCATCATCCCGATTCAAAGTTACATATTTTCTTGTTTTATGCTCCAGTGGTGCTTCCATAAGCACACGCTTCTTCTCATCGCCTTCCATAATGACAAGGAAGGTTTGAGACCAACGGGGGTAATTGGTCTCATCTAATTTTGTAATAGGAGCAAAGAAGAGGCTCTTGTACTCCCTGCTTTCTGTACTCTGTCTTGAAGACACCTCAGAAGCATCTGATGCAGACATGATAACATCAAACACACAAGAATAAGCCCAAACAGCAGATCTGAAATCCTGGATTAAACACCAACAAAGTTGGGGAATACACACTCCGCAATCCATAGACAAACTATCCAACACTTTACTGGGGACTACACACCCCAAAAATCATTCACAACGGGGAATACACACCCTAAATTAGATCAAAAGATCAAGAAAGTCATACCATTCATAGAAAGGTTCTTGATTCAAATCTTTATCCTTCAATATTCAAGAACCTTCCTACGGAGTTCTTGGAGACATCGATCCTTCTCTCTGGTGATGGTAAAATGAGGAGAGAAAGATGGTGGCTGCGCTGCAGCTACTACTCGCACTACTGTAGTACTTGCACCAAGGTGTGGTGATGTGCTACAGGGGCTTCAAGGTGAGGTGTAGCAGCAGCAAAGGCTAGGAGCGGTGCTCGAGCGGCGGTCTGGCTACAGCAAGATGGTGGTGAGCAGCTGCAGTGGTGCTGTAATCAGGCACTGTGGTGCGGTGGCGATCGCTGCAGTAGGGCGGCAATGAGCAATGGCAGTAGCGCCGCGACCATGCGCTGCAGCGCAGCGGCGATCCGACTACAGCAGTTGTGGCAGTTGGTGATGCTGCCGCCGCAAGTGGCGGCGGTGGCGTCTCCCGGCAAAAGGGCTTAAGGTGTGGTTAGGGTTCTTTTTGGTGTAGACCTTAACCTGGTTCTTTGATACTAAGTTGAAGAAAAGGAGAAATCTTATTTACCAAGTCGTCCTTATGTCTCTTTATATAGAGAGAGACAAGGGAAAAATAACATAATAAGTCAAATAAGGAAAAATAGGATAACAAATAGCCCCTCATAATAAAACATAACTCAACAGAAGTGAACTACTGCAAACTTTTAATTGGCTTTGTTGAAATAAATAAGCAAAATAAAATGAATAGGACATCAAGAGCAATACAACAAGATCTTAGGTTTATGTGAAAACCAATCTCATTAGAAGCAAAAACCAAAGGAGAAGCCCCAACTAACAGATATTCTATTTATTTCTTCTCCATGGTACAAGTGGTTACATAACATCACATATATATGCCTTGTTACCTCGTGGCACTCAAAAATAGATGATGAGAAACTAAACACAAGACCCACTTAGTAGACCCAATAGGATAGGACCGTTGCAAGGTCCATTAACCTCAACATGCATATATCTTCCAACAACTCCCTCAAGCTGAGCATGTAATGCCGGAAGCATGAATACTCTTGCAACGATTAGAATACCCATTCATAGACATGTGACAAAATGACAATGCATCTTGGCCCCAGCTCACTAGCTCTGACGATGACAAGATGCTTCATAATCTGTGCTAATGAGAAGATTAACAACTAAAGTTACAAGTGCTGGAAAATGAAAATTTGCATGTTGAGTTGAAGAATCACTGCTTTGGAACTCTACTACAGTCATGTCTAGACACCAGTCAAACTTTGATCATGAGCATGATGTTCTCCATGCTACTGTAGAAGTCTCAAGGACAAGTGATCTCCAAGACATGGAAACCCTCATAAGGGATTATCCTAAAATTTCAACAGGCTGCCTGCTCACTACAAAAATGCAAGGTCACTGCCATTTGATTGCCTCCTTCACACAACAACATCAAGGGCATCACCTCCACTAAAGCCACTAACCATACCACTAGATCACCAAAACTGTTGCATCACAAGATCGCCATACCACTAGGGCCAGCTCTCCAACCTAGATCCACACATCACAAGGGCTAGTACCTTATCACAAATTAGGATAGCCTTCTTTGCAAGGCCACTACCGTCACAGATTTGTGATGATGATGTTCACAAATAGCTATCACGACATTATCTGATGTGCTAGTGCAGGAGAAATAAAAAGGGCATAGCTTTTTCTATATCATTTTTTTCTTTCCACCCTTTTTTCTTTTTCTTGTTATTTTTACCCTATCACAAGGGTTAGTACCTTATCACAAATTAGGATAGCCTTCTTTGCACGGTCACTACCATCACAAATTTGTGACGATGATGCTCACAAATAGCTATCACGACATTATCTGACGTGTTAGTGCAGGAGAAATAAAAAAGGCATAGCTTTTTTTTATCTTTTTTTTCGTTCCACCCTTTTTTCTTTTTCTTGTCATTTTTACCCTCCTTTTTCATTCATCTTTTCTCTTTTTCTTCCTCTTTTCCATGAGAACATAAATGACTAAATCTACAAACAATGCAAAGCTTGCCCCAAAAATGATAACATGCAACCAATATAAGAAAAATGAAAAAGAACCAAAGAAAACTAACACAAAACACCCATCAAACAGTAATGGCAGATGGGTAATAGGGCTTGATCAACGAAGGTGCTGACCGGTTGGACAAAGAACAACCAATCGTGGCTTTAAGACTTTCTGACTGCTCAGAAATATAAGTAAATGTTGGATGGACCTCCTTCATCCATAGGGCTCTTAGGGTCCACAAGAACCTGTCAGCTCCACTCATAGCACAACCGTTGAATCTTCATCTCCACGTGTGTCACTCTCCACATTTTAGAAACATGTAAAGCACCAGTAAGTATTATTTTATGTAGAAGAAATATTTTCCCTCCTACACATGTAACCATTTATTTGAGAACCTTCAAGGGCTATCTATTGTATGATTTATAATGCTTTATGTTGAGAAGAACTTGTCATTAGCCATCACGTGATGTGCAGATCTATTATCGGCAACCATTCAACAATAGAAGAAGAAACATTTATCATTTTTAATCCCTTAGCAGATAGAGAATGATTCACTACCTTAGTTTAAATTAAGATGATGCTTCTTGCTTAGATAACACTTTTGAAGATAACCCTTGCATTTCCTTGATTTAATCCCTTAAGAATGCTTGTGTCGCCATCTCCTTCCGTAGACTTTTCTGAAATGACAGAAGCAATAACATCGTATCACGACTCATGTTCCTCTGTCAAACTTTCCTATGACTTGACTTTTTAGGGTGTAGATCCCAACAATTGACCTTGTGCCTCGTCTTGTGGTGGTAAATGCAATACCTTGCATTGTTCACATTCTTTGAGGTAGTTTTGTTGGAAACTTTGCTAAGTTAGTGGCAGTACATTCCTTATGTTCTATACTTTTGCTGTCAGTCCCACTATCACTAGGCTTAGGATTCATTCTGTGGCAACTCACGTTGCCTACCTTCACTTGTAAGTAAACCTCTTCATTAAAGAATTTTGGATTTGGCTTCTACTACTTTTAAATTCTGGACCCATCCTCCCAGCAAGGTTCCAAAAGTCAACTGATTTCAATGTCATTTCAATAATTTTTGAAATGCTGATTTTAGAGGCACACCCAAATTCTAAGTTGGACCAACTATGATAGGAAATGACATTTTTTATGCAAATGAACGATAATAAACATGGAGTTTTACATATATATTATTGTAAATTTTCGATAAGATATGTATATCCTATAAAATTACTCCGTTAAGGTCCTAATCAGATGGAAAACATCACAAAAATTTAAAAAAAAGAAAGAAAATTTATCTATATCTCCCTACACTTATCTTACAACATCGGATATATCCTATAAAAGGTTTCACCGTAAAAGGTCAGTATTTTGTTCAAATATCAAAAGAGGTCAGGCCTTCCCACTACGCCGTCTCCGTCCTCCCCCGCTCGTCCGGGGCCTATGCGATCGTCGTTGTCTCCACCTCCGACAGCGTCCTCTCGCAGTGTACGACTCCACCACCCGTTGCTGGGCAACGAGCGGCGAGCTCTACCTTCGCGTCTCCGTCATCGGTAGCGCGGCGGAGGTCGGCGGGGTCCTGTACTGCCTTCCCCGCGGACTGGACGTGCTGCCGAGGTTCGACCCGGCAACCGACGCGTGGGGGTTGGTGGAGGTGGAGGTTTCGGCGCTGGCGTTCTCCCACGTCGTGTCGTGCGGGGGGAGGCTGTGGCTGGTGTGGGGAGCAGAGGAGTTGGGGACGTGGTGGGGGTCGTGGTGTGGGAGATGGAGTGGGGGGGAGGGGGTGGAGGGAGGTGGGGAGGATGCCGGAGGTTGGCCAGGGTGGGGATGGGTGGTTTCGAGGTTGTTGATAGGAGAAGGGTGGTGTGCTTCTGCAACACCAACACCTCGGGGAGCAACTTGGTCGCGTGCGATCTGAGGGCGATGAGGTGGTGGATGCCGGTCTCGTGCGCGCTCAAGATTGTGAAGGGGCTAGGGCACGCCGTAGAGCCCCCCCGTGGAGCTGCTCTTGCCACGGGATCAGAGGTAATGAGATGCTTTTTTTTTTTTGTTTTATGTTTGAATTCTATGTCAAAGGAGCATGTTGAGAGTGTATATGAGCTTCTGAGTTAGCAAAACTCTTGAAGTAAAATTATGGCATTGATGGAATGCTCATAACCGGAGATCTTCTAGGTCCTTGGATGCCTAATAATGTTGTTTTATGATTGTAATATGTATTACTTCTATTGCTAAGGATCTTTTGATCCTGACCTTTTATGGGGTATATACGAAGTTGTAAGATAAATATAAGGAGGTATATATACATTTTTCTATTTTTTAATTTTTTTAATGAAGTTTTCTGTTGGTTTAACGGAGAAGGGACATATGGCTTTAACATAATAACTTTATAGGGATATATATGTCAATGTCAAGAACATGGGGGTATATATGATTTATTGAAAATTTATAGGGATATATATGTAAAATTCCCTAATAAATAACATTAATTTAGATGATTGCTTACTTCTGCCTGCTCAATTCCTTTATATTCAATTTATTACATATTCAATTTTTAGTTGGACCCTAATTTAGTATCCAGTTATTTTCAACAAATGACATTTTTTGAGTCATAATGTAGCAAATGCCCTGACATTGTTCTAGTCAATGATAACTTTCCCAGGATTTAATGGATATTATTTCTATTGTTGATACTCCTATTTATCTTGTGTTTTTCTCCTATTAATAACTATTTCTTGTTTGTTTTTTTTTATGGACATGCATTGTTACTTACCCATACCTCTCTCTATAAAGAGGTATTGGACTCTTTTTTAAGAAATAAGATTGGTTATTTTCTCCAGCTTTTATTCTTTTGACAATAATTGCTTTGTTTCATCCTTTGCAGTTTTCACTTACTATAACATTGGAATTTTCCATTGGCGACCTACAAAGATCGCAGTGAAGTTTGCCAAAGAATGGCATGAGTTACTTATTGCTGATGACAAGTTATGGGATCAAGCTGCATTTAATGATATGATGTGGGGAAACCTAGGCCCTTCAGTAGGAGGAGGAGAGGATGGTTTAGTATATGCTTATAACAAAAGCCTTAAGCTTGGGCTATTGCCAGCAAGCATATTTTGCAATGGGCATACGTATTTTGTCCAGGTAGGAATTTCCTATGAGAAGTTGCTGATTGTGAAGCTTATGGGTAAAAAGAATCCATTACATGATTATCAACTAGTCTTGAGAGTTAATTTTACTCATATTGCTATGCTATTTTGTTGGGTGTAATAACAGAAAATGCCTCAGCAACTTCACTTGGATGCATATGTAGTGCATACCACTTTCCAGTTTGCTGGTTCTTTTGGAAAGCGCCATCGCCTACGTGAAGCACTGCTTTTCTATGACCCACCAGAGTATTTTGACTCCCCAGGTTCCATAACAGTGAGCCCTTCAGAAGAATATTTTTTTCATTTCAAATTTTTAGCATCTAATAAACTCTTATATTAGATCTTACATGACTCATCAAAAAAGAGAAGAAAAAGATCTTATATGTACTTTCGATTGAAGTACACGTGAGTTCTTATGGTAGAAATTTTATAACTGTGATAGAGGTGCTACTTTTATAAATATATCTAAAGAAGTATTTGTGATTGACAACAAATGCAGTGCATCTTATCAACTCCAGGCCTAGATCTCCATTTGTAAATGGCAAAAAGATGAATTGGTTTCTTTTTGCTTTTTTTTTCAACTGTAAAGATTTTCTCTTGATTCTACTTGCTCCTTTCTTTTTGATTGACAGCCAAAGTTTGATCTTGGTGTTAATATTTCTTTGAGTGTTAAACGATTTTGAGTCTTTTCTAGGGCAAAGTTGATGGAAGTCCTATTTTGACTCAAAACAATGAATGCTTGATTGCTTTAGTTTATTAAGGATGATGATCTGTGGAGTCATTCAAGGGCATTTAGATTAACTGATTGCGAATATATCTCTACTTTTTAGCCATTGCAAGTGTAGTCTTTTCATAGAGCTTTGTTGTTTCCCTTATTCTTGCATAAGAGACAGTGCTAATCTTTTTCTCTGTGAGAGAGTGTTCTTAACATTTAAATCTAGGATATTGAAGGGAGTTTCTCTCAATTTTACCAGTTTCTTTGTCTTTTTGGATGACAACTGAGCTTGATCTTGGTGTTATTTGGACTATGTGGATGGCCAAGTTCATGAAGGTCCTATTTTGACTCAAAACAGTGAATGTTTGGTTCCTTTAGCTTTAGGGTCATTGAAGGTGCACTACATACCTTTTTATCCATTATAACTGTATCTTTTTATGGAGCTTTGTGGTTTCTCGGACTTATTCTTGCATCAAGACATCGCTAATCTTCCTTTTTTGTCAAAAAATGTCAGGTGGATTCTTAACATTTAAACCTAGAATACCAAGGCGCTTGCTAGTGGAAGGAAAAGCAAATGTTGAAAGGCACTTCTCACTGGTCAATTACCAAGTATTGGAGCCGATTTTTCTTACATCTCAACTATGTTTACACCCTTCAAATTTTAATCATGAGATTGATATTGGATTTTTCAGTTGAAGCAAATAAGAACTGCACTTGCCATAGCCTCATTGCTAAACAGAACGCTGGTGAGTCAACAGAAAGCAAACTTTTGTCATTTTCTCCATTTTTTTTGAAGAAGGCTAATTATTTTATAATTAGCCAAGAACATGGCCAGATTTATTCTAAATGCATATTGTGCTGAGTTGGTAGCTTAAATTAGGGTGAAAGTCTTTAGTGACTCAATGGATGGAATGATTTTTTTTTGAAAGGTAAAAATGTGTGGGTTATGGGTTTTGATCCCATGATCTCTTGAATGCGAATGGGGGGGTTTTACCATTCAACCAACCCCCTAGTAGCTATGGAGGAAATAATTTGATTAGTGAATGAGAGGTAAGTTGCAAGTCATTCTTTCTTTTAAATAAAGTTTACAATCAGGTGTTCTTCCCTAATTCCTTCTCTTTTGAATCTCCAAGATCCCCATTCGCAATGCCTCTCTATGTTGCAGTCAAAAGTATAGCTGGTGTTGAGAATTATGTCTTCGCGGCTAGTTTGCCCTTTTTTCCCATAGTTTTTGGACCTTTATAATTACCAAAATCCTCCATATAATGAGGATTAAAGTTATGTAATAAACTAGATCACTCATTTCTTACTTGGTATTAGAGCGGTGGTCCTAAGTCAGCATGTGGACCATCGTTCTTCCCCCCTTTTTTTCTACAAAAAAAATAAAAAACCCTAGTTTTTTCCTTAACAAAAACTGCTTCGAAGGAGATCAACCCAATCGGAGGCATCGCCATAGGCTTTTCGCCATCATCGGCCTCCAACGAGGGCACTAAATTGTCGCGCACCCTTTAGCAACCCCCCACCGACCACCGAATCTCACTAAGAATGGGAGGATGTTACCTTCAACCTCCATAAGCGGTAGCAACGGCATAAGCAACTCCCAGAGGCTGCTATCGGTGCCATTGCTGGTCGAAATTTGCACATATAAGGTCACCTGACACCGCCTCAGGTTGACAACCATCGCCAAGCTCCATCCTCTCGCCAAAGCACTGTTGGTTGGTTGGTAAAACCTCTGGAGGACCTATTTCGATTTGAAATCAAGTGTTCTTGGTCCCCTTTCATGATCTAAGTCGATCCAAAACCTTTTTATTAGCATCTTAGGGTTTCAATATGCATGAGGGATGGCTTCGTCGGACTCCTCAAATGTCATGTTAGAAGTGACAGAAACAGGGGTCTACAAGAACCTGTTCTTTGATCCAATGATCAAATTGGACAAGACCAACTATTTGAGGTGGTCTCAAATTTTCCTCATGACTACAGATGGTTATGATAAAGAGCATATTCTCACGGAACCAGAGCCCAAGGAGAAGAGAGTGAAGTACACCACATGGAAGAATGAAAACGTGATGATGCATGCATGGATAATGAATAGTGTTATTCTCTGGACCAGTGACGAAATCATGTACTATAAAATGACGAAAGAGATGTGGGATAGTCTGCAAGACACATTCCTATGAGAAGAACTGGAGTCGAGTCTTCCAAATTTATAGCGAGATGATGGGACTATAATAGAAATGGAAAACCTTATCACAATATTATTCCATACTCGAGGCGTTGTTTGAGAAATACAATGCATGTCATCCTATCTGCATTTGTGAGAGCCAAAGCATATATGGAGGTGGAAAAAATTCATACTAGTCTTTGAAAATTTTAATTCGTTAATTACATATGTTAAAAATTTAAATCATTATCAACGGTGAAGTTGTCTTTAAGACAAGACTTGTCTGTTTAAAGGCAAGTCGTGACTTCAAGACACGACTTTACCTTGGATAGCATATCGGATAGGAAGGCATCGTCGTGGGCTATTCCCAGGTAAGTCGTGTCTTAAAGACACTGTTGGACCGTTATTCCACATCTTATTTTTGTGTCAACAAAATTATTGTAGATTAATATTTGTAGTTGAGTGATATTTCAGATTTAGGGGAAGATCAAGGCAAACAGAGAATTATGACAAGGAGGCATAATGTTAAGGAGGCAAGATTACAAGGAGATGTTGATAAAAGACCACCTTGGATCTGGAGTTTTTGTTGCCTTTTAGTTTAGGTTTTTACTTTATTAGAATATGTCTCTTAACAAAAAAACATAAGTTAGATTGTAAAATTAATTAGAGATAAATTAGGATTAATATTACGATCATTTTCAAAGAACATACTTAATTGTTAATCTTTGTAAAACAAGGTAATTGTAAGCAAGTATTGGTATTGTTCATAAGTACCGGTACTGTTCATAAGTACCAGTACATGCAAGGCATAGGTTTGAGCCTTTTTCTCAAATTGTGAACAACTATTGGTACTAATTAAGAGTACCGGTATTAGATGGTCACAGTTTGAAGACTCAGTTTGGGCCTGGACCTTACGAGTACCAGTATCCATGATGAGTACTGGTACAGGTAAGTCACAGTGCCTAGTGAGTCTCAAACCTAGGAGTCATAAGTATCGGTACCCATGATGAGTATTGGTACTAGTACTCTTAGCGCTAGTTTACTTGGAGGGTTAAGAAAGTGGTGTTAAAAAATGTGAAACTAGTGTTAACCCGCAATTGTATTTACTTACAGAGTGGTGTTAACACCAGTTTGTGTTTACTTGAATTGGTGTTAAGTTGTGGTGTTAACCCTTGTGTTGTTTACTTGAAGTGATGTTAAGTATATAAAATATAAGGGATGTCAGAGATACAAGTAGTGTATAATTTTAACACGGGTTTGGCTAACACCAATTGAAACTGGTGTTAGACAAACCCGTGTTAAAGTGGGTAAACTTGGGTTAGTAAATTGAGGGTTAAGTAGTTAGGTAAATGTGGGTTAACCTCCCTTTTGAAGGGTTAACCCCCTAAGTAAACTAGGCTTTATGTGCTAGTTGTAGAAAAACTATGAGCAGCTAGTACTGGTACCAGTTAGCTGTTGGTTTAAATCTGAACGGCTGTAAAATTGATTTTGAGGACTTGAACGTTGGGATTTAAACCCCAACGTCTAGTAGATGTATTACTAAGGTTCTAACTTTGTCAAATGACCGTTGGATTCTTAGTTTGCCCACAAGAAATACAAGGAAAAATATAAGAGCTATATTTCATATTTCCACCATATTTTTGAAGAGAAGATATTGTTTGTTACTGTCAATCTCTCTACGATTTGCAAATACATCGACATGCTTTTCTTACGTAATTACAAAGCATTCACGTCCTTCTTAGGTTCTCTAATTGGTATAGTTATTTTATATTATTGTTGAGATGCTTAGGTATTTTTGTTGTAAGATTTCTTTTGTCTTACACTAGTGTTGTCTTTGTAATTGAGCTTATTGCTCGTTGGGTTGTGATAACCTGTTGTATTTGAGTTGAAGTAACCCGTTAATTATCTCTGTTAGTAAAGTGATTCCCTTGGGGTTGAGGGAATCGAGTTAAAATCCTAAGCTGAGAGGCTTAGGTAGTGGAGTACCTAAGTAGTGGGAACCACTATACATTTTGTGTTCTTTGTGGTTTGAATTATTTGTGTAAATCTTTTTGTTATTACTAATATTCGCATTGAGTGTCTTTGTGCACGTAGGATAGTAGCTTTAAGATCCTACAGACATGACTTGTGTAAACGGTCAAGTGGTGTCTTTAAGACATGACTTGCTTTGGTCCCCCTCCCAACCCCACCATTCTCTGCTACTACTGCTACTAGCTTTTACTCTTGATGCTGACGCTGTTGTTGTTGCTTTTAGCTTTTGATGTTGATGTTGCTATCGCCAAAAGGTGTAAATTCAACAATGACATCAATGAACACATTAATTTTGCCTCCAACAAAAAATCAAAGTTGAAAAGGCTATTAAGCGAAAGTAGCAGCGATGTCTTGTACAAATATCACAAGTATATGTTCCACTTGGCATGAAAAACGCTTAGACTAGTAGAAACATCACAACCATAGCATTACCAACATGAATGAAAGTAACACAAGAGAGATGTAAACATCACAATAAGATAATTACCAACATCAAAGACGAAAACATCACAATCATGACGTTACCAACATCAATATAAGAGTCACAAGAGTACATATTTTTTTAGTAGCAAAAAGATAGTATATTACAAAAGTTGGTACTAATATTACATATACAACAAAAAGAAAAATGAACTAATTCTTTTTTCTTTTTCTTCTATAAATCTTGGTGGTCTCTCTATCTGGTATGGGCTCAACCCAAGATTGTGAGTCAATCTCGGTGATAAGTGAACCTGTTTGGAATAGGGGGGATCGTGGCAGTGTTAGTCTGCATCATGGAAGCTTGTGTGCCCAACTCCCCCAACTGGTCATCACCTGCATGCATCTTCTGAGGTGCACCTGGGTGCCTGGTTGTGAAACAAGCATAGTAATTGATGGAGTGAAAAAATTTATCTTGCCTACAGCGGCCGATGATTGCTCCATCTGTGGCTGTTCCTGATGCTGCTTGTGGTGCTGCTCCTGGTAGACTTCCATAAGTGGGTCCTGCTCCTGCTGGTGCTGGTCATGCTGGTGGTATGGAACATCATGTTGGTCGTCGTCCATCTCTATAATCAGATCTCCATGACCTCGTCGATGCCCTCGACCTTTACCCCCTCATAGTACTCGACATCCTCGACCTAGAGGTCACATTGGAGGATGAATACCCTCATCATCATTATCATTTGGAGGAGCAACTGCAACTGCAAATTGTTGGCTAATTTCATCTTGCAAGTCTTGCCTTGCTCCATCACTAAGCATTTTGAGTTTGTTGACATTAGGCCTTTCTTCTGTTAGAAGGTTGGCTGCCTTATCCCACTTTGCAAGTTGAAAGATGAACATGAATCCACATTTGAAATTAAATGAGAAATTTTAAGTCCCTTAAAACTAATTAATTATTAAATTCATACCTCACTCAATACTTCTCCTTGATGACCTATGCATCTCTGAGTAATGTTATGGTACCGTGGTGCATAATCTGGTGTCACGGTTTGCTGTCCCTCTCCTATGGGATCTAACTCGACACCTTGCTGTCGATGTGCATCCTAATGTTCTATGTGCGTGGCATGGCACTCCACCCAGTCGGCGTCGTTTTTGCCTCTAAGATCCATGCTGTGGAGATTGGTATCAGTGTTACAGTCATCAGGTACCCGTTGCCGTCTTCCGAATTGATGTGTGACACGATCCGTGAAACAATAGTCCACTATGTGGAACATAATAACTGGCAACCGAGCATGACAAAACTCTTGCCCAACGAGGCATGATGGTGGTACTTGTGCTCGTACTGCCTTTGTGTTTGGTTCCCATACAACCTATAACATGAAAGGAACTTTCATAATTATACAGGTATATGCATTAATTGAATATCATATAAAAGTAATAGAAGATGGGGTACTTGATCTGCAGATTGCAAATCAAAAGAGTCACGATAAGGTCACAGAAGATGTGCAGGATGGTCTGTGATATCGAAGTTGGCACCCCACCGACAAGCGAGTGGCCTACCATGCCACTTTGGCGAGTGGTGCCAAACTAGAGCGATGTGTGGAAAGCGCTCCCATGCCCATATCTACAATAATATCAACGATCCTCTTATTTGTCCAGTGACAGTATGTGTGGCAAGACATAAGTGACGATATAAAAAAGTGAGGCACGCAGATCCCCAACTATACCTTGCAGTAACCTCAAAATCCCTCAGAAGGGGTTGGAAAATCAGTGAGACTAAACATCCCTACTTGTCTAGGAATGGCACACCTCCCATTGGCCGGAGAATGTAAGCTCTGGCATATTGGTGAACTACGACCTTTGGTGCCCCTGCTGGCAAGTCTCGAAAAGTTTGCGCAAGCCATGTAAGGTTGACGCGTGCCCCCTTTAAGGTAGGAGATCTAACACCAAGTAGCTTCTCGCAAATGCCATACCAGGAGTCCACTTCCGTCACGCCTGAAATAAATTGCACATTTATCATTAGCAATCAATTGATTAACATTACCAAAATGGGAGTAAAGTTTAAGGTGTAAAAGTCATGGTATCATACTTGTGACTGGCAAGTTGTCAATGGGCAAGCCTAAGATCATTGCCACATCTTGTAGAGTAATGGTCATCTCCCCGTGCCGCATGTGAAAAGTGGCTCGAGATGCCATCGCTCCACCAATGCTATAATGAGATGCCAATCAAGTGATATGAAAGGTACATGTAGAAGAGAACTTAAACCAGCCTCCTGGATGCACGTGACAATATGCTTATGGGGTTGGTTAGGACGCAACTTGGCTTCTCTTCTCGTACATTTTAGCCATGCCGACCCCTGTTGTGATAAGGAATTGCAGATGTTAGTTGAAATAATATCCTTGAAAGAAATATAAACTTTTATAATTTTTTCTAACTTACGTGACCTTCCCACACGAATTCTAATCGATGATCCCCTTGGAGGTACAAAAGGTGACGATCAATTGGGTCCAGATCCATCTACATATATATAATGTGGTAATGGTCAGAAAGTGGATGTGCTCCCATGTATAATAAGAATCACTTATTGTGATGCAATATTGACGTTAAGAAGAAAATAGTATGAAAATAACATAAAGCAGCCCGAGTTGCGCACTCGTCAGAGAACCAGCATTGCATGAACTATTAAATCAAGTATAAAGAGTAAAAGCATAAACTATCACATAACCCCCATTCTTTGTAAATGATGCATAAATGGGCAGTAAAAAGCACTGGCTTCTAGTAAATTAATTCAAAGTCTAGGAAACATGATTTGTGATTCCTACTAAATTAAATGGGCAGTAAAAAGCACTGGCTTCTGGTAAGGTGATTCATATAGTATATCTTTACAAATTTGCCCATTGCAGACTTTGTCTTAGAATCTGAACCAAATAGTAATGTATGAAAAAGAGAAACTGCAGAAATTTAAGAGAAGCCATAAAGATTGTACTATAAAGCCATAGTATCATACCAATATTACGACAATGTCTTCTATTATGTCCTAAACCATTGCACAAGCCACATTTATTTAAGTTCCTTGGGGCATTCGGATCCCTTGGACGTTTTGTGCGCCTAGATGATGAGGGATTTGCTGTACTCGATGATGGATGGTTGGCCTCTCGGGGATTGCTTGTGGTAGTTTGAGGCACATTGGTTGCAAGCACGTTTGAAGATGATGCCCAAGTCGGTCTAGGATAGGTACGCCTTGTGTGCCTTGCTCCACCACATTGGGTGCAATGTGTTGGTTGGGATGACTCTTGAAAATCCATTTCATTTTGAATGCGAGTGGATCTAGGACGACCCTTACTACGCTTTCGTTCTAAGTCTGGAATTAGCTTGGAAAATTCCGTTGTGTTTATGCAAGAGCACCACGATCGTTGATTTTGATGATAACAAAATGCTTAGTATTTAACATTTGCATTTGAGTTTAAGTTTCAGGAATAATGCAAATGGAATCAAGTGTGAAGGAGCTCAAGCTCATATCCATGGCGGATTGGAGGAGCTTGATGGAGGTATAGAAGAGATGGAGCTTTGCGTGGAGCGAAAGTGTGAAGAAGAAAAATAGGATAGATGTCCTTTTATCATTGTTTTTATACTCTATTTATTTACTCTTTTACTTTTCTTAGATTCATTATTAACGAACCCAAAGAGTAATACCTGTAGTCCTAAGAACACTTACATTACCTTAGAATACTTAGACATTCTTAGATAATCTTAGAAGACACTTAGGCTTCAGATAACCTGACCAGACGTCCAATCTGGACTTCAGATGTCTGATATTGGACTTTAAGACGTTTGACCTTCTATCCAGACGTCTAAACACTTAGGTTGAAAATACATGGTTTGTGACCATATTTTCAGACGACTAGCCCATAGTCCAGACACCTTCTGGATGTCTTACAAGATGTCTGATGACTTTACCAGACGTCCAATTAGAGGATCGTTGGCCTATTAAGAGAATATCTTCGAAGATTGGCTTATGATTTCATTATTAGTATTTCCAAACGTCCATAGAGCCTACCAGATGTTCGATAAATAGACGTTAGCTTATATTTGACTTGAATCTACTTTTGTCAGATGATTACAGCCGTTAGCCTCTAGGGAAATTCATTCTCGCAGAGAATCCTCTTTCTAGACGTCCAGACCTTATGACAGACACCCAGTGTTTGACCCTTAAGATCTATAACCCTGTTTGGATCTAGTTAAAACTGGAACGAACTCCCTTGTTATTAGACGTTCAATTTTAGTGCCAGACATCTTATAATGGCATTTTAGACGCCCGCTTAGATCCCTGTTTATATCCAATAGAATCAGGAACTCTGACCCTTTAGTGTAGACGTCTAAAATTTGCATTAGACGTCTAACCAGAACATTAGACGTTTGATAATTTTGTCAGAGTCATTATGACCCTGGTTTCGGCCTGATTTGCCTTGGATTTGATTTCAACAGCTATAAGCCCTCTCCAAGACCTTCTTAAACATTCTTAGGACCTCTATAAATAGGAGAGGACCCTTCCTAAGCAACACACACCTAGAGAAATTACTTCCACTCATATTGTGTCCAAGAGAAGAAAGATATAATGTAGAAGTGATCTTGCTCTCCAAGTCTTAGTCTACAAATCCGAGAGCACTGTCTTCACTGCACACCTGCTCTCTTGCCTTCACATATTCGAGAGTGTCTTCGTGTCTTGCGTGGTTCACGCACACTAACTTCCATCTCAGGGAAGTACCATTTTCCTATAGAAGCTAGATTTCATATCTATTTTCTTTGTGGCTCTATAGGATTGCTGTAACTTATTTTTGGTTGGGTATTTGCTTTGCGAATTCCCATTTTCATTGTGGGACAAAATACTCCTCGTGAAGAGGAGATGTTTGAGGTACGCTACCCTCAGTTAAAAGTAGCGTGGTTGTAAGATGTTGAACACCATCGTTTAAGTAGTTTGGTTAGTAGATTTAATCTACTAGAGAGATTGGGAAATCCTAAACTGAGAGGTTTAGGTGGTGGTTTTTACTCGAGTTTGGATTTCCACCTAAAAATCCTATGTTATTTGTGATTGTTGATTTATATTTCGCATAATTTGTTTATCACGCTCGATCTCATCCCCTTCGTCAGAATCTACACGGTGTCCAAGTCCATGCTTGCTTGTCGAGAATAGGATAAAACCTTCCACTATAACATTGAAATTGCTGCTCCCATGTATACCAATGTGGCATGAACACATCACAACTCAAGTTTCTATGTGCAAGTGTAGCCAAAGCATGTGAACATGGAATCCTCCAAGTTTGTCATTTTCCACAACTACATGTATTTGTGGTTACATTAACTGATATAGTTTTCCCACCTTTCATGCCATATGCTGTAGGTCACTCCCTAGTTACGACTTCAGACTATAATTCAGGGCTCCAATGGTACATTTCCGTAGAATGACTATGAGCAACTGTTTTCCAACTTTGGAGTTTTTTGCCAGCCCATGTTGTGTAAACTTCATATCTACCCAATCCCGCTTCCGCATTAGCTCAACGATCTCGAAAGTAAGTCATACAATTGTGGAATGTCTTCTTCACCAAAGCTGTAACTAGCAAAGCACTCGCATCTTTTAATACTGCATTGTAGCTTTCAACTATGTTAGTTGTGAAATTGTACTAGAGGGGGATGAATAGTGAATTTAAAAAATAATTGCAAGATGAAATACAATTACAGAAAAAGAGGTACAATATTTTTTAGGTGGAAACCCAAATCAGGTGAAAGCCATCACCTAAGTCAATCCCTTGTCTTAGGATTTTTGATCACAAAGTGATCAATCCACTAACCACACTACTTTAATGAGGGTAGTGTACCTCAAATACAAATCCCACCTCCGATTCCGAAACGGTGGTTTCTCCTTTCACAATGAAGAGATGGGGATCCGATAGGTTGGATACCCAACTACAACAATCAAGTAAAATGAAAAGTAAAATGCACCCTATAGAGCACACCAAAATATGAATAATTTGCTTATCTACTAAGGGTGAAGAAAAGTCCCTGAAGATGAAAATATGTAGTACAGTAAGAGTGTTGGCTTGCCCCAAATAGAGTAATTGCACAACACAAGGGCAAAGAAAGTAATGAGTAAGTGAGCAAGTGATAATCTAAGTGAATTATTTCTCAAGAGGTGCATTTTGCCTAAGAGGGGTTATGGTGTATTTATAGGTAAGTTTAGAACCTTCAAGAAGGCTTAGGAGAGGGCTCCTAGCCGTTGGAGGCAAGTCCCAAGAGATTGGGACAAAATCAAACTCAAATCAGGATAATTATGATTCTGACATCAGTATTAGACGTCTTATAAGACGTTTGACTACAGTTATAGACGCCTGATTTTATGGGTCAAACTAACTATTTTCATTGGATCGAAATAGGGTTCTAGGTGGATGTTTGATATGCTATTATAAGACATCTGGTACTAAAATTGGACGTCTACTTATAGGAGGGTTTGTTTCTATTTTGATTAGATCCAAACAGGGTTTTAGATTTTAAGCATCGGACGTTAGTGTGGTCGTCTATCCAATGGCGTAAACGTCTGGAAAGAGATTAATTTCTTGCTTAGGGAATCAAAAAAGCAAGATTTGCTTTCTGATAAATCTTTGCAGAGGAAGCGGCTAACGGTCCATTATTGGACATCTGGAGACATGTCTAGACGTCTAAAAGTGTATTTAGCCATTAGGATTGAAGAATAATGAAGGAAATATTAAGCAGAGTCTAATGGTTAGCTTAAAAGACGTCTGAGGTCTGTAGCAGACGTCTGTATAAGCCTATGGACGTCTAATTGAAGGTTATATCGACTGGAGCCTAAATGTTCAAAATGTAAAGGCAAGACTATAGGAAATTGGACGTCTGTAATCATGATCAGACGTCTTAAAGTTGAATATCAGACGTCTGACATGTGTGTTGGACGTCTGATATGTGTTTTGTGTTAGATTTTTGTTTCTAATCTTTCTTAAGTGTAGAGAGGCTAAGTTAGCTATATGTATTTTATCTTTGGGGGCTCTTTACAATATCTCTAGACTCAATAAAAAGAAGATTACAACCTTTTGAATACGTACATAAAAATGCCTAAGACTTATAACAAGATGCGTCTTCACACTCCTAATCATTTGTCTTGAAAAATTCACGAGACCTACAATTATGTCATGACAGAGAAAAATATGCTATTTCTATGTTTTATTTCTTTTGCTTTATTTTGTAAAATCGTTAAAATATTATTTTATAAGGGTTGAACTAACAAGTTGTCATATACCCCCATCTATATCCACCATCAAATGAAAGTGTCCACATGTCTATCATGATTGAATGCCTCTCAAACCAGCTTGGAGCATCTTCTTTTACTTGCCTTAAATTTTTCATGCAAGCATTAAACTTTATAGGATCTGCTATAAGGGAAGTTTTTTGCACAAGTTTCTTCATATATAAATTCTTGTAAACATCATTGAAATTGCCAGACACATGACGTGAACATAATCTCCAATATCCAAATGGTGGAAGCAACCCTACTTTTATCTTTCCCATTGCTGCTTTTATTCCTGTACGTCTATCTGAGATGATGCATATCGGCCCTGATCTTTCTCGGATGAAGCACCTGACATGTGACAGAAACCATGTCCTTGTCTCTTCTCGTTCCTCTTCTACAAGAGTAAATGCCAATGGGACAATATGATTGCTTATATTGTCCCACGTTGTTAGCAATCAACAACTTATGCTTATATTTGCCATATAGGTGTGTGCTATCAATGTCAATTACTGGTCTACACTGTTTGAATGCCTCCATCAATGGCTCGAAAGCCCAGAATGCTTTTACAAATATCATTCTCCCGACTCGAGTAGGTCTCATGCCCTACTCAAAGTCAATCTCAGTCGCAGGATTTGTTTCTTTTATCACATGAAGCAAACGTATCATGTCGTTATACGACTCATCTTAATCACCATATGCAATTTCAATTACTTTCCTTTTTACATCCTAAACCTTCCTCTGGCTAATTTTTTTGTTAAATTCGATGTCAACAGAAGTTTTCAATTCTCACCTTAACAGTTGCAGATTGTTGAACGTATTTGAGGAATCGCGTCATGAAATTACAATCCAACTGTCGGTGGTCTAAACTTGTAATTGGGTTATGATAACTGTGCGGTCCATCGATCACACCAACAACAAATTTTCTGTCAAATTTCCACAAGTGTCCATGAAGTCTTCATTTACAACCCTTCTCCTTATGGCTGCATTCAACTGCCCAAACTTTTCTATCATACTCGCGAATGGAGAAGTTATACTTCTGTCTTAAATGGAAATCTTTCATTGCAAGTATCAAATCTTCCTTTCTACTAAAGGTCTTTCCGACGTAGAATTGTTCACCAAGTCTAATGTCAGGCACACTTTCCTCCCATGTTATATATCCAAACCCAACTGCAATATTGTAGAAACTGTCATCCATTGCATGTTCTGCATTCCATCTATCGTATGGGATGGAGGAGCATGTGACATATCATTGGGTTCATCACCATGGTTGTCATCATCGCCATCTGAGGGGATGTCATTGACGACACCATGATCATTTCAAAAATTTGAGTCATTCTCCTCAGGCGAAGGATGCACAATCGGATTAGTCAATGGGGGATGAATAACTGGAGGCCTAAATGTAGACTGCACCGTGGGAGTACTCAAAGTAAGTTGCACAAGTGGAGAACTCAACGTTGGTTGCACTACTGGAGTACTCACTGCATGGACAACAATTGGAGTACTCACTACATGTTGCATAATAAGAGTACTAACTCCAACCTGCACAACTGGACTTCTTAATGTATCCTGCGCATCTAAACTAATCACTGGATGATGTACAATTTTGTTTTGGCATTCCCGACTGGAATATGTTGCAATTCATGGATTTTTACAAAAAATTCTAGGAAGTATTTCATCCCCATGGTGTACACGGTGCCTAGAAGGGAATAGACATCATCATCGTGTGTAATCAGTGAAGCTATATATCTTACTAGCTTGCGCACTTCAATTCTTTTAATAACTGAAAATCTATGCACTATTTCAATCTCATGTGTTAAAGGATCAACCTGTAGCTTCCTCATTATCTTAAATTTCTCAAAGTCCCCCTCATCTTTAAAAATCTTAACATTCTTGCAAAATGATTTATCATATCTAGCTCCATCTTCTTTGTTAATAATATTCTCATGTGCATACAACATATACAAAAAACTACGAGCCATTTGACCTAACCTAAGTGTTCTCGTAATTAGGTTAGCAAATTCGTACACCTAATATCCCCTTTACTACCTAAGTAAAGAAATAAGTTCTCGAAATTCACTTCCATTACCTTCCTCACGAGTGTATGCAATGAGTCGTAACGACGGAGTCAGGCCAACCACCGCTGGCAAGGAAGGAGGAGGCAGTCGTAGCTATGGCTCTTGCTTCTTGACCTCAGCTGCAAGGGAGGAGGTGATGACGAACATGACGATGCAGTAATGGCATCGACGGTGGAACATGACGATGCAGCAGCATCGCTGATGGACGGCGAGGATGCAATAGTGTTGTCGACGATGGACGATGACGATGCAACACCAATGGTGGCGATAGAGCAACAGCATGAGCGCTCCTTTCATCGTGACAGTAGGGTTTGGAGAGTGGGGAGGAGGGGAGGAGGGTGCGCGATGAGGTTTAAAGGCAAATCTTGTCTTCAAGACACGACTTTAACGTCAATGACCAAGTCATGTCTTTAAGACACGACTTAGTTGAGAATAGCCCCACCAAGGGGAGCCTTCGAATGTGGTCTAATATCTAGGGTTAAGTCGTGTCTTGAAGACGCGACTTCACCATTTACAGGAAAGTCGTGTCTTGAAGACACGACTTGCCTTTAAACGGACAAGTTGTCTTAAAGACATGACTTTATAATGATATAAATTTTTAACAACTATAATTAGCAAATTAAATTTTTTAATGACCCGTACGATTTTTTTTTTTCTGAAGGAGGTGGCCATCAGTTTCTTGCAAGCTTACGGCCTAAGTACTTATCTGTACAAGCTCAAATGTTAATGATGATAGATTTACCCACTCTGGAGGAGGCTTACTATCATATGAGTCACCTTGGGGTACCCTTGACCGTTGAGGTAATTGATTCTCAGACATCTGCACTGGCAATGAATTATAGCAGAGGTTGAGGTAGCCCTTCTATAAGAGGATGTGGTTGTGATCGCACTTCACAAGGAAGAGGTCAACCATCTTGCACATATTGTGGCAAAATTGGTCACAGTGAATAATCTTGCTAGACAAAGCCTGAGAGACCCCTTCTACTTATAAAGCAATTGTTGCAGATCCTTCTATATAAATGGTAACGGTTGCATGTGCTAAGTATGATGATCTTCTGCAGCGAGTATCTCAGATGTTAACTACACCACCTACTAACTCTCAGCCCAACACTATTGCATTTGCTAGCCCACTAATTACACCGGTTGCAATGTCTGCCCAGTCTTCTAGTTGTGACTCTAATTGGTTAGTAGACTTTGAAGCTTCCCAACACCTGTGTGATGACCAAGTTTCGTTTCCCACTATCATTAGATTTGTTCCACCAGGGCATACAATTCAGGTGGTTAATGGTTGACATTCACCAATTACTGACCAGGGGGATTCCACCTTACCCTAAACATGAGATTGACAAATGTTTTCTTGGTTCCTGATTTTTTTATTAGTGCACTTTTTGTTAGTAGGATAACAAATAACAAAGAAACTTAATTGCAAAGTTATATTTAATATTTTCTCGTGTGTTTCTTGGGGGCATTCTGACAAGGAAGACGATTGGTGGAGGCCATGAAAAAAGGGGAGTGTATCAGCTAGTGTAGTCTCCTTATGCCAATTACGTTGACCTTAACGAGTCACCTATGGCACCTTCACTTGGGTCATCTTCCATTAGCCAAACTCAAGCAAATGATTCCCCATTGTTTGCCAGTGGTTAGAGTTAATTGTGAAGCATGTCAACTTGGGAAGTATTGTCGAAGCTCTTATTTATCCAATTAAGAGTCTTAGGTTGAAGTCATCATTTGAATTACTTCATATGGATGTCTAGGGTCCTATTCGTATTGTTGATAAATTGGAACAGTATTGGTATTTTGGTTGTTATTGATGACTTTTCCCATTTGTCGTGGGTCTTCTTGAAGTTCAAGTCTGATATTGGTCTTATTGTCAAAAATTTCATCGTGGAAATAAAGAGTTAGTTTTATGCCAATGTGAAAATATTCATTCTGATAATGCTTTAGGCCTAGTTTGGTAAGGGAAACAACCCATCAAAATAGGGGTTAACCTTGTTTGGTGGGAAGGATATTTTGACCCAGGTTAAGAGGACTTAACCTGGGATAAGTTATTTTGGGGTTGATGTAGAATAAGCTATTTTCGTGGGTCATCTCATGTATTTTCGCATGTTAACCCAAAAACTTTCCAAATAGTCACAGGTTAACCCACTAAGATAACCTTTATGACTTCCAAACAAAAATGAAGGATAACCCACCTGCAGAAAAGTTATCTCATGAAATCTATCTCTTTATCCAAACTAGCCCTTAGAGTTCTGCACCCAATTTTTGCGCAGCTTTTACTTTCTTAGGGCATTATCCATTAAATGACTTGCCCTTACACTTCTGAGTAGAGCAATGTTGCTGAACGCAAGCACCAACATATCTTAGATGTTTCCAAGTACATGCTTATTTGCCATAGTGTTCCATACTTCTACTAAGGAGATGCTATGCTGACCGCTTGCTATCTTATTAATATGATGCCCTCTTCGCCTAATGAGCAAGTTCCAATTCAAATTTGGTATCCTAATGCAGATTTATTTGTTGTCCCACCATGGCTCTTTGGTTGTATTTCTGTTGTCCATGTGCCGAGTGTGGGTAGAGACAAGTTGGCATCGCAAGTTGTAAAGTGTCTTTCTTGGCTATTATAAAAGTTAGAAGGGTTTAGTGCTACAAGCCCATTCATTGCCATCACTATGTCAGTGTTGATATCACCTTTCATATGTTTGTTCCCTGTTTCTCTACTGTTGAGTCTAGAGTTAAGCAGATGATGGCTAATGTTCCTCTGCCTATTCCTCATAGAGCCTTGGAAGACATTCCTATGTCTGTTCCTAACAGTGCTACTATTCCTTCTCATAATGACCAATTCAGGTTCAAGTCACATATCTCCCCCTTCTAAGTCAACGCCACATATCTCCCCTTAAGTGAGCAATGAGCATATGCCCATTGATAATATAGTTCTTGATGATGTACTGATACATGTGGATGTCCAATCAGATGATGGGAAACTACTAGTTACAATGAATCTTGACCTTCTCATTGCATTGAAGAAGGCACTATGTCGTACGAAGCACCCTATATCAAAGCATGTGTATTTGGTGTGTTTGGCCTTATTAGCTGTGGCTATTCGTACTTCACATCAGAAAGTTCTTCGAGATCCTAAGTAGCGACAAGTAATGAAGGAGATGTCTACCTTGATTTCCAAAGGAACTTGGGATCCTCGGGTTCACTTGCATGATGATACTACATTCCAGTTGACACACGACAGTTTTGAGGACTTGGTAGCAAGTTGTTATACTTGATTATTACACGCCCAAATATCTACTTTGTTGGAAAACTTGGTCAATTTATGGATAGGCCAACAAAATTACATTACGATGTAGCTATGATGGTCCTCAAGTATCTTAAATCATCACCTGGAAGGAGACTCTTGTTCACCAAGGACTCATTAGATATCATTTCATGTACATATGCAAATTGTGTAGGTTGCCTCAAGGATAGAAAGTCTACCATCGATTTTTTAACTTATCTTGCTAGGAATCATGTAACTTGGTGCAGCAATAAGCTGGTAGTGGTTGCATGGTCTACTGTTGAATCAAAGTATCATGCTATGGCATAAGTTACTACTGAGATTATTGGAAGAAAATGAAATTACTTATTGCACAAACCCTAGCCTCCTTATATATAGAGGCTAAGGGGCAAATTAAAGGGGAAGTCCATAAGGAAATAAGATAAAGGAAAAAATACCTTAAAATAACAAAACATATCTAACAAAGAGGGTGTGGATTCATTTTATTCTTGTAGATCCACACATTCAAGTACCCCTAGTTATGCAAGCTCGATCATGCCCCAAGTGAGATCATCATCACCAAACACAAGATCATCACTTGCATTTTTCTCATCTTCCTCCATTCTCCCTGATAGCTATTCATTTGAATCATCAATTTCTTGGAGGGAAATGGGATCAAGATAATCCCTATCTTCATATCGATTCCTTAAAGCTTCGTTGTACTTAACAAACACAAGATCATTCAACTTTTATTGTGCTAATGGATTTCTTTTCTTTGAGTGAACCTATATAGATTTCCAAAATAAAAGGATTAATATAAAATTACTTAATAAAATTAATGCAATGCATATTATGAATTGATTTGTAACTTACATTTTTAAATACACTCTAATTCCTTTCGCATCCCGAGGCACTACAAGTAAGACCTAGCACCTTTAGTGCTAATTTTGCTAAGTTAGGTGTGGACCCACCAAAGAGATTCCACCACTCCACTGTAAAAAGATAACAAGTTATATAATATTAATAAACAACTGGAAATGGAAAGTTACTATAAAAAATTTATACCACTTGACTGCCTGAGGCAATGGTCTTTCTTTGTCTAATAGCCATAGGTGTTCCAAAGAGTCCTTGTGCATTTCTATAAATGGAAATTTCTCGTGTTATTTTGTCTTGCACACTCTCATCAGGCTTCAATTTTGCCAAGACATTGTAGAATCCATTCATAACCTCTGAATCAAAATTAAGATTCTGATTTTCATAAGAAAATTTAGGATTGAGGTAATATCTTGCATGTAGAGGCCAAGGTTTGAAATATTGCGATATATTGGAGATATATCGCCGATATTTCGCTATTGATGGGGTTGGGTGGTATCGATACCCCCGAAGTATTTTTTTCTCGGATATCGGCGATATTGCCGATATGGGGAGATATCGCCCAGATATCGGGTGATATATCGGGTGATACATCGTGATATAAGAGCCATTTTGGTAGTGGGTTTGAAATTTGAATGGGAGGTCTGTGAGCTGGAGGTTTGCTGCGTGTGGGAGCTACTGACGAGAGGGAGACACGTAAAAAATCTCGACATTGCTTTTTAATTCAACTATTTTGTAATTCTACTAATAGCATTAGACTTAAAAGGAAATCGACAACAAGCACTCTCCAGTCGTACTGTGAGGTGCATCTTGTACCTTTCCCTGACCTATAATGAGCGAATGCCTCACATTAGCAACTATTATGGTTCTGCAAATGGAACTAGTTTTACCTAACGAACTGTCTGGCATCATCAAATCTATATCGAGAAGCACTTGAGTTAACAACCAATCAGTGGCTCACACACACACCCGCACACGCACGCGCACACACACGTAAAAAAATCATACTTTCATGATATATTATTCATAAAAATGTTAACCTTTAAATTTTATGATATTTTGTGATATTTTATCTTTCTGAACGATTTCCCTAAAATTCATCGACATCAGGATATATCTTTGATATATTCTTTTTTTGACTTGTCGATATGATATCAATATCAATATTTAGAACCGTGGTAGAGGCCTATAAAGCTGGTAATCCCATCTCTTATCAATGATGTCGCAAATAGGTTCAAACTTTTCAGCATTATTGTTGAAAGCCTTCATGACAGCTTCCTTAGCTCTCTCCATTGCTTCGTATATGTATCCCATTGCAGGCCTCTTCTTTGAGTCAACAAGACGAAGCACTCTCACAAGAGACGTAGCCTTGAGAATGTATACAACCTTATTCCAAAATGAAGGCATCGTGATGATTGTAGCCACCTTTTTTCCCTTCTTTTCTTTTGCATTTTTAGAAGTGATCCACTTATCTGAAGTGAACATCTTTAAATTTATCTTTTGTCTATGAATGCTCTGTAAGGTGAGGAAAGATATAGCAAATCTTGTAATTGCAGGTCTCAACAACTCCCTACTTGTGAATTGCCTCATTAAATTTAAGATTGAAGGATGCATGTATATGTAACTACTCAGTTGCATTGCATGCTTGAGTGTCCTTTTTACATTCTCTAACTTCCCAAAATCTTCCAACATCAGATCGATGCAGTGTGTAGCACAAGAAGTCCAATAAACTTGAGGATATTTAGCCTCCAGTAATTTGCCTATGGAAAAGGAAAATGATATTTTTCATATTTTACAATGCTTACATTAGTAAAGAAAATATGTATGTTAAAATAAATAAAGATTTATTACCAGCAAAAACATAATTCGATGTGTTGTCACTGATGACTTGGATCACATATTCCTCCCCGACGTAATCGATCATGCCACTTATCAGCTCGCAAAGCTTCTCCCTTATCTTTATGTAGGAAAAGGCATCAATGGACTTCAAGAAAGCAGTTCTCATGGGAGAATTGACGAGAAAATTTATAAGTGTTCTGCTTTTTCTATCTATCCAACCATTTGTTATCAATGTGCATCCATATTTCTTCCAAACATCATGATGTTCAGTGATGAAATCCTGAGTCTCATTCACATGATATCTCAATAGAGAAACTCTCACTTCATGGTAAGAAGAGGCTTCAATCTAGGGCCAAAACGACCAATTGCCTCAATCATTATCTCAAATCAGATATCTTTAGCAGCATTGAATGCGATGTTGTTACGGTACACCTATTTTACAATGATCCGTACAACTGTATCTCTTCCCTCCTTGAAAACCTTAGAAATTGTAGTTTGTTTTGTCAACAATCTCATTTTTTGTTCCCAAACCACCTTCTCAGGATCAACCTTCGTAAACTTTTCTATTGATCCATGAAACTTCTTCATTAGAGGAAGTCCACCACTTCCACTTCCATCAGCACCCATCATGATTTGAGCCTTCTTTGCATGTGACTGTGTAGGATTTTCTACTATTCTTTTAGTTATGAATCTATCCATAGGTCATCGTAAGACATTCACTTCTACTATTTCATCTCCATCATCATCATCGTTAAGCGGCTCATCGTAGACAAAATCTTTCATGAACCTTTCTTTTTTTTCCTTTTTAGATTGTCGATATTCTCTCAACTCTCTCACATGTTGTGGAGCTTTTGGACATTATTGTTGTGTTCTTATCACCACCAATAATATGTCCATTAGCTCTATAAATCTCTCCTTTTACCATCCTACCACAGAAAGTACACTTTGAATCATTAGTCTTTTTTGGGTCTTCCAATGTGATACTTTAACATGGGTGCTTCCTCCTTGTTTCAGCCATCTATATAATTCAAAATACATGTAAAGTTGCAAACACTGATCTAACATCATGTAAGTTAAAAATAAACATAATAAATAGTATATATACATATATATATATATATATATATATATATATATATAGTAATATAACATTGTAACAGTATATATATGTACTTATACATACTTATATATATACATAATTATGATGTTATTACATACATATACAATGTTATTACATACATATATATTACATAACAATAAATGTATATACTTTGTACGTAATACCTTTATGTTATTACATACTATATAGTATATATATGTTTGGTACCTAGGGTACTGTACCATATATATATACATACTATATATATATATATATACAATGCTTAATTACTAATGTTATATACATAGTTATATAACATATATATATAATAGAATATAACATATAGATAACAGCATATATATGTTTAGGTTTACCCTTATGTTTATTACTGATACAGTATATATATAACAGTATATAACACACACATATATATATAAACAAAAAGCTTCTTTTGTTCAGGCCAACAACGGATGTCGAAGGCAAGGCTTCGTTCGTTCCCAGCTTCATCACCAAAACGAAGAAGCTCAAGTCGATGACACTCAGGCGATGCATGTTCAGGAGATACTTGGGCTATCAAGGTCGAGGAGGTGGTGCAGATGGCAAGTGGCGATGCTCAGGCGACGATGGTGGTCAAAGAAGCCCGAGCTGCTCTGCTACTCCAGCGATAATGGCGTGAGGGTTGGCGTGGAGATGAGAAAACTCCTCACACACGTAAATAGGAGTCTCATATGGAATGTGAGAGGTCGTTGAGGGCAAGATTGGTATGTTGGTTTGTTGCTTTTCAAAAAAGAAAACCTTTTCGAATGATCTAAGGTTTAGGCGATGAGGCACCGCCCGAGGTGAGGTGTGTCGCCTGATCGAAGGTCATCGCCTGGGTCTTCATCAAGGTGAGAAGTCCCTATAGTGCCTCACTTGAGGCACTTGCCTCGACAGCGCTAATTCCAGGAACTTTTCTCGTTAACATTAGACGTCTAATCTTGTTTTCAAATGTTTTATATGACTGTTGTAGCCATTTGACCTTTTGACACAAGAAACTCTGCACAATATCCAATCCAACATTTTTATTAGACATCCAATATACCCTGATAAGACATCTGATCAATTTTCTAGACGTCTAATTATATTATTAGATGCAATGATTGCTCTACTCTTAATGGGATTCCAGCCATATTTTCTTGGATTTGTTTCCAGCGGCCAAGAAGCCTCTTCCAAGCCTTCTTGAACCTTCCTAACTCATCTATAAATAGCTTAGAGCCTCTTTTTTGCAATGACATCCAAGAGATAATACTTCCACCATTATACTCTTTGTAAGGAAATTAAAAGAGAGAAAAATAGTCATTGCTCTCCAAGCCTTGTTTTAGACATCAGAGAGCATTGATTCACTGCGCAACCATGCCATTACACTTCTATTTCAGGGAAGATTCTTAAAGCTATAGCTTAGTTCAATTTAGATTTTTGGGCTTTATAGCTCTTGTTTAGTTGTCGTTATTGGATATTCACATTGCAAATTCTCGTCTTTTCGTGAGACAAATTTCTTTTCGTGAGGAAGAAGGATTTGAGGTACATTACCCTTAGTCCAAAGTAGTGTTGTATTGAGGTTGTACCACACTTGTTTTAAGTGGCACACAACGAATTTGATTTACACGGTAGATTGGAAAATCCTAAATTAGAGTGACTTAGGTGGAGGTTTTTACCCTTAGGATTTTTATCTACAAATTTGTTGTCTCTTGTGGTAAATGCTTTTGTAGGATTTAGTTTTGATTTCACAATTACCCATCATTTTATATTTACCTCGTTGCTCAACCCCCTTTAGTGAAAATTACATTTAGTTTATTTTTTTAGATTTTTGTAAAGCCTTTCTTTGTAAAACTAAATCGTAAAATCGACTTAGAGATAAATAAGTTTTAACACTTCATATTTGCTTTAATATTCATTGCTTCCAAAATCCCACTATTAAAATTGCATCCTTCAAAATTTCATGTTAAAAGTTAATGTAAAAAGGTCATATTAAGTGTAGATCAGTAAAAGAAAATTAGGATTGAAAGACTTAAAATTGGACTTGAAAAATCCATTAAAATAGGAAAATTAAGTTTTTGCATTGATATAAATTTTCATATATCTATACAAGTAGGTCACAGTCTATACTTGACCTCAAAACACGAGTATAGGTTGTAACACATTTGTACGTGTACAAAATTTTTGTACATGTACAAGTCAACCATAGTTCGTAAACCATGAGCAAGTGTACACAAATTTGTACCAATACATGTTGGTTACAAGTTTTGATTAAGTTTGAATAAAACCAAAAATTATTAGCATGATGTATCAGTACATCCTATTTTACACATGACCATTATGACAAATCTAATTTTTATTTTTGGGCTTACCTAAGATTAGATTTCTTCCTAAACTACTTGACTATATTTCAAATTTCGTCTATTGAAAATATATAAGATATGGCCTATTATCACTTGTTTACACTGCACATAGAAAAATCCATTACAACAATCGAGCCTTTTCCTACACTAGGTGGGGTCGACTATATGTATTCTTTATCTACACAGATCAATTTTGAGCCATTTCAGGATTGAAATTAAAGTAATTGAGGTCATACTTAATAGTTTCCTTCCAATATTTGTTTGATCTTCCTCGCCCTCTCTTAGTAGGTTTAGCCTCCAACTTCTTATCTCTTCTAACTGGAGTATTTAGTGGTATTCTTTGCAAATGTCCAAATCACCTTAGGTGTCTCATTTTATCCTTTATTGGTGTCACTGATGTACACACATCTAATTGGGCAAAAATGCCTATTTATATATGTTCTTAGTGTCATAGAAGAATCATGCATTATAAATATTGTATCATGCATCATCATGCATTTAGATTAATTTGTACAAATTGTACAATAATTCGCCTCTATTGTGGCCAAGGGATAGGGCGACATCATTTTGAGGTCTTGGATTGAGGATTCAATCGTATGAATCTGATTAGGGTGACGATTGGAGTCTAACACCTCCGAGATTGCCACGATCGGACTTCCGTAGCATTAGATGCAATCCGAAGAAAATCAGAGGTCAAGGGGCAAGGTGGTGAAAATTCGAACCTCAGATGAAGAATCCGACTGCACGGATGGGTTCGAATCGACGATCGCAGCCCGACGGTGTGAGAATTGGTCCATTCCAACATCTGTGAAACTATCTACAAGCATTGGAAGATGGACGGCCAGGATGGCTCATGGTTGTCCTCTCGCCACCATTCAGGAATCAAATCCCACTACGACGCCACCCCACTTCGTCCTCCGTCCTCCAACGTCGTTATCCCTTGTCCAGCATCTTACCATCCTCTTTCGGGCACTTTGTCAATGTGTCTCGTCCTTCAAGTGGCCATCGAGGAGTATTTTCTCATCCCTATCTTTTTATTGCTTTCTAGTGTAGTTTTCATTTTTGCAAGTAGTAATGAACATATAGTTATGAAATATTTGTTCTCTTTTCTCTGAATTATTCTTTCTTTTCTATTATTTATTCTTTAAGCAGAATAGCTAGCGTAGATTAATTTCAACCAGTGTACTCTGCATTATAAAAATAAACGTGGATTTTAAATCAGACCTTCGCCTCCTGTGTTCGACCCGGGACTCACCAGAGTTTCGGTAAAATTTATTTGATAGTGGATTTTTACGCACTGTAACGACGGGTTTCTAGCTTAATCCTTTTCGCATACAAAATCTCGCTAATCATTTTGTACGCTGATGAAGATCTAATGGTGGTGGATTAACAACCTTAATAAAGAACGAGAACAGCGGTGACTTGTGGGAATGCTTTAGGCGGCTGGGATGGTGCTATCCTGGCCGTCCATCTTCCAATGCTTGTAGACGGTGCCATAAATGTCGGATTGGATCGATTCTCACGTTATCAAGCTGCGATCGTCGATCTGAATCCATTCGTACAGTCAGATTCTTCATCTGAGGTTCGGATTTCACCACCTTGTCCCTTGACCTATAATCTTCCTCGGACTGCATCTGATGCTACGGAGGTTCGATCGAGGCGATCTTGGAGGTGTTAGACTCCGATTGTCGTCCTGATCAGATCCGTATGGTTGGATCTTCAATCCGATGCCTTGAAATGATGTTGCCCTATCTCCTGGCCACAATAAGAGGCGAATTATTATATAATCTGTATAAATTAATCTAAATACATGATGACGCATGATATGCAATATTTATAATGCATGATACTTCTATGAGACTAAGAGCATGCATAAATAAACATTTTAGGCTAATTAGATGTGTGCACATCACACCCCCATGCTTATCTTTTGCTAGTCCCTAGCTAAACTACATGCGATTTATAGAAGAATTAGGATCCAATTGTGACAACCTGAGTCCCGCCAACTGATGAAACTCGTGTCACTGTGCTAACAACTGGCACAACTTGCCCATAAGATCGCAGTTATCCAACACAATCATAAAATACAAACATAGCCAATAAATAGTTCATATTGTAAAATTTAAAGGAACACAAATTGAATACTAACCGGAAGATTTACCGTAGTATATAAGTTCAAGGAGATGTATAACGGAAATCTCCTTGCGAGCTGCCAAGTACACCTGAGTACGGAACCCAAAAATACGTCAGTAAAAACTGAATAGAGTAGAAATAACAGTAGAGTGCAACAATAACTAAGCACAAGAGAAAATTGGTACTATCGCTTTAATTAATATATTTATTAGACATCTCGTTATTTGATTATGTTTCGTATATTGGAAGCCCAGTTTATTACGGTTCATAAATTATCAATCGGCGTCTCAGGGCACGAGACGATTTTATGTGACTTCCTACAGCACAAGATCGGTATAAGCCACCCTCTTGGCCAAGATCACTTATTGCCATCGAGTCACTGCTCCATCACTCTGGGGTCATTGTGGAAAGGGGTGGTGGCTATATTGTATGGTGTGAACATGTACATGTGTTATATACCTTGAGTCACAGACAACTAGTGACTCACCCACCGGTCGAAAGAATTACTCCAAACCTCAAGCCCTGCGAATCTGATATCCCAGTTGGCCGTTAAGCCTAACCAAAGAGTCGTAGGGGGGCTAGCAACTCCCTAAACCTGCCCCTGAAATCGATCTGAAAAGACTTAAAGCGACAGTCGAAAATCGGGCAAGTAGCAAGGCTAAAGATTAGTTATCTATTCCTTTTATTTTTCTTGACATATCCATTGTACTGATTGTTTAAATCATTTCCAGATAGCCGTAACTTTCATTTTCATCCATTCTAACTATCCTTAATAATTTCGCATTATTAATTTCAGAACTAACCAATATTCACATTATCCTCCAACTTATTCATTTTTAGAAAATTTTTAATTTTTGATCGTGGATTCAATCAAATCATTATTTAACCATTCTGATGATGATAGTTTTATTAAAAAATAGAGTTCTTTTTGTACATGCAATGATAAGCCATAACTAACAAGCTTAAACACTTTATGATTCATTTATTTGATGAACTTGTCAAATAATTAGTCAACTCCTTTTAATTCGGTAGTTAACTATATTACTTGGGTTATTCATATTCCAAGTCAATAACTTGAATTTTATCATTAATATTTAATATTATAGTACCCAAAGCAATAAGACTTATGTAAATGGGTTCGATCCCAGCAAGAGGTAAGAACGTACACTAAACAGTGCAATATGCGAATAAATTCACTATATAGATACATTGTACTGAAAAAGAGAAACTACTCTACCTAATGTCATTGGAGGGCCACGGTGACTTTGAACCATGCGCATCAAGTATTTCTCTTTCGCTATTCCAAGAGCCCGTCTATTTGTACGTACTTTTGAGCTAGATCGTCAAGATTTGTGAGGAATAGAAATGTCAAGTTTCATTGAAAATTTTCACGAAAGAAACTATTCCCGAAATCGAATTTAGAAACCTACTTTCGTGTAGTTCGTGAAGAGACGATTCCAACGAGTCATGAAATGCGAGAAACAGACGTTTGACCCCCTAACGAATCAAAACACGAACCTACCTTAAAACGGGAATCTCGCATGCGTCTCGAGAATCAGAGTAGAAACTGTCCGATCCGACCGTACGAATGTGTCCAGCATGCTCGAGAACCCTAAGATCAACTCCTGGTCACCTAATTCCGATCTCGAAGACCCTCGATCTACGCAAAACAAATTTGATCGTCGAATCTCACCCAAGACCATAAATCCCTTCACAGGGACTGGTCCGCAATAATTGAAACTCTGATTTTTAAAAATGTAATTTTCCTATCTCTTCAACGTACCTTCTGTTACGACCTGATTCTCGAATCCCTACGAGACACGAGAATCGAATAGACTCGACTGATCCCAAGATCCAATCGTCCAACGAGAAAGTAACCAAAGGAGCAGTAAAATAAATCACATTCATCATGCATATAACTAACAGTAACAAAAGTACAGCAGTAAAGAAAAGAACTACTACAGTACACACCACCACAATAGTAGAGAATTAAACAGGTGTATAAAAATGATGCTTACAATAAAAGAGTACAATTGTAACAGAAAATATTTACTACAATAGAAGAAACGGTACAGTAGGTACAACATAAGTAATACTACTGGGCTCTACTAGGCCCAGCACCCTCTGCAGCCGTAGGCTTTGGCTGCTCAACACCTGGTCTTGAAAAGGGTGACAAAGGTGACACGGCAACGAAATGCTGAGTAGAGTGGCAACCAACTAGCTAAGAAAAATAGTAAAAGTGGACAAATAGCTGTTGTTTTTAGCTTCTTTCTTTATTCCTTTATTTACTTGTTCTCGAATTATTTCTCAGATCTTTCTCTTGATCTCGAATGTTTCTCGTGGGAATGATCTTGATTGCAGTCTTTTCCGAAAAGTAGAAGTAGCACGTGGTTCTCTCCTGGCCAGGAGAGTCCCCTGTGGTGGTCCTACCTTCAGTCAACCACCCCAAGGTCACTGACAGACGTAACGGTGACTACGGTACGCGCAATAAACACACGGGTAGCTACCCGCATTGGCACGCGGTCAGTCATTTCCGTTAACGGGTGCGCCCCAAAGCACAGCACGGAACCATTATAGGGCAGAGCCCTCTCAATAACAGGGGTCCAGCCCCTCCACAGTAACCAAACATGGGTCTTGCCCTTCCATAGTCCACGCACCCTCGCCTGACTACCCTGGTTTGCCCAGTGGGCCTAACAAGTCGGTGTAGGGAGGCTAGTAGAACCCCAGGGCTCGTGAGGTGGCTAATGCTCTCCTTACACTAGTAGCTCTCCCCGGTACTGTGCAGGCGAGGGCCAAAAGTCGGTACAAAGTGGCCAGACCTAACCCCGGGTCCCTGGGGTGGCTAGCTCCGCTCTGCACTAAACAGGGGGCAGTCGCTTTCCTTGGTACTCCGTACGCAAGGGTCAGCTCACTTCCCCAATTTCATTCCATTCACCTCTCAGGAGCTCTACTCTTAATTCCCCGTAGGGTTCATGCTCGTATTTCTTTAACCAAGCCAATTTAGGTTTCATCATCTCAGCTTTATTTTCATATAGCCCATGTTCTCAACAGTTAATATCCATTCATATACAAGCAACTGTTATCAAACTACAGGCAATTATCATTATTCTATCCACTTTTCCAAGACTGTAATTCATGCATTCACGACATTCGTTTCAGTGTTTCTGTACTTAGGATTCATGCCACACCCTAGGATCTATCATTCAATCTAGTTTTCCAGTCCTAGGGATCTATCATTCAATCTAGTTTTCCAATCCTAGGATTCATGCCATACCCTAGGATCTATCAATTATCTCAAGGATCCATTAATGTTGGTAAACAACCAAGGAAAGCCACTCTACCCGCAAAATCGAGAGTATTGGGGGCATGATTGGTAGGTCCACATGCCTCCGCAACCCCCGGATCCGCAACAGAACGAGGTCCTAACATAAGGAACTACTCAGAATAGGATATAAGTACTTTAAACAAGTAGAGGAACAATTTCTGAGAAGAACGAAATTTCAAACGCGGGAATCGGACTTCGAACGAATCCTAAACGGGTCAAAAACGACAATACTGTCCTAAATCAGACGTCTGGAACATCTTCCAGACGTCTTAAACGATGGTTCAGATCATACCTCACTTCTGCGCTGTTCTTCAGACATCCAGGATCCCGCTGAATCGTCTGGACTTAGTTCCAGACGTCCAACTGTCACTCTGGACGTTTGGAGACTCTCTGTCGTCTGGTGCTGTGCCCAGACATCTGATCTGCTTGGGAGGGCGTGTCCCTATGCCTTCCCGAACGAACCCTGCATGCGTAGGCAATCGATCTCACACGGCAAAGAGGTAGAACCTTCGGCGGAATGACCTGCATGGCCGTACCCACGAAAGGAAGAAGAAAAGAAATATTGTACCTTTCAGACATCTGGATCTCACTCCAAACGTCTGATTCTGGGAAAATTTCCCAGAATCAGGACCTCCTCACCCTCCGCCTGCTGCGCCGCGCTCGCCTGTTGCCTGAGTTGCAGGAGCACCGAAGCAACTTCCCCAGCACCGCACTCCTGCTGCGCGCCCGTCGGCCGGCCCTGGCTGCTCCGGCGAGCTCGCCCTCTCTTCCTCACGCGCTCCGCCTCTTCTCCCTCTCGCTGCACCTCCCCGCACGCACCCGGCAGCATTTGCTGCCCTCACTCTCACGCTAATTGGAAGGAGGAGACGGTGGAGTGGGGGTGAGGGAGAGGGGAGGGAGTATTTGAAGGCGTCGGGGGGGGGGGGGGGGGGAGAGAGAAGAAAAGAAGATGCCTGCAAGTCGGCGGGCGCAGTCTGCGTGCACACACGCGCAGACTCGCAATCGTACGCTGCAAAAATTAATTTCCAGACGTCTGGACCGACTCGCAGACGTCTTAAAAGACGTTTGATGTCGTGGGTCTTAACACCATCCCCCGTTTCTTCTTTCTTCTCGCAACGCAGATGCATGGAGAACCCATGCACGCATGTCCTTGCCGGTGCTTCGCCCCTTGATGGCCTTGCCGAACCCTTGTCGACCATCCGTTGGCCGTCTACCTCCCTAGGCGACCTCCCTCTTTTCTCCTTCTCGATCTCCTCCACATGTCTACCTTGCACGATGCAATCACCGCTACCACCGATCCTCCTCACTGTCGGACCTCCGTCGGTGATCTACCGGCCACATCGGCCACTGTCGGCGCCCCACCGATGCTCTGGGGACTTTCCTCCTCTCCTCACGTTGTCTTCTTCTTCAGGTTCTTTGGTGTTGCACACATGCAAGGGGTGCAACCACCTTCTTGTCAGTGCGACGCCAGCCACGGTCGCTGCTGTTGCCCCGGCCAACCGCTGCCGACGTTCGTCGAACCTCCAATGACCACCGGAGACCCTCCTTCGGCTACCTCTCTCGCTCCTCTCCCTTCTCTTTCCTTTCTCCCTGATCTCTCTGTCTCTCTTTCTCGTTCTCTCTTCCTCTCCCCCCCTCTCTCTCTCTCTTAATCTCTCTTTCTCCCTTCCGTTCTATCTCTTTCTTTTTCTCTTGATCTCTATTTCTCTCTTGATTTCTCTTGTTCGGTCCCCTCTCCCTTTCTCTCACTCTCATTCTTGTGCGTGAAGGGAAGTATTCGTGGTTTAGGTTTTATATAAGGTTGGAGAATGCGGTGGGAGGGGGCTTAAGGAGTAGGTTTAGAAATTAAATAGCTAGAAAATGGATTTAATGTAGCAAACAAATAAAAAATATATATATCATTACTTATAACTACGAGTAATCTTGTAATTAACTCAAATGAACCTCGATTTTGGCAAAACACGTATCCTCGGAATCGTTACGAGATGAGGAATTTAACAAAATTCGTGGATTTTCAAATGAAGGTCATTTGCAAAATGCGATCCCTAAGATAGATCACACGTGAGTTTGCTTCCAGTTTACACGTTTTGCACACCCAAGGTTCGATTGTCACACAGAACATATTATAGAAATCATCGTGACACTAGAAAGTTAATAGTACTTTCAGATCGTCGATCCGAGGTCTAAATTGCAAAAAGGAAAAATACACGGGTTTGCAATCTAATTATGTATTTTAAATTCATGCAGGCTCCGATTTGCATACAAAAAATGTTGACGGGTTGTCTTAACACGCTTAGTCTAAAATGACTCAAAAATCTAGGTTCGGGTCTTTACTCCAATTATTTGGGCAACTGTTATTTCTCAACACTAAGAAATTTCTATTAAAGACTTGAATTAGAGAAACTCAACAGGCTTGGGTGTGCCAAAATGCAGATCGCCCCAAGCTCTCGTCTTATTCAAAAGCAAATATATTCTTTTCTAATTTTTTTTGGATGTTTGAATTTAGAGTTTTGGGACAGCTTTCTATGGCTACCCAATCAATCCAAGACTCGAAAAGAACTTTTAAGTTTTAAGCATCTTAATGTGAAAAGTAATAAACTCACTAAGCGGCAATTAGAACGGATTTCAGGTTTCTACGAACCCTAGGTGACCCTAATGAAGAAATTCTGCCTAAAGGTGTATATGTCCGGCTGATAGCTTTCTCCCTACCTTTATTTTTATGGGGTCAACACAATAGTGAACCCAGTGTATATCTCCCCAGCTTATTCTATACCGCTTCTTCCTAAGTGTTTGGAATTAAGCATGCATTTCGTGAGCTGAGTTATAAACATCCAGCCAATGGGGTGTCAACCATATTCGTGCGGTGAAGTGTGATTTATTTTTTTCTCCTTTTCTATTTCTCGTCATATATATATATATATTGAATATTTTCCTCTTTTTTAAGTAGGTGGTTCCCTTATTTAAGATTTATCTAAAGGTAACAGAAAGAGAATGGTCGTGTGGTTAGATTCTGGACAACCGGCCAATGGGGTGTCAAACTTACGGCAACTTGCTAGTCATACCTCCCTAGAAAGTTCATTAACTATCCAATTTCTGTTAAAACTGTCAAAAAATTAGTCAGTGCAAATAGTGTAAATGCTTTAAACTTAAAGCCTCCTCAAATCAGAGGGCGGGTTTATAAGTCTTATACTTATCACCCCAATTTATTTATTCAATTAGAAATGTATTTATGAATAGTGAGGACTCAAGAAAGAAATCCACATTTTAGTGGATACTCAGGCTGATTAAGCCCGAAGGCCTAAAGGGTCTAAGTGTCCAGGTTCTATCGTATCATTCCCTAAAGTTGAAAAACTCCTACTGCCTAAGTTCTCTTTTCCTAATTTTTTTTTATATAGAGAATAAAAAGAATATACGGAGCTAACAAAATAATTCAGAGATGAATATATCCAACCCCCATGCCTATATAATGCAATGTCCTCGTATTAAAAACATGAAACAGAGCGGAGTAGAGAAGAAAACACATGAATTTTGTGATTACCTGGTCAACGTCGAGATGAAAATAGACTGTATACATGCTAAGTTTAGTGCCTTCAGTTGGCACACTATACAAACAAAAAAGAAATAAAGAATTCACAAATGCAAATCATCAGAAGAAAAAGATCGATCCCAGGATCGTAAGGATGTGTCCATAGATGTGAACCAGATTGTGTTATAAACCCATACCCCAGGGTTGAGTGTATCTAAGGTTTTGGATTGCAATTATCTAGAATCAGAGATCATTGTGCAAGCGGGCTCAGGCCTGCGGTTTAGTGGTATGCAACCCAAGTCTGAAATATCGGACAATAGGTTGATCTAAATCAATGGGCTCATTTGTCCAGTTAACAGTTGCTCAAAAAGATAATCCATTATTGTGCACTTGGATTTCATATCCACAAAAAGGTCATAAGGGTCTTGGTAAAAAGTTGATAATTTCACGCATGTAGGAACCCTTAGATTAAGAATTCTATTTCCTCCGGAATTGGCTTCCCAAATTGTCATTTCTTGTCTCCTATCCTCCAAAATCAGAGTTTTCGGGACCTCACAAGTGTTATTAACCCCATATAAAGTATCCAAGTTCATGATTTGTGGTTGAATCAAAATTGACTTTGGTTTGGTGATCTCAAAGATAGAATATCATTATGCTCAACGGGGTATGTGTGAGGACTAGGGTTATTACCTGAATCATCCATTAACTCGGGATTTGAATTCTCTATGTCAACCCCAGTAAGATCACAATATTCAATTATCGACCTATCAAATGATTCAGCATACTCCTAGTGTCTGTATATCTCACTAAAATTATTTTCTCCAAACTCGAATGAGACTTCACATAAAGATTCTTCACCTTCAGAATCAAAGAATTCTGAATCCACATTTGTCTTAAAATCTTCTATGATTTCTTTGTCCATGGAGACATTTTTTTTTTCATGCCCCGGTGTTGGGATCTTGGGTGAAAGAATTAGTGTATCCTCAATTTGTTGCTCCAGACCAATTTGGTTATCCTAGGTCTTGTAAAATGTATCCCCCTATAGGTGCCTAAGCGAGTTTTAACATGGGCTCTCCTAAAGAGGGTTCGCCTTGAGAATCATCCCAAGATTGGATTAGAGGAATCACAAATTTCATCCTCAACCTTGATAATTTCCCAAGTAAAAGCTCACCTGGGTCTTTATCTTTGACATTTTAGATCTAATCCAATAAATATTTGTTAAGATCATCAGTCATTTGAATCAGAGGCTCCAATTCTTCAGTGCAGGGTGTTGGCTGGACTTCTAAAGATCGTATGGTATTCTTTAAGTTAGCCAACACCCTATCTTGGACCTGGTTCACTTGAACCAAATGGTTTTATTTAGGGTTGGGTGGGTTTGGTTTTAATTCATATGAGTCAAAAAATTGAGGTTCCTAGGACCCTTCCTAGTAATAGGTCGTTTCTGGTTGCTCATAAAGGGGTGGTGACCCATATGCTGTGTAATCTTGGGGAGGGTATGGATTCTAAGCATCATATCTTTCTTTATTGTAGATCGTATTAGGTTATCCGTAGGAGGGCGATGATGTATAATCGATGTAGCTCGGAGAAAGATAAACATCAAAATCATGATGTCCAGGGTTGGACCCTGAACATTGAGGTCCAGAATTATATTTCCAATCAGGATCATCCAAACTAGTAGATGGGTGGTTGGCAGTCAGGTCGGGATAATAATCACCTTGAGGATAAGTGGTAGCAGGAGGGTAGGAATGGAAATGTGGGTGTGGTGTGGAAGAATACTTGGTGAAACAGGAGGAAAAATAGAGGAGAGAAAGGCGTATTGTAGTACAATCAAACCAAACTTGTCTTTAAGTGGGTAATCTAAAGACCTACAGACTCTTAGAGCTCATCTTGAGATGAAAGAAATGATTTGGTCTACTTCTATCTGGTCATTCCAATCAGTTGAGGAAGGGATTGGGGAGAAGGTTCTTGCCTTGCCTTTTGCCTCAGGTTCCTTTAATATCCCCCAATCGCGGTTGTTTGACACTACTCCCCTAGTTAGACATCAGATGGACCAGTAGAAGCAAATTAATCACAAATAATCTTGATCTGAGCCCCGAAGGCCGAGTCAAATCCTTAAGGCCAATGCCTACTTTATTTTAATTAAGCTTAGGTTTGATTGTGTTCTGAAATGTGATGGGCCCTTTAGATAAGTTGTGCCCTTAAAGATCAATTTCGATGTGTGCGTGCACAACCAATGATTTTAAAGCAAGATTATTTTTGGATGCAGTGATTTTAGGGTTTGAATCTTGCTTAGTAATTTTTAGGATTCAAATTTCAGGTATATTTAGATAAGGTTTTGTGAGGCACATCAAGTTTTGCAAGCACTAGTGAAGATATATTCCTTTATAAATAAAAAATAATGTGGTGTGCATGGTTCAGCCCTAAAAATCGAATCCTATGGGGCAAGCTACTGATGAATCACTTTAATTTTAAGTGATACGATCAAAACAACTCAATCAATTAGCTTCTTGCATCACTTGATTAAGGCACCCAAACAATTTTAGCCTAATTTATTTCTAATCACTTATTTGTATAAGTCGTGCAGGTGTACCGGGTTAGGTTGGATTCCTGGTTAAGTGATTGAATCATATCAAAGTGAGGTGCTTTGGGTGTGCGTGTAGGTGTATAAGGTGTGTAAATTTCAATTAATTCCACAAATATATATATATATATATATATAAGGTAAGGTGGGTGAAGGTGGCAAACAAACAATACAATCTACTTTAGGGTTTATATAAGCTCTTAGGTTGATTTATGTTTGTGTTATTAGGTGGTGGAATGGAATCTAGGGTGTGGGAGGTGAGGTATGCTTACAAATCCTTCAACTACGCTTTGCTTCAATCTATCGCTTTTACTAGCTTCGAGAGAGTATCTGCAATTACAATAAAAATGGAGATAAGGTAAGCGATAAGTAAGGCGGAAAACACGGGAAATCGAAGAGCGTTGTCTCTCTAGCAATGACACCAAAATGATTAGCAAGATTTTGTATGCGAAAAGGATTGAGTTAGAAACCTGTTGTTGCAGTGCGTAAAAATCTGCTATTAAATAAATTTTACTGAAACTCTGGTGAGTCCTGGATCGAACATGAGGAGACGAATGTTTGATTTAAAGTCTACGTTTATTTTTATAAAGTAGAGTAGTTGAAATTAATCTATGCTAGTTATTCTACGTAAAAAATAAATATAGAAAAGAGAATAATGCGGAGAAAAGGAGAGTGAACAAATATTTCATAACCATATATTCATTACAACTACTTGCAAAAATGAAAACTACACTAGGAAGTAGTAAAAATATAGGGATGAGAAAATCCTCCTCAACGACCGCTTGGAGGATGAGTCGTGTTGACGGAGCACCTGAAAGAGGGTGGTGAGATGTTGGACGAGGGAAAATGGTGGACGGAGCAGGGCGGCGTCACAGTGAGATCCGATTCTCGAATGATGGCAAGAGGACAACCATGGGTGCTCCACGAAAGGGGATGAGAAAATGGAAAATTATTTTACTCTAGCTCTAGTGGAACATCCTAAGTATGAGACCAGCTCTGAGAGCTTTGGAGGAGGTGAGAAGAGAAGAGAATGTGTAGGAGGGGTAAGCCTTTTATAGGTGTAGATTTGGGGGCAAAAGAGGTATTTTAAGTCTTTAGTATTAAGTATAGGGTTTTTAGTGACGGATGCGTGCGTCACTGTAGCTGCACGTCGCTGAAGACGCACTCAACGTGAGCCGCTTATCTCCGATCTAAGCGCTCAGAAGTAGCCGCGTCACCACCCTTTCATCTTTAAGCATTGAGGGCTTGGATTAATCCCAACCATCCGATCAAGATCAGATTGTTGAAATCGCATGCACGCCGCTTTAGCTTCATTCGTTGAAGGGCTTCGATTGATATCAGCTGTCTGATCGCACAATAGGACGGCTTAAAAGTCGCGAGAACGCTTACTCTCCACCACACACGCAGTGCCTACGTACGATGGCGCATCATTGCACGCATTTAACGTGCTCGCCCATCCGAAGTGCCATGTTGCCGCTCCGTAGCCACTGGATCGTGATTGTGCAGCTAAATTTCACTGCGCCTTCTCTTCAGCGAATTGGAAAGGCGCTCAGCGGATTGATGTACGTCTCTGCATTGCTAATGCCTTTGTGGACCGTTGTGCCAAGATGCTGGATTGTCATGAAAACCACCTCTCATGCTTGCACCTCAACCGTTGGATGAAGATCCAACGGTGGTGGATTAATGACGTTGATGAAGAACGAGAGTAGCGGTGACTTGTGGGAATGCTTACGGCAGTTGGGATAGCGCCATATGGTGCCATTCTGGCCATCCATCTTCAAATGCTTGTAGATGGTGTCACAGATGTTGGATTGGACTGATTCTCACGTCGTTGGGCTGCAATCGTCAGTCCGAACCCATATGTGTGGTCGGATTCTTCATCTGATGTTCGGATTTTCACAACCTTGCCCCTTGACTTCTAATCTTCCTCGAACTGCATTTGATGCTACGGAGGTCCGATCGAGGTGATTTTAGAGTCATTAGACTCCGATCATCGCCTTGATCAGATCCTTATAGTTGGATTTTCAATCTGAGGCCCCAAAATGATGTCGCCCTATCCTCTGGCCATAATAAGAGGCGAATTACTATATAATTTGTACAAATTAATCTAAATGCATGATGATGCATGTTATGCAATATTTATAATGCATGATGCTTTTATGACACTAGAAACATGCATAAATAAATATTTTAGGCCAATTAAATTTATGCACATCAGTCGCCCTAACATTTTCTTGAATAATCTCATTTGAAATACGATCCTTATTTGACCACACATCCATCTTAACATCATTTCTACCACAGACATCTTTTGCACATACATATAGTTGACAGCCCAACATTCAGAATCATATAGAATGGTTGGTCTTAGTGCAGCTCGATAGTACTTTCCTTTAACTTTTAAAGGAACTCTCTTGTCACAAAGAACGTTAAATGCAACCCTCCATTTCAACCACCCTGCATTTAGTTTGTGTAACATCTCTATCAATTCCACTATCTTGTTGAAAAATGGATCTGAAGTACTTAAAAACATCTTTCCTCAGAATGCACTCTTCTCTAATTTTTACATTTATGCCTTCATTGTTCCCTCTAATACTAAACTTGCATTCCATATATTCAGTCTTTGTCCTGCTTAGGCGTAGTCCTTTAGCTTCAAGGGCTTCTCTCCAAAGCTCAAGTTTTCTGTTCACTTTGTCTCTTATCTCATCAACTAACACAATGCCATCAGCAAAAAGCATATACCATGGCACCTCAGCTTGGATATGTTTCGTCAATTCATCCATTGCCAAGGTAAAGACATAAGCGTGTAAAGTTGATCCTTGAGGCAGACCAATGATAATATCAAAGTAGTCCATCAAATCAACTTTAGTCCTTACACAAGCTGCAGCTCCATAGTACATATCCTTTATGAGGTTGACAATGTTGTAAAAGTCGGTAGTTGGTATTCATTCAGTCAGGTCACTGATTAAGGAGTATACGGTATGCGGGGGAGTCGTCAGAGAGTACTCGGTCGAGAATTATATATATATATATATCAAGAAGTAAAATATATCATTGCATAAAAGTAAACATATTCAAGTTTAAGACTATAAAATAAGTTATAAAGTACAAACAATATCAAATTCATTACAAATTTAATAATTAAACCAATGTATAAACTATTACAAATACATTACCAATGACAGAGCAACATAAACTAAGAATTAATATATGTTTGAATCAAATACATGACAATATATGCTTCAGCGATAGAAGGTTTTTGCTTGGTCGAAGAAGGGTCTCAGGTGAAAATAAATAATTTTAGGAGAGTGGTCGGGGGAGGGGGTCAAGTGGGGTTTTATTTGACCTAAAAAAAATATACATACATACCTATTTTTCCCTCTATGCAAAAATCGACCTACTACTCAGTCGACTACATTGACTACTCGACCGAGTAGTCGATGTTACCGACTATAGGCCCAACTATGGGTTATTCAGTTGATAGGGCACCGCACAGGATTACTCAGTCGATTACTCGGCCGAATAGGCTGATTTTTACAACACTAAAGGTTGATATATAAAACTAGTACCTGTCTTTTCTCCAAAATTCTCCATAATCTCTTTAGATAAATTCATAGGCCTTCTCCAAATAAATCCTTCTTGACTTTATAGGTCTCCATCATACGTCTCATGAGATGTATTGCCTCAATAGTAGATTGGCCTAGCGTAAAGTCAAATTGATTTTTAGTTACTACAGAGACTTGCCTCACCATTCTTTCAATTATTCTTTTTCAAAGTTTCATCATATGGCTCATCAATTAATACCTCTATAGTTGGAATAATTTTGTATCTCCCTTGTTCTTGTATAGAGGTATCACAAAACTTTTCCTCCATTCCTTTGGCGTCTTCTTGCCTCTCCAAACGTTATTAAATAATTTTGTAAGTCAAGTTATACCCCTCTCTCCCATCACTCTCCAAATGTCTATAGGAAAACCATCAGGCCCAACAACCCTCCCACTTTTTATCTTCTCCAAAGCCTCCACTATTTGTTTCTTTTGTATCCTTCGATAGCTTGCTTGATTCACATAATCTTCTGAGTTGGCTAACTCTCCTAAGATATTATTCTTTTGTTTTTCATTATAAAGCTTATGAAAATATATTTTCCATCGTCTTTATATCCTCACTAGCTATAAGCACCCTTCATTTTTGATGCACCTTACATGTGTAAGGTCCTTTGCTTTCCGCTCTCTTACTTTAGCCAACTTGAAGATATCTTTTTCACCTACTTTAGAATCAAGTTTCTTATAAAAATACTCTCAAGCTTTTGCTTTTGCTTTTGCTTCACTAACTATTTTCTTTGGTTCTTTCTTTGCTCTTTTGTAATTTTCCATGTTTTCATCGGTTTTATCTTGATATAAGATTTTAAGTAAGCTCTTTTAATTTTAAGCTTCTCCTGTACTTCCTCACTTAACTACCAAGCCTCCTTTTGTCCTATAACTCCTTTAGACACGTTTAACACCTCCTTTGCCACATTCCCAATACAGTTTGCCATATTTAACCACAATTCATCAGCACTTTCATTAAGATCCTAAATCTTTTGTTGCATCATCTTCTCTTTGAATCTCTTTTGCTTTCTCAAGATTCCATCATTTAATTATCAAATTCTTAAACATCAATTTTCTCTTCTTTACCTTCATATGAACATCCAACACCGAAAGTCGATGTTGAAAAATCCATTGTGTTAAAAAAAAACCTTGATACTTTTTTGAGCTTGTGGTAACATTGTCTAAATTTATTATCAAAGGGAGGCTCAAGAACACTTGTATGTTGATTTACATCTTGTACTTCATTTGCATTTTTTTTGTGCTAAGTACTTCTTAGCTAGCACTTAGTTCTTAGTCAATTGAAAAAAGTTCCATTCTATCCAACAAATGGGTCGAGAGAAGAGAGTGGCGACGGGGAGAAGCCTAGCGACGGGGAGACTGACGACTGGGAGACTGACGAATAGGGTGGGGAGAGAAGGCCCTGGTTGGACGGTGGTGAGCAGGAAGTCGCGGAAGGGAGCGGAGCCGGTGAGGTGCTTCAAATGCCTCGGGAAGGGGCATGTGGCAGCGGTTTGCAGGGACCCGATACGGTGCTTACGTTGTGGCGATCTGGGCATCGGAGGTCGAGTTGCGGGCTCCGAGGATCGGGTGGAGTGGTCTCTTCGAAGCGGGAGGGGACACCTCCGCCCCGCCGGAGGGGACGCCCCTCGTGGAGGTGGAGGCGCCGTGGTCGGAGGAGTCTGGAGCGTTGAATGGGAGGCTTGCGTCGGCATTGGTAGCGGTGGTCTTGGAGGGGGAGGCGGACGTGGGAGCTCTAAGAAGGGCGGTCACCGCTTTCTTGGGGGCTGGCTGGGGACCTTTTGGGGTGGCCTCCCTCGAAGGTGGGCGGTTGGTGCTATTGGGGCTTGGTCGGGAGGAGCTGCGGTGGCTGGTCTTCAAGGTGCTGCAGTGTGGCCGAGGAGTGGTGCGGTATCGATGGCCGGTAAGGTCGAATGGCGCTCTGGCAGAGAGACCGCCGACTGGCGCAAGGCGGAAGGTGCTAGTAGAGGGGGTCCCCCTCTTCCTCCGCACGGTGGAGGTGGTGGCGACGGTGGTTGCCTCGTTTGCGAGGTTGCGGGGTTGCGAAGGCCTGGGCCTGAAGTCGGCCGATCTGTTGCGCATCGAAGCCTAGGTGGAGATGAGGTTGGTGCTCAGGTGGGGGAGCTCCTCCTGGCGGATCCGCATCTCGTGGGGATTTGAGAGCCCTAGGTCTTTCGCTGAGGCGGTGGTTGGCGGAGCGGTGGCGACGCTTGGAGGCGGTAGTGGCGGGCCGGCGGTGGAGGGACAAGCTGCTTTTGGGAAGGCCGAGGGTCGCGGCGTGGATTGCAGCGAGGATCGTGCAGCTGTTACGATTCTCGTGGCGCAATCAGCGGCAGATGAAGGGGCGGGGATGCGAGAGGCCGGTGCGGATTCTGCGGAGGGTTCGAAGGTGGAGTTGCGGTGCTGAAGCTGAGCAACCTCGCGGATTGCGGATACGACTGTGGCGCTGTGGTGACCCCGGGTTATGTGGGTGGCGCTCGTGGCGGACCTAGGTCGGGCAGGCGTGACCCGATTACAGGAGGTGAGGGCTTGGGAGCTGATGTTGGTTCGGGTCTCCCCATGCGCTCAGATCCGCGACCCCGGTGTTCTGAAGATGGAGGGAGGGGAGCTGTTGCTGGAGGGTCACGACGCACCGTGGCCAGATCGGACCAGGTGGTGGGGTGCGGTGCGGTCGGTTGGCAAGGTGGGGCGAGAGTGGCGACGGGAGAGAAGCTTGTCTGGCTCACAGCGGCTCATCTACAGGCTGTGATGGTTCTACCGTAGGGGGCAAGCTTTGAAGGTTTCGACTGGGAGCACTGTTGGGGAAAGCCGGCGTCGGACACAGGTGGAGCTGGGTGTCGCCCCATTCTTCGGAGGAGAAGTGTAGCCTATGGCGGCCTTGGCTGGGGACGATGACGGGGCGATGTCTGTTCCGGGGTTCTCTGTGGTGGTGGAGGGGCGGCGAGCAGTGGGAGCTGGTGGTGACGCTGGAGGTTTGGAGGATGTGGCGGAGATGCGGAGGGCTGGTGTGGTGACTGGGCGGCCTGTGGGGGAGGTCCTGACGTTGGGGGACAGGCAGGTGCTAGCTGTAGATGGTGTGGAGGATGCGGGGCGAGGAGGGTCGGAGGGTGGCTGTGAGGGGAGCTCGCATGGTCAGCGTTTGTTGATGGACGAGGAGGATGGAGTGGCCGCGGTGATGGGGTTTAGGCGGTTGACGCAAGGAGGTCCCCGAAAGTCTTCATGACCAAGGCCCTGTCGTGGAATGTGAGGGGTCTAAATGACCCATTGAGGCGGGCGGCTCTGCGGGGGTATATTCAGAGATGGGGGCCTGATGTGATCTTTCTCCAGGAAACGAAGTGGGGGAGCTGTGATGGAAGGTTGAGGGAGGTGGGGGAGGAGAATTTGGGGGTTTCTTGGCCTTGGATGCGGATGGAAGTGCAGGGGGAATTGTTGTGGGGTGGAAGGATGATTTCTCCTTGTTGGACTCGTTGGTTGGGTCCCATGTCACTGTCAGACTTCAGAGACGCCGAGATAACACATGTATGCTTCATTCCTCAGTCTATGGCCCAACGGAGGGTCGGAGAAGGCAGGCCTTGTGGGAAGATCTGAGCCAGGTTGTGGCAGCTTTTCAGGGGATACCTTGGTTGGTTGGTGGCGACGTTAATGTCACTCTGCTGGCAGAAGACAGACCAAGTGGCCGTGGGGGATTGAACCAGGGCTCTGAGGCGTTTGCGAACTTTGTGGCGGAACAGGGGCTGGTTGACATGCCACCTTTGTCCTGTCTCTTCACGTGGAGTTCTGGAGGACAGCGATCCCGGATTGATAGATTTCTTGCCTCAACGGCGATGGCGGAGCTGTTCCCGATGGCGAAGGTTAGACCTCTGGAGTGACCATTCTCGGATCACACCCCCTTACTGTAGGTGTCGAACGAGGGATGGAGGCATGGTACATACTTTAAGTTCGACAAGGCGTGGCTCCTGAAAGAGGGTTTCAGGGGGTTGGTGGAGGATCAGTGGAGGTCGATTCATGTGGATGGTTCGGTGGCTGCCAGGTTGGAAGCTAAACTGCGAGATTTGAGATCCTTCTTGAAGATCCGTATCAACCAGATTAGGGAGGAACGTGGGAGGAAGAAAGAGGAGGCTCTTGGTGAGATTGCCCGTCTGGACAGGGCGGAGGATGTTGGTCTCCTTTTAGACGCTGACAGGGGTACAGAGCGAGACAGATTTAGGTGATAAAGGAGGAAGACCGGAAGGTGATGGAGTGGAAGGTGAGGTCTAGGCATAAGTGGCTGAAGGAAGGCGATTCCAACACCCGATTTTTTCATATGGCTGCCTCAGGTAGGAGGAGAAACTGGATTGACAGATTGGTGGTGGATGGGGAGGAGTTTGTGGGAAGAGAGGCGGTGGGAGGGGCAGCTGCGAGGTACTTCAGAGATTTTACTGGGAGAAGAAGGGGGGAAGGTGGAGGTGGTTAGGGTCTGAGGTGCCGCGGATCGGGGAGGCAGAAGCCAGCTTCTTGACGGGCTCGTTTAGGGAGGATGAGGTCCGCGAGGCAGTATGGGTGTTGAACGCAGATGGTTGTCCAGGACCGGATGGCTTTCCGGTTGCCTTCTACAAAGAGTTCTGGCCGGTGGTGAAGGAGGACGTGATGCAAGTTGTGCAAGAATTTAGAGCTGGAAATTTGGGGTTCAATAGGCTGAACAAGTTCTACATGTTCCTGTTGCCGAAGGAGGGCGCTGAGGAGATCCAGGAGTACAGACCGATAGCCCTCTCGAATGCTATCTACCTGGTAGTGGCGAAGCTCCTGGCGAATAGATTGAGGAAGACTCTGGTTGGGATTGTAAACCCGGTGCAGACGGCTTTTGTTCCTGGTAGAAATATTTTGAAAGGTTATGTGTCGGCCTCGGAGATCCTTTCGTCCTGGAAAAGAAATAAGAAGGCCTTCTTGTGGAAGGTCGATTTCAGCAAAGCCTATGACTCGGTCCAGTGGTTGTTTCTTTGGGCGTCCTTGGTGAAGAGGGGTTTCTCGCCGGTGTGGATTGACTGGATGAAGAGATGTGTCACCACGACGTCGTTTTTTGCTCTTATCAATGGAAACCCAGCAGGGGGTTGGATTCAGCCAAAGAGGGGGGTGAGGCAAGGATGTCTGTTGGCCCCGATGCTCTTTGTGATTGCTGTGGATGCTCTTGCAAGGGTAGCTAAGAGGTCGTGTGAGAGGAACTTGATGAGAGGTTTCTCCTTGAGAGATGGGACGAGTATCCCGTTACTTCAATATGCGGATGATATGATCTTCGTTGAAGGTGGGGAAATGGAAGCCAGAAGAATGTGGTTCCTTATCTTCTTGTTTGGTGAGGCGTCGAGACTGCAGATCAACCTAGCTAAATTTGATTTTGTCCCTTTCAACCTGACTGAGGCGAAGGCGAGGGGGTGTAGTTTGGGTCTTGGCACAGAGCAGGTAAAGCTCCCGATTAGATACATGGGTTTACCGTTGACGGATGGCAGGATTCTGGCGAGAGATTGGGCTCCCTGGTGGAGAGGATGGAGGGGAGATTGGAAGGGTGGGCGTCCAGGCTATTGTCAAGGGGTGGAAGGTTGGTCCTGCTCAAGGCGATTCTGTCAGCAATGCCATCGTATTTCACTTCTGTGCTGAAGATGCCTCGACAGGTGGTTGGAAAAATAGAGACTTATGAGGAATTTCTTTTGGTCCAACCAGGAGACGAATGGATCGGGTGCCAGGTTGGTTGCATAGGAGGAGGTCTGCAGACCGTTGGAAGACGGGGGGCTTGGGGTGAGGGACCTGGGGAGGTCTAATGACAGTCTGTTGGCGAAATGGGTGGGAAGCCTGTTAGAAGGTAGGGGGAATTTGGTGGGAAAGGTGTTCAGGACGGCATATGGTGGCCCGGTGCGGTGGGATCTCCTGATGTCTCCGCCAAGGGATGCCTCTCATTTTTTGAAAGGCCTGTCGACGGTGGCCCCTAGGGTGCGGAATTGCTTTGTTCCTGTGATGGGAACATGGGAGATTTTCAGATTTTGGCATGATGATTGGACGGGAAATGGAGTGCTTGCTAGAAGATTTCAGAGGTTGTTTGCCCTGTCCCGGAACAAAACGGCATCTGTGGCTAAGGTTTGGGAAGATGGGTGGTGCCCGCGCTTTGTTGGCAGCTTGTCAGATGTGAGAGCGCATGAGGTTCAGGTTCTGCTTGAAGAGCTAGAGGGGCTGCAACCGACATCTAGTATGGATATGTTTGGTTGGGATGAAGGTGAGTTTTCGGTAGCGGCTGCATGCAGGAGATTGTCCACTAGAAATCCCATGGTGGAGTTGGATCTGGTGAGGGACTGCAGACAAATTTGGAAGGCCGCGTGTCCCCTGAAGGTCAAGATCTTTGCTTGGCTTCTTAGGAGGAGGCTTGTAACCAAGGTTTGGAGGGCGAAGTGGGCTCCTGGAGAAGGTAAGGTCTGCCCTTTGTGTGGAGGTGGTGAGGAGGAGATTGACCACCTTTTTTTCACTTGCCCATTTGTGGTGCAGATTTGGGACAGGATGGGAGGGGGGTGGTGGGAGTGTCGACTGTTCGAAGACTTTTGGCACAGCTTCAGACGCGGAGGTGGTGATGGTGGACAGGTCGTCTTCCGTACAAAGGAGAAAGCCAGACCGTTGGTAGTGCTTTGGGATATTTGGTTGGGCAGGAATGCGGTGGTTTCCAAGGGCCAAAAACCCTATGTGGAGAATTTTGTTGAGTCTATTAATTCCCTGTTTATTCTTTGGGTTGATTCCTTGTGAGTGGGGGACCTTGGGATCTGCCTGTTGTATTGGTGGAGATTGTTGATTCTATTATTTATATATTTGGGTAGTTATCACTCTGGATAACTATCCTTTCCTTTTTCAAAATTACCTCGATTTTTTATTAGTGGATGTTTATTCTCTCGGGTTGAGAGAATCGGATTAAAAATGCCAAGTTGGGAGGGATTTTTATTTGGTGGGATTTTCCTCTGTAAATCTTGCTCCAATTTGCAGCACACTATTCAAACACCCCCACCCCCCTTGCCCCAAGTGTTTGCTTGAGATTCTACAAGTTTTACACTTTCTTGTCAAGATTCTTTTGTTGGAAAGTGACATTTTTGCCAAAAGTTGTCACGTGTAAAGAAGCATATGTATGTGCACTTGCAAATGCATACTAAATGATTATATGTATATGTATATATATATGTCTTTTCTCCTACAGGAAAAAATTTTCCATGTCCCTTGGTATTTAATCAACGCACCCTCTCATTTTTACTTCCTTGAGCATTCTTGTTTATATGACATAGACTAACAACGCCACCACTGTTTTTCATGGTAGAGGAATATGTTTATCCAACGTTGAATTTTTATAATGATGGAGAAAAGAATCCAATCATCTCTACTGATCCCTACTTTCGCATGTCTTTCTATCAATTGTTCATCATAAAAGTGGCATGTTTTGTAAAATAATTTGTACTTACGAATCAACTACAAGGATCATAAATATGGTGCTTGAAACATGTGCACCTACATGTGGTATGCACGTGCGTGGTCATGAATTTGCTTACATGCTTTTGCATTGTTTGTATACAATCATATATGCATATGTATTCTCTTTATATTTAAACATAAAAGGCAGAAATACCAAAGTTACAAAGAAGCCAATCGAACCAAACTTGGTTCTAGTCTGATATCATCACAACAATGAACCAACCTGTGGCCCTATTTGAATGGGAAGTACCAATATCACCACCATAACTGTTATTGAAAGGTATATTTAAGGATCACTTATTAGATTTGATATAATCGAGGAATTATGCATTGCTACAAAGAAACTAATTGCCTCCTTTATGCTGCTCATGGAAAGATTGTGATCAAGAATAAGGTACAGTGGATTTAACCCATCAAGAATTTGGACTCATTTTAATTTAATATAGGAAAATCATGTTTATGCATCGATGTGAATCTAAGAAGTATTTGTTCATAAACTAGGAAAAGGCAAGTTGTAACCAATATTTTTGTTCCTCTACTTTTAGGTGATGCCTCCGCTGTGGTGCAGATTTGATAGTCTGTGGTTTGGTTATCCTGGTATTTTACCGCTTTCACTAACTACATCACCCTTCCTCTGCCCCATGGATCATGTGTTAGAGGTATTTTTATTTCTTAGCTCATATCTGAAGATTACATTCTAGCTGAGCTGGTGATATTTGGGCATGTTACAATGCGATTGTCAACGGATGTGGATAAATTATTGGTAGTGGGAAATTGTTCTCATATGGCTTTTTTTTTTTTTCTGAGGGGGATGTGACATTCCTTTTTGATATGTCACTATTTTGCCTTACATGATCAGAAGAAAAGTGTGACTGCTCAATCACTTAAAGCTAAATGGTTCTGTTTTCTGGTTATGCTTACATAAATATTTCAAGCTACTTTCAGAATTTAGAGCAGCGTGATTCAATTCAGTCCATGATGTAAGTTGGCGCAAATCCTCCCTTTGGACTTTAATAGAAATTCATAAAATGAATTTTAGCCGTGTATATGCTATATGGAAAGGCAAAGGACACTTCTCAAACAAACTTAAAGGCACATAATTACAAGAAGTTACATCAAGGCACACTGTTAGTGGCGAAGAGATATGGTCTAGGTCCTGTTAGGAAAACTAAAGAATGGATTATCGGCAATCAACCAAGGCATATGTCCCCTTATCATAGCAGTTGTTTCTATTGCTTTTGCAATTCTCCATGGATGAAGTAGACCTTCAGTCGGTTTTCAACAAGCATGTTATGATAAACTCAAGACCTAGCATTGGAGGACTTCGGTCATTTCTTGAGAATGCAAAGAACAGAATGGGCACAATGATATAGGCCTCTCTTATGTTAAGGACATTGGGATAGGTATTGGCCCAAATTCTCCAGGGAGAATAATAATGCAAGGAATCATGCCTTCCCAATACAAAGATTTAAACCAATTTGGGATTAAAAGAATATTTAAAGATGGATCTGTATTTAAGATTAGCAATCACCAAAGGGTAATGCTGGATGCCTCATTAAATTGTTCCTTTTCAAACAAAAGCTCACTGAATTGTGTTTAAATATGATTTTCAGTGCTCTGTTCCTGATAAAGCTCAACTTCTGAGAATTTAAAAGTATAAATAGACTTTAAGTTATTATACATGCACGAGTCCATTCTTTGTTCATTTATGTAATGTATCCATGTGATATGATATTTGAGTAATTTCCAAGAGAAGGATTTGGTTGCTATTGAAGCTGTTTCCATTTTTCAATTGGAATTATGATTTCACATTCAATCTGTGAAATTTCAAATTGTTTCTTCTAGCAAGGATCTTGACAACAAGTTACAAAAGACTAAACCAGATTTAGGATTTCAAATATTAAACGACAGTGATAAATGATAATCTGAATTGTCAAGAGTATGCATGAAATATGGTGGTGAGCTCACTGCGTTAGAAAGGAGGGTCTTCATTCTTGTTCAACATGGTGCCCCATCTTTTGTTCATCAACTTTCTCTCGAGAGTTTGGAATTGTGTTTGGATCCACAAATGCAAAACCTCTCCTAAACTCAGGTCGAAACACCTCCATAAACTTAGGAACAGAGATGTGCCAGCAAGAGACAATTTCAGGCATGACTGGGTGAGGGAGGAGATGGAGAAGAAGAGTATAGTGGGAAATTGGAATGGTATTGACCACTAAGATATCATCATGATCTCGATTTCTCTGCAGTGAGTGTTCATTTTAAAGAAAATAAGGTGGGTGGAGAGTAAGAGGGAAGGAATTGTGGTCATTTAAAAATGGACAATGTAGATAAAAAAATAGTTTAGAAGATGGAATTTGTCTAAAGGGTTGACTTGAAAATAGATTAAAACTTGAAGGTGCATTGAACCAAATCAAAGTTCAGGGTAGAAATGCTCTTGCTTCAACCTCAAGGGATATTTATGTCTTCTGTTTATTTCTTTGCTTGTCACTTCTGTGTTCTCTTTTTGACATTCATTCATATGTAATTATCAGCAATATACTATTGAAAGGGTTTTTTTCCCCTAACACCCAGGATTAATTGTTATCAAGGTGATGCATTCTCTTGCACTCCAACAATTGATGGGACAAATCCAAAGTTCAGCGAATAGCCGTATCTAAGGCATCACTGAGAATTTTTTGTTCTTGCCTCAAGGAACAAGGGCATATTCTTTGAAATACAGAAGCGATGGCCTTTGGTGCTCCATTAATGTTGTCCTCTTCTATAACAGAAATATGATGCTGACATTATTTATTAACCACCCTTAATTTGCATAGACTTGCCGGTGGTTCCAAGCCAAGGATTCTAACCCCAATCCCTTTCATGCAGAACTCACTTTATGGTTGATAATTAGGTTGATACACTTTAAATGGTAGTGCACTTTGGCTATTGTTAAATATTGATTTTTGTTTCTGTAAACCTCAATTTTTCATTTAATATCTGAATTGAAATGGTCTTCTAGATTATAAGTAATATTATTTTTGTTTATAGATTCTCATATACGTGAAATTTGTGCAGCCAGAAGCCATGTTAAAAAAACTTTCAGGAGATTTGTTTGGCCCAAGAATAGAATTTAGAGAGTACTCCTTCCTAGAAAATCCTTCACTTCCTAATGAGGTTTGAGGACATCATTTCTGTAAACATCTAAAGCATCTTATTCTCACGCATGGTTCTTGGAATGGAAGCACTCATATGAAAAATTTATTTGTTCAACATTGCAGATTAAGGAGTCTTTGCTACACGTTCAACTTTGTGAAGAGCACTCTGCTGGCTGCAATATGACTGCTCCTGGACTGTTAAGGCTCCCCATGAACAGAGATGAAGATACAGTAATGCTATCTAGTCCAGCTCTTATCACTGTGATATCATCAGCTTGATAATGGCATCTCTTTTTTCTCTGAGAACGTTCTTTCTGGTGACTTGCAATGAACTCATTCTCTGAAATTTCTTCATTTTCTTCAATGAGAATTGATCTTTTAGGACATTTCGGTACACGGAGCAATTGATAATGAGAAACACAGTTCCTTACATTTGATTGCTATGAATCGTACTAATGGAAAATGTAGGAAAGATGTTTCTCATAATTGCATTTGAAGAGAGGACTGGTCCATCTCTATATTGCATTTTTTGTAACTTATTTCAGCATTAAGAATCAAACACTCCCTCGTATAAGGGCAGCTTGAGAGTATGAACTTGGGTTAATTCATCATAAAGTCATAGGAGAATGTGCATCATTTAAAGTTCTTTCTCCCTACTGACTTGTGAATTTTAACCTGCAGTTTGTTAGAATATTTTCATCTTACAAGGATGTCAAGGTCCTAGAATTCTCGTCCATGGTTGGCGCCTTTGAAGGTTTTACTGATAAGGCAAGCTACTTCCTCTTATTTAACGTATTTAATCCTCATGTGGCTTGTAAAATGTTGCCAAATAATGACCTGAAGCATTTTGTCAAATACAGGAAAGGGGAAAAAGATTCAGAAGACGTGTAAGTAGATATACTGGTTTATGGTGTTGCCTGGAGAACGTCACAGATGGCGACGTATTCTATGACATGTTCTGGGATGAGAAACCTGGTTGGAAGCCCCTACCTCCATTGACAAAGGAAGATAACCATCCTACATGGGTGGATTAATCCAAGGAAAAATATTTCTACCGGAGAGTAATATAACCGGAGTCATATCAGTGATAGTGGAGCAGGTGACAACCCAATATGGATACAACAATGAGGTTGCCCAATTTTTCAGCCTTCACCTTTGTTCGGATTACAATTTCATCCTTGAAATGGCATTTCTAATTTTTGTTTAGCTAATTCTGTTGGACTGTGAGCTATAGATGTAGACTAGAAGTATACCGTAAGACAGGCAGGAATTATATGGTTTGATGGATCATTATGTTTGATAATATGCCATAATTTTCATAATAGTAATTCCAGACAGATTAACTGTAAAAGAACAAAGGAAAAGGGGAAAAAGCCAAGTGCAATTTTGCTGAAAGCCTGAAATGGTGAGAGAAGAAGACAACAAAAAACATGCGGTATGAGCAACTAAGAGGAGGCTCGTCTCTGGTATGATGATCGGAAATTCTTGTTTTAACAAGTCCTTTTTGGGTTGCTTTTTTGAACACTCTCTTTGCCCGTGTAGACAATTTACTGGATCGCCAGATTCACCGCTTTTTAAAGGCAGCAACAAATAAAAGGGCTGTCACCCAAACCAAATGAAAAAGAAAAAAACTCAAACCTAATAAGCTAGGACCTAGCCTTACACCTCAACTTGCTGATCTGAACCAAAGCCTAGTCCAAAATTCACACTCCACAACCTTATTGAGCTTGGCACAAGGCCTTGGGCTCGACAAGGTTTACTCAGATAGAGTTTCGTGTTTTTACAGTTGTATGGCCCGTACTACATGTTTATTAATCACAAGTTGTAACAGAATTGATAAAGTCTCTTTAAATACATAGCCCATGATATAGTATTTTTAATTAAAATAATTATGTTGAATATCCCATTGAAAATCCTGAGAACAAATTTCCACTACATGTCTTAAAGGATAAATAAGTTAAAGTATCAATTGTTATGTCAAATAACATCGAGGTCACCGGACAACCTTGTTGTACACCCTTGTAGGTTGAATCCACCTTCCATTGGACCATCCATTAACCAGAACGAAAAAAGATGATGTAGTGATGCATCTCTTCATCAATCATACCCATTAATCTGGAAATTCTCCTCTTTAAGATCTCTCAAAGATAATGCTATGACATTGAATCATAAGCTTTGGAAAAATCAACTTTCCAAAGAAAAGATGGACATCCACTTCTTTTCCATGCTACCGCCATCTCTTCAGCCATTACAAAGGATTCTTCCAGGGATTGTCCCTTAGTAAAAGCTGATCGCGTCAGCGAGATAATCTTAGGTAAGGTATTTCACAACCTGTTTGCCAAGATCTTTGCTACCAAAACATATATCGAGTTAGACAAGGCAATAGGTCTAAATTCGTCTATTTTATCTGCCCTTGGTTTTTTTGGTAACAAGAATAAATAGAAGAAATTTAACCTCTCAAAGCCTTCATTACCCCTAAAAAAATCTCTAGTCATTGCCACCACATCGGGACCTACCACATCCCACAATTCCTTATAAAACACAATTTGTAGACCATTTGGGCCTGGTGAACCTTCTGCCTCTAGATCTTGCAAGGCATTCGTAACCTCCTATTCATCTCCAACTCTCTCAACCTCCAATCCTCCACCGATTTTCTTCTTGTGAAATCATGAAAATAGAAATGGAAAGCATCACATATTTGATTCCTATGGCTAAGAACCTCCTCCCCCACTTTCAGCGTGTTAATCAAGTTGGACCTCCTTCTGGCACTAGCAGACAAGTGGCAAAATCCTATGTTTGCATCTGCCTCTTTTAGCCAAATTTGCCTGGACTTTTGCCTCCAATCCATCTCTTGTTTATGGTCCTCCTCAAAAATCACACTCTGCATCTTCTTTCTTTCAAGGTGGTCCTCTTGAGATAGGGGTGTGATCTTCTCTTTTCTCTTAAAGAGTCAAAATCTTCTGTAACGCCTCATTTGGCCTCTTCTCTCATCGTGATCTCAAATCAGGTTTAAACTCCATCATAAACTCTTTAACTGCCCTTATTCTACATGGCAAAGTACGTGCTGTAGAGCTAGACGCTGGTATAGACTTTTCTCGTGAACCTGCTCCTTAAATATCGGTTCCTTCAACCAAGATTTGTGGAATTTAAAATATGTAGAGAAATTTGCATCTTCTTTACATGTTGTATCAGAGAATTGTCACAAAAAGATTGAGTTTGGAAAAGTCGTCGTCATAGCGTAATTTGCAAGAAAAATTTGTCAACAGATAATTTTAACCGAAACTCAAAAGGAGTCCTGGGTCGAACATAGGGAGGCGGACATTTGATAAAAAATCACGTTTGATTTGTTGTCATGAAGCAAATTAGCTGGTTGAATTGAACCTACACTAGCTATCTACTTAAAGAATAAAGAATAGAAGAGAGAGAATAATACAAATAAACTGAAAATAGAGAGAGAATGAGCAGGTATTTCATAATCATTGAATTAGGTTCGTTACAACTACTCGTTATGACTACTCGTTACACTAAAAAGCAGGAAATCTACACTAGAAAGCAATAAAAGAGAAGGTGGAGAGAAGTTATCCTCCTCGACGGCTGCTTAGAGGACGAGCCGCGTTGACGGAGCATCTAGAAGAACGTGGTGAGATGTGGGATGAAGGAGAACGAAGACGAACGACGGAGGACGAGGCAGGGCGATGTCGCAGCGGGATCCGCTTCCCGAACGATGATGAGAAGATAATCGCGAGCATTCCACGAACGAGGATGAGAAGGTGGAAAAATTCTAATTTAAACTCCAATGGAGCATCCCGGGTTTGGGACAAGCTCTTAGAGCTTTGGAGGGGGTGAGAGAAGAGAGGAAGGGATGAAGGATGTGTGGGGGTTGTAGGGCTATTTATAGGTGAGGTTTGAAGGGGCAAAAATGTCATTTCATCTTAAAACATTAAATGAGGGGGTCTTTAGTGACGGATTTAAGCACCACTAAAGCCATGAACGTGGGTGTAGTGCATGCCCACCCACGCCTTCTCTCCTTCCCCTACGCTCAACGCTCACGCACAAACATTGATCCTCGCGATCGGACGGCTCAAGATTGATCACGCCATCGCCTCATCGCACTTGCCCTCGTGCGATCGGGCGTTAGCATGCATGTCTGATTGCGCGTACGCCTGCTCGCGATTTGAGCATGCCACGTTGACGCCTTCGCCACTGCCTAATCGAGATCTAACCGTCGAATTTGGCAATGCCTTGCGCCTATGCTAAATTGAGGCGTGTGGGGGACTCGAATTCACGATCTCAACCTAGAGACAGCGTTAAGACCGCTGCGCCAGGCCTCGTTTTGAGGCACATTTAAGTTTTGCGGATGAGCTCACTCAGCCATTGGATTTTGATCCAACAGCTGAGATCGTCCACTCGGTTGTGGAGAGAGAGGCAACAACGAGTCTTTAGGCCAGTTTGGGCGGCTGAGATGCCACCACGTGAAGCCATCTTGGCCGTCCATCTTCTCTGAGCTGTAGATGGTGTCACGGATGTCAGATTGGACCAATTTTCTCGCAGTTGGGCTGCGATCGTCGATTCGAACCCATCCGTGCGGTTGGATTTGTCATTTGAAGTATGGATTTACATTACCTGGCACCTTTATCTTAGATCTTTCTCAGACTACATCTAATGCTACGGAAGTTCGATCAAGGTGATCTTGGAGTCGTTGAACTCCAATCGTCGCCTTGATCAGATCCATACGATTGGATCTTCAATCCAAGGGCTAAATATGATATTGCCTTAGTTCCTGACCACAAAAAGGAGAAATTAACCTAAAATTTATACAACCTAATCTAAATGCATGATGATGCATGTTATGCAATATTTATAATATACGATGCAATTATACGCCTAAGAACATGCATAAATAGATGGTTTATGTGATATAAATATGTTTACATCACACCCCTATGCCTATCTTTTTTCTAGTTCCTAGCAAAACTATATGTTATTTTTAAGAGAATGAGAATCAAATTTCTTAGGCAAAAGTTATTTTTCAACTCTTAGGAGTTTTAACTAAAACCTGAACTATAGAGACACAACAGCGCCCGAATGTATGCCAAAATGCAGACCGCCTCAAGCCCTCGCCTTATTTAAAGAATGATCTTTTTCTTTTTCTTCTTTCTAATTTTTTTTTATTTTTGAGTTTAAGGTTTTGGAATAACTTTCTACAACCACTCAACTCACCCAAGACTCGATGAGAACTCTAAGTTCTAAGCATCTTTTTGTGTGTAGTGTTAGACTCACCGATCGAAAATCAGAATGGACTTCGAGTTTCTACGCCCCTATGTGACCTTAAAAGAAATTCTACCTAAAGGTGTATCTATCCTAACATTAGCTTTCTCCCTACTTTTATTCTTATAGGGTCAACACAAGAGCAAACCTAGTGTATATCTCCTTGGTTTATTCTACTTTTCTGCTTCTTCCTAAGTGTTTAGGAATTATACGTGCATTTTTGTAAGCTGGGTTCTGGACAACCGATCAATAGGCTATTACCCACGATAACTTGTCAGCCATACTCGTACGGTAAAGTGTGGCTTATTTCTTTCTTCTTTTCTTCTTTTCTATTTCTTTTTTTTTTCCTTTTCTCTTTTTGGATACTTTTCTTTTTCTTTTCTTTCTTTGTTTTCTTTAAGTAGGTGGCTTCCCTGATTTAAGATTTATCTAAAGGCAGGAAGAAGAGAATGGTCATGTGACTAGGCTCTAGACAACCGACCAATGGGCTACTACTAACGATAACTTGTCAGCCATATCACCCTAGAAGGTTCATTAGCTACCCAATTTTCGTAAAAATCACCGAAAAGCGAGTCAGTGCAAATAGTGTGTAGATTCTTAGACTTAAAGTCCCCTCAAATTAGAGGGTGGGTTGATAAGTCGTGTACTTATCACCTCAACTTATTTAACCAAATTAAAATGAATTTTCAAATGACGAGGACTCGAGAAACAAGTCCACATTTTAGTGGACACTTAGGCTGATTAATCCCGTAACCTGAAAGGTCTAAGTGTTTAGGTCATATCATGTCATTTCCTATGGTTGACAAATTTCTAAAGCCCAAGTTCTCTTTTCCTAATTCAATTTTGTTTTTCAAAAATAAAGAGAAAATAAAAAGAATCTACGAAGCTAACAAGATGATTCAGTGATGAATATCCACCCCCCCATGCCTATCTAATGCAATGTCCTCACTGTATTAGAAAGATAGGACAAAGAGTGGAGTAGAAAAGAAAGCATCTGAATTTCGTGATTACCCAGTCAGCTCCGAGAAGAAAACCCATTGTATATGTGTTGAATTTAGTGCCTTCAGCTAGGCACACTATACAAATAAAGAAGAAATAAAGAATTCACAGGTGCAGGTCAGAATTAGAATAAGAAAATCTAGATTTGGACCTGTCAGGAGAAGATGTCCATAGAAGTCAACCATACTGTGGTGCAGACCCATATCCTATGGTCGAGTATATCTAAGATTTTGGATAAAAATTATCCAAAACCTAAGATCAGCATGCAAGCGAGGTCGAATCTGCGATTTGTGAGATGCAACCCAAGACCAAAAAGTCGGGTTACAGAGAAATCAAGCTCACAAGGATAATTAATGAATTTGTGCTTGGGTTGCACATCCTCAGAAACAATGTCATAAGGGTCCTGGTAGACAGTTGGGGGTTTTAGCCAAATCGGAACCCTTAGACTCAATCTTTTGGTTCCTTCGGAATTGGCTTCCCATATCATCATTTCCCAATTCCTATCCTCCATAATCAAAATTTTGAATTCCGGGACCTCTTGCATATTAATCACCCCATCTAAAATTTCCAAGTCTAAGAGTTGTGACTGAATCAGAATTGACTTGGGTCGAATGATCTCAAGAATAGAATCCTCATTATGCTCAACGGGGTGTGATTGAGGAATGGGGCTTTGAATTGAATCCTTCATGAAATGAGAATCTAAATCCACCATGTGAGTCCCAACAGAATCAAGTTCCTCAATTTTAGGCCATCAAATGATTCATCGAATTCCTCAGGCCCACTCGTCTCACTGAAATCATATGCTGTAAACTTAGGTGAGACTTCGCATAATGATTCTTCATCTTCAGAATCAAAGAAATCTAAATCCACATTAATGTATGTCTTAAAATCATCAATCACTTTCTAATCCATGAAGACATACGTTTCCTCGTTCCCCAGCTTATGGATCACAGGTGAAGAATTCAATTCATCCTTATTTGATTGCTCTAAAACAACCTGGTCAACCTTGGTCTCATAAAACGTGTCCCCCCTATAGGTGCCTGAGCAGATTTTGACATTGGCTCTCTCAACAGGGGTTCATCCTGGGAATCATCCCAAGATTGGACTAGCGCAATCACAAATCTCATCCTCAATTTCGATAACTTCCCAATTAGAAACTCACCCGGGTCCTTGTCCTTAACATCCTGGAGCCAATTCAACAAATACTTGTTAAGATCGTCAATCATTTCAATCAAAGGCTCTAATTCTTCAGGGCAAGGTGTTGGCTGAGCTTCTAAAGATTGTATGGTATTTCCTTAAGTTAGCCAACACCTTATCTTAGACCTGGTTAACCTGAACCAAATGGTTTGGTTCAGGGTTGGGTGGGTTTGGGTTCAGTGCAGGGGAGTCAATGAATTGAAGTTCTTGATATCCTCCCTGATAATAGGCCATTTCGGGTTGTCCATAAGGGGGTGATGACCTATATGTAGTGTAATTTGGGGAAGGGTAAGGATCAGCATATCCTTTTTTATTATAAATCATATTATGCTGTCCAAATGAGGGCGGTGATCTATAATTGATGTAGCTCAGAGAAGGATAAGAATCAAGATTATGGTGTCCAGGGTTAGACCCTGAACACGGAGGTCTGGAGTTGTATCCCCAATCAGAGTTATCCCAACTAGTAGATGGTTGATTATACCATGGGTTGGGATAATAATCATCATATTAGGGATAAGATGTGCTAGGAGGGTAGGATCGGGAATGCATGTAGAATGTGGAAGGATTCATGACAAATGGGAGGAAGAAAGGTGCCCTGCAATATAAACAATCAAACATGTCCTTAAGTGGGCTAGCCTAAAGATCTACAGACTCCCAGAACCCATCTTGAGATGAAGAAATGATTTGATCTACTTCTTTCCAGTCAATCCAATCAGTTAGAGGGAGGGGCTGGGGAGAAGGTTCTTCCCTTGGCTTTCACCTCAAGTTCCTTTGATACCTCCCAACTGCGATCGTTTGATTCTACTCCCCTAGCTAGACATCAGATTGAATGGTAGAAACAAACTATCGAAAATAATCTCGATCTGGGCTCCGAAGAGCGAGTCCAATCCTTAAGGCCAACATCTACTCTATTTTAATTGGGGTTAAGTTTGAATGTGCTTTGGAATGTGATGGGTCCTTTTATCTAGGTCGTGCCCTTAATGATTGATTGATATGTGTGTGCGTGCACAACCAGTGGTTTTCAAGTAAGATTATTTTTGGATGTGGTGAATTTTAGGGTTTAAATCTTACTGAGTAACTTTTAGAATTCAACTTTAGGTATATTCAATCAAGTTTAGTTGGCACATTAGGTTTTGAAAGCACAGGTGAAGATGTCTTCCGTTAAAACTTAAAAGAATGTGGAGTGCCTGGTTAATCCTAAAACTTGAACCTATTTGGCAGCTACTTGATGAGTTGTTTTAGTTGAAGTGGTGCGGCCCAAACAACTCAAACAATTGGTCTAATGCACCACTTAATTAGGCACACAAGTGATTACCTAATTTGATTTCTACTCAATTATGTGTTGATGAGTGTACTGGTCCCAAAGATCAGGTTACCGGTTGAGTATAAAGAACCATAAGAGGTTGTGTGCCTATGTGAGATTTTTAAAAAAATTTTCTTTTATATGCGGAGGGTGAGGCGAGTGGTGTCAAACAAACATTCAAACTAACTTTAGAGTTTATGCAACCTCTTATGTTAATTAGGGTTCGTGTCATTAGGTTGTGGAATGAAATCTAATAGGTGGGGGATGAGGTTACTTACAGACCGTTCAACACCACTTTATTCCAATATACCGCTTTTTCCCGCCTCATGAGAGTACCTGCAATCACAATAAGAAATGAGAGAAGTGAGGTAAATGATCAGTAAGTCGGAAAACATGAAAAATCAAAGAGCGTCGCCTCCCCCTCAACGGTGCCAAAATGTTGTGTCAGAGAATCGTCGCAAAAAGATTTGAGTTTGGAAAAGCCGTCGTCGTAGCATAATTTGCGAGAAAAATCTGTTAATAGATAATTTTAACCGAAACTCAAAAGGAGTCCCAGGTTGAACACAGGGAGGCAGACGCTTGATCAAAAATCGCTTTTAATTTGTTGTCACGAAGCAGATTAGCTGGTTGAATTGAATCTACACTAGCTATCTACTTAAAGAATAAATAATAGAAGAGAGAAAGAGAATAATACAAATAAACAGAAAATAGAGAGAGAATGGATAGGTATTTCATAATCATTGAATTAAGTTCATTACAATTACTTGTTGTTGGAACCTTGTTCCATATCTTGTTTTGATGTTAACAAAATTATTATGGATTAATGTTTGCCATTAAGTGTTTTTCAGATTTAGGTGAAGGAGCAAGGAAAACAAGAAATGATGGAGGCATGATGATGAGCAAGAGAAAATGATGTCATGGAGGATGACAAGGATGAGTCGAGGAGAAGAAGATCATCTTCAACCTTTAATTTCTTTAGTTTAGATTTTATATTTATAGATTGTATATGCCTCTTAACAAAGAATCATAACTTAGATCGTAAAATCAAGTAGAGATAAATTAGGATTTATATTGCGATCATTTTCAAAGTACGTAATGGATTAAAACGCTTAAAACAGGTACTTGTAAGCAAGTACCGGTACTATTCATCAGTACTGGTATTTGCAAGGCACAGGTTTGAGAATTCGTCTCAAACTATGAACAATAAGTACCGGTACTAACCATGAGTACCGGTACATGTTGGCCACAGGTTGAAGGCTTAATTCTGGCCTGAACTTTACAAGTATCGGTACCCATGATGAGTACTGGTACAGGTAGGTTACTGTGCCCAAGGAATTCCAAACCTGGGAATCACAAGTACCGGTACCAGGACTCATGTATTGGTGGCAGTGAGCTGCTAGTACCGGTACAGGTACTTTAGTACCGATACCAAGTAGCCGTTGGCTCAAAACTGAACGGTTAAAAAATTAATTTTGGCTATATGAACATTGGGATTTAAACCCCAACGTCTAGTAGACGTCCCAACAAGGTCCTAACTCTATAAATAAACCCCTGGACCCTTAGTTTGCACATGAGAAATAGAGAAGAAAAATTCTAGAGCTATATTTCAAATTTCCACCATATTTTCAAGAGAAAAAGAAGCTTGCCATTCACTTTCTCTACATTCTTGCAAACTCAACGACGTGTTTTTCTCACGCATCTACGAAGCAATTCACGTCCATCTTAGGCTCTCAAATTGGTATTCATTTTAATTATTGTTGGGAGGCATAGGAATTCTTGTTGTAAGAGTTCTCTTTCTTACACCAGTTTTTATTTGTATTTTGAGCTTGTTGCTCGTTGGGTTGTAACAAACTCGTTATTGTACTTGGGTTGAGGTAACCCGTTAATTACCTCGGTTTAGTAAATTGATTCTCTCAGGGTTGAGAGAATCGGGTTAAAAACCCTAAGCTGGGAGGCTTAGGTAGTGGGATACCCAAGGGAGGGGAACCACTATACATATTATGCCAATTTTCTGTTGTTTGATTATTTGTGCAAATCTTTCTTGTTACTATTGATTTGTTTGTTTAATTATTTGTGTGCATAACCATATTCCATATATCCTATTTTAGATCATATCAAGTGGTATCAAAGCTTCATCACTTGTTATACTAGAAAGTAAGAAATCTACACTAGAAAGCAAGAAATCCACACTAGAGAGCAATGAAAGAGAAGGTGGAGAGAAGTTATCCTCCTCGATAACTGCTTGGAGAACAAGCTGCGTTGATGGAGCGCCCGGAAGAACGTGGTAAGATGTGGGACGAAGGAGAATGAAGACAGACAACGAAGGATGGGGCAAGGCGACGTCGCAGCGGGATTCGCTTCCCGAACGGCGATGAGAAGACGACCGTGGGTGCTCCACGAACGGGGAAGAGAAGGTGGAAAAATTCTAATTTAAACTCTAATGGAGCATCCTGGGTTTGGGACAAGCTCGTAGAGCTTTGGAGAGGGTGAGAGAAGAGTGGAAGGGATGAAGGATATGTGGGGTTCATAGGGCTACCTATAGGTGAGGTTTGAAGGGGCAAAAAGGTCATTTCATCTTACAACATTAAATGAGGGGGTCTTTAGTAACAGATTTAAGTGTCACTAAAGCCTTGAACATGGGCAAAGTGCATGCTTGCCCACACCTTCTCTCCTTCCTCTATGCTCAACGCTCATGCACGAACATTGATCCTTAGCCGTCCAATCGCGAGATCGGACTACTTAAGATCGATCACGCCAACGCCTCATCGCACTTGCCCGCGTGCGATCGGGCGTTTGCATGCGCATCTGATTGCGCGTACACCTGCTCGCGCATCTGAGCATGCTACCATCTGATTCTGCCATAGAAATGTTACAAAGAAATTTATCTATACATGAAGCTGCGCCACTGCCATTTCTCCACGTATATCGGGCTCTAGAAATAGGTAAATCCAACAATTCCAACTCCCGCAGTCCGTCAGCGCAAAAATCACCCCGATCAAAACTCCGTAGTACCCTCTACAAGAAGACGAAGACGGATGGCCCAGATGGCGCCATGTGGCATCATCCAGGCCGCCCCCACCCGACCCATCGCACTCGGCTTCATGCAAGGACTCACCTCGACCAGTGGATCTTCATCCAACGGTTAAGGCTCGCGCGACCACACTGCCCTCCACTCGACAAAGCGTCACTCTGGTGCAACGGTGAAGACGAGCGCTCTCAAACAGCGAGCGCGAGTTCGAGCCGCGATTTGCCACGCCTGCTACAGTGCTAGCTGCAATAGGGCCGCTCGATCTTGATCGAGCGATCAAGATTCTCCATGCACGATCTGATGCCGCCCACCGACGCGAGGGCGCACGCCAGATCGCACACGCGCCATCTAGGGCATGCATTTAAGATGACCAGGAGCAGCGCCCACTGTCCGATCCTCGCAATCACGCGAGGCGCTTGATTCAAATCAAAGCTCGCGCGATCTGCGGGCGAGCCTTGACTGTGTGATGCCTCATCCAACGGCTGCCAACGCATGTGCCAGCGGTGTAGATTTCAAATGCGGGTGAGCGCATGTTCTCCTCTCGCGATCACAACCGTCCACGCCTGATCCAACGATCGATGATTGTCGCACCCTACGACAGCTACAGCCAAGCGTCCAAGCGCCAGCCAAGGCACGTGAATGCTTTAGCGACGTCTTTGGCGGGTCTTTAGCGACGTCTTAAATGTCACTAAAGGCCCATGCACGCAAACCACCTCCATTCCACCACTATGTAAACACCCCAACAACCCCCATTTCAAACCATCTCTACCTTTGCTATACCCATCTACTGGTGCCTACGTTTGTCTGTATAGTTATTATAGTCGTTGTGGTATATAACAAAGCGGTTACCAGTTTAATATAATTTATTACTCGGAATGACAAGTTTCCCGAGGTTGAACTCAGGGAGCAAACTATAATTCTGGAAGCCTATAAATTCACAATATAAGGTTTTACAAAAATTAAGAGAGAGAGAAAAAGAAGGGGTGATTGGCTTCGACTCTCTTCTTCTTCTTTTCTTCTTCTTTGCTTCTGTGATTCCTCTTTCTCTTTCTCCTTTCTTCCTCTCTGATCTTCTTTCTTTCTCTTCTTCCTTGCAACTGCAGAGGCTTCTGCCTTCTCTCTGATTTCCTTCAGCTGCTAAGTCTTCCTCCTTTCTTCATCTCTGGTTTTCTTCTTTCTTCTTCTTCTTCAGCCTACCTTCTTTCCTGCTCTGGCTACTGACCCTCCGACGTCTGACTCAGTGCTCAGACGGCTTAACTGTGCATTTGCTACAGTGCGGCTCTTCTTCTTTTCCTTCAGCTCCTTTCCTTCCTTTCTTCTTCCTTCGTCTGCTTCTTCCTTCTTTTTCCTTCTTCCCTGCGCGCACACACAACTATCAGTGCAAAACCTACCCCTACCCCTTCCCCACGTCTCTCTCTCTCTCTATTTCTCTCTCAAAGGTTCGCTCCCAGAGCATTCACGGGTATACGGGTCGGGTAACACGCCCGGGACCAGGCCCACCGGTGTGCGGTGGTGGGCGAGGAGTGCTTGGTCGGGTAGTCAGGTTCGGCCCAGGCCCGCAGGGCGTGAGCGCAGGCGAGGGCGGGTGCGAGAACATGGCGCGCTGCGTGCATGGGTAAGGGACCCGACCCCTGTGTATCGAAGGTAAACAGCTAATGTCACAAAATCAATTTAAGTGTGGGTGCGAGGCCACACACTTACGAGGTGGGACTAAAGTCCCACCTCCAGTCTCAGGCGCCCGTGGAGAAGGCTTCGCGCAATTGGGGCAGCAGCGAAGGCTCGCGACCACAATTGCAAACTTGGGCATTTTTGCGGAAGTGCCCCGTGCTGCCTGGAGTTCACGCCTGGGCTGGAGGAGTCCTGGAGTTGCCTGTGAAGAAGCTTTAGCAGCTGTCAATGGCGGCGAGGAGGCGAAGACCTGAAATCACGAAGACAGCCTCACGGCCACATCAGACAATGCAGGGAGCTTCGCCAGAGGACGGCGAAGGTGGTGCAAGGGTCGGAGAGACGCGAGCGTGCTTGTGGTCGTGCACCTAGGGCACACTGCGTGCGTGAGAGTGGGTGAGTTCGGGGGGTGGTCTGGAGGTGCTAGGAAGGGAATGGAGGGTAGATTCGATGTCAGTGAGGTGGTGCGGAGCTTAATGGGTAGCTGGCGAGGCGGATGGAGGCGTGGAGTGGTGAGAACGCCTCACAGGAGAGCAGCCGGAGATGGGGAAGATGGTGATGGACAGTGGTGGTCGGTGGGTTAAAATGGTAAATTAAGAAGGGGAAAATATAAAGGAGAGAGAGGAAGGTTCCTACTTACTTAGTTGACGAAGAGGGAGAGAAAGAGGTCCGACTCGTGCCTGCTGGCACTGGGGACGAAGGTGCCCAAGAGGGGGTTATCGGCGATGAGCAGGAGATCTGAGGACGCTAGTTGGTGCGGCCTGGCGTGGGAAGACGAGGTAGAGTGGGCTCTGCTGCAGGTATGGAAGCAAAGTGACGAGGACGAGGAGGAAGGATCGCCGGAAGCTAAGGCACTCTGACTGGAGAGGGGAGAGACGAAATCGAGGGTTTTTCTCCGCCAGAAGAGCTTGAAGGAGATGGCAGACCCTGCCGCTCCTTATAAAGGCACTGGCGAGGAGAAGGAACCGAGGGAGTGACGTGCCGTGCTCGCCGGAGATGGCTGGAAATGGACACCCATGCCTGTCGTGCATTCGCACGAGAGGCGTGGCCGGTTGCAGAGGTCAGGGGAGGGTCCCTGCGACAGAGGACGACGCAGGGAACCTCCCGTTCGTTCCTGAGAACGGGCGCCATGCCCTGCAAGGTGCCAACCTCCGCGTAAGGTTGCTGGAGGTATGGCACTGCTCAGAAATGGCAGGGGGGACCGTTCTGCAAAGAACGACGAGAAATATAGGGGGCCAATTGCAAGGGTTTCAAAAGATAAAGGTCAAAAGGTAAATTAAGTGGACCAATTTGTAAAGTCGGTCAAGATGGTCTTTTCTTAGGCCCAAATTTTTATACCAGCCTAATTTGAACCTAAGAATTTTAATGGTGAAATTTGATTTTAGGTTGGACCATGTTTGACGGGTCAATTTGTACAAAAATCCAAATTAGGTCATAAATTGGGCATGGTTCTCATTTTAGGTCAAAATAGGTTGCAAAGGCCAAATTGAAGGTTCTAAATCCTAGGGAATATTTTTCCATGAATTTTAGAGGGTTTAGTTGATTTTTATCCTGCCTCGAACCTCGTGAATTAAAGTGGGTTTGTTTTAAGGTTACAGAATGTCATTTAATTCCAAGAAGTTGCTATAACCCTTTTCAGGTCAGATCATCCCACTTCCCTCCTTATTAAGCTCATTTGACCTTCGTTTAGATCCTTAATTATCCTGTTTGCGCACTGCATTGGTGAAATTGTAGTTTTACCCCTTATGATTTGTCTTATTCTTTAACTCAGAATTCTCTAAGTTAAGCCTCTCTTAAGGTTTTGTAGGAGCTTCATTACACTTATTTAGATTAATTTGTGCTAGTTAGGGTTCATAATGAGGCTCTCATCACCTACTCTAGAGCTCTAGAAGCCCATCAAAGAGCCAAGAGCTCATTCCCAAGCTCTAAAGGTTCCCTATTGGTGTAACAATTCCTTACCCCCACCAAATATTCGTCATCTCTCTCACCACCTTCATAGGTCACCTTAAAGCTGTCCTCACACCTCCATTCCGATAGCAAATCACCTCCGCCTCCTCACCTCCATTCCAAAGCCTCGGTGAAGCATTCCTCTACCTGGCGTCCTCCTGCATCTCACCTCCGTCATCCCGCTCCTCAACTCTTTCGTCCAAGCTTCCGCTAGGCGCCATCATCTCGTCGAACAGCCGATTCGGGAGATTCCTTCTCACCTCTCTCTCTTTTATGCTTTCATAGATTATTGTAATAGACATTTGTACAATATATCATATTTGATTCCATCTCTCTTGTGAATTTATTCTGCTTGTCTTTATATTTCGAAAACAAAAAAAAATAACAAAACCTCAAATTACCAAAAAGAAACAAAACAAAGTGCGGTTTTCAAGCAAAGCAAACATCACCTCCCTATGTTCGACTTGGGACTCCCTTGGAGTTTCAGTAAAATTGTATTTGATAACGAGTTTTGCGACTACGACGACGGGTTCCTCCAAACCCTGATTTCTACCATGCAAAGCACGTTTAGCAACATGCATATCTCGTTATCCACATCTCGATTCTTAACCATATAATAGGCAGCTCATGATTTAATAATTGAAAGAAATATCACATCATTTAACTATTCATTTGCTAGCATTAAGGATTCTAACAGGCATTTCAGAATAGACTGTGTGGCTTAAGCAATGTTCATTTACGTAATTCTTCCCTAGGGTTCATTTCATATCCTAGGGTTCAATCAATTCATTCTAAGATAGCATGCACTTGATTAATTAATTCGTAACATTGAGAAAAACCACTCTACCAGGATACATGGGTGAAATGGGGGCTCAAATCGCAGATCCCGTCGTCTCCGCAGGCCCTGTATACTCTACTGGTTGGAGACCTATACAATTGACCAAATCACATCAAACAATTTCAAAAGTATACGAGTGACACAAACACATAGAAAACTCCAAACTGAAACCAACGATACTTCATTTGTGCAAAACTGACTCCGTTTGGGCCCTAAACGGGCCAAAAACGTGTACTCTTACTAAAATCAGACGTCTGGGACTAGACCCAAACGTCTTAAATGACCACAAAGACTCACCTTACTTTCCTGCGGCTTCCTCAAACGTCTGAACCCCTCCACAGCCGTCTAAGGGAGATTCTAGACGTCTGACACTCCTTTCGGTTGTCTGCGAGTGCAGTTAGATGTCTGCCATTATCTCTAGACGTCCTAAAGCACCTCGAAGGGCATGCCACGTGTCTTTCCAACGCCCTATATCTGCGCATGCATGCGGGTTAAAGCTGCGACACGTAAAGAAATTACGTACGTGCATGTAGGCGCATACAAAGCACATACCTTGGCACTCTACGTGCTGTCAGACGTCCGACGTCAGCTCTAGACGTCTTGAGGCTCCTCCAGACGTTTGGATAGCATCCCAGACGTTTGATACTGTGGAAAAATGATTCCGCAGAATGCCTCGTGAGCCTTCTCCCCGCACGACCCTCTACCCGAAGAACTGCAGCTGCTCCTCCAGCAGTTGCAGAAGGTTGCACCTCCTCCTCCGATCTCCTCTCTCTCCCTCTCCCTTGCCCATGCTCTCCTCTCCTCCTTCGTCTCGAGCTCCCCTCCTTCCCCACTCATGGCTGCACGGGGGATGTGGAAGGAGGTGGTCGGCAGCGGCAATGGTGGTGGGGGAGTGAAGGTGGAGGTGGTGGTGTTAAATAGGGAGAGGGTGTGTGCGTGGGTGTGTTGTGTGGGAAGAGAGAGAGAGAAAAATTGTGAGTTCTCCCCCGCGAAGTTTCCACTTTCCTGCAAAGCCCACAAACTTAAACCCAGGGGGTTTAAAATTACACTTACACCCCTACCTTTCCGGGAAATCTTGAACGACCCTTGGGAAGGGTCATTTCATCCCTTCAGCAAATGTAGAGGCCTGATGTAGTTCCTCCTAGAATTAGCTTCTCAAAGTGTCATCGCAAGGGCCATAAACTGATGATACCGAAAAGGAACTACCATCCACCTTCCTTGTGAAAATAGCCGTCACCACCCTACTTGTTAAAAGAGAGGAGCATAACTCAAAATGGTCCTTGTGCCACATCACAATGATACCTCTCGATCGCCCTTTCACACATACCTACAGACAATCGGTAAAATAATCTCCACAAAGACTCTTCAATTGAGGTGTCAAGTTGTCCAAATGCATTTCCTGGATGCAAGCAATATCTATTTTCTAATCTCCTAAATATTTCTTTAGAGTTGATCTTCACCCATTGTCCCGAAGACCTTGGACATTCCATGAAAGGACCTTAACCATCAATCTTTTTCTTCACCCCTCCATCATGCACTCTCTTAACCCCAATCACTTTTGCCACTCGGACATCAACTTCACTTATCACAGCTGACCCACCATGGTTCTTCACAACCACGCTTTTCTTTGTCAGTCTTTTCCTTCTATAGCACGCATTTAGTATCATCTTATGCTTTCGAGAGACTACCCTCAACAGCCCAAATGATCTGCTAGGTGTTCTCTAACCCAAGCTCATCGTCCCATTAATCTGATGACCTGATCGCTTGCAAGTCCCCTCCATCCCTGAGGCTGCATATCGTGTCTATTCTGCCCGTAGCCTTTCATGCCCCTTTGCTCTGCTTCACCAAGACATCTTCCTATCGCATACCCTGCATCATCGTGCACATTCTTACTGAAAATGGACCCAAACGCAATTGGTATGGCTTCCTCCTGCATGTCATCAGCAAGAACCACAAACCGCCAACCAAAAGGGGAGAAGCAATAGTTTTTCAAATGAAGAAAATGAGCTTTGGCACTGCACTCACCATGACTGAACCCTACATCGGGTCCGGCTTCCACCTGTTGCAAATCTATAGAGTATTTGATCTTGTCCATCCCTTCCACACGAATAGCATGAGGATTTGTCGCAACACCAGTAGCCACCTCCTAACTTGCATCGCCCTCAACCGCGAGGAAAATCTGCTCCAGATCCTGCATGAAGCCATCCATCGTAGCAGCAAAGGGTCCACCGGAACCCAAAAAATGGGAGTAGGGACCTTTTTTGTCAAGATTGTTTGACTCACCACATTCGGATTCATTCACGGAACTGGAAGCCACTTGTTCTGGGTAGAAAGACATTCTCTGCCACCTTGTTCAAAAGAGCTGTAGCAGCGCCATCAGTCACCTTCGGTCCTGCCTCGCCCGCTGCAGCAGGGAAGACCTACTCCAGATCCTGCGCAAGGACATCCACCGCAATAGCTAAGGGTCCACTGGACCCCAAAAGAGGGAGAGGAACTTATTTTGTCAAGATAGTTGGACTGACGACATCCGGATCCGTTTACGAATCCGGAAACCACCTATTCAAGGTAGTGAATATTCTCTGCCACCTCATTTACCATTTTTGGATTATAGTCCAAAATTGGCAAACTATTCTCCTGAGAAAAAGGAAAGCCAACACAGCTGGCCCCTGATTTTGTGGCAACCTCCCTTGGATGATTCAAATTTTGAAACCAAGGTCAGCCCTGTCCACCGACCTCTAGATCTACCTTGGCTGCGCCACCAGATGCCCAACCACCTGCAACTTTGCCGAAGGCCCTCCCCTTAACAGATGTTGCTTTGCCGCAACCCCTTCAACAAAAGTTCCAACATCTCTGTTGGAGGCTATGTTAAGACCCGTGCTATTTTAACCTTTTGAGATGTCTGGACTGTGGGTCAGACGTCTAGTCATACGTTTGGACACCTTCCCAGACGTCTGGAAATCAAAAATTTTGAGTACGAGCTCGCGTCTGCGCGCAGACAATACTCTCATTTTTCCTCTCCTTCTCTCTCTCCCCGCTTCCAGTAAACCCTAAACCCTCGACCTTATAAAACCCCTTCCCCTCTCTCGTTCTCCTCACACCAGCCACCTTCCCCTCTTCTTCTCCACTCCAACGAGAGAGCTAGCGCAAGTAAGAGCGCGAGAGCGGCAGCAAGGAGTGACGTGAGGAGAGGAGAGTGAGCTCGCGTGGGAGCTCACTGGTGAGCGCACGATTGGAGCGGTGCGTGCGCGAGGAGTGCGTCGGGGGGGAGTCCTCCCCGACACTACTACAGCCGAAGCTGTAGGCGAGGGGGCAAGACGTGGCCACACGCGGTGTGAGTGTAGCAGAAGCACGTTCTGGATCTGGGTTTTCCCAGAATCAGATGTCTGGAGTGACCTCCAGACGACGGTGCGAACATCTGGAAGCGGTTCCAGACGTCTGAGGTGAAAGTTTCGCGAAGGTACGTTCCCTTTGCGGATATGGCCATGCAAGCCGCTCTGCAGGAACACTTTGCATGCCCTTTTTGAGAAGATTTGGTGAATTTCGTGCAGGATTCGCTTCGGGAAGGAGCAGGACACGCCCTCCCAAGCATTTCAGATGTCTAGGGAGCTTACCAGATGATTGGAAGCACTTCCCGACATTCAGAAAGGTGGTCGGACGTCTGGAGCTGGGTCCAGACGGTCCAGAAGAGTTTCTGAACGTCTGAGGATTAGCACAAAGCTTGAGGTATGATACTGGACACTTTTAAGACGTATGAAAGTTGTTCCAAACATTTGATTTAAGATAGAAATCCTATTTTTAACCCGTTTAGGGTCTATTTGAGGTCTGTTTTACGCAATTAAGATACCATTGTGTTCCTTGTGAGTTCCTTTACTTGTTAGAAGGCTTTCCATACTGTTCTGATAGTTCCCTTGTGATTGTTCCTTGTTATACAACTTCATTCCGTTGCGAATTTGGGACTTGCTGAGGCACGTGGGCCTGCCAGTCAAGTCCCCAATACTCGTGGGTTTACTAGTAGAGTGGCTTCCTCTAATTTAATTACAAACCTAAATGCATGTGTTGAATGAATAATGAGAACTTAGGATATGGCATGAATCCTAGGACGAGAAATACTGGAAATGTCTACATTGGATGAATGAATTGCAGTATTGAATGTATAGATAGAAATGATAACAACTGCCCATAAATGAATAATAGTTGCTTGTGAAATATGAAGTACTTATGTTAGTTAACTATTGCATGTAACTTTCCTGTTGTATACGTTAAATGACATAATACGAGCTGCATGTATATAAAATTGATAATGGTAATGTGAATGATGAAAATACGAGCTACTTGTATATAACCTGAGTATGGAAATGTGAATGATAGCAATACAAGCTGCATGTGTACAACCTGAGAATGGAAATAGAAATGATGAAACCTAATATGGCATGGCATGAGAAATATGAGCATAAACTCTATGGGGAAATTAGGAGTAGAGCTTCTGGAAATAAATTGAATGGATCTAGAAATATGAGTGAGGAAGTGAGCTGACCCTTAAGTACGAAGTACCAAGGAGAGCGACTGTCCCCCCTGTTTAGTGCAGAGCAGAGCTAGCTGCCCTTGGGTTGGGATTCAGGGTTAGGATTGACCACTCTGTACCGACTTCTTGGCTATCGCGTACACGGTACCTGGGAGAGTTACTAGTGTAGGGAGAGAGCTAGCCACCCCACGGGACCCGGGGTTCAGCTAGCCACCTTACACCGACTTGTTAGGCCCATTGGGCAAACCATGATAATCAAGCGAGGGTGCGCGGACTGTGGAGGGACGAGACCCCTGTTTGGTTCTTTGGAGCTAGACCCCTGTTACTGAGAGGCTAGGCCCTATACTGGTTCCATGCTGTACTTTGGGCGCACCCGTTAGCGAAAACGACTGACCGCGTGCCAGTGCAGGGTAGCTATCCGTGAGCTTATCGCGCTTGCCGTAGTCATCGTTACGTCTGTTTGTGACCTTGGGGTAGTTGACTGGGTGTAGGATCACCACGGGGGACTCTCCCGGTAAGGAGAGCACCACGTGTGCCTTATACTCTTCGAAAAAGACTGCAATCAAGATCGTTCCTACGATAAACATTCGAGATCAAGAAAGAGATCTGGTAAATAAACCAAGTGGTGGAAAAGAATAATTAGTTAAAGGAAGTAATTGAAAAACAACAGCTATCTGTCCACTTTTACTGCTTTAGTTAGTTGGTTGTCACTCTACTCAGCATTCGCTGACTTTGTATACTCATAACCCTTTTCAGGTCCAGGTGTTGAGTAGCTAGAGTCACGGCTGCAGAGGGTGCTGGACCCAGTAGAGCCCAGTAGCTGTAGTTCTTTTGTTGTACTCCTTTTGTAGTAGTAAGTAGACTTGTACCTCTATGTTCTGTACTTTTACGTTCTGTACTTTATGTTCCTGTATCTTGTCATTTTCTATTGTTATGGTGGTGATATGTATTGTAGTAATTTTTTCTTCTTTGCTGCTGTACCTTTTTACTATTAGTTGCTTAGCAGTGAATGTGGTTTACTTTCCTACTTTTTTGTTACTTCTTTGTTGGACGACTGGATGTTAGGATCAGTAGAGTCGGTTCGGTCTCGTGTCCTGTAGAGATTCGGGAATCGGATCGTAACAGGCTACCACTTGAGCATAGGACCTCAACGAATTCATCGACTTCTCTTCAACATATGTCACCACACAGGTGCAGCCTCCAAACCTCAGCACCTCATTGTCCAGAATGGATTTCCCCACCAAGAGCTCTCCTTCAACTGTGACAAACGATGCGTCACCTTCATGCATGCCCAAACCAACACACCTCCACACCTGAGCAAAAGGCGAACAGATAGTGATAATCGCTCCCATGGATCTTAATCTAAGTGGTACTCCAAAAATCCGAAAATGCATGATCGATCGGACAGGAATCCGCTCTTCCATGGCACCTTCATAAATGCATGGCGAAGACCAATGAATATCAACTTCACCCACCCTAACATCCTTAAACTTTAAGTGATCAATATCTCGAACATTCAAATAAAAAAGAATCACCTCTGAAAACAAAGCAAGCTTCCATCCCGACGACGATAATTTCAAAGATGAAATAAAATTTCTAACCTCCTCCAAATCGATCACATGATCAATAGAAACCCCAATCAAGGAACGCTCCAGTTGAGAATCCAACTCCTGCACCTCTTGCGACCACCAGAGATCGACCCCCAGCAATGGTGCACCGCCTAGTGGAGGTGGTAGTGTAGATACCCCTCCCCTCATCTTCTTAGAGCAAAATCTTCTCGTGTGACCAAAGAGCCCTGGCAGAGAAGACACTTCACCGGATTGGGCAGTCCCGTGCCCAATGCCCCCTGCCTCTACACTTGAAGCAAAGATCTCCACGCAGATGACGTGGGAAAGAGTCCCCCACATCGCCCCCACCCGTGCCACTTCGTCCCCTCATCATCCCTGAATTAGTAAGAGTCCCTCCTTCGCCTGTGGTAGACTATATACAAGGAAATATAAGCAGTTCAGCAGCAGAATAGCAGCAGCAACAGCAGTTTAGCTGCAACAGTTGTAGTTCAGCAGCAGCTCTTGAAACAAAATCTTGAATCATTGCATGCTTTTGTTTTTACGTCTTTTGGACCTTCATAGTCTTGTCCCCGCATCAAAAAAAATCATATAAAGATCTTCATCATGACCTCACGCAGTGCCTCAAGGATCAAATCAGTATCCTTCAATCAAATCCCCGTGCAAACAGTAATCGTTCCCAAAGTGGCATCCAAGAGTACCACAAAGCCTTGCCAACACAAATATAATCCACAACCGCTGCCCCTTCAAATCTGGGCATCCCTCGCGCACCGCTTAGATCAAGATAAGATTTGAATGCCCCCACCACTCGTCTGCAAGAGTAGCATTGCTTACGCTGCTCATCACCTTCGTCGCTCTGAGTGCTAAGGTCTGCACCAGAGCATCTCTGCGTTCATAACAGAATGCCTGACACACCTGCGACCGTGCTGCTGCTCCTCTTGGGTGCTCGGATTTGCTCCTCGATATGAACGATCGAGGAAGGTCAGCGCGTTGGTTGAGTGATGGTGACGACCGGAGGATGAGCGAACAGTGGAGAAGCAGACAGAGGAGAGGCTAGAGGTTGTGGAGGAGTGGGTGGTGTGGCAACGGTAGTGAAGGAGGGGATCCCAAAAGGATGATGTAGGTGAGCCTTCCCAAAAAGGGAGTACTTTCTTGAAAAGTGCTGCCAATTTTAAGTATGGCAAAGGACAGTAGCTGTCGTAGGGTAGGGGGCACAGAGAGAGAATAATAGGTTCTTTAAATCAATTTCCTAAGTCTAAGACTGAAAAAAAAATGAAATCTTCACAACATGATTGCTTTAGACGTGCTACAGGATCCATACCTAACCTCATTTTGAATTATGGACAAGGGGTTATATATATATATATATATATATATATATATTGCATAAATACCCTTATATTCTTCGATACTATTAAAATGTCCTTAACATATTCTCTCCGTTAACAAATATATCCTCCTATTAGTTCACCTCTAGCAAGTTAACTTAACGACGGTTAACTAAGGGACATTTATGTTAATAGGAAGAAAATGCGAGAATTATTTCTATAGTAACAAAGAATATAAAAGTATATACGTAGTATTCAAATATAATAGATGCATATATATAAAATTCCATCATTATTTTGAGGTAATATTTATGCAGTTTTATCTTAAGTGTCACAAAAATACTTGTGTACACACTCAATAATCTACCTTCATATGGATAAGGATATAACTACTACAACTATATATCCTTCATTTTCATGCATATACATGCATAAGTTGCCACACAAGTTCATGTATACACTTGGCAATGCCTTGAAAAGAGGCAAAAAGAGCCTACGACCTTATTTGAATGAGGGATAGGAAGGGTAATTAGGTGACATGGTAGAGATATAGTGAATGATGCCATGAACAATGTCAAAATATCACCTTAAATCTCCATGTACAACATATTCAAATTCTGCAACCCATTAAAACTGTGACTACCTAGATGACTGTCATTTACACCTCATTAAATATGCAATGTAATCCATATAAATTGCATCTATCTCGTCAAAAAAACATGACCAATCCTTCAAATGTGAGTTTCGACAGTCAAACTTATGTATCCTTGACAATCTCATACAACTGCTTTTATCTCTCTCACAACTAAATGATGGAGGATCACCTAATATAGTAAGCGAAGGGGATTGATATCTCATCCTACAAGTGCTTTTTAAAAAAGATTTTTTACATATATATCCTTGTAATATTTAAATATTATATATACACTCCTATTTTCCTTGTTATTATACAAATACCCCTCACATTTTCTCTCCATCAACATAAACGTCTCTAACTTAACAGTCATCAAGTTAACTTGCTAATGGTAGACTAACAGAATGATATATTTGTTAACAGAGAAAAGATGTGAAATGTATTTTTGTAATAATAAAGAATACAAAAATATATACATAATATTAAAAAATTATAGGAACATATATATAAAAGCCCCTCATGGATAATTGTTATGCCACCGTTGCTATGTAATGTCGACACTATGCAATAATGATCTAATGGTATAATTGGTACTTTTAGAGCCTATTTGAATATAGGGTTAGTAGGATTTTTTCCCACTTAGGGCATTTGTTGAAGTTTTTTCTATCACTTAACACAAATTCCTATACAATTACTTTAATCATTCTAATCAAATCACAATATTCATTATTGTCACTTTTACTATTAAACAAATATTCACTATATCCTCAACTCCCACTTTCAATATTAAATAAATACCCACTATAATAACATCAATATACCAATAATTTTATTCCATCAATCAACAATCCACTTATTCCACCACCTAAATAAATATCCATCTCCACTTATTCTATATTAACCAAACAAATATCCATCTGCACTTATTCCATATTAACTTCCATATTAACATATCCCTACATTATTTTCTGACACATACAAACAAGCCCTTACACAAGGTGCACTAGCATCAACTACATAAGAAATGGGTTGCACATTTTGAACTGCATGTCTGAATAAGTTTGTATCCATTTTTCCTCAGGTTGTAATGCCATCGGCAGGCTCTTATGTGTTGTAACCGCACATACAACTTCAAGTCCTATTCGCAAAAATTCGAGCTTGTAGACTCAATATGATTCAAAATCAACCAAGTTATAAGACATCATTGATTGAGCCCGCCTAGCCAGACCTCTCTCCTAACTCTCTGGAGCACTAATTGAGCTTAAGGCTCATTAGGCTTGGTGAATCGACCGACGTATGACGCCTTTTGCCACGTTTTCTTAATATGCCCCATTTGGAAGTTGATACATATTCATAAAGTGGAATTATCTCGTATCACCAAGAAGTGGGGAGGGAACAAGGTTTCCTATGGTTGTTTCCAATTTGACGTGAAGTTTCATGTCCAAAATTCAACATCCTCAAGAATCGATAAGACGATTGAGAATAATCACAACATTTCGTAGCACCTGCCATCAGAAAAGAGAGCAATTATGGTAATACTCAACTAAGAAAAACAACCTAAGCAAAAAATTGTTAGAAGACGCCCGTAAGTACTCAAGATCCTCTTTGCAAATTGTTGAAAGCATCAAAAGCTATTGAAGGATTTTCTTCACAAAGGCGCTTAACATCCTAAAAGTACCCAAACTTTTGTCACTAGCGATGTTTCCCAATAAAACGCCATCACCATTGGCAAAATACAAACCTATAAGATAGCCAGGGATCAACAAGAACGCACATGGCCACAGATAGACAAGATTAACCGAGATAACATCAACACCCATCAGATCTACATTCAGCATTTCACATGCTTCAGTTTGGCTTGAGGAAGTGAGCTGACGTAAGCTTCCCCATTTCCAACATCCTGACTTTGTCCTTCCCGTCAAGTATAGTCTTCAATTTTTCATCACAGAGGATCTCTCTTTTGTTCTCTGGGTTCTGCACATACCAAAGCAATTTTGAAAGGCCAAAATAACAATATGGAATCCCCACGTGCAACTTAATTTCTACAAAAAGTAAAACATTATGTTCAAAGTAAAATGGCCAAGCCCCCAACTGGCTTGGCAACCATGGCATGCAAGAAAGCAGACATAAGAATAGAGTAAATAATCAATTGAAGCATCATTTTTTTCTTTTGACAAGCATAAAATTTGAACCCTGGGCTATGGAGTTGTAGGTCAACTGCTCAATACTTAGACAACATTTAAGGAGGCTGACATTCATGTGATACTTCATATAATTATTCAACCAAGGCTTGCTGTTTGCATCATGCCAATTCTATTGACAGTACTATAACTCTTGATCAGTGCACATGTAAACTACTCGAGAATTGCAAGAAGTGAAGTAAAGGCAAATTCGAAAAGCAATAATAAGTATCTGACAGGTTAGATTAAAAAAAAAAACTTCACACACAGAAAGTTTCTTTTGGAGCACAAACTCAACTTCAACAAAGATTCAAAAGTGCATAACTCACACCCAATCACCCACCAAAGGAAAAAAATGAAATTACTGCTAAACCTTTTACTTTGTGTGTGAAGACTACCTTGAACCTGGGGCTTTAATGGTAGAAACATGCTCCCTCCTAACTATTTTACAGTATGTACCATAAGTATTTACCATATGTAATCAAAACAATCTTAAAAGAACTAAGGATAAAAAAATGAAGCAGATCTGTCGTTTGGTTTTTGAAATTTCTACAAGCAATTCTGCAATCCCTTCAGGTCTAGTCCAGAAGCTCCATTTACTAACAATTCAGCAAAGCATACGCACAAGACCCCTAACCAATATATAACCCGTGATCTCTAAAACAAGGAATGAACAACATCTTTTGTCCTCACTAATTATTACAATCAAGTCAATCATTTCAAAACCAAGCATGAGATCCACATTCTGCAAATCAATTGAGGGGCAAAAGGAATCGACTTTTTATGCTGCGAAGAGGAACAAATAGGGAGTGACAGCCTGTTTGAAACTACCTCTGCTGTCATAGAAAGTGAATTTCTCAAGCAAAAAATTGAATACAAACACGGCAAGCCTACCATGTAATTTTAGCATGTGATGGGATTTGCTAAGACAGGGTTTAAGCATTCTAGATTTGTTGTATTTGAACCACATATTATTATCATTTCATGGACCAGTTATATGCAATTATAGCACCTTGATACCATGTTCAAGACACAAAAGAATGGCATTTGAATAATTTCCTAAATTAGCCACGATGAGGTAGGGGGAAACCAATAGACACAAAGCAGCATCACGAGGAAAGCATCATCAGCTGCAGTGGACAAAATATTGCACCTCATGTGCTCCTGCCCTAATTATCTATCAATATAAACAATAATGAGATTTATGCACTCAATGGTGAATTTTTTGTGCAGTTAGATATCTAATAAAGCAATCCAAACTCATCCACTTCTTATGTAAATCAATCCCCTAATCAGGAATAAGAAGACTCCTCACAAAGTGAGAATTTTTTGTTAGTTCTTCATTGGTAAAAACCGCAACCAACAAGACAAGTTTTCATTTGGCAAATGAATACATCCTTTGCAATAAAAAGAGAATAGGAAACATTTCCTCATCCCCTACAATTATACAAGGATTCTATGGAATCAAGGAATTAACCTTTCCTGGCTACAATAAATAGAGAATACCCTCAATTCAGAATATTAAGGATTTCACCTACCCAATTAGTTGTCATGCACATTTTATGCCGTACATGAATAAAGCGATTCACCTATATGGCTTTCCAAAAAATTTGCTCTACAATCCTTGCAATATGAAGTTGAAACTTGGTACATGAGATTTCTACAAAAATGGTGTTCCTCTAGGCAGAGAAACAAACTTATCATCCTCTTTTGTTTCTCAGGATTGACTGGAGAAGTGAACAGTATGAAGATTGTCCCCATGACATACCTTCTCCTTGAATACCCAAAAACCACCTAGTGGACCAGGCTACTTTCTTTGTGACTACCTAACTGTTATCCATTTTTCTAAACCCCAATCCTTGGTGAGAGTCCTAAAAATTAAAAAATTAAGACGGGAATGCATCCGACTTCTCCAACAACACCATGATGGCAATTCCATCTTATCATAATCACTATCCAGGCCATGCCTTCTTAAACTTCCTGCCTGAACCAATTCTAAACTTGGACAAACATATAGCCCACCATTACCTACCCCAATTCATGACTGATCTCAAGAATGGGTAGATCCAACCAGTGATTTAAATGTCGGCGGCACGCCACTAGCATGCTGTCGAAATTGACATTTTTTGGGCAGGGCCATATCAGCATGAAATATATGTTGACATACACGAACATCAACGAAATTTTGCCATGTGCCAACCATTTTGACCCATATCGAGGGTCCCCTTTATAAATGTTTCATTGTTTCATTGATACGTATAGGCACAGGGCAATATTACAACCCCATTTTGAGCTGCTGTTGTTTGGTGCTACTGCTGTCTGATGAGGTGTGGCTTATCATAGCTAAACTGTCTAAGTTAAGCTAGAAACTAGGTTAAACACTATCTAATTAACACAATAAATTGGATAAATGTGAGAATTAAAGAAAATGACCTAAAACATCAAATTTGGGTTAAAAATACACAATTAGGTCAATTTATGAGATATTCTATTCTTAAATATAAATTGATGATTCAATTGCAAATTGAACACATTTCTGAATTTAAAAGTTCAAATCAAGGGCAAAATCATGTTATAATATGTTCAATTAAGCTCCAATAAGAATCTCAAGGCATTTGGACATCAGTAGGACCTTACATTTAATTGTTTACATATAGGTCCTTCATTCCCTTACATTTCATGCATATAAAACCTTCTAGGGACTCATTTGATAGCCGTAGGGACCTTCTTGTTAGACTTCAAGGGCCTCTTGGTTAACATTCCTACCACTTATGGGCTTCTTTTGATACTTTTCTACCCCTTCACTATAAGGACTCTTCCACAATTGTTCCAACCACCTGCAGCCATGCGTGCATTGTTCCTTGTGAAGAACATGAGGAGTAGTTGCCGTTGGTTTCGTATTCCATCGATCTGACAATAGATCTTGATCCAATCTCTACGCGCCTTCGCGCGAACCATTTTCACCTCCCTCAGATTTGATCCAGCGATGGAGATTTAATTTGAATCTTCCGTCTCTACTCATCTCCACCGTACGACCTAACCTCGCCTAATCACACTCTACGGTGACCACAATCACTCCCTTGCCTACTTAAGCAATGCCTCAGACCCCTGCGTGCGACATCAACCCCCCATCTACCTCTCGAGCTGATCATTCTTCCTCTCCAGTGTCTCCTTCCCATGTTACTCGGCCACACCAGTGACAAAGGTGGAGCTTCATCTTCCCTCTTTGTCCATGTTGCTAAGGATGACGTAAGCCTAAGAACATCCTTGGAGCTTCACTAGTAAGCTCTTCACTCGTTGGAGATCTCCCTCATTTCATCATCTTCGGCCACCGACTGTTGATCCAGGAGAGTCTCATTCTTCCTGTTAGATTAGGTTTTACTGCTTTCTAGGTAGATTTAAATGCTTTCTAGAGTAATTAGAAGTAGTGCTAGGTAATGTAGATCAGAATCCAATTCATGGTTAGTGTAAATTAGGAGTAGTTTAGTTTAGATTTGATCTCGCCCTCTCTGATCAATTCAGATCAGAGAGGTGTTTTTCCACCTCTGTTTCGATTCACTAGTCTCCCTCTTCACCTTACGATCCACATTCACTGATTTACCCATTATTTCAGTTGCCCGATCACTCATCCATTTGAGCTGATTTGGATATGAACTTCTCTAGCTTTCAGATCAACTCACGCTAAAAATCACTTAAGGGTGATCTCATCCATCTCATTAGATCACAATCATCCTTGCTGCGCTTTGAATTGTGCTCATTTGCTCGATTAGATCTGGTTTGAGCTTTGGGATTGAATGAGAATGTTATGATGGAATCATGTGTTAATCAGATTTAAATGATCGAATTGAGTCTATATCTGTTTCAGTGGATTAATGGTGTTGAGCATGAACCATTTTTATTGGATTGTACTGAGAATAGCGTTTATGCCCAAATTTTCGTTCGAGATTTTGAGTTTTGTCCTTTAATGATAGCTGGAGACAAGGAAATCAGTTGTACTGATTTGAGGCTCTAGCAATGATTCAATTGCGTTTTGAGAATTGCCTAATCTTTGTGAACACCAATTTATGGTGTGCAGGAAGTATAGGTGATTATATTACCTCAGTGATACAAGATCAAAGGCCCTAAAACAGGGTAACATGGGTTTTAATCTTAAATGACATTAAATTTCAGATTTGATGCTTATCAGAGGTTTTAGGAGATTTCAATGAAGATTCTGAAGTGATTCTCCTCTCTTCACTATCTAAAGTGATGTAGGGAGGATTGATTAGGATCTTTGGATGTGTTTCTGTTTTGAGCCTCAATCTGAGTTTAAATGGGTTTCAGACATTCTCATAAATGTTTGCAGTGACTGAGATTGATCTTCCAAAGAATTGATTTTTGTCAATCCAATATTGATTTGAATGAAGATTTTGAATGAGATTTTAAATGGTTTTGTAGTGGATTTAACCTCAGATTTTTATGGGATTCATGGATCAAATGGTATTTCTAGTTAATGGTACTTTAGATTTGACTTTTTAGATCTGAGGAGATTTTCTAGAATAATTTTATCAGGCCTCAGAGACTATATCAACAATAGCAGCAGCAGTTCTTGGCTACTAATTAGCAGCTGAATTGAATTTTCAATAGTAGCCACTGCCTTGGCTGGCTTGATGAGGACTTGAACTGGTTTTTGAGAAATTTATGTAACTGACATGTATACATTGTCAGAACATTTGTGTACAAGCATTCATGTACTTGAATTAGATTTTAATTTGATGAGAATTGCTTGTAAATCAAGTTTTAATCTTCATTGTCAGCATTTTAAAGTGATTTACTGTCCAAATAATGTTTTTAATGAAGATTCTTGGTGAAAATCATATTTAAATGTTTATAAATCTTCCATGTGCTATGTTGAATGTGTGTGAGTGTTTAAACCTTTTGTTTAACCTTTGAAACACTCATAGAGGCCCTAGGTTCTTTGTTTCAAGCTTGATTTAGGCCTCTTTTATATGTGATTTGAAATAACATAAAAATCATAAAAAAATTGTAAAAAACTAAAATAAATCTTTCTTAAGTAAATAAGAAAGATCAAATATTTTTTTTAGTGTAAGAGAAGTTTCAAAGTCTTTCGAAGCCCCAAGCTGATAGAACATACCAGCTGATGGTTCGGTTTACTTTGAAACTCAATAAAAGAACTACATTCAAAATTCTCAAAAAGAAATAATTATTCTATCTTCTCATCTTCTCTCTCTCTTCTCTTACCTCTATATTATATATAAATACCATAAAAACATAAAAATACCCAAAAATGCAAAAAAATACCATGTATATAGTATTTATACTTGTAAATACAACTAATTACTAAGCTATATGTAAATATTGTAATATATGTAAATAATGTGCATAAATAACTTATTGTATATATATTATATTATATATAGTTAAATAAGTATTTAGATTGAGTTATTGCATTTATAACTTTATTATATAATTATGTATTAACTTATAGGAAATTATATGTATTTAAACTAGGATAATTATAAATAAATATGTAAACTTCTATATTATTATCTATTACTCTATATACATATTAAAGTAATTATTATATAACTATTTATACCTATGATGAGCTAGAAAATCGTTGCGAAAAGTTTGAGTTTGAAAAATCCCAATCGTAAAATTCGCAAGAAAATCCGCTACCAAATAAAATTTATAATCAAAACTCTGGTGAGTCCCAAGTTGAACACAAGAAGGTGAATATTTGATTAATAAATACATTTGAAATCATTTTTATAAAGCAGATTAGCTGGTTGAATTTAATCTAAGAGAGCTAAACTACTTAAAGAATAAATAATAGAAAAGAGAGAGAATAATACAGAGAAAAAAGAAAAAGAGAGAGTGAACAAATATTTCATAACCATATGTTTATTACACTATTCGTAAAAATGAAAATTACATTAGAAAGCAGTAAAAAGATAAGGATAAGAAAATCCTCCTCGACGGTTGCTTAGAGGATGAGCTGTGTTGACGGAGCGCCCAGAAGAGGGTGGTGAGAAGCTGTGTAACGACCCGACTCCCGAGTCCCTACGAGACACGAGAACCGGACCGACTCGACTAATCCCAAGACCTAGTCGTCCAACGAGGAAGTAACCAAAAGAGTAGTAAAATAAACCACATTCAGCATGAATATAACTAACAGTAAGAAGGTACAGCAGTAAGGAAAGAAACTACTACAGTAGATACCACCACAACAGTAGAACAACATTTATCATATAACATGAACTGCAGGTAAAGAAAGTACAGCGGAAACAAGAACTACTCACTATAACAGAAACAAAAGAGGTACAAAAGACTATGGTAAACTCTACTGGACCCTACTCGGCCCAGCGTCCTCTGCAACCGCTGACCCTGGCTGCTCAACACCAGGTCCTGAAAAAGGTAACGAGTGTAACACGTCAGCAAAACGCTGAGTAGAGTGGCAACTAAAACTAAAGACAACAGTAGAGTGTACAGTAGCTGTTATGTTCTATTACTTTCTTTATTTACATCTTTCAATTGTCTCACTATTTCATTTATTTCTCAGATCTTTTACTTGATCTCGAATGTTCCTCGTGGGAATGATCTTGATTGCAGTCTTTTCCAAAAAGTAGAAGTAGCACGTGGTACTCTCCTGGCCGGGAGAGTCCCCCGTTGTGATCCTACCCTCAGTCAACCACCCCAAGGTCACTGACAGACGTAACGGTGACTACGGCACGCACGATAAACGCACAGGTAGCTAACCCGTACTGGCACGCGGTCAGTCGTTTCCGTTAACGGGTGCGCCCAAAGCACAGCACGGAACCAGTACAGGGCAGAGCCCTCTCAGTAACAGGGGTCCAACCCCTCCACAGTAACCAAACCGGGGCCTTGCCCCTCCACAGTCCGCGCACCCTCGCCTGACTACCCTGGTTTACCCTAGTGGGCCTAACAAGTCGGTGAAGGAGGCTAGCAGAACCCCGGGGCCCGTGGGGTAGCTAGTACTCTCCTAACACTAGTAGCTCTCCTCGGTACTACGTACACGAGGGCCAGCAAGTCGGTACAGAGCGGCCAATCCTAACCCCGGGTCCCTGGGGTGGCTGGCCCCACTCTGCACTAAACAGGTACAGGTACTTCCCTTGGTACTGCGTACCCAAGAGACAGTACAAACTACATCTCAGTTCCATTCCTTTCCCTTTCCAGGAGTTCAACTCCTAATTCCCCGTAGGGTTCCATCCTTTTAACTCAAACATCCAGGTGTCACTTTCTAGTTTCACGTCCTTACGACCCATGATCTCATTCATGTTTCTTTATTCGTAGCAGGCAGCTGTTAATTCAATTTACAGGCAGCTTTATATTCCTTTCCATTTTTTTTCCAAGATTGCAGTATTATACATTACACTAGTTTTTCCATCCTAGGATTCATGCCACATCCTAGGATCTAGCATACAACTAGTTTTCCAGCCCTAGGATTCATGCAACACCTAGGAGCTATCATTCCATACATTTCTCATTCCTAGGATTCATGCAATGTCCTACATTCTAGTTATGGTTCCATACTTTAACAGATTTTAATAATAACTTAAGCCACTCTACCAGGTACAACGGGAGTAATGGGGGCGTGATCGGGAATCCCGCGTGCCTCTGCGACTCCCAAGACTGCAATTGAACGAGGTCCTATCACAAGGATCAAACACAAGGGGTGTCTCAAAATAGTGTATAGCTACTGTAGACGGGTAGAGGAATTAATTCTGAAAAGAACGCAACTCGAATCGCGGAAAACGGGGCCCGAACGGGCCCTAAACGAGTCGAAAAAGACGATACTGTGCAAAATCAGACGTCTGGAACTTCTTCCAGACGTCTTAAAAAGTGGATCAGAGAATTACCTGTTCAGCGTGGTTTCCCAGACGTCCAGAAGTCTGCGGGGACGTCTGGCCTAGCTCCCAGACGTCCGATGGTCTCCCCGAACGTCTTGAAGTCACTCCCGCCGTCTGGTACAACTTCCAGACGTCTGATTCGCAAAGGATGGCGAATCAGCGAGCCTGCGCACAGCCAACTCCCTCCCTCAGTACGGTCAGTCGACAGGAAGGAAGAAGAAAGCGGAATACTCACCTTTCAGACGTCTGTATGATCTTCCAGACGTCTCCCTCGCCGTCTGGCTATCAACCCAGACGTCTGATTCTGGAAATTTTTCCAGAATCACGGCGCCACTCGACCTTCGCTCGCGACGCCGCCCGCATCGCACCTCGCGCGTCTGCTGCTCAGATCGCAGCAGGTCCCTCTCCGCGTCGTTCCGCGCCCCCTGCACCCTCCGCCGGCCGGCCAAGCCGCTCTGACGAGCTCGCCCTCACGGCAGAGCTCCGCCCTCGCACGCCGCACCTCCTCCGCGCTCACTGCGGCCGCCGCTGCCGCCCTCGTGCTCGCTCGCTCTCGCGCACAGGAAGGAGAAGAGGAAGGGGACGGTGGAGACGACGGAAGGGGAGGCGTGGCCTTTTAAGGCCGCGCGAGGAGGAGGGAGAGAGTGCGCGGCAGGTCTGCAGCCGCAGAGAGAGAGGGAAAAAGAGAGAGAGAGAGAGGAATCGTGGGTCTGCGCGCACAGGCGCGCAGACGAATCTCTCGTGCGAAAAATAACTGTTTTCCAGACATCTGGAAACGATCCCAGACGTCTTGTCAGACGTCTGGATGTGATCCCAGACGTCTGGTACGACGTCTGGGCCACCTCCCAGACATCTTAAAAGACGTCTGGGGCACGCGTTCGTAACAAGCTGGATGAAGAAAGATGAAGCTGGACAACGGAGGACGAAGTAGGGCGATGTCGCGGCGGGATTTGATTCCTGAATGGTGATGAAAAGACAACCACGGGATGCTCCACGAAGGGAGTGAAAAGATGGACAAAATTTTACTTTTTTACTCTGGAGGAGCATCCTGGGTTTGGGACTAGCTCCTTAGAGCTTTGGAGATGGTGAGAAGAGAAGAGAAGGGATGAATAATGAGGTTCAAAGCCCTCTTTAAAGGTGAGGAGAAAGGGGCATAAAGGTCATTTCAAAGGCTTAAACATTGAGTACCAAGCTTTTAGTGACAGATACGTGTGTTACTGAAGATGGTCGTTGCTGAAGCCACGTGAAACGAGGTCCCTTGGATCGCAATCGCACGCTCCTCGTGCAGCCACGTCATGCGGTTGCTAGTCTTCAGCTGTTAAGGCCTCATAACGTACCTCCCTTATCAGCTGTTTGATCATTTGACCAAACGGCCTAAAACGTGCCTTGCCTCGTGCTGCTGAGAAGGTGCGCATCAGATCGCGCATCATCTCGCACGTGCAACTTCGCCTCCATCCAGCGCGCCACGTAGCAGCCACCATCGTCGTTTGATTGTCATCGTGTAGTTGAATTTCAGTGCGAGTGCCCACGCTATGGATTTGAGGTGCGCAAGGACTTGATCCTGCGACCTCACTCTCCGCATATGTCGCTCAATCGCTGCACCACCCCCACGTTTGTATTGAGAAGATGGTCGCGTCCGAGTGCTACCTCGACCGTTGGATCACAATCCAACGGTCTAGATCTCATGGCACGAATGAAGGAGGAGGCCGGTGGCTGTGGGCGGCTTAGATGGCACCACGTGACACCGTTTGGGCCGTCCATTTTCCAATACTTGTAGATGGTGCCATAGATGTTGGATTGGGTCGATTTTCATGTTGTTGGGCTGTGATCGTCAATCCGAACCCATCCATGTGGTTGGATTTTTCATTTGAGTTACGGATTTGCACTACCTTACCCCTTGACCTCTGATCTTCCTTGGACTGCATATGATGCTACAGAAGTCCGATCAGGGTGATCTTGGAGGCGTTGGATTCCAATCGTTGCCCTGATCAAATCCGTACGGTTAGATCTTCAATCTAAGGTTCAGATAAATATCACCCTATCCCCTCATTACAAAAAGAGACGAATTACTATATAATTTGTACAATTTAACCTAATGCATTATGATACATATTATGCAATATTTATAATGCATGATGTTACTATGATACTAGGAACATGTATAAATAGACTTTTTAGGTCAATTAGACATGTGCACATCAACCTGAATATTGATTTATTTATATATTTATTGTAGATAATTGGATTACTAAGTTAATTAGGTAGATTATTAAGTTAAAACAAAGTAAATTAGTAATTTAAGTTATTACTGAAGTAATTCAGATTGTAGACCAGTATATTATTATTTTAAGTGTTTTCATCCTATTTATAATATATTTATAACTTATAATAATATTTATAACTAAATTATATGTATATCTATTTATAACGTGAAAATAAATGTATATAAATTAAAACAAATCTATTAAAATAAATTAAAAATGTACAATAAATACTTTATTATGTATATTAACTAATTTATAACTCAATTGGATGATTACATTATTAATTTGTACATTAATCAAGGATTTAAAATCTAATTTAACGCATATAAACCCCTAACTTTAAGCAATTTTTAAATGTAATTAAATAACTTATTTTTATAGATTAAGTGTAAAATTATAAGGGATTTCTAACGATATAATTTATGTTGAATTTGGATCAAAATTGGGCTCTCAAATCAAGACCCAAAGTCCAAAATTTAAAACGTAGCATAGTGCTCAAATCTTCCTTCAGGATAGTCCCACCTCATTAACAGACGAGGCATTGCTACCATATAAGTTGAATCGTGTCCTGTGCCCTCTTAGTCGTCAAGCGCTTGACGCACCTAAACCTCTTATCCCTTGAGCATACTATCTGACCATTATCTGAGCATATTTGATGTGGTGGGTTAGGAGCCCGATTTATCTGAGCTTGCTTCATCTGAGTCAGGTCTGGGCCGAAAATAATGCACTGAAATACACTAAATATAAACTACGACCGGGCTCAGTAGTGGTCTGGTCTCACCCCAAGGGTTGCTGTGTATCCCACGAAAAGCTCGATTCGCCAATAAAAAAAACTACTTTTTGTAAAGTGAGGCATGGGTTAAGTGTTGAGAAAGTGTATGTGCTAAGTAATGAAAGAAAAAAACAAAGTGTGGTAAGTACATTAGTGTGTGTGCTATGTGTTAGTATGTGTTGTGTGTTGAGTTGAGTTGTGCGAATACATGTACAAATGTATATATGTATATAAGTAAAATAATACATATGTGTAGAGAGTATATATGTAAAATAATATATATGTAGAGTACATACGTACGTATAGTATATATATATATATGATAAGGAAGATAAAGATAAATAGAGTAGTATAAGCCTTAAATGTATATATAAGTTTTTCTAAGGCTTTAGTGACATTTTATTTGTCATTGTAGGTAAATATATGCTAGTAAATATAATTCTTTTGCCTTATAGTATGTACAAACTTTTACTAAGGTTATAGTAGCACTTGTATATGTCACTGAATATATAGTATATGTTACTAAAGTTATTCATATATGTTAGTATATTTAGTATAGTACATATTAATCAGTATTTTTATACCTTTACTTAGGTATTATCTTGTATAGTATTTATAATTAATATAGAGTTGATTTACTTAGTTTTTGATGCCTGATTAGTTGTAGATGTGTTTGGGGCATGGTAATTAGTCCAAATTGATTCATTTTGTACATAATTAACTTATTTATTCATTCTTTGATTCATTGATCCATTTTGTATATATAATTGATATTTTTGGAATAAAAAAGTATTTTTGGAACACAGAAAGTGATGTATATCAATAACTGATTCCTAGTAAATGACTTGGAATAAACCAGTACAAATTATGTAAATAAATAAATGAAATGATGAACACGACATCTATTTACATTGTGACATTATACTACAAACGACATAATTAAATCATTATTTTTACCATGCAGATGGTTTTTGTGACCACTATCTGCTGCCAATGCTACTACTCTCTGCTACCCTTGCTGCTACTTGGTGTTACCACTACTGCTAAGTGCTACTGCTACTGCTAGGTGCTACTGTTGCTCTAGTGGTTGCTTGATTTCATTGCTTCGCACTCCAACTCCAAGTCTCCAAGCCTTGATCCATCCCGATCTCCAACTCCATCCTCTTCTCAAACTTCTCCACAGTCCACACATTGGGAAGGCATATTATCATCTCCTCTTCCTCTATTCTATTATTAATTTGATTGCACTGTGAAGTGTTTTTTTAAATATGTACTTCAATTTGACTTTAGACATGTATACTCTATTTCAGTATGTATTACGTTCAGAACTTGTGTTTTTACATATACGTCTTTTTTGCAGAACCTTTTAAGGTTTTAAGTTAGTAATTTATGATTAACTTGCAATTTAAATCATATTAAGTGAATTTTGTCATCTTTGTCTGCATACGTCAACAATGCCTTCAACGTGCCCTCGAAATGAAGAACTTTCAGGGCATCAAAATCGACACTTAAATCCTTAGATCCTATAAATTCCTCTTTCCTTGTACCAAGCTTTGATTTTAAGTCCAGTGCCTAACAAGAGGGCATGTCACATTTAATAACAAGAAGGCATGTCCTGGTAATACAACCTTTATACCAGCTTATGGGGAAATCAAAACAAAAAATAGATTCTGAAACAGCTTGTTACAACCTAATACCATCCTCCTGTTCTTTCATAATGCAACAATAAGACAAACCAAGACGCATGTTCATAGGTACTAGACCCCCAACCTAACAACTTAGGAAGCTTGTCAAACTAGCAATAGATATCAGATTTGCAATGGCCAGTGTTTAATCGAGAAAAGGTAGGCTCAACAATTTGTTAAGTTTGACCCCACAGGCCATAACACAAGCACTCAGAATTCTTAATTTAGGCCAAGTTAATTGTTATAACCCGGGGCATCAAGCGTCGTTTAAGATGTCTGGGAAGTGGTCCAGACGTCTAGTTAGACGTCTGGAAGCCTTCCCAGACATCTGGATTTAAATTTTTTCGACGTACGGGTTCGCGTCTGCGCGCATGCGAGCGCAGACTGAACCCGCCGCCCTCCTCCTTCTCTTTCCTCCCTCCTTGCAGACGTAGGCTTTTTCTCTCTCTCCCCTCGGTAGCTTACAAATACACCTCTCTCTCCCTCACCCTCACTCCCCGCCTTCTTCTTCTTCCCCCTGTCAGCGAGAGAGCGAGCGGGTGAGAGCGGCAGCAGCGGCTGCTGCGAGTGTGTGGGGAGGAGGGGCCGTTGCGGGAGGGAGAAGGAGCTCGACCGCGAGGGTGCGAGCTCGCCGGGGCAGCTAGAGCCGACCGGCGGGTGAGCAGCAAGCGTGTGGTGCCGCAGAGGAGCTGCTACACCTCAGGCAGCAGGCGGGCGCGGTGCGGTACGGCCGTGCGCTGCGGGCGGAGAGTGAGAAGGTTCTAATTTTGGGAAAATTTCCCAGAATCAGACGTCTGGACTTTCGTCCAGACGACGAAGGAGACGTCTGGAGGAAGGTCTAGACGTCTGACAGGTACGTTATTTTTATCCCCTTCTTCTTTTGGGTGTACGGCCATGCAGCCGTTTTGCTGAAGTCTTCTGCACCCTTTCGTGATGAGAGCGGGCGTGTGTGTGTGCAGGACTTGTTCAGGAAGGTGCAAGGGCTCACCATCCCACACAGATCAGACATCTGGGCACAGCACCAGATGACGGAGAGGGCCTCCAGACGTTCGGGGTGACAATTGGATGTCTGGAAACTAAGTCCAAACGGTCCAGCGGGTTTCTGGACGTCTGAAGGCCTGCGCAAATCAAGGTATGACCTGAGCTGTCTTTCAAGACATCTGGAAGAAGTTCCAGACGTCTGATTTTGGACAGACTGGTTGTTTTTGACCCGTTTAGGGTCCATTCGGAGTCCGTTTTCCGCGTTTCAAGTTTCGTTCTTCTCAGATTTAGTTCCTCTACATGTTTACAGTAATTGTATACTGTTCTAAGTAACTTCTTATGTTAATCCTTGTGTTAGGACCCCATTCCGTTGTGACTCTGGGGGTTGCGGAGGCGAGTGGGATTGCCGATCACGCCCCCAGTACTCCCAGTTTTGCGGGTAGAGTGGCCCTTTAATTTATTTATCAAAAATTATACACTTATGAAACAATTAATAGAGTCTAGGGCATTGCATGAACCCTAGGGCTGAAAAATTAGATTGAGTGATAGATCCTAGGGTATTGAATGAATCCTAGGACTAGAAAACTAGATTAAGTGATAGATCCTAGGATATGGCATAAATCCTAGGACTGGAAAACTAGTTGAATATATATACATTGCAGTCTTGGAAAAGTAGAAAGGAAACGATAACTGCCTGTAAATTGGTTAACAGCTGCCTGTTTATGAATGAATAATTACTGTTGAGAACATGGGTTATATGGATATAAAGCTGGAATGGTGAATCCTAAATTGGCTGAGTTAAAAGAGCATGAACCCTACAGGGAATTAGGAGTAGAACTCCTGGAAAGTGAATGGAATAGAATTGGGGAAGTGAGCTGGCCCTTGAGTACGGAGTACCAAGGAGAGCAATTGTCCCCCTGTTTAGTGCAGAGCGGAGCTAGCCGCCCCAGGGACCTGGGGTTAGGTCTGACCACTTTGTACCGACTTTTGGCTCTCGTGTACATAATACCGAGGAGAGCTACTAGTGTAGGGAGAGCACTAGCTACCTCACGGGTCCCAGGGTTCTGCTAGCCCTCCTACACCGACTTGTTAGGCCCACTGGGCAAACCAGGGTAGTCAGGCGAGAGTGCGCGGACTGTGGAGGGATAAGGCCCCTGTTTGGTTACTGTGGAGGGGCTGGACCCCTGTTACTGAGAGGGCTCCGCCCTATATTGGTTCCGTGCTATGCTTTAGGCGCACCTGTTAACGGAAATGACTAACCGTGTGCCAGTGCGGGGTAGCTACCTGTGCATTTATCGCGCGTGTCGTAGTCACCGTTACATCTGTCAGCGACCTTAGGGTGGTTGACTGAGGGTAGGACCACCACGGGGGACTCTCCCGACCAGGAGAGCACCACGTGTTACTTCTACTTTTCGGAAAAGATTGCAATCAAGATCGTTCCCACGAGGAACATTTGAGATCAAGAGAATGATTTGAGAAATAATTCAATAGTGAATAAATGGAAAAATTAAAGCAAGAAATTAAAAAAAATATATAACAGCTACTGTCCACCTTACTGTTTCTTTTAGCTTTTAGTTGCCACTCTACTCAGCGTTTCGCTGACGTGTCACCTTTGTTACCTTTTCAGGACCAGGTGTTGAGCAGCCAGAGTCGGAGGCTGCAGAGGGTGCTGGGCCTAGTAGAGCCCAGTAGTGTTACTTGTGTAGTACCCACTGTACTCTTATTTCTATTGTAGTGAGTAATTTCTGTTACCCCTGTACTCTTTTTATTGCAAGTTTCATGTTTATGTACATGTTTATTTCTTTACTGTTGTGGTGGTATATACTGTAGTATGTCTTTTCCTTACTGCTGTATTTTGTTACTGCTAGTTATATACATGGTGAATGTGGTTTATTTTACTGCTCTTTTGATTTCTTTCTCGTTGGACGACTGGGCCTTGGGATCAGTTGAGTTGGTCCGATTCTCGTGTCCCGTAGGGATTCGGGAATTAGGTTGTAACATTAATCATACAGTATTCCTCAACCATTTTCTTAGTTTCCAATGCGACACTACTTTGGTGTCGTTCAGCTTTGGTCGGATGAACAAACAATGTATAGAAGACATGAACAAGTCATTGAGCTGCTCTGGATTAGAAGCCTTCAAAACAATCAAATAAAAAAGAATACACACATTAGGTAACAAAAAAAAATCATGATAAATCAGGGGGGCGATGACAACTTTTGTGCGAGTCTATGAGGAAAAGAAAATACAAGTATTCGTTCTGCAGCAGAGTGTTGTGCCCTATAAACTCTTCCCCCCTTGAAAACGTCATCGTCCTCGATGATCGAAGATGTTGATGACGATAAGGAAGAGGTGACCGACAAGATTGTCGTGGTCAGTGCTGCCAATGTTGGGGTGAAGACCCGGAGGTTGGCCCTCATACAAGCCGGGTGGAAATAGTTGCACGGCCGGAGGTCGTGGAGGATGTGCAAAGGGAAGGACTCGGCTTTTGGGAAGAGGAGGTGTTGGTGCTAGCGGTGTTGGCTTGTTGGTTGGTGTGGGTCATGGGAGAGGGTGGAGGAGCAAGCGCTGGCGAGGAGGTGGACGTAGACGGGACCCCGGCCAATGCGACCAGAGAGGCTGAGGTCTCCGAGGGAGAGGTCGATAACGCGGTGGGTCCAGGGGTCGCCGTGGATGCTTGCCCAGTTGCAGGGACTTGCTGCAACGCGGTGGCGGAGAAGAAGGTGGGTGCCTCGATGAGAGAGGTTGAGGCGGTGAGTCGCTTGGTGGTGAAGGAGATGTGGGGGGTGGGGCTGCTTGATGGGGTCGCGGGCGAAGACGTCCTCCGAGGGGTCAAAGTCGAGGATGTTGAACTGCTAGACGCAGCGATGGCACCCGGGGGGTAATCCGGAGAGGAGGGGAGGTTTCCGAGATCGTCGGAGGAGAAGAGAGGGCTCGGAAAGCGGTAGTGGTTAGGGCGTGGAACCCATGGGGCGAGGGCAGAATCGGGCTGCGCGATGAGGTGGGCTCTGTGGGTGAAGCGACTGAGCTGGAAGAGGTCGGCGAGGAGGGCCTCGTCGTTGAGGTCGTCGGCGACGAGGAGGACCCTGTGGGAGGAGAGGAGGGAGGTGATGAAGTGGTGGACCTGCTAGCGTCGATGGCGATGGTCGAGCTTGATCTTGCCTAGGGTGGCAGGGAAGGATGCGCAACGGTCGGATGGGGCCATGTTGTGGGCACCATTGGAGGTGTTGACGGTGCGGATTGCTGGAGGGCGAGGTTGTCGAGGAGGGGGCGGAGCCAGAGGAGGCCACAACCGACATGGCTGGAGAGGCCGAGGTAATGGCTGCCGATGGCGTGTGTCTGGGAGGTGGTGACGAGGATGGCATCGTGTGGTCTTGAAGACCCTGGGGGCGTAGCCAAGCTGGCGATGAGGCCGTGGTGGTGTACAGAAGGTGGTGGTGATGATGGCGTGGGAGTCGGCGTCGGGGGGAAATGCCACGGGAACGGCTGTGGTTGAGGGAGTCGACGGTGGTGGTGGGGGTGGTTTTGAGGTTGGTGGTTTGTGGTGAACAGGTGATGGTGATGAGGAAGGTGAGGGAGGTGGGAGAGGAACTGGATGGAGTGGGGAAGCCAAGGCGGCGAGCGACAACGTTGGCGAGGACGATGGTTGAGCCGGGGCAGACGAAGGAGGGGCGCCGTGAGAGGATGAAGGAGGTGACGGTCTCGGTGAGATCAAGGTGGGGTTGAAGCCCAGCACCTGCAGCAGGGAAGGCGGCATGATGAGGAGATGGCAGATCTCCTTCAAGGCGTTGGTTTGTTGTTGGAGTATACCAACGGCTTCCTGTTGCCACTATACGAAGGCCTCGAGCTTCTTGTCGGCCATCTTGATCACAGCGTCGAGTTCAAAGGATCGGTGGCTCTAATACAAGTTGATATGATCCTACGGAGATGGATGTCAACGTGGATAGGTGTGGGTGGATGGATCAATCGACCACATTGATGAGGATACAATTGTGGGTAAAAACTCAACCAGCAACCACAATGGAGAAACAAAAGGGTTAAAGAGTTCTTGCTTCATATTACATACCATCGATGGGCTTAAGTACCCAATTACATTATGAAAAAGACAACACAATATCCCAGCGAGATTCACCACCAAATCTACCTATTACATATAATCACATGCTAATCTATGTGATCTTTCCTTCTTAGTGAAGGAGACCTCAAAAGGACCATGGGTTGTTGCTATTCCTACCAAAATGAGCTCTGTTGGGAGCTCGATCTTTAAGCCCAAGGTTGCTGCTTCCACTGTCCTCTCCTCCCTTGTCGTAGCTTTTAGTGGGCAACTCCCCCATTGGTCCACGGTACTACCCACCAGCCTGTACACGTGGCTAACCCCCATAGGTCCCTATCAACTCCACCTACCTCAGAAGCATCATCGTCCTCAATGATCAAAAGCACGATGGCCATGACCACAATCACGATAGTGTAGCAAATGGCGAGGAAGCCCACATCGGAGTCAAAGACCTGGCCAAGGTTGCGGTGGTTGGAGATGGGCCATAGGGGTCGAGGTGGGAGGTGAAGCAGCAACAGTGGCGGTCAGAGGCGTAGCAAGCAAGGTAGAGAGCTAATTGAGGGCGAGGTGGATGGTGATGAACTAGGGGGCTTGGAGGTTGGCCCTCGTACAAGCTGAGTGGAAATAACCGACCACACTTGGCCTGGAGGTGTTGGCGTACTTGGCAAGGATGTTGTGGAGGGCGTTGACGGTGTAGCCGTAGCTGTGGAGGTAGGGGAAGGGGGCAGAGTCGGGGAAGCTGCCACACTCGGTGTCAATGTGGCAGAGGGCCATGTAAAGGTTGGCAGTGGAGAGATGGGTGTTGCAACCGGAGCAGAGGTAGAGGAGGTGGATGTAGAGGAGGCCCTGCCCGATGCGGTCAAGGAGGCTAAGGTCGTCGAGGGAGAGGTCGATGACGCGGTGGACCCAGGGATTGCAGTGGAGGCCTTTTGGTGCAAGGGCACCATGATCGTTAATTTTGATGATAACAAAACACTTGTTATTTAACATTTGCATTTGAGTTTATGAGTTTCAGGAAAATGCAAATGGAATCAAGTGTGAAGGAGCTCAAACTCGCATCCATGGTGGATTGGAGGAGCCCGTTAGAGGAGGAGCTTCACGTGGAGCGAGAACTTGAAGTCATGAAGAATAGGATAGAAATCTATTATGTTCTTGTAATTTGTATTTGTTGTTTCTTTTGCTCTTTATTCCTTGTCTGGATTATATGTTAAAGAGCCCAAAGTAACTAAACAGTAGTCCTATGAACACTTACTCAACCCTAGGATACTCAGACAAACTCTTAGTTAAATTAGAAAGCCAAAATAGGCATCAGACAACCTAATTAGGCATCCAATCTGAAAATCAGACATTTGATCTTTAACTTTAAGATGTCTAATTGTTTGATTAGACGCTCAAAACACTTAGGCTGGCAGCCTGCTCTCTGTTTGCCAGTTTTAGATGTCCAACCCTTAGTCCAGACGTCTAATGACCTTGCTAGACGTCCAATGACCTTGCCAGACGTCCAACTAGAGGACCATTGGCTTGTCAGACCTAATCTTAAAGGATTAACCCTTAATCTGACCTACATTCTTTTTCAGACGTCCTTAGAGAACCCTAGACGTCTGATAAATAGACGTTAGGCTCAATCCATCCCCAAATCACTTTTGCCAGTGATTATAGCCGTTTAAGCCTCGGGCAATCAATTCTCGCAGTAAAACTTATTTCCAAACATTCAGACTTTGTGCCTGACGTCCGACCCATTGTCTGACCAACAAGACCTAGAACCTTGTTTAGGTCTAGACAAAAATAGGAAGGAAACCCTTTTAGAATTAGACGTCTGCTTAGTTTCCTAGACATCTTAAAAGTCATCTTTAGACATCTATTCCGATCCAACACCATCCAGTTGATCCACCCTTCTAGATCAAACGTCCAACCATAAAATCAAACGATGACCAAGACGTCTGACTTTAATCCCAGACGTTTGATAACCCTGTCAGAATCATAAATGACCCTGATTTTGACCTGATTTGCCTTAGGATAATTCCCAATGGCTAGATAACCCTTCCAACGGCTAGAAGAGGCTTCTAAACCCTTCATAGGGCCTCTATAAATTGAGGAGGACATTTCCTTTGCAAGACATACTAAGCAATACTATCTTCCACTCATTTTGTGTCTAAGAGATTAGAATCAAAGAAGTGCTCAAACCTTAGTCTACATCTTGAGAGCATCTTCCCAGTTGTGCACCCGCTCTCCTGCCTACGAATATGAGAGCGTCGTCGTGCCATCGCATGGATCACGCACCCGCGTCACTTGCTAACGCACTTCCATCTAAGGAAAGTCTTTTTGCCTATAGAAGCTAGGTTGATTTACATTTATACTTTGTGGCTTTATAGGACTGTTGTTATTTTCGTTTTTGGTTGGGTATTCGCTTTGCAAATTCCCATCTCCTTTGTGGTGATTTGTGGTGAACAAGTGGTGGTGATGAGGAAGGTGAGGAAGATGGGAGAGGAAGAGGATGAGGAGGTGACATCTCTTTCAAGGCCTTGGTTTGTTGTCGAAGTATACCAATGCGGCTTCCCGTTGCCACTCGACAAAGGCCTCAAGCTTCTTGTCAGCCATCTCGATCACGATGTTGAGTTCTGAGGATCGTTGCCTCTGATACCAGTTGATATGATCGTACGAAGATGGATGTCGAACGTGGATACATGTGGGTGAATGGATCAACCAACCACATTGATGGGGGTACAATTGTGGGTGGAAACTCAACCAATAACCACAAGAGAGAGACCAAGGGGTTAAAGAGTTCTTGCTTGATTCACTTCATGTGTCAAGGGCTACATATATGGTTGAGACAATAAGAAAAGACAAACAAAATATCTTCAAGTACATACAATCCCATGCTATCCTATGAGATCTTTTCCCTTACATATAAGGTAATGCCTTATGCAAAAAGCCTATACTGTCATAAGCCAAAAATGAGTCCTGCCCTCCCTTTTTACTTTGGTCATGGATGAGTTGACAAAACATATCCAAGTTAAGGTGCCATGCCATAGTGTATACTTTCTGCTAATAACATTGTGTTTCTTGTTGAGACAAGAGATGAAGTAAAAAAAAAATTTGAGTTTGGATAAGAAGCTAAGCAGGATAAAGACTAAGTATATACAATGTAAATTTAGTAGTAGAGAAAATAATGGAGGGATCACTTCCCTCGAGAACATTTCATGACTAGAGAGACTACATGAGTAAATTCAAACAACACAATGGTACACGTGCAATATTATTATTGTACAAGGACATCAATGTCAAACAACCCACCCTAAAAGAGAATACAAGAGCGTTGCTGGTGGGGACAGCTAACCGTTAACTCCCCCTCCCTTCCTTCTGCTTTCCTTTTTTTTTTTTCGTTTTTCCTTCCTCCCATGCCTTCACTTCAACTCTCTCCCTCTCGCGGACGTTATCTTACCTCCTTCCTTTAATCACAACAACGCCAACGCCCACCACCACCCGAGGCTTAGGGGCTCCTCTCTCCTCCTCCCGATCCAATGGGGTTCCAGCGGCTCCTCTTCGTTGCCATGTACGCCGTCCTCCTCCCTGGAATATTAATCTCCGCCCTCTACTTCCTCTCCTCCCTCCCCTCCCACCGCCCCCTCGACCCCGTTACCGATCCCGACGCTTCCTCCTCCACGCCTACGCAAGGTAAGTTTCTCTACGTAAAGAACACAATCCAATTTCCAGTTCGATCATTCGAGTCTTCTCATTCATATGAAAAAGGAAGCAATTGTGAGGAGGATCGTTGCATGACCTTTTTTTTCGTAATCCCAGTCGGTTTAAATTGCTTCTTTTTCCGTGCGTGCGCGCGCGCGCGCGTGTGTGTGAATCTCTGGTGAGTTGAGATTTTTTGAAGTACTGCTGTTGTTTTTCCAGATGGATCCCGCGAGGTGTTCGACGCGTGGAGAGGGGATGTCTTCAAGCCACCACCCATTGAGAAGGGCATGCCCCCTTTGTCGGAATTCAAGCTGAGGAAGGAGCTGCTCGCGTCGAGGGTGAGAGACAATATCATCTTCGTGACGTTCGGGAATTACGCGTTTAGGGACCTGATCGAGAACTGGGCCAGGCACCTGATTGGCCTCAATCTCCATAATTTCATTGTGGGTAAGCAAGCTTCCTTCCTTCCACCAGCCACTGCCACACACACCAGAGCTTTGTGGAGACTGGAGTGAAGATGTTAATGGTATCCTTTTTCTTTTTTTTTTTTCCTTTCTATTTTGTTGTTAAGGTGCTTTGGACACCAAGTTGTTGGAGACTCTATACTGGAAAGGCATCCCGGTTTTCGACATGGGAAGCAGGACGAAGGTGGGGGACTTGGGTTGGGGAACTAAAGATTTCCACAGGATGGGAAGAGACAAAATCTACTTGTTGAGCGCCCTCCTGCCTTTTGGATTTGAGGTGCTGATGAGCGACACTGACACAGTCTGGTTAAAGGTTTGTAATCTTTCTTCTGATGGATTTAAGCGAATGAAAACCTCGAATCAAATATAAACAAATCATGAATGAAGGTTTTCGTTAATCCCAGAATCTCTGATTTCATTGTAGTGAGAATCCAAAACATTTACATGATAGAAGAATACCTAAATCCATTGCTTAAATTAACAGACGGAAGACATGTGCAATGATCCTCCTGATTTCCTATAAAGATTCCTATGGCTTTGGCGATGGATCTTCCAGACGTTTAGAGAGTGTGAGCGGAAGAGAAGAAAATGACAAGTGTCTCTTCAGTTCTCTCCTTGGGTCCCTTATATTTCCTTGTGATGGGGTGCAAGAAAATAAAACCCGTCCACTTGCATAACCCTCGAGGACCATAACCGTTGTATTGAAATTAACGGTTTTTCTCATCAAAGAACCATAACTCTCTAAAAGGTTTCTATATAATTTACCCCATTTTATAAAAGGTGCAATTTACCCAATTCTTATTGGATCAGATGACAGGCATACATACACACACACACACATACATACATACATACATACATACATACATATATGATATGTATTAATGTAAGTTTCCTTATAGTAATATGTGTATGCCCACATAATGATTCTAACATCTTCTCCCTTCAATCAAGTCAAAATCCAACCCAAAGCGTAGGTAGCATTGAAGGGCCTATAAGCTTGTCATGACAACTTTGTAAAACGACCTCCTAGGTGTCAAAGAATAGAAAGAGGCGAATGAAATTTTTTTAGATTTTGTTGATTCATCTCAGTTATAGACATTTTGTACAACTAACAAAGGGATAATTGAAAGGATAAAAAGAGAACAATTAGAAAAGTAATTCTGTTTATTTGGTTCGGATATGTTGGAGATGATTGCCAAGGATTCCTGAGTTTGTTGAAGATATTTGACTAGGTTGGTGAGGAACAATATCCTTTGGATATGTTTTGTTGATAGCCCCCTAAATTCAAGGAACTACATAACTCCAGATTGAAGATTGAGTCATTCAGGAATGTGAAGAAAGTGAGGCTTCGATAGCATCTGAGTCATAATATCAACAAGTTGATCCTTTAAGGAAAAGAACTGAACTGAGAGAAGTCCCTAGTGTTGTAAAAGTCAGTAGTTGGTATTTAGTTGGCTGGATCACTAACTAAAGAGAATATGGTATGTGGGAGAGTAGTCGAGGAGTACTTGATCACGTATTTTTTAAATATTTAAATATACATATTTATAAAATATATTTATAAGATATATTTACTTACACACAATGCTATCAAGGTGCTCGCCTAGGCATGCCTAAGTGCCAAGGTGAGGAGAGGTAAGGGCTACATGCCTTGCCAAGCCTTGCCTCCTCGCCTGATTTGCCTGAAGCGCCACCTAGATGAGCACTTAAGCCAAGGGACTAAGCACCCCGAGCAAGCACTTGAACCAAATTTGCAAAATTTTCATTTTTAAAATACTTTTAAGGGTTTTAATTTCTTTTTACCTAATTATCAAATACTCTCTCTTAGTTAAACACACATATGCGTATGTATATGCACATATACATAGATATACATATACATGTGCTTAAATAGATATGTACATATAATAGATACATATATGCATACAAATATGCACATATATTTTGTATGTTTGTGTATGTACATACATGTCAACATATACATTTAAATATATATGTACATGTATACTCACACATACACATATGCGCATAAATATAACATATAAACATAAAAGCATATAACTATAATATATACTTACAAATATGTGTATATGTAAATGTACGAAACTGTATACACACACCTATCATATGTATCAATGTGCATATGTATGTGTATTGTGCCTGCTTGTCTAAGTATTTATAAATCATGTATAGTATATATATGCACGCATAAAATAGCATATTTTGGTTACTATGTGTGTATGTATGTGTGTATATATGTGTGTGTGCGCGTATGTATAAATCCTTTAGCACATCATTTTTCTGGAGCAAGTGCCTAGGAGAGCACCTAATGCCTTGGACATTTTGATCCCCCCTCGCCTTTTTGCGCTTTTTGCCTTTTAAAACATTGCTTGGACAATTCAAGATTTCAACAAGTAAAATATACCATTACATAAAACTGAACCAGTTTCAAGCCAAAGGTTATAAAAATAAGCTACAAATCATAAGTCCAAACAAAAAAAAACACAAGTTCAAAGTATTTAATCATTAAAACTACAAAATCCACATCAAAGGTGAACATTTAAAGTCAAAGCGCTTGGGGTTCGGGTTTTGAAGTTGAGGAATGGGGTTGGGGGTTCAATCGAGTCGGGGGGGGTTGGTTATTTGTTATTTGGGTTGACTATATTTTACTTGGATTTGAAAACCCTATGTTGAAATCGAGCACATACTCAACTGAGTAAACCATGTACTTGGCTAAATAGTCTGGCTTGCTAACTAAAGACCCGAGTATGGGTAGTCAAATCGATCAAGGGACTGATTAGGAGTAGTCGGTCGACTACTTAGTCGAGTCATCTGATTTTTACAACAAAGGTAGTCCCTTGGCCACTTGATCATGAACAAAATGATAATCTACTTCGATATGTTTCGTTTAGGCATGAAATACTGGCTTAACTATCAAGGTTGATGGAGTTCCCCAAGTAGTGAACGGAGCCAAATTAGTTCTATAGTGATGTTAGCAAGGGCCTTATATTCTGACTCCGTTGAGGATCAAGAGACTGTTATTTACAGGCAGACCAAGAGATGAGATTGTTGCCAAGATAAATGAGATAGCCTCTAGATGATTTTCTATCATCTAAGGATTGCCCAGTCAGCATTAAAGCAGGCATGAAGGATGGTTGAGGAAGTCGAAGAGAGAAATCTATGATTGGCGGTAAAAGACTTTGTGATTATATATGTTCTGAAAAAAATGAGGAAATGTCGTTTCTGGATTTGTAGATATGTAAAAGACTGTGATTGTGACATTTTAGAACTTAAATAAGGTTGTTCTTGTTTAGTACATAGCAAGTGGTAGCAAATCAGAAATTATGAGCCATATGAGATGTGTGATCATTTACTCTCAAGGGAAAAATACATGACCATATACAAAACAGATATGCTGAATGAGACTGAGAAATGTAACCAAAAGACACGAATAATATCTGTTCTACCAGTAGTGGATAGACTGGTGGGTTGTCACTGCTTCAAAGTTCAATTTTTTGTCTATCATGTTCTCCTTTAATCACCACAATTCTCTATACTTTTTCCATCCAAAAGATTGATGATTCCAAGCCATCTAATGGTTGAATTTCCAATAATAGTGAAGTTTGCAGTTTATGCAAGAGAAAATTTACCTGGCACCTTCATGTATATTTTAACGCCAATGCCATGAACACAGACTTGTCATGGAAATATTCAAATTAAGGAAAAACTTATGTAAAAGGATAGACAAAGAAATTCATTCTTTCAAATCTTAATGAGAGAAATGCTGAGCGTATTATGTGGAAGGAATATGTGTAAATTGGATGTCAAGTGAAAATCAAGATATTTTGATTCGATGATCTGGCAGAAAAGTTCTCTTGTCCCAACCAGCAGGAAAGTGACCAACCATCAATTTTAGAAGAATGGGATTGCTTGGAGTGCATATACATAGCCAAACTTCCTAATATGAAGGTGCAAAGTGTAGTCCAAATACATTGGCTTAACACCATCATATACATATTTGTATATATTACTTAAATTTCTTTATTTGTTAGAAGCCGGGTTTGTTAACTGAATTTCTTAATCACATCCTTTTCATCACCATTAAAACAAAGTCCAAGTAACATAGAAAGTTCACCAAAAGGATGTATGACATAAATCTAGTACTCGTAAGCACTGTGAATTTTACCAAACACCTTTGTAAGACCAGGATTGTTACAGTGCTTAGTTTTGCAATTGGTGAAGGAACGGTTCTTCTTAATAAGCATATGAAACAGATTTAAATTAGATAGCCTTTTAATAGTGGTGGTAATTTCTTGCCTGTATTTAATTCTTCAAAACAGAATCCACTTCCATATCTAGCTCAATTTCCTGAAGCAGATGTTTTGGTTTCAACTGATTCAACGGAACCATCAAGCACTGACGACTACCTGGACAAATGGACAGACAGTAAGAATTGACTAAGTAATTCACTTTTCAGTTTGCATTTGCTCACAATATGCACCCTTACTTTCAATTTGTGATTTAAATGTTCTTTTCAAAAAAATTGTGATTTAACGGTCAATGGCTGTTGGGGGTACAAATACACAAGAAAACACAAAAACTAAAAGACTGCCTCAACCAAAACTAGGCCTCTCCCATACTAATGGACTTGGCTACATGGAACTTGGTTATATGTTCTGAAAGTGCAAGGTCATGTTCTATGATTTCTTCAGTTTTGGCCCTCCTTGGCCTAACAACCTCTAATTGGTCATATCACTAGATATTTAAATCACCCACAAATCTCTCCATTTTTTCTTATATTGGTTCCATTCCAAACCTCTTCCTTGAATTCTTTTATGGAATCAATCTTTCTTTAGGTGGCCTTAAAATCCACCTCTCAATATGCAGCATTTCCACCATAGCTGCCAGGCAATGATCATCAACCGCATGACAATCGGTGGTAATTTGTTGGTTTTACAATTGCTGTACTGGTTTATGATATTGCTACTTATTCTTGTTGTATCACCATCACCTCTAGGAACACCAAATGTAAAAGACTTGGCACTCACTAATTCCATCACAAGGCAGTTGGTAGAGTAAACTACTGTAAACTTTTAATTGGCTTTGTTGAAATAAATAAGCAAAATAAAATGAACAGGACATCAAGAGCAATACAACGAAAACTTTGGTTTATGTGAAAAACCATCTCATTAGAAGCAAAAAACCAAAGGAGAAGCCCCAACTAGCAGATATTCTATTTATTTCTTCTCCATGGTACAAGTGCTTACATAACATCAAATATATAGGCCTTGTTACCTCTTGGCAATCAAAATAGATGATGAGAAACTAAACACAAGACCCACTTAGTAGACCCAATAGGACAGGACCATCGCAAGGTCCATTAACCTCAACATGCATATATCTTCCAACAACTCCCTCAAGCTGAGCATGTAATGCCTGAAGCATGAATACCCTTGCAACAATAAAAATACCCACTCATAGACATGCCACAAAATGACAATGCATCTTGGCCGCAGCTCACTAGCCCTGATGATGACAAGATGCTTCGTAATCTGTGCTCATGAGAAGATTAACAACTAAAGGTACAAGTGCTGGAAAATGAAAATTTGCATGTTGAGTTGAAGAATCACTGCTTTGGAACTCTGCAACAGTCATGTCTAGACACCAGTCAAACTCTGATCATGAGCATGACGTTCTTCATGCTACTGTAGAAGTCTCAAGCACAAGTGATCTCTAACACATGGAAACCCTCGTAGGGGATTATCCTAAAATTTCAACAGGCTGCCAGCTCACCACAAAAATGCAACGTCACAACCATTTGATTGCCTCCTTCACACAACAACATCAAAGGGCATCACTCCACTAAAGCCACTAACCATACCACTAGATCACCAAACTGTTGCATCACAAGATTGCCACCCCAGGCTCACCTCTTCAACCTAGATCCACATATCACAAGGGCTACTACCTTATCACAAGTTAGGATAGCCTTCTTTGCAAGGCCACTACCATCACAGATTTGTGACGATGATGTTCACAAATAGCTATCACAACATTATCTAGCATGCTAGTGCAGGAGAACTAAAAAAGGCATAGCTTTTTTTATCATTTTTTTCTTTTCACCCTTTTTCTTTTTCTTGTCATTTTTACCCACCCTTTTTATTCATTTTTTCTCTTTTTTTTCCTCTTTTCCATGAGAACATAAATGACCAAATCTACAAACAATGCAAAGCCTGCCCCAAAAATGATAACATGCAACCAATATAGGAAAAATGAAAAAGAACCAAAGAAAACTAACACAAAACACCCATCAAACAATAATGGCTGATGGGTATAAGGACCACAACATATTAAGCATGCATTGAAGATGAAATATTGGAGAAAAATGGAATTTGTCTGATTGATCAACATAGGTGCTGACAGGTTGGACAAAGAACAACCAATCGTGGCTTTAAGACTATCTGACTGCTCAGAAATATAACTAAATGTTGGATGGACCTCCTTCATCCATAGGGCTCTTAGGGTCCACAAGAACCTGTCAGCTCCACTCATAGCACAACTGCTGAATCTTCACCTCCATGTGTGTCACTCTCCACAGATAAGAAACATGTAAAGCGCTGGTAAGCATTATTTTATATAGAAGAAATATTTTCCCTCCTACAATAGGCACATGTAACCATTTATTTGAGAACCTTCAAGGGCTATCTATTTTATGATCTATAATGCTTTATGTTGAGAAGAACTTGTCATTTCCCATCACGTGATGTGTAGATCTATTATCGGCAACCATTCGACAATAGAAGAAGAAACATTTATCATTTTTAATCCCTAAGCTAGTAGAGAATGATTCACTACCTTAGTTCAAATTAAGATGATGCTTCTTGCTTAGATAGCACTTTGGAAGATAACCCTTGCATTTCCTTGATTTAATCCCTTGAGAATGCTTGTGTCGCCATCTCCTTCCATAGACTTTTCTGAAATGACAGCTGCAATAAACATCATATTACGACCCATGTTCCTCTGTCAAACTTTCTTATGACTTGACTTCTCAGGGTGTAGTTCCCAACAACAATTGACCTTGTGCCTCATCTTGTGGTAGTAAATGCAATTCCTTGCATTGTTCACATTCTTTGAGGTAGTTTTGTTTATTTGGAAACTTTGCTAAGTTAGTGGCAGTACATTCCTTGTGTTCTATACTTTTGCTGTCAACCCCACTATCACTAGACTTACGATTCATTCTGTGCCAACTCCCCTTGCCTGCCTTCACTTGTAAGTAAACCGCTTCATTGAAGAGTTTAGGATTTGGCTTCTACCACTTTTAAATTCTGGACCCATCCTCCCAGCAAGGTTCCAAAAGCCAACTGATTGCAATGTCATTTCAACAATTTTTGAAATGCGGATTTTGGTGTCACACCAAAATTCCAAGGTGAACCAACTATTGTAGGAAATGACATTTTTTATGCAAATGAATAATTGGTTGTAATGACTTGGTTTCATTAGAAGCCCTAGGGCTCTCTTATATAGAGAGAGACTGTAGGGTCAAAAGTATAGGAATGTCCCTAAGGGACAAAACACACAAAGCCCTTATAATAAGAAAATAAATAAAAATGACCATAACATAAACTAACACTCCCCCTCAAGCTGGAGTATAGATATCTATCATGCTCAGCTTAGATATACAAGAGTCAAATGAGGATCTGGCTAAGGGTTTGGTGAAAATATCAGCAGTCTGCTCCTCAGATGCAACAGAAGTGGTATATAGCAACCCCTTCTGGATAATGTCCCTGGTATAGTGACAATCAACCTCAACATGCTTCATCCTCTCGTGAAATGCTGGGTTGTTGGCAATGAAGGTAGTTGCTCTATTATCACATCGCATCTCCATGGGACTAGAAAACTGCACTTGTAGGTCAATAAGCAAGGATCTGATCCACATCATCTCAACCGTCGTCTAAGCCATAGCTTTCTACTTAGATTCGGCACTGGATCTCACAACTGTGCCCTGTTTCTTGCTCCTCCATGTGATCAAATTTCCTGCTAAAAAGGTGCAGAACCTAATAGTGGATTTGCAATCCACATGGCATCCGACGTAGTCTGCATCTGAGTAGCCAACTAGCATCATAGAGGACCCCTTTGAGAAGAAGAGGCCCTTCCCAGGAGCCTTCTTGACATATCTAAGCACCGTTATTGCTGCATCCCAATGCTGATGTGTTGGCTTAGCCATGAATTACTCAATCTCCCAACTACAGAGGATATGTCCAGCCTCATGATAATAAGATACAACAGCTTGCCCACAAGTTGTTTGTACCATCTACTGTCCATCACCTATGCATTCTCATCATAGAGTAGCATCTTGGGGTCCGTAGGAATATTGGCCTCCTTGGCCTCAAGCATACCAACCTCTTGCAAGATATCTAAAGCATACTTCCGCTGAGATAAGACCACACCCTCCTTGCTGCAAGCAACCTCAATACCACGGAAATACCGTAAAGCCCCTAGGTCCTTCATGACAAACTACTCTACTAGGATGCGCTTAACCTCAGTAATACCCTGCACATCATCCCCTGTGATGATCAAATCATCAACATAAATAAGAAATACCACAACACCTCATCTAGTCCTTCTGACAAAAAGTGAAAAATCAACTGTTGATCGCCTAAATCCAACTGCCTCTACAACCTGTGACAATCTTTGAAACCAAGCTCTTGGACTCTGTTTGAGGTCATATATAACCTTCCGTAATCAGCATACACACTCTTCCTGGCTTTCAAAGCCAAGTGGCTATTGCATATAGACTTCCTCTTGGAGATCACCATAAAGGAAGGCATTCTTTACATCTAACTGGTACAAAGGCCAATCTAACCGAACTACCACTGTAATCAATACCCGGACTATGGGAAGTCTGGCAACTGGGGAGAAGGTGTCAAAGAAGTCCACCCCATAAGTCTAGGCAAATCCCTTAGCCACGAGACTAGCTTTGTACCTAGCAACACCACCATCAGGATTGAACTTCACAGTGAATACCCATCGACAGCCAACAAGTGCAACACCATCAAGAAGTGGAGTAAGCCCCCAAGTCCCACTACCTCTAAGAGCGATCATCTCATCCTCCATGGCTGCCTACCATTTTGGATCAAGCATGGCCTCATGGTAAGTAGCTAGAATCTGCGTAGTAGCTAACGCCTGAGTAAATGCAACAAATCCAAGAGCTAGACTATCAGTAGCAAGTGCCCCCACCGTGGGATAAGTAGTGCAAGTTCGTGGTCGCTTGCAAATGGCTATTGGAAGGTCAAGATCATTAGCTGACACATCATATGTCCTGTCCCTGTGAGCATTACATGGCAAACATACATAAGTGTCTAAAAGACTCACCTGAGAAGCCAATGGTGAAGGCGAGGATGAGGGTCCCTGATGGGTAGCATGAGGGCGGACATATGTCTGGAGGGACCTAGTCAGGCGTGGAAAGGGATGTGTAGCAGGAGGCAGTGGCGATGTGGTTGGGACATGAATCTCAGGAAAACTCCCAAAGCAAATGGGAGAATATGGCATAGGTGCCATATCACCCTCAAGAGGCATCTCAGCAGCCGTCACAGAAAAGAAAGGTACAACCTCATGAAAGGTAACATCTGCTGAAACATAGTGCCAGGAAGTAAGCGGATCAAAACACCGATACCCCTTTTGAGTCCGAGTGTACCCAAGAAAAACACACTTGATTGCTCTTGGTGCTAGTTTATCTCGACCTGGTCCCAACAAATGAACAAAGGCAGCACAACCAAAAGTCCAAGGGGTGACATAAAATAAGGGACGATCATGATACATGACCTGAATAGGAATCCATTCATATAATGCAGCATTAGGCATCCGGTTAATAAAAAATTAAGCAGTCAAAATAGCATCACCCCAATAGAGAGAGTGGACAAAGTGGTGAATCAACAAAGTGCTAGCAACATCAAGAATATGGCGATATTTCCTCTCTACAACACCATTTTGTTGAGAGGTATGAGGACATGTTATCTCATGGATAATGCCACAACTAGAAAAGAAATTGGGTAAATGCAAAGTATAAAATTTCAAAGCATTATCAAAATGAAAGCACTTTATCAAACAAGAATGCTGAGTTTTTATTTCTTTGATAAAGTTCTTGATAATTTGTCTCATATCAGACTTATTTTTCAAGAGAAACACCCAAAACACACGAGAAAAGTTATCAACTAAAACAAGATAATATTTATTTCCAAGTTGATCAGGAGTATGATTGGGACCCCACATGTCCATATGAATCAAATAAAAAACAACAAATGAAATAGATGTAGAACTGAAAAAACTAACCCTATGGTGTTTGCCAAGTTGACAAGCATTACAGGTGAGACTAGTAGAGGAGGAGATTGCGGTATAACACGTCTGAGGCTATGAATGGGTAAATGGCCAAGGCGGTGGTGCCATTAGAGATGAGATCTAGCAGAAGCAAGGCCCTGGGTAGCAGAAGCAGCAAAAGCATTACGGCTCAGATGGTACACCCCATGTTTCTCACGCTCTCCACCAATCTTCTTTCCAGTGAATTTGTCCTGCAAGACACAAGAAGACGCATCAAAAATAGCTCGGCAGTTCAAATCTCTAGTGATGCTGCTAACAGACAATAGACTCAAAGGAAAATCAGGCACATAATAGACATCTGCAAGTCTCAAAGTAGGAGATAATGACATATCTCCCTTGCCAAAAAGTGGTGAGTGTCTCCCATCAGCCACCTATACTATCCTGGTAGGTGTAATAGGTGCTAATTGAGACAAAGAGCCCCAGTTCCACATAGGTGCTTGGATGCACTAGAATTAATCAACCACTCACCAGAAGACAAAAGTGACGACATACCAATCGTAAGTGTCTCTAACAAGGTCATAGCTGCAATGTCTGGAATCTAAGAGGAGGATGAGGGCTGTGTCAACTGCACAATTTGCTGTTGCAGAGTCTCAATCTCTGTAGTCAGGGAGCTTACATCAAGACCGGTAGGCACACCGTCTATAACCTCAACTACCTGATTGGCCATGGGTGGCCTACCGTGCTTCTGCCAGCATGTAGCCTCTGGATGACCAAGTCTACTACAGTAAGTACACGGTGTCTTAGTATGTGTACCAGAGAAGCGTTCACATGCACGACCATGTGCAAGGGAAGGAGTACCCCTGCCATGCCCAGGGATCACTACCAATGCGGACATCTAGGTACCAATGTCTGGAGCCGGAGTACGAACTCCAACTCTGCTGAGTCTGCTATAAGCCTCCTCCAGGGTAGGAAGCTCAGGAGTGGTGAGAATCTGATCTCTGGCAGTTGTATACTCAGGTCCAAGACCTACCAAGAAGAGAGAGATAGCCAACTGTCTCCGAAAATCCCTTCAGGAATCACAGGCACACCCCAGTAGATAAGAGTGATGCCTCTCCAACATTCCCTTCAAGAGGGAGTAGTGCTTTGGCAGAGTGCATCCTTCCTGACACAAATAGAAAAGGTTGTAGAAGACCTGAAAGACTCGTGCAAAGCTCTTGGCATGAGAATAGGTCTTACGCAAGGATTCCCACATCTTTTTTGCGGTGTTGTAATACATGATCTCATTCCCTATTAAGGGAATAACTGTCTGCATAAGCCATGAAGAGACCATGGCATTATCTCTATCTTAGGTGACGTTGGCGCTAGTCTTGCTCTCGGGCTCCGGATTTGTAAGGATGTGGCTCTTTCCATGACCCCTAATAGTCATGAGGAAAGTCTAACACCACAATGGGTAGTTGGTCTCGTCCAACTTGATAATAGGATTAAAAAATGGATTCTTCAGTACCTCGGTGTCCAAAGAAGTGTCCGAATTCACCTCGAACTGATCATCTGAAGCCATCCTTACAATCTTTGAGCCATAGTCAGACTTTTATATCCAATAGATCATCAATCAGATTTGAAACATGAAATATCAGATCTGCATCTTCACAAGAAATCCCCTTAGACTAGCTTTGGCCTAGCTCGGGTGTGACGAGACCACCTGAGAGGCCCCACAGAGATTTCCCCCTGCGATAGGAGAGGAGAGTAGCCCTAGAGAAAAGGCTACAGTTCTCTTAGGTTAAGCTATAGGAGGAGAACTAATGCCGACGCCAATTCATTAGACAATTGGTTGTAATGACTTAATTTCATTAGAGTCCTAGGGCTCTCTTATATAGAGAGAGACTGTAGGGTCAAAAGTACAGAAATGTCCTTAAGGGACAAACACACAAAGCCCTTATAAGTTACAATAAGAAGAGAAATAAAAATGACCACAACATAAGCTTACATGAATGATAATAAATAACATTAATTTAGATGATTGCTTACTTTTGCCTACTCAATGTCTTTATATTCAATTTATTACATATTCAATGTTTAGTTGGACCCTAATTTAGTATCCAATTATTTTCAACAAATGACATTTTTTGAACTGTAATGTAGCAAATGCCAAGACATTGTTCTAGTCAACGATAACTTTTCCAGGATTTAATTAATATTATTTCTATTGTTGATATTCATATTTATCTTGTGTTTTTCTTCCTATTAGTAACTATTTATTGTTTGTTATTTCTTTATGGACATGTATTGTTATTTATCCATACATCTCTCTCTATAAAGAGCTATTGGGCTCTTTTCTGAAAAATAAAATTGATTATTTTCTCCTACTTCTATTTTTTTTTTTTGACAATAATTGCTTTGTTTCATCCTTTGCAGTTTTCGCTAGCTATAACATTGGAATTTTCCATTGGCGACCTACAAAGATCGCAGTGAAGTTTGCCAAGGAATGGCATGAGTTACTTATTGTTGATGATACGTTATGGGATCAAGCTGCATTTAATAATATGATGAGGGGAAACCTAGGCCCTTCCGTAGGAGGAGGAGAGGACGGTTTAGTGTATGCTTATAACAAAAGCCTTAAGCTTGGGATATTGCCAGCAAGCATATTTTGCAATGGGCATACGTACTTTGTCCAGGTAGGAATTTCCTATGAGAAGTTGCTGATTGTGAAGCTTATGGGTAAAAAGAATCCATTACATGATTATCAACTATTCTTGAGAGTTAATTTTACTCATATTGCTATGCTATTTTGTGGGTGTAAAAACAGAAAATGCCTCAGCAACTTCACTTGGAAGCATATGTGGTGCATGCCACTTTCCAGTTTGGTGGTTCTGCTGGAAAGCGCCATCGCCTACGTGAAGCACTGCTTTTCTATGACCCACCAGAGTATTTTGATTCCCCAGGTTCCATAATAGTGAGCCCTTCAGAAGAATTTTTTTTTCACTTCAAATTTTTAGCACCTAATAAACTCTTATATTAGATTTTACATTACTCATAAAAAAGAAAGGAAAAAAAAAAGATCTTATATGTACTTTTGATTGAAGTACACGTGAGTTCTTATGGTAGAAATTTTATAACTATGACAAAGGTGCTAGTTGTATAAATATATCTGAAGAAGTATTTGTGATTAACAACAAATGCAATGGATTTTATCAACTCCAGGCCTAGATCTCCTTTTGTAAATGGAAAAAAGATGAAATGGTTTCTATTTACTTTTTTTTCACCTATAAAGATTTTCTCTTGATTCAACTTGCTCCTTTCTTTTTGAGTGACAACCAAAGTTTGATCTTAGTGTTAATATTTCTTTTTGAGTGGTTGATGAAAGTCCTATTTTGACTCAAAATTATGAATGCTTGACTCCTTTAGTTTTATTAAGTATGATGATCTATGGAGTCATTCAAGGGCATTTAGATTAACTCATTGCGAATATATTTTTACTTTTTAGCCATTGCAAGTGTGGTCATTCCATAGAGCTTTGTTGTTTCCCTTATTTTTGCTTAAGAGACGGTGCTAATCTTTTTCTCTGTGAGAGGTTGTTCTTAACATTTAAATCTAGGATACTGAAGGGAGTTTCTTTCAATTTTACTGGTTTCTTTATCTTTTTGGATTGCAACTGAGCTTGATCTTGGTGTTATTTGGACTATATTGATGGCCAAGTTCATAAGGGTCCTATTTTGACTCAAAACAATGAATGTTTGGTTCCTTTAGCTTTAGGGTCATTGAAGGTGCACTAAATACCTTTTTATCCATTATAACTGCATCTTTTTATGGAGCTTTGCAGTTTCTCAGACTTATTCTTGCATCAAGACATCGCTAATCTTTTTTTTTGTCATAAAAATCTGTCAGGTGGATTCTTAACATTTAAACCTAGAATACCGAGGCGCTTGCTAGTGGAAGGAAAAGCAAATGTTGAAAGGCACTTCTCACTGGTCAATTACCAAGTACTGGAGCTGATTTTTCTTACATCTCAACTATGTTTACACCCTTCAAATTTTAATCATGAGATTGATATTGGATTTTCAGTTGAAGCAAATAAGAACTGCACTTGCCATAGCCTCATTGCTAAACAGAACTCTCGTGAGTCAACAAAAAGCAAACTTTTGTCCTTTTCTCCATTTTTTTTGAAGGAGGCTAATTATTTTACAATTAACCAGGAACATGGCCAGAGTTATTCTAAATACATATTGTGCTGAGAGTTGGTAGCTTAAATTATTCTTTAGTGACTCAATGGAGGAAATGATTTTTTTTATAAGGTAATCCTTTTTTTTTTGAATGTGTGGGCTATGGGGTTTGATCCCATGATCTCTTGAATGCCAATGGGGGGTTTGACCATTGAACCAACACCCTAGTAGCTATGGAGGAAATAATTTGATCAACGAATAAGAGGTAAGTTGCAAGTCATGCTTTCTTTTAAATAAAGTTTACATCAGGTGTTCCTCCTTAATTCCTTCTCTCTTGAATCTCCAAGATCCCCATTCGCAATGCCTCTCTATGTTGCAGTCAAAAGTATAGCATGTGTTGAGAATTATGTCTTCGCTGCTATATATTTTTCCCTTTTTTCCCAGTTTTTGGACCTTCGTAATTACCCAAATCCTCTATATAATGAGGATTAAAGTTTTGTAATAAACTAGTTCACTCATTTCTTTTAACTTGGTATTAAAGCGGTAGTCCTAAGTTGACATCTAGTACCCTCCTTATTCTACCCCCCTTTTTTTCTACATAAAATAAAAAACCTTAGTTTTTTCCTTAACAAAAACTGCTTCAAAGAAGGAGATCAACCCAATCGGAGGCATCGCCATAGGCTTTCTGCCACCATCAACCTCCAACGAGGGCATTAGACCGTCGCGCACCCTCTGGCAACTCCCCCACCAACCATCGAACCTTACTAGCAATGGGAGGAGGTTACCTTCAACCTCCACAAGCGGCAGCAATGGCATAAGCAAGACCTAGAGGCTGCTTTCAGTGCCACCACTGGTCGAAACTCACACCTATAAGGTCACCCGACACCGCCTTAGGTTGACGACCATCGTCGGACTCCATCCTCTCGCCAAAGCATTGTCGGTTGGTCGGTACAACCTCTGTAAGCCCTGTTTCAATCTGAAATCAAGTGCTCTTGGTCCGCTTTCATGATCTAAGTCAATCCAAAACCTTTTTATTAGCATCTTAGGGCTTCGATATGCATAAGGGATGGCTTCGTCAGACTCCTCAGATGTCATGTTAGAAGTGACAGAAACAGGGGTCTACAAGAACCTGTTCTTTGATCCAATGATCAAATTGGACAAGTCCAACTACGTACCTAAGGTGGTCTCAAACTTTCCATATAACTGTAGACGGCCATGATAAATAGCACATTCTCACAGAACCGGAGCCCAATGAGAAGAGAGTCAAGTACACCACATGGAAGAATGAAAACGTGATGATGCATGCATGGATAATGAATAGCGTTATTCCCTAGATTAGTATGAAATCATGTACTATAAAACGACGAAAGAGATGTGGGATAGTTTGCAAGACACATGTTTTCATGAGAAGAACTCAAGTTGAGTCTTTCAAATTTATAGTGAGATGATGGGTCTCTAATAGGAATGGAAAACCATATGACAATACTATTCCATACTTGCAGCATTGTTTGAGAAATACAATGCATGCCATCATAGCTACATTTGGGAGAGCCAAAAAGCATACATGAAGGAGGTAGCCATTCTTCAGTTTCTTGCAAGCTTACGGCCTAAGTACTTATCTACACAAGCTCAAATGTCAACAATGACAGATTTACCCACTCTAAAGGAGGCTTACTGTCACATGAGTCGCCTTGGGGTACCCTTGACCACTGAGGTAATTGATTTTCAAACATTTGCACTGGCAATGAATTATGGCAGATGTCGAGGTAGCCCTTCTACAAGAGGATCGGTTGTGGTCGCACTTGACAAGGCATAGGTTCACCATCTTGCACATATTATGGGAAAATTGGTCACAGTGAATAATCTTGCTAGACAAAACCTGAGAGGCCCCCTTCTACTCATAAAGCAATTGCTGCAAATCCTTCTATATAAATGGTAACGGTTGCATGTGCTAAGTATGATGATCTTTTGTAATGAGCATCTCAGATGTTAGCCACACCACCTACTAATTGACAGCCCAACACTATTGCATTTGCTAGCTCGCTAAGTACACAGGTTGCAATGTCTGCCCAGTCTTCTAGTTGTAACTCTAATTGGTTTGTAGACTTTGAAGTTTCCCAGCACCAGTGTGATGGCCAAGTTAAGTTTCCCACTATCATTAGATTTGTTCCACCAAGGCATACAATTCAAGTGGTTAATGGTTGACATTCACCAATTACCGACGAGGGGGATTCCATCTTACCCTAAACATGAGATTGACAAACGTTTTCTTGGTTCATGATTTTCTTATTAGCCTACTTTCTGTTAGTAGGATAACAAAGAAACTTAATTGTAGAGCTATATTTAATGTTTTCTCATGTGTTTTTTGGGGCATTCTGATGGGGAAGACGATTGGTGGAGGTCATGAAAAAAGGGGAGTGATTAGCTAGTGTAGTCTCCTTATGCCGATTGCGTTGTTGTTTCCTCTACCACCTCATCGAGTCACCTATGACACCTTCGCTTGGGTCTTCTCCCATTAGCCAAACTCAAGAGAGTGATTCCCCATCGTTTGCCAGCAGTTAGAGTTAATTGCAAAGCGTGTCAACTTGGGAAGTATCACCAAAACTCTTATTTATCCAATCAGAGTCTTAGGTCGAAGTCATCATTTGAATTAGTTCATATGGATATCTAGGGTCCTATTTGTACTGTTGATAAACTGGGACATTGTTATTATTTTGGTTGTTATTGATGACTTTTCCCATTTGTCGTGGGTTTTGTAGTTGAAGCCCAAGTCTGATATTGGTCTTATTATCAAAAATTTCATTGTGGAAATAAAGAGTCAATTTTATGCTAATGTGAAAACTATTTATTCTGATAATGCTTTAGAGTTTTGCACCCAATTTTTGTGTAGCTTTTACCTTTCTCAGGGCATTATCAATCAAATGACTTGCCCTTACACTTCTGAGTAGAGCAATGTTGCTAAACGTATGTACCAACATATCTTAGATGTTTCCATGTACATGCATATTCGTCATAGTGTTCCATATTTGTACTAGGGAGATGCTATGCTTACAGCTTGCTATCTTAATAATAAGATGACCTCCTTGCCTAATGAGCAAGTTCCAATTCAGATTTTGTATCCTAATGCAGATTTATTTGTTGTCTCACCATGGGTCTTTGGTTGTATTTCTTTTGTCCATGTGCTGAGTGTGGGTAGGGACAAGTTGGCATCGCAATCTATAAAGTGTGTCTTTCTGGGCTATTCTAAAAGTTAGAAGGGATTCAGTGCTACAACCTCATTCATTGTCATCACTATGTTAGTGTTGATGTCACCTTTCATATGTTTGTTCCCTATTTCTCTACTATTGGGTCTAGAGTTAAGGAGATGATGGCTAATGTTCCTCTACCTACTCCTTATAGAGCCTTGGAAGACATTCCTATGTCTATTCCTAACAATGCTACTATTCCTTCTCATAATGACCAATTCAGGTTCAAATATGGTCGTTACATATCTCCCCCTTCTAAGTCAACACCACATATCTCCCCTTAAGTGAGTAATGGGCATATTTCCATTGACAATATAGTTCTTGATGATGTAGCGTCATAGGTGGATGTACAATCAGATGATGGGCAACTACTAGTTACAAAGAATCTTGACCTTCCTATTACATTGAAGAAGGCATTACGCAGTTGTACCAAGCACCTTATATCAAAGCATGTCTCTTTGGTGTGTCTTGCCCTATTAGCTATGGTTGTTCATAGTTCACATTAGAAAGTTCTCCTAGATCCTAAGTAGAGGCAAGAAATGAAGAAGGGGATGTCTACCTTGATTTCTAAAGGAACCTAGGATCTTACTGAGTTGCCTACAGGTACTATAGTCATCAGTTCCAAATGGGTTTTCACAGTTACATCGTAGATGGTTCAATAGAATGATACATGACACCTTGTGGCGAAAGGGTTCACTCAGACCTATGGAGTAGACTTTTTGGATACGTTTTCTTTAGTATTCAGATTACCGACAGTATGCATTCTCATCTTAGTTGTTGTGCAAAACAGTCGGCCCCTTCATCAGCTTGATGTTAAAAATTCCTTCCTATATGGAGACTTATAGGAAGTGGTGTAATGCAGCAACCTCTTGAGTTTGAGTCTTAAAGGGAGTGTTCCAAGGTATTAGATTAAGGAAGGCGATATATGGACTAAAGTAGAATCTTCGATCATGATTCCAAAAGTTATCTAAACTGGTTGAGAACCTTAGTCCTCAGGTGATTACTCACTTTTTGTCTAACATACCTCTTATGGAAGAGTTGTGATGCATGTGTTGGTTGATGACATTATTATTACAGGTGATGATTCTCGTAGGATCTCCGACTTGAGAAAATGTCTTGCTGATCGTTTTATCATCAAGGATCGGGGACCACTGAAATATTTTTTGGGCATTGAAGTTGCTAGGAGTAAGCGAGGTATTATAGTATCTTGGAGAAAGTATGTTATGGACCTCTTGTAGGAAGTGGATATGTTGGGTGCTAAACCTGTGTCTATTCCTATTGATCCTCGAGTTAACTTGCATGATGATGCTACACTCCCAGTTGACACACGACAATTCTAAGGACTTGGTAGTAAGTTGTTATACTTGATTGCTACACACCAAAATATCTCCTTTGTTGGAAAACTTGGTCAATTTATGGATAGGCCAACAAAATTACATTGGGATGCAACTATGGTGGTCCTCAAGTATCTTAAATCATCACCTAGAAGGAGACTCTTGTTCACCAAGGACTCCTCATGAGATATCATTTCATGTACATATGCAAATTGTGCACGTTGCCTCAAGGATAGAAAGTCTACCACCGATTTTTTACTTATCTTGCTGGGAATCTTGTGACTTGGTGTAGTGATAAGCAGGTAGTGGTTGCATGGTCTAATGTTGAATCAAAGTATCATGCTATGGCATAAGCTACTACTAATATTATTGGAAGAAAATGAAATGACTTCTCTTATCGCAAAAACCCCAACCTCCTTATATTGAGAGGCTAAAGGGTAAATTAAAGGGGAAGTCCATAAGGAAATAAGAAATAAGAAAAAATAACTTAAAAAAACATAACATATCTGACAGAGATGATGTGGATTCATTCTGTTCTTGTAAATCTACACATTCAAGTACCACTGGCTATGGAGATGAGATGTGATAATAAAGATGCCACGTATATTGTAAACAATCTCATGTTCTCCACATGAGGACCAAACATGTTGAGGTGAATTGCTACTATACCAAAGATTTGATACAGAGAGGTTTCCTGCATACTACTCATATCAACTCTAAAGATCAAACTGTAGATGTTTTTACCAAGATGCTTCCAAAGACCTCCTTTGATAGATGTTGCACCAAGCTAAGCATTATTGACATCTATGCTCCAGCTTGAGTGGAAGTGTTAAGAATTATGTCTTTGCTAGTATTTTTCCTTTTTTTTCTTGTAGTTTTTTGACCTCTCTATAATTTACCCAAATCTTCTATATAATGAGTATTAGGATTTTGTAATAAACTAGTTCGCTCCTTTCTTCTAGCGATAGGCCTTGTCGGAGAATAAAATAGATTGCTTTGTTGTGAAACCCTCACCGTACTTGTAAAGAGGTCAAATGGGATAATAACATCATGGATACACGAATAAAATAAGAATTGGGAAAAGAGTAGCAATCACAATAATAATAAAATGAACACTCCCCTTAAGTTTGGGAGTAACAGCTATGATGTCCAACTTGCCACACAAAAAGATATGATGCTCCTTGGTAATAGCAAAAATACATTAATTGCAGACATTGGGTACTTTCCCACCCTCAAATCCAAGTTCTCCCAATATTTAACAATTGAAGGTAAGTTGTGCCTAGTGCCTTTTCATATGTTCTCAAGATGTAAAGGAGGAGAAACAAGAAAAGCCTATTTGCATATTGAGATCATTGTCCCTTCCACTGGATTCATTTGCTATTGCCATCACATCTAGATTAACTAGACGCCAAAGCCCCTTATGGGAAAGGACATGGAAGGCCTAGGATCTAGGAGATCCTTTTGAATTTAGTCCAACCATAGCCTCCAATTCCACCTCCAAGATGTTGTGAAAACAAGGCTTTGTCAACTTGCATAACAACTACTTATGCAAAACATGTACTCTTTGTTGGAACAATGTTCCATATGTCCAATTTTCGTGTTAACAAATTCCTCAATGCATTAATCGTGGTTTATCAAGATGTGTTTGCAAGATAGTGGTGAAAATTGATGAAGCATGAGAGGATGAGAATGATGTCATCGCTAGAATAAATTAACACTCAAGCTAGAACAAAATGATACCCTTGCTTAAGTTTTGATGAAGGCTCAAGTAGAGCTCAAGTATGAAGCATGAGATTCAAGCTATTCAAACAAGCTTGTGTAAGAGGCTTCTCTTCTCAAGGAAGTTTTAGTGTTGGTGTAAATGCACCATGATCATTGATTTTGATGATAACAAAATACTTATAATTTAACATTTGCATTTGAGATTAAGATTTCAAGATTTATGCAAAGCAAGTTTGAAGGAGCTCAAGCTCAAGTCCATGGAAGAATGGAAGAGCTTGATTTCAAGATAAAAGCATCAAGGAGCAAAGGGAGAAGGGCAAAAGCTTGAAGACTTGAAGAATAGGATTAGATTTCCTTATTATTTTTATTGTATTATTTGTTGTTTTTATTTACTTAGAGATTTGTTAAAGAGCCCAAAATATAACAACATAAGTCTTAAACACACTTACTTAACCTTAGGACACTTAAGCAAATATGAGAATCTAGTTAGAAAGGAAAAATAGCCAAAAGATTGCCTTATATTAGACATCCAATACCTTACTCAGACGTCTTATAACATATTTTAAGTTGTCCTATCTTTAGACCAGATGTTCAATAACCAGCACCTGGAAACTAAGTCTGAGGCATTTACTATTCAGATGTCTATAAACTTGTACAAACGTCTGATACCACTCTCTGACGTCCAAGAGTAGACCATTGTGATTTGATTTAAGTCCAAATCTTTTTGTTAGACTAAATTCTATCTCCCAACTTTTGAAAAAATCGCTTCTTAAGAATATAATTGACTTCAGACGTCCAACACTCTGTCCAATCATCCACCAAATGTCTGATCGTTTAACACAAGTACCCTGTAGTTGATCCAACACATCAGGGTACATTCCAGGAACTTTTATTCTTATGATGATAATATCATCATGAACCATAACTAGCTTTACTTAGCCAAAATTAATTAACAAATACTCCTATATAATCGCTGGAGAGTCGTAATTCATTGAGTATCCATTCTGAGAGGAATACATTAAATCAAGGTTAATTCTACAGTTTTAACAGCGTATCATGAATGCAGAATAATCATGGGATTTTCCATGGATTAATCTAAGGTCAAATGTTCATTAATGACTAATAAGAGGGTCTATGCAAATAGGAACAAGGTTTCACGTACTTCAAGAACTGATTCATAGCCCAAAACTCTAATTTCAGGCCCATTTAAATAACAGAGGTTATGTTCATGATAAAATCCATCTAAATCTTCTAAAATTCATAGAAAAATATTTCATTAGGTTTGGTACCCTTAATTTGTCCATTGGAACACATTTTAACCTTAAATAGTCTTAGATAGAAAGTTGCCCTAATTTAGGCTTCTACGCAAATTGCCTAATCAAACTTGGTCAAAATCGAAATCCAACTTCACCATCAGATTCTTTGGGTCTAAATTAGGTTTTTACCAAAATTTGGGCTCAATTAGAGATCATCTCGACCTAGTTTGCATTTTGGTCCAATCTAACTCTTTTTCTCTCATACACGCCGCTAACTTTTGAAATCATTGCAATTAACCCCCCAACCTTGTCATCTCCTTCACAAATAACCCCTTGCCACCATTGAGGTCAAACCCGACCTCCACGCAAGCTTTAACCTCCACTAATCCTATTCAAATCATCATCAAATCCCACCAAAATTGGTAGGATTGATGATCACACCTAGGAGAATCATTTGGGCCAGATTTGGATCCTAAATCGCATCTGTTTGGCCATGCGAACCCACGAGATCAATGGGTGTTTCTTGAATCCTAAGCAAGCCAATTAGGCTTGTTCCTGTCTTAAAGCTCGCCCTGAAGCTCTATAAAACTCCCTCATGCATGATCGCCCTTCCTTATCTTGGTTTGGCCGCACTTCTTTGCCAAAAACTTCTCCCTCCGGCCTCCTCTGACCAACTCCGGCGACGCCCTCTCCCTCGACTTCCTCGCCCGCTGCCACATACCATAGGCAACAGGATTGCCTTCCTCACCTTCCTCCGCTTCTTGCGACACCGGCAGAAGCCCTCCAAACTCTTTCTTTCCTCGCCGCCCTCTCATCGGAGGTATTCTCTTTCACGGCGCCAGCCAATCACAGCTAGCACCCTCCTGCCCCTTTTGACCATTAACCTTAGGCTCCCTCACTTCCTCTTCCTCTCTACTCTCTTTCCCCCTCTTTAAATCCTAGTTTCGACCACAGACCATGCCTCCCCCTCTCCGTCTTCTCCCGCTCCGGCCAAGCTCCCGTGAGGTTGTGAGCTCAATACACCGCACCACTCGCCAAGCCACAACTCCCAGAAGCATCACCGTTCTTCACACATCAAAAGCCCCAACTTGATTTGGGCTCTTGCATACTCAATGCCTCCATCGAACACCTCCTTCTCTGCTCACCCCTTCCACCTCTATTCGGCCACCACACACACACTCACGCCACGCAAACACGACCACCACCTTCACCATCACTTGGCGATCCTTTTGAGCGCATTTGACGTGTCCACAAGGCCATCCTTTGTGTTTCAGGTCCTCATCGAAGTTCGCTGCCGCCGCCATCATCTCCGCCCCTGTTCGCAATGCTTCGACGAGCTCAAGGCTTAACTCCACGCTCCAAGTGCTGCAGTTCAACTTCAGGGCCTTTCCCAGGCCCTCAATTAGAGGCCTTTCCTCCTACAACTGCTATGCGAAGGAGTTGCAAGCTTTAGTCCCACATCGTGGGATCTCAGACCAACTACAGCGCTTATTAGGAAATTGTGCATTACGCTGTTTGCCTTAAGAACACGGGGTGAGGTCCCCTTCACCACGCTCATGCACTCCTCGGTCATGTTCTTTCTTAATGGAATGTTGCATGCTTTTATTTGAACATCTCTTATGTAAGATTCATGTACTTAAAGTATTTTAATTATAATCTAATTGATTAAGTAGTTAGTAATTTATGCTTAGGAATTAACGGTAAATTAAGCTTACTATTATGCCTCCCAGTGAACGACCTGGACTCAATCAGTTAAAAAGAAATAAAAATCTAAAATGTTAGGTTAACTTGACCTTATACTACACTCACGACATTAATTCGAGTTAACCTAAGTTACTTTCTCATGCAATTAATTACGCCTAAATAACTTAATTAACTGTGTTGAGAATTTGACATATCATTTTAATGGCGCCATTGCCGAGGATACATAGCATCCCCTAGAGGGTGGGACCAGACCCTACTGGGTCCGAGCCTAGTTTTTCTTAGGCGGTTTGATTTCCATTTCAAGCTCATGCACAGTACCCGACCTCCCAGGCCTACTCACCCACTCACGGGCCCACGCTCACACCCACACACACCCATGTGCAGGCACATGCAATGCACGCACCCATGCTCAATATGCTCAAGCTGCGCCCAGTGCTGACGACCGAAGCGTCATATTCACTTTTTCGTATTATAGCATGGCTTGCACTCAAGGACCAACGATGTGGCACTATATTATCATGTTCCAGGACAAACTTCAACTGGCGATTCCAGCCGATTGGCTGAACGGTTTCGATCGAGCAAAGGCTCGATCGAAAGCCCTTTGGATGCTCTATCAAGATGCAGCACCAATTTGGTGCTCGGAACAAATCTGGCCTTTCGATTTGAAGGGTGAAAGTCAAAGGTTCATACGGCTATTAAGCCTGCAGAAGATGAATTTCAAGTCATTTGACCTGAGGGAGAGCTTTGACCTTCTGTTGAGATTTGAGACGATTTTAGGAGAGGATTCAGCATCTAATGGTTAAGGAGAGCTTCGAAAAGCTTAAGAGACAAGGAAAAACTTCTGATCCTCATTCAGGAGCTTCAGGGCTCCATTTTGAAATCTGAACAGCTCAACAAAAAGTGAATAGACTCTAGAACAACATCAAACAACCTCTGTAGGTTGTTATGATTCGATTTGGTCGGTTTTGGCATTCAAATCTCGTCATAAGCTCAAAAACACAGTAATGGGTTCAAACAAACCCATACTATTCAGTGACTTAAATTACCCTAATTTCTCAATAAAACACAATCCAACCAACTCTAAAATATCCCACATCATCTCAGAGGCTAAGTTAAATCATCAAATTAGAATTTAAGACATCAATTCTTCAATTTCATATTAGAGTTGACCAAATTGACCACAAGGTTGACTTACTATTCCTGACTTTCTCAGGTCCAATTAAGGACCTAGATCAACTCATTTCAACCCCAGGAAGTTATTGCATAGCTCAAAATCATGTTTTGAGTTCATCTGATGTGATATCAAGCATCACCGCCTGGGACCAAAATGACTTGAGTTCGGTGGAACACTCTAAGGAGTTTCAGAGCAATTAAATATCATGAATGAGTTCTATAGGTTCTACTTATGCTTTTGAACCTCAATTTGAGGTTTGAAACCTAATGGAATTGCTTCTCCAACTCTACCGGAGTTGGAGAAGACAGAGGTCGACAACGAACTCCAGGCATTAAAACTTAATTTTAACCACAGAATCTTGTTTCTTATGCTCTAAATATATAGTCTAGAGCTCCTTAGAGCTTATCAAGGGCTTAAGCTCAGGATCGTCTCGTCGGAGCTCCGGTGAGTCCGGTTCTGATGTACGAAGGTGAGAACTTCAATAAAATAGGCCATTAATGACCTGTAGAGCTTCTTAAGACCTAGACAGATCTTAAGAACTCATCAATTGACTCAAGGAATGGTCAGAACAAAGGATTCATCATGGAATTTAGAAATTTAACATTCTGAGTTCAATAGAACTTAGAATGCCTCCTCTCACTCAGTTGAGTGAGGGAAAGTATTCTAAGGGGTGAAGCGATGCTAGTGGACTAGGTAATTAGGTGGTTAACTCATCTCTGAGCCGCCATTGACAGTGAACTCAGAAGAGAGGGGGAATTTGGGCATTTCTACTAGGAAGCTATATAGGAGCAATTGATGGAATTGCTGAGATCCTTAGGTGTTAGGGGGTGATGACGGACCTTAAGTGAGTGTGGAATAGCTTCTGGACACTTCACCATGGACAGTGAAGTGTCCAGGTGCGTGCGAGTTGATGTAAGTGATTAGGTGAACAATTAAGGTAGATCGGGGGTTGGGAAGGGTCCTAAGGTGATGTACAGGTGTTGGGAGGCCCTATTGGAGGTGGAGAAGGCTCGGTGATCTCTGCCATAGACAGTGGAGGTCACCGATGAAGGTGAGATGGACTAGGCGATATAGGCGCTATCTGTAAAGGAGAGAAGGTGGAAATGAACTGTGAGAAAGTAAGAAGAATGGAATAGTGCTTAAAAGTGCGGAAGAAGGCCCGACGAGGCTGGACTTAGCCTCAGCAGAGCTGAGGAATGAAGTATTGGAAGTCTAACTAAACTAATCTAACTAAGCTAATTACACTAATCTATGCTACACTAAGTAGAGAGGAAGGAATCTCCATCAAAAGGTGCATAACAGAGGACGAAATCAGAGGGTTGAAGATAGTGCTCCGGCGAGAACTTGAAAGCGGAGATATAGAGGAAGTGGCGCTCCTTAGCCCTGTCACAACCTTTCGGAGAGGAAGAGGGGGTGAGAGAGACGAGTCTCCCACTGGGAAGAACTTCGAAGGAAAGGTGAGAGGTCGCCGGAGTTGAACGGAAGAATAGCCTATTGTCGGCCGCAGTTAGGGAAGAAGGAAAGGGGACCGACCTTTGAAATTGGAGGGGTCGAGGCCTATTTATAGGCTTTGGCGGCTGTGAAGGGGAAGGAATCTGGACAAATGGATGTCTAGGTATAGTTTACGATGCCAGTGAAGTTAACGTCGTGACCTAATTAGGATTATAGAGTCATCCAAACCGTAGGATGGAGAGATGGCAGTGAGCGCAAGCTCCAAAAGCTTGGTGAAGGTGTTCTGACGGAGGATGGATGGTGATCGTGAGGTAAACGCACCGCCGATTGTGAGCTATCGAAGTGCATGAAGAAGGAAAGAAGAAAAGAAGTGTTCACAGGGACTTGAATGCGAGAAAAAGTAAGGACCTAGCTGAAGGGAAAAGGACTCGATTGTAATAAATTATAGGGACCAAAATGCAAACAGAGGTTTTTAAGGTTAATTTAAATTATTTTCTTTTCTAACTTTTTATAGATATTTATAAATTAGCTAAATATTATATAAGTGCCTTGTATTTACATTTTTGACCCATTTATTTATATCTATTAAATTTATTTATTACTTAAGTTATTAAAGACTTAGATCTTAAGTTATTCTTAAGTTAAATAAGATGTTAATTAGGTAACTAATTAATGGTATTTCGAGTTCATTTATTAAGTAAGTTATTAATAATATTAATTAACTTATAATTTAGCATTTTTAACTTATTTAAGTCCTTTATTACTTTGCCCCTTATTACATAATTAACCCTTATATATGCATATTTCTAGCTAATTAACTAGGGAAACTAGGGGTAATTAGAAGCCATGATGAGCCTTTCATCAATCACCCACACCTGGTGACCCTAGTCAGACCCGATTACCCTGGTCCGATTATAACCTAATCTTGAGAGAAGAGGAGGAATTGTGAGAGAGAGGGGGAGGGTTTTGCTGCGTGCTCCTCTGCCTTGTGCTGAAGAGAAAGAAAGCCCTATGCGACCCTTAGCCGCAAAAGAGAGGTCGTTCCCTTGTGCTGTGAACATGGAGAGGCTTGTGAAGGAGAAGGGAAGCTTTGAGAAGCTGAACAAGAGAAGGTCTGAGAAGAAAGAGAAGACTTGAGAAGAAGGAAAGAAACTGAAGAAGAAAGAAGAAAGGCTTCTAAAGAGCCCTGTGCTACATAAGTTGTCTGATCTAGTTCTGAGCACTGTTGAATAATTTAAGAACCTAAGTTAAGATTGAATTCTGATTTGAATGAATTGAGTAATTAAATGCATGCTTAAATAAGAGAATAAGTGGTAATTCAAATCACCATTATTTTGATTCGCTTTTCTTTTTGATTCCATGCAACCTTGAGATACATGATCTATATTCGAATATTAATTTTGATCAGTTTCATTTATTGCATATCTATTTTGTGATCAATTGATTGTGCTCATTTATTCTGAATGAGATTAATGTTATGAATTCCATTATTTGCTTGTTGTGTTCGACCTTGGACTCTTTTGCGATTCTGAGTTATAAATTTAAATAATTTGAGTGATTTTGTCCTATACCACGACGCATCTCTTAAACAACAACGAATTCGCTTTAAACACCTTAACATTAGACGTCTAATCTTATCATCAGACATCTTATATGACTGTTATAGCCATTTAACCTATTGACACAAGAACCTTGCACAAGATCCAATCAAATTCTAGGGAGACCACCTTCTAGAATCAAACGTCAACATTTTCATCAGACATCCAATATAACCTGATCTGACTTCTGATCAATTTTCCAAACATCTAATTATGCTATCAAATGCAGTGATTCCTTCTCTCAATGGGATTCCAACCATATTTTCTTGGATTTGATTCCAGCAGCCAAGATGCCTCTCCCAAGCCTTCTTGAACCTTCCTAACTCATCCATAAATAGCCTAGAGCCTTTCCTTTGCAAAGACATCCAAGAGATAATACTTCCACCATTATACTCATTGTAAGAAAATTAAAAGAGAGAAAAATAGTCATTGGTCTCCAAGCCTTGTCTAGACACCAGAGAGCATCGATTTGCTGTGCTACCACGCCATTACACTTTTATCTCGGGGAAGATTCTTAAACCTTTAGGAGCTTAGTTCAATTTATATTTTTGGGCTCTATAGGTCGTGTTTAGTTATGGTTGTTATTGGGTATTCACATTGCAAATTCCCATCTTCTCATGAGACAAAATTCTCTTCGTGAGGAAGAATGATTTGACGTACATTACACTCAGTCAAAAGTAGTGTTGCTGTATTGAGTTTGTATCACCCGCATTTTAAGTGGCACGTATAATAAATTTGATCTACATGGTACATCAGAAAATCCTAAATCAGTGTGACTTAGGTGGCGGTTTTTACCCTTAGGATTTTCACCTAAAAATTTGTTCTCTTGTGGTGAATGCTTTTATAGGATTGAGTTTTGATTTCACAATTATTCATAATTTTATTTTGACCTCATTTTCACCCCCCTTTAGTTAAAATTACATTTAGTTGTTTATTTTTTTATATCTTTGTAAAGCCTCTCTTTGTAAAACTAAATCGTAAAATCAACTTAGAGATAAATAGGTGTTAACACTTCATATTTTCTTCAATATTCATTGCTTACAAAATCCCATTATGAAAATCGCATCCTTCAAAATTTCATGTTGAAAATTAATGTAAAAAGGTCCTAGGATAAGTCTAGACCAGTAAGAGAAAATTAGGATTGAAAGACTTAAAATTGGACTTGAAAAATCCATTAAAATAGGATAATTAAGTTTTTGCATTAATACAAATTTTCATATATCTATACGAGTAGGTCACAGTCCATACTTGACCTCAAAACACGAGTATACGTTGTAACACATTTGTACTTGTATAAAATTTTTGTATAGGTACAAGTCAACCATAGTTTGTAAACTATGAGCAAGTGTACATAAATTCGTATCAATACATGTTGGTTACAACTTTTGATCAAGTTCAAATAAAACCAAAAGTTGAGCATAATGTATCGGTACATCCTATTTTGCATCAGTACACATGACCATTATGACAAATCAAATTTTTATTTTTGACCTGACTTGAATTAGATTTCTTCCTAAATTATGTAACGATTATATTTTGAATTTAGTCTATTGAAACATATAAAATATGGCCTATTATCACTTGTTTACAAACAATACATTATAGAAAAAACCATCGAGTTAAAAAAAAAAAATAAACTTGGTCCTTTTTTAAGCTCACTGTAACATTATCTAAATCTATTATCAAAAGGAGGGTCAAAGAACATTTGTATCTTGATTTTACATCTTGTACTTTATTGGTATTTTTGTTGTGATAAGCACTTCTTAGCTAGAACCCAATTCTTTACTTTCTTCTTAGTTATTGTAATCTTGAGTTTAGATAACTTGTTAATTAACTTGATTTTTTATTAGTGGATATTTATTATCTTGAGTTGAGAGAATCAGGTTAAAAATGGTAAGTTCGGAGAGATTTTTATCCAGTGGGATTTTCCTCTATAAATCTTGCCCCAATTTATGGCACGCTATTCAAACACCACCCCCATCCTCCCCCCCCCCCCCCCCCCCCCCCCCAAGTGTGTCCTTGAGATTCTACAAATTTTACATGTTCTTGTCAAGATTCTTTTGTTGGAAAGTGACATTTTTGCCAAAAGTTGTCGCATACAAAGAAGCATACATATGTGCACTTGCAAATGCATACTAAATGCTTATGTATATACATCTACTATGTTTATGTCTTTTCTCCTTCAAGAAAAAAATTTCCATGTCCCTTTTCAAAAAAAAAATACATGTCTTTTTGCATTTACTAAGGTTTCTAAAAACAAGATTCAACTTTTCAACTGCTTTTCCTTTTTTAAAAAAAAAAAACACTTTTGGATTGGTTTCTAGTCATTACTCTGATCTTTGTTTTTTCTTGGTATTTAATCAACGCACCCTCTCATTTTTACTTCCTTGAGCATTCTTGTTTAAATGACATAGACTAACAACGCCATCACTGTTTTTCATGGTAGAGGAATATGTTTATCCGATGTTAAATTCTTGTAATGATGGAGAAAAGAATCCAATTGTCCCTACTGATCCCTACTTTCTCGTGTCTTCCTATCAATTGTTCATCATAAAAGTGAGAGGTTTGATAAAATAATTTGTAGTTACGAATCAAATGCAAGGATCATAAATACGATGCATGAAAAAATGTGCACCTGCATGTGGTATGCACGTGCACGTCCATGAATCTGCTTCTATGCTTTTGCATTATTTTTATACAATCATATATGCATATGTATGCTCTTTATATTTAAACATAAAAGACAGAAATACCAAAGTTACAAAGAAGCCAATCGAACCAAACTTGGTTCTAGTCTGATATCATCACAACAATGAACCAACCTGTGGCCCTATTTGAATGGGAAGTACCAATATCACCACCATAACCGTTATTTAAAGGTATGTTTAAGGATCACTTATTAGATTTGATATAATAGAGGAATTATGCATTGCTACAAAGAAACGAATTGCCTCCTCTATGCTGTTCATAGAAAGATTGTGATCAAAAATAAGGAACACTTTTTGGATTTAACCCATCAAGAATTTGGACTAATTTTAAATTAATATAGGAAAATCATGTTTATGCATCGATGTGAATCCAGGAAGTATTTGTTCATAAACTAGGAAAAGGCAAGTTGTAACCAATGTTTCTGTTCCTCTACTTTTAGGTGATGCCTCCGCTGTGGTGCAGATTTGATAGTCTGTGGTTTGGTCATCCTGGTTTTATACCGCACTCACTAACTACATCACCCTTCCTCTGCCCCATGGATCATGTGTTAGAGGTATTTTTATTTCTCAGTTCATATCTGAAGATTACATTCTAGCCGAGCTGGTGGCATTTGGCATGTTACAATGTGATTGTCAACGGATGTGGATAAATCATTGGTAATGGGAAATTGTTTTCATGTGGCTTTTTTTTTCTGAGAGGGATGTGACATTCCTTCTTGATATTTACTATTTCTGTCATACATGATAAAAAGAAAACATAAATATTTCAAGCTACTTTCAGAATTTAGAGCAGCAGCATTCAATTCAGTCCATGATGTAAGTTGGCGCAAATCCTCCCTTTGGACTTTAATAGAAATTCATAAAACGAATTTTAGCCATGTGTATGCTATATGGAAAGGCAAAGGACACTTCTCAAACAAACTTAAAGGCACATAATTACTTGGTTCTAATAGCAAGAAGTTACATCGAGGCACACTGTAATTGGCGAAGAGATATGGTCTAGGTCCAGTTAGGAAAACTAAAGAAGCTTGGTTTATCAGAATCAACCAAGGCATATGTTCCCTTCTCATAGCTGTTGTTTCTATTGCTTTTGCAATTCTCCAGATCCGTATTTAAGATTAGCAACCACCAAAGTGTAATGCTGAATGCCTCATTAAATTGTTCCTTTTCAAACAAAAGCTCACTGAATTGTGTTTGTTGAGCATATAGCATGTATAGGGACTTCTTTGTCTATTTTTTGATTCTGTGGGGGTATTATTGTAGGTGCCCCAGATCTCTCTAATATAAAAGAAAGGATGTGATTTTTTTACATAACAGAGAATTTGATATTAGAACAACGATCCTCCATCAGTGTTATGTCATCACACCATATACCTCATGAATCTTCGACTCCGTGAAGATCTAAACTCAGGATTCATCAATAGAGAGGAGCAACATCAGCAATAGCGTGCATCGCCCCTCTGCCACCGTCGTCTCTTCGAGGCATCGTGGCGACGCTGTGGAAGGATCGCGTCGAGGCATCACCACCGCATCACGTCGCCGAGGCATCGTCCTGCGCGTGCCCTGTCGCTGCGATGTGTGCGATGTCGCGCGAGCCATCGTGGAGACGGAGCGCCGTGTTGCGCCACCGCCAGGCAGATGCCACGATCACCGCTGCTGCAAGAAAGGGGGCGATGATCGCGCCGCACATGGACAGCAGGCCGCCGACCCCTCCTGCATATCTGTCTTGAGGCTGGTGGAGGCCCAAGAAGCGAGGAGTCATCTCTCGCATGATCAAAAGGTGACATATTCGCCGAGAAATCTAGCCACATCAGCAAAGGGGTTTGCGATGACAGCCCAAGAAAATGCAAGACAGAGAACTAGGATCAAAGGGTGGTGGATTATCGATTCAGGTGCCTCTGTTCACCTTACAGCCGATGTGCAATGTCTTGAGGATTCCAAGCCTCCATATGGAATCAAGGAGGTGAGGGTGGCTAATGGAAGTAAGTCACCCATTACTGTAGTAGGACAGGTACGTGCTTCTCAGAGGATGATGATAGGCGAAGTTCATTGTGCTCCTAAATTCCCTATGAGTTTGCTATCAGTTAGTTGCATCTATGAGGAGTTGAGATGTTGTGGTATCTTTGAGGATGGATACTACTACTTCTAGGATCGGCAGACAGGAGTATTATAGGTGGGTGTATAGAGTTGGATGAACTCTATTACCTTAACACGCCTGTGTTATTTGTTAGAGCTGCATCCATAGCCTTAGATCCATGGCTATGGCACAGGAGACTTGGGTATCCCTCGCGCAAGATGCATCAGATCTACCCTAGTTTGCCAGATTCCCTGACATTACAGTGCGAGGATTGTCAGTTTGGGAAGCATCACAAGAGTACATACTCGCAGAGAGATGCTGGGGTGAGTGCCATACCCTTTGCTTTGGTACACTGTGACATATGGGGACCTTCCAGGGTGCCTACTCTAGGTGGACATCGGTATTATGCGGTGATGGTAGATGATCACAGTCGACTTACTTGGATATTCTTGATGAAGACCCATGCAAAGATTCCACAGATTCTTCACCAATTCTTGGCAGAGGTTCAAACTCAATACAGGGGCGTTGTTAAAGTCTTCCACAATGATAATGCCTTGGAATTCATACAGCAAGATGTGCAGGACCTTTTCTCCTCCAAAAGCATTGTTCACCAGACATCTTGTGCCCACACATCTCAATAGAATGGTGTGGCTGAGCGTAAGCTGCGTCATCTTTTGGATATTGATAGGACCTTAATGATACACATGAAGGTTCCTAAGCAATCCTAGGGAGATGCCATCCTCACTACGGCCTATCTGATTAACTGGGTGCTCTCGTCAGTCCTTCAAGAACGGATTCCTTATCAGGTGATTCATCCAAAGTGCAATAGACCATTCTGTTTACCTCTGTGAGTATTTGGATGTACTTGTTTTGTCCAAGCAAATGGTAACCAGGACAACTTTTCTCCAATGGCAACTAAATGTGTCTTTCTTGGGTACTCCAGAACCCAGAAAGGAGACCAGTGTTATGATCCTGGTCGTAGGAGATATATTGTTACTATAAATGTTATCTTCTTTGAAGGGGTTTCCTATTTCTCATAGGAGAGAACCTCTATACAGGTTGCCCTGAAGGAGACTCAAGTGTATCACCGGAGACCAGCCACCTTGAGTGACTAGAGGATTGGTTCCGAGTCGACAGCTGAGGATAGTTCAGACACATAGGAGTAGGTTTCCTTGAGGAGAACCGCCAAGGATGGCATTCTCCATCCTCTATCTCAATACACAGGTATTGCCCACCTTGAAGAAGGTGTCTGACAGTTTGCTTCAGCTATTTCTACTGTAGTAGTTCCTAGAGATTTTATCTAGGCTTCACATGATCCTAGATGGCAGACAACAATCGATGAAGAAATATAGGCTCTTCAGTCACGACAGACTTGGGAGTTAGTACCATGTCCAGAGGGTGCTACCTTGATTGACTGCAGATGGGTCTATACCATCAAGTATAGACCTGATGGGACAGTAGACAGGTATAAAGCTAGGCTTATTGCCAAAGGCTTTACACAGACATATGACGTAGATTATTTTGAGACATTTTCTCCTGTGGCACGCATTACCTCTGTCAGGATTATTATATCTGTTGTAGTGACCAGGAGGTGGCGCCTCCATTAGATTGACATTAAGAATGCTTTCTTATATGATGACTTATCTGAGGAAGTCTATATGCGCCAGCCACCAAGTTACAGTACTCAGGAGGAGTTGGTGTGTCGTTTGAGGAAGACTATTTATGGACTGAAATAGAGTCCTCGTGCTAGGTTTGAGATTCTCATCACTGAGATTGGAAAGGTTGGATTCCAGATATCTGTGTCTGATCATTCTATCTTTATCAGGAAGATAGTGCACGAAGAGCATATGCGTGTTGCTATTTTAGTCGTGTATGTGGATGATATGATTCTTACAAGAGATGATAAGGATCGCATTATCCAAACCAAATCCTTCATACAAGCCACTTTTATCACCAAGGATTTGGGCGAATTGAGATACTTTTTGGGTATTAAGGCCATATGACAAGAATCGAGTCTATCATTGTCACAGAGGCAGTATACGCTTTGGATTCTTCAGGAAGCTGGATTACTTGGAGCTAAGCCCTCTGGTATACCTATTGAGTCACCCCTTACATGGCATTTTGATGAGGATCCTCTATATAAGGATAAAGGTTCACAATACTGATTTCGATGTTGTTTCGATAAATTTCCAAATGCGCAGTTCACTGGCATGCTGACGCATGCCAACAAAAATAACAGTAGTCAAAATCATTAGAATTTTAAAAATAACTATTTCAATGGATAAATATTTCCATTTAAGCCCTAAATTCTATCTTTTACTTCAAATGTAATATGTCAATACATAACTTGTGCAACAACAGCAGCAGAGCTACAATAGGAACAGCAACAGTAGGAGCAGCAACATGCCGCTGGCATGCCAAGCTTATTGATGGCATGCCGACGATTTCGCTGGCATGCTGGTGAAACACCTATGTTTCGACAACTTGAGCATGTCGACATGGCATATCTTCAAAAATAGCCATTTCACCGACATGCCACCGACATTTAAATCACTGATGAGGATGTCACCTAGTATCGCAGTACAATGGATCGTTTGCTCTATCTCACCATCACAAGGCCAGATGTTAGCTTTGCAGTGAGCAGGACTAATCAGCATATGCAGGCTCCACGTTATAGCCACTGGCATGAGGTTTGTCTCATCTTGAGATACCTCAAAGGGACACCATGTAGAGGGTTGTATTATAGAGACAATGGCAGTTTGGATATACTTGTTTATTCTGATGCTAATTATGCTGGATCTGTGGAGGATCGTCGATCTACCTCTGGCTTTGCAGTCTATATTGGAGGGAATCTTGTCTCCTGGAGGAGCAAGAAGTAGAGTGTTGTGGCCCATTCAAGTGCTAAGGTGGAATATAGAGCCATGGCTCAAGTGGCATGTGAGGTTATGTGGATCGTTTTCTTCCTACAGGATCTTGGTGTTCACACTACTCTACCTGTTCCACTTTTCTGTGATAACAAGTCTACCACTTATATTGCCTCCAATCCAGTCTTTCATGAGAGGACCAAGCACATTGAAGTTGACTACCATTTTATCTGTGATGCGGTACTCAGTGGGAAGATTAGTACACCTTATGTCTCTTCCGATCTTTAGCTGGCTGACATGTTTACCAAGGCTCTTAAGAAGCGCTTGGACTTCTTATGAGCAAGTTGGGTCTTGTGGATATTTATGTCCCAACTTGAGGGAGAGTGTTGAGCATATAGCATATATAGGAACTTCTTTGTCTATTTTTCTATTCTGTGAGTTATTATTGTAATTGTCCCAAACCTCTCTAATATAAAAGAGAGGCTAGGGTTTCTTTTCATAATAGAAAAGTTCATTTTCCTAACAGTGTTTAAATATGATTTTCAGTGCTTATTCCTGATAAAGCTCAACTTTTGAGAATTTTAAAGTATAAATAAACTAATACATGCATGAGTCCATTCTCTGTTCATTTATGTAATGTATCCTTGTGATATGAAATTTGAGTAGTTTCCAAGAGAACGATTTGGTTGCTATTGAAGCTATTTTCATTTTTCAATTGGAATTATGATTCACATTCAATCTAGGAAATTTCAAATTCTTTCTTCTAGCAAGGATCTTGACAACAAGTTACAAAAGACTAAACCAGATTTAGGATTTCAAATATCATACGACAGTGATAAATGATAATCTGAATTGTCAGGAGTATGCATGAAATAATGGTGGTGAGCTCACTGCATTGGAAAGCAGGGTCTTCATTCTTGTTCAACATGGTGCCCCATCATTTGTTCATCAACTTTCTCTGGAGAGTTTGGAATTGTGTTTGGATCCACAAATGCAAAATCCTCTCCTATACTCAGGTCGAAACACCTCCATAAACTTAGGAACAGAGAGGTGCCAGCAAGTGACAATTTCAGGCATGACCGGGTGAGGGAGAAGTTGGAGAAGATGACGATAGCGGGAAATTGGAATGGTATTGTCCACTAAGATATCATCATGATCTTGATTTCTCTTCAGTGAGGGTTCATTTTAAAGAAGATAAGGTGGGTGGAGAGTAAGAGGGAAGGAATTGTGGTCATTTAAAACTGGACAACGTAGATAAACAAATAGTTTAGAAAATGGAATTTGTCTAAAGGGCTGACTTGAAAATATATTGAAACTTGAAGGTGCATTGAACCAAATCAAAGTTCTGGGTAGAAATGATCTTGCTTCAACCTCAGGGGATGTTTATGTCTTCTGTTTATTTCTTTGCTTGTCACTTCTGTGTTCTCTTTTTGACATTCATTCATATGTAATTATCAGCAACAGACTATTGAGAGGGGTTTTTTCCCCTGACACCCAGGATTAATTGTTATCAAGGTGATGCACTCTCTTGCACTCCAAAAGTTGACAGGACAAATCCAAAGTTCGGTGAATCACCGTATCCAACGCATCACTAAGAATTTTTTGTTCTTGCCTCAAGGAACAAGGATATATTCTTTGAAATACAGAAACGATGGCCTTTGGTGCTCCATTAATGTTGTCCTCTTCTATAACAGAAATATGTTCCTTTTTGGATGATGCTGGCATTATTTATTAATCACCCTTAATTTGCAAAGACTTGCCAGTGGTTCCAAGTCAAGGATTCTAACCCCAATCCCTTTCATGCAGAACTCACTTTATGGTTGATAATTAGGTTGATACACTTTAAATGGTAGTGGACTTTGGCTATTGTTAAATATTGGTTGTTGTTTCTGTAAACCTCAAAACTTTTCATTTAATATCTGAATTGAAATGGACTTCTAGCTTATAAGTAATATTACTGTTGTTTATAGATTCTCATATATGCAAAATTTGTGCAGCCAGAAGCCATGTTAAAAAAACATTCAGGAGATTTGTTTGGCCCAAGAATAGAATTTAGAGAGTACTCCTTCCTAGAAAATCCTTCACTTCCTAAAGAGGTTTGAGGACATCATTTCTGTAAACATGTAGAACATCTTATTCTCACGCATGGTTCTTGTAATGGAAGCACTCATATGAAAATTTTATTTGTTCAACATTGCAGATTAAGGAGTCTTTGCTACACGTTCAACTTTGTGAAGAGCACTCTGCTGGCTGCAATATGACTGCTCCTGGACTGTTAAGGCTCCCCACGAACAGAGATGAAGATACGGTAATGCTATCTAGTCCATCTCTTATCACTGTGATATCATCAACTTGATAATGGCTTCTCTTTTTTCTCTGAGAATGTTCTACACTTATTTCTTTCTAGTGACTTGCAATGAACTCATTCTGCGAAATTTCTTCATTTTCTTCAATAAGAATAGATCTTTTAGGACATTTCGGTACATGGAGCAATTGATAATGAGAAACACATGGAAAATGCAGGAAAGATGTTTCTTATAATTGCATTTGAAGAGAGGACTGGTCCATCCGTATTGCATTTTTTTTAACTTATTTCGGCATTAAGAATCAAACACTCCCTCATATAAAAGCAGCTTGAGAGCATGAACTTGGGTTAATTGATCATAAAATCATCAGAGAATGTGCATCATTTAAAGTTCTCTCTCCCTACTGACTTGTGAATTTTAACCTGCAGTTTGTTAGAATATTTTCATCTTACAAGGATGTCAAGGTCCTAGAATTCTCGTCCATGGTTGGCGCCTTTGAAGGTTTTACTGATAAGGCAAGCTACTTCCTCTTATTTAACGTATTTAATCCCCATGTGGCTTGTAAAATGTTGGCAAATAATGACCTGAAGGATTTTGGCAAATACAGGAAAGGGAAAAAAGATTCAGAAGACGTGTAAGTAGATATCCTGGTTTATGGTGTTGCCTGGAGAACCTCAAGGTTGGCCATATATTCTATGACATGTTCTGGGATAAGAAACCTGGTTGGAAGCCCCTAGCTCCATTGACAAAGGAAGATAACCATCCTAAATGGGTGGATTAATCCAACGAAAGATATTTCTACCGGAGAGTAATATAACCGGAGTTACATCAGTGATAGTGGAGCAGGTGACAACCCAATATGGATACAACAATGAGGTTGCCCAATTTTTCAGCCTTCACCTTTGTACGGATTATAATTTCATTCTTTAAATGGCATTTCTAATTTTTGTTTAGCTAATTCTCTGTTGGACTGTGAGCTATAGATGTAGACTAGAAGTACACCGTAGGACAGGCAGGAATTATATGATTTGATGTATCATTACATTTGATAGTATGCCGAAATTTTCATAATAGTAATTCCAGACAGATTAACTGTAAAAGAACAAAGGAAAAGGGGAAAAGGCCAGGTGCAATTTTGCTGAAAGCCTGAGATGTTGAGAGATGACGACGACAAAAAACATGCAGTATGAGTGACTAAGAGGACCCTCCTCTTTGGTATGATGATCGAAAATTCTTGTTTTAACAGGTCCTTTTTGTGTTGCTTTCTTGAACACTTTTTTACTCCGCTCGTGTAGACAAGTTACTAGATCCCCAGAATTCACCGCTGTTTAAATGCAGCAACAAAGAAAAGGGCTGTCACCCAAAGCAAAATGAAAAGGAAAAAAACTCAAACCGAATAAGCTAGGAGTAAGCCTAAAGCCTCGACTTGCTGATCTAATGAACCAACCAAAGCCTAGTCCAAAATTCACACTCCATGACCTCATTAAGCTCAGCACAAGGCCTTGGGCTCGACAAGGTTTACTCATATAGACTTACGTGTCTTTACAATTATATAGCCTGTACTTTATGTTTATTAATCACAAGTTACACAATTGAAAAAGACTAGTGTGATAACCTTTAAATACATAGCCCATGATATAGTATTTTTAATTAAAATAATTAAGTTGTAAGATAATAATTAAGAACCTCGCTTTCTCATATGCTCTTACATGCACCTTTCCTCTCCCAAAAAGGATGATGTAGGTGAGCCTTCCCAAAAAGGGAGTACTTGCTTGAAAAGTGCTGCTAATTTTAAGTATGGCAAAGGATAGTTGCTGTTGTAGGGATGAGGTATAGAGAGAGGATATTAGGTTCTTCAAATCAATTTTTAAGTCTAAGAAAAAAATTAAAATCTTCACAACATGATTAACGTGCTACAGCATCCATACCTTACATCAATTTAGTATTATGGATAAGGGGTTTATATATATATATATATATATATATATATATATTCTTCGTTGCTACATAAATACCCCTAACATATTCTCTCCGTTAACAAATATATCCTCCTATTAGTCCACCGATAGCAAGTTAACCCGATAGTTGTTAACTAAGGGATATTTATGTCATCAGAAAGAAAATATGAGGAGTATTTCTATAATAACAAAGAATATAAGGTTATATATGTAATATTCAAATATTATAAGCACATATATGTAAAAATCCATCATCATTTTGAGATAATATTTATGTAGTTCATTTAAAATGTCACAAAAATACTCGTGTGCATGCCCAATAATCTACCTTTCAACAGATAAAAATATAATTATAATTATATATTCTTCATTTTCATGCATACATATGCATAAGTTGACACAAATTCATATATATACAACTTGGTGATGCCTTCAAAAAGAGACAAAAAAAGCCTACGACCTTATTTGAATGAGATAAAAAGATAATTAGGTGACACGATAGAGATATAATGAACAATACCATGACTAATATCAAAATATCACTTTAAATCTCTATACACATGTTCATATTTTGCACCCCATTAAAATTAATATTGCCTAGATGACTTGTCGTTTGCACCTCATTAAACATACAATGTAATCCATATAAATAACCTCTCTCTAAACAAAAGAAAACATGACCACTCTCTTAAATGTGAATTTCTACGCTTAAACTTGTGTACCTTCTATCATCTCATACAACCATTTCTATCTCTCTCTCAACTTAATGATAGAGGATCACCCAATATAATAAGCAAAGTGGATTGACATCTTTCCCTAAGAGTGATTTTTATAAAAAAAATTCCATATATGCCTTTAAAATATTTAAATATTATATATATACCCCAATATTCTTTGTTATTATAAAAATAACCCTCACATCTTTTCTGAGTTAACTATTGTCTGGTTAACTTGCTAATGATGGACTAACAAAAGGACATTTGTTACGAGAGAAAAAATGTGAAATGTATTTTTGTCTATATGACTCTTAAGTTCCACTCGCAAAATTTTGAGCCCGTAGACTCAATACGATTCAAAATCAACCGAGTTATAAGACATCATAGATTGAGCCCACCTAACCAGACCTCTCCTAGCTCTCTTGAGCCCACGCTAAGCTTAAGGCTCATTAGGCTTAGATGAATCGACCAACGTATGATGCCTTTTGTCATGTTTTTTGAATAAGCCCCGTATGGAAGTTGATACACATTCATAAAGAGGGATTATCTCGTTAACACCAAGAAGTGGGGAGGGAACAACGTTTCCTATGGTTGTTTCCAATTTGACGTGGAGTGTCATGTCCAAAATTCAACATCCCCAAGAATCGATAAGACGATTGAGAATAATCACAATATTCCGTGGCACTTTCCACCAGAAAAGAGCGCAATTATGGTAATACTCAACCAAGCAAAACAACCTAAGCAAAATTGTTAGAAGACGCCCGTAAATACTCAAGATCCTCTTTGCAAATTGTTGAAAGCATCAAAAGCTATCCAAGGATTTTCTTCACCAAGATGCTTAACATCCTAAAACTACCCAAACTTCTGTCACCGGAGATGTTTCCCAATAAACGCCATTAACATTGGCAAAATACAAACCCATGTTAAAGAGGGTGAAAACTATAAGATAGCCAGGGATCAGAAAGAACAAACATGGCCACGGATAGACAAGATTAACCGAGATAACATCAACACCCATCAGATCTACATTCAGCATTTCACATACTTCAGTTTGGCTTGAGGAAGTGAGCTGACGTAAGCTTCCCCATTTCTAGCATCCCGACTTTGTCCTTCCCATCAAATATAGTCTTCAATTTTTCATCACAGAGGATCTCTCTTTTGTTCTCCGGGTTCTGCACATACCAAAGCAATTTTGAAAGGCCAAAATAACATATGGAATCCCCATGTGCAAGCAACTTAATTTCTACAAAAAGTAAAACATTATGTTCAAAGTAAAATGACCAAGCCACCAACTGGCTGGGCAACCCTGGCATGCAAGAAAGCAGACACAAGAATAGAGCAAATAATCAATTGAAGAATCATTTTTTTCTTTTGACAAGCATAAAATTTGAACCCCGGCCTATTGAGTTGTAGGTCAACTGATCAATACTTCAGACAACATTTAAGGAGGCTGACATTCATGTGATACTTCATATAATTATTCAACCAAGGCTTGCTGTTTGCGTCATGCCAATTCTATGGACAATACATCTAACTCTTGATCAGTGCACATGCAAGCTACTCCAGAACTGTAAGATGTGAAGTAAAGGCAAATTCGAAAAGCAATAGTAAGTATCTAACAGGTTAGATTAAAAAAAAGCACACAGAAACTTTCTTTTTGAGCACAAACTCAACTTCGACAAAGACTCAAAAGTGCGTAACTCACACCCAGTCACCTGCTAAAGAAAAAAAATGAAATTACTGCTAAACCTTTTGCTTTGTGTGCAAAGACTACCTTGAACCTGGGGCTTTAATGGCAGAATCATGCTCCCTCCTAACTATTTTACGGTACGTACCATAAGTATTTACCATATGTAACCAAAACAATCTTAAAAGAACCAAGGATAAAAAATGAACCAGGACTGTCATTTGGTTTTTGAAATTTCTGCAAGCAATTCTGCAATCCCTTCAGGTCCAGTCCAGAAGCTCCATTTACTAACAATTCAGTAAAGCATATGCACAAGACCCCTGACCAATATATAACCCATAATCTTTAAAACAAAGAATGCACAACATCTTCCATCCTCACTAATAATTACAGTCAAGTCAATCATTTCAAAAACAAGCATGAGATCCACATTCTGCAAATCAATTGAGGGCAAAAGAAATTAACTTTTTATGCTGAGAAGAGGAACAAATAGACAATGACAGCCTGTTTGAAACTACCTCTGCTGTCATAGAAAGTGAATTTCTCAAGCAAAAAGTTGAATACAAACACGGCAAGCCTACCATGCAATTTTAGCATGTGATGGGATTTGCTGAGTTAGGGTTTAAGCATTCTAGATTTGTTGCATCTGAACCACATATTATTATCATTTCATGGACCAGCAGCATCATGAGGAAAGAATCATCAGCTATAGTGGACAAAATATTGCACCCCACACGCTCCTATCCTAATTATCTATCAATATCAACAATAATGAGATGTATGGACTCAGTGGTGAATTTTTTGTGCAGTTAGACATCTAATAAAGCAATCCAAACTCATCCACTTATGTAAATCAACCCCCTAATCAGGAATAAGAAGACTCCTCACAAAGTGAGAATTTTTTGTTAGTTCTTCACTGGTTAAAACCACAACCAACAAGACAGGTTTCCATCTGGCAAATTAATACATCCTTTGCAATAAAAAGAGAATAGGAAACATTTCCTCATCCCCCACAATTATACAAGGATTCTATGGAATCAAGGAATTAACCTTTCCTGACTACAATAAATAGAGAATACCCTCAATTCAGAATATTAAGGACTTCACATACCCAATCAGTTGTCATGCACATTTTATGCCATACATGAAAAAAGCGATACACCTATATGGCTTTCCAAAAAATTTGCTCTACAATCCTTGCAATATGAAGCTGAAAGTTGGTACATGAGCTTCCTATAAAACTGGTGTTTCTCTGGGCAGAGAAACAAACTTATCATCCCCTTTTGTTTCACAGAATTGACTGGAGAAGTTGAACGGTATGAAGACTGCCCCCATGGCATACCTTCTCCTTGAATACCCAAAAACCACCTAGTGGACCAGGCTACTTTCTTTGTGACTACCTAACTGTTATCCATTTTTTTAAACCTCGATCCTTCGCGAAAGTCTTAAAAATTAAAAAATTAAGACGAGAATGCATCCGACCTCTCCAACACCATAATGGCAACTCCATCTTATCATAACCACTATCCAGGCCATGCCTTCTTAAACTTCCTGCCTGCACCAATTATAAACTTGGACAAACATATGGCCCACCATTACCTGTCCCAAGTCGTGACAGCTCTAAAGAATGGGTAGATTCTCCAGTGATTTAAATGTCGGCGGCATGCTACCAGCATGCCCTCGAAATTGACATTTTCTGGGCAGGGCCATATCAACATGAAATATATGTTGACATAAACAAACATCAATGAAATTTCACCATGTGCCAACCATTTTGACCCATATCGAGGGTCCCCTTTGTAAATGTTCCATCGTTTCACTGATATGTATCGGCACAGGGTGATATTGCAGCCCTATTTTGAGCTGCTGTTGCTTGGTGCTGCTGCTGTCTGCTGCCAATGCTGCTACTCTCTGCTACCCCTGCTGCTGCTTGGTGCTATTGCTACTGCTAGGTGCTACTGCTGCTGTTAGTGGTTACTCGATCCCATTGCCTCAGACTCCAAGTCTCCAAGTCTCGCTCCATCCCGATCTCCAACTCCACCCTCTTCTCGAGCTTCTCCACAGTCCACACACTGGGAAGGCATATTATCATCTCCTCTTCCTCTATTCTATTATTAATTTGATTGCACTGTGAAGTGTAAATATGTACTTCAATTTGACTTTAGATATGCATACTTTATTTAAGTATGTATTGCATTCAAAACTTGTGTTTTTACATGTACACCTTTCTTGCATAACCCTTTAAGGTTTTAAGTTAGTAATTTATGATTAACTTACAATTTAAATCATATTAAGTGAATTTGTCGTCTTTGGCAGCATGCATCAACCTGCCTTCAGCATGCCCTCGAAATGAAGAACTTTCAGGGCATCAAAATCGGCACTTAAATCCTTGGATCCTATAGATTCCTCTTTCCTTGTACCAAGCTTTGATTTTAAGTCCAATGCCTAACAAGAAGGCATGTCACATTTAATAACAAGAAGGCATGTCCTGGTAATACAACCTTTATAACAGCTTACGGGGAAAACAAAACAAAAAACAGACTCCGAAACAGCTTGTCACAACCTAATATACCATGCTCCTGTTCGTTCACAATGTAGACAATCTTATCTCAACCATACTAAGACAAACCAAGACCCATGTTAATAGGTACTAGACCCCCAACCTAACAACTCAGGAAGCTTGTCAAAATAGCAATAGATATCAGATTTGCAATGGCCAGTGTTTAATTGAGAAAAGGTAGGCCCAACAATTTGTTTGAGCCCACAGGGCATAACACAACCACTCAGAATGCTTAATTTAGCCCAAGTTAATCGTGCAGTAATCCTCAACCATTTTCTCAGTTTCCAATGCGACACTACTTTGGTGCCATTCAGCTTTGGTCGGATGAACAAACAACATATAGAAGACATGGACAAGTCATTGAGCTGCTCCAGAACAGAAGCATTGAAAACAATCAAATCAAAAAGAATGCACACATTAGGTAACAAAAAAAACTCATGATAAATAAGGGAGGCAATGACAACTTTTATGCTAGTCTATGACGACAAGAAAATATAAGCAAAACTCCAAAACAATTTATCAAAACCTAGCATCATACTCCCGTTATCATCACAATGCAGGCAATCTCTTACTTTGACCATACCAACATACCCCAAGGGCCCATGTTAATTGATACCAAAAGCTGGCACATAACAGGCTGAGAAAGTCATCAAGATAGCAACCAACATCATATTTGTAATCAAATAACTACCCATGCTCAATTCCAAAAGTTTGACCCTGACAATTATCCAACATTGGGCCCACTGGATCAACTCAAACCACTCAGAACACATAGGCCCAAGTTATCGAGGACCACTACTTGCGCCCAAGTTATCAAATCACAAACCTCAACCGGTATGGAGACAACACTTTCCCAAATGTGATACTGGTTTGAAGGCATCAGTAGGGCTACCTATCGAGCCCAAGCTCAATTGGGCTTGACATATCTATCTCAGGCTCATACACATTTGGGCTCGAGACATTGAGCCGGATCCTTAATCCGCTCAAGCTTGTTAATGAAATGCTCAGGCTTGATAAAGTCACTAATACATACAAAGATCATAGCTTAGGAATGGCTTTCATCTTTCATGATAGGGAGGAGCTTGTTGGAAATTTTCCAGTTTCTTACAACAATATTATAAAGTTTAATGGTAGGTACATATATCACGCATGATATATACACACGCCTTTATATCCCCATCGATCCAAGCCTTACTCGGCTCAATACAAATTCGGCTCAATCCAAATTCGGTTCAATAAGTTTATCAAGCTCAAATCTAGGTCCGGCTTGGCTTTATTAACTAATCGAGCTTATCGACGCCAAGCCCCAGTCTTTTTGGCAGCCTTAGTATTAGACTTCTAAACGACGACATGTTGAAAGAACAGCAGCCGCCGCGCCCCGTGGGAAGTGTCGGGAGCCATCCGGAGGATTGCTCGGAAAGCACACGCACGTTAGATAGCGAACGGACTCGCGAAGGGAAGGGAAGGGACGCGTGCGGTTGTCATATTATACCTGGAGCTGGTGGAGCTTGATGTACTCCCAGATCTTCTTGACGGCGGCGCAGCGTGCGATCTCGGGGACACCAAGGAACTCAAACATGGCCGGTGAGACCGGGAGCTCCCTCGTCAGTGGGCCGCCGCTGCGGCGTGGGGACGCCGCCTTCTTCGACTCCGCCTTCTTCGACGCCGTCTTCTTCGACTCCGCCTTCTTCGACGCCGCCTTCTTCGACGCGGGATTGGACGCCGACGCCGTCCTCGATGCGGCCATGAGGGCCCTGCAGCCACCGAAAACCCTAGACATGATCTATTCCTCTCACTCCTCTCTTGTCTGCGGAGGAGAGGGGATGCGTACTGAGTGTGCTCCAAGACGGGGGAGAGCGAGGGTTTTGAAAGTTACGGGTAGAGCTGCTTGGGTTTATTTCATGGATATGAAAATTGTAGAAGAGCCCTCCATCTCCTAGAATTTGTATATACTCGAAAGTTCAAGCTCCCTAAGAGATAAGTAGAGGTACTTTTTTTTTCTAATTTCGTGTCCAAACTTTAGTATTTTATCTTCTTCCCTCTCCTCCAAATTCTCCCCTTTCGTTTATCCCTCTTTCCTCAAGGATGTAGGTCTGTAAGGACATAAGTTATTAGATAATAATAAAGTAATTTTTGACGGTGATAAACACGAAATCAAAATGATCTTTAAAGTGACTTGGTTAGCTTCCATGTGTATAATTCATATATGTTTTTGTTCCAAGACTTATATAAAGGTTTAAGTTAAAATTGAAGTACTATGAAACCTCAGGTAAGGACATACATGTTGAAGGAGTTAAGCTTGAACCTTCATTGTTGAAGGAGGTGCTTGAAGCAATGACTAACCAAGAAAGATGCACTCAAGTCCAAGAAAAAAAGCATGAATGGTCTCTCATCTAGTGTAAGGGTTCGAAATTTTAATGACATTCTTGCAATAAATCAAGCCCTTAATTGGAACTAAATGTTTGAATCAAGGGGTAATTGAGTTTTAAGTTCTTGAATTTTGAGATAAAAATGAATGGATTATTGAAATGTTGATCGAATGAGGGGCCAAATGCATGCAACTTGAGTTAGTAGCCTCATTGGTAAATTGACGTTGGTGGTTGGACAAACTCACTATTTACCCATTTGTTTAATGAAAAATGAGAGGAATGTCTCCTCATTTGAACTTCATTTGTCTTGCATTTCACCTCATCTCATCATTTGTATTAGCTGCACCACCACCACCACTGTGCCCTTCACTTCTCTCCCTTTCACTACATTTCCCCACACCACTGACTACAGACAATAAGAAAAGAAGAGGAAAAGCAATTGTGGTTGCTGTTGTTGTTGTTGTTGTTGTTGTTGTTGTTGTTGGTGCGGCTATTGCAAGAAGGAAAGAGGGGAGAGCTTGCATCAAGCTTTAAGATAGAGAACCCCCACTCTTGTTGATTTCTCTTGTTTCTTCTTCCCTTTTGCAAAACAATGAATGAGAATGAGATCTTGCCTTGATGATACTACATGTGCATGTGTACAGGTGTATATGTTTCAGATTTGGGGATAATGATGTTGTCATGAACTTGGAAATAGCATTTAGGGATTTTGATTATGATAAGGAAATCCATGAAAATCAAGATGTTTTCTTTGATTTCTATTTAAATAGATGATATACACAATGGTTTGGAGAAGTTAGAAATGAGTATGTGCAAGTTGGTAACTCAAAAATTGCATTTCAAAACCTAGACAAGATTCTAAACTGCAAATTGGATATCTAACACAGTGGTCAAACATCTGATCTGTCAAATCTGGACGTCAGACTCCCATTTCAAACAACCACTGTAGCCAAAGTCTCACTCTAGAGAGGAACACATTGAATAGTGGGCATCTGGCCATCTTGATAGACGTCCAAATTGACCTTTGGACATCCAAGAATACGCCTAGGTGTCTGATACTACAGACAGGAAGAGGTCTCTAAAATCACCTCTACAGGAGACGTCTGATACAAAAGCTAGAAGTCTTATTCTGTAGTTCAGGACGTCTGATACTAATGGCAAACATTTGATAAGAGGTATGTAGTCCTGTTTTGATTATAAACTTCTCACGTGAATCGAAAACCTAGTTTAATTGGCTAAGTTCAAGATAAATATTAAAAGAGGGATGAATTAGACTCTATTCAAAGTTTGGAATTCGAGTTCAAGGATCCTTAACAAAACCCCAAAAGATTTGTGTAAAACCACAAGGATGTGGAAACCTGAATAATCGAAATCATAAACAAATCTGAATGAAATTATTAGGTCAGACTAGGTGGGCTTGTAAAGCTAAACACCTTGACTTCTTGAGTTGTGGACTCATGGATGTGGGTTGAAGACCCAAGAGATTGAGGTAGCTAGCAACTACCAGTGATCAACCTTGGAACTTGAATAGTTCCAGGTTGCGATGACGAGCTACGGGTCGTCATCGAAATTAGGTACTATGTGTACCTAAATCCGACTCGACATGAGATACTCGTAGCGAGAAGCTCCATAGGCACCCATAAGTGCAGATCACGTCGAGGTACCTGGTACTTGTAGCATAAGCTCAGAAGACACCCCCACAAGTAGATGATGCAAGGGTACCATAAGGGATGATGGAGACCTCGTTCAATGGAGGATTGAAGGGTACATCCAGAGTGTAAGCTTCTAGCGAGAGCAATGATGTGACCCGACAATGTCTAACCAACCCTATACTATGATATGAAATGATCTAAAATGATCAATGATTGGACTTCATGGAACCTAAATAGAGCTTTCTCTTCATGTCCACGAGATATTTAGCTAGGTAGCTCCCAAGAGGCACGACTCATCTGACTAAAGCTAAAAAGCATTCTCGTGATGCAAGGACCGGTATGTCTTTCTCAAGGATCACTAGCATTGTTAGTCTCTTCCCTGATCAAGGAAGGACTAGCTGGGTGTGATTGAAGAGAATGATACACCAACATCTCCTCTACTAGAGAGGAATGATTTTCAAGAATCTAATTCACTGAGGTGAGTGAGAGAATCATAATAATTGCAATGTAATGCATGCAATAAATGTTGGAAATGAGTAGCTAGGTTAGTTAACCTATGGTATAGTAGCCCGTATACTACTGTTAGTTTCTTGTGTTACATGTAGCTTTTCCCTACTTAGCTGATTGGTTCAACCCTACTTTGTTACCCATTTCAAGGCTCGAGGCCGTGGGGCCATATTATACCTATGAGCAAGTTGAAGCCGGTCTTCTTCATGCTAGTAAAGCACCATTTTTGCAAGATACTCTGAGGCATAAGGGCCTGAATGGTGGAGCTTCTACTATTGCGGGACCCTCCCACTGACAGGTGACGGGTGACGGGAGGTACAAATGGAGTTTGTGGCCACTGCTTAGTTACTATAGTTGTCGTTTCTATAACTTGTGACTCTATTTATTTTGTATATTGTGACTGGGCTGTTGGTGCTAGAGCACCACGATCGTTTATTTTGATGATAACAAAACACGTGTTATTTAACATTTGCACTTGAAGTCTTAGATTTCAGGTTAATTGCAAATGGAGACATGTTTAGACAGAGTTTGAGCTCGCATCCATGGCAGATTGGAGGAGCTTGACAGAAAACAGAGGAGCTTTGCGAAAAGTGATAGCCAGAAGAAGCGTGAAGATAAGAATAGGATAGATTTCCTTCTATCTTGTTCTCTGTAATTGTGTTTCTTTATTTTGCTCTTTATTTCTTTCTTAGATCTTATGTTAAAGAGCCTCAAAGAACCCTTAAAGTAGTCCTAGGAACACCTACACAACCCTAGGATACTGAGGTTTTCTATAGAGAACTTAGAAAACCAAAATAGGGTTCTGACAACCTAATAAGACGTCTAATAGTGACTTTTAAGACGTCTGACTGTTGACTCAGATACCCAATAACTTAGGCTGGACTTTGTAGCTTCAGTTTGATGAAATTAAACATCTAGACCTTAGTTCAAACATCTTAGAAGACGTCTGATGTTTGTGCCAGATGTCCAATTAGTGGAACGTTAGCTACCAAGTAAACATTGAGGAATATGACCATTAGGCTTATATCATACGTCCGTAAAGGGCCCCAGACGTCTGATATGTGATCGTTTAGCCCCGGCTAACCCAAATCTCCTTTGTCAGATTTCCTAACCGTTAACCTATCTTGGGAATCCACTTCCACAGTACAATAGGTTCTTAGACGTCCAGACCTAGGGTCAGACGTCCTGTATGTCATCTGATGGCCATGCACTAAAACCCTGTTTAGGTCTGAACCAAGTCAGGAAGGAATCCCGCCTAGAATCAGACGTCTGACTTAGTTCCCAGATGTCTTAAACAGATTTTCCAGACGTCCGATATCTGGACCAGACGTCTGATGACCCTGTCAGAATCATGATTGATTCTGATTACGGCCTGTTTTACCTTAGGTTCAACCCCAACGACTATGAAAGCTTTCTAAGGCCTTGCAAAGCCTTTCTAGGCTCTCTATAAATAGAGGACCATTGCCTTGTAGAGACACACCTTGCAAGACTACTTTCCACTCTTATTGTGTCACATTGATACTAAGAAGAAGTTCTAAGCTCTCCAAAGCCCGTGTCCACACCTGAGAGCTTCATCTTCGTTTACGCACCCGCTCTCCTTCCAAGATTATGAGAGCGACCAAGCACCGTCGCGTGGTTCACGCACCCACGTCAAGCCGACGCACTTCTAAGCAAAGGGAAGTATCTTTACCTATAGTAGCTAAGTTAATCTTTGTTGGCTCTATAAGTTATTTTGTAATCTTTCTTTGTTATTGGTTGGGTATTCACTTTGTGAATTCTCATCTCCTTCGTGAGACAAAATCCTCCTTGTGAAGAGGAGGGGTTGAGGAATGCTACCCTCATACTCGTAGCGTGGTTGCAATTGAGGTTGTAATACCCTCGTTAAAGTAGTACGTTAGTGGATTTGATCAATTTTGTCGATCGGAAAATCCTAACTCGAGAGGGTTAGGTGATGGTTTTCACCCAGTTTGGGTTTTCACTTAAAAATACTTGTGTAATTGTGTGATTGATTATTTTTGTGAGATTTTCTATTTTAATTTCACATTTTACATTACGTCACACATATCTCACCCCCTCTCGTAGGCAATTACATGGGCCTCATTGGGCATAAGGGCCTGAATGGTGGAGCTTGTACTCCTATTACGGGACCCTACCACCGATGGGTGACAGGAGGTACGGATAGAGTTCATGGCCACTACTTAGTTAGCATAGTTGTCATTTCTATAACTTGTGGTTCTATTTGTTCTATATATTGTGGTTGGGCCCTATTGTTGTCATTACTGTTCCTATATATGTATATTTATTGCTTTTATCATATGAACATACTGGCAACTATTATGGCCTCTGTAATATTTTATATGATGTAATGTGATGTATTTGGTTATTCCTACTTCCTATCGTGTCTTTTGCTTATGTTACTTTTCTTGCTACTCATTTGGATGTGTATATCACGTTGAATCGCCATGTTTATGAAGTTTGTTAGGCTATTAGGCTAAATAACTATTTAACTAACTACATGAGACTCGAACCTAATGGCATTGCTATCATCCTCTATATCTAGCTTAATTTGGCTAAGTTCTAAGGTTAAATTCACCTAATTAATCTACAAAAGGATATAATTCAACCAGGACTGAAAGAGAGGACTTAATGAAAACAGTGGTTAATTCTGCAATTTTCACAAATAATTATAAATGCAGAATAGTTGAAAGGAAAAATTATGATCAATCAAAGATCAATTGAGCTTAAATTTCTTACAAGTGTGTTGGTTTTGAGTAATTTATGATTTACATTCACATTGAATGTTAAGTCTTAATTAAAAATCCTAATTTCAATCTCACTTCAATTAAAGCGGTTTCGATGGAAATAAATGTAATCTAAATCCTCTAAAAATCATATAAAAATATTCTATGAGAATTAAAATAGTCAATTTGACAATCAGAACCCGTTTTGCCCTTAAACAGAAACATAGGCGGGTATTTGGCACAGTTTGGGTCAAATCATAAATTAGCCATGTAAACTTCATCAAAACCAACAATTGAAGTCATCATTAAATTCCTTATGTCCAAATTAGGTTACCATAAAAATTTGGGCTCGTTTTGACTTTATCTTAGCTAAGTTTGTAATTTAGCTCTTAATTCTCAATTTCTTTACAAATACCCCACTACTTTTCGTATTTCCCTTGCAAAGACCCCCATAGCTTCTTGTCTTCCTCACAAACTGGCCGTTGATGCCATGGTAGCCTGTAGCAGCTTGCAAGGGCGAGATTCGCATTCGATTTCCCATCAACTCCATCCACCAATCTCCGTGAAACTTGGAGGACCTGTTCCCTAAGCTCTTCCGCATTCTCCGGTGGACTTTCCAACCCCGAAGACCACCTCCAGACCCCTAATTCCACAGTCAAATCTTGCAAGCTTTGCTTACGAAACTCCGAGTTTATCTTACAGATTCTAGAGCCTTCGAGCATAGCTTGGTGGCAATAAAGTTTTCCCAAGGTCCTCCGATCACGGTCGTCTAGAAATTCGAGCGCCCAAACCACCTCCTCTCCTTCCTTTGTGTGCCGCCATTAACAAACCTTAAGGTCCTTCTTGACTCTTCGATCCACCGATCCTCACTACCAAACAAGTGCACGACCACCTTCCCTTCTTCCTCGCCGTGCTCCCCATCAAAGGGCACGAGCTCTACGACACTTCTTCGACCTCAATTCCTACTCTGTTCGTCACCGACAAGCCTGCCACCACCACCGGCAATCCCTCCTTTTGTCCAATAACATTAGGGCTTTTATTCCTTGCATTTAGTTTTAGCTTCTATGCACCAAGGTTCGAAATGCCGATTTCGATGCCGTGCCAATGAAATTTCAAGTGTGCATTTCGTGGGCATGCAGTGGAAATGCCCATTTTTCGATGGGCATGCAGATGCATACCAACAAAAATAGCAAAAGTAATTAAAAAAATCAATAGCAACCTCGACATGGGCACCAATTTCGCCAGCATGCCAACCATGCCGACAGCATGCCGACTGTGCCGAGGGCATGCCGACAATGCCGACGGCATGCCGACAAAATCCCTGTAAATCGACGTTTTCTTCATGTCAGCACAACCCTTGCTCGGAAATGTCCTTGCCGACGGCATGCCATCGGCATTTAAATCAATGCTATGCACTTCACTTAGCTCTTTCGACCACTATACTACACACCCACACCTCCGCTGTTGACAGCTCCGACAAGCTTCTTCAACAGACCACCACGCATCACCACCTGCACTTTGGACCTAAGGATAAGGTTTAGGGCCTCACCCCAAAGCTTCTGGACTTGATTTGGGGTTGAAAGAACTTGTATGTTGCCCGCAGGTCATTACCAAACTTCCCTCGTCTTCTCCAACTCCAGTCGCCTCCTTCGTCACCACCACTACTCTGATCATCGATCCACCACCTGCAGAAAGTTGGCAAACTCAAGATGACTCTCCTACACCATTCGTTGGAACAATCAGACGATCAGATCTCCAACTCTGATAATCTCCAACGACCCTTGCAGGCTGTGAAGAAGAAAAGAAGAAAAGGTCGAAGGACCTTTTTGCAAGGAAAGGACCTAAGTGCAAGAGTTCCTAAGGGTCTAATAGCAAGCCTCAGGGACCTATTTGAAGGAACATTAGGGACCAAATTGCAATAGTCCAAGTTTGGATTGTACTCTGGTTTAAATTGATTTAAGATTGGTTTTTAACATTATTTTTAGTGCAATATCTTGTTCAACATTCTCATTGATGCTCAATGGTGCCTAATTAGATGAACATTTGATTATTATTTGATTATTAATTTTTATTAAACATAAATAATTTTTGTGATAACATTTCTCGCACTCGATTTCATCGCTTTCATTTACGTAGTAAAGTATGATTATGAACTTGTTTAATCTCCAAGCTTGACTCCGTATTACAAATTCACCCAAGTAAATTGTAAATAATTCAGATAGTGGTAATTGCACATTTGATTACTCCCAAAAAACAACCTTAGATTTTTTTGGCAATTCGAGTTTATAAATTTTAAATGTTAATTGTATTTTTATCTTTCATGCTACAATGCATCCATTTTTAACACACCGTAGAAGCAAGTTAATATTTTGGCACCGTTGTCAGGAAACAATACACGCTTACCACTATTATTGTGCATATTTTTGTATATATTGTATATATTTATTTTTCTAACTCGTTCTTTGATTTAGTTGATCTTCTTGTTGGATCGGACTCGCTGAGTCATTGTTTCATTTGAACCGACCAACCACTTCGCCAGCTATTCAACCACTCCAAAAGACAAGTAAAATTTTTTCTCTTCTTCCCACTCTCCTTTTTCTTTGTATATAAAAAAAAATAGAAAAAAAAATCATCCTATCTGCTAGAACCTACTTGTCATAGGTTGTTATTCATTTTTGCTTCTAGATTTAAAAATCGCATGGTATTAAATTGTTGATTACTTGTCAGCTACTACATCAAAACCGCGATAGTTTTTGGGGTGGGTGTGATTATCGTCATTTGTAAAGAAGTATGGGGGATTGAAAAAAACAAATACATAAAAAGAAGGGGAATGAATTTCTCACAGTTAATTGTGTGATTTGGGTCACCCACTTCTCGTTTGGACCTAAATCACTTAACCAAGATAAAATTTGACTCATTCTAGTGCCCTAATAAGTCTCAAATCTAAGGGTGAAGTGTTAGTTCCACCAAACTTAAAGGAAAAATATCTCCACCACACTTATATTATTTATTCGTTAAATTCGAACTTTGCTCGAAAATATCTAAACAAGTGTGACCAAAAGAAAATTGGACTAATAATACACTTGGATCCTAAAAGTTGGTGACCTAATAATTGAATAGGATAGAGGGTGGAATAGGTTAATTTTGACCTAAGCTACATCCTTAACCTGTAGGACTGGTCAAGTTGATTTGGGTTACTCTTTAACCCAATTGACTTTGACTAGATCACAGAAATTGAACATTCTTGATCCAAGTGAAAACCCAAGGCACTATTATGCTCTAAAATTGGTAGAGACTAGGATCAATTCACTTGTTACTGATTTGCTTGAACCGTAGTGACAAGGAAAGGCGAGCGGAGGAACTTTGTAACCCGCAAGGGCGCTCTACCATGTAGGGGCCTTTGTGGGGCTCTCCTTTCCTAGCTACCCAAGTAGTTCTTAGTGCAAGTGAGTTCCTTGATCTAGAGGTCCATCTGCCTCGACTGAGCCGCCACTCAATTCTTTAATTGGGTGCCTAATTGGGTCAATAACACTCCAGTTCCCTCTTCTTTTCTGAATAATGCATGATAGATCACTAAGACCCACCTTGGTGACTCCTCTTGATATAGAGCCATATCACGTTCATCCCCTGCCACCCATTGACTTGGAGTCATGACTAGACAAAGTCAACCCTGATTTGATTGGAGAATTTTTCTCTAAGTCCTGAATCAACTTCTACTCCTGATTTCTGGATTGAAACTTAATTCTCCATCTTTTTATCCACCACCTGACCTAATTCAGTTACTTGGAAATCAACCTGAAATCTAAGAAAATGACCACTAGTCCTGAACGACAAATGAGCATAAAAGATAAAATGATTTAGGATGCTATTAGGTGCAGTGAAGAATCTTCTAAAACCTTAGCCACTTTTAGCAGGGATTAGGGTAGTGAGTTTGGAATTATGAACCCCATTATGAACCACATTCAAATGATTGCAACCCAGATATCATGTGGTTTGACCTGGGAAACCCTCCTAGAACAAATGAGTGCTGTGAGAAAACTTCATAGAAATGAGGGCTTACAATATCTTTCAAATCCATAACTATGGGAAAATTACCAAGATTTTATTAAACAACGTGGGGATCTATTAGATCAATTGGAAGAGTTGATTAACAAAAGATATCTAAACCCCTAGTCGAGCTTGATTGTGAATCTTGGAGTGATTTTGAGGTTAAACTAGATTTTCCTAAACCTGGGTTTGAAAATGGAGGTTTTTATATTGAATCCACAACCCAATTAGAACCAAATGATGATTTTGTGTAGAATGAATCACCTGATGTTTGCATAGCAAAAATACACCAGTAAATATGTCATCTTGTGTTATTTCCTAGCACTGCCATTGCATCTTATGTAGCCGTAATTGCATTTGTAAATATACACCTACATGCATTTATAAAGAGGGGAGGAGAGTGAGAATAATTGGCCTTCTAATCCACTTCTATTAATTAACATTTTTCTTAAGTGTGGCATTGCAATTTCACCATTTTTCATTTTTTTTATTATTTTAAATTTTCCTCTCTCGCGCTACTGCAGGGCATGGTGTGTGCTATGGCATGCCCTCTCCTCTTTATAAATCCTTGCTCTCTCCCTTGCGGGGGCATGCACCTTGAGATCAACCCCACCTTCAGGCCAACCTCCTCCCCTCTCCCTCTCCATACACAGTACCTCTTCTCACAAGCTGAGAAGAGGCACACCGTGCCCAGGAGAATACCCACAGTGCTCTCAGACCACCACTGTGAGTTCCACCACCGCCCAGCTCTTTAGTGAGCAGGTGGGCGTGGTGGATTCGCCTTTTGTTTCACTGCCTTTCGTCTTCTCCGCCATTAGCCAGAGCTTCAAGCTCTCAAAGCTCAGAAGCTCCAGAAGCCGCACGCTTACCTGTAGCTCCAGCCGGTTGCCGCGCGCTTGCCTGTAGACCGTGCGAAGCCTCTTCCCGTGCGCGTAGGCTCTCCACAGCGTGCCCCACATGCAAAACTGGCCCCTACCGACCGCCAGACCGCGCGCACACTATTGTGCGCGGTCTGCGCGACACTGTAGCCACCGGCAAGTTTCTCACTTAGCCGATGGCGCGGCACTCTCTCTCCTCGCCCGCAACCTGTGCCAGTCGGTCACCGCGCCTCTCCCGCCGGCAGCGCTGTGCGTGGCACTGCGCAACGCATTGCGCCCGTGCCCGCTCGCGCAGCAAAGCGCTACGCTTGACTTGGCCTACGTGTGCGCGCTCTCTCTCCTACGCCCGCACACCTTGCGCATCAGACGTCGAGGCAGCGCAGCAGACAGCTTATCTGCTGCGCTCCCCTCCTCTAGCGTACACACACACACTAGTACACTCACACATACACACACACACATATATATATCCACTCACATACTCTTATCCTTACATATATATACATAAATATATATACATATTTACATATATATATATATATATATATATATATATATATATACATATATATATATATACATATACATCTATATATACATATATAGTTATAGATATACATATATATATACATATATATACTTACATATACATCCACCTACCCAGATCCATCTATATACCTCACAACCACCACCATACTCCCGTGCACTCGTCCCTCCACCGCGCATCATATCACGGGAATATTCGCACCAGTTGTTGATATTCCCCAATATCCGCGCAAAGCAAGCCCTTCCACACACACTCCCACACATCCGCTCCACATTTCACGCAGCACTCAGTCTTGTTGGTTGCGTCTTGATAGACGTGAACCAACTTGGCATTGTGCTACATTCCATCTCCACTTCCACCTCCACCCCTATTTACATAATATATAACTATATACACATATATATATTCTATATCTACTATACATCTATACATATATATATATATATAAAGCTAAGGGTTTCTTTCTTTCTTAACAACCTACTCTTTTTTCATTCGTCTTTTATTTCTTGCTATTAAAAAGACAAAAAAAATAAGAGTAAAAGAGAAAAGATAATTCTTTTCTTGCAGGTATTCGATCTTGCAAATAACAAGATCAATTTTGAAATCGGGACTAAGGTCGAAAAATTCACTTTTGGTACAATGGGATTTAATCTTTAACAAACTAAGGATGATGACATGGATCTGATCATTAGAATTCCAGGGTCTATTTTAGATTAGATCAGATATCCTTCTCTAAAACTCCACCTGAACTCATGATAGTTCAGGTGACTTGATCCTATTTTGTAATATGGAAAGTATTTGACTTAGCTTCTGATTCAAAAACTTGCGTGTCTTGAGAAACTTTTTGTGTCAAGCCAACACTTAAAAATAATTAAAAATTTGAAAAACTCCCTTATTTGGACTTAGTAAAAGTTTGAAGCAGATCATTGGTTTGAGTTCCCACCGTCGAGAAGGAAAATACCTCCTTTGAGGACACGATGTCAACATGTTACCACCTCGGTGCTGCTCCATATCTATATTTCATATCTTTAGACGGAGCATTAAAGCGCATTTTAGTAGCTCAAGTGTCTTGGACGATGCTCTACCTATAGTGTCGGAGCAAGAGCTTGAGTTTGCTTGGAGTGCCCCTTTACACCGCATTGTGTTTTGGGGTTGTGAGCTCCTGGGTGGTGTCATGGACAGTTCTATCCCGAAGTACTGGCGCCAGAGCCCCCTTGAGGATTGGTAACGGGAATGATGATCCCGACACATCTGTTGTAAGACTAAGCTGATAATAAGCATGGGGGAGAAAAAAAAAAGAATAAATAAATAAATTAACATGCTCCTATAAATGTTGGCTTTTCACAATCACAGACACAAGACTTTAAAGGATTTTTGCAAGTTGCGAATCAGATTCATGAGCCAGAAAAATCCTAAAAACAAAAATTTCAAGTCATATGAATTAACAAGGAGTTAATTTGCGAAGTTTCTGGAGGATATATTGATCCCGTTTCATCTAATGGTTGGATCCAAAACAAATCTCGATGTTTATCTTTAACAAATCCTGTACCTCTTGTGTTTAGATCAACCAAGGTCCCTTAATCTATTTCTCCTCAAAAGTAGAAAAAAATTAGATTTCCCAAAAATTCCATTTTTTAAAAAAATTTAAGTTTTGCTAAGAGACTAGCAAAAGATAAGCATGGGGGTGTGATAAACGTCAGTTTATCATCATTTTTATGCATTAAAACAAACTTAGCTCTTAGGATTTTGCTCCGCAAACGGGTTTTTGGGCTGCATTTAGGCATCAATTAGGTTAGGCATGCATTGCACTTTTTATTATCTTTTTAATGTGTTTTTGTGAGTGTTAGGGATATGAAGATTGTCAGAGCTCCAAAACCTTAGCACTCAGGAAGGCAACTGGTGAAGAAGAAGCTCAATCTAACTGGAACTCAGCTTGATCCAGCTCACCATAGCTGGATTCCAGCTCACTTGAATTAGGGTTAGCTCATCTTAGCTCCATTCAGCTCATCTCAGCTGAATGGCAGCTCAAGAGAGCTCATCTTAGCTCATCCTAGCTCAGGTCAGCTCAGATCCAGCTCAACTTAGCTAAGTCTAGCTCATCTCAGCTCCCATTAGTCCACAGGGAGCTCTAGCTAGCTCAGCTGAGTTGACTGGAGTTCACCCCAGCTCAGGTCCAGCTACATTCAGCTCTACTCAACTCCGGCCAGCTAAAGATGACTTCATTCCAGCTTAGGAAGCTCAAGTCCAGCTCCCGAGGACTCAGCTTAGCTCAACTCAGTTGAGCTAAGATACCTTAGCTGCCTCACCCAGCTTGATCCTCCCCGGGAGCATTAGACCCAGCTCACCTCAGCTCCTTTTAGCAAAAGCCAGCTTGCTTTAGCTTGGCTTAGTAGCTAGCAAAGAACTAGCAAGCTAAGCTAGCTAAGGTAGCTCCTTCCAGCTCTCTTCAGCAGCCACCAGCTCTAGTGCAGCTCAAGATAGATACCTCCAACTCTTCTCCCTGAAAACCTTAGCTCCAAATGCCGCCAACTCTACTCCCTACTAGCTAAGCTAGCTAAGCTATTTAACTTAGCTAGTCCACCTCCATGGCACCAAAACCTACTACCCTACTACCTAAGCTCCAGCAAAAAGACCACCTACTCCTACTTTATTTTGGTGCCAACTATCCCTTCCATCACCACCCTACATCCACCATCAAAACCCATCTCCACCCTCCATTTTTTTCCCTCCAAAATTGCCTTCTAGAAGGTATTTTTGGAGGGAAAACCAATGCACCTCTTCATTTCCCTCCCATTTTTCCCTCCAAAAATAACCAAGCACCCCTTCATTTCCCTCCAAAAAAACACCATAACCACCCCCCTTCCCATCCTATAAATACCCTACCCTACCACCACATAATTCCGATCCTCCATTAGTGTATTTTTCTACCTACATCCACCTATACCTACGCCCAAGGAGAAGGAGTAGAGAAGGAGATTAAAGGGGCACATCACCAGCCCTTTTGGTGCCTTCTTCTCCCCACTCTCTTCAACTTGGGCCACGCCAAGGAGGAGGACTCTTCCACTTCAAGAAGGACGGCCAGGAAAGGGAGAAGGACCTAGGGTGGACGTCCACCCTTGGAGAGAAGCTTAGGGCATGCCCCCTTAGGGCTTGCCTTGGAGGACATCACCTTGGCGGAACACTGCAAGGAAGGAGTTGAAGAACTCTTTTCAAGATTGGGAGCCACCAACCTTGGAGCAAGAAGCCCTCTTCTTCACCATCTATCTAGAGGATTTGTGTTTTCCTTTCTTTATGTCAATTTTCTAGTAGTAGAAGCATTCCTCTACTAGGCATTTTTGTTAAACACTTTTTTTTTAATTATCTAGTTGCCTTCTTTGCAATTTCTTGTTTGCATTTCTATTTGCTTGTTTTTAGCATTCCTCACTCCCTCTCCCTAATTATTCTAGGCCTCTACTTGCCTAGAGTGAGCTTATGGAGAGGCTCTACTTACCACTTAGAAGTAGTATTTTAAATTGAAGTGTAAATCACCTTCCCGTCACCATTCCGCATGTTGTCTTAATTTAAAACAAAAAAATGATATATTGAAAAATACCAAAAAGAAAGCTGAGATTGTATTCCAAGCAAGAGAATCACTATTGCAAACATTTGGCCTCCTTGGACGACCCTAGATACTCCCCTATCTAGGAATATAAATTTAAGAGTTGATCGGTTTTACGCGTTACAACGACGTATTTTAACAAACCGCGTGAAATCGCTATCACCACAGCCGTTGGATCGAGATCCAACGACGAAGAGGGAGCGGGTGCGGGGTCTTCAGAAAATGTATGCGGCCATTTGGGTGGCCGAGATGGTACCACGTGGCGCCATTTGGCCGTCCATCTTCTGGATGTTGTAGATGGTGCCACGGATGTCGGATTGACTCAATTTTTGCGTCGTTGGGCTGCGATCGTCAATCTGAATTCATCCGTGCGGTCGGATTTGTCATTTGAAGTGCAGATTTACACCATCCTGGCCCTTGATCTTCTAGGGTTCCCCAGTCACTATCTGATGCTACAGATGCCTGATTAGGGCGATCTCGGAGTCGTTGAACTCCAATCGTTGCCCTGATCACATCCATACGGTTGGGTCTTTGATCCGAGGCCCCGATAAAATGTTTGCCCTGTCCAAGCACATAAAAGGAGACAATTAACCTCCATTTTATTCAAACTATTCTAAATGCAAGATGATGCATGTTATGCAATATTTATATCATGAAATGCAATCCTATGCTTAAGAACATGCATAAATAGACATCTTAAGTAGTGTAAATGTGTTTACATCATACCCTCATGCCTATCTTTTGCTAGTCCCTAGCAAAAACTATATGCTATTTATAAAAGAATTAGGTTGGATTATTTGGACCTAAATTATTTTCAATCATTAAGAAATTGTCTACTTAGGAACTGAACTTTCATAGACACAACAGCACCCTAGTATCAGCTAAAATGCAGAACGCCTCAAGCCCTCGCCTTATTCAAAGAAAAATTTCTTTTTCTCTTTTTCTTTTTTTCTAATTTTTTTTTAATTTTCAAATTTTAGGGTTTAAGAGTGGCTTTCTATGGCCATTCAACTCACCCAAGATTTAATGAGAACCCTAAGTTTTAAGCATCTTATTGTGAATGTGATAGACTCATTGACCAGTAGTTAAAACGGACTTCAGATTTCTACGCCTCTAGGTAACCTCAAAAAGAATTCTGCCTAAAGGTGTATCTTTACAACCGGTAGCTTTCTCCCTACTTTTATTTTTTTACAGGGTCAACACAAGGGTGAATCCAGTGTATTTCTCCCCTGTTTATTCTACTTCTCTGCTTCTTCCTAAGTGTTTTGGGAATTTTTAGTGCATTTACTGAGCTGGGCTCTGGACAACCGGTCGATGAGTTGTTACCACCAACTTGCCAGCCATACTCGTGCGGCGAAATATGGCTTATTTCTTTTTGTTCTTTTCTCCTTTTCTTTTTGATTTTTTTTTTTTTTTTTTAAGTAGGTGGCTTCCCTGGTCTAAGATTTACCTAAAGACAACAAAAAGAGAAAGGTCCAATGACTACGCTCTAGACAACCTACCTATGGGCTGTTACCCACGATAACTTACCAGCCAAATCACCCTAGTGAAGTTTCCCTACTAGGAGGGGGTGACGTAATAATTGCGAAAATAAATAATAAACAATCTCACAAAATGCAATCACACAAAGTACACAAAGTATTTTTAGGTGGAAACCCAAACCAGGTGAAAACCACCACCTAACCCTCTCGAGTTAGGATTTTCCGATCAACCAAGTTGATCAAAATCTACTAAACCGAATCACTTTAAAACGAGGGTGATTCAACCTCAAATACAACCACGCTACTTAGATGAGGGTAGCGTACCTCAACCCCTTCTCTCCACGAGAAGGATTTTGTCTCGCGAAGGAGACGGGAATTCGCAAAGCGAATACCCAACCAAATAACAAAGATAAAATAAACTAGTAATCCTATAGAGCCAACAAAGTAAATTTAAACCTAGCTTCTATAGGAATTAGGAAACTCCCCTTTGCAAGGAGTGCGTCGAGTTGATGACATGGTGCGTGAGCCACGCGACGGCGCAACTTCGCTCTCGTGAACTACGGCGGGAGAGCGGGTGCGCGAAGCTTGATGCTCTCAAGATGAATGGAACTAGAGCTTGGAGAGCAAGGGCTTCTCTTGGACACAAAAGAGTGGAACTAAGTTGCTTAGGTGTGTCTTGTGTTTCTCTTGGTATATTTTTGTGTTGCAAAGGCTCCCCTCTATTTATAGAGGCCTTAGGAAGGCTTTGGAAGGCTTGGAAAAGCTTCCATATCCGTTGGGTGCAAAGCCCAAAAGAATCAGACCGAAATCAGGATAATGATTACACTTAACAGGGTAATCAAACGTCTAATTCTGGCATCAGACGTCTGGAAGACCACTTTAAGACGTCTGATTTAAAGGTCAGACGTCTGATTTCGGGCGGGTTCCTTCCTGACTTGAATCAGATCTAAACAGGGTTCTCGTGCAAGTCCATCAGACGACATATAGGACGTCTGGCACTATGTCTGGACGTCTGGAAACCTACTTTTTCGTGGGAATGAATTGGCAACGGCTAGAAAATCTCTGAGAAGAGATTTTCGGGTCAGTCGAGGCAAAACAGTCAATTTTCAGACGTCTAGAAGGGCTTAAGGACGTCTGATAAGGCTCTAATGGTCATATCCTCGAGTGTGTGCTAAAAGAGCCAACGGTCCACTAATTGGACGTCTGGTAAAGTCATCAGACGTCTTCTAAGACGTCTGGACTAAGGTCTGGACGTCTGATTTCATTAGACAGAATACTAAGTCTAGCCTAATAGTTATCAGACGTCTGAAACAACAGTCAGACGTCTTAAAATACTTTATCAGACGTCTGATTTGGGAATTAGACATCTGGAAACTCTGTTTGAACCCTATATTGGTTTTCTAAGTATTCTACAGAAAACCTAAGTATCCTAGAGTTGTGCAGGTGTTCCTAGGACTACTGTTAGGGTACTTTGAGGCTCTTTAACATGAATCTAAGTAACAAAAATAAAGAGCAACAGAAGAAACGAAAAATACAAGGAGTACAAGAGAAGGAAATCTATCCTATTCTTCATCTCCTTCCTTCTTCAATCTATCGCTCCTCGTGAATCTCCTCTGTTTTCCATCGAGCTCCTCCAATCCGTCCTGGATGCGAGATCGAACTCCGTCTAATCACGTATCATTTGCGATTGACTTGAAATCTAGGACTCAAAGTGCAAATGTTAAATGGCACGTGTTTTGTTATCATCAAAACAAATGATCGTGGTGCTCTAGCACCAACAATCTCCCCCGTTTTGATGATGACAAAACCATAAATAATAATGCAAAAAATCCTCCCCCTTTTTGACATTATCAAAAAGGTTTAATTGATTTTACATTTCCTATAACTCCCCCTTGAAAAATGCTCTTCTATAAATTTATTTTAACAAAGGTGATGTCCTCCCCCTTTTTTATAACAACAAGATAGCTATTATTTTTCTCCCCCTTTCTAAAGGAAATTTAGCTAACTTGCATCTCCCCCTTAAAAATTAGCTCATAAATTTTAACTCCCCCTATCTAAATGCTACTGATAAACAAAGATAGGGTCAAGAATTTTTACCTCACCTACCATGGCCAATAAAATAGCCCGAATGGTGGTGGTGGATGCCACATCGGATGGGGCTCCCATCCGTAGCTTGGAGGCTCGGGCATTGGCGCCGGTCTCCAATCTGGTGGTCGACGTGCGGCGGGTCCATCACTTGTTTGCCGTCTCGTCGGTCTTCTTGTTCTCCTCCTTGGCTACTCCTTGGTTCTCCCAACTCAAGTTGACCAGCCTTGAGTTTGTAGGTCCAGTCCTTTGTGTTGTAGTTATCCCTGAAACCTACAAAACAAGATTCCAATTCTTTTTTCGGTATCCAAGTGGGCTTGGATCCGGATCTGTTAGCGGGTCTCCTTGATGGAGATCCTTTCTCAATCTTAGGGCTATATAAATCATCTACTTTGTTGATTAATTTGTTTGAGTTTTCTCTAAGACATGCAATTTCTTTTTCTATAATACTCATCTTAGTCTTTAAATCAGAAATTTCTATTTTTAGACTAACATTTTCCTCAATCAATTTATTATTTTCATTGATGAGGTTATGATTTTCTAATAATAGGTTATCATTTTTAGGACTAGCTTCTAGATCCTTAAGTTTATTTTCTAATATTTCATTTTCACTTCTAAGAGAACTAAGGTTCTTTTTAATGCTTTTATTTTCTATTTTAAGTGCTTTACTAACTTCAAATAGTTCATTAAAAGCTTCTTGTAAATCGAGATTTACCTCGTTGTCGGAGTCGCTTCCGCTGTCGCTGTCGCTATTGCTTCCTCTGGCCATGAAACCAAAGCAAGCGATTTCTTCTTCTTCTTCTTCTTCTTCTTCTTCCTCCGAGCTCGAATTGTCCCAAGTGGCTTGGAACGCCTTCTTCTTAGATTTCTTCTCCTTTTCCTTTTTCTTCTCCTTTTTGAGAAGAGGGCATTCTGGTCGCAGATGCCCTTTCTCGTTGCAATGGTAGCAACGTCTCGGGCTCTCCTTCTTCTCCTTCTTCTTTGATTCCCTACACAACTTGGAAAACTTTTTAAGTAAAATTTTAAAGTCTTCGTCGTCAGAACTTACCTCGCTATTCGACGCGGCTTTGAAGGCGAGAATCTTCTTCGATTTAGGCTCCGGTGTATCCTTCTTCTTCTGCTTTAACTTGGTCTCATAGGCCATTAGATTGCCTAGGAGATCTTCCATGTTGAGCTCCTCCACTTCGTTCGCCTCCTCGATGGCGGTGACTTTCTGTTCCCACTCCGGTCCGAGGGAACGAAGAAGCTTCCCTTGAAGTTCCCCCTTGATGAAAGTTTTCCCTAAAGCTTTTAAGTTATTTACAATGAGAGTGAACCAAGTGTTCATCTCACTTAAAGACGCATTAGGTTTCATAGAAAAAGATTCAAATTCTTGAGAAAGTAAATTAATTTTAGAAGTTTTTACCTTAGAGGTACCTTCGTGAGTTACCTCAAGTGTGTGCCAAATCTCGTATGTGGTGGCGCATTGCGAGATTCTGTTGAACTCCTCCGAGCTGAGCGCGCAATACAATGCGTACATTGTTTTCACGTTGAGAGAGAGCTCCCGGATCTGCTGCTGCGAGTATCCTCCGGCGGGTTTCTCTAAGATGTCGAAGGGGGTCTCGCACCTAGCCCAGACCGTGAAATTGGTGGCTTGAAGCCACGTCTTCATCTGCAGCTTCCAGTAAGGGTAGTTGCTCCCGTCGAAGAACGGCGGACGAGTCGTAGACTGGCCCTCGGAAATCCTACCCGCGGAACTGCTCCCCTCCATAGATCTTCTTTCTTGGTTGTTACGCCGAAACAGCAAGACCTGCTCTGATACCAACTGAAGTTTCCCTACTAGGAGGGGGTGACGTAATAATTACGGAAATAAATAATAAACAATCTCACAAAATGCAATCACACAAAGTACACAAAGTATTTTTAGGTGGAAACCCAAACCGGGTGAAAACCACCACCTAACCCTCTCGAGTTAGGATTTTCCGATCAACCAAGTTGATCAAAATCCACTAAACCGAATCACTTTAAAACGAGGGTGATTCAACCTCAAATACAACCACGCTACTTAGATGAGGGTAGCGTACCTCAACCCCTTCTCTCCACGAGAAGGATTTTGTCTCGCGAAGGAGACGGGAATTCGCAAAGCGAATACCTAACCAAATAACAAAGATAAAATAAACTAGTAATCCTATAGAGCCAACAAAGTAAATTTAAACCTAGCTTCTATAGGAATTAGGAAACTCCCCTTTGCAAGGAGTGCGTCGAGTTGATGACGCAATGCGTGAGCCACGCGACGACGCAACTTCGCTCTCGTGAACTACGGCGGGAGAGCGGGTGTGCGAAGCTTGATGCTCTCAAGATGAATGGAACTAGAGCTTGGAGAGCAAGGGCTTCTCTTGGACACAAAAGAGTGGAACTAAGTTGCTTAGGTGTGTCTTGTGTTTCTCTTGGTATATTTTTGTGTTGCAAAGGCTCCCCTCTATTTATAGAGGCCTTAGGAAGGCTTTGGAAGGCTTGGAAAAGCTTCCATATCCATTGGGTGCAAAGCCCAAAAGAATCAGACCGAAATCAGGATAATGATTACACTTGACAGGGTAATCAGACGTCTGGAAGACCACTTTAAGACGTCTGATTTAAAGGTCAGATGTCTGATTTTGGGCGGGTTCCTTCCTGACTTGAATCAGATCTAAACAGGGTTCTTGTGCAAGTCCATCAGACGACATATAGGACGTCTGGCACTATGTCTGGACGTCTGGAAACCTACTTTTTCGTGGGAATGGATTTGCAACGGCTAGAAAATCTCTGAGAAGAGATTTTCGGGTCAGTCGAGGCAAAACGGTCAATTTTCAGACGTCTGGAAGGGCTTAAAGACGTCTGATAAGGCTCTAACGGTCATATCCTCGAGTGTGTGCTAAGAGAGCCAACGGTCCACTAATTGGACGTCTGGCAAAGTCATCAGACATCTTCTAAGACGTCTGGACTAAGGTCTAGACGTCTAATTTCATCAGACAGAATACTAAGTCCAGCCTAATAGTTATCAGACGTCTGAAACAACAGTCAGACGTCTTAAAATACTTTATCAGACGTCTGATTTGGGAATTAGACATCTGGAAACTCTGTTTGAACCCTATATTGGTTTTCTAAGTATTCTACAGAAAACCTAAGTATCCTAGGGTTGTGCAAGTGTTCCTAGGACTGCTGTTAGGGTACTTTGAGGCTCTTTAACATGAATCTAAGTAACAAAAATAAAGAGCAACAGAAGAAACGAAAAATACAAGAAGTACAAGAGAAGGAAATCTATCCTATTCTTCATCTTCTTCCTTCTTCAATCTATCACTCCTCGCGAATCTCCTCTGTTTTCCATCGAGCTCCTCCAATCCGTCCTGGATGCGAGCTCGAACTCCGTCTAATCACGTATCCATTTGCGATTGACCTGAAATCTAGGACTCAAAGTGCAAATGTTAAATGACACGTGTTCTGTTATCATTAAAACAAATGATCGTGGTGCTCTAGCACCAACACCTAGAAGGTTCATTAGCTACCCAATTTCTGTTAAAATCGTCGAACAATGAGTCAGTGACAAGATAGTGTGTAGATGCTTAAGACTCAAAAATTCCCTCAAATCAGAGGGTGGGTTGATAAGTCATGTACTTATCACCCAAACTTATTTACTCCAATTAAAATAAAATTCAAGTTGGCGAAAATTCGAAAAATAAATCCACATTTTAGTGGATACACGGGTTGATTAAGTCCAAAGACCTGAAGGGTCTTTGTGTTCAAATCATAATGCAGTATTTCCTAAGATTGAAAATTTTCTTAAACCCAAATTCTCTTTCCTAATTTCGATTTTTTTTATATAAAAGAAAATAAAACAAATCTACGGAGCTGACGAATGAATTCAGAGATAAATATCCACCCCCCCATGCCTATCTAATGCAATGCCCTCATTGTATTAGAAAGACATAAAATAGAGTGGAAAAGCATAGAAAGCATCTTAATTGCGTGAATGTCAGGTCCGCTCCGAGATGAAAACTAAATAAAACTGTATATGTGCTGAGTTTAGTGCCTTTAGCTCGGCACACTATACAAAGAGAAGAAATGAAAAATTCACAAGTGCAGGTTAGAATCAGAATAAACAGAAGAATCCTCTGACCTATCAACAGAGGTCCACAGATGTGGACCAGATTGTGGTGCAAACCCATCCCCCATAATCTAGAATATCTTAGGTTCTGGATCAAAATTACCCAAAACCTAAAATCAGAATGCAAGCGGGATCGGGCCTGCGATTTATGAGGATGCAACCTGTTACGAACGCACGGCTTCAGACATCTTTTAAGACGTCTGGGAGGTGGCCCAGACGTCAGACCAGACATCTGGAACCCAGGCGCGCAGACGCAACCGCGCGTGCCGCCGAAATCGAATCCCAGACGTCTGGAACCCCTTCCAAACGTCTGGGATTCGATTTCGGCGGCACACGCGGTTGCGTCTGCGCGCCTACGCGCGCAGACCTGCGGGTGCCTTTTCCCCTCTCTCCTGCGGGCGCAGGCTGCACCATCTGTTCTGCTCTCTCTCTCCTCCCCGCGAAGCTTTAAAAAGCCTCGCCCTCTCCCTCACTCTCATCACCTCCGCTCCTCCTTCTTCTTCCAGTGAGTGCGAGCGCGAGCGAGCGGCGGCAGCGACAGCCGTGGTGAGTGCTGGAGGAGGTGCTGCGCGGAGGAGGAGGCGTTCGGCCGTGAGGGCGAGCTTGCCGGGGCTGCTAGGGCTGGTCGGCGGGGGGAGCAGCAAATGCAGGGTGACGCGGGAGGCCTGCTGCAGCTCGAGCAGCAGGCGGACGAGACGCGGCGCGGCCGTGCGTCGCGAGCGGAGGGAGAGTCGCGCCCTGATTCTGGAAATTTTTCCAGAATCAAACGTCTGGGCTTCCAACCAGACGACGGGGAGGACGTCTGGAGGACTATCCAGATGTCTGAAAGGTGAGCTATTTTCGTCCTTCTTCCTTTTCCTCGGCCGTTGATACTGAGAGAGAGAAATGGGTACGCGCAGGTTCTGGATTCGCCATCCAACGCGAATCAGACATCTGGCTGCAGTGCCAGACGACAGGAATGACTTCCAGACGTCCGAGGTGACCATCGGACGTCTGGGAACTAGGCCAGATGCCCCCGCAGGCTTCTGGACGTCTGAGAGACCATGCAGGACAAGGTACCATCTGATCCCCATTTTTAAGACGTCTGGAAGAAGTTCCAGACATCTGATTTTGCACTGTTTCGTCGTTTTCGACCCGTTTAGGGCCCGTTCGGAGTCTGTTTTCCACGTTTCGAGTTGCATGCTTTTCGGAATTAAATCCTCTACCCATCTACAGTAGTTGTATACTATTTTGAGAAACTCATTGTGTTTGATCCTTGTGATAGGACCCTGTTCCGTTGCAGTCTCGGAGGTTGCGGAGGTACGCGGGATTCCCGACCACGCTCCCAGTACGCCTGTTGTAACCGGTAGAGTGGCTTTTAAGTTTATTATTATAATCTGTTAAATTATGGAACCAAAAATAGAACCTAGGACATTGCATGAATCCTAGGAATGAGAAATAGATTGAATGCTAGATCCTAGGTGTTGCATGAATCCTAGGGCTGGAAAACTAGATTGTATGATAGATCCTAGGATATGGCATGAATCCTAGGACGGGGAAAACTAGTGGAATATACGAATACTGCAGTCTTGGAAAAATGGAAAGGAACAAATAGCTGCCTGTAAATTGAATTAACAGCTGCCTGTTATGAATAAATTAACGTGACTGAGAACATGGATTGGAAGAACGTGAAACTGGAAAGTGAAACCTAGATGTTCTGAGTTAAAAGAGCTGGAACCCTACGGGTAATTAGGAGTGGAACTCCTGGAAAGAGAAAGGAATGGAACTGAGAAAGAAAGACATGGTAGTGTGCTGTCTCTTGGGTACGTAGTACCAAGGGAAGTACCTGTACCTGTTTAGTGCAGAGCGGAGCCAGCCGCCCCAGGGACCCGGGGTTAGGACTGGACACTTTGTACCGACTTGCTGGCCCTCGTGTACGTAGTACCGAGGAGAGCTACTAGTGTAGGGAGGTACTAGCTACCCCACGGGCCCTGGGGTTCTGCTAGCCTCCTACACCGACTTGTTAGGCCCACTGGGGCAAACCAGGGTAGTCAGGCGAGGGTGCGCGGACTGTGGAGGGGCAAGGCCCCTGTTTGGTTACTATGGAGGGGTTGGACCCCCTGTTACTGAGAGGGCTCTTCCCTGTACTGGTTCCGTGCTGTGCTTTGGGCGCACCCGTTAACGGAAACGACTGACCGCGTGCCAGTGCGGGTTGGCTACTTGTGCGTTTATCGCGCGTGCCGTAGTCACCGTTACGCCTGTCCGTGACCTTGGGGTGGTTGACTGAGAGTAGGATCACCACGGGGGACTCTCCCAGCCAGGAGAGCACCACGTGCTACTTCTACTTTTTGGAAAAGACTGCAATCAAGATCGTTCCCACGAGGAACATTCGAGATCAAGTGAAGGATCTGAGAAATAAACGAAATCGTGAGACAATTGAAAGACATAAATAAAGAAAGTAACAGAACATAACAGCTACTGTACACTCTACTGTTTCTTTTATTTTAGTTGCCACTCTACTCAGCGTTTTGCTGACGTGTTACACTCGTTACCTTTCAGGACCAGGTGTTGAGCAGCCAGGGTCAGCGGCTGCAGAGGACGCTGGGCCGAGTAGGGTCCAGTAGAGTTACCACTATTCTCTTGTACCTCTTTTTGTTCCACTGTAGTGAGTAGTTCTTGTTACCGCTGTACTTTTCTTTACCTGCAGTTCATATTATGTTATGAATGTTGTTCTACTGTTGTGGTGGTATATACTGTAGTGGTTTCTTTCCTTGCTGCTGTATTTTCTTACTGTTAGTTATATTCATGCTGAATGTGGTTTATTTTACTGCTCTTTTGGTTACTTCCTTGTTGGACGACTAGGTCTTGGGATTAGTCGAGTCGGTTCGGTTCTCGTGTCTCGTAGGGACTCGGGAATCGGGTCGTTACACAACCTAAGACCAAAAGGTCGGGTTACAGAGAATTGAAGCTCAAAAGGATAATCGTTGAGTTTGACATCCTCGAAACAAATGTCGTAAGGGTTCTGATTTGATGGTTTCAGTTTAAAAGGAACCCTTCAACTCAATCTTCCATTTCCTCCAAAATTAACTTCCCAAATCAGAACTTCCCGGCTCCTATCCTCCTCATTCCGAATGTTAAATTCCGAGACCTCTTGCATGTTAATCACCCCGTCTGAAATCTCCCAGTCTAAATGATGTGGCAGAATCAGAATTGACTTGGGCCTAATTATCTTAGAAACAGAATTATCGATAAACTCAACGAGGTGTAACTGATAATCAGGGCAATGAATTAATTCCTCCGGAAAATGCGATTCTGGATCCGTAATGTGTGCCCTAATAAGATCAGTTTCCTCAGTTATTGGGCTATCAAATGATCTATCAGATTCCTCAAGCCCAATCGTCTCACAAAAATCGTGTTTATAAAACTCGCGTGAGGCTTTGCAACTTGAATCTTCACCATCAAAGAAATCAGGATCCGTATCAATGTGTGTCCCAAAATCAGTTGTCACTTTCTATTCCCAGGAGACATACGTTTCCTCGTAACTCGGCTCAAGGATCTCATGTGAAGAAATCAGATCTTCCTTAATTGGTCGCTTTAAGTAAATCTGGTCATAACACGTGTCCCCCCTAATAAGTGCCTGAGCGGGTTCTGTCATTGGCTTTCCTGAAGAGGGTTCATCTTGGGAATCATCCCAAGATTGAATCAAAGCAACCACGAATCTCATCCTCAATTTCGCTAATTTCCCAAGTAGAAACTCACCTGGGTTCTTATCCTTAACGTCCTGGAGCCAATCCAACAAAGAATTATTCAAATCATCAATCATTTGAATCAGGGGCTCTAACTCTCAATGCAAGGTATTGGCTGAACTTCTAAAGAATGTATGATATTCCTCAAGTTAGCCAGAACCTTATCTTGAACCTGGTTAACCTGAACTGAATGAGTTGGTTCAGGGTTGGGCGGGTTTGGGCTCAATGTAGGGGAATTAACTAATTGAGATTCGTTATACCCTTCCTGATAATAGGTCATTTCAGATTGTTCAAAAGATGGTGATGACCTAAAGGCAGTGAAATCAGAGGATGGGTGATGGAGCGTCGGTTTCCGTTGTTAATTCGTTGTAGTAAAGCCGGTTGTTACCAACGTTTCATATAAAAATTTTTTTACTCGGAAAAATAAAAGAGTTCCCGAGGTCGAACTCAGGGAGCAAGTTGTATTCTAGAGATATACAAGTTCTATTACAAAAATAAAGAGAGAGAGAGAGAGATGAAAAATTGGCTTCTGCTTCTTTTCTTCTTTCTTCCTCTTTGTTTTTGGTTCTTCCTGTTCTTCTTCTTCTTCTTCTTTTTCTTCTGCTTTCTTCAGATTTTCCCCTCGTGCTCTTCTTCTTCTGTTCTTCCTTGTTTCCTTTCTTTCTTTTTCGTCAGATCGTCTTCTTCTTTTCTTGCTTCTTGCTTCTCTTCATTCCTTCTTCTTCTTTGTCTTCACCTGCCTTGACCTCTCTTTTTCTTCTTTGGCGATGGCCGTTGCTCTTCCTTCTTCTTCAGCGGGTCTTCTTCTTCTTTGGCTGCTGACCTTCCGTCGTCTGCCCCGGTGCTGAGACGACTTAACAATGCCTTCGCTACAGTGCAGCAGCTCCTTCTTCTTCAGCGGGTCTGCTTCTTCTTCTTTGGCCTGCACACTTCAGAGCTCATTCGTCAAGAGGCAAAAACCTATGCTACCCCCCTCCCCCGCGTATCTCTCTCTCTGAAATCACTCTTCGGAAGCTCTCCCAGAGCGCTATCGGGTAATCGGGTTCGGGTCAGGCCCGGGTCCAGGCCCACCGGCGTGCGTGGTGGGCGAGGAGTGCAGGTCAGTCTAATCGGGTCGGGCCAGGTCCGCGGAGCGTGGTCACGGACGAGGCCGAGTCGGGTCGGGTCGGGTGAGAGGGACCTCACCCCGTGGTAACTGAGGCAAACAGATGGTGGCAGTTTTTCAATTTATGTGGGTGCGTGGCTTCAGAAGGTTCCGAGGTGGGACTATCCGCGCACCCGTTTCTCTCACGCCTGCAGCAGGGATGGTGCTCCCAATTGCATCGGCTGTTGAGGCGTACAGCTCCAATCGAGGGCCAGGGTGTGTGCGTGAGACTCTTCCGCGCTGGCCGTGGCTATTCAATCTGGGATATCTCGGCTTGGAGCAACCTCGAGCAGGCTTCGAGCTTCCTCGCCAATGGCGGTCAAGGCCTGGAACCTGAAACCAATGGCACGGCCTCTCGGCCAAATCAGACAGGCGGGGGACCTTCGCCGTGGCACGGCGAAGGTGGTCAGGGGGTCTGCAGGGGGCGAGATGGAGCTGTTAGGTCGTCCTAGGTCAGACTGTGAGCGAGGGAGTGGGTGTGTTCGGTGGGTCTGCAGAGGGTGTTTGGTGGGAAGTGGAGGGGCGGAAGAGGATCAGGGTGAGGAGGCGGAGGTTCTGCGGTGGTCGGCGAGCCGTGTGGGTCGCTGAGGTGATGGGAGCGGCTCGCCGGAGGGTGGTTGGAGGCGGAGAGGACGAGGGTGAACAGGGTCGGTAGAGGGCTTAATTGACTAAATCGAAAGCGGGGAAAGAAAGAGGAGGAGAAGGGGAGTAAGTCTAACTTAACTGCAGGGACGAAGGGGGAGGAACAGGGCGACAGTCGTATCGACTGTCGCCGGAGAAGATGATGCTCAGAGAGAGGGGCGGCGGCGAGCAGAGGGCTGGAGAGGCGCCAGCTGGGTGCGGCGTGGCGCGGGAAGAGCAGGGGGGAAGGTCTCTGCTGCTGGTAGTGCGGCAGAGCGACGAGGTGGAGGGGGAGGAAGTCGCCGGAGCTGGTGAGCGTCTGCCGGAGGAAGAAGAGAGGAAAATTGGGGGTTTTCTCCGTCAGATCCAGGCTGCCTTGGTCGGTGGAGCGGCGGGGGGTATTTATAGGGTTGAAGCAGGGAGGAAGGCGGAGGGAGACGATGTGTCTCCCTCGCCGGAGCATGGTCGGAATTCGAACCCATACCGTCCGTGCGTTCGCACGGCCGGTATGGGGGGCTACAGTGACCATGGGGGTGCTCCTGCGACGGCTGACGACGCAGGGCACCCCCGGTACACTTGCCAGGTCCTCCACCTCACCCTGCGCGGCGCCATGCTCCGCGCAAGGTCGCCGGAGCATGGTGCTGGCAGGGTTTTGCAGGAGGGACCTGTTTGCAAAGAACGAAGGAGAGTTAGGGGCCTAAATGCGAGGGTTCAAAAGTTGAGGGCCAAAGAGTAAATATATGAGGACCAAAGTGTAAATTCGGTCAAGGAGGTTTCTTCTTAGGCTCAAGTTTTTATACATGACTAATTAGGACCTAAGGAATCTGATGGTGAATTTTATTTTCATATTAAACCTTGTTTGACCGGTTAATTTGCGCAAAAACCCAAATTAAGTTATTAATTGGGCATGGTTCTCAATGTAGGTCAAAATGGGTTCTAAAGGCCAAATTGAAGGTTCTAAACCCTAGAGATTATTTTTCTATGAATTTTAGAGGGTTTATTCTATTTTTACTTTGCCTCGAACCTTGTGAATTGAAGTGGGTTGTTTTAGGGTTACAGATTATCATTTGGTTCCTTGGAAGTGCTGTAGCCCTTGCTAGATCATCTCATCCCACTTTTATTCTTATTAAGCTGTTTTGACCTGTGTTTGGGCCCAGAATTACCCCGTATGCAGATTATACTGGTAAAATTGCACTTTTACCCCTTGTGACTGGTTTTCTTCTCAAACTCAGAATTCTCTGAGTTAAGCCTTTCCTTGAGATATATAGGAGCTTTTATCCTTTGTATTGGGTCAAAATGAGCTAGTTATGGCTCATGATGAGGTTCTCATCATACCCCCATGCCTAGCTTTTGCTAGTCCCTTAGCAAAAAAAAACTTAAGGTTTCAACCCTTGTTCTAGACCATGAAGTTTTCAATGGTTTTAGATAAGTGCTTTTTTATTTGAGCATAGATTAGGTTAGAATGCTGACCATAGGCCTAAAAGATACTCTAGTACCAATCAAGATCCAAATCTGTCTAGCCTTAGCCTCAGTCTTTTAGCAAAGGTTTTTAAGGCCCACAAGAACTAACCTAAGGTTTATTGGACTTCGTGGTTAAAGCACCCGTGCTTGAAATGATTTTAGCCCTGGCTCAGTTCGCAGTGCGTTTTGTAAGAGAGAGAGATAGAAAGTTTTTTTCTGTTTGGAGAGTTTTCTCTCTCTTTTTCTTTTTAGTTCTAGTCTAGGATTGGCTTTTCAACACGGTCTGTATCAGATTCCTTGCTCCCATCATCAATCCTCAAGGGTTCCTGGCGATCGATGCTTCGAGATAGCACCGCCCATGGCAACCCCCGGAACCCTGGCTATTGAGATTTCGAGATAATCCCATCCATGGTATTCCGTGGCCGAATCCAGACCCTGGCAATTGACATTTCGAGATAATGCCATCCATGGAATCTGAACCAGCAGAGTGCTTACATGCCCCCCGTAGGATATGTAAATATCCTAAGAGACAAGCACCGAGGAGATGATATTTTGTTACGCATCTTCGAGGAGATTTCCCGCCTCTCCGCGCTGGGAACTCGTCCAAATCAACTTGTGTTGATCGGCCATTCCTATTCTAGGTGTTCTTTTCAGATTTTTGCGACGCTTCTGCGTGATTCTGATTTTTATGCTTACTGAACCAGGCTGTGTGTGAGATTAGGGTGCTTAGGTTACTGAGTCCCGTAAACCAAAAATTAGTTAACGAGGCCGAATACTCCCTAAGCCTTAGACCTAATACTTCAGCTTTTCATTATCCTCAACCTCTTGAGGAGTGTCCAGATCTTAATGAGTACTAAGAGTCTATTCAAGAATGCCTAAGGTTTGCATTCTTACTAATCTCATTGTGCACTTTTCAGTTATTTTCTTGAATGAGGTCTAGAACTTAGGTTAATTCCTTAGTTCCTTACTAATGACTATCAACTTTTCTTATAATTTTGTGCTCCTTTTTCATTTTGTTTCTTTTCTCCTTCACAAAATTTTCCTTCTCCTCTTTTCCTCTTATTCTTTTTTGAAAAATTTTTTTAATTTTTATGGTATTTTTGGCATATGTGAATTTTTTTGCTTGAAACCTTTTCTTACAAGTTTTTGCACTTTCCTACCCCCCCATGCCTAAGATTTGCAATGTCCTCATTGTAACCTAGGGGGTCTCAGTTCAGGGTGAACTTCGAGTGCTGAAAGGTGTCAGAACAAGTTTCAGGTTTTCAAAGAGAATGACGGGCTGCCTCCCGTTAAGCGCTGAGTTTTACGCCATCGGCTGGGCGCAATAAGCTCAAGGGGAAAGGAGGATATGAGATGCCTCAGCCAAATCAGTAGAAGTTACATCAATGAACGGCTTGAGTCTTTGACCATTCACGATGAAAGGTTCAGAATCGTGGCTGAGTGGACTGATTTCGATTGCTCCATTTCCAAAAACCTGTCGGACCAAATATGGTCCGACCCACTTAGATCTCAGTTTTCCTGGGAAGAGTTTGAGTCGGGCATCAAAGAGTAGGACCTTTTGACCAGGATGAAAGATCTTTCTCGAGATGTGTTTGTCGTGGAAGGCTTTAACCCGCTCCTTGTAGATTTGCGAGTTCTCGTACGCGTCTGTGCGTAATTCATCGATCTCGCTGATTTGGAGTTTTCTGTGGGTCCCAGCCTTAGAAAGATCTAGATTACAGTTCCGTACTGCCCAATAGGCTTTATGCTCCAGTTCGACGGGAAGGTGGCATGCCTTTCCGTACACCAATCTAAAGGGAGACATGCCCAATTGGGTCTTGTGGGCGGTCCTATAGGCCCACAATGCTTCCGGAAGTCGGGACGACCAGTCCTTCCTGTCAGGTCGAACAGTGACCTGTAGGATTTTCTTGATCTCCCGATTCGACAGCTCAGCTAGACCATTAGTTTGGGGGTGGTAAGGAGTAGAGATTCGGTGAGACACCCCGTATTTGGTCATCAGTGACCTAAACTGAGCATTTGTGAAATGGGTCCCCCCATCAGAGATTATTGCACGAGGAATCCCGAACCTTGAGAAAATGTGTTGATGAATGAATTTGAGAACGATTTTGTGATCACAGGTTCGGGTCGGTATGGCTTCGATCCATTTGGACACGTAGTCCACAGCCAACAGAATGTATTCGAAACCATCCGAAACAGGAAAGGGGCCCATAAAATCAATCCCCCAAACATCAAAGATTTCGCATACTAGCATCGGTTGCATAGGCATCATGTCGCGATGGCTCATGTTGCCCAAAGTCTGGCAACGACTGCATGCCTTGCAATGACTGTATGCGTCTTTGAACAGTGTGGGCCAGTAAAAGCCGCACTGGAGGACTTTTGATGCGGTTTTATGCCCGGCAAAATGGCCACCGCATGCCTGGTCATGGCAGAAAGAGAGGATATTGTTGACTTCCCCTTCCGGGATACATCTCCGGATGATCTGATCGGCACCTATGCGGAAGAGGTACGGGTCTTCCCAAATGTAATACTTGGCATCGGAGCGTAATTTGTCTTTCTTGGCCTTCGGCCAATCGGACGGGGTCTGATGAGATGCCAAGTAATTTACAATATTAGCAAACCATGGAAGGCTAGTACCAATAGTCAGCAGGTGCTCATCGGGAAAATGCTCAGTGATGGGTCCGGAAGGGTCTATCATTTCAGAAGGAAGACGGGACAAGTGATCAGCTACCACGTTTTGTTTTCCCGCTTTATCGCGAATCTCGAGGTCAAATTCTTGCAACAGCAAGATCCATCGGATCAATCGAGGTTTCGCGTCCTTCTTTGCAAGGAGATGCCTCACAGCCGTGTGATCCGAGTATATGATGACATGGGAACCCAGAAGGTATGATCTGAATTTCTCTAGGGCAAATACTACAGCTAGCAGCTCCTTCTCAGTAACTGTATAGTTACGCTGAGCCTCATCGAGTGTTTTGCTGGCGTAGTAAATGACCACAGGTTTCTTGTCATTTTTCTGCCCCAAAACCGCTCCTACAGCGAAGTCGGATGCATCACACATGATCTCAAAGGGTTGAGACCAATCAGGGGACTGTAGGATCGGGGCTTGGGTGACTCGGTCACGCAGGATTTCAAATGCTTGAGTGCATTCCCTGGAGATTTCGAAGGGAACATCCTTGGAGAGAAGAGTGGTCAGGGGGCGTGCGATTTTTGAAAAATCAGGGATAAATCGTCGATAAAAACCGACATGCCCTAAAAAGGATCGGATGTCCCTGATCGAGCTAGGCATAGGAAGGCGAGAAATCAGATTAACCTTAGCTCGATCCACTTGGATACCTTTCTCCGAAATTGAGTGTCCCAGGACAATTCCCTCAGGCACCATGAAATGGCTCTTTTCCCAGGAAAGAACCAAATTCACGTCGATGCACCGCCTGAGTATCTGGACCAAGTGCTGGAGGCAATCGTCGAATGATGCTCCGAAAACTGAAAAGTCATCCATGAAGACTTCCAGATAATCACCTACCATATCTGAGAATATGGCAAGCATGCATCGCTGAAAAGTAGCGGGTGCATTGCAAAGACCGAAAGGCATCCTTCGGAAAGCGTATGTTCCGAAGGGGCAGGTGAATGTGGTCTTTTCTTGGTCCTCAGGATGGATTGCCACCTGGTTATAACCGGAGTACCCGTCAAGAAAGCAGAAGAACCTATTTCCCGCTAGTTTTTCGAGAATTTGATCAATGAAGGGTAGTGGGAAATGATCCTTCTTCGTGGAGGAATTGAGTCGACGGTAATCTATACAGACTCTCCACGAGTTGGCTAATCGGGTAGGAATGATTTCTCCGGTCTCAGTCGTTATAGTGGTGAGTCCTGCCTTTTTAGGCACGACCTGAATCGGGCTCACCCAACGACTATCGGAGATCGGGTAGATGATCCCGGCATCTAACCACTTGATGATCTCCTTTTTCACGACCTCCTGCAGATTGGGGTTTAAGCGTCTCTGCATTTCACGAGAAGGTCGTGTGCCCTCTTCTGAATAGATATGATGAGTACAATAAGAGGGACTTATTCCAGTCAAATCATCGAGGGTCCATCCGATGGCTCTGCGATGTTGCTGGAGGACAACAATCAGACGGTATTCCTGTTCAGGATTGAGGTTGGAATTGATGATCACAGGAAGGGTCTGATTAGAACCCAAAAAGATGTATTTTAAATGAGCAGGAAGGGGTTTCAGTTCGAGGATGGGGTTTTCAGCAGCAGCGGGTGGTTCAGTATAGATGTGAGGTTCAAGGGTGGGAGTTACTGGGTTGTTCACATCCGGATTGGACTCCTCTGTTTGCGGGTCAAGATCCTTCTGTGGTTGATGAGGCATACTCAAGTCATTCTGGAGGTGTGATTCATCAACCAAAGTCTTGATGTCACAAATTTGTTCGATGACGCCGCAATTAATTCCTTGTTGGGCCTTAAATATATCAATTTTCAGTGTTTGATCTCCAAATTTAAGCTCTATTTGGCCCTCCTCACAGCTGATGTTGGCTCTAGCAGTAGCCAAGAAAGGTCTCCCTAGAATGATTGGTGTATCCCTAGGGTTCTCAGGTGCATCCATGTCTAAGACTATAAAGTCCACTGGAAAATAGAAATCCCGCACTCTCACGATAACATCCTCGAGAATCCCTTTTGGTGACTTTATAGATCGATCTGCTAATTGTAATGTCACCTCGGTTGGTTTCAGCTCAGATTCTTCCAGATGGTCAAGTAAGGATGTGGGTATCAGATTTATAGATGCACCTAAGTCTAACAATGCTCTGTCAAATTGGGTACCACCTATCTTACAGGAGATCAAGGGAGTTCCAGGATCTTTTGCCTTGGGTGGGAGTCTACTAAGGATTACAGAGCTGGCTTGCTCTGACAGAACAATTGGGCTCCCTCCCTTGGTTCGCGGCTTACGCTGGGGTGTACATATATTCTTTAGAAATCGTGCGTAAGCTGGTACGTGGTGGATTGCATCCATCAAGGGGATGTTTATGTGGACCTGCTCAAAGAGCTTGACCAGGTCCTCCTCAGGGGCCACGGGTTTGGTGGTCTTCTTTCCCTTGGTCAGGGCCTCGGGAAACGGGATCTTGGTTGGTTCCTCTAGGATAGGTCCTGGTTGTGGGTCTGGAACAGCGGTACCTTGGATAACTATCCTAGGGTCATGATTATCAGGCTGGGCGTGGTTTGGATAATACTGGTCCTGAGTTGTCTTACCACTACGTGTTGTTACAGAATTTAATCCGGCCTGATTTTGGTTTGGATTTGGTAGGAGGGGTGGCTGCTGCTGAAATCCCGTACGAGAAGTAGAGGCTTCCATCTCGTCTGGAGATGGGGCAGTAGGGGCCTGATAAATCCATTGAGCGTGGCCTAAATTTGGATTCATAACGCGCTTCTGGGTTGGCACGTTATTTGGGTTAGGAAGGGGTTGGGAAGGGAGTGTGCCTGGCTGGCGAGAATTTGCCAACTGGGCCAGCTGAGTTTTGACTTCAGTAAGCTCGTCCTTGTGCTGTTTTTGAATGGCCGCATTCGATTTTTGAATGTCAGCCAGAGTCTGAAGGATTAAGGACATTTGATCTTGATTTGGCCCTGATGGATAAGTAGGGTTGGGCCGAGGCTGAGGCGGCTGGTAGTGATGAGAGGGCTGTGGGCGGGACTGAAAAGGTGGTCTTTGGGTTTGAGAATTTCCCGCCCACTGAAAATTTGGATGGTTTCGCCATCCAGGGTTGTAAGTGTTGGAGAATGGGTCGTTCTGGATGGCGTTGAGGTCCTCGCAGGTCTGAGGAACCTCCTGAGAATCAGGGAAAGGGGGAATGGAGTTCCCCCGGCTGGTGAAGAAAGGATCAGATGATCTTCCAGTCCAAGAATCAGATGGGGATGGACATGGATCCATCCCAGGGGAGGATCGGTGTAGGATGTTTTGCACAGTCTCCTGTGTGGAAGGAGGTTGTGCAAAGGAGTTACGCGCAGAGGTGGCTCGCTGCAAGTGCTGAGTCAGCTCATCCACCTTCTTTTCAATAATTGAGACCTTGTCCAATCGACTGGCCATTAATTCCAGGTCGACTGATGCGGACAGGCCCTGCGTCTCATGTGCTCCCTTAAGATTCGTCGCTGCGCGGGTATTCGTCCTGTCGAATAATCCCATGGAGTCATTGTTGATGGAGTTCTCGCACATGTTTTCGAGAATCTCCCATACGGTGTCTTCATGTTGACCCATGATGTTTCCTCCGCAGGTTGCATTGACGAAAAGGCGGATGTCCTCACGGAGTCCCTGGTAAAAAGATTGGACTTGTTCCCATTTAGGAACTCCGTGATGGGGGCACTTCCTCATGAGATCCTGAAAACGATCCCATGCCTCATGGAGAGGTTCTCCTGATTGTTGAGTGAAGTGTGTAATCTGATGGCGCAAGGCGTTGGTCCGACCAACGGGAAAGAACTTTTTCAAAAACTCGGATTGAAGTTCTTCCCAAGTGTTGATCGGCCGGGTCTGAGTTTGATACCAATGGGCGGCCTTGTCCATAAGAGAAAAGGAGAACATCTTCATGAGAAGAATATCCCGATTTTGCGCATCTGATCCAAAAGTGTGGGCCAGATGCTTAAGCTGTTTGATGTGCTGGAAGGGATCTTCAGAATTAAGCCCATGGAATTTAGGTATAGCGTGAATCATGTTGGGCTTTAGTTCGGAATCAGGTCCTCCAATCGGGATTCTAACTCGAGGCTCAATTGCCACCGCAGCAGGATTGTAGTGGTCCCGCATCATAGGACGCTGTGGTGGGTGTACGAAGTTTTGGAAGAGGTCATTGAGTCGCTGGAGCTGGTGTTCCAGATTATTTTCTTCCTCAACTGGCTGAGCCATGATGGGGGAAGAAGAAGAACTTGGTTCTGAATCAGAAGAGAGAATAATGTGAGGGTGTTGCTGCACAAACACGGGTGTCGAGGCTTGGCCTTGACGAGAGTGAATTTCTAAAGGAGGTCTTAAGGGTGGTCTTAGAGACCTCCTTCCGTACATGCACAGTTGGGAGAGGTAAGTTTAGAAGGTGATGGACCCAATCAAGACACCCAAAAATGTGTTGGGTGACTATAGAGGTGCGGGGCAGATGGACCCCTTGATCAGAAAGATCGTCCACCTGAGAATTACCTGGGCAGCCAGAGAGGGAGAGTCCCGCGAAGACCCCTACACGGTAGAGCGTCCCCACGGGTTACAGGGTTTCCCCCACCCGACCTCTCTTGTCACTGCGGTTCCAGGTAGACCAGAATGGGGATCTTGACCTCTTAAGTCTACCAATTTTAAGATCAGGGTGCTTAAGGTTTCACTTGAACTTTAGTCTTTTTAAGTGCAAAGAGTGACCTAATTTAAGGTTGGTTAACCCAAGGGGTCAACTTTACCTATTGTTTTCTTCAAGAGCTTTTAGGTCCTGTCTTTTAGGGTTCAAGTGTTTAGAGAGAGCCAATTGTTTAGGATTTTTCTTGTATAGGTATTTTCAGACAAGGGCTTGGGCACACTTCATTTGGTTTTCTCAATTCTTGAGTTAAGTAGTGTGTCTCTAAATCCCTAGTGTTGGATCCTAGGTTGGCTCTACTTGGTCCAGTTAATTCTTTGTTGGGTAATTAGGGCTCAAGCAAGAATGTGTTAGCCCTTAAATACCCTTGATAGTGTGCAGAAATAATGAGTTGAAGACATGCAACTCTTATGGTTACTAAATATGGAAGACAGGTTAGCCCTATATTGCTTGTTCTTTTCTTTTCTTTTTCTTTAGAGTGTAGGGGTTAATAGTGAGAGAAAAGATTTACCTGTCTTCGGAGTGGTTGTCGTGTGGTTGCTTGTCTTCTTGAGTTCCTGTAGCTGCATAAAAGAGAGGAGATTATCAGAAATTAAAAGATACAGGAATGTTTACCTCTAGAATAGCCGTTGCTCCCCGGCAGCGGCGCCAAAATGATGGAGCGTCGGTTTCCGTTGTTAATTCGTTGTAGTAAAGCCGGTTGTTACCAACGTTTCATATAAAAATTTTTTTACTCGGAAAAATAAAAGAGTTCCCGAGGTCGAACTCAGGGAGCAAGTTGTATTCTAGAGATATACAAGTTCTATTACAAAAATAAAGAGAGAGAGAGAGAGATGAAAAATTGGCTTCTGCTTCTTTTCTTCTTTCTTCCTCTTTGTTTTTGGTTCTTCCTGTTCTTCTTCTTCTTCTTCTTTTTCTTCTGCTTTCTTCAGATTTTCCCCTCGTGCTCTTCTTCTTCTGTTCTTCCTTGTTTCCTTTCTTTCTTTTTCGTCAGATCGTCTTCTTCTTTTCTTGCTTCTTGCTTCTCTTCATTCCTTCTTCTTCTTTGTCTTCACCTGCCTTGACCTCTCTTTTTCTTCTTTGGCGATGGCCGTTGCTCTTCCTTCTTCTTCAGCGGGTCTTCTTCTTCTTTGGCTGCTGACCTTCCGTCGTCTGCCCCGGTGCTGAGACGACTTAACAATGCCTTCGCTACAGTGCAGCAGCTCCTTCTTCTTCAGCGGGTCTGCTTCTTCTTCTTTGGCCTGCACACTTCAGAGCTCATTCGTCAAGAGGCAAAAACCTATGCTACCCCCCTCCCCCGCGTATCTCTCTCTCTGAAATCACTCTTCGGAAGCTCTCCCAGAGCGCTATCGGGTAATCGGGTTCGGGTCAGGCCCGGGTCCAGGCCCACCGGCGTGCGTGGTGGGCGAGGAGTGCAGGTCAGTCTAATCGGGTCGGGCCAGGTCCGCGGAGCGTGGTCACGGACGAGGCCGAGTCGGGTCGGGTCGGGTGAGAGGGACCTCACCCCGTGGTAACTGAGGCAAACAGATGGTGGCAGTTTTTCAATTTATGTGGGTGCGTGGCTTCAGAAGGTTCCGAGGTGGGACTATCCGCGCACCCGTTTCTCTCACGCCTGCAGCAGGGATGGTGCTCCCAATTGCATCGGCTGTTGAGGCGTACAGCTCCAATCGAGGGCCAGGGTGTGTGCGTGAGACTCTTCCGCGCTGGCCGTGGCTATTCAATCTGGGATATCTCGGCTTGGAGCAACCTCGAGCAGGCTTCGAGCTTCCTCGCCAATGGCGGTCAAGGCCTGGAACCTGAAACCAATGGCACGGCCTCTCGGCCAAATCAGACAGGCGGGGGACCTTCGCCGTGGCACGGCGAAGGTGGTCAGGGGGTCTGCAGGGGGCGAGATGGAGCTGTTAGGTCGTCCTAGGTCAGACTGTGAGCGAGGGAGTGGGTGTGTTCGGTGGGTCTGCAGAGGGTGTTTGGTGGGAAGTGGAGGGGCGGAAGAGGATCAGGGTGAGGAGGCGGAGGTTCTGCGGTGGTCGGCGAGCCGTGTGGGTCGCTGAGGTGATGGGAGCGGCTCGCCGGAGGGTGGTTGGAGGCGGAGAGGACGAGGGTGAACAGGGTCGGTAGAGGGCTTAATTGACTAAATCGAAAGCGGGGAAAGAAAGAGGAGGAGAAGGGGAGTAAGTCTAACTTAACTGCAGGGACGAAGGGGGAGGAACAGGGCGACAGTCGTATCGACTGTCGCCGGAGAAGATGATGCTCAGAGAGAGGGGCGGCGGCGAGCAGAGGGCTGGAGAGGCGCCAGCTGGGTGCGGCGTGGCGCGGGAAGAGCAGGGGGGAAGGTCTCTGCTGCTGGTAGTGCGGCAGAGCGACGAGGTGGAGGGGGAGGAAGTCGCCGGAGCTGGTGAGCGTCTGCCGGAGGAAGAAGAGAGGAAAATTGGGGGTTTTCTCCGTCAGATCCAGGCTGCCTTGGTCGGTGGAGCGGCGGGGGGTATTTATAGGGTTGAAGCAGGGAGGAAGGCGGAGGGAGACGACGTGTCTCCCTCGCCGGAGCATGGTCGGAATTCGAACCCATACCGTCCGTGCGTTCGCACGGCCGGTATGGGGGGCTACAGTGACCATGGGGGTGCTCCTGCGACGGCTGACGACGCAGGGCACCCCCGGTACACTTGCCAGGTCCTCCACCTCACCCTGCGCGGCGCCATGCTCCGCGCAAGGTCGCCGGAGCATGGTGCTGGCAGGGTTTTGCAGGAGGGACCTGTTTGCAAAGAACGAAGGAGAGTTAGGGGCCTAAATGCGAGGGTTCAAAAGTTGAGGGCCAAAGAGTAAATATATGAGGACCAAAGTGTAAATTCGGTCAAGGAGGTTTCTTCTTAGGCTCAAGTTTTTATACATGACTAATTAGGACCTAAGGAATCTGATGGTGAATTTTATTTTCATATTAAACCTTGTTTGACCGGTTAATTTGCGCAAAAACCCAAATTAAGTTATTAATTGGGCATGGTTCTCAATGTAGGTCAAAATGGGTTCTAAAGGCCAAATTGAAGGTTCTAAACCCTAGAGATTATTTTTCTATGAATTTTAGAGGGTTTATTCTATTTTTACTTTGCCTCGAACCTTGTGAATTGAAGTGGGTTGTTTTAGGGTTACAGATTATCATTTGGTTCCTTGGAAGTGCTGTAGCCCTTGCTAGATCATCTCATCCCACTTTTATTCTTATTAAGCTGTTTTGACCTGTGTTTGGGCCCAGAATTACCCCGTATGCAGATTATACTGGTAAAATTGCACTTTTACCCCTTGTGACTGGTTTTCTTCTCAAACTCAGAATTCTCTGAGTTAAGCCTTTCCTTGAGATATATAGGAGCTTTTATCCTTTGTATTGGGTCAAAATGAGCTAGTTATGGCTCATGATGAGGTTCTCATCAATGGGTAAGGATCGATGTATCCTTCTTGGTTGTAGATCGTATTAGGTTGTTCATGAAAGGAAGACGATCTATAATCGATGTAGCTCTGAGAAGGATACAAATCAGAATCAAAGTGTTCAGGGTTAGACCCTAAACACGGGGGTCCGAAACTGTATCCCCAATCCGAATTATCCCAACTAACTGATGGTCGATTACAGTACAAGTCGGGATAATCGTCATGTTGAGGATAATTCACAACAGGAGGGAAAGAGCGGGAATGCGTGAAATATGTGGAAGGATTCATGAGACACGGGAGGAAGAAAGGTGCCCTGCAATAGAAACAATCAAACCTGTCCTTAAGTGGGTTAGCCTACAGACCTACAGACTCCCAAAACCCGTCTTGAGATAAAGAAATGATTTGATCTACTTCCATCTGTTCAATCCAACCAGTTAGAAGGAGGGACTGGGGAGAAGGTTCTTCCTTCGGCTTGCGCCTCGGGTTCCTAGTGTACTCCCCAGTCGCGATCGTTTGATTCTGCGCCCCTAGCTAGACATCAGATTGAACAGTAGAAACAGGCTAATCGAAATAATCTCGTTCTGGGTTCTGAAGAGCGAGTCCAATCCTTAAGGCCAACGTCTACTCCATTTTATTTAGGGTTAGGTTTGAATGTGCTTTGGAATGTGATGGGCCTTTTAAATGGGTTGTGCCCTTAATGATTGATTGATTCGTGTGTGCGTGCACAACCAATGGTTTTCAAGCAAGATTGTTTTTTATGCATTGAATTTTAAGGTTCAAATCTTACTTAGTAGCTTTTAGGATTCAACTTTAGGTGTTTTCAAATAGGTTTCGTTGGCACACCAGGTTTTGCAAGCACAGGTGAAGATTTTTTCCTTTAAAGCTTAAAAAGAATGTGGAGTTCCTGGTATCCATAAGAGTTGAACTTAACTGGCAGCTACTTGATAAGTTAATTTTATTTGAAGTGGTGCGGCCCAATCAACTCAAACAATTGGCCTGATGCACCACTTAATTAGGCACACAAATGATTACCTAATCTGATTTCTACTCAATTATGTATTTCAATGTGTGTACCAGCTCCTAAGATCGGTTTACCGATTGAGTTAGAAAATCAGATGAGGTTATGTACCTCTGTGAGATTTTTTTTTAATTTTTCTTTTTTTAATGTGGGGGTTGGGGTGAGTATGGGTTTCAAACAACAAACAATCTAACCTTAAAGTTTATAAAAACACCTAGGTTGATTGATGTTTGAATTATTATGTTGTGGAATGAAATCTAATGGGTGGGAGGTGGGGGATAACTTACAGAACCTTCCACAGCACTTTTCTCCGATTTACTGCTTTTGCCTGTCTCGAAAGAGTACCTGCAATTACAATAAGAAAAGAGAAAAGTGATGTAAATGATTTGTAAGTTACAAAACGCGAAGAGAAATCAAAGATCGTCGCCTCCCCGGCAATGGCGCCAAAATGTTGAACGTACGAATTGCTACGCTAATGTGTTTGGTTTTAGAAAACCTGTCGTTGTAGCTTGAAAGCGAAGAACTCGTGTTCAACAAATAAAATTTATACCGAAATTGAAATTTCGGGTCGAACACAGGGAGGCGAACGTTTAATTTAAAAACTACGCGTTTCTTTTTATTTGTCACGAAGTAATTCAATCTAAAAATGTCTAATTATTTACAATAAATAGAAGAGAGAGAGAGAAGGTAAGAGAGAGAGAGAGAATATTACACATAGAAATCAAAATGAGATGTAGAATAAACAAAGAATTTATCATTAAGGAGATTGTTCATTACAACTAGAAAGCATAAAACAATTGCACTAGAAAGCGATAAATTTACTCTAGAAAGCATTAAAAGAATGGAGGGAGAAATGTCCTCCTCGACGAATGCTTGGAGGACGACCAGAACTACACTAGAAAGCAGTAAATCTATACTAGAAAGCAGTAAAAAGAATAGGGAGAGAGAAATCCTCCTCGACGGTCACTTGGAGGACGAGCCGGACGGGACGACGCCTGGATGAAGGAGGACGAAGCAGGACGAAGCAGGACGAAGGAGGACGAAGCAGAAGAACGGGAACGGAGCAGCACGCCGTCGTCATCGCGGGATCCACTTCCGAAGGGGGACGAAAATTTGGACTTTATCTTGCGAGAAGCATCCCGGGTGTGGGACAAGCTTCTCTTGAGCTTTGGAGAGGTAGAGAAGAGAAGGGATGAGAATTTCATATGGAGGGGGTCTCCTTTTATAGTTGCAAGGAGTGGGGGTAAAATGGTCATTACATCTTCAAAATAATAAATGAGGGGTCTTTAGTAATGGATAAATCCGTCACTAAAGCCCCAACGTGGGCGTAGCACCCGTGCCCACGCGCGCCTCCTCAGCTGCGCCCTTTCTCAACGCCCGCACATGTTCTTTAAATCTCAGCCGTCCGATCGCGAGATCGGACGGCTTAAGATACATCTCTGCCCGCTACTGCGTGCCCGCCCAGCTCGTTCGATCGCACGTCCTTGCCGCACGTGCAATAGCGCGTGATCTCAATTGCGCGCAGACGGCCATCCGATGATGATCCAACGCCCGCCATCGCTCGCACGCCTGCGCCTTTCTACCCTTCGCTGTGGTTCGAACCCACGGCTGTAGCTCGCGCAAGCGCGCTCGACCGCTGCGCTACGATGCGCGGATGGTCGAGCGGGCGCTTTTAGGCGCAGCTGACCACAGCTGTTGGATCGAGATCCAACGGCGGAGAGGGAGCGGGTACGGGGTCTTCAGAAAATGTATGCGGCCATTTGGGTGGCCAAGATGGCGCCACGTGGTGCCATCTTGGCCGTCCATCTTCTGGATGTTGTAGATGGTGCCACGGATGTCGGATTGACTCGATTTTTGCATCGTTGGGCTGCGATCGTCGATCAGAATTCATCCGTGCGATCGTATTTGTCATTTGAATTGAAGCTTTACACCATCCTGGCCCTTGATCTTCTAGGATTCCCCAGTCACTATCTGATGCTACAGATGCCTGATTAAGGCGATCTTGGAGTTGTTGAACTCCAATTGTCGCCCTGATCATATCCATACGGTTGGATCTTTGATCCGATGCCCTGATAAAATGTTTGCCCTGTCCAAGCACATAAAAGGAGACAATTAACCTCCATTTTATTCAAACTATTCTAAATGCAAGATGATGCATATTATGCAATATTTATATCATGAAATGCAATCCTATGCTTAAGAACATGTATAAATAGACATCTTAAGTAGTGTAAATGTGTTTACAGCACGCACCGAATTTTTTCTGGCGCCGTTGCCGGGGAGACGCAAATTGGGGTAAGTTTCTACTCTCATTCCTTTGATTTTCTCTTCTCATACCCTTCTCTTCATGGGTATTTTGTTTGCTTGTGTGCAGGTATACAATTGCAAGGTGGAGACAAGCAGAGGAGGTCAGAGACATGGGCAAATCCAAGGTGGGTGCGAGAGCGTGAAGTCGCCGGAGCCGCATTGGAGCTTCGCCCACGTTGCTGAGGAGGTAGGTGTCTCCCTCTTAGTAACTTAGGTTATCTTGTCACCTATAAAAAAAAAACCTAAAAACACTTCTTGGGAATTTCTTGGGGCGAGTGGATTAAAACCACTTGTTGATTGTTTGCTATCACCTCCACCGCCCCTTGATTTCTCGCAAACTTCGCTTAGCAAAAATCCAAGAATCTTGATTCTTGGATCTTTCGTTACGTGAAGTGTTCTTTGAGGCAAGATAAAATTGATTGATTGCCATCCTTTCTTACCTCATTTATTCACATTTTGGGTTCACATTTTTTGGTGGGGAGACTTGGAATTGAGTTGATTCCAACCCCACCACGACTTTTCAATTGCCTTAGATTTGATCCTGAATATTTCAACCGCAACATTTTAATTTTCTTTACATCATTTGGTGGTTGAGCCTTGTGTGGTATATCATTTTGGTGATTGGGAGCACTTGAATTGAAGTGCTTTGGCTTCCTTTCACATTAACTTAAAATAGACTCGTGTATCCACGCATAGAAATTTCCATCTAGGGAAGCCCATTGCATCTTTAGCATGCATTAACTAATTCACATTGAAGAAGGGTTTGTTGGGCATAAAAGAAACTTGCATTTTCTCAAAACCCGAAGATTGGTTGAATTGGTAATTCAGTGGAATCCTAAAATCCATACTACTTAAGGCTGAAATTCTAAAAGCCATTCACTATCTAAAACTTCAATTCAGGGAGATTTTCACATTGCATACTTGATTTACACACTCTTAAAATCAACACACTTGGGCATTACCCGTATACAATGCCCTTCACATTCCTGGAGCACTTGATCCTAAGCCTCTAAATTAAAACTGGTAGCAACTTGACCCCTAGTAAGGATTGGAGGTCTAACTACCTGAGTGTAGTGCCTACGTGCTGGTGTGGGTTCCCGCATGCTATCAGGTGTCTAAGACTGGGGCAAGTGGCCTTTCAATCTGGCCCGGTGGTTCCGCGGTGCTCTCATTTGGTTCTGTAGGTAGTGATAGTAGGTAACTTAGATCTTTAGGTCGAAGGGCACATTGTAGAGGTTAGGAAACTGATTTCTTTGATTTGTCATCAAGTGTACCCGTATGGCATTGTTTCTCTCATCCCCTTTTTCCCTTCTTACCCGCCCAATTCTTCCCGCGGTAGTGCATGTTTGGGAGGAGGTCACAAAATCTTGAATTGTTTGAATTGTCTGATAATTCTAGAAGGATAGAAACTGAATCGTCATCCTCCTTCACAAACATGGCTGCACCCCCACCCCCAAATCCCGAGGGAGGAAACCACCCCCCTAAAATCCCACCAGGTGGTGGTGAAGCCATAGACCCCATAACCCGACTCTAAGCCCAAATGGAATTCTATAATGAGCAGATTGAAGCCATTAGGGAAACCTTGGAGGAAATGCAAAACCCTCCCGAACGGGAGGAGCCTAGGTCTTTTAGCTCTTATCAAAATCCCGCTGCTACAGAGACAATTGGGCAAATTTAGGTCCCCATGGGCACGGACGATTTTGAATTAAAACCTAATGTCATTGGCCTGATTAACTTTCACTTCCATGGTCTTACAAGTGAAGATCCCTTTCTCCATTTAGAAGACTTAACCCGATTAGCTGAAACTGTTAAACCAAGAAACATCGGGTTATCAATTGTCCTCATGAAAATGTTCCCGTTTTCGTTGCGGGATAAAGCGTCGCAATGGTTGCTCACCCTTGGGAGAACCATCCATTCTTGGGAAGAGATGCGAACAGCATTTCTCAAGAAATTCTTCCTAATCGGGCGAACCAATGCACTTCGTCGAGCTATAACATCTTTTACGCAACAAAACGGCGAGCAGTTTCATGAGGCATGGGAAATGTATAATGACCTCCTCAAGAAATGTCCACACCATGGTCTGCTTAAGTGGCATGTAGCCCAGATCTTCTATTATGGGCTAAATGAAACTTTGAAACAGATTGCAGACGCTTCCTGCGAAGGAAATTTTATAAATAAAGACGAGAATTGAGCATTTGAATTGTTTGAGAACATGAGTGAAAACTCAATAAACAATGCCTCCATTGTCGCCTTTAATCGTACCAGCCTGCCCCATAATGTTCACGAAGTTGACATAAGACCCTCCCATTCATCCACAAATCTTAACCTTATTGCACAAAAATTGGATGAAGTCTCCGTCATGCACAAGAAGCTGGACGAGCTTCTAGCCAATGCTTCCTGCTCTATGGAAAACACCTCCACCTCATTACCCCATCACAACCCTAATCCTTCCAATGCCAGGCTTATTCCAAAAAACCCTGTAAAACCGTCCTTACCGAGTATCGCGCCGAGCGATTCGGTAAGTAATGTGAACCTGGCTTCTGCAAGCCAGTATTTCGACACGGAGGACCAAGCCTCCGTGTACTCAGATGCATATATGCATGCGGACTCGTCTTCTGGATTAAAAGACGCTTGCGCCCTGGGGAACAACCTGTTCTCTACTACTTATAACCCAGGGTGGCAAAATCATCCTAACTTCGCATGGTCCAATAACCCGCAGCCCCAAAACCCCGCGGGTGGGCCAATGCGACCGTCCGCACCCATCATCCTAAGGGCCCATTCTAATCCTATGGCAAATCCGCCATCGAGTCCTTGCATACCTCAAGCAGAATACGCATCAAGTCCTCTTGATAAATTGATGTGAATGATCACGGAAATGTCTAAGCACCATGAAGAAAACATAACCTCTCTTCAACACCAATTAGCGCAGCAGAATGCTGAGATCGGTCAACTACGGATGACAGCTCGATCTCAGGGCACTCTTCTAGCCCAACCTGTTCCTAACCCGTGAAATTTTGTACCCCGTAGTTCGCAACCACAGGTACGACCTTCTCAGGGGCAGGTTCATCAGATTCTGCAAGCTCCGAGCTCTCCTCCGAGATTTCAGGCTAATCCCGCAACAGCACCTCACCCTTATGTCCCTATTGTGAACCCTCCTCCGCCTTATGATCCCACTGGACCCGCGACGTCTAATGTGATTACTACGAGGAGCGGTAAGCGAACCGTCGATCAGCCTCGACCTGATCCTGGCCCATCTTTTTCATCACCCTCTCATTCAGGATGCGCACCGCATTCTCGTGAGGACTATACAGCCAAACTAGTGCCAGAATCAGTCCCATTCCCTGAGGCTCTACTGAGGGAACCAAAAGACAAGAAAAAGGATACATAGGCCTTTGATAACCTGCATAATTTATTGAAGGATGTTGAAATCAAAGTACCCCTATTGGAGGCTATCGACCATATACCAACTGTCACTCGATTTTTCAAAGACTACACTACACCCAGGCGATGGTCAAAGAAAACAAAGAATCTGGTGGTCCTCTCGCCTCATGCGAGTTGTGCTATACTATCAAATCTACCACCGAAGCAAAAGATCCGGGCACACCGCTCATTTCTTGTAGCATCCAAGGCTACAATTTTAACCGTGCTCTACTTGATCTAGGATCTTCCATCAATCTTATACCAACCATCATGCTCAAGAAATTTACCTTAGGAAATATGAAACCCACCCCTGTCACATTGCAGTTGGTAGATCGTTCTGTCAAAATACGGAAGGGTGTGGTGGAAGACGTGGTGGTTAGGGTCAACAGTCTCTGTTTTCCTGTTGACTTTCTTGTTTTGGATATGGAAGCTCCTAGCTCACTTTCTAATTATCCGATCATCCTTGGTCGACCCTTCTTGGCCACAGCCCGCACCCATATCGACTGTGAGTCGGGCTGCATTGAGATTGCTGTTGGCTCCGAGAAGCTCAAGCTAAACATCTTCAAGGCAGCCGAGAATTTTGGTTGCGATTGCATGAAGGATGACACGTCTGATGAGGAAATGGCCATCAGCGCGTGTATCGGACTAATAGGGACCTATTCTGACTGCTGTGGATTGCCCCTGAACATAGACCATCGCCTGACTGACACATATTGTGACGTTCCCCCATCCCTCCCCTTACCCATACCTTCTCCTAACCAAACATCTGACGAGGTTTTCTCCACTTCCCATACCTCGTGGTCTAAGTCATATTCGGGCTACTCACTGCCGATCCACCCCCTTGATGACCGAATTGCCCTTTCTTTCTCGCCAAATCAGGCGAAAATGCAACTCCACACTGGGACCTTGAGCCCACATCCTGATCACTGGGGCTATCCCTTTTTGGATCCATCAATTCAAGATGCCCCCCTTCTTGGCCAATCTGAGGGCCAATTTCTTCCTCCTACCCTTCTTCCTTCTGATCTGCTTGGGACACTCTCGTCCCAAGAAATGCCAGATCTTTCGCCATCCACTCCCAAACTGAAAGAGTTGCCTGACACACTTAAATATGTTTTCTTGGGACCAAATGAAACGCTCCCCGTAATTATTAGTTCAAAATTGACCAGGGAGCAAGAGTGCAAACTAACAAAGGTCCTTATGGAACACAAGGCAGCCATCGGATGGTCCTTATCTGACTTAACTGGCATTAGCCCCTCCTACTACACTCACTGTATATATATGGAGGAGGAAGCTCGACCTTCCCGCAAGATGCAGCAATGTCTCAACCCTAATATGTGGGAGGTTATTAAAAAGAAAATCATTAAGTGGCTTGATGTGGGTATAATCTACCCGATCAGCGATAGCCCCTGGGTGAGCCCGATTCATGTCGTGCCCAAAAAGTCGAGACTCACCATCCATATCAATGACAGGGGCGAATCCATCCCTACACGCACTCCTACATCTTGGAGAGTGTGTGTTGACTATAGGAAACTGAATGTGGCAACAAAGAAAGATCACTTTCCGCTACCTTTTATTGACCAGATCCTGGAGCGGTTAGCAGGAAATAAATTTTTCTGTTTCTTGGATGGATTCTCTGGATATAACCAGGTGGCAATTGACCCCCGGGACCAAGAGAAAACCACCTTTACCTGCCCCTTTGGCACCTTCGCATTGAGAAGAATGCCATTCGGACTTTGTAACGCGCCAGCAACTTTTCAGAGATGTATGCTGGCGATATTCCATGACATGGTGGGTGACTTTCTTGAGGCCTTCATGGATGACTTTTCGATCTTCGAACCTTCATTTGATGATTGTCTTGCCAACCTGACCCGTATCCTTCGGAGATGTATTGATGTAAACCTCGTGCTTTCTTTGGAGAAAAGTCATTTTATGGTACACGAGGGAATTGTTATCGGGCATATCATCTCCGATAGGGGCATTGAGGTTGACAGAGCTAAGCTTGATGTAATTTCTAATTTACCTGTGCCTGGTTCTGTCAAGCAAATCCGCTCTTTCTTAAGACACATCGGTTTCTATAGGAGATTCATCAAAGACTTCTCTAAAATTTCTAGACCTTTAACTCATCTCCTATCGACCGATGTACCCTTTGATATGGGCCCCGACTGCATACGAGCATTCACGCAGCTGCGTGATGCTGTCACCAAGGCCCCTGTTCTTCAGCCACCTGACTGGTCCCTCGACTTTGAACTCATGTGTGACGCTTCCGACCTTGTAGTCGGATCCATCCTGGGACAAAGACACGATAGACACCCCTTCGTGGTGTATTACGCTAGTAAGACGTTGGACGAGGCCCAGCGTAATTATACAACCAATAAGAAAGAACTACTGGCGGTCGTCTTTGGGCTGGAAAAAATCCACTCTTACCTTCTGGGCTCACATGCTACTGTATTCACTGACCACGCTGCCATTCGTCATCTCATGCACAAGAAGGATGCCAAGCCTAGACTGATTCGTTGGATCCTTCTGCTCCAAGAATTTGACCCTGAGATCCGCAATAAGGTTGGAGCCCAGAATGTTGTTGCTAATCATCTCTCAAGACTAGGCCCTGACCACATTAGACTTACCTTGCTGATTAATAAAGTTTTTCCCGATGAGTACCTACGGCAATTAATGTGGCAAGTAGACGTAGGTATGCCGACATTTCCAATTACCTTGCTTCTGATTCCCTTCCACGTGGCGAGCCTAAAAATCAACGTGAGCGTCTCATCGCAGAAGCAAAGTACTATTTCTAAGATAATCCACTACTTTTTCGAATAGGTGCTGACCAGATCATCCGTCGCTATATTCCTGACAGCGAATTCCCTAGTGTGCTATCGGTCTGTCACGATCAGGCCTGTGGAGGCCATTTCTCTGGGAGGAAAACTGCAGCCAAGGTGTTGCAATGCAATTACTTTTGGCCCTCCCTTCACCAGGATGCACACAATTATGCTAAACATTGCACTAGCTGCCAGTCATTAGGGTCAATGTCACGTCGTGACATGATGCCCTTGCAACCCATCCTAACTGCTGAAATCTTTGACATTTGGGGAATCGATTTCATGGGTCCCTTTCCTCCTTCCAACAGCTTTGAGTACATCCTCGTTGCTATTGATTATGTTTCGAAATGGATCGAGGCTATTCCCACGCACCATGCTAACCATGTCATATCTACTCGATTTGTCAAAGACCACATTTTTGCTCACTTTGGGATTCCTTGAGCCATTGTCTCTGGTGGAGGAAGTTCTTCACCATTTTGGCTATGTTCTTCACCAAATCCTCTCCCAGGTCACGCGGAGCTATTCCAACTACACTCCCAGGTTACCAATTGAAGCAGCCAACCTCATCTCCATTCGCAATTGGAAGAACCACCTACTGCTGCTGCTGTGTGAACGAGGGGGACTAAGATAGTCCCACCTCGTGGAGTGAAGGGCGAGCTACTACACATAAATTGTGTTTGTGTTTCTGCCTTATCGCCCAGCACACAAGGGGTCAGGTCCCTCACACCCATCTCACCCGCTAACCTGCCTATCTCCACTTCTCAGTCACCACACACGTCGGTGACCCTGGACCGTGTTCGAGACCCGTTTAACCGAATATGGATCCGGTTACGCTGGGTTTATGAGAGAGAAGAAGAGGAGGGAATTTGTGAGAGAGCGGGGGAGGGTTTTGCTCTCTGTAGTTGTGCCTTGTGCGACACTTAGTCACTGAAGGCCTTAGCTCCCCTGTGCTGTGAAGGAGAAGGATCAAGAAGATGAAAAGAAAGGGAAGGTCTGAAAAAGAAGAAAGGAGGAGAAGAAAAGAAGAGAAGCAGAAGAAGCCTTTGAGCTGAGAAGAAGGAAAGGCTTAAGAGCCTTGTGCTTGTGCTGTGGCTTACACTTTAAGCCTTCTAATTTGGGAAACTATCGTCTGGGGCATTGTAGCATTCAAGCTACTGTTCATTTATTTGATATAACTGAGATCTGGTATGCATGTTTGATTAGGGCTAATAATTGGCGATTCAAATCACCATTATTTTGTCTTGACTTCTTTTTATCATTGTGAACTATTGTAATACCCATGCTTATGATTGAATATCAATTTGAGTATATTATTATTCATTGAATATCTACTTAAATGCTCAATTAATTGTGTTCATTGATTCTGAATGCGATTAATGTTGTGAATTCCACATTTGCTCCCTGTGTTCAACCTCAAACTCCATTTTAGATTCTGAGTTATAAATTTTATTTGTTTTCAAGCGATTGAGGCTTTGCTACAATGATTAGATCTTTTAAAACTCCATAGTCTGTTAACATGATTCTACATAACCAATTCCTACATTTAACCTAAAATCTAGACCTGAACCTATTTGGGATGATTATGAGGCTCAATTTGATAAGAATGAAAACTTAGATTCAAAATACGATGATTTTGAGCCTATTTTTGATGATGAAATCTTTCTAAATTCCTCGAACGAGTGTAATGATTCATTCAAATTGAAATCGATTTATGATACAGAACCAGAGGAATCTAAAGAGTTAGGATTTGATTGGATCTACCCTAGATATCTAGAAACCAAGCCTATGCCTGATGATGAAATCTCTATTAACTTGGCATCAAAATCTAGGTTAAACCAATTTCAGGTTGATAACTTTGTGAGTATTGATTTTTCTGGTGATGGTGACCTTAATTCTAAGTCAAGTCCAGAAAAATCTCTTTATCAACATTCTTCTAGATTCTCTTACATTAATGATTCAGGAGAATCCTTCTTCGTAAAGGATTGCAGCCCAATCTATGACCTCAATGTCTATGACCCGTTCTTTGACTCTAATTCCAAAGTCATTGATTTGGAGCGTGACGCAGTTGCACCACCTGATCAGGAGACCACCCAAGAATGGTTACTTATGTTTCTCAGCAACCGGTCTTCGTCACAGGACTCCACCAAAATCCATTTGTATCCTGAATCAATTCATTCTAATCCGGCGAGAGATGATTTTTCACCTCAGTTTGACAATGAATGGGACATTGATCAAATTGGGAGCCAACTGCGAATTAGTTTTGATCCCATCAGTAGGGTTCCTATATTTTTCATTAATCCATTATCTTTTGAGGACCCTGTTGATCAGGGCAAAATCGATGTTTTAGAATCGTTGCGTTGCAGTATAGTCGAAAGCACTTGTCAACAAATAATATTTATAACTCGAATATATAAAAATGAAGTCCGAAGTCGAACGTAGGGAGAAAATAAAAATTCACACGCTAATCTCAATGAATATATAAATGAGTACAAGAAATTGAGAAAAATATAGATTTTCAATAAATAATAATCTGTCACATTAAATATTCAATGAAAATCAATGTTTCTAGAGATAAAAAGATACCTAGAACAAAATAATGGTGATTTAGATCACCAATTATTAGCCTAAGCACATGTATATCAATTACTCAATCATGTTAAATAAATGAACAGTAATCAGACATCTGATTTGAGAATCAGATGACTTAACTGTCGCCTGCTACATTGTTTTTCTTCTGATCTTCTTCCTCCTTTCCTTTCTCTTCTCTGGCATGGCCCCTTCTTCTTTTCTTTCCTTTCCTCTGCAAGTCTTCTCTTTTCTTCTTCCTTGTCTCCTCTTTCCTTCCCAGTGACTAAGTGTCGCACAGTTGCACCAAGGAGCAAAATCCACCCCTTCCCCGCTCTCTCTCTCTTTCCTTCCTCCTCCCCTCTTTCTCAAATATCCGATTTAATCAGGTATTCGGGTCGCGTACCCGGGTCCAAGGCTGCGAGCGTGAGATCACAGCCAAGGAGTGTATAGTAGGCGGGTCGGGTCGTGAATGCGGGTTTGAAGGGGACCTCACCTTCGGTGTTCTAAGGCAACAAGGCGCTATCAGAAAAAACCTTTATGCGGCTCAAGCGTCTCCTTCGTTAACAATGTGGGACTAATCAGTCCCCCTTTCTTCGCGTACGCCTGCAGTGTGGTGCTCTCCCAATCGAAGCAACTGCAGAGGTTCACGCTCTCAATCAAGGACCTGGGAGTGGTCCTGAGGCTCTTCCGCACAACTTGGAACCAAGACCTGCAGTTATCGTGGCCTCGAACACAAAGAACAAGGCGACAACGGTGGTGGCGACAATGGAGGACGACGAATCGTGAAAATCAGGAACACGGTCTCTTGGCCCAATCAAAAGCATTCAGGAGCATCGTCGAACCACGGCGAGTGTGTGGGTGGTGGTGGCGTGCCGTGTGAGGGTGCATAGTGGTCAGACGGAGTTGGGGATGGAGGCGCGAAGATGGGTTGGTCGACAGAGGGTTTGGGTGGGTGGAGTGGCAACTAGGTTGAGGGGTTTTGTTTGTGGTGTTGTGGCGAAGGTTGTGGAGGTGTTGGCGAGGTGGGTGGACGGGTGTAGCAAGTGGATAACCTCGTCAAAGAAGTGACCGGAGTGGAGGAAGATGACGGCGTACGTGTGCGTCGAGGGTTATTTTTTAGATTTTGGATAAGAAAACTAACCTAGAACTCTAAAAGAACTTATCTAACCTAACTTAGTTGGATGAAAGGGGGGGATGGCATCAATTGTGGTATGGCCGGCGTCGTGGAAGGTGAAACCTCCGATGAGGGAGAAGGGCAAGGAAGACAGCCCTTGCTGGTATTACGAGCGGCGGAGGAGCTTAAGAAGAGCAACTGGCGGGCTATAGTCTGTGACAGCCGGTAAAGAATGTAGATGGGGAAGCTTGCTGAAGCTTGCGGAGCTTTCGACCGGAGAGAGGAGAAGAAGGTGGAGAAACCGGCCAAAATGAGCTAAGGAGCACGGCCTTGCGATTTGGGTCCTTAAATAGGTCTCAAGAGAGCTTTCCAATCTTGGAAGCTTCAAAGCTTCATGAAATAGGAGATCCACACCTTCAAATGATTCGCATTAGGTTTTGAATAGGAATTAGAGCCCAAGATGCAGCTCAGATTGTAGAAAAATCTCTCGAGTCTCCCTTCCAAGTTTGGAAGAGATTGGGTGAGAAATCAGGGAGAACTCCTTGATTGAAGGTCGATGGAGTTGGGTTTAGGAGTCTGAAGGTGGTAGGGACCTATTTGTGAAGAATATGATGAAGTTAGGGCAGTATTTGCAAAGAATTTTGAAAGCTAAGGGTTTAAGTGAGAGAAGAAGAATCAAACTAGACAAAAATGCAAACAAGGTCAAGATGATCTTTGATTGGGCCAAATTTTGGTACAAACCTAATTTGGATCCAAGGAATCTGATGGTGAAGTTGGATTTAGGTTTTGACCAAGTTTGACTAGGTAATCTATGTAGAAACCTAAATTAGAGCAATTGTTTGTCTGAGACTCTATTTTAGGTCAAATTAGGTTCTAATGGTCAGATCAAAGGTACCAAACCTTAAAGAATATTTTTCTATGATTTTTAGAAGGTTTAGGTGAATTTTACCCTGACCAGAACCTCAATTAATTAAGCGAATCTATTTTTAGGGTTTCAGATGTCCATTAATTCTTAAAACGCGTGAAAACCTGTTTCTGTCTGCATGAACCCACTCATTAGACATTTATGACCATTTGACCTTTAATTAACCCCTGGGAAACCTCGTGATTGGTCTACATTTAGGATATTCTGTTAAATCTGCAGATTTACCCCTGATTTTATGCATTTCTCTTAGAATGGATATGCAGTGAATTATAATCTTCTAACGGTTATGTAGGAGCACTTATCAATGGATTCTAATTAATTAAAGCTAGATATGGCTAATGATGATGTTATCATCAGACCCCTATGCTGAACTGGCTGAACTTATGTTGCCAAATTATCGCTATTCATTTCTAAATATTTTTGAACCAAATTACACCTGGTGTGCTCCACATCTTTTGATCCACATTTTCCAAACCACCAAACTCATTAGGTTTGGTTTGCATAATTAGCCAATTAATCTAAACAAGCACCTGGTTGGACTAACTAGGCTAATTATCAAGGTGCTTATTTTACAAAATTCTTCCAATTTGATTACTCCTTCCACTTGGCCATCTTCTGCCCAGATGAAGGCATTAAATTCAGTGCTTAATGGGAGGCAACCCATCATTTTGAAATAAAAAATCTAAGACCTTTCTTATCTTCTTTGAGCAAATCAATCCCACTATACTTAGGGTTCCTAATTTAAGAACAGCCGACTCGACCACTAATGTTCGTATTGGTGCTAGAAATCGTCCGCAACAGTCATTTTCGATCCGCCTGCCCACCCTTATAAACCTGTTCTAAAATTATGAACTAAGATGAATGTGAACCCATCCTATTTGCAATGAGGGCATTGCAAAACTTAGGCATGGGGGGGTATTAAAGTGTGATTATCTGAAATTCATGTCTGAAAGGTTCTCACAAAAAATACATATAGATTCTATTGAAAAAATAAATAAAGAAAAAAAAAAAGAAGAGAAGAAAAAAAGGGATTTCAAGAAGAAAGGGACAAAGGTTGTACATTATTTCCAAAAAGGTACACAAAGGGATTTCATCTTTAACAGAATTAAGATAGAGTTTGAGGATCCTATTGTTAGACTTTGTAGGTCTAAATATTGAGATCAAATCAGTTTATCTCTTAAAGAACTCCTTTTTGACCCTTGACGGTTTTGAGTTCTGAAATCGGTTTAGCGACCTAAGTAATACTTAGCTCGGTTCTCGTTCAAAAGCTTGAATGACTTTTGAAAATGAAGTGTCAAATCTGTTACACACACAAAGCCAACAATCTCAAAAAGCCAGAAAAATACATAAGTAAACAATTTCCCAAACTTTAGTCTTGGTGAAAGACTGAGGCATTTCCCAAACTTTAGTCTTGGTGAAAGACTGAGGCAATTGATTGGTTTTAGTTTCCATTGTCAAGAAGGAAAATTTTCCTTTGATGACACGATGAAAATATGTCACCGCCTCGGCACTCGCTCTAGATCTTAATCACATATCTTTATACAAAGCATATAGAGCACATTTCGTAGCTCAAGTGTCTCGAACGGTGCTCTCTTAAAGCATCAGGGCATGAACCTGAGCCCACTAGGAGTGCATCTTACAACGCTTGTTATTTGGGGTTGTGAGCTCCTGGGGTGTGTCATGGACAATGCTCTCATGAGTGCTAGCACCAGAGCCCCCATCGAGGATTTGGTGACGGGAATGATGACCCTGACACAACTATATTAGGTCTGATCTGAGTCTGGGTATGGGGGAGCAAAAAAAATCATTCGGTTTGTCATATTAAATAAGTCCTTCAAAGACACCCCCAAAGCAAATAAAGTTGGCTAATCATAAAAGCATTAACGCTTGGATTTTTGGGGTCACACAAGCCGCGGTACGAGTTCTTAGGTCAAGGAGGCTCTAACTGCGACAATGGGTTTTGGGACTTGTAAGAACCAAAAAAGGGTAGATTAGAGAGTTCTTGAGTTGATACGCAGAACTTGATTACGCTAACCTTAGGATCCAAAAGATTCATTCAGACGTCATATCTTTAACAAAATCTCGTACCTACATTATTCTGAAGAAACAATCAAAGTCTCTCTTTTCTCTTAATCCTGAAGAAAAAAAAATAATAATAAAGTTGGTGGAAGAAGGGAGACAAATCTTTTTGAGCTGAATGCCTAAAATGCCCTTACAAAAATCTATTTTGAACTCTAGAATTTGCTAAAGGACTAGCAAATGGTAGGCATGGGTGTTAATGGAGCGAGATCGATGTTTATAAGTGCTGCATTGTAATATAGCCGAAATCGCTTTGAAAACAAATAATATTTATTACTCAAATTTAAATTCCGAGGTCAAACACAGGGAGCAAATAGAAATTCATACACTAATCTCAATAGATAATATAAATGAGCATAATTAATTACTCAAAAGCTTAATATGCAATGTATAATATGAGGCTATGAAGAGATAAAAAGAATTCTAGATAAAATAATGGTGATTTAGATCACCAATTATTAGCCTAACACATATATAGTATTTATTGAATATAATCAAATGAAGGAACAGAAATTCAGACATCTGTTTTTACAATCAGACGACTTAAAGTGCGTTGCTACAGTGCTCCTTTCTTTTTCTTCAACTGTTATTCTTCTTCCTTCCTTTGATTTCTTCCCTTTCTCTTCTTTAAGCTTCTCTTCTTCTTCTTCCACTTCTTTTCTTTCCTTCTTCTCTTTCTCTTCATGCACGAGCCTCCTTCCTTTCTTTCCTCTTCAGCCTTCTTTTTTAGGGCTTCTTCCTCTTCTTTCCTTCTCTACTTTCTCTTCCTTCTCCTCTTCAAGCATAGGGGAAAGGGTCTTCAGATTTGACTAAGTGTCGCCAATTCACAATAGAGCAAAACCCCCCTGCCCTGCGCTCTCTCTTTCTCTCTCTCTGTCTAGGTTTCCAACTTTCTTTCGCCTTCATAAGGCCATGCACAGTACCGGGTTATCGGATTCGGACCTAAGCGCACCCAGGACCAGGGCTACCTACAGTGGGTAGCAGCTGAGGAGTGCGTGGCTAGGCGAGTAATCGGATGCACCGGGTCTGCGAGGCCAGTGTCGTGGATGAGGCACGTGACAGGATGCGGGGGACCTCACCCCCTAAGTGTTGAGGCGATAAGCCCTCAACACTTTTTCAATTTATGCGGGCGCAGGCTCTCCTTAGCTTCCGAGGTTGGACTAAAGTCCCACCCATCTTTGCGCGTCCGCTGCCACAGTGATGATGGCTTGAATTGGCACAATTGCGGAGGATGATGCCTCCAACTGATGCCCTAAGATCCTACCTAGGAGTATTCCGCGCGACCTGGGATGGCTACCTGGAGCTTCAGACGCTGAAGAAGGCTTCAAGCAAGCTTGAAGCTTGCCTTCTAATGGCGGGCGGAGCTCGACACCTGAAACAAGCAAAACGGCCTCTCGGCCCTGCTAAAACACTTTAGGAGAGTCGTCGTGGGTTGTGGAATGTGGTGGCGGTGGTCTCGTGGTGGATGGACGTGTGTGGTGGCTGGACAGACGTGGATATGGCTGGAGGGAGTGGGTCTGTTCGGGGGTGAGTTTGGGTGAGTAAGAGGATGATATAGGAGAAGGGTTTTGTGCGGGAAGGTGAGGCGAAGGTCTTGAGGTGGTCGGCAAGGCGGATGGAAGGTTGTAGCGATGGAGGCGCCTCGCCGGAGGTTCGGTCAGAGATAGAGACAATGAGGGTGAGTGTGTCGAGTCGAGGGTATTTTTGGGTTTTAAGGGTATAAAACTAACCTAAGGAGACTAAGGGAACTAATTACCTATTCTAAGTGGACGAACGGAGTAGGAGGATGCCACCGGCTGGTATGGCCGGCATCCGGGAAGATGAATTCTCCGGTGATGAAGAAGCAGCGAGGAAGACGTGGAAAAGGGCGTCCGTTGGTATTGCGACACATGGAAGAAGTTGAGGAGGATGAATCCGCTTCTTGTTTTGCAAGATGGACGAGGAATGTGGACGGGGAACTCGTCCAAGCTTATGGAGACTTGCGGTCGAAGAGGAGAGAGGAAGAGGGGGGTTTTCGGTCAAAATTCAAGCTGAGGAGACTCGGCGAGGTCTAGCAGTTCTTTTATAAGGGTCTAGAGGGTGAAAGGAAGGCTCGCCAGAATAGGATACCCAATTCTTCCACGAGTTCGCATTAGGATTTGGGTAAGATCTGTAGCTTCAAATCTGGTTGAAAAGGAAAGCAATTACCTGACAAGTTTCCCTTTCAATTTTGAGAGGGATTCATCAAGTAATCGTAGAGATTTTGCCAAAGATAAGCTCGTTGAAGTAGGAATACTATGTGATAATGGTGGATGGACCTGATTGCAAAGAAGACGACAAAGCTAGTGGGCCTTTTGCAAAGAATTCGAAAGTTAGGGATCTGAATGAGATAGAAATAGTTTGACTAGACCAAAATGCAAACTTTATTAAGATGGTCTCAGATTGGGCCCAAATTTTGGTACGAACCTAATTTGGTCCCAAGGAATTCACTGGTGAAGTTAGATTTTGATTTTGACCTCTTTTGATTAGGTAATTTATGCAAAAACCTAAATTGGGGCAAATGTCAGTCTGAGACTCTATTTTGGGTAAAGATGGGTTTTGATGGTCAAATTGAAGGTACCAAACCCTAGAGAATATTTTTCTATGAATTTTAGAGGGTTTGGGTGAATTTTATCCTACCCAGAACCTCAGTTAATTAAGCGGGTCTATTTTTAGGATTTCAGAAGTCATTTAATTCTCAAAATACGCAAAAACCCTTTTCTGTCTATCTTAACCCACTTGTTAGCCTTTTAGGACCATTTGAACCTTAATTAACCGCTAGAAAAACTCATGGTTGTATTGCATTCATGATATGATGGTAAAATTACAATTTTAACTCTAGTTTCTTATCTTTCCCTCAGAATGATTATGCAATGACTTAGGGTTCTCTAACGGTTATGTAGGAGCATTTGATGACTTAATCAGATCATATTGAGCTAGTTATGGCTCATGATGGTGTTCCCATCAATGGGGTATGATGGCATCACCATCATCCTCTATATCTAACTTAATTTGGCTAAGTTATAAGGTTAAGTTCACCTAATTAATCTACAAAAGAGTATAACTCAATCAAGACTGAAGAAAGAGGAATTAATGAAAACAAGGATTAATTCTATAATTTTCACGAACAATTATAAATGCAGAATAGCTGGAGGGAAAACTTATGATCAATCAAAGGTCAATTGAGCTTAAATTTCCTAAAAGTGGGTTGGTATTGAGTAATTGATAATTTACATTCAAATTAAATGTTAAGTCTTAATTAAAAATCCTAATTTCAATATCACTTCAATTAAAGCAGTTTTGATGGAAATAAATGTAATTTAAACCCTCTAAAAATCATATAAAAATATTCTATGAGGATTAGAATAGTCAATTTAACAATCGGAACCCATTTTGACCCTAAACAGAAATGTAAACGAATATTTGGCATATTTTGGGTCAAATCATAAATTGACCATGCAAACTTTATCAAAACCCAAAATTGAAGTCACCATTAAATTTCTTATGTTTAAATTAGATTACCATAAAAATTTGGGCTCGTTTGAACTTCATTTTGGCTAAGCTTGCAATTTGGCCCTTAATTCTCAATTTCTTTACAAATATCCCCTTAACTTTTGATTTCCTTGCAATTACCCCCTTCTAGCAACACCTCCACCTTCGACCTCCACGTCCTCTGGCCACGAACTCCGGCAAGTCGTTGTGTACAACGACCGACCCTCTCCTCGCGTGCTGAGGAGCTATTAAACTCCACTAAGGTCCTGCAAATCTTGTCGTCGAGTCGTTGCATGTCTCTACCCCCCTCCTCCTTCTCGACATCGTCGATGACAAGATAATTGGAGCTCCTCAATCTCCTTCGTCCGCTGCTCTATTGTGCAATTGCTCTATTGTGCAATTGATAGAGTCCTTCCCTCATCGCCGCCATGCTTCCCATCAAAGAACTGGCTCTCCTACCCTCCTCGCTCCAATTAGCCTTGCCACCCTCTTCTTCTTCCCCACATCCAGCGAGAATGTTGGATGGCCTCCCCATCCTCCTCATCGTCTCTTAGGTAGATTTTCTTCCTCCCCTTATTCCATAAATTAGAGTAGGCATAGTAGACTTGAGTTTTGACTTGTCGTCCTCCCTCCTCACCACCTTCTTCAACGTCTCTATTCACGTCTGGCCACCACGCTAGCCACCCTCCGTCTATCATGCCTCGTCACTCTATCCACCATCTCCGCTTGACAACCACCCACAAGCTCCACATTGATGAGAGGAACAAAATCCCTCTATCAATAGAGGGATTCGAGCCTCGCTGACCTCCACTGAACAAACCCATCAACCATCGCCTTGATTGCGTCCGCCAGCCACCCTTGGTCCTCCTCGCACCAATCCAACCATGCCATCACCTTCAGCAAGCCAAGGCGTAGCTTCTCGACCCATTGGTTGAGAACTACCATGCCCTCGCTCGTCACTCGATCTCGCTGGGGAGCCATCCACGTCATCAACTGCCACTATCATCACCCTCTCCTTTCGACCATTAAGAGCCACCACCAGATCAACGAGCCTTCCATGACCATCCTCAGTCAATGAGAGTCTCATACAATGGCTGGATCTCGTCGTCAACTTCCACGAACGCAAGCTCGTCAAAGAGTTTCCATGAACACAAGCTTGCTGGAAAATGAAGAAGAGGAGAGGAAGTTGCTCATAGGGACATGAATGCAAATGAAAAATATTCTAGGGGCCCTTCCTTGCAACCCTCCAGGGACACATATGCGATAAGAAATTAATATTTTCAAGAACTTGTTTGTTATTTGTGTTGAGAACTTATTTCTACATGAATTTTATTGTAATATTTTATTCAAACAACGCTTCACTTTGATTACTCAATGCTTAATTGCATTAATTTTTATTACCTTTATTTGAGCATTTAAATTAACTTCCAATCATTACCAGTAGTTGCATAATTAATTTTTGAACTAGAACGATTAGATTTAAAAGATCAACTAATTGCGTCTAGTTCCTAAATTAAATTTTGCAAAATCCAAATAGTGGTATTCGTGTACTTTTTGCTCCTAGCAAATGACCTCGAAATGCATTATTTTTTGATAATATAAATTTTAAATGTTAATTGTGTTTTTATCAACTATACTACGACACGATTTTTAAAATACGGTAGAAGAGAGTTAACAAAACCATTCTAGGGGAAAACTAGGACCTATGAGCCTTCACCCTCATTAGCCTCATAGGATCCATCGAAAGGTTGGCGGGGTGTAACAAAGCCTTACATCTAGAACTAATGTACTTTTGAAACATCAAGTTGTATTTTTATTCTATTTGTTGGACAAGTAGAAGGAGAACCCCTTTGCTAGGTTCTTCTAGGCATGACTTAGGTTCTTTGTGCATGAAAGCCCCATTTGCACCCTTACCTAGTCAAATTAGGGTTATTTTTGCTTAGTCATTCTCTAATTTGGTCATTAATTGTTAATCAACAATTAATCAAGTTTCAATGACCTTGTACTGGAGGTTAAAGATGTTAAATTTTTTGAAAAGATGCTAACCACCAATAGAAATCAACTTTCAATACCACTTAACATTAAGTAAAAAGAAACTAACTCTAAGCGATGACCTACGACACCTAATGTTAGTTTTTATATAGTTAATGTTAGTTTATTGTAGTTGTGTCATATCTACGGAATTTTGAACCTTGTATGTATTTTAGGTGTATGGACAACTAACATTAGTTATAAGGCACCTGATGTTAGCTAGCTTGAAAAGTGCTTTTTGAAAAGCTCATTTGCATCTTGTGTTTAGCATATGTAAGCATTATTTGCCCATTGGATAGAGACTATTTCTATGATTTTGATCCCCAAAACACATCTTTATATAAGAAGAACCTTCCCAACTATTTTTCAACTCTTGCACACATTCTTAAGCACACTTTGCAATTTAAAACCTAGAGAGAGCCTTAACACTCATCTCTAAGCTTTCAATTGCTCCCTTTCTGCAATATTGAACTCTCTACTGCATTACAAAGGGATAGGTGCCGGTTCTATATATAAACCTCATAAATGATATGTGCTTTGGAGCTACGGCTTATGTAAGGATTAAGGATGGGCTGAAAAGCTACTTTGAATTTATCATTGGCCTATATCAAGGATCAACTTTAAGCTCTTCCCTCTTTAACTTGGTCATAGATGAGTAGACAAATGAAAAGACGGCTTTCACTTTTGTAGTAATTTCACACATAAAATGACGTGCCAAAGTAGTGTGTAAGTGGTGGAAAATCGCAAATCAAAACAATTAAAATAAACCACTCAAAAGAGTGAGTCGTATCCACAGGGAGGCAATGGCCGATTAAAAACTCATAAAAGTCGAAATCAATTGTTCACAAATAATTTCACTGAGAAACAATGCCAAAATCCAAGTTAGATATGAGTTTAAATGAAAGCACAACCTAATTTAGCAATTACGAGAAAATTAAGGGGAACACCTAAAATTTCAATCAAATAATTTTTTCCAAAAACTTAATTTGACAATGGCATATGATGTAAAAACAAATACAAAGGGAAACAGAGGATTCCCTTCAAATCCTTTATGCGTAGAGGAGAGGCCAAGGCCGAAGGTGAGGCTCGTAGTGGAGGGCAAGTTCGCCAAGGGCTACACGGCGGTGGTGGCGAAGAGTCGCGGCATGGTCGAAGCCGGCCGTATGGAGGAGAGGAGCGGCGGCGGTGGTTGGTCATTCCCCCTGCTGCTGTAGGAGTAACCATGCACAGTTGCATGCGAGGGCTACTGTGCGTGGAGCTGAGGCATGGCGATGTGTTGGTGGCACGCGGAGAGGGCCGACTGTTTGTGGAGTTGCAGCCTTGCGTGGAGGTGAGATGCAGGGAAGGGATGGCGAATGGAAGAGAGAGCCCTACTGAGTGCGTAGAGGCTTGGCGAGGAGGGTGGTGACTGTTGGAGATGCGCACGCGGTCTGCTGGAGGTGGCAAAGAAGGTGACATGCTCAGTTGCACGCATAGGCGCACTGCTAGACATGGAGCGGGGGAAGGCGTAGGGACAACAGAGCGCTGAGGGGGTCTGCTGGAGGTGGCTACACATTGGTGATGGTGGTTTGGGTTGTTTTTGGTGGAGGGAAAACAGAGGAAAAAGAAGAAGAAGAAATGAAGAGGAAGAAGTGAAGATGGTGGTGGTGTTGTCGGGACTTTAGACGTCCAGGAAACTTCCTGAACGACTTAACTGCGCGTGGATGGCGCGGCGAGGGCTATGGAGGGTGCGTGGGTGATGGCTGGTAGTGGTGGTGGTTGCTGGTTTCTGTTGGAGGTGAAAATGGTGATATTGGGGGAGGAGCAACAAACAGAGGAAGGATGTTGCGTGGCCTTCAGGTATACACTCACAGTAAGCTACACAAGCCACTGGTAGCGCGGCGATCTGCCACCCCGCCTGCCGGCGGTGGTGTGGACTTGTGTATACAATCGAGGCCAACGGTGGTGGAGTGGAGGTGAGCTTGACTCTCTGCACAGTAGTGGAGTAGGGTGGAGACCTACTTGACAAAGTAGGAGGTGATTTGCTATTAAAGTTACTGGGGAGTCGTTGAGGTAGGAACGACAAATTGAGATGGAACAGCGGTGGCGAAAAAGATCCAAGTTCTTCGCTCACCATCACTGCGGTCTTTAAGCTCCTACAACCGTTGAGAAGATAATATTTAAATAATATAAAGAAAATATATGTGGGTTATTTATGTACAAGACTCCAAACAATGCATGAAATGCAAAGTGATGCAGACCAAAGTAGCCTATTTAAATGCATACTATTACATGAAATATGCATAAAAGCAAATTAATAAACTAATCTATTTACATACTAATGTATGCTATTTACATGTTACAATTAATCTAATGTCTAGGCGTTAAAATATATAAATAGCCCACAAATATGGGCTAATCAACAAACAATTCCAAGTTGAGGTGTCATGCCATGGTGTATGCTTTCTGCTAATGATATTGTGTTGCTTGCTGAGACAAGAGGTGAAGTGAACAAAAAAGTTGAGCTTTGGCAAGAAGCCTTGGAAGCTGCTCACACCTAAGTAGGACAAAGACTAAGTATATGAAATGTAAGTTTAGTAGTAGAGGAAACAATGAAGGGATAAATGTGAAAATTAGATAATAGTGGATTCCAATGAAAGATATTTTTAAGTACTTAGAGATTCATTTTTTGACAAGGTGGTGCATGAAATTGATAGAAATGTTACACAAAGAAATAATGTAGGGTGATTAAAATGGAGGAAAACATCTTGTGTTCTATGTGATAAAAAGGTTCCTTTGAAAGTTAAAGTACTATCGAGCAGTTGTAAGACCTACCATGTTATATTGTTTTGAATGTTAAGTGGTAAATTATAAGCATGTGCAAACAAATGTCCATAACAAACATAAAGATGTTAAGATAGATGTGTGGTCATACAAGGAAATAACATATTACAAATGAGATTATTCGAGAAAATGTTGAAATGACACCAATAGAGGATAAAATGAGGGAGACATCTGTAACGACCCGATTCCCGAGTCCCTACGAGACACGAGAACCGGACCGACTCGACTAATCCCAAGACCTACTCGTTCAACGAGGAAGTAACCAAAAGAGCAGCAAAATAAATCACATTCAGCATGAATATAACTAACAGTAAGGAAATACGGCAGTAAAGAAAGAAGCTACTACAGTATATACCAACACAACAGTAGAACAACATTCATAACATAATATGAAACTGCAGGTAAGAAAAGTACACCGGTAACAAGAACTACTCACTACAGTGGAACCAAAAAGAGGTACAAGAGAACAGTGGTAACTCTACTGAACCCTACTCGGCCCAGCGTCCTCTGCAGCCGCTGACCCTGGCTGCTCAACACCTGGTCCTGAAAGGTAACGAGTGTAACACGTCAACAAAACGCTGAGTAGAGTGGCAGCTAAACTAAAGAAACAGTAAAGTGTACAGTAGCTGTTATGTTCTGTTACTTTCTTTAATTACGTCTTTCTATTGTCTCACAATTTAGCTATTTCTCAGATCCTTCACTTGATCTCGAATGTTCCTCGTGGGAACGATCTTGATTGCAGTCTTTTCCGAACAGTAGAAGTAGCACATGGTGCTCTCCTGGCCGGGAGAGTCCCCCATGGTGATCCTACTCTCAGTCAACCACCCCAAGGTCACGGACAGGCGTAACGGTGACTACAGCACGCGCGATAAACGCACAGGTAGCTAACCCACACTGGCACGCGGTCAGTCGTTTCCGTTAACAGGTGCGCCCAAAGCACAGCACGGAACCAGTACAGGGTAGAGCCCTCTCAGTAACAGGGGTCCAACCCCTCCACAGTAACCAAACAGGGGCCTTGCCCCTCCACAATCCGCGCACCCTCGCCTGACTACCCTGGTTTGCCCAGTAGTCCTAACAAGTCGGTGTAGGAGGCTAGCAGAACCCCGAGGCCCGTGGGGTAGCTAGTACCTCCCTACACTAGTAGCTCTCCTCGGTACTACGTACACGAGGGCCAGCAAGTCGGTACAAAGTGGCTAGTCCTAACCCCGGGTCCCTGGGGCGGCTGGCTCTGCTCTGCACTAAACAGGTACAGGTACTTCCCTTGATACTACGTACCCAAGAGACAGCACACTACCACGTCTTTCTTTCTCAGTTCCATTCCTTTCTCTTTCCAGGAGTTCCACTCCTAATTCCTCGTAGGGTTCCAGTTCTTTTAACTCAGCACATTCAGGTTTCACCTTCCCAGTTTCACATTCATACATCCCATATTCCCAGACATGCTCATTTATTCATAGCAGGCAGTTGTTAAACCAATTTACCTGTAGCTATTATTTCCTTTCCACATTTTCCAAGACTGCAGTTATTCATATATTCCACTAGTTCTTCCCATCCTAGGATTCATGCCATACCCTAGGATCTATCATACAATCTAGTTTTCCAGCCTTAAGATTCATGCAACACCCTAGGATCTACCATTCATTCTAGTTTCTCATTCCTAGGATTCATGCAATGTCCTAGGTTCTATTTATGGTTCATAATTAACAGATTATACTAATAAACTTAAAAGCCACTCTACCGGTTACAACAGGCGTATTGGGGGTGTGGTCGGGAATCCCGCGTGCCTCCGCAACCCCAGAGACTGCAACGGAATGGGGTCCTATCACAAGGATCAAACACAAGGAGTTTCTCAAAACAGTATACAACTACTGTAGACGGGTAGAGGATTCAATTCCGAAAAGAACGCAACTCGAAACGTGGAAAACGGACTCTGAACGGGCCCTAAACGGGTCGAAAACGATGAAACAGTGCAAAATCAGACGTCTGGAACCTCTTCCAGACGTCTTGAAAAGTGGCTTAGAGGTTACCTTTGCTCTGCATGGTCACTCAGACATCTAGAAGCTTGCGGGGGCGTCTGACCTAGTTCCCAGACGTTCGATGGTCACCCCGGACGTCTGGAAGTCGTTCCCGTCGTCTGGCACTGCAGCCAGACGTCTGATTCGCGTTGGATGCGAATCTCAGAACCTGCGCGTACCCATTTCCTCTCTCTCCTAGTACGGTCAGTCGAAGAAGAGGAAGAAAGACGGAATAACTCACCTTTCAGACATCTGGACAGTCCTCCAGACGTCCTCCTCGTCGTCTGGTTGTAAGCCCAGACGTCTGATTCTGGAGAAAATTCCAGAACCAGGGCACGACTCGCTCCGCTCGCAACGCTCGGCCGCGCCTCGCCCGCCCGCTGCTCAAGCTGCAGCAGGCCTCCCGCGTCACACCGCGTCCGCTGCTTCCCCCGCCAGCCGGCCCTAGCAGCCCCGGCGAGCTCACCCTCACGGCCGAGCGCCTCTTCCCACGAGCAGCACCTCCTCCCATGCTCACCACAGCTGTCGCTGCCGCTGCTCACTCGCGCTCGCTCTCGCGCACCGGCTGGAAGGAGAAGAGGAAGGGCGGAGGTGACGGGAGTGAGGGGGAGGGCGTGGCCTTTTAAGGCCGCGCGAGGGGGAGAGAGAGAGTGGGACAGAGGCACAGGAGGGAGAGGGAAAAAGAGAGAGAGGGACGCCCGCAGGTCTACGCGCTCAGGCGCGCAGACAAAACACACGTGCCAAAAACAACCGAATCCCAGACGTCTGGAAGGGGTTCCAGACTTCTGGTAAGACGTCTGGGACACCTCCCAGACGTCTTAAAAACGTCTGAAGCCGCGCGTTCGTAACAATATAACAAACTCAAAGGAAGTTTCGTCCCCGAAACTTACGCTAACTAGGGTGCGGGAAAGACGTCAAAATAACCATAACAAACTCCAAGAGGACCGAAGCCGGTCCGAAAAGACGTACCCGCGAAGAGTTCCGAGTACCGCTCCCGCATTGCTGCCTCAGGCTCCCAGGTAGCCTCCTCGTACCGCTGGCTCCTCCACAAAACCTTTACTAGGGGTACTTGCTTTCGTCTCAAACTGCGGATGGCTCGGTCTAGAATCTGCACTGGCCGCTTGGGGTAGGTCAGGTCGTCGCCCACCTCGACGCTCTCGTGACTCAGTACGTGACTGGGATCGGCTACGTACTTCCTGAGGTTGGACACATGGAACATGTCGTGCACACCAGAAAGCTGCGGGGGGAGGGCAAGCCTGTAAGCAACGGGTCCAACCTGCTCCAGGACCTCAAAGGGCCCCACAAACCTCGGCGCGAGCTTCCCTCTCACCCCAAACCGCTACAGGCCCTTCATGGGCAAAACACGAAGAAAGACGTGATCCCCAACCTCAAACTGCACCTCTCTGCGTCTCCGATCCGCGTAGCTCTTCTGTCTGCTCCTGACAGTGCGGAGTCGCCTGTGGATCTGCTCGACTACCTCCTGACTCTGCCGGATCAACCTGGGGCCAACCTCCCACTTGGTCCCCACCTCAACCCAACTCAAGGGTGCCGTACACCTCCGTCCGTACAGAGCCTCGTAGGGAGCCATGCCGATGCTCAAGTGATAACTGTTGTTATAAGCAAATTCTACCAGGGGCAGGTGTTCCTCCCAAGAGCCCCTCTAGTCCAGTACACAGGCACGCAAAAGGTCCTCAAGTGTCTGTATCGTGCGCTCGGACTGTCCGTCCGTCTGGGGGTGGTAAGCGGTACTAAACCTCAATCGCGTCCCCAGGGCCTGCTGAAACTCAGCCCAAAACTGGGACATAAAGCGGGTATCCCGGTCGGATACGATCTCCCGCGGAACTCCGTGTAGTCGTACCTCGTCGCGGATGTACCTCTCTGCCAACTGTGTTGGTCCCAAAGTGACTCGGATCGGCAGGAATCGTGCCGTCTTCGTCAGTCTATCCACAATTACCTAGACAGCGTCGTGCCCTCGCTGGGTAACAGGTAAGCCCACCACCAAGTCTATGGTGATGCTCTCCCACTTCCACTCTGGCACTGGAAGCAGCTGTAGCGGCCCTGCAGGCCTCTGATGCTCGGCTTTCACCTGCTGGCACACTAAGCACTGCTGCACGAATTCACCCACATCCCGCTTCATCCCCCTCCACCAAAACTCGCGTCTCAAGTCATGGTACATCTTCGTGTTTCCGGGATGTATGGTGAACCTGGAACCGTGTGCCTCAGTCAGGAGCTCTCTCAACAGCTCTTCGTCTCTAGGAACGTACAACTGTCCCCTCAGGCGCAGCACCTGGTCTGTGAAAGAGAAGTCCGCTGGGTCTCCTGACAGTACTCTGTTGCGCAAGGACTGCAAGTACGGATCGGTCATCTGTCCTGTGATGATGCGGTCTATCAGCTCTGGCCTAGTCTGTCGTGTCACCGTCACTGCCCCACAGTGCCCCCGTAACTCCAGGGGTCGCCAACTGCCCACCTCCTCCAAAAGGCTCCAACTTTGTAACTGTAAACTGGCCAAGTACGCGGGCGCCTTAAGGCTCAAGGCGTCAGCCACCACATTGGCCTTTCCCGGGTGATAGGAGATGCTGCAGTCGTAGTCCTTCAGGAGCTCCAAACAACGTCTCTGTCTCATGTTGAGCTCCTTCTGATCAAAAAGGTATCTAAGGCTCTTGTGATCTGTGAAAATCTCGAAGGTCTCACCGTACAAGTAGTGCCTCCAGGTCTTCAGCGCGAAGACAACCGCTGCCAACTCTAGGTCGTGGGTAGGGTAGGTATGCTCATGGGGCTTCAGTTGCCGCGAAGCGTAAGCGACAACGTGACCCCTCTACATGAGCACGCCTCCTAACCCCTACAAGGAGGCGTCTGTGTACACAACGAACCCGCCACTACTGTTAGGGATGGTGAGCACGGGAGCCGAGGTCAACCTCTCCTTCAACTCCAGAGAACACGCCTCACAGGCATCTGTCCAAGCGAAGGGCACGTCCTTTCGGGTCAACTGTGTCATAGGACGCGCGATCTGTGAAAAACCTCTGATGAATCGTCTGTAGTAGCCTGCCAGTCCCAGGAAACTGCGAATCTCAGTGACTGAACGCGGTCTCTCCCACCTGAGTACTGCCTCGACCTTGGCTGGGTCCACCGCCAAGCCGTCTCCAGAGATCACATGACCTAAGAAGGTCACCTCCCTCAACCAGAACTCGCACTTGCTATATTTGGTGTACAACCTACGTCGTCTCAGAGTGTCCAGAACCATCCGCAAGTGCTGTCCGTGCTGCGTCTGATCTCTAGAATAGATGAGTACATCATCTATGAAAACCACCACGAACTGGTCCAGGTACGGTCTAAACACCCGGTTCATCAGATCCATGAAAGCAGCGGGGGCATTGGTCAGCCCAAACAGCATGACCAAAAACTCGTAGTGTCCGTACCGGGTGCGGAAAGCTGTCTTGGAGACGTCGATCTCCCTGATCCTCAACTAGTGGTATCCCGACCTCAAGTCGATCTTGGAGAACACTGTGGCACCCCGCAATTGATCAAACAAGTCGTCGATCCTCGGCAGCGGATATCTATTCTTGATGGTGACCCTATTTAGCTGTCGGTAGTCCACACAAAGGTGTAAGGTCCCATCCTTCTTCTTCACAAACTGTACCGGGGCTCCCCAGGGAGACGCACTGAGCCTCACGAAACCTTTCTCCAAAAGGTCCTGCAACTGAGACTTGAGCTCTCGTAGCTCAAGTGGTGCCATCCTGTATGGCACGGTGGAGATGGGGTTGGTCCCTGGTACTAGTGAGATCTCAAACTCGATCTCACGCTCGAGCGGTAGTCCCGGTAACTCGTCTGGAAACATGTCAGGGTACTCTCTGACCACCGGGATACTCTGGAAGTCTGCCACAGGGCTGAGCTCTGCCACCACACAAGCTAGGAAGCCCTCACACCCCTGGCTCAAAAGTCTCGCTGCCCGAAGTGCCGAAATGCACCTGAAGCCTTCGTCCACTGGCTGTCCGTGAAACTAGAAAGAAGGCAACTCCGACATGGAGAAGATAATCTTCCTCTCAAAATAGTCTACCAAGGCGTGGTAAGCGGACAGCCAGTCCATCCCCAGAATCACTCCAAAGTCCTCCATCTGTATCATAATCAGGTCAGCTGGCAGGTTATGTCCCCCGACGCTGACCTCGCAATCCGTGTACACCTCCTCAGCTACAAACAGCTGACCACTCGGACCTCTGATTACGAACGGATTCTCTAACAGTGATAATCCTGGCCCAAACTAATTGCGAAACTGGCTGCGACAAACGAGTGCGTAGCGCCGGAATCGAAAAGTGTGTAAACGAGTCTGCCGGAAACTGAAACCATACCTGCCACTACCGAGCCCGAAGCTCTGGCATCCCTGTGTGTCAGGGCGTTGATATGCCCTTCAGCTTTAGGTGCGGACGAAGCAGCCACACTCTGCATCGGACGAGTAGGTGCTGGCCGGTACCCTCCTCGTGACTGCTGTCCTCCTCCTCGCACCTGGGAACCGCGGCCTCTTGCGCGCCCTCCAGTGCTCTGCGCAGGGAGTATCTGCTGACCTCCTGCCCTATACGGGCAGTCCCTCCTGATGTGCCCCGGCTGGCCACACTGGTAACAGAGGGGAACCCGACTCCCGCCCTCAGTGGGTCCCTGCTGTCGGCTGGGCGGGGGTCCGGTGCTAGCGATTGGCCCCTGTCAAGGGCCCCCAAAGGCCACTGATGGCCCTGTAAAACGTGACGGCTCTCCTGCGGACGCCACGTGTCTCCTCTCTCGCCGACCCTGTGAAAAGTCTGGCTGGAAGGGCCTCTTCCGCCCGCCATCAGTGTCTCGCGCGGACGGGTTGGTCTCCTCATAAGTCATAGCTGCCTCTACCACCCTCGAAAACGTAGGCAGCTTCAGGGGTTTGACATACCCCCTGATCGCGCAGACCGGAGCCCCTCGGTGAACCTCCAAAGGCGCTCCTCCTCTGTGGCTACTGCTGTCGCTGCAAAGCGGGATAGCTCCAAGAAACGCGTGCGGTACGCGCTCACAGTCATCGTTCCTTGGTGGAGAGTGTGGAACTCCCGCCTCCTCTGATCCTGCCACGTCTGGGGAAAGTACTGCTCACAGAAGAGGGTGACGAACTGGTCCCAGGTCGGCTCGTCCCTCTCCTATCCCCGGACCGCCCTCCACCACCTGTGTGCCGCACTCTCCAGCTGGTACGTGGCAAAGGCCATGCGACACTCCACCGGGGGCCGAAGGGTGTCGAAGATCTTCTCCAGCCGCTCAAGCCAGTCCTCTGCCTCGGTCGGGTCCTCATCCCCCTTGAAGGAGGGGGGCTTCAGCTTCTGGAACTGTCCGAAAAGCTCGAAGTGGCGCTGCAGTGGAGGTGCTGGTGCACCTCCAGGCGAAGGTGCCTCGTGCATAGAAGTGTCGGAGGAAGGTGGGGGCGGCAGTGACCCATCCCCTCCCCCGTGTCCAGCGCCGTGTCCGTCGTGTGGTCCCACAGAGGAATCCCCCTCTGCAGCCCCAGGAGGAGACGCTCGGGGCGGTGGGTGGAGCTCCTCTCGTACAATGTCCCGTATCAGCCGGGTGAGGTCCTGGGCCTGAATGCCCGGGAGTAGTGGCTGGTCCACCGAGACGTCGACAACGGCACGCCCACCTTGCTGACCTCGTCCTCGGCCGCGCCCGCGGCCAGTCTCGTCAGTCCCGCGACGAGGCATCTCCTACAAGGAGACGCAAAACAAACGAAATACGTCAGTACGGAACAGTACCTAACGGAAATGTCTAAGAGTTCATGTCAAAAGATATGTTGTGGTGGCTACTCTAGTTATAGACATGTGAATTGGTTATTTTCCAGTCAGTTGATTCACTTCTCGGGACGACCTTGCTCTGATACCATCTTGTAACGACCCGATTCCCGAGTCCCTACGAGACACGAGAACCGGACCAACTCGACTAATCCCAAGACCTAGTCGTCCAACGAGGAAGTAACCAAAAGTGCAGCAAAATAAACCACATTCAGCATGAATATAACTAACAGTAAGGAAATATGGCAGTAAAGAAAGAAGCCACTACAGTATATACCACCACAACAGTAGAACAACATTCATAACATAATATGAAACTGCAGGTAAGAAAAGTACAACGGTAAAAAAACTACTCACTACAGTGGAACCAAAAAGAGGTACAAGAGAACAGTGGTAACTCTACTGGACCCTACTCGGCCCAGCGTCCTCTGCAGCCGCTGACCCTGGCTGCTCAACACCTGGTCCTCAAAGGTAACGAGTGTAACACGTCAGCAAAACGCTGAGTAGAGTGGTAGCTAAACTAAAGAAAGAGTAAAGTGTACAGTAGCTGTTATGTTCTGTTACTTTCTTTAATTACGTCTTTCTATTGTCTCACAATTTAGCTATTTCTCAGATCCTTCACTTGATCTCGAATGTTCCTCGTGGAAACGATCTTAATTGCAGTCTTTTCCAAACAGTAAAAGTAGCACATGGTGCTCTCCTGGCCGGGAGAGTCCCCCGTGGTGATCCTACTCTCAGTCAACCACCCCAAGGTCACGGACAGGCGTTACGGTGACTACGGCACGCGCGATAAACGCACAGGTAGCTAACCCACACTGGCACGCGGTCAGTCGTTTCCGTTAACAGGTGCGCCCAAAGCACAGCACGGAACCAGTACAGGGTAGAGCCCTCTCAGTAACAGGGGTCCAACCCCTCCACAGTAACCAAACAGGGGCCTTGCCCCTCCACAGTCCGCGCACCCTCGCCTGACTACCCTGGTTTGCCCAGTGGGCCTAATAAGTCGGTGTAGGAGGCTAGCAGAACCCCGAGGCCCGTGGGGTAGCTAGTACCTCCCTACACTAGTAGCTCTCCTCGGTACTACGTACACGAGGGCCAGCAAGTCGGTACAAAGTGGCTAGTCCTAACCCCGGGTCCCTGGGGTGGCTGGCTCCGCTCTGCACTAAACAGGTACATGTACTTCCCTTGGTACTACGTACCCAAGAGACAGCATACTACCACGTCCTTCTTTCTCAGTTCCATTCCTTTCTCTTTCCAGGAGTTCCACTCCTAATTCCCCGTAGGGTTTCAGTTCTTTTAACTCAACACATTCAGGTTTCACCTTCCCAGTTTCACATTCATACATCCCATATTCCCAGACATGCTCATTTATTCATAACAGGCAGTTGTTAAACCAATTTACATGTAGCTATTATTTCCTTTCCACATTTTCCAAGACTGCAGTTATTCATATATTCCACTAGTTCTTCCCATCCTAGGATTCATGCCATACCCTAGGATCTATCATACAATCTAGTTTTCCAGTCCTAGGATTCATGCAACACCCTAGGATCTACCATTCATTCTAGTTTCTCATTCCTAGGATTCTTGCAATGTCCTAGGTTCTATTTATGGTTCATAATTAATAGATTATACTAATAAACTTAAAAGCCACTCTACCGGTTACAGCAGGCGTACTGGGGGCGTGGTCGGGAATCCCGCGTGCCTCCGCAACCCCAGAGACTGCAACGGAATGGGGTCCTATCACAAGGATCAAATGCAAGGAGTTTCTCATAATACTATACAACTACTGTAGACGGGTAGAGGATTCAATTCCGAAAAGAACGCAACTCGAAACGCGGAAAACGGACTCCGAACGAGCCCTAAATGGGTCGAAAACGACGAAACAGTATAAAATCAGATGTCTGGAACCTCTTCCAGACGTCTTAAAAAGTGGCTCAGAGGTTACCTTTGCTCTGCGTGGTCTCTCAGACATCCAGAAGCCTGCGGGGGCGTCTGGCCTAGTTCCCAGACATCCGATGGTCACCCCGGACGTCTGGAAGTCGTTCCCGTCGTCTGGCACTGCAGCCAGACGTCTGATTCGCGTTGGATGCGAATCTCAGAACCTGCGCGTACCCATTTCCTCTCTCTCTTAGTACGATCAGTCGAAGAAGAGGAAGAAAGACGGAATAACTCACCTTTCAGACGTCTGGACAGTCCTCCAGACGTCCTCCTCGCCGTCTGGTTGTAAGCCCAGACGTCTGATTCTGGAGAAAATTCCAGAACAAGGGCACGACTCGCCCTCCGCTCGCGATGCTCGACCGCGCCGCGCCTCGCCCGCCTGCTGCTCGAGCTGCAGCAGGCCTCCCGCGTCACCCTGCATCCGCTGCTTCCCCCGCCGGCCGGCCCTAGCAGCCCCGACGAGCTCGCCCTCACGGCCGAGCGCCTCTTCCCACGAGCAGCACCTCCTCCCACGCTCACCGCGGCTGTCGCTGCCGCTGCTCACTCGCACTCACTCTCGCGCACCGGCTGGAAGGAGAAGAGGAAGGGCGGAGGTGACGGGAGTGAGGGGGAGGGCGTGGCCTTTTAAGGTCGCGCGAGGAGGAGAGAGAGAGCGGGACAGAGGGTGCAGGAGGGAGAGGGAAAAAGAGAGAGAGGGACGCCCGCAAGTCTGCGCGCTCAGGCGTGCAGACGAAACACGCGTGCCAAAAATAACCGAATCCCAGACGCCTGGAAGGGGTTCCAGACGTCTGGTAAGACGTCTGGGACACCTCCCAGACGTCTTAAAAACGTCTGAAGCCGCGCGTTCGTAACAACATCTAAGGTGGTTTAGACATTTACAGAGAAGGCCACTAAATGCCCCAGTCAAGAGAAGTGAGGAGTCAGGGATTAAACTCACTAAGAGGAGGCGAGGAAGACCATAGATGTGTTGAAAGGAAACTATTAAATATGATGTCAATTACTTCAATTTAAGTCTAAAATGGCTCAAAATAGATATGAGTGGAGGTAAATAATCCATATAGCTTACCCCACTTAATATGCAAGAAGGTTTGGTTGTCGTTGTACTTCATTGCATCATATTTGAGAACTCTAAATTACTTTTCTCCCTTTACGATATATCTTCTCACATCAAGGGAGTAAAGAGAATGTTGCATTTAGCCTCATAACTGCCTTCTAACATTCATTAATCTCATACTAGCATGGGAGACTATCACAAAAGTTTTCGCCGTACTATTATTGCTTAATTTCATCCTCTCTATATCAATGTGTTGTATCCAAGGGCCAAGGGTGTAAGTTCCATTTATATAAAAGGGAGAGAGCTTCTCTTCATTGGAAATCAAAAAGAGTCTATTGTAAGAAGGGTTAAGGTACCCCCAAAATGCCATGTAATAGCACTTCTAGGATTGATTCAGGGTAAACTCCTAAGTTGGGAAACTTAGTTAAGGATTTTTCCCATTAAGAGGGGTTTTCACTATAAATCTTTGTGTTTTTGGTGTTTATTAATCCATTGCTTCATTCATTTTCATCTATCATACTTGTATATTTTATGCATTGCTTTAATTGGTTATTATTTTGCCATTAGCTCTAGTCATTCCTCTAGTGCTTTCAAAGTCTTCTTCTTCTAGCACATCTCTCCCTTCGCACTCACCAAGCCAAGACGATTTCTATACAAAACTGTTGCTATAAAGCCCTAAACCTAGATTTAAGAGCCATTTTAAACTTAAGCACGTCAAAATGAACCTGTCAACATTTGTCAGGCAGAAATCAAATTTGTGTACCCCAGTAACGAGTAAAATGCATATTTTGGTCAAACTTAGTCAACCCTTGCTAAACATGCCCAAAATATGTCATAAATGGTATCATTGGATTCTTCTTATAATAAGCGTTCCAACAAGTTCTTTTTTACAAAAATTTAAGTTGTGTAGCATAAATTATTCACATAACACATTTAATGAGGATGTAGGTGCTCGTAAATCAAAATCGGGAATCTCAAGGATCATCTTTGTCAAAATATAGGTTCTGATTCGTTTTATATGTGATTTCATCATTTCAGATCTATTGGTATCCATCAAGGTTAGGTCAAGTTAGAGCACCTCGTAAAATATGAAAAATGCGTAATTGCTATCAACCCTCAATAAAATCATTTCAAAAGGGAGTCATATATAATACCCTTAGATTTATCTCGTTGCAAGATTTTCAATGGTATTTATTTCATGAAAACCTAAGGTCCGCAACAAAGGTTACACAGAAATCATGAAAAATGAAAAGGAAACATAATTAAACCATAGCAAGAGATATTTTTAAACAAGATTATTCAAAACTCTATAAATAGGCTATTAGAGCTTCTTGGCGGTCATTAATGATCTCCGGTGGCACACTTCTCGAGACCAGTAAGAGAGAGAGGAGAAAAAGGAAGAGAAAGGAAGGGAGAGGAGAGAGAAGGGTGGCTAGCATGCTAGTAGCCAATGGACCCACACGGTAGTAGATGCGTAAGGTGGAGTGTGTGTGGTGCATGCAAGCATGTGGGTTTCCAATATCGTGCTTATTTCGTGTTTTGACTCTTTCGAGGTCAAAAACTCAATTTTGGATATTATTTTGTACATAAAAATTGTAGAAAATCTCTTATCATGTTTTTGACATATTTCATTACGTGTCTTATAGCCTAGAGTTAATCCCCAAAGCACATTGGTTCCCAGGGCAGTAGCGAGGGACATTGGGCATGTATTTTAAAGTTAACGTAATCCCTTTGTGACATTAGGTAGAATAGTCTCTCGTTTTTATAATAAAAATTATTATTATGCCTACTTCTTGCCATAATCATTAAGATGTATAATTATTCTCTTGTAGGCATTGTTAATATATGAATGACATGTCCAGATGAAAGAGATTACTGATAATTCATTCCCTATATATAGAAATCATTGATCGATATTGATTTCTAATTTTGGATAATTAAATGGAGGATATCAAGGAAGAAATACATGTGTCATTTTCTAATGAATTAAAGAGATAATATATATTAGTTCTTATTTTTGTATTAAAGAGATAATCCAATAGCTCTCTCTTCTGCATCAGCAAATAACTTGTGACTTGAATATATCGTGAATGGCTTATACATGACAAATGTCAATTGACAATTATCCCTATGATAAATGAATGATTTAGGTGTGATGAAATTGACAAATGAATATGGAGAACTAGACAGGATGGTTTAGATGAGTTGGTTGGTGAATCAGGGAATAGGCTAGAGCCTCCCTTCGAATCTATGATAAGCTCATGGCCAACCGGATAGTGAGGTAGGGGTACATGGATAAAAGATGCAAATATGATATTTAGTTTGAATACGTACCCAGCTTGTGGAGAGAGTTATCTATGAGCCATTATAGATCGCATCTACGCATATAACTCGTAGTATATATGCAACTACTACATTACCTACACTAGGACACCGCGATGATGGAATGAGACAAAGGGTAAGGAGTTTCCTCCTGGCCAAGAGGATGTTACATGTTATACTTCTCAAAAAATTGTAGCGAGATCTCCTCGTGCCTTCTGAGGAGTTGATATGGAATAAATATGACTAAAATATTAAGGGCCACATTGATGATATAAATCGACATAATTGAGAAATGAACTAATAAAGAAGATTATAAAGATAAATTGGTACCCAATTCCTTATGCTCTTAGTTTTCATTGCTTTTTCATTTATACTGTTCTACTCAGCATTTGCTGGCATCTACTTTGAACTCCATACTCAGGTGCATTCTGATATCAAATGTCAGCAACTATTTTTGGGGTTTATCCGTACTTAATTACAATCTGCATTACTTATTCAGGTTAGTAATTGTTGCTGCACGAGAGTCGTCTGTTAAGGAATGTAATGCGTCGTAGTATAGTTGACAAAAATCACTTTACAACATTTAAATTTATAAAACTCGAAATCAAGAACTGAGTCTAAGATCATTCCCAGGGAGCAAATTTGAAATTCGCATATTAATCACAATATAAATCAATGAGCGCAATAATAAAGATATGTAATGAATATAAAATGTACTCAGAAATATATTCAATCTACTCAAAATGATATCCAATTATATCACAAGTTATTAGGATAAAAAGAAATCAGGAATCTAAGAATGGCGATTTAAATCACCACTTAATTAAGCACATATCCCATGTTTCAAGCTAATTCAAATATCTCAACAGTGGTTAGAACCACTTAAATAGCCATGTCAGATTCAGAGCCAAATAACTCCACAGTGACTCAACCAATATCAGACGTTGGGTATAACCCCCAGAAACCTTAAGTATCAAGGCTCAACAACACAAGGCACAGCAGATGCATAAGGGCAGACCTTAGAGATGCTAAGTGTTGAGCATATCAGCATGTATCTCGACGCATGTGCACAGAGCAAAACCTACCCCTACCCTCCTGAGAAATTCCCTCAACTCTCTTAATCGGTTACATGGGTATGCATAGTACCGGATAATCTGGTGTGTATAGTGACAAGGCCCACCGGGTGTGAGTGGTGAGCAAGGAGTGCGCAAGTCATGTGAGGCGGGGACCTCACCCCCGCTGTGAGAGGCAAGGAGGCTATCGCATGAATCCACCTTATACACTACTTTAACCGTATTCCCACACGATGTGGGACTAAAATGTGTCCCCTTCTCCTTCGTTTCCTCCTCGTGCAACCAATGAGAGCTCTTTCCAAACCGAAGCAGCTGCTGGGGCTTTGCTGCTCTATTGAAGACCTGGAGCTTTTCGTGAGGTGATATCGCATTTCCTGGAGGTGATGTTGAGGTCGGAGGTGGCTGGAAGAGCGTGGTTGAAGACGAAGGCGACGACTGGTAGCGACGATACCTGAAGACAAGAATACGGCCTCTCGGCCTAACTAGAATAGCTCACGATCTTCGCCATGGTGCGTGGAATGCAACGGTGGGGTTGATTGGGTAAACGGCGACGTGTGGTGGCTGGAGGATGAAGGGGTGAGCGGCGGAAGGATCGGTTCTGGTGGTGAGCAAAAGCCCTCAAGAACCAACCGATAATTTGGTTGAGCGAAGCCCTTAATTTCTTGAGGGCTTTTGCTTAGGGGATGGTGAGGAAGGTTTTGGTGGTGGTGGATTGGTGTTTGGTGGAGTGAAGTGGTCGCATGGCCTCGCTGGAGGCACGACCAGCGTTGGAGAAGATGAAGGGGAAAGCTGTGAAACAGTGGTCGAATAGAAGTGTTGAGGGCTAATTCCTAATCTAGGGAGAGAGAGAGAGAAGGAGATTAAACCTAAGTAAGGGACGAATGGGGGAGGAATTCCTCGCCGGTGTGATGGCCAGACACGAAAGGGATGAAGACCTTCGGTGAGAGGAGTGGCAAGGAAGAAGGGTCGAGGAGGCTTCTGCTGCGACTGACGAGAAGCGGAGGAAGTTGGGGGAGAGATGGGCCACTCGATTTGGCCGTCAAGTGGCTGGAGTGAAGGAGTCAATGAAGCTCGTTGGAGTCACGGCAAAGGCGGCCGGAGAAAGGAGGAAGAAGACTTTTTGTGGCCTAATGAGACTGAGGAGGACGGTGGAAACATCGTAAGCTTTTATAGAGCTCATACCTGAGCTCTAAATGAGAAAAGAAGCTCAATTGGACCTTGGTTTGAAAGCAAAGGATCCCATGATTTTCGTAGGTTCGCATGGTCTCTCTACTGCGAATCAAAGTCCAAGATGCTAATTAGATGATTCTCTTCAATGTGAACACTAATCCCTCCAAATTTGATGGGATTTGGCGTTTATTTGATGATGTTTTGATCAAGTCAAAGCTGGCCTGTAGGTCAGTTGACCTAACAATGGCGTTAAGGACTAAAACATGAAGAAGAAGAGAAACTAGGGGCCTTTTTGCAAGGGATTTCGAAAGCTAGGGGTCTGATTAAGAAAAATAGATATTTAAGGAACTGAAATGCAAATTAGGTCAAGATGAACTATGATTGGGCCCAAATTTTGGTACTAACCTAATTTTGACCAAGGAATATGATGGTGAACTTGGATTGAAGTTTTTACCATGTTTGATTAGGTAATTTGCATAGAAGCCCAAATTAGGGTAAAATCCCGTCTGAAACTCTATTCTAGGTCAAAATAGGTTCAGATGGTCAAATCAAGGATCTTATAATATTTTTATATGAATTTTAGGAGGTTTATATGAATTTTATCCTAACCAAAACCTCTTCAATTTAAGCGAGGCTGAAATTAGGATTTTGTATTCTGATTTGGTTCTCAAAATGTGTGAAGCCCTGTTTCTGTCTATGTTGACCCATTTTTTGGACTTCAATGCTCATTTGACCTTAGATTAACCCCTCGGTAACCCCATGGTTACTTTGCATTCATGATGTGATGTTAAAACTACATATTAACCTTATTTTATTGTTCTTATCTTAAAATGGATTTGAGTGGAATTATGGTCCTCAGATAATTATTCAGGAGCATTTGTCTCTTGATTTTGACTAATTTAAGCTAGTTATGACAGATGGTGACGTTACCATTAGTAATTTGTTCATTTATTTAATAAATACTTTATGAATTATTTGTTAGCTATATTTATACTTTATGATTATATGCTTAGTGACTTCGACCATATTTAAACTTGTGTATTGTACTCAGTGACTTGAACTCCACCAGGTTAGTCTTAATGATGGGACCTGAGTCATCACAATTGAAACATACTTGACGGTGATCCCTTGCTCCTCTCCATGTTTCTCCCTTCCTCATTGACAGTTTCACTCCTATTGTTCTCAGAAGGTGTGTGTTTCTTTAATAGTCACAACTCACATGTGGGAGTTCATAAACTTTTATGTATTTAATAACAATGCATTATCTTCCACTATTACTCCCATAGGTTAAAAATTCTATATCAAGATTACATGCCTTATTATCTAAAAGAAAAGATTTTTCTACATCTACATTTTAATTGCCCTCTTACTTGCGTAACTTCATTTATTATTTGACTTTCATTCACTAAAGTTAAGTCATTCTGGCAAGATCATTTATTTTCCATGCCAAATTCGAAGAAAAATATATTAAGAAGATATCTTACGTTTTACAGACTTTACTCATCATCATAGCTTACTTACTATTAACTTTAAATACGGTAACTTTTAGCTAAGCCATCTCCAATGTAAATCTGCACAAGCGTCCTATAAATAATAAATAATAGATTTTTATTACGATACTTCTAACTTCTCTCCTTTAGTAACATAATCAAACCTTTTAATGTGAATTTGCAAATGTAGATCATATGGATGTGGTATAAAAAAATTGCAAATCTCGGTGGAGACAAGCAGTTAAAGACTCCTGTTAGTTGTTGCAGGTGCGGTAATAGATCAATGTCGAAATTATTGCTCGCCAAATCTTCAAGACATACGACTTGCTTGGCAGAAGCAAAATCATTGGCTACAAGACAAGCTAACCATCCTTGAATAATCCGATTTAGGCAATTATTATAAGGAGTGATGCTTTTATTCTAGTTAGTGATGCAGTTTGGAACCAGCAACCAAATTAAATAGCTGAATTTGTTGTCGATGAGTACTGACGTAGAGTAAAAAATATTTTCGAATTCAAAATTTAGCACATGATCCAATAGAGAATTCGATTACCTAGACATAGAGTGCACAGGCATAACTAGATCCCCGTCCCACCTGAGGTCAGTCGGATCCCTGATCAACACCTAGCCGATCTGTCAGAAAACCCTATTGTTTAACGGGTTATCGAGGAGTTTTAAGTCATTTCGTTGTAACAAAATTTCAATCGTTTGAAAACAATTAAATTTATATGTTCAGAATCATAAGATTCCGAGGTCAAATACAGGGAGCAAATAATGGAATTCATAACATTAATCTTAAATTAAAATGAATTAACACAATAAACGGAGCACAATAGAGATATTCAATGAATCAAACACTCAGAAAAATAATCAATAAGAACCAATAGTATCTCAAACTCTCATTGAGATAAAAGGAAATCAAGAAGACAAAAGAATAGTGATTAAATCACCAATTATTCTAGTTAAGCATATATCTCAATCATTCAATGTAGCCAAATAAGTCAACAATGTTCTCAATGCTACAGTACTCAATATCAGACGTTGGTTTCCTTCCTCAAATGGCTTAAGTGTCTCAACACTTAGCCTTAGCAGCACAATGATTCTCCCTTCTTCTTTTCTTCTTTAAGTGTTACGATCATGGGCGTCAAAAGCAGTTTAAGACGTCTGGGAAGTGTCCCATACGTTTGGCCAGACATCTGGAACCTTTCCTAGACGTCTGGTAATAAATTTTTTTCGGCGTACGGCTTCCCGTCTGCACGTGTGCGCGTGCAGACTGAACCCGCAGCCTTCGTTTTCTCTCCCTGCAGGCGCCGCTTTCCTTCTCTCTCTTCCCGCGGCTGCCCTATAAGACACCCTCTCCCTCACCCTCATCTCCTCTGCCTTCCTCTTCTCCTTCTCCCTGCCAGTGCAAGAGTGCGAGTGAGCGGCGGCAGCAGCGGCCGCGGCGAGCGTGCGGGAAGGAGTGTTGTGAGAGGAAGAAGAAGCTCGACCACGGAGGTGCGAGCCTGCCGGGGGAGCTAAAGCCGGCTAGCGAGGGAGCGGCAGGCGTGGGGTGTCGCGGAGGGCCTACTGCGGCTCGGACAGTAGGCGGACGGGGCGCGGCGCGGCCGTGCGTCGCGGGCAGAGAGCGAATCAGGGCCTGATTCTGGAAATTTTTCCAGAATCATACGTCTGGACTTACGTCCAGACGACGTCGAAGACGTTTGGAGGACTGTCCAGACGTCTGACAGGTAAGATATTTCATATCTTCTCCTTTTTGTGCGTGTACGGCCATGCAGCCGTCAGCCGCGACTTCTTCTGCGTTCCGTCATGCTAAGAGTCGGTGTTTGTGTGCGCAGGTCCTGCTCGGGAGGGTGCGAGGGTCGCCATCCCACGTGAATCAGACGTCTGGCTGCAGTGCCAGACGACGGAGAGAACCTCCAGACGTCCGGGGTGACGATCGGACGTCTGGAAACCAAGCCAGATGTTCCAGCAGGCTTCTGGACGTCTGAAGGACTACGCAGAACTAAGGTACAACCTGACCCACCTTTTAAGACGTCTGAAAGAGGTTCCAGACGTCTGATCTTGGACAGTTTCGTCATTTTTGACCCGTTTAGGGCCCGTTTGGAGTTCGTTTTCCGCGTTTCGAGTTGCGTTCTTTCCAAAATAAATTCCTCTACCCGTTTACAGTAATCGTATACCGTTCTGAGAAACTCCTTGTGATTGATCCTTGTGTTAGGACCCCGTTCCGTTGCATCCTTGGGGGTTGCGGAGGTGCGCGGGATTGCCGACCACGCCCCCAGTACTCTCGTTTTCCCTGGTAGAGTGGCTTTTTAATTTACTTAACAAAATTTGTTACAATTATGGAATAATTAATAGAGTTTAGGGCATTGCATGAACCCTAGGGCTGAGAAACTAGATTGAATAATAGAACCTAGGGTATTGCATGAATCCTAGGACTGGAAAACTAGATTGAATGATAGATCCTAGGGTACAGCATGAATCCTAGGACTGGAAAACTAGTGGAATATATAAATATTGCAGTCTTGGAAAAGTGGAAATGAAATAATAACTGCCTGTAAATTGATTTAACAGCTGCCTGTTATGAATGAAGAAATATGATGAAGAACATGGGTTGTATGAACGTAAAACTGGAACGGTGAAACCTAAAATGGCCAAACCAAAAAGAACATGAACCCTACGAGGAATTAGGAGTAGAACTCCTAGAAAGAGAACAGAATGGAACTGAGAAAGTGAAACGTGAAAGTGTGTTGTTTCTTGGGTACGTGGTACCAGAGAGAGCACACATTACCTCTTAGTGTAGAGGGGAGCTTGCTGCCCTCAGGTTGAGACCGGGGTGGGTTTGGCCACTGTACACCGACTTGCTGGCTCTCGCGTACACAGTACCGAGGAGAGCTACTAGTGTAGGGAGAGCACTAGCTACCCCATGGGCCCCGGGGTTCTGCTAGCCTCCTACACCGACTTGTTAGGTCCACTGGGCAAACCAGGGTAGTCAGGCGAGGGTGCGCGGACTGTGGAGGGGTTGGACCCCTGTTACTGAGAGGGCTCTGCCCTATACTGGTTCCGTGCTGTGCTTTGGGTGCACCCGTTAACGGAAACGACTGACCGCGTGACAGTGCGGGGTAGCTACCCGTGCACTTATTGCGCGTGCCGTAGTCATCGTTACGTCTGTCAGCAACCTTGGGGTGGTTGACTGGGGGTAGGACCACCACAGGGGACTCTCCCGGCCAGGAGAACACCATGTGTTACTTCTACTTTTCGGAAAAGACTGCAATCAAGATCGTTCCCACGAAGAACATTCGAGATCAAGAGAAGGATCTGAGAAATAAATCAATAGTAATTTAATAGAAAGACGTAAATAACGAAAATAAAAATATACCAGCTACTGTGCACCCTTCTGCTTCTTTAGCTTTTAGTTGCCACTCTACTCAGCGTTTCGCTGACGTGTTACACTCGTTACTTTTCAGGACCAGGTGTTGAGCAGCTAGGGTCAGCGGCTGCAGAGGACGCTGGGCCTAGTAGGGTCTAGCAGAGTTACCTGTAGTACTTTTTGTACTTTTCTTCCACTGTAGTGAGTAGTTTCTTTGTTACTCCCAGTACTTTCTTTGTCGAAACTTTATGTTATGTACATGTTTATTTCCCTTCTGCTATGGTGGTGTATACTGTAGTATTTCCTTTTCTTACTGCTGTATTTTGTTACTGCTAGTTATATTCATGCTGAATGTGGTTTATTTTACTGCTCTTTTGGTTACTTCCTCATTGGACGACTAGGTCTTGGGATTAGTCGAGTCGGTCCGATTCTCGTGTCTCGTAGGGATTCGGGAATTGGGTCGTTACATTAAGCTTCCTTCTTTCTCAGGCACAACCCTTCTTCTCTCTTCTTTCTTTAAAGCCTCTTCTTCCTTCTTCTTCACAAGCACGAGAGAGCCAACTTCTCAGCGGCTAAGTGTCGCTGTAACGACCCGGTTCCCAAGTCCCTACGAGACACGAGAACCGGACCGACTCAACTAATCCCAAGACCTAGTCGTCCAACGAGGAAGTAACCAAAAGAGCAGTAAAATAAACCACATTCAGCATGAATATAACTTGCAGTAAGAAAGTACAGCAGTAAGGAAAGAAACTACCACAGTATATACCACCACAACAGTAGAACAACATTCATCATATAATTTGAACTGCAGGTAAAGAAAATTACAGCGTAAACAAGAACTACTCACTATAACGTAACAAAAGAGGTACAAGAGACAGTGGTAACTCTACTGGACCTTACTCGGCCCAGCGTCCTCTGCAGCCGCTGACCCTGGCTGCTCAACACCTGGTCCTGAAAAAGGTAACGAGTGTAACACATCAGCAAAACGCTGAGTAGAGTGGCAAATAAAACTAAAGACAACAGTAGAGTGTACAGTAGCTGTTATGTTCCATTACTTTCTTTATTCACATCTTTCAATTGTCTCACTATTTCATTTATTCCTCAGATCTTTTTCTTGATCTCGAATGTTCCTCGTGGGAACGATCTTGATTGCAGTCTTTTCCAAAAAGTAGAAGTAGCACGTGGTGCTCTCCTGGCCGGGAGAGTCCCCCGTGGTGATCCTACCCTCAGTCAACCACCCCAAGGTTACTGACAGACGTAATGGTGACTACGGCAAGCGCGATAAACGCACAGGTAGCTAACCCGTACTGGCATGCGGTCAGTCGTTTCCGTTAACGGGTGCGCCCAAAGCACAGCACGGAACCAGTCCAGGGCAGAGCCCTCTCAGTAACAGGGGTCCAACCCCTCAACAGTAACCAAACCAGGGCCTTGCCCCTCCATAGTCCGCGCACCCTCGCTTGACTACCCTGGTTTGCCCCAGTGGGCCTAAACAAGTCGGTGTAGGAGGCTAACAGAACCCCGGGGCCCGTGGGGTAGCTAGTACCTCCCTACACTAGTAGCTCTCCTCGGTACTACGTACGCGAGGGCCAGTAAGTCGGTACAGAGTGGCCAGTCCTAACCCCGGGTCCCTGGGGCGGCTGGCTCCGCTCTGCACTAAACAGGTACAGGTACTTCCCTTGGTACTACGTACCCAAGAGACAGTACACAACTACATCTCAGTTCCATTCCTTTCTCTTTCCAGGAGTTCCACTCCTAATTCCCCCGTAGGGTTCCATCCTTTTTACTCAAACATCCAGGTTTCACTTTCCAGTTTCACATTTTTATAATCCATGTTCTCAACCACGTTATTTATTCACAACAGGCAACTGTTAATTCAAATTACAGGCAGCTTTATATCTCTTTCCATTTTCCAAGACTGCAGTATTATACATTCCACTAGTTTTCCCATCCTAGGATTCATGCCATATCCTAGGATCTATCATACAATCTAGTTTTCCAGCCCTAGGATTCATGCAACACCTAGGAGCTATCATTCCATCTATTTCTCATTCCTAAGATTCATGCAATGTCCTAGGTTCTATTTATGGTTCCATAATTTAACAGATTTTATTAATAACTTAAAGCCACTCTACCAGGTACAACGGGAGTAATGGGGGCGTGGTCGGGGATCCCGCGTCCCTCCGCGACCCTCGAGACTGCAACGGAATGGGGTCCTATCACAAGGATCAAATACAAGGAGTGTCTCAAAACAGTGTATAGCTACTGTAGACGGGTAGAGGATTTAATTCCGAAAAGAACTCAACTCGAATCGCGGAAAACGGAACCCGAACGGGCCCTAAACGGGTCGAAAACGACGAAACTGTGTAAAATCAAACGTCTGGAACTTCTTCCAAACGTCTTAAAAAGTGGATCAGAGAATTACCTTGTTCTGCGTGGTTTCTCAGACGTCCAGAAGCCTGCGGGGACGTCTGGGCTTGTTTCCAGTCGTCCGATGGTCACCCCGGACGTCTGGAGGTCACTCCCGCCATCTGGAACTATAGCCAAACGTCTGATTCGTGTTGGATGGCGAATCACCGAGCCTGCGCACACCCATCTCCCTCCCTCAGTACGGTCAGTCGTCAAGAAGGAAGAAGAAGACGGAAAACTCACCTTTCAGACGTCTGGAAAGTCTTCCAGACGTCGACCTCGCCGTCTGGCTATCAGCACAGATGTCTGATTCTGGAAATTTTTCCAGAACCAGGGCGCGACTTGCCCTCCGCTCGCGACGTCGCCCGCGTCGCACCTCGTGCGCTTGCTGCTCGAGCCGCAGCAGGCCTTCCGCGTCATTCCGCGCCCGCTGCGCTCCCCGCCGGCCGGCCCTGGCAGCCCCGGTGAGCTCGCCCTCACGGCTGAGCGCCGCTCTCGCACGCAGCACCCCCTCCGCGATCACTGCGGCCGTCGCCACCGTAGCAACCCCGTGCCCGCTCTCGCGCTCGCTCACTGGAAGAAGAAGAGGAAAGGGGTGGAGGCGACGGAAGCGAGGGGAGGAGTGGTCTTTTTAAGGCCGCGCGAGGAGGAGAGAGAGGGAGCACGGTAGCGGCGTCTGCAGCCGTAGAGAGAAGAATAAGCGAATATGCGGTCTGCGCGCTCAGGCGCGCAGACGACCCTCACATGTCGAAAATAACTGATTTTCAGACGTCTGGAAACGATCCCAGACGTCTGGTCCGACGTCTTGGCCACCTCCCAGATGTCTTAAAAGATGTCTGGGGCACGCGTTCGTAACAATATAACATACTCAAAGGAAGTTTCATCCCCGAAACTTGTGCCAACTAGGGTGCGGGAAAAGATGTCCAATTAACCATAACAAACTCGAAGAGGACCGAAGCCGGTCTGAAAAGACGTACCCGCGAAAAGCTCCGGGTACCGCTCCCGCATTGACAACTCAGGCTCCCAGGTAGCCTCCTCGTACCGCTGGCTCCTCCACAAAACCTTTACCAAGGGTACTTGCTTTCGTCTCAAATTGCGGACGGCTCGGTCTAGGATCTGCACTGGCCGCTCGGGGTAGGTCAGGTCATCGCCCACCTCGACACTCTCGTGACTCAGTATGTGACTGAGATCGGCTACGTACTTCCTGAGGTTGGACACGTGGAACATGTCGTGCACACCAGAAAGCTGCGGGGGAAGGGCAAGTCTGTAAGCAACTGGTCCAACCCGCTCCAGGACCTCAAAGGGCCCACGAACCTCAGTGCGAGCTTCCCTCTCACCCCAAACCGCTGTAGGCCCTTCATGAGCGAAACACGAAGGAAGACGTGGTCCCCAACCTCAAATTGCACATCTCTGCGTCTCCGATCCGCGTAGCTCTTCTGTCTGCTCCTGACAGTGCGGAGTCATCTATGGATCTGCTCGACTACCTCCTGACTTTGCCGGATCAACCTGGGGCCAACCTCCCACTTGGTCCCCACCTCAACCCAACTCAAGGGTGCCGTACACTTCCGTCCGTACAGAGCCTCGTAGGGAGCCATGCCGATGCTCGAGTGATAACTGTTGTTATAAGCAAATTCTGCCAGGGGCAGGTGCTCCTCCCAAGAGCCCCTCCAGTCCAGTACACAGGCACGCAAAAGGTCCTCAAGTGTCTGTATCGTGCGCTCAGACTGTCCGTCAGTCTGGGGGTGGTAAGCCGTGCTAAACCTCAACCTTGTCCCCAAGGCCTGCTGAAACTCAGCCCAAAACTGGGACGTAAAGCAGGTATCCCGATCGGATACGATCTCTCACGGAACTCCGTGTAGTCGTACCACATCATGGATATACCTCTCTGCCAACTGTGTTGGTCCCAAAGTGACTCGGATCGGCAAGAATTGGGCCATCTTCGTCAATCTATCCACTATTACCCAGACTGCGTCGTGTCCCCGCTGGGTAACAGGTAAGCCCACCACCAAGTCCATGGTGACGCTCTCCCACTTCCACTCTGGCACTGGAAGCGGCTGGAGCGGCCCTGCAGGCCTCTGATGCTCGGCTTTCACCTGCTGGTACACTAAGCACTGCTGCACGAACTCACCCACATCCCGCTTCATCCATCTCCACCAAAACTCCCGTCTCAAGTCGTGGTACATTTTCATGTTTCCGGGATGTATGGTGAATCTGGAACCGTGTGCCTCGGTCAGGAGCTCTCTCAACAGCTCCTCGTCTCTGGGAACGCACAACCATCCCCTAAAGCGTAGCACCTGATCTGTGAAAGAGAAATCCCCTGGGTCTCCTGACAGTACTCTGTCGCGCAAAGACTGCAAGTACGGATCGGCCATCTATCCTGTGATGATGCGGTCTATCAGCTCTGGCCTAGTTTGCCATGTCACCGTCACTGCCCCACAGTACCCTCGTAACTTTAGAGGTCGCCAACTGCCCACCTTCTCCAAAAGGCCCCAACTCTGTAACTGTTGACTGGCCAAGCGTGCGGGCGCCTTACGGCTCAAGGCGTCAGCCACCACATTGGCCTTTCCCGGGTGGTAGGAGATGCTGCAGTCGTAGTCCTTCAGGAGCTCCAACAAACGTCTCTGTCTCATGTTGAGCTCCTTCTGATCAAAAAGGTATCTGAGGCTCTTGTGATCTATGAAAATCTCGAAGGTCTCACCGTACAAGTAGTGCCTCCAAGTCTTCAGCGCGAAGACAACAGCTGCCAACTCTAGGTCGTGGGTAGGGTAGGTATGCTCATGGGGCTTCAGTTGCCGCGAAGCGTAAGCGACAACGTGACCCCTCTGCATGAGCACACCTCCTAACCCCTGCAAGGAGGCGTCCGTGTATACAACGAACCCGCCACTACTGTCAGGGATGGTGAGCACGGGAGCCGAGGTCAACCTCTCCTTCAGCTCCAGAACACACACCTCACAGGCGTCTGTCCAAGAGAAAGGCACGTCCTTCCGGGTCAACTGTGTCATAGGACGCGCAATCTGTGAAAATCCTCTGATGAAACGTCTGTAGTAGCCTGCCAGTCCCAGGAAACTGCGAATCTCAGTGACTGAACGCGGTCTCTCCCACCTGAGTACTGCCTCGACCTTGGCTGGGTCCACCGCCAAGCCGTCTCCAGAGATCACATGACCTAAGAAGGTCACCTCCCTCAACCAGAACTCGCACTTGCTGTATTTGGCGTACAGCCGGCGTCGTCTCAGAGTGTCCAGAACCATCCGCAAGTGCTGTCCGTGCTGCGTCCGATCTCTAGAATAGATGAGTACATCATCTATGAAAACCACCACGAACTGGTCCAAGTACGGTCTAAACACCCGGTTCATCAGGTCCATGAAAGCAGCGGGGGCATTGGTCAGCCCAAACGGCATGACCAAAAACTCGTAGTGTCCGTACCAGGTGCGGAAAGATGTCTTGGAGACGTCGGTCTCCCTGGTCCTCAACTGGTGGTATCCCGACCTCAAGTCGATCTTGGAAAACACCGTGGCACCCTGCAACTGGTCAAACAAGTCGTCGATCCTCGGCAGCTGATACCTGTTTTTGATGGTTACCCTATTCAGCTGTCGGTAGTCCACACAAAGGCGTAAGGTCCCATCCTTCTTCTTCACAAACAGTACCGGGGCTCCCCAGGGAGACGCACTGGGCCTCACGAAACCTTTCTCCAAAAGGTCCTGTAACTGAGACTTGAGCTCTTGTAGCTCAAGCGGTGCCATCCTGTATGGCGCGGTGGAGATGGGGCTGGTCCCTGGTACTAGTGAGATCTCAAACTCGATCTCACGCTCGGGCGGTAGTCCTGGTAACTCGTCTGGAAACACGTCAGGGTACTCTCTGACCACCGGGATGCTCTGGAAGTCTACCACAGGGCTGGGCTCTGCCACCACACAAGCTAGGAAGCCCTCACACCCCTGGCTCAAAAGTCTCGCCGCCCGAAGTGCTGAAATGCACCTGAAACCTCCTGTTATCAACGTTTCTGTGCGGATTTAAAGGCGTATTACGTTGCAGTAGAACCGACAAAACGTTTAAACAAATAATTTTATTACTCGAACAACTAGAGTATCCGAGGTCGAACACAGGGAGCAAACTCAGTACTTTGTAAAACCCAAGAATACAAATGTTAAATGCAAATATAATTGATTCAAAGAGTTTTTAAGAAAGATGTAAAAAAAATAGAATTAGACGTCTGATTTATGTATCAGACGTCTTAAATGTATCTTTCTTTCTCTTTTTCTTCTTCTGCTTTGCCTCTTTGCAATCTTCCCTTGTCCTTCTTCTTCTTCTCCTGCGAAGACCTCTAACCTTTCTGTTTTCCTCCTTCGCCTGCGAAGACTTCTTTCTTTCTTCTTCTTCTGTCTTGCTTCTCCTTTCTTCGTTGCCTTCTTCTCCTTTCTTCGTTGCCTTCTTCTTCTTCTTTGTCTTGCTTTCTTCTTCTTCTTTGTCTTGCTTTCTTCTTCTTCTTTGTCTTGCTTCTCCTTTCTTCTGCAGCGGCCACGTCCTTCTCCTGCAATCAGCCTGCCTGCACAGGGGAACAAAACCTAACCCTTCTCCCTCTACCCGCGCGTGTCTCTCTCTCAAGCAATTCACTCTAACCGCTCTACCAGAGCCACAGTCTCAATCGGGTCGGATCGTACCCGGGACCAGGCGCACCTGCAGGTGTGTGATGCGCGAGGAGTGCGTAGGTCTAGGTCAGGTCGGATCCGCCAGGTCCGCGTGGTCAGGCCGCGGACGAGGCGGGTGGGGTCAGTGAGGGACCTCACCCCTGTGCTTTCGAGGCAGTAAACGTATATCACAAAAAATCTTTATACCATACCTGTGCCTTGAGATTCCACGATGTGGGACTAAACGTTCCGCCCTTCCTTTGCGTGCGCCCGCAGACTCTCGTGTGCAATTGCCCACGCTGAAGGCCCTGCTGGTGCTCCTTGCTGAACTCAGTCACCTCGCAACACTTGCGAGAGTCTGCTGCACCTGCCGCCTGGGAAGCCTGACGCCTGCTGCTGCTCCAAGCTTCCTGCTGCTTCGACTGTTAATGGCGGCCGGAGCGTTCACCTGAGCTTCCACAGAACGGCCTATTGGCCCAATTAGAATAGTTGGAAACCTTCGCCGTAGCACGGCGAAGGCGGTGGGTGATGCTGCAGGTTGCCGGTCGGCCTAGGCGTGCCCGCCTAGGTTAACCTGTGGCCGGAGATGGTGGGTTGTTCGGGGGGTGGTTATGGAGGTCTGGAGTGGCAGTTGTGGGGTGGAGCGAGTTCCTGGTGGTGAGGCGGAGCTCACGAGGTGGTTGGCGAGCCGTGTGGAGTGGCGGAGTGGTGTGGGCGGCTCGCCGGAGTTCGGTCGGTGATGTGGAAGATGAGGGTGGTCAGCGTCGGTCGAGGGGTAATCAGATGAGATAACAGGGGGAAAAGAGAGAGGATAGGATGGAGAGGAGTTCTAACCTAATTGTAAGGACGAAAGGGGACAGAAGGCGGACAGCAGTACTTGCTGTCGCCGGAGAAGATGACGCCCAGTGGGGGAGAACGGCGGCGACGATGGGGCTGAGGCGGCGTGCGCTGGTACTGCGCGACGCGGAGGGAGGTCAGGAAGCTAACTCTGCCACTGGTTTTGTGGCAGAGCGAAGAGGGAGGGGAGGGGGGCTCGCCGGAGCTAGCTGGGGTATTTGGCCGAGCAGGAGGAGAGGAATTGAAGGGGGAAACTCGGCCAAATCAAGCTCAAGATGAGTGGCCGGGTCCGAGGGGTGTTTTATAGGTGCTGGCCGCTCCTATCAGAGCGTGAAAGACGCGCAATTAGGTCAGCCGGTTCGCCGGAGTTGGAAGGAAGAAAGATACCCACATCTCTCGTGCGTTCGCACGAGAGATTGGGTTCACACCAGCGAATTTGATTGGCTTTAGAAGGAAGGGAATTCCTCAGAGAATCTCCCTTCCATTTCTGGGAGAGAATCTCTGAGGAATTAGAGAGCCATCTCTCTCGAAACTTCGTCGGAGCTTGGTTCTGCCCTAGCAATGGCGGCAGGACCGGTTTGCAAAGAAGGCGAGGAACCTAGGGGGCTCTCTGCAAGGATATTCAAAAGATAGGGACCTCTTTGTGATTTGGGTGTACTAACTTGCAAAGTAGGTCAAGATGACCTCCCCTTAGGTCCAAATTTTGGTACAAACCTAATTTGGCCCTAAAGAATCCAATGGTGAAGTTGGATTTTAGGTTTGACCTCTTTTGACTGGACATTTTGCGTAAAAACCCAAATTAGGTTAATTGAAGAGCTAAGACCCTAATCTAGGTCAAACTAGGTTCCAAAGGCCAAATTAAGTGTTCTAAACCCCAGAGGATGTTTTTCTATGATTTTTAGAGGGTTTGCTTGATTTTTATTCTGACTGGAACCTTGTTAATTTAAGCGGGTCTGTTTTAGGGTTACCAAGTGTCATTTAATTCTTAGATTGCACATAAACCCATTTCTGATTAATTCAACCCACTTTGGACTATTTGACCTATGTTTTGCTTCTGAGAAATCCCGTGTATGTACTGCAATGGTAAAATTGCAGTTTTAACCTTTATTTCATGTTTTCTTCTCAGAGCACTTGTTCCTTTAGTTAAGCCTTCTTCTAGGTTATGTAGGAGCTTTTATCTTCTTTATTAGGTCAAAATGAGCTAGTTATGGCTCATGATGAGGCTCTCATCATACCCCCATGCCTAGCTTTTGCTAGTCCCTTAGCAAAATTTCAAAGTTTTAACTTCCATTCTAGACCCAAAGTGTCCTTAGTTATGATAAGTGCTTCTTTTGTGATTAGGTAGGAATGCCGACAATAGGCCTAGAGGTACTCAAGTACCAACCAAAATCTGGACCTGTTCTGCTTTAGCCTCAGTCCTTCGCAAAGGTTTCTACGGCCCACAAAAACTATCCTAGGGTTTGTTGGACTCTGCGGTTAAAGCACCCGTGCTTGAGACATTTTTAGCCTACGCTCAGTTTGCAGTGCGTTTTTTTTTTTTTTTTTTTTTTTTTGTAAGAGAGAGATAGAGGATTTATTTGTTTGGAGAGCTTTTCTCTCTCTTTTCTTTTTATTTCTAGCTTCGGATTAGCTTCTCAACACGGTCTGTATCGGATTCCTCGTCCCCATCATCAATCCTCAAGGGTCCCTGGCTTTCGAGATTTCGAGATAATCCCGCCCATGGCAACCCCCGGAACCCTGGCTTTCGAGATTTCGAGATAATCCCGCCCATGGCGTTCCGTGGCCGAATTCAGACCCTGGCGATCGACATTTCGTGATAATGCCACCCATGGTATCTGAACCAGCAGAGTGCTTACATGCCCCCAGTAGGATATTTAAATATCCTAAGAGACAAGCACCGAGGAGACGATATGTTGTTACGCATCTTCGAGGGGAATTTCCCGCCTCTCCGCGCTGGGAACTTGTCCAAATCAACTTGTGTTGATTGGCCGCTCCTAATCTAGGTGACTTTTTCAGAATATTAAACGCTCTTGCGTGTTTTGAATATTTATGCGCACTGAACCAGACTGTGTGTGAATTTGGGTGCTTAGGTTACCGAATCCCGCAAACCGGAGGTCAGTTAACGAGGCCGAATACTTCCTAAGCCTTAGACCTAATACTTAAGCTTCGCATTTTCCTCAACCTCTTGAGGATTGTCCAGATTTTAACGGATACGTGAATTTTTAAGCTAAAAATCTAGCCCAAGAGGCCTAAGACCAGCGTTCCCGCTAATCTCTTATTATATCTCTGTAGCATTTTTCTTTTCTTTTTCTTGACTCGGTCTAGAACTTCAGTTAACCCCTTAATCTTTTACTAATGACTTTTTCTTTTTCTTTTCCTTTTGTGCTCCTTTCTTTATTTTTGCTCTTTTTGTCATTTTTCTTTCTTTTCCTCCTCTCATTTGTATGACCCTGAATTGTTCCTCCCCTCTATCAAGTCCCTTTTTTTTTTTTTTTTTTTTTTTTTTTTTTTATGAATGAAACCCTTTCTTGATATGAATTTTCTGATATTTTGCACTTTCATACCCCCCCATGCCTAAGATTTGCAATGTCCCCATTGTAAATTAGGTGGGTTCGAATTCAGCTTAGTTCATGTGTTAGGACAGGTGTGTGGTGAGTGAATGGGTCGAAGCGACTTGTTGCGAACGATTTCTAATCTCGGGTAGGTATACCTGAGGTGAAGTCGGTTGTTCTAATAGATGAACCCTAAAGTGCAATATGAGTTCCGCATAGCGATGTCAGAAACGGTTTCAGGTTTTTCAAAGAATGACGGGTTGCCTCCCGTTAAGCGCTGAGTTTTACGCCATCGGCTGGGCGTAATGAGCTCAAGAGGAAAGGAGGGTAAAGGATGACTCAGTCAGATCTATATCGGTCATGTCAATGAACGGCTTGAGTCTCTGCCCATTCACGACAAATGGTTCAGAATCGTGGCTGAGTGGGCTGATTTCAATAGCTCCATTTCCGAAGATTTGGCGGACTAGGTAGGGTCCGACCCACTTGGATCTTAGCTTTCCTGGGAATAGTTTGAGTCGAGCATCAAAGAGTAAAACTTTTTGACCAGGATGAAAGACCTTTCTAGAAATGTGTTTGTCGTGAAAAGCTTTAACCCGTTCTTTGTAAATTCGCGAGTTCTCATATGCGTCGTGGCGTAATTCATCGATCTCGCTCATTTGAAATCTTCTGTGGGTTCCAGCCTTAGAAAGGTCGAGATTACAGGTCCGTACTGCCCAATAGGCTTTATGCTCCAATTCGACGGGGAGGTGACATGCCTTCCCGTACACTAGTCTGAAGGGAGACATTCCTAATTGGGTCTTGTGGGCGGTCCTATAGGCCCACAATGCTTCCGGAAGCCGAGAAGACCAATCTTTTCTATCAGGTCGAACAGTAACCTGAAGGATCTTCTTGATCTCTCGGTTAGATAGCTCAGCTAGACCATTAGTTTGGGGGTGGTAAGGAGTAGAGATTCGGTGTGACACCCCGTATTTGATCATCAGTGACCTGAACTGAGCGTTTGTAAAATGGGTCCCTCCGTCGGAAATTATAGCACGCGGAATCCCGAACCTTGAGAAAATGTTTTGATGAAGGAATTTTATAACGACTTTATGATTGTTGGTTCGAGTCGGAATGGCTTCTATCCATTTGGAAACATAATCAACTGCGAGTAAAATGTATTCGAAGCCATCCGAGGTAGGAAAGGGTCCCATGAAATCAATCCCCCAAATATCAAAAATTTCGCATACCAAAATCGGCTGTAGAGGCATCATGTCTCTATGGCTCATGTTGCCTAGAGTCTGGCAACGGGAACATGCCTTACAGTGATTGTATGCATCTTTGAAAATTGTGGGCCAGTAGAAACCACACTGGAGGACTTTCGATGCGGTTTTATGTCCCGAAAAATGTCCACCGCATGCCTGGTCATGGCAAAATGAGAGTATGTCTTTGATTTCCACTTCCGTGACGCATCGTCGGATTATCTGATCAGCACCAATGCGGAAGAGATACGGGTCTTCCCATAGGTAATACTTGGCATCAGAACGCAATTTGTCCTTTTTGGCCTTCGACCAATCGGGCGGAATCTGATGTGATGCCAGGTAATTAACAATATCGGCGAACCATGGAAGACTTGTACTGATAGTCAGGAGGTGCTCATCAGGAAAATGTTCTGTAATAGGTCCGGACGGATCAATAATTTCAGGAGGAAGGCGGGATAAATGATCAGCTACCACATTGTGCTTTCCCGCCTTGTCGCGAATCTCGATGTCAAATTCTTGCAACAGCAAGATCCAGCGGATTAATCGAGGTTTCGCGTCCTTCTTGGCTAGGAGATGCCTCACAGCTGTGTGATCCGAGTATATGATAACACGGGAACCCAGAAGGTATGATCTGAATTTTTCCAGGGCAAATACTACGGCCAGCAGCTCTTTCTCAGTAACCGTATAGTTACGCTGAGCCTCATCCAGTGTTTTGCTGGCGTAGTAAATGACCACAGGTTTCCCGTCAATTTTCTGCCCCAAAACCGCTCCTACAGCGAAGTCAGATGCATCGCACATGATCTCAAAGGGTTGAGACCAATCAGGGGACTGTAGGATTGGGGCTTGGGTGACTCGGTCACGTAAGATCTCAAATGCTTGAGTGCATTCCTTGGAAATTCCGAAAGGCACATCCTTGGAAAGCAGATTGGTCAGGGGGCGCGCGATTTTGGAGAAATCAGGGATGAATCGACGGTAGAAACCGACGTGCCCCAAAAAAGATCGGATGTCCTTAATCGAGCTAGGCATAGGGAGCTTGGAAATCAGGTTAACCTTAGCTCGATCCACTTGGATGCCTTTCTCTGAGATTAAATGTCCCAGGACAATTCCCTCAGGCACCATGAAATGGCTCTTTTCCCAGGAAAGAACCAAATTCACCTCGATGCACCGCCTGAGTATATGGACCAAGTGTTGGAGGCAATCGTCAAATGATTGTCCAAAAACTGAAAAGTCATCCATGAAGACTTCCAGATAGTCACCTACCATATCTGAGAATATGGCAAGCATGCACCGCTGAAAAGTTGCAGGTGCATTGCAGAGACCGAATGGCATCCTTCGAAACGCGTACGTCCCGAAGGGGCAGGTGAATGTGGTCTTTTCTTGGTCCTCTGGATGGATTGCCACCTGATTGTAACCGGAGTACCCGTCAAGAAAGCAGAAGAATCTATTTCCCGCTAGTTTCTCGAGGATCTGATCAATAAACGGTAGTGGGAAATGATCCTTCTTCGTGGAGGAATTTAGTCTTCTGTAATCAATGCAGACTCTCCACGAATTAGCTATTCGGGTAGGAATGACTTCCCCGGTTTCTGTCGTGATGATGGTAAGTCCTGCCTTCTTAGGTACCACTTGTGTTGGACTCACCCAACGACTGTCGGAGATCGGGTAGATGATCCCTGCATCTAACCACTTAATGATCTCCTTTTTCACGACCTCCTGTAGGTTAGGGTTTAGTCGCCTTTGCATTTCTCTTGAAGGTCGTGAGCCTTCTTCTGTATAGATTCGATGCGTGCAGTATGAAGGGCTTATACTAGTCAAATCATCTAGAGTCCATCCAATGGCTCTACGATGTTGCTGGAGAACAGAAATCAAACGGAGTTCCTGGTCAGGTGTGAGTCGAGAATTGATAATCACAGGAAACGTTTGATTTGAATCCAAAAAGACATATTTTAGATGTTCAGGAAGGGGCCTGAGTTCCATGACAGGATTGTCAGCAGCAGCGGGTGGTTCAGGGTTTGTATCGGGAGCAATGGTAGGAGTCATAGGTGTGTCTAGATTGTGTTCGCACTCCTCTGTTAGCGGTTTTTGATTTTCTAGTGGTTGATCAGGAATAATCAGGTTGTCCTCTATGTGCAGTTCATCAACCACGGCTTTGACATCACAAATTTCCTCTATAACCCCGCAATTAATCCCTTGTTGGGCTTTGAAAATGTCGATCTTCAGATTTTGATTCCCAAATTTTAATTCTATCTGGCCCTCTTCGCAGTTTATATTGGCCCTAGCAGTGGCCAGAAAGGGTCTCCCTAATATGATTGGTGTGTCCCTTGGGTTCTTAGGTGCATCCATGTCCAGTACTATGAAGTCCACTGGGAAATAAAAATCTCGTACCCTAACAATGACATCCTCGAGTATACCTTTGGGTGACTTGATGGATCGATCAGCTAACTGCAATGTCACCTCAGTGGGTTTAAGTTCAGATTCTTCAAGGTGGTCAAGGAGGGATGTAGGTATTAAATTTATGGAGGCACCTAGGTCTAGTAGGGCTCTATCAAGTTGGGTTTCACCAATTTTACAAGAAATCAAGGGGGTTCCTGGGTCTTTAGCCTTGGGTGGGAGTTTGCTCAGGATGACAGAGCTGGCTTGCTCTGACAGTACAATCGGATTCCCATCCTTGGTTCGCGGCTTACGTTTAGGTGTACATATGTCTTTCAAGAATCTTGCGTAAGCCGGTATGTGGCGGATTGCATCCATCAACGGGATGTTTATCTGGACCTGTTCAAAGAGCTTGACCAGATCCTCCTCAGGAGCCACAGGTTTGGTTGTCCTTTTTCCTTTGGTCAAGGCCTCAGGAAATGGGATCCTAGCTGGTTCCTCTAGGATAGGTCTGATGGTCGGCCTGGATAGGTTATTAATATGATATTTTTATCGTTGAAATGTGTATAGTGGTTAACCTAATTCAGACCTAACCATCTCTTTACAAAATTTTTAACCTGGCCTAATTGATTTTATCTTGTCACTTTTAAGCCCAGGGTCGAACTCAGGGAAGTGGGTTTCAAGTCGAGTTTCTACGTTTTCCTTAAAACGCGTCTCTTCCGTTCGTTTATTCTGTTTTTGGTATTTTTCTTATTTAGGTTTTTTTTCTGGTAATCCTTGTTCTTGAGACACACCCTCAAAATTGTGTCCTTGGCTTTTAGCCAAAACAGAGTTTCAAAACACGTCTTGCTACTTGCAAGATGGGGTACCTGCAAATCAAAGATTATCTTTTCACTTTTATACCTTTTTTTTTTTTCTTTTTACTAAGGAAGCTATCAGATAGAAAGTAAATATAGTAGCTATAGATATATATTTATATGTAGTATATATATAAAGGGGTGGGGGTGGAGGTGACGATGGAGTGTAGCACTATGTCGAGTCAGCCGACGTCTAGAGAGACGCAACCAACACGACTAGGTGCCGCGTGGAGTGTGGATGGAGGATGGATGATGTATGGGACCACGCTTTTTGTACACGCTGTATCGCAGAATATCAGCAACTGGTGCAAATATTCCCGCGATACAGCGTATAGTAAATAACGTGAAAATATATGTACATATGTATGTATATAAATGTATAAGTATATATGTATAGATATATATAGATAGATATATATATATATATAGGTGTATATATATATATATATATATATATGTATATATGTATATAGCTATGTATATATGTATATAAGTATATATATATAATACTATATAGATATATATATATATGTATATAGGTATATATGTATCTAGATATATATGTATATATATATATGTGTATATGTATAAGTATATAGATATGTATATATATATATATGTATATGAGTATGTGTATATATATATATATATATATATTATATATGTATATGTATATATATATTATATTATATGTATGTATACATAACTATATAGATATACTATGTATATATAAGTATATATATATAGATATATGTATATGTATATATATATATATATATATATATATATATGTATGTATATAAGTTACTATTAGTGTGTGAATGTGTGTGAAAGTGTGAGTGTAGATGTCTGTGTGCGTCGGTGTAGTGTGTGAGAAAGTGTTGTGAGAGAGAGTGAGAGAGAGAGAGAGAGAGAATGGGAGAGAGAGAGCAGGAGAGAGCTGGCAGGAGAGGAGAGAACGGAGGCAGCCGCACTGCAGGAGGCGAGGGAGCACGTTTTAAGTCGTCTGCAGTCGAAGGCCGTCGTCTGAAGGTCGCGGGCGCACGGGGGCGTACTCGCGCAGAGGAGATGAGGAGTCTGCGTCGACCTGCTGCGAGCGCGGAGGCTCGCGACAGCGCGCTCGGAGAAGGAGGCGGGGAGTCTGCAGGCACGCGCGGGCGCTTGCAGAGGCTGGTAGGGAGGCAGGGAGACGCTTGGCCGGCCGCTGCTGAGGAGCGCAACGACCGGTTGCGGGCGCAGAGGCGGGCGACAGAGCAGACGAACGGAGGCGGGGAAGGCCTGCAGGCGCGCGCAGAGGGGCTGGGGCGCCTGCAGACGCTCGCGGAAGCTGCGGGGGCCGCTGCCGCTGCTGCTGCTGCTGCTTCCAGCTTCAGACCTTGAAGCGGCAGCAATGGCTAGAAGTGCGAGAACGGAAAACAAATGAAAACAGAGAGCCACCACGCCCACCGGCTCTTTGAAGAGCTGGGCGGTGATGGTCTCACTGTGGTGGTGTGCACCACAGTGAGCTCCTGCCCGCCGGGTTTCTCCTCGGAGGAGGACCGACGTATGGAGGGGAGAGGGAGGAGAGGAAGGTGGCGGCCTGCTGGTGGTGTTTCTTTCTTGCTGCAGCCAGCCGCAGCTGCGTATTGCAGCAATGTTCCCCCCTCCCCTCATCGCGAGGAAGAGCTGCGGCTTTATAGAGGAGGAGAGCATGGCGAGGAGGCATGGCAGCAGCAGGGAGAGGCGTTGGAGAGTGGCTGCTGCAGGGAGAGGCGCGGGAAGTTGCAGCAGCGGGAAGGACCGCAGGACAGCAGGGAGAGGCAGCGGAGAAGAAGTTGCAGCCGTAGGAAAAATAAAATTCAAGTGGAGATAAAAAATAAAAGAGATGGATTTTTGTAAAGAGGCACTTGAGGGAAATGTAAATTATGAAGCCCTTTTATTTCAATCTTCCCTCCTCTTAATTAAATGCATGAATGCAAGTATTTTTACAGATGCGACTATAGGATTATAATATACATAGTTAATGCTAGAAAATAGCATAAGAAGGCGTCCTTATAGGCGTGTTTTGAGGTGCAAACATATACCCCCATGCCTATCTTTTGCTAGTCCCTAGCAAAACCGTATTTAGAAATGTTCTTAAGCTGAAGATTTTCTTCTGAGGTGATATAGGTGTGTTTATTATCGAATATTGTGAGAACCAATTGTAAAGAAGATTACCAGTACTTTAAGTCTCACATGACATAAATCATCTCTCAACTAACCAGGACTCTTGATATTTAAACCTTAAGTACGATTTCCAGGACCCAGGAGGTTTTTGCCGTACTCGAGAGCTCAAGAGGCTATGGTTTGTGCATAGTGAAGGATCAAGACTGACCATATGAACATTAAGACTCAATCCCAGGGTTTCACGAATTTTTAAGTACAGGTTGGTCTCAGTTTCAGCTCATGTCTTCGAATTGACCCTTAAGATGATGACGGAAAACTCAACTCCCATTTTCGAAAAACAAATTATACCGACATTTATGAGATATACTGACTCTTTTGCAACATCTTTTTTTTTTTTTTTTTTTTTTTTTGAAACATATGTCAGTATATCTCTTACAACACATTTTGAAAGAGCACACTTTTTTTTTTTTTTTTGGTGGGAGAGTTTCTTTTTGGTGGAAAGAGGCACTCCTAAACACAAGACTAAAACTTTCGATAAAAAGTCTACCTGCACGCACAGGTAAGGACTCCACCTTTCCTAATGAACACTAGGGTTGGATCTTATGTTCACCTGATCTTTCCTGATATGTGTAGTGTGAACCAAGTTTACTTAAGCTCTCAAGAAAAAGCAAACCAACGAATCCTGTACTGTGTCTCAGGTACAAGAAACGTTCTTAGTTAGGAGAGATTTTGATCTATTTCGTCAATGCTTTAAGTGAATTAAGCCGAGCCTGAGCGAATCAAGCTTCTGTGGCCTGGAAATTCTTCAAAACAGAGGTTGAATATCCATAAACACTTATTGTATTTTTTTTTTTTGTTTCAGCTTTTAGATCATTACTAAACACCATTTATTACTAATATATATATATATATATATATATTTTTTTTTTTTTTTTTTCTTTTCTTTTTTCTTTTTCTTGCATATTTATAAATAGGTGGTAATTGTCTGATACCATAAAATACCCGGATCCTATGGATGCCTATCCACCCCCCCATGCCAAACAATGCTATGTCCTCATATGCATGCAAGGAAAGGCAGAGAACGGACGACAGATCGGGTAACAGGAGCTGAGGTTTAGGGTATAAATCAGGGTGGAAGGGTGGGTGGATGGTGGGTGGTGAAGAGAAAAGCGAAGTAATCGCGATAGAGGCGTGAAAAGTAATGGTGGATGGTGAGAGATTTGGCGTTTTCTGGGACGAGAATGTCCCAGGCGGATCAGAAAACAGATCAGGAAGAGGAAGTTGGCCCTTAGATTGGCCAAGAAGGGGGGCTTTTTGGATAGATGGATCCAAAAGGGAATAGCCCCGGTGAGTAAGCTGTGGGCTCAAGGTCCCAGTGTGGATTTGCAAATCCGCCTGATTTAGCGGGAAAGAAAGGGCAATCCGGTCTTCCATAGTGTGGACCGGTGGTGAGCAGCCCGGCAATGACTCAGACCACGAGGTATGGGAAGCGGAGAAAACCTCGTCAGAAGTCTGGTCAGGAGAAGGTACAGGAATAGGGAGGGATTGGGGAACGTCACAGTTTGTGTTGGTCAGGCAGTCGTCAGGTAATTTGCAGCAGTCTGAATCGGCTCCAATTAGATCGATACACGTACTGACAGCCATGTCCTCGTCAGACGTGTCATCCTCAATGCAATCGCAATCAAAGTTCTTGGCTGCCTTGAATATGTTAAGCTTGAGCTTCTCAGATCCAACGGCAATCTCAATACAGCCCGACTCGCAGTCGATGTGGGCGCGGGCTGTGGCCAAGAAAGGTCGACCGAGGATGATCGGACAATCAGAAAGTGAACTAGGAACTTCCATATCTAAAACAAGAAAGTCAACAGGAAAACAGAGACTGTTGACCCTAACCACCACGTCTTCCACCACACCCTTCGGGATTTTGACAGAACGATCTGCCAACTGTAACGTGACAGGGGTGGGTTTCAGATTTCCCAAGGAAAATTTTTTGAGCATGATGGTCGGTATGAGATTGATGGAAGATCCTAGATCAAGCAAGGCACGGTTAAAACTGCAGCCTTGGATGCTACAGGAAATCAGTGGTGTGCCCGGATCTTTCTGCTTCGGTGGTAAGTTTGATAGTATAGCACAACTCGCATGAGGCGAGAGAACCACCGGATTCTTAGTCTTCTTTGACTGTCGCCTGGGTGTTGTGTAGTCTTTGAAAAATCGAGCGACAGTAGGTATGTGGTCGATTGCCTCGAGCAGGGGTACCTTGATTTCTACATCCCTGAACAAATTACGTAGGTTGTCAAAGGCCTGCGTATTTTTCTTTTTGCCTTTTGGCTCCCTTAGTAGAGCCTCAGGGAATGGGACTGATTCTGGCACAAGTTTTGGTGCATCATCCTCTCGCGAATGCGGTATGCATTCCGAATGAGAGGGCGAAGAAGAAGATGGGCCAGGATCAGGTCGAGGCGGATCGACGGTCTGCTTACCGCTCCTCGTAGTGATAGCATTGGACGATGCGGGTCCAGTGGGATCATACGGTGGAGGAGGGTTTGCAATGGGGATATAAGAGTGTGGTGCTGCAGCAGGATTAGCCTGAAATCCCGGTGGAATGTTCGGAGCTTGCAGAACTTGATTAACCTGTCCCTGAGAAGGTCGTACCTGTGGTTGAGAACCACGGGGCACGAAATTTCGCGGGTTTGGAACAGGTTGGGCGGGAAGAGTGCCCTGAGATCGAGTCGCCATGCGTAGTTGACTGATCTCGGCATTCTGCTGCGCCAATTGGTGCTGAAGAGAGGTCATGTTCTCTTCATGGCGCTTTGACATTTCCGTCATCATTCGCATCAATTTGTCAAGAGGGCTTGATGCGTGTTCAGTTTGTGGTACGCAAGGGCCTGATGGCGGATTTGCCATAGGATTAAACTGGACCCTTGGGATGACGGGTGCGGACGGTCGCATTGGTCCACCCGCGGGGTTTTGGCGCTGCGGGTTGTTGGACCATGCAAAGTTCGGGTGATTACGCCACCCTGGGTTATAAGTGGCAGAGAACGGGTTGTTCCCCAGGGCGCAAGCATCTTCTATGCCAGAAGACGCGTCCGCATGTAGATATGCGTCAGAGCACACGGAGGCTTGGTCCTCCGTGTCGAAATACTGGCTCGCAGAAGCCAGTTCCACATGACTTACCGAGTCGCTTGGCGCGACACTCGGTAAGGAAGGTCTAACGGGGTTTCTCGGGATAAGCCTGGTATTAGAAGAACTTGGATTGTGACGAAGTGGTGAAGAGGTGGTGTTTGCCATAGATCGGGCGGGGTTGGCCAGAAGCTCGTCCAGCTTCTTGTGCACGACGGAGACTTCATCCAGTTTTTGTGCAATAAGGCTTAGATCAGTGGATGAATGGGAGGGTCCCGTGTCAACTTCGTGGACATTTCGGGGCTGGCTGGTACGATTAAAGGCGACAATGGAAGCATTGTTCATCGAGTTTTCACTCATATTTTCAAACAGCTCGAATGCTCCATTCTCGTCTTTATTCATAAAGTTCCCTCCGCAGGAAGCGTCTGCAATCTGCTTCAAAGTCTCATTTAGCCCATAGTAGAAAATCTGGGCTATATGCCACTTAGGCAAACCGTGATGCGGACACTTCCTGAGGAGGTCCTTATACCTCTCCCATGCCTCATGAAATTGTTCGCCGTTTTGTTGCGTAAATGAAGTGATAGCACGGCGAAGCGCATTGGTTCGCCCGATTGGGAAGAACTTCTTGAGAAATGCTGTTCGCATCTCTTCCCAAGAGTGGATGGTTCTCCCAAGGGTGCGTAACCATTGCGACGCTTTATCCCGTAATGAAAACGGGAACATCTTCATGAGGACTATAGATAACCCGACATTTCTTGGTTTAACGGTTTCAGCAAGTCGGGTTAGGTCTTCCAAGTGGAGAAATGGGTCTTCACTTGCAAGACCATGAAAGTGAAAATTGATTAGGCCAATTATGTTTGGTTTTAATTCAAAGTCGTCCCCGCCCATGGGAACCCGAATTTGTCCTATGGTCTCTGTAGCAGCGGGATTCTGATAAGAGCTAAGAGACCTAGGCTCCTCCCGTTCGGGAGGGTTCTGCATTTCCTCCAATGTTTCCCGAATGGCTTCGATTTGCTCATTATACATTTCCATTTGGGCTTGGAGGCGGGTTATGGGTTCTAAGGCTCCACCACCTGGTGGATTCTGAGGGCGGTTTCCTCCCTCGGGATTTGGGGGTGGGCGTGCAGCCATGTTTGTGGAGGAGGAGGATGATTCGACTTGTTTTCTAGATTTATCAGTCAATTCAAATAGTTCAGGGTTTTGTGACCTCCTCCCAAACATGCACTACCGCAGGAAGAATTGGGGAGATGAGAAGGGAAAAGGGATGAGAGAAATGACGCCGCAAAGGTACACTTGATTACAAATCAATTCAGTCAAGTTCCTAACCTCTACAGTGTGCCCTTAGACCTAAAGATCTAAGTTACCTACTATCACGAACTACGGAACCGAATGCGAGCACCACGGAACCACCGGGCCAGATTGAAAGGCCGTTTGCCCCAGTCTTAGACACCCGATAGCACGCGGGAACTCTCACCAGCACGTAGCCGCTACACGTAGGTAGTTAGACCTCCAATCCTTAAAAGGGTCAAGTTACTACCAGTTTTAATTAGAGGCTTAGGGTCAAGTGCTTTTGGAATGTAAAGGGCGTTGTTTACGGGTAATGCCCAAGTGATTGATTTTAAGAGTGTGTAAGAACAAGCATGCAACAGGGAAATCTCCCCGAATTGAAGTTTTTATTGGCGAATGATTTTTAGAGTTCAGCCTTAAGTAGTATGAATTTTAGGGTTTTGCTGAATTACCAATTCAACCAATCTCCGGGTTTTTGCAAAAATACAGGTTTTCCTTCTAAAACCCAAGAAACCCTTCTTCAATTATCAATTAGTTAATGCATGCTAAAATGCAATGGGCTACCCTAAATGGAGATTTCTATGTGTGGATGCGCGAATCAATTTTATACCAATGTGAAAGGGAGCCAAAGCACTTCAATTCAAGTGCTCCCAATCACTAGAAAGATATCCACACACAAGGCTTCAACCAACAGATAAAGAAAATAAAATTTTTGGGGTTGAAGTATTCAGGATCGAATCACAGGCAAATTTGAAAAGTCGTGGTGTGGTTGGAATCAACTCAATTCCAAGTCTCCCCACCAAAAAATGTGATCCTGAATTAAAGATAAGTGAGGCAAAAGAGGGATACAAGCAATCTTTTTCTTTGCCTCAAAGAATACTTCCCACGGCGAAAAATCTAAGAATGAAGATTCTCGGATTTTCGCTATGCGAAGTAAGGCAGGAAATCCCGGGGCAGTGGGAGTGAAGACAACCAATCAATCAAGTGAATTTTAATCCACTTGCCCTCAAGAAATCCCAAGAAGTTTTTCTAATTTTTAGTTTTAAAATTTTTTTTTTTTTTTTTTTTGTTTGGTGGCAAGTTAACCCTAATTTGATGAGAAAAGAAAACCTACTTGTTCGGCAACGTGTGCGAAGTTCCAATGCGATGTCGGCGTCTTCACGCTCTCGTTCCCGCCTTGGATCTGCTCACGTCCTCGACTTTGTCAGCCTTCTTCTCCTTCCACCAGGTTCACCTGCACACCAAAAACAATAATACCCGTGAAGAGAGAAGAGACAAATTTAAAGGAATTGGATAGAAACTTACTCGAAAGCGCACCTCCCCGGCAGCGGCGCCAGAAAAGCTATGATGGTCGGCCTGGATAGGTTATTAATATGATATTTTTATCGTTGAAATGTGTATAGTGGTTAACCTAATTCAGACCTAACCATCTCTTTACAAAATTTTTAACCTGGCCTAATTGATTTTATCTTGTCACTTTTAAGCCCAGGGTCGAACTCAGGGAAGTGGGTTTCAAGTCGAGTTTCTACGTTTTCCTTAAAACGCGTCTCTTCCGTTCGTTTATTCTGTTTTTGGTATTTTTCTTATTTAGGTTTTTTTTCTGGTAATCCTTGTTCTTGAGGCACACCCTCAAAATTGTGTCCTTGGCTTTTAGCCAAAACAGAGTTTCAAAACACGTCTTGCTACTTGCAAGATGGGGTACCTGCAAATCAAAGATTATCTTTTCACTTTTATACCTTTTTTTTTTTTCTTTTTACTAAGGAAGCTATCAAATAGAAAGTAAATATAGTAGCTATAGATATATATTTATATGTAGTATATATATAAAGGGGTGGGGGTGGAGGTGACGATGGAGTGTAGCACTATGTCGAGTCAGCCGACGTCTAGAGAGACGCAACCAACACGACTAGGTGCCGCGTGGAGTGTGGATGGAGGATGGATGATGTATGGGACCACGCTTTTTGTACACGCTGTATCGCAGAATATCAGCAACTGGTGCAAATATTCCCGCGATACAGCGTATAGTAAATAACGTGAAAATATATGTACATATGTATGTATATAAATGTATAAGTATATATGTATAGATATATATAGATAGATATATATATATATATAGGTGTATATATATATATATATATATGTATATATGTATATAGCTATGTATATATGTATATAAGTATATATATATAATACTATATAGATATATATATATATGTATATAGGTATATATGTATCTAGATATATATGTATATATATATATGTGTATATGTATAAGTATATAGATATGTATATATATATATATGTATATGAGTATGTGTATATATATATATATATATATTATATATGTATATGTATATATATATTATATTATATGTATGTATACATAACTATATAGATATACTATGTATATATAAGTATATATATATAGATATATGTATATGTATATATATATATATATATATATGTATGTATATAAGTTACTATTAGTGTGTGAATGTGTGTGAAAGTGTGAGTGTAGATGTCTGTGTGCGTCGGTGTAGTGTGTGAGAAAGTGTTGTGAGAGAGAGTGAGAGAGAGAGAGAGAGAGAATGGGAGAGAGAGAGCAGGAGAGAGCTGGCAGGAGAGGAGAGAACGGAGGTAGCCGCACTGCAGGAGGCGAGGGAGCACGTTTTAAGTCGTCTGCAGTCGAAGGCTGTCGTCTGAAGGTCGCGGGCGCACGGGGGCGTACTCGCGCAGAGGAGATGAGGAGTCTGCGTCGACCTGCTGCGAGCGCGGAGGCTCGCGACAGCGCGCTCGGAGAAGGAGGCGGGGAGTCTGCAGGCACGCGCGGGCGCTTGCAGAGGCTGGTAGGGAGGCAGGGAGACGCTTGGCCGGCCGCTGCTGAGGAGCGCAACGACCGGTTGCGGGCGCAGAGGCGGGCGACAGAGCAGACGAACGGAGGCGAGGAAGGCCTGCAGGCGCGCGCAGAGGGGCTGGGGCGCCTGCAGACGCTCGCGGAAGCTGCGGGGGCCGCTGCCGCTGCTGCTGCTGCTGCCGCCGCTTAGCTGCTGCTGCTGCTTCCGCTTAGCTGCTGCTGCTGCTTCCAGCTTCAGACCTTGAAGCGGCAGCAATGGCTAGAAGTGCGAGAACGGAAAACAAATGAAAACAGAGAGCCACCACGCCCACCGGCTCTTTGAAGAGCTGGGCGGTGATGGTCTCACTGTGGTGGTGTGCACCACAGTGAGCTCCTGCCCGCCGGGTTTCTCCTCGGAGGAGGACCGACGTATGGAGGGGAGAGGGAGGAGAGGAAGGTGGCGGCCTGCTGGTGGTGTTTCTTTCTTGCTGCAGCCAGCCGCAGCTGCGTATTGCAGCAATGTTCCCCCCTCCCCTCATCGCGAGGAAGAGCTGCGGCTTTATAGAGGAGGAGAGCATGGCGGGGAGGCATGGCAGCAGCAGGGAGAGGCGTTGGAGAGTGGCTGCTGCAGGGAGAGGCGCGGGAAGTTGCAGCAGCGGGAAGGACCGCAGGACAGCAGGGAGAGGCAGCGGAGAAGAAGTTGCAGCCGTAGGAAAAATAAAATTCAAGTGGAGATAAAAAATAAAAGAGATGGATTTTTGTAAAGAGGCACTTGAGGGAAATGTAAATTATGAAGCCCTTTTATTTCAATCTTCCCTCCTCTTAATTAAATGCATGAATGCAAGTATTTTTACAGATGCGACTATAGGATTATAATATACATAGTTAATGCTAGAAAATAGCATAAGAAGGCGTCCTTATAGGCGTGTTTTGAGGTGCAAACAAGGTCCAGGTTCTTGATCTGGGACAGTAGTATCTTGGATGACTACCCTAGGGTCTTGGCGATTATCAGGCTTGGAGTGGTTCAGATAATGTGGGTCTTGTGTTGTTTTACCACTACGTGTTGTTACAGAGTTTAATCCAGCCTGACTTTGGTTTGGGTTAGGTAGGAGAGGTGGCTGCTGCTGAAATTCTGCATAAGATGTAGAAGCCTCCATCCTGTCTGGTGATGGAGTAGCAGGGGCCTGATAAATCAAATGTGCGTGGCCTGGATTTGGATTCATAATGCGCCTCTGGGTCGGCACATTATTTGGGTTGGGCAGAGGTTGCGAAGGAAGGGTGCCAGGTTGGCGAGAATTTGCCATCTGGGCCAGTTGGTTGCGAACCTCTGTGATCTCGTCCTTGTGCTGTTTTTGCATTGCCGCATTCGTTTTTTGAATGTCAGCCAGCGTTTGAAGGATAAGAGTCAGTTGATCCTGATTTTGCCCAGATTGGTAGGTGGGATTGGGCCGAGGCTGAGGCGGCTGATATGGACGAGGAGCTTGTGGGCGGGGTTGATATGGTGGTTTTTGAGAGTTTCCCGCCACTGAAAGTTAGGATGATTTCGCCATCCAGGGTTGTAGGTATTGGAGTATGGGTCGTTCTGGATGGCGTTGAGGTCCTCGCAGTTCTGAGAAACCTCAGGAAAGTCAGAATACGAGGGTTCAGAGTTCCCCCAACTCGAGTAGACGGGATCGGAGGTCACTCCGGTCTGGGAGGTAGACGGGGGTGGATAGGGGCCCATCCCCTTGGCAGGTTGGTGATAGATGTTTTGCACTGTTTCCCTTGCCAGAGGAGGTCGTGCAAAAGAGTTTTGTGCAGAGGTGGCTTGCTGCAAATGTCGAGTTAGCTCGTCCACCTTCTTTTCTATGATAGAGACCTTGTCCAACCGACTGGCCATCAATTCCAGGTCAACAGAAGTGGACAGGTCCTGCGTCTCATGTGTCCCTCTTAGATTCGTCGATGCGCGGGCATTCGTCCTGTCGAATAAGCCCAAGGAGTCATTGTTTATGGAGTTCTCGCACATGTTTTCGAGAATCTCCCACACCGTGTCCTCGTGTTGGCCCATGATGTTTCCTCCACATGTTGCATTGACGATTAGACGAATATCCTCACGGAGTCCCTGGTAAAAAGACTGGACTTGTTCCCACTTAGGAACTCCGTGATGGGGACATTTTCGCATGAGATCTAGGAATCGATCCCAAGCTTCGTGAAGAGGTTCTCCCTGTTGTTGAGTGAAATGAGTGATCTGGTGGCGCAAGGCATTCGTCCGGCCAACAGGGAAGAATTTTTTCAAAAATTCGGACTGTAATTCCTCCCAAGTGTTGATCGGGCGGGTCTGAGTCTGATACCAGTGCGCGGCCTTGTCCAAGAGGGAGAACGAAAACATTTTCATGAGTAGGATATCCCGGTTTTGTACATCTGACCCGAAAGTCTGGGCCAGATGCTTGAGTTGTTTAATGTGTTGGAATGGATCCTCAGAGTTAAGCCCATGGAACTTTGGTATGGCATGAATCATATTGGGCTTTAGATCAGAATCGGGTCCTCCAATTGGGATTCGTACTCGGGGTTCAATTGCCACCGCAGCGGGATTATAGTGATCTCGCATCATAGGTCGCTGTGGTGGGTTTACAAAGTTCTGAAAGAGATCGTTCAAGCGTTGAAGTTGGTGTTCAAGGTTATTCTCATCTTCAATGGGTTGTGCCATGATGGGAGAAGGAGGAGAATCAGGGTCTGAATCAGATGAAAGATTTATGTGGTGGGGTTGCTGCACAAACAAGGGCGTCGAGGCTTGGCCTCGGCGAGAATGAATTTCTAGAGGAGGTCTTAAAGGTGGTCTCAAGGACCTCCTACCAAACATGCACCGGAAGATGTGATGAGATTAGAAGGTGCTGGACCCAATCAAGACACCCAAGAATTGTTGGGTGACTATAGAGGTTCGGGGCAGATGGACCCCTGGATCAGAAGATCGTCCACCTGAGAAATACCTGGGCAGCCAGAGAGGGAGAGTCCCGCAAAGACCCCTACACGGTAGAGCGTCCCTACGGGTTACAGGGTTTCCCCCACCCGACCTCTCTTGTCACTGCGGTTCCAGGTAGACCAGAATGGGGATCTTGACCTCTTAAGTCTACCTTTTTTATTTTAAGATCAAGGTGCTTAATGTTCCACTTGAACTTTTAAGTATTTTGAGTGCAAAAAGTGACCTAATATTAAGGTCGGTTGACCCGAGGGATCAACTTCACCTTTGAGAGCTTTTAGGTCCTTCCTTTTATGATTCAAATGAATTATCAGCCTGATTTGCTTAGGGTTCCTCTTGTATAAATATTTTCAAACACGGTTTAGGCACACTTCTTTTTGGAAAGTTTGTTTCTTTGTTTTAGAGAAGATGTGTCTCTAAAAACCCTAGCTTTGCAATCCTAACTTGGCTCTAATGGGTCCAATTTAGTTGCCTTAGAATTTAGCACCTAGGGCTCAATCAAGAAAGTTTTAGCCCTAGTTGCCTTAGTTGGATGACAGACAAAAATATGTTGAAATGAAAATCAGGCAACTTGATGAGTTACTAAATATAAGACAGGTAGCCCTAAGTTGACTTCTCCCCTTTTTTTTTTTCTTTTAGATTGTGAGAGGGTTAAGGGGGAGGGCTTATGGAGATTACCTGCTCCAGTCTGTTGTGCAGTTGCTATTCTTTCCTTTTTGTTTTGCTTTCCCTGTTTGAACACAACAAAAGAGAAGTTAAGTCAGATATTAAATAGAAAAGTTGTACTCAAAAGCTTTACAAGTGCCCGTTGCTCCCCGGCAGCGGCGCCAAAATGTTATCAACGTTTCTGTGCGGATTTAAAGGCGTATTACGTTGCAGTAGAATCGACAAAACGTTTAAACAAATAATTTTATTACTCGAACAACTAGAGTATCCGAGGTCGAACACAGGGAGCAAACTCAGTACTTTGTAAAACCCAAGAATACAAATGTTAAATGCAAATATAATTGATTCAAAGAGTTTTTAAGAAAGATGTAAAAAAAATAGAATTAGACGTCTGATTTATGTATCAGACGTCTTAAATGTATCTTTCTTTCTCTTTTTCTTCTTCTGCTTTGCCTCTTTGCAATCTTCCCTTGTCCTTCTTCTTCTTCTCCTGCGAAGACCTCTAACCTTTCTGTTTTCCTCCTTCGCCTGCGAAGACTTCTTTCTTTCTTCTTCTTCTGTCTTGCTTCTCCTTTCTTCGTTGCCTTCTTCTCCTTTCTTCGTTGCCTTCTTCTTCTTCTTTGTCTTGCTTTCTTCTTCTTCTTTGTCTTGCTTCTCCTTTCTTCTGCAGCGGCCACGTCCTTCTCCTGCAATCAGCCTGCCTGCACAGGGGAACAAAACCTAACCCTTCTCCCTCTACCCGCGCGTGTCTCTCTCTCAAGCAATTCACTCTAACCGCTCTACCAGAGCCACAGTCTCAATCGGGTCGGATCGTACCCGGGACCAGGCGCACCTGCAGGTGTGTGATGCGCGAGGAGTGCGTAGGTCTAGGTCGGGTCGGATCCGCCAGGTCCGCGTGGTCAGGCCGCGGACGAGGCGGGTGGGGTCAGTGAGGGACCTCACCCCTGTGCTTTCGAGGCAGTAAACGTATATCACAAAAAATCTTTATACCATACCTGTGCCTTGAGATTCCACGATGTGGGACTAAACGTTCCGCCCTTCCTTTGCGTGCGCCCGCAGACTCTCGTGTGCAATTGCCCACGCTGAAGGCCCTGCTGGTGCTCCTTGCTGAACTCAGTCACCTCGCAACACTTGCGAGAGTCTGCTGCACCTGCCGCCTGGGAAGCCTGACGCCTGCTGCTGCTCCAAGCTTCCTGCTGCTTCGACTGTTAATGGCGGCCGGAGCGTTCACCTGAGCTTCCACAGAACGGCCTATTGGCCCAATTAGAATAGTTGGAAACCTTCGCCGTAGCACGGCGAAGGCGGTGGGTGATGCTGCAGGTTGCCGGTCGGCCTAGGCGTGCCCGCCTAGGTTAACCTGTGGCCGGAGATGGTGGGTTGTTCGGGGGGTGGTTATGGAGGTCTGGAGTGGCAGTTGTGGGGTGGAGCGAGTTCCTGGTGGTGAGGCGGAGCTCACGAGGTGGTTGGCGAGCCGTGTGGAGTGGCGGAGTGGTGTGGGCGGCTCGCCGGAGTTCGGTCGGTGATGTGGAAGATGAGGGTGGTCAGCGTCGGTCGAGGGGTAATCAGATGAGATAACAGGGGGAAAAGAGAGAGGATAGGATGGAGAGGAGTTCTAACCTAATTGTAAGGACGAAAGGGGACAGAAGGCGGACAGCAGTACTTGCTGTCGCCGGAGAAGATGACGCCCAGTGGGGGAGAACGGCGGCGACGACGGGGCTGAGGCGGCGTGCGCTGGTACTGCGCGACGCGGAGGGAGGTCAGGAAGCTAACTCTGCCACTGGTTTTGTGGCAGAGCGAAGAGGGAGGGGAGGGGGGCTCGCCGGAGCTAGCTGGGGTATTTGGCCGAGCAGGAGGAGAGGAATTGAAGGGGGAAACTCGGCCAAATCAAGCTCAAGATGAGTGGCCGGGTCCGAGGGGTGTTTTATAGGTGCTGGCCGCTCCTATCAGAGCGTGAAAGACGCGCAATTAGGTCAGCCGGTTCGCCGGAGTTGGAAGGAAGAAAGATACCCACATCTCTCGTGCGTTCGCACGAGAGATTGGGTTCACACCAGCGAATTTGATTGGCTTTAGAAGGAAGGGAATTCCTCAGAGAATCTCCCTTCCATTTCTGGGAGAGAATCTCTGAGGAATTAGAGAGCCATCTCTCTCGAAACTTCGTCGGAGCTTGGTTCTGCCCTAGCAATGGCGGCAGGACCGGTTTGCAAAGAAGGCGAGGAACCTAGGGGGCTCTCTGCAAGGATATTCAAAAGATAGGGACCTCTTTGTGATTTGGGTGTACTAACTTGCAAAGTAGGTCAAGATGACCTCCCCTTAGGTCCAAATTTTGGTACAAACCTAATTTGGCCCTAAAGAATCCAATGGTGAAGTTGGATTTTAGGTTTGACCTCTTTTGACTGGACATTTTGCGTAAAAACCCAAATTAGGTTAATTGAAGAGCTAAGACCCTAATCTAGGTCAAACTAGGTTCCAAAGGCCAAATTAAGTGTTCTAAACCCCAGAGGATGTTTTTCTATGATTTTTAGAGGGTTTGCTTGATTTTTATTCTGACTGGAACCTTGTTAATTTAAGCGGGTCTGTTTTAGGGTTACCAAGTGTCATTTAATTCTTAGATTGCACATAAACCCATTTCTGATTAATTCAACCCACTTTGGACTATTTGACCTATGTTTTGCTTCTGAGAAATCCCGTTTATGTACTGCAATGGTAAAATTGCAGTTTTAACCTTTATTTCATGTTTTCTTCTCAGAGCACTTGTTCCTTTAGTTAAGCCTTCTTCTAGGTTATGTAGGAGCTTTTATCTTCTTTATTAGGTCAAAATGAGCTAGTTATGGCTCATGATGAGGCTCTCATCACCTCCGTCCACTGGTTGTCCGTGAAACTCGAAAGAAGGCAACTCCGGAATGGAGAAGACGATCTTCCTCTCAAAACAGTCCACCAAGGCGTGGTAAGCGGACAACCAATCCATCCCTAGAATCACTCCAAAGTCCTCCATCTGTATCATAATCAGGTCAGCTGGCAGGCTATGTCCCCCGAAGCTGACCTCGCAATCCGTGTACACCTCCTCAGCTACAAACAGCTGACCACTCGGACCTCTGCTTACGAACGGATTCTCTAACAGTGTATAATCCTGGTTCAAACTAACTGCGAAACTGGCTGCGACAAACGAGTGCGTAGCGCCGGAATCGAAAAGCGTGTAAACGAGTCTGCCAGAAACTGAAACCATACCTGCTACCACCGATCCCGAAGCTCTGGCGTCCCTGTGTGTTAGGGCTTTGATATGCCCCTCAGCTCTAGGTGCGGACGAAGCAGCCACACTCTGCGTCGGACGGGTAGGTGCTGGCCGGTACCCTCCTCACGACTGCTGTCCTCCTCCTCGCACCTGGGAACCGCGGCCTCCTGCGTGCCCTCCAGTGCTCTGCGCGGGGAGTATCTGCTGACCTTTTGCCCTAGATGGGCAGTCCCTCCTGATGTGGCCCGGCTGGCCACACTGGTAGTAGAGGGGAACCCGACTCCCGCCCTCAGTGGGTCCCTGATGTCGGCTAGGCCAAGGTCCGGTGCTAGCGACTGGCCCCTGTCGAGGGCCCCCAAAGGCCACTGATGGCCCTGCACAACGTGATGGCTCTCCTGCGGATGCCACGTGTCTCCGTTCTCGCCAGCCCTGTGAAAAGTCTGGCTGGAAGGGCCTCTTCCGCCCGCCGTCAGTGTCTCGTGCGGACGGGTTAGTCTCCTCGTTAGTCATAGCTGCCTCTACCACCCTCGAAAACGTAGGCAGCTTCAGGGGTTTGACATACCCCCGGATCGCAGGCCGGAGCCCCTCGGTGAACCTCCAAAGGCGCTCCTCCTCAGTGACTACCGCTGTCGCTGCAAAGCGGGACAGCTCCAAGAAACGCGTGCGGCATGCGCTCACAGTCATCGTCCCTTGGCGGAGAGTGTGGAACTCTCGCCTCCTCTGGTCCTGCCACGTCTGGGGAAAGTACTGCTCGCAGAAGAGGGTGACGAACTGGTCCCACGTAGGCTCGTCCCTCTCCTGTCCCCGGACCGCCCTCCACCACCGGTGTGCCGCACTCTCCAGCTGGTACGTGGCAAACGCCACGCGGCACTCCACCGGGGGGCGAAGGGTGTCGAAGATCTTCTCCAGCTGCTCAAGCCAGTCCTCTGCCTCGGTCGGGTCCTCATCCCCCTTGAAGGAGGGGGGCTTCAGCTTCCGGAACTGTCCGAAAAGCTCGAAGTGGCGCTGTAGGGGAGGTGCTGGTGCACCTCCAGGCGAAGGTGCCTCGTGTACAGAAGCGTCGGAGGAAGGTGGGGGCGGCAGCGGCCCATCCCCTCCCTCGTGTCCAGCGCCGTGTCCGTCGCGTGGTCCCACAAAGGACTCCCCCTCTGCAGCCCCAGGAGGAGGTGCTCGGGGCGGTGGGTGGAGCTCCTCTCGTATAATGTCTCGTATCAGTCTGGCGAGGTCCTGGGCATGGACGCCCGGGAGTAGTGGCTGGTCCACTGGGGTGTCGGCAACGGCACGCCCACCTCGCCGACCTCGTCCTCGGCCGCGCCCGCGGCCAGCCTCACCATTCTCGCGACGAGGCATCTCCTGTAAGGAGACGCGAAACAAAACGGAACACATCACTACGGAACGATACCGAACGGAAACGTCTAAGAACTCATGTCAAGAGATATGTTGTGGTGGCTACTCTAGTTATAGACATGAGAATTGGTTATTTTTAGTCAGTTGATTCACTTCTCGGGACGACCTTGCTCTGATACCATCTTGTAACGACCCAGTTCTCGAGTCCCTACGAGACACGAGAACCGGACCGACTCAACTAATCCCAAGACCTAGTCGTCCAACGAGGAAGTAACCAAAAGAGCAGTAAAATAAACCACATTCAGCATGAATATAACTAGCAGTAAGAAAGTACAGCAGTAAGGAAAGAAACTACCACAGTATATACCACCACAACAGTAGAACAACATTCATCATATAATTTGAACTGCAGGTAAAGAAAAGTACAGCGGAAACAAGAACTACTCACTATAACGTAACAAAAGAGGTACAAGAGACAGTGGTAACTCTACTGGACCCTACTCGGCCCAGCGTCCTCTGCAGCCGCTGACCCTGGCTGCTCAACACCTGGTCCTGAAAAAGGTAACGAGTGTAACACGTCAGCAAAACGCTGAGTAGAGTGGCAACTAAAACTAAAGACAACAGTAGAGTGTACAGTAGCTGTTATGTTCCATTACTTTCTTTATTAACATCTTTCAATTGTCTCACTATTTCATTTATTCCTCAGATTTTTTTTTCTTGATCTTGAATGTTCCTCGTGGGAATGATCTTGATTGCAGTCTTTTCCAAAAAGTAGAAGTAGCACGTGGTGCTCTCCTGGCCGGGAGAGTCCCCCATGGTGATCCTACCCTCAGTCAACCACCCCAAGGTCACTGACAGAAGTAACGGTGACTACGGCACGCGCGATAAACGCACAGGTAGCTAACCCGTACTGGCACGCAGTCAGTCGTTTCCGTTAACGGGTGCGCCCAAAGCACAGCACGGAACCAGTCCAGGGCAGAGCCCTCTCAGTAACAGGGGTCCAACCCCTCAACAGTAACCAAACCGGGGCCTTGCCCCTCCACAGTCCGCGCACCCTCTCTTGACTACCCTGGTTTGCCCCAGTGGGCCTAAACAAGTCGGTGTAGGAGGCTAGCAGAACCCCGGGGCCCGTGGGGTATCTAGTACCTCCCTACACTAGTAGCTCTCCTCGGTACTACGTACGCGAGGGCCAGCAAGTCGGTACAGAGTGGCCAGTCCTAACCCCGGGTCCCTGGGGCGGCTGGCTCCGCTCTGCACTAAACAAGTACAGGTACTTCCCTTGGTACTACGTACCCAAGAGATAGTACACAACTACATCTCAGTTCCATTCCTTTCTCTTTCCAGGAGTTCCACTCCTAATTCCCCCGTAGGGTTCCATCCTTTTTACTGAAACATCCAGGTTTCACTTTCCAGTTTCACATTCTTACAATCCATGTTCTCAACCACGTTATTTATTCACAACAGGCAGCTGTTAATTCAAATTACAGGCAGCTTTATATCTCTTTCCATTTTCCAAGACTGCAGTATTATACATTCCACTAGTTTTTCCATCCTAGGATTCATGCCATATCCTAGGATCTATCATACAATCTAGTTTTCCATCCCTAGGATTCATGCAACACCTAGGAGCTATCATTCCATCTATTTCTCATTCCTAGGATTCATGCAATGTCCTTGGTTCTTTTTATGGTTCCATAATTTAACAGATTTTATTAATAACTTAAAGCCACTCTACCAGGTACAACGGGAGTAATGGGGGCGTGGTCGGGAATCCCGCGTGCCTCCGCGACCCCCGAGACTACAACGGAACGCACACCCATCTCCCTCCCTCAGTACGGTCAGTCATCAAGAAGAAAGAAGAAGACGGAAAACTCACCTTTCAGACGTCTGGAAAGTCTTCCAGACGTCGACCTCGCCGTCTGGCTATCAGCACAGACGTCTGATTCTGGAAATTTTTCCACAACCAGGGCGCGACTCGCCCTCCGTTCGCGACGCCGCCCGCGTCGCACCTCGTGCACCTGCTGCTCGAGCCGCAGCAGGCCTCCCGCGTCGTTCCGCGCCTGCTGTGCTCCCCGCCGGCCGGCCCTGGCAGCCCCGGCGAGCTCGCCCTCACGGCTGAGCGCCGCTCTCGCACGCAGCACCCCCTCCGCGCTCACTGCGGCCGTCGCCGCCGCAGCAACCCCGCGGCCGCTCTCGCGCTCGCTCACTGGAAGAAGAAGAGGAAAGGGGTGGAGGCAACGGAAGCGAGGGGAGGCGTGGTCTTTTTAAGGCCGCGCGAGGAGGAGAGAGAGGGAGCACAGCAGCCGCGTCTGCAGCCACAGAGAGAAGAATAAGTGAATATGCAATCTGCGCGCTCAGGCGCGCAGACGACCCGCGCGTATCAAAAATAACTGATTTCCAGACATCTGGAAACGATCCCAGACGTCTGGTCAGACGTCTGGATGTGATCCCAGACATTTGGTCCGACGTCTAGGCCACCTCCCAGACGTCTGGGGCACGCGTTCGTAACAGTCGCACAGAGAGCATTCCTTCAGAGAGCAAAACCCTCCCCCGTTCTCTCATAAATCCTTCTCCTCCTCTCTCAAGACCCAGCGTATAGTCAGATCCAGATACGAGTTATCGAGTCGAGAGCATGGACCAGGGTCACCGGGCGTGCATGGTAACAGAGGAGTGCTCATAGGTCGGGTAAGTGGATGTGAGGTGTATGGGGACCCAACCCTTGGTGCTTGGGAGAAGAGGCCTTAGCACAAAAACCTAATAAGCGCTACAGTTTGTCTGAGATCCCACGATGTGGGACTAAAGCTCACGGCTCCTTCATGCGTCAGCTGCAGGAGGAAAGGCCGTCAATTGAAGGTGTTGCGGGCGCTGAGGTCTTCAATTGGAAACATAGCTGGGTTTAGGATTCACTTCCGCAGCACCTGGGCGTGGTTGCATGGTTGGAACTAGTTGGAGCACTGCAGTTGGAGCCGAAGATGAGGGCGGTGACGGTGGAAGATGGTGATGACCTAAAACACAAACTAAGGCCTCATGGCCATGTTAAAACAATTCAAGAGAACCGCCAAGTGATGGCGAAGGTGGTGGTGGTGTTTGCACAGCGTGAGCGTGTGTATGGTCGGCGTGCAAAGTCGAAGATGGAGGTGTTAAGGTGAGTTGGTGGTTGGAGTGTTTGGATGGATGAAGGATGAAATTGGTAGAGGGATTTTGAAGTGGGGAGTACGGTGATGCTTATGGGAGTCGTGGCATGGCGAACGGTGTAGTGTAGTGTCGGGGAGGCTTTGCCGAAGTTCGGCCAGGCATGGGGAAGATGAAGGTGGCATGGGCGTGTTGTTGGTCGAATTGAAGGGAAAAAGAGATAGATAGAACCTAGGGAGAAAGAGAGAGAGAGTAAACCTAATAATGGATGACGAGGAAGAAGTTGACGCAGGCTTTGATTGGCCGACATCGAAGGAGAATGCTCCGGTGGACAAACGGCGGCAAAGAAAGGGTTAAAGACGTCGGGGCTTTGGTTGGCCACCATCGGGGGAAGATGAGGAGGATTGCTACGCTTCCAATTTGGCTATTGGAGGTGCGGATGAGGGAGATCGAGAGGGCCACCGGAGCATAGGTTGAAGCTGGCCATGGGAAAGAAAGAAGAGGGATTTGTGGCCTTAAACCTAACTAAGGAGAAGCGGAAATGCATCGTGGGTTCTTTTATAGGCCATAGAAAGGAGTTCCAAGCTTGGAAACAACCTTTCAAGCTCTGGCTATTTTGCACACATGGGATACCCAAATCTTCCATGCATTCGCATGGGAGATTGGGAAAGACTTAGGGTCTAAGGCTGGGTTCATTTGGAAGGGAATTCCTTAAGGAATTTTCGATTCAAATTTAGAAGAGTTTGATTGAGAATCGAACGAGAAATCCTCGCTAGAATCTCGACGGAGCTTGATGTATTCACACCAATGGCAGTAGGGACCCATTTGCAAGGAATAATGAGAAAGTTATGGACCTGATTGCAAGGATTTCAAAAGCTAAGGGGCTAATTGAGAGAAAAAGAGTCTGACTGGACTAAAATACAAAGTAGTTCAAGATAATGTCTGATTGGGCTCAAATTTTGGTACAGACCTAATTTGGACCCGAGGAATCTAGTGGTAAAGTTGGATTTCAGTTTTGACCAATTTTGAATGAACAATTTGCGTAGAAGCCCAAATTAGGGTAACTTTTTTGTCTGAGACTCTGTTTGAGGTCAAAATGGGTTCCAAAAGTCAAATCAAGGATACCAAATCTTATGGAATATTTTTATATGAAATTTAGAAGGTTTAGATGGATTTTATTTTGACCAAAACCTATGTTATTCAAGTGGATTTGAAATTAGGATTTCGGGAGTGTATCAGTTCTTGAAGTACACGAAAACCCATTTTTGTTTGTGTAGACCCTCTTATTAGACTTTAATAAATATTTGACCTTAGATTAACTCCTGGGAAACTTTGTGATTATTCTGCATTCATAATATGTTGTTAAAACTGCATAATTAACTCTGATTTAATGCACTCTTCTCAGAAAGGATATTCAGTGAATTACGACTCTCCGACGATTATGTAGGAACATTTGTCACTTGATTCTATCCAATTAAAGCTAATTATGGCTCATGATGATGTTATCATCACCTGCGCAGCCTGGGCAGAAGATGCGAAATGATGGCCCTGACCACCTACACCCTGACAGCTGCGACGTAGCTGTCAGACAGGGGTACCGAAGCCCATCGATGAGAGTCATCCCTGTATTATAAATAGAGAGGGAGACCCCCAATGGAAGGGGACTCCTTCCTGGAGAGGGAGCGAGATTATGTACAATGTATCCCCAAAAATTATAGTGCATAGTTGGGAGTCATATCCTCCCCCCAGACGTACACCCTTCAGGGTGGAACTGGGTCACTAAACCCCTGTCTCCCTTATGTTTCCTTGACTTTCGCTTTATCTCCCTATGTGACAAAAGATCAATGGTTAAGTAGTGCTTCCTACGATGACAAATCTTTTGGTAGGACCTTCCGAGGCCCATCAGTAGGACCTTCCGAGGCCCATCAAATGGCACCGTCTGTGGGAAGCATCGACAAAAGAGCTATCACTCTACAGAGCATCCGATTGTTGGGAGCAAGGGCCCTTCCGGTGCCCTGCTACGGCCCCCATGGGCGAAAGCTTCTACGGTGGTCGTAACCACCCGCAGTCCCACTCGCGGCCCTCCTCCCTTCGAAGGAGCCTAATTAGGGCACGGCATTTACATGCCCTGGTGACCTTGGCTCATTGCTTGAGGTCCCCCAAGATGAATCTTGCTTCCTAGAGGCGCAGCCCAGTCCAAAGGAATCGGGAACCAAGTCCCGCGGTCCCAAATACATGTCGCAACCGCACCGCTTGCTCACGCAGGCAAGAAGAAATGGAGGTCCCTCATTGGAGGTGTCTGGAACGCTAGCCACGCCCCAGTGTGAAAGAACGATTGAGCCTACCTCACACTTCGCTCCCAGAGGAACAGTCCTCGAGGCGAGAATAGCGCTCAACCATCCTATGGGACCTCCCCACTAGACTCCTCTAGCGGCGCCTGCCCAACAAAGGCCTGCGTGCGAACTGCTCCCTGGCCAGCCGAATAACCCCTCAGAAGGTATGAAGGGCAGGCCCCGAAGAGTGCTTCGCCAAGCACTCGAGGATAGGGGGCAACCCCAAGAGGCTATTGGGAGTTGAGCAGCAGTGGACTAGGCCCACCTAGTCTTGCCCGGCGTGGCTCAAGGCTTGGCACCACAACAAATTAGACCCCTAGAGGCGACAGACCCACGGCCCCGAGCCACTCCATCTACGTTGCAAGCATGGGAGCAATACCCCCGACCAAGCTTCCAGGTACCTGTTGAAGGGCCCTGGCGTAAGGTGACTCCCCCCGTGATCAGCCGAAGAATATGGTTCCAACAACGGTTGTCGTCAAAGGCGGACATGCCCCTAGACAAGCAGGCCCTAATACCTGACTAAGGAAGGGGCTCCTTCCACCAGCGAAGAGCCGCTCCCCTACGGATAGCAGTTGGACCCCATAGGGCCGCAATCACGGGAGGCCCCGGACAACAAAAAAAGAGAAGAACACACTCCTTTGGCCACGTGCCAAACGGACATGCCCGAGGTGAATCGGCTCGCTAAGGATCGCCCCCACGCAGGGCAATAAGATTCCGTAGTAAATGTACCCCCTTGACCATGAGTTAGGAAGGCGTGCTTAGAGGGGGCGCAAGCCATGAAATAAGGTTCGCCGCCCCCAGGTCTCGTGAGGCGAAAGAACGGAAAGCCCGTGAGGCATGTAAGGGGGTCACCCTGGAGACAGGGCCTCGGAGCGACACGTAGTCAGAGCCGCCTTTGCTGCAAGCTGAGAGACAAGCAGGTCATCATCCCATCCAGAGGGGTAGGCGAGGTCACCCAGATCCTCTGTCGGGTGGACATCACCGCCGAAGCCCTGGTAATAGTGCTCTCACCACTCGAGGTCCTCTCCTATCGCCTGAGCCTATCAGTGAAAAGGTTGAAGTGACCTCAAGTCGACGTCATGTCCCCTCGATCTCCATTGGGGCAAGAAGGACACGACCAAACCTCCCCATGTTCAGGCAGAGCATTTTAGGCTTGCTTCAGCAAAAGCTTCCCCCCCTCGTCAGGGCAACTCTGAGCCCCTCTGGAAGTGCACTTCCCTAACCCCTGAGCAGGTGGAAGTCTCCATCTTGACACCCGCAGAAAGTCAAGGACTTTTCCTTTGGCCTCTCAAACACATCAGCACGGAAGCCGAGGCAACCTCCGGGAATAGCGTCATCTGAGGCAGGTCAACAACTCGAGTAGCTTCCAACGACAACGCCTGCAGCACTTAAAGACGCTGATGAGAGCCTCATCAGGAGCCTAAACTAGATCATTTTTACCTAAGAAAGAGAATAAGAGCTCCTACATAACCTAAAAAAGGGCCTAATTCAAGGAAGAAATGCTCTGAGAAGAAAACATGAAACAAAGGTTAAAACTATAATTTTACCATTGCAGTACATAAACGGGATTTCTCAGAGGAAAAACATAGGTCAAATGATCTGAATAAGATAAAAAGTGGGTTGATTCAGTCATAAATGGGTTCATGTGCAGTCTAGGAATTAAATGACATCCTGTAACCCTAAAATAGACCCGCTTAATTCAACAAGGTTTTGGTCACGATAAAAATCAAATAAATCCTATAAAATTCATGAAAAAATATCCCCTAGGATTTAGAACCTTCAATTTGACCTTTAGAACCTATTTTGACCTAGATTGGGGTCCTAGCTCATTATTTAACCTAATTTAGGTTTTTGTGTAAAATGTCCAGTCAAACGTGGTCAAACCTAAAATCCAACTTCACCATTGGATTCCTTAGGCCAAAATTAGGTTTGTTCCAAAATTTGGACATAAGGGTAAGTCATCTTGACCTACTTTGCAAAATAGTCCACCCAATTACGTTCTAGCTCCTAACTTTTGAAAACCATTGCACAAACCCCCCTAACTTCCTCTCCACCCTTATAATCAGGTCCCTCCACCATTAAAGTGGAGGAATCCTACTCTGGTGAGGAATGGAGGGGGGATTACTCCTTTATTCCTCAGAGATCTCCTCCTAGATTTGGAAGGGAGATTCTCTAAGGAATTCCCTTCCATCTGAGCAAGGTCCCAATCTCTGATTCGCACCCAATCTCTCGTGCGAATGCACGAGAGATTTGGGGCTCCAACGGTTTCCATCTCTGGTGAGGACTCGTGCACTTGGAAGCTTGTCTTCCAATCACAAGAGCCCATGTCAGCACCTATAAAATGACCACCACCTCCGGTCGCACAGAATTAGATTGACTTGGTCGGAGAAATACCCCCAATTTCGTCTCCTCTATTCCATCCAAGGGTCGAGCGAGCTCTGACGAGCCTTCCTCCTCTTTCTCGTCGCTCTACCACAATACCAGTGGCAGAGCCGCCTTCACCACTTTCCTCCGCGTCGTGCAACACCTGTGTGCTCGTCTCTAGCCCCGTCGTCGTCACCGTCACCCCTCTATTGGAAGTCTTCTTCTCTGGCGGCGGCAGGAATGGCCAGCCGCCTCCTCCCTCCCTTCGTCCACTTAGCTAGGTTAGAACTACTCCTCTCTCTCCCTTTTTCATTTCCCTCTTTCTATTTCCACTTTCGACCCCTCGATGCCGCAGACCACCTCCATCTTCTCCATCTCCGGCCGACCACCGGCGAGGTGCATCCACCGCTCCGCACCTCCACACGCCTCGCCAGACACCTCATCACCTCCGCCATCACCCACTGAGCATCATCTGCCCTTCCATCGACTGCCAACACCTCCCTAAATGCCCCCCAACCTTACCCACATTCACGGCCACAAAGCAACCTAGGCACGCACGCCTAGGCCACCCCGCGACCTGCCACCCACCGCCTCACCTTCGCCTTGACACGACGAAGCTTCCCATGTGCTCTAATGAGACTAATGTAAACATGTTTACACTACTTAAGATGTCTATTTATGCATGTTCTTAAGCATAGGATTGCATTGCATGCTATAAATATTGCATAACATGCATCATCTTGCATTTACAGTAGTTTGAATAAAATGGAGGTTAATTGTCTCCTTTTATGTGCTTGGATAGGATAAATTTTTTATTGGGGCCTCGGATCGAAAATCCAACCGTACATATGTGATCAGGGCGACGATTGGAGTTCAACGACTCCAAGATCGCCCTACTCAGGCATCTGTAACATCTGATAGTGACTGGGGAGCCCTAGAAGATCAAGGGCCAAGATGGTGTAAATCCGCACTTCAAACAACAAATTCGACCGCACAAATGGATTCGGATCGACGATCGCAGCCTAACAACATAAAAATCGAGTCAATCCGACACCCGTGGCACCATCTACAACATCCAGAAGATGGACGGCCAAGATGGCGCCATGTGGCGCCATCTCAGCCATCCAACCAGCCCCCAACACCACCTCACCTTCTCTTCTTCAATCAGAGCACCGCTTCTCCGCCGTTGGATCAAGATCCAACGGCTGTGGATGCGGCACCTTGAATACGTCTGCGCGACCATTTGGCCAAGGCAGCACAGCAGACCATCGCCTTATCGAGAGGCGCGGGCATGAGTTCGAGTCGCGGCGAGTGGGATTTGGAGCGGGGCGCGCCTTCAATCGACCGTCAGATCGCGATCCAACGGCCGCCCGCGCTCAATAGCGCCGACGCGCTATCGCACGCCCGCACCTCACGCGGCATCGCACGAGGGCGGGTGCCCGTTGAGGAGCAAGGAAGGCACATCTTAAGCTGTCCGATCTCACGATCGGACGGCTGAGATTTAGCGAACGTGCGTAAGCGTAAGGGTGCATGGAAGCCAGTGGGCGCGCGCGTAGCACCCACTACGCCCACAATGGGGCTTTAGCGACGGTTTTATCCGTCACTAAAGACCCCTTATTTAATGTTTTAAAGATATAATGACCAATTTTCCCCCACTCCTTGCAACTATAAAAGGAGACCCCCTCCACACGAAATTATCATCCCTTCCTTCTCTTCTCTACCTCTCCAAAGCTCAAGAGAAGCTTATCTTGCACCTGGGATGCTCCTCGCGAGATAAAGTCCAAATTTTCGTCCCCATTCGGAAGTGGATCTCGCGACGACGACGACGTGCTGCCCCGTTCCCGTTCTTCTGCTTCGTCCTACTTCATCCTCCTTCGTCCAGGCGTCGTCCCGTCTGGCTCGTCCTCCAAGCAATCGTCGAGGAGGTAACTTCTCTCTCCCATTCTTCTTTACAGCTTTCTAGTGTAGAATTTTCCTGCTTTCTAGTGTAGCTGATTTTCCACTTTCTAGTGTAATCCTTATTTGGTTTTATTGTATAAACATTTTGAAATATTGAATGCATGTTTTCTCTCTCTCTCTCTCTCTTTCTCTCTCTCTCTTATAGTCTGATTGTTGTAGTAGCTTCATTGTAATTACATCGCCTCACTTTTCAAGAAAAATTCTAAAAAAAATATAATTGCGAATATTGATAGACGTAGCCTCCCTGTGTTCGACCCAAAATTTAAATTTCGGTATAAATTTTATTTGTTGAACACGAGTTCTTCGTTTTCAAGCTACAACGAGAAGGTTTTAAAAATCAAACACGTTAGCGTAGCAATTTGTACGTTCAACATTTTGGCGCCGTTGCCGGGGAGGCAACGATTTTCGATCTTCTTTTCGCATTTCTTGCACTTTATTGTTTTCTAACTTGCTTTCTCTTGTGTCTATTGTTTTGCAGAGACCTCCATCAAGGAATCATCAAGCAGTAGACTGGAGTAAAGTGCAGTTGAAGACAACTGTAAGTGCTCCCCATTCTTCCCCCCTCTATAGATTTCATTCGCCACATTAAATCCAAATTCCAATTAACCTAGTTGTTTGCATAAATCTTAGGAATAGTTTGGTTGTTTAGATTCTCATTCACATTCATTCCACCCTCATTTATAAAAAAAAAAACAACAAAAAGATAATCTTGTGGGGTAATTTTCAACAAACACAACATACACCCACATTCAAGGCACTTAATCAAATTGATTTGTTTCTACTCAACCGGGTTTTGATCTGTGGAACCGGTACACACAAAGCAACACATAAAAGAGTAGAAATCATTCTAGGTTAACCATCTTTGAGTGCCTAACTTAGTGGTGCATTTGCGGCCAATTCTTTGAGTTGTTTGGGCCGCACCACTCTACTTAAAATCAACTCATCAAGTAGCTCTTCCTTAGGGTTTTCAATTTAGGTCTATTCCAGGCACTCCACTTTCTTTCTGGTTTTAAAGGAAAACAATCTTCACCTATGTTTGACAACTTGGTTCGCCTAGAAACTTGATTGCAATCCACCTAATTTGAAACCCTAAAAGCTACTTAAGCAAGATTTGAACATTAAAATTCACGCATCACAAATAATCTTGCTTGAAAACCCTGGTTGTGTACGCACTTACACAAATCTCAATTAATCATTAAGGGCACAACCCATTTTAAGGGCCCATCACATTCCATAAGCAACACAATCCCAGGCCTTAATAAAATTGAGTAGACGTTGGCCTTAAGGTCTGATTCGCTCTTCAGGGCCTAGTCTGAGATTGTTTTTGATTAACCTACTTGTACTGATTAATCTGATGTCTAGTTAGGGGAGTAGCGCCAAACGACCGCGGCTGGGGAGTACACTAGGAACCGGAGGTGAAAGCCGAAGGAAGAACCTTCTCCCCAGTCCCTCCTTCTAACTGGTTGGATTAAACAGACGCAAGTAGAGTAAATCATTTACGGTCTTAAGGCGGGTTTTGGGAGTCAGTAGATCCTTAGGCTACCACACTTAAGGACAGCCTTGTTTTGTTGTGTTGCAGGGTCCCTATCCCCAGTCCTTCCGACCTTCTCCTAGTTTGTGCTGGGTAGACGGTCATTGAATCCCCGATTGGAAGGACCATTAGAACATTTTAGGAGGCGCAAATTGGATTTTGGTCAAATTGATCCCATGGTCGACCAACAGCCTCCTCTGCTTGGAAATCCACAGGAAGAATTTCGAAGGTTACTGGAACAAATGCAGAGAATGCAGGAATGGTTCCAGAGAATGTAGGGTGCTCAGCCTTTGAAGGATTTTTATGATCCTTCAAATTACGGGGAACGTCTCGGCGTCCAGATTCTAGCCAGTGACGTAGAAATCAAGCCCTTGGTGTTAAGCCTGATTAAATATTATCATGGGCTTGGCTCCGAAGATCCGTTTCAGCACTTGGAGGACTTGACCACTTTGGTCCAGATCACCAAGGCACGAAACGTAAACGAGGAGCAAATGATCATGAGGCTCTTCCCCCACTCTCTTAAGGATAAGGCCGCGCATTGGTATAAGACAATAGGAAGACCAATTACAACTTGGAATGAGTTGAAATCAGCCTTTCTGAAGAAATTCTTCCCAGTCGGACGTACCAATGCTTTGAGACGGGCAATCAATACCTTTACCCAGTGGCCGGGGGAGCAGTTTCATGTGGCCTGGGAGCGATTCCAAGACTTATTGAGGAGATGTCCACACCACGAGGTGCTGAAATGGCAACTCGTGCAGATCTTCTATCATGGGTTGAATGAGCAACTCAGAAATCATGTGGATGCTTCTTGCGGAGGCAATTTCCTCAATAAAGATACAGATAGTGCACATTATTTATTTGAGGAAATGAGTGAGAATTCAATCAATCATGCCTCCATGGATACATTTAACCGGTCTCAACAGCCCAGATCAAATGTCAATGAATTCCATGACTCTCATTCATTTGATATGGAATTAATTTGTAACAAACTTGATAAGGTGGACTTGGTTGCTAAGAGAATGGAAGAGTGGATGGCTGGTAATTCCATGAACAACTCTCGATCCACTCAATCCCAAAATTCGGGATTCCATTCCTCACGAGCTCCTTCTGGATGGGAGTTCGTGAATCAACTTGATGCGGCTCAACCTGTGAGTCAGCATTTTTCGGAACCCCACGGGTTCCAAACTGGGGCCTTTGATCCCAGTTTTTCTGATCCTTCCCTTTCTTTCTCTCCATCCTCACCCTATGAGGATGTCTGTGCTGTACAAGAGAATGTAAGATCCAACCCCTACTCGAATGCCTATAATCCAGGTTGGAGAAACCACCCTAACTTCTCTTGGAAAAATACGGGGCAACAGATCCAATTCCGACCCGGCAACTATGCTCCGCAACGACCAATGGGTCAGGGCCAAGTATATACTCAGTTGGCTCCAAATCAGGTCAATCAGCCAGCTTGGAATGCCCGTCAACCCGCAGGGCAAGCTGATTTGAACCGTCAAATGGTAGAGATGCAAGGATCCATGCTCCAGCTCATACAGCAAATGAAAAACTCGCTGGACAACTTGCAGTCCGGGCTCATTGCTAAATCTCGTCAACCCGAATCTCTACCATCCCAACCTATACCCAACCCACGAAATATTATGAATTCGGGCAACCAAGCCCATGGGTACGGAAATCAGAGGGACCCACATGCACATGCTCAGGTGGTTGAGCAGGGTTCCTCATCCTCTTCTTCTTCTTCTTCTGTAAATCAACAATTCATGGTTAATCAAGCCCCTCCAATCTTTCCGAACCCTCCCCAGGACCCAAATTCTTATGCATCTGCAAATTCTGTCACTTTGAGGAGTGGTAAGAAGACTCAGGATCCATAACCAAAATATTCTGCTCTTTTGAATCCTGAAGAACCTGAGGAGAGAGAGGAGAATTCTAGAGGAGAAATCAAGGCTCAGGAACCTAATTCCAAAGATCTAACTCATGTTCCTTTTCCTGAAGCCTTAACCAAATCAAAGAAGAAGTCTATTGATAGCAATGAGGAGTTTCTGAATCTATTTAAGAATGTTGAGATCAATATCCTACTCCTTGATGCTATCAAGCACATACCGGCTTACGCAAGATTTTTAAAGGAATTATGTACACAAAAGCGTAAGTCGAGAGAATCTGTTCCGAGGAAGGTGTACTCTCCGAGCATGCTAGCTCTGTTATCCTGCACTACCTCCCTCAGAAAAAGAGAGATCCTGGTGCTCCATTGATTTCTTAGGTTATCGGAGATTACACATTTGATAGAGCACTTTTGGATTTGGGTGCATCCATCAACCTAATTCTGACTTCTCTTTACGAGAAGTTTGGGTTAGGTAAACTTCGGCCAACTTCAGTAATGCTACAGTTAGCGGACCGCTCGGTCACAAACCCGCGAGGCGTTATTGAAGATGTTATAGTTAAGGTCAAGGATTTCTATTTTCCAGTAGATTTACTTGTCCTTGACATGGATGTACCTGATAATCTGAGGAACATGCCCATCATTCTGTGGCATCCGTTCCTGGCTACCGCTAAGGCCAACATTAACTGTGAAAGCAGTAACATGGAAATCGCCTTTGGGGACCAACGAATGAAATTAGATATTTTTAAGGCGATCAACAAATTTGAGGATTATGGATTTATTGAGGAACTTGATGAGGATAATGATAACATTGAAACTTGTTTGATGATTTCTTCAATCGAAAGTTCCTCTTTGGAGATGAATTTGACCCGTAACCCTCTATGGCTGACCTGACATTTTCAGAAGAGGTTATTGATTTTGTTCACTCACAACCTCTTCCTCTTGTTGAATCTTCAGCATCTACCCTACCATCAATCATCAACCCGCCCCATCTTGAATTGAAACCATTGCCTGAAAATTTGAAATATCAATTTTTAGGACCTCAGAAGATGCTCCCTGTGATTATCAGTGCTAAATTGACAAAGGAACAAGAGATTAAATTGATCAAGGTCCTAAAGGAACATAAGGAGGCAATTGGTTGGACCATTCATGACCTCAGGGGGATCGAGCCATCTTACTGTAATCATAGAATATTCTTGGAAGATGGATCCCGCGCTTCTCGCAAGATGCAGAGGAGATTGAATCCAAATATGCGAGAAGTGGTCAAAAAGGAAATCATCAAGTGGCTCGATGCAAGAATTATTTATCCAATCTCTGATAGTCCCTGGGTAAGTCTCGTACAGATTGTTCCGAAGAAAGCCGGGATTACCATTGTGACTAACGAGAGAAGAGAATCTGTCATAACTCATTCAACTTCCTCTTGGAGGGTTTGTATTGATTATAGGAAGCTGAACACAGCCACTAAAAAGGATCATTTTCCCCTGCCCTTCATCGATCAAATCTTGGAAAAATTAGCCAGGCAGAAGTACTTCTATTTTCTTGATAGCTACTCAGGATACAACGAAGTTCCTATTCATCCTGAGGATCAGGAAAAAACTACTTTCACCTGTCCCTACGGAACCTTTTCTTTTCATAGGATGCCTTTCGGGTTATGCAATGCATCTGCGACTTTTCAAAGGTGTATGCTAGCCATATTTTCTGACATGGTGGGAGAGTTTATGGAAGTCTTCATGGATGATTTCTCTATTTTCGAAGAATCATTTGACTCTTGTTTGGCTAATCTGGAAATGATTCTTAAGCGATGTATCAAAACACAATTGGTCCTTAGCTAGGACAAGAGTCATTTCATGACCCAAGAAGGCATCGTTTTGGGTCCTGTAATCTCTGAATGGGGAATTGAAGTGGATAAAGCTAAGGTTGATGCTATCGCTAAACTTCCTCCTCCCACATCTATTAAACAAATTCGATCATTTCTTGGCCATGTGGGATTTTATCTAAGATTCATCAAGGATTTCTCGAAGGTTGCTCGTCCTTTGAGCAATCTTCTTGCCAAAGAAACGTCGTTTGTTTTTGACGAATCATGCCAAAAGGCATTTGATTTCCTGAAAACGGTAGTCACCTGTGCTCCAGTTTTGCAACCACTAATTTGGACAGCCCCTTTTGAGATCATGACCGATGCTTCTAATTACGCTGTCGGGGTTGTCCTGGGTCAGAAAATTGATAGAAAGCCCTCTATCATCTACTACGGTAGTAAAACTCTGGATGAAGCCCAGAGGAATTACACTGTTAATGAAAAGGAATTACTAGCTGTAGTGTTCGCTTTGGAAAAATCAGGGCTTATCTCTTAGGGTCTCATGTTATCATCTATACCGACCACTCGGCTTTGAGACATCTCTTGGCCAAAAAGGATGCTAAACCCCAGCTTATTCGTTGAATTCTTCTGCTTCAAGAATTTGATATTGAAATCAAGGATAAAACTGGGGTACAAAATGTGGTAGCAGATCATTTGTCGAGACTCCTAGGTGATTCCTCTCGGCCGGACATTCCGATTGTTGACACTTTTCCAGATGAAACTATTCTCATAGTTTTAGGTGTCCACACCCCATGGTTTGTTGACATTATTAATTATTTGGCCATTGGTCAAATCCCCCAGGATAGACTCAAATCTGAGGCTAAATACTACTTCTGGGAGGACCCTGAGCTATACCGCATCGGCTCTGATCAGATTATTCGCCGATGTATACCGGAGAATGAATTCAACAGTATACTCGAGTTCTGCCATGCATCTGGGTGTGGTGGACATTTCTCCGGGAAAAAGACGGCTGCAAAAATCTTGCAATCTGGCTTCTATTGGCCGTTTTTATTCAAGGATGCCCAAGATTTCTCAAGGTCATGCTCTCGATGTCAGGCACTCTGGAGCATAACTAAGAGAAATATGATGCCCCTAAATCCAATTCTTCCCGTCGAAATTTTCGATGTTTGGGGCATCGATTTCATGGGACCCTTTATCCATTCATTTGGACATTAGTACATTCTTGTTGCTGTTGATTATGTATCAAAATGGATTGAGGCGATTCCCACCCGAACCAATGACCACAAGGTGGTCATCGATTTTGTCAAGAAAAATATCTTCAGTAGGTTTGGGATTCCGAGGGCTATCATCAGTGATGGTGGCACTCATTTTACTAATGCCCAATTCCAGAATTTATTGGCCAAATACAGGGTTAATCACCGAATTTCCACACCTTACCATCCCCATACAAATGGACAAGCCGAGATCTCCAATCGAGAGATCAAGAACATTCTACAGAAAACGGTTAGGCCTGATCGCAAGGATTAGTCTCAAAAGCTTGAGGATGCTCTTTGGGCCTACCGTACGGCGTATAAAATTCCCATCGGCATGTCTCCATTCTGTTTGGTGTATGGAAAGGCATGCCATCTACCCGTAGAGATTGAACATAAGGCATTCTGGGCGATCAAACAATGCAATTTAGATCTAAATTTAGCTGGAAAGACCAAGAAACTCCAACTATCTGAGTTGGAGGAGCTTAGAAATGATGCTTATGAGAATGCCAAGATCTACAAGGCTCGGACCAAAGCTCTACACGATCAACTAATTTCCCGCAAGAGCTTTGAGCCGAACCAGAAGGTTTGGTTATTCGATTCTAAACTTAAGCTCTTTCCTGGCAAACTTAGATCTAAATGGAATGGCCCACTCATGCCCCACCTATCAGTCGCCAAAATGCCATTCCCCAGAAAATAGCATGAAAAAGGTTCCTACACCTCACCTGCAGTGACTGGGACATTGCTCCCTAGGCTGGTAAGAACTCAGAATTATGTGCCTGAAAGTTCCTTACACCACCCGCTGACAAAATCTCTGTCGCTCCGCAAGCGAGTCATCGCTGAACCAAATAGTAAGGATCAAGTCCACCTTGCCTAATGGCCGCCATGATGACTACCGAAGGCTAAATTGTGACCTTGGTGTCCCGTGCCCCGGGTGACATAACGTCCCGCAGTGCCCGTAACACAAGGCTTGGACCCCCGCGCTCCAATCCCCACCCAATGCGCCTCCGACCTTCGCCAACAAGAGTCTGAGTGTCCATTGCCACCTTACAAGGTCAGCCCTACTCCACGACTTGGGTAACAGTCATATTCTGGGGCTAATGCAAAAATCCTTGGTCGCCCACGACTTGGTCGCCCTGGGGCCATCTTCTGGGGCCTACTCCACGACTTGGTCGCCCTAGTCAAAGGAACAGCCGGGCGAACAAGTGCTCGATGGTGTCACACCTCGCGGCCACAATAATGATAAGGATGAGCCCAATAACAAGAGGGCTGCATCCAGAAAGCGGCCAAGCCACCAACCGCCTTCACAGAATTGAAAGGCCACCCAGCGGCCAACTTCCAGACCCTTGCCTCCAAAGTAAGGTCGAGGTAGCGGGACGTCGTTCAACAGGAGAGTCCAAGCTAACCCTCACGAGAATACGGCTAGACTCTTCCTCTCCGATAGAGCAATCCTATCCTGACGACGTTGCCTGGCGTGTCTAGGCAAACGATCTCTCAAAAGGAGCGGCGATCCCGAGCAACACACGCGCACAAGCTCCATCAGCAGAGCTCGCCACGAGGTTCCCTCATCAGGAAAAGGCGTTCAGTCGCTTCAACAAAAGCCACCTCTACCCTACCCCCAAGAGGGACACGCGATGAGTGTCACCAAAGATGGACCCTAGCTAAAGGGCCCCCTAGAAGACCCAACTGAGCGTCCCCCAAAGGGAAGCGCGTGACTCAGTGGGAGGAGCCCTAACTCCCCTTGGTCCTTAACAAAAGGACAAGGGAATAGCGCTGCCAAGCCAACCATAGACCCCTAGGCCCCTGAGAACCAGCAAGAAGGGGCCCCAGGTGGCACAAAACCAGTCGGAGCACCCTCCTAACTGCACCCAGAGGGCAAACCCCGTCAAGTGGCGACTGAGGTTCAACTCACTGAGCATTTCAACCCTAATGCCGCCACGGCAGGCAAAGACCAGCCCCTCGGACCGGTAAGGACCCTGATCCATGCACCCTGAGGTCCAACATACCGCCCACTAGCATGAGTCACAGTTTCCCTACCCTCAAGAGGCGTCTACTCATCAAAGTGAAGGGCAAGGGTCTGGCCCACTTCCATTAACAATTGCCATCTTACAAAGAGGCAAGGGAGTGGGACCATAGTGCCCCGTCCCCCAGGCAATGCGACGTTGCAAGAAGGCACAAAGCCACCTTCCCCTTCGGGCCACCTCCTAAGGATGGTCCCCTCTCTCGGCCATTCTTCAAGGAAGCCCCTAGTGAATAAACGACCCTCGGAGGAACATGCAAATGGGTTGGAGCATCCCGCTTAAAAAGCCAAAAGACAAGCCAAGATCCTCTACCCCCTCCTATCGCCGCCTCGCGAGGGGAGTCAACCAAGGGCTAGGTATCCACCGCAAATGCCCTTAGCCCAACCATTCCACAGGACAAGCGTACACACGAAGTAGCCTCGATGCAACTTTCCAACGGGAAATGCCCTCCCCCCCCCCCCCCCCCCCCCTGTTGAAGAAAGTGGCTAGACAAGGCACCAGGTACCTATTTGACCCATAAAGGCCACAAAGGAGGCCTCCAAGGGAAACCATCCTGCACCCTCATAACGCCAACTACTAGCGCCTAGCCACTGCTACGGATGGCCCTTCTCATGAGCACTCATCCCGATAGGCCCCGCCAACAATAAGCAGGAAGGAATAATAGGAACCTCTGTTCTAAGTTGTTCGAGTACGCAAAAGGGATTGAGACAAGCCTTCGAAAACGCAATTCATGAAACCTATGCAAGTGAATACCACGCAAAGAAAACATTCTCACACTTGGCATACGAGCAGTCCATACAAGGAATAAAATAATATAATCTTTTATTTTCTTTACAACAAATATCGATTGTTACACCGCTCAAATTAGTGCCTCTGGCTAAATTACAGTTGGGAAAAGGCAAATCAATTGAAGGAAAAAGTCGGCACCAATCATCACGACTTAGCGGCCTCGCCTTAGGTATTCAGTCCCACTCACCCTCGACAACACGGGTGATCATGCGGCATCAAGATTGGCGGACCCTACAGCATGAACTGGTTCCCTGGCAAAGTTCCATCTTTTCCCAGGCAACATCGCACCCTTAAGACAGCCCCCCCGACTAAGCAAGATGAACTCCCCCTCAACCCATCCATAGGAGGAGGACTAACCAAGGGAAGCCACAGGCGGAGTGGCAAGTCTTGGCTAGCCAGGGCATTTATGCAAGGCAGGCGCAGCGATCCATCCAAGAGGGTTACCCTCACATACATCAGTGAGGTGCCTACATGGTCAAAGCCATAAGGCCTTCATGCAGGAATAGCCAGTTGAGCTCAACTGCCTAAGCAATCAATGCCTAGCTGATGAGCCTCGCCCCACTTCTACCTGCCTTTGCCCGGGCAAATACACTCCCACGAGAGGAGTTCTCGATGATAGCAACCCCTACTCTATCCTCACATAGTTACCAAGGGAGCTTCGTGGGGGCACCGCAAGGGGCTCACCTCCGTCTGAAGAGCCATACACAGTTGCTCTTCGATTACTTCGCAGGACACATAGAAGTTCAATGACAGAACCCTACCCGAGAAAGGAACAAGGTCACGACTGTTCCTCAATCCTCAATTCCCTCAAACACAATCAAGGACAATGAAAGGCGGTGAAACAAGGCCCACATCGGGCCCCTATTTATAACCTTGCCCCCCGGGCCCCTGAGGGTGGTAATGTCTTTTTACCCCCTGCTAATGGGAATACCATCATGAGCCATAACTAGCTCAATTTGGTCTAATAAAGTCAATAAAAGCTCCTACATATTAGTCAGAAGGTCTCTTGGGCAGGTTGAGTTGTTTTTTTTGAAAGGATAGGTTGAGTTGTTTTTAAAAGGTTATTTCTACAATTTTACTAGTAATCCACAAATACAAAATAACCACGGGGTATTTCAGGGGCTTATTAAAGGTGATTTGGTCATTAATGTCTAATAAGTGGGTCCATGGAGACAGAAATGGGTTTTCACGCATTTCAAGAATTAATGGACATCTGAAACCCTAAAAATAGACCTACCTAATTAACTGAGGTTCTGGTCAGGATAAAAATCATCTAAACCCTCTATAAAACATAGAAAAATATTTTCTATGGTTTGGCATCATTGATTTGACTATCTGAACCCATTTTGACATAAAACAGTCTTAGATAGATAGTTGCCCTAATTTAGGTTTCTGTGCAATTTACCCAGGCAAACTTGGTCAAAACCTAAATCCAACTTCACCATCATATTTCTTGGGTTCAAATTAAGTTTGTACCAAAATTTAGACCCAATCAAAAATCACCTTGGCCTAGTTTGCATTCCAATCTGGATAGACTCTTATTATCATACAATGTCCTTTAACTTTTTGAATTCTTTACTAATAGGTCCCTAACTTTTTCATCATCTTCATATTTAGGTTCCTACTGCCATTGGTGTGAACACACCAAGCTCCGTCGAGATTCGAGCGAGGATTTCTTGCTCGATTCTCAATCAAACTCTCTGAAAATTGAAAGGGAGATTCCTTGAGGAATTCCCTTTCAATTAAACGCAGCCATGAATTCTGATTCATTCCCAATCTTCCATGCAAATGCATGGAAGATGTGGGTAACAAGTTTGCGTGAACTTTCTGAGCTTCATAAGCTTGTTTCCAAGCTTGGAGCTCCTCTTTTTTGGCTTATAAAAGGATTAGGGGCAAGAACCCTTACTCCTTAGCAAATTTTGGTCAGAAAAAACCTTCTCTTTTCCCTCTTCGGCCACCTCCGCAGTTTACTCTGGTGACCTCTCTCCGACCTACTCCTCACCTCCAACCATCAAATTGGAGGTGCCAACATCTTCCTTTCTTCCCCACGCACCTCTTCGGTCAAAGGGAGGGCATTCTTCTCCCTCAATTGTCGTCGTCGCCGCTTCGTCGTCGCCTCCATCTTCTCTGACTCCGGTCAACCACAACCGGAGCCCTCCGCTTATTTCCTCCTCTCCTAAGACCCTCTATGTCTGTCTCTTTCCCTCTACTTCTCTCTCCCACACTCACAACACTCGCACGACTGCCAATCACTTATCTCCCTCTCCGTCTTCTCCTCCTCCGGCAGAACTCCAGCGAGTTCACCTACACTCCACAGACCACCATTCGCCTCACCACAACTCCCAAAAGCTCCATCGTTCCACCATGACCAAAACCCTTCTCCTATTTCGCTGATCCACCCATGGAATCGATCCACCGAACTCCACCTCCTTCGCAGACCTTCTCCGACTCCATCAGCCCTATACACACACACATTCACTACACAACCACCACCAACACACTTGCCCTCGCACGACGACCTTTTGAGCTTATCCGACAAGGCCGAGAGGCCGTGCTTTCCTTTTTAGGTGTTCTTCGAACATCCGTCGTCGCACCATTATTTTCAACATTGTTCGTGGTGTTCTAGCCATGATACCTCCAGGTGCTAGCTTCAGGTCACGCGGAATGACCCCAGGTCACTCTCCAGGCTTTCAATTGGAAGCCACGAACTCGTCTCCGACCGCAATTGGAAGAACCTTCGTCAGCAGCTTCACGTGGAGAACTGTGGAAACATAGTCCCACATCGGATAGTGCAGACATCGCGACCTCACATAAATTGATTTTCCGCCTCTGCTCGGTTGCCTCCGAGAGCATTGGGGTGAGGTCCTGCACGCACGCTCCACACACGTACCCTCGCCTGCGCTCATGCCACACGGATCTGGGCCTTGGTCCATTTACCCGGTTACCCGAGTCTGGTCCGGTTTACCCGATTCGAGAGAGAAGAGAAGAGAAGGAAAAAGAGAGAGGGGGGGTTTTGCCCTCTGCTGCTCTCTACACTTAGCGAAATCTAAAGACGTCTTCACCTCTATTGGTGTTGTGCTGTGCATGTGCCTCTCTCTGAGGCTTGAAGGAAAAAGAGAGGCCTTTGCTTCTGTTGCTGGTTTTGAGAAAGCTAACATGGTATCTAGTTGATTGATACTATTGCATTATTTAAGTATAATTGTAATAGGATAATTTGGTGATTCAAATCACCATTTTACCCTGATCTTTTTGCCACATTGACTCTTGAATTTATATTTACATCATTTATGCTTGAAATTACTATTACATTATTATATTCTTGCTTACAATTGTGATCTTGAGATAAATTGCCATATTGCTCCCTGCGTTCGACCTCGAATTTCTTTCGAGCTATAAATTTTAAGTGTTCTACGTAATTTATCGACTATACTGTAGCGCATTACTTTTAAAACACCGATTCAGCGCGTTAACACCTGTGGCTTGTCAGTTCCCAGGGAACCAAATCCCTCGGGATTCAGCGTTGATCTCGCGGTAGTGTAACCACACCAATAAAACCTTCGGTCAGGAATCCCACGCGTATTACATGACGAGCATTCAAAAAAGCTTTCACACCCCTCCAAAAAGGGCGTGACATTTCGGGCCACATCCTCAAAGTAACAACGATGCCCGCCTCAGCATCTAGCACTGTAACGACCCGGTTCCCGAGTCCCTATGAGACACGAGAACCGGACCGACTCAACTAATCCCAAGACCTAGTCGTCCAACGAGGAAGTAACCAAAAGAGCAGTAAAATAAACCACATTCAGCATGAATATAACTAACAGTAAGAAAGTACAGTAGTAAGGAAAGAAACTACCACAGTATGTACCACCACAACAGTAGAACAACATTCATAATATAATTTGAACTGCAGGTAAAGAAAGTACAGCGAAAACAAGAACTACTCACTACAACGTAACAAAAAGAGGTACAAGAGACAGTGGTAACTCTACTAGACCCTACTCGGCCCAGCGTCCTCTGCAGCCGCTGACCCTGGCTGCTCAACACCTGGTCCTGAAAAAGGTAACGAGTGTAACACGTCAGCAAAACGCTAAGTAGAGTGGCAACTAAACTAAAGACAACAGTAGAGTGTACAGTAGCTGTTATGTTCGATTACTTTCTTTATTCACATCTTTCAATTGTCTCACTATTTCATTTATTCCTCAGATCTTTTTCTTGATCTCGAATGTTCCTCGTGGGAACGATCTTGATTGCAGTCTTTTCCAAAAAGTAGAAGTAGCATGTGGTGCTCTCCTAGCCGAGAGAGTCCCCCGTGGTGATCCTACCCTCAGTCAACCACCCCAAGGTCACTGACAGACGTAACGGTGACTACGGCACGCGCGATAAACGCACAGGTAGCTAACCCGTACTGGCACGCGGTCAGTCGTTTCCGTTAACGGGTGCGCCCAAAGCACAGCACGGAACCAGTCCAGGGCAGAGCCCTCTCAGTAACAGGGGTCCAACCCCTCCACAGTAACCAAACCGGGGCCTTGCCCCTCCACAGTCCGCGCACCCTCGCCTGACTACCGTGGTTTGCCCCAGTGGGCCTAAACAAGTCGGTGTAGGAGGCTAGCAGAACCCCGGGGCCCGTGGGGTTGCTAGTGCCCTCCTAACACTAGTAGCTCTCCTCGGTACTACGTACACGAGGGCCAGCAAGTCGGTACAGAGAGGCCGGTCCTAACCCCGGGTCCCTGGGGTGGCTGGCCCCACTCTGCACTAAACAGGTACAGGTACTTCCCTCGGTACTACGTACCCAAGAGACAGTACACAACTACATCTCAGTTCCATTCCTTTCTCTTTCCAGGAGTTCCACTCCTAATTCCCCCGTAGGGTTCCATCCTTTTTACTCAAACATCCAGGTTTCACTTTCCAGTTTCACATTCTTACAATCCATGTTCTCAACCATGTTATTTATTCACAACAGGCAGCTGTTAATTCAAATTACAGGCAGCTTTATATCTCTTTCCATTTTCCAAAACTGCAGTATTATACATTCCACTAGTTTTCCCATCCTAGGATTCATGCCATATCCTAGGATCTATCATACAATCTAGTTTTCCAGCCCTAGGATTCATGCAACCCCTAGGAGCTATCATTTCATCTATTTCTCATTCTTAGGATTCATGCAATGTCCTAAGTTCTATTTATGATTTTAAAAGTAGAATTTTTCTTCTTTTCTCTACTTCTTTGCTCTCTCTCTTTTCTTTTCTCTGTCTTCAGACGTCTAATTCTAGGAATCGGACGCCTTAAGTGACGACTGCTACAGTGCACGTCTTCTTCTTCCTTTCTTCTCTTTGGCTGCTGCTGCTGTTGCTTCTTCTCCTTGGCTTCTTCTTCTCTTCTTTTCCTCCCTACTTGGGCTTCCTCTTTGCGGCAGCTCCTTTTTTCTCTTTTCTTCTCTTCTTTTCCTTCTTCTGCCTTCTTCTTTTTCTTCCTTTCCTTCTGTAATGTGCTTCTTCCTCTACCTTCTTCTTCTTTAGCTCCTGCTCCTTCTTCTATGGCGCGGCTAAGTCCTTAGCCTATTCTTCTCCTCTTTCTCTTCTTTGCTTCTGCTTCCTCTTCCTCCTTCTTCTTCTTCCCTGCACAGGTACACGGTTAAGCAAAACCTACCCCTACCCTCCCCACGTGTCTCTCTTTATTTCTCTCTCAGGTCACAGCTCTCCCAGAGCCGGCCGGGTTATCGGATCAGGTAAATGCACCCGAGACCAAGCCCACCGGCGTGCAGTGGTGGGCGAGGTGTGCACAGGTATCGGGTCAGGTCAGCTAGGTCCGCGGAGGAGTGAGCGTGAACGAGGCGGTGAGTGGGCGAGGGGACCTCACCCCATGTTAAGAGGCAATAAGCCCCTGACACTTTCAATTTAAGTGGCAGCACCTGCTCGTAAACCCACAAGGTGGGACTAAAGTCCCACCCGCTTCTTCCTGCGTGCCGCCAGTAGATGGCATGAGCAATTGCAGTTGTAGGTAAGGCCTTTGAGGCTAATTGGCTGCCTGGAGCTGTGCGCGAGGGAAGTCCACGCCTTCTGGACCTAGAGGCCTAGGGTGCTGGGACCTGCACGAAGCTTCAAGCAAGCTTCAAGCTTCTGCGCTAATGGCGAAAGAGGTCGCGACCCTGAAATCACAAGAACAGCCTTGCGGCCCTGTCAAAACAATCAGCAGGCTTCGCCGGAGCACGGCAAAGGTTGCTCGGGGGTCAGCGTGGCGTGAAGACGGCTGTGCATGTGTGCCTAGGGCACACTGTGTGTGTGCAGGTGGGTATGTTCGAGGGGAGATTCCAGTGGGTGGTGCGGTGAGTGGAAGGGCGAAAGGTGATCAGTGGGAGGTGGTGAAGCTCAGGGACCGGTCGGCGAGGGGTGAAATGGTCTGTGGTGGTGGAATGGCCTCGCCAGAGTTGGTGGTCGTAGGTGGAGAGGGTGATGGTGGACTGTGGTGTCGAGGGGTCGAAAGAATGAATTAACAGAGGGGAAATAAAGAGGAGAGTGAGGGCAACTTATCTAATTGAGTCCAGAGCGAAAGGGGGAAGGCAGATGGTGAGCGGCTGGTACTGCCGTTGCCAGAGACGAAGGTGCCAGGGGGAGGAGACGGCGACGAGGAAGAGGGGTTGGAAGGCGCGCACTGGTACGGCGCAACGCGGCGAAGGATGGCAGAGGTAGCTCTGCCACTGGTACGGTGGCAGAGCGACGAGAAAGGGGAGGGGGAGTCACCAGAAGCTCTGGGCAATCAGCCGAAGTTGGGAGGAGATGAATTGAAAGGGGATCTCAGGCCAAATTGAGCTTGGAGGAAGCGGCGTGGTCTGCCCTTCCTTAAATAGGCGAAGGCAGGGCGGGAAGCGCGCGAGGGTGGCGGAGAGGCCACACCGGAGGTATGGCTGGACGGATACCCATACCTCTCATGCATTCACACGAGAAGTATGGGGGGTTTCAGGACATGGGGAGCAGCCCATTCGGTAGGGGGCTCCGCAGGGAGCTCCCCTTTCAAGTCTGGTGACGGCTCCCCATGCAGATGAGGTGCCATCCTCCGCGCAAAGTCGCCGGAGGTATGGCCCTCTGCTGCAGATGGCAGAGGGACCCAAGTGAAGAAAACGACGAGGAAGTTGAGGGGGTAATCGCAAGGGTTTCAAAAAGTTGTGGGTCAGAAAGTAATTTTGAGGACCAAATTGCAAAGTGGGTCAAGACGACCTTCCCTTAGGTCTAAATTTTGGTATAAACCTAATTTGAACCTAAGAAATCCAATGGTGAAGTTGGATTTTAGGTTTGACCACGTTTGACTGGATATTTTGTACAAAAATCTAAATTAGGTCAAAAATTGGGTATGGACCCCATTCTAGGTCAAAACAGGTTTCAAAGGCCAAATTGAAGGTTCTAAACCCTAGGGGATATTTTTCCATGAATTTTAGAGGGTTTAGTTGATTTTTATCTTACCTGGAACCTTATGAATTAGAGTGGATTTGTTTTAGGGTTATAAGATGTCATTTAATTCCTAGATTTCATCATAACCCTTTTCTGACCAAAACATCCCACTTTTTTTCTTATTAAGTCCACTTGACCTATGTATAGACCCTTAGAAATCCCGTTGATGCACTGCAATGGTAAAATTACAGTTTTACCCCTAGTGTCATGTTCTATTCTCAGATTAACAATTCCCTGAATTAAGCCTTTCCTTAGGTTATGTATGAGCTTTTGTTCACTTTATTAGGTTAAAATGTGCTAGTTAGGGTTCATGATGAGGTTCTCATCACCGCACACCTAAACTCCCGCTGCCTCTCAAGGCTGGCGCCGACTCGGACTCATATGCCCGAAGTCCAAGTTCCTGCTACCTCTCAAGGTCGGCACGGGCTAGGGTGCATGTGCCCTACACCCAAACACCTACCGCCTCTCAAGGCCGAGACCGGCTCGAGCTCATATGCCCCACGCCCAAGCTCCCGCTGCCTCTGAAGGCTAACACCAACTCGGGCTCATATGCCCCATGCCAAAATTCCTGCCGCCTCTCAATGCTCGCATGGGCTTGGGCTCATATGCCCGACGCCCAAGTTCCTGCCTCTTCTCAAGGCCGGCATCGGCTCAAGCTCATATGCCCCACGCCCAAACTCCCACCACTTCTCAAGGCCAGCACTGGCTCGAGCTCATATGCCCCACACCAAAATTCTTGTTGCCTCTCAAGGTCGGCATGGGCTCAGGCTCATATGCCCCATGCCCAAACTCTCGCCTCCTCGCAAGGTCTACATTGGTTGGGGCCCATACGCCACACGCTGAAGTCAATACTCGCTTCATATGGCCAGTTCGAACTCGGGCTTGCACGGCCCACGGTTTGCCTCAGAGCACCTCACCGCCTAAAAGCAAGCACAAGTTTGGGCTTACACACCCTAACAAGAAACCTTTTCCATGCAACCGAAAGTAGGTGAAGGCCACTTAACTCCCTTAGCATAAATGTTCTCCTCGCTGCAATACAACTAAACGAACATCTAAGGGCATCACCTACCGTGGACATTTGGCCATTCTTTCTACTCTCTCAGTAGTTCACACTAGCTAGAGAGTGGGGGCGTATGATGTGGGGCAAAAAGTGCCATCGGATCCAAAACTCTGCACCTAACCCGACAGAGGATCCAGCTACCTAAACACAGAGTGCACAAGCGAAACCAAATCCCCATCCCACCTGAGGTCAGTCTGATCCCTAGTCAACACCTGCCCGATCTGTCAGAAGATCTTGCGCAACCTAGGTAGAAGATACGAAATTATGGCCCTGACCACCTGCACCCTGACAGCTACGACGTAGCTGTCAGACAGGGGTATTGGAGCCCATCGATGAGAGTCATCCTTGTGTTATAAATAGAGAGGGAGACCCCTGATAGAAGGGGACTCCTTTCCGGAGAGGGAGAGAGATTATGTATAATGTATCCCAAAGAATTATAGTGCATAGTTGGGAGTTGTTGAACGAGAATCTACGCTAACGTGTTTGGTTTTGGAAAACCCGTCGTTGTAGTTCGAAAGCGAAGGATTCGTGTTCAACAAATAAAATTTATACCGAAATAAGAATTCCGGGTCGAACACAGGGAGGCGAACGTTTGATTTAAAAACTTCGCGTTTCTTTTTATTTTGTCACGAAGAAATTTAATTTAAACTATCTAAGTATCTACAACGAATAAAAGAGAGAGAGGGAGTAAGAGAGAGAGAAAGAATACTACACATGGAAATTAAAATGAGATGTAGAATAGACAAGGAATTAATCATAAAAGAGTTCATTCGTTACAACTAGAAAATATAAAACAATTACTCTAGGAAGCATTAAAAGAATGGAGGGAGAAATGTCCTCCTCGACGATCGCTCGGATGACGAATAGACTACTCTTAGAAAGCAGTAAATCTATACTAGAAAGCAGTAAAAAGAATAGGGAGAGAGAAATCCTCCTCGACGGTCGCTTGGAGGACGAGCCGGACGGGACGACGCCTGGACGAAGGAGAACGAAGCGGGACGAAGGAGGACGAAGCAGAAGAACAGGAACGAAGCAGCACGCCGTCGTCGTCGCGGGATCCACTTCCGAAGGGGGACGAAAATTTAGACTTTATCTCGCGAGAAGCATCCCGGGTGTGGGACAAGCTTCTCTTGAGCTTTGGAGAGGTAGAGAGGAGAAGGAAGGGATGAAAATTTCGTATGGAGGGGGTCTCCTTTTATAGTTGCAAGGAGTGGGGGCAAAATGGACATTACATCTTCAAAATAATAAATAAGGGGTCTTTAGTGACGGATAAAACCGTCGCTAAAGCCCCGCCGTCGCCGTCGCCGCCGCGCCACGCGCGCCCGCTCGGCTGGCCTGCGCGCGTAACGCAGACGCACGTCCGCGTCGTCTCAGCCGTCCGATCGCGAGATCGGACGGCTTAGATCGCGCCCGCGCCAGCTGCGTAGCGCGCCGCCCGCGTGCGATCGCGCGCCCACCAGGGCGTCCAATTGCGCGTCGGCGCTATCGGGCGCGCGCGGCCGTTGGATCTTCATCCGACGCTCGTGCGCGCCCGCTCGCCCGCGCCTTCGACCCCCTCTCCGCGGCTCGAACCCGCGACCTCCGCTTCGCCCGCAGCTGCGTAGCCGCTGCACTACGCGGCGAAATGGTCGCGCGGACGTTTTTAAACGCGCGCGACCGCAGCCGTTGGATCGAGATCCAACGGCGGAGAGGAGATGTTGCGTGGTCTTCACAGGACTCCTGCGGCCGATTGGGCGGCTGGGATGGCGCTACGTGGCGCTATCTTGGACGTCCATCTTCTGGAAGTTGTAGATGGTGCCACGGATGTCGGATTGACTTGATTTTTGTGTCGTTCGGCTGCGATCGTCGATCCGAATTCATCCGTGTGGTCGGATTTTCCATCTGAAGTGCGGATTTACACCATCCTGGCCCTTGATCTTCTAGGGTTCCCCAGTCTCTATCTGATGCTACGGATGCCTGATTAGGACGATCTTGGAGTCGTTGAACTCCAATCGTCGCCCTGATCATATCCATACGGTTGGATCTTTGATCTGAGGCCCCGATAAAATATTTGCCCTGTCCAAGCACATAAAAGGAGACAATTAACCTCCATTTTATTCAAACTACTCTAAATGCAAGATGATGCATGTAATGCAATATTTATATCATGAAATGCAATCCTATGCTTAAGAACATGCATAAATAGACATTTTAAGTAGTGTAAATGTGTTTACATCAGGAGTCCTATCCTCCCCCAGACGTACATTCCTTAAGGTGGAATTGAGTCACCAAATCCATGTCTCCCTTGTGTTTACTTGACTTTCGCTTTATCTCCCTACGCGACGGATGATCAATGGCTTAGTTTCTCCTATAATAACAAATCTTTTGGTAGAACCTTCCGAGGTCTATCAGTAGGACCTTCTGAGGCCCATTAAGTACCTTTTTTTTTTTTGCAGCAGTGACGAGGGAAGAAATTTTTTTTATCTAAGGCTAACTCTTTAAAGGACTCTTTAAGGTTCAAAACCTGAAAAAGGCCTATCAAAGTCTAATAAGACATACAAAATCCCATTCATCCCAATAACCGAGTAATGCCTAAAAATCTGCTTAGAAAGTTCTGACGGATCAAATAAGAACCATCCATCAAGGAATACAATCGTCGAGACATTATATCCGTTTAATAAGTTGATGGACAACCTGGACTAGCATTGCTTGAATGAGTTAGGTGACACATTCTCGTCTAACGAATATACTGGGCGACATAATCCCTTTGTCCACTTGGAAAACCAAGTGGACAACCTCCCTTGTCCGTCTGGAGAGTCAGGCAAGTAAGTTTTTCTATTTGATTGCTTGGAGAATGACACAAGCAATTGATTCCACATTCCTACATTCATTGAAAATGTGACATCGTGATTGTTATCTCTACACAACCATAAATTTGATCATAATTACAACTACCTGAGAAGTTTGTGGGTATGTGTTTACGTGCATTTCAGGTTCTTCAGCAAATAAATAGCTAGTGTCCTACCTAAAGGGGAGACACGCATACAGAGAGAGAGAGAGAGAGATTGTTACTTTATACTCAAACTCAAAACTAGTGAATGAGAGAGTAACCCTACTCTCCCTAAACATATACTACTTTTAGTAAAATTGGATAATCAAATCCCTCCTCTTTCCTACATGCTTGATTGCCTGATTTAATTATTTAAGCAGACCTACTTCCCTTATCGTAAAACTCAAGAGAACCCAATTAAGTAGGCTCAATCACAAAGCATTCAAACATCCATGGGCCATTATATGATTATAATGGACCAATAAATGATTCAACATCAATTTTGTTAGATATATTAAAAATATATATAAATGCTATTGCTTTTCGGTAAGTGGACAAACACAATCTACGCATGTAGTTGTGAAGCTTTCTTATTAAAGAAAATGTGATAAAAAATAGCAATCTATTTTCTTTTAATTGACACCCAAGTATTAGATATGTGTAAGTACATCTATATTAAACCTTAAAGAATGCTAGTGTATCTAGTCTCATGTTTGGTTGTCACATTGACGAGGGAAAAAATATAAAGAGAGTGATAGACGTGAAAATTCACACGAAGTAGATAGGATATGTACGTATGTGTATTAAATTTAAAATAAATATATAAATTCAACTAAATTTGACCTTATATATATATATATAGATATATGATGTTATTAATGTATAATTTACAATACTTAATATAAAATAATTATTAAAAAAATTGATGTCTTTCCTACAAAATAAATATACAAATAAATAAATAAAAAATATTCATCAAATATATGGAGTAATGTAATTAAATCTATCTTTAGGACATAGTAAAATTATTTGTCAAAAACATTATATAAAAATATATTATTTATATTTTAAGATTGTGATTAAATGAAAAATAATTATTAAGATTATGCCACCGATTTTTTTTTTTATTTTCATTCACGTTTAACTTGATGAGAGAGCAAAGAAAGTTAACTGCAAACATGTGATTTTGCAGGGGGGGAGGGGGGTGAAGGGGAGCATGGGGAAACGGTGCTGAGAAGAAAAGACAAAAAAACAAAAGAATGAGGTCGAGAGAGAGAGAGAGAGAGAGAGAGAGCGAGAGCGGGGACGGGGGAGTGCAGGGGAGAAGGGGTGCAGGGTCAGACCTTGAAAAAATATAAACCGAGAGAGAGAGAGAGAGAGAGAGAGAGAGTGGGGGGCACGGGAGTGGTGGGCGTAGAGGAGGTGGAGGGTCTGACATGTGGCGATCTTGGTAGAGTCAGAGTAGCTCCGAAGAGGCAAAGAGCGAGACCGCTCCTCCATATGTCAAGTTTGGTGGCTCCCTTATGAGACATTTCTAACATGCGCATATTAACGGAGGTCCATGACCGGTAGGAGCCAACGAAAGATGTAGGCAAGAGAATGGAATGGTGAAGAGATGAAGGTGCCCTATGCCCTTATTTATTGTTGATGCCGGGTTGAATGAGTTAAAAGAATTAAATTTGAATTTTTTTTTCTTGGAGTGAGGATAAGTTTGTTAATTTTATTAAATTAGTTTTGAGTTCATTCCTTGACGTGGAAGTATAAAAGTTGGTAGAAAACAAATATCACGTCATTTTTCAACACCACAGCAAATGAAAATTTAAAAGATTAAATAAATAAATAATTCAATGAACATCACGTCATTTTCTTTCAACAAATAAAAATTAAAAAAAAAAAAATAAATAAATACTTTATGTATTTTGATTTTTCGTTAATATCGATTGATGTATTTTAATTTTTCATGTATTTTAATTTTTTTATCAATATCGATCGATATATTTTGATTTTCTGTGTGAAAAATTAAAATACATTAATTAAAAAATTTCAACTAATATATTTTAATTTCTTACTTTTCGATCACAAATGAAAGTAAAAAATTTGATTATAAAAAAAGAAATAAAATAATGATCGAAAATCAAAATACATCATATATTATAAAATATATTACTTGATGTATTTTAATTTTTAATTGATATTTTAGATTATATTTATATTACATTATTTTGTACATATATTATTCTATAATTTCATAGAAATATATCAATATTAGTATTTAATAAAAAAAATAAGATGAAGAGACCGATGAAAAAGATAAAATTATAATCCAACACACACGTTAAGCAGTACGTACAAAAAATTGAACCAGAAGAAAAACGAAAGAGTCAAGGAAAAAGAGATAGATGGTGAGAGAGCATGCGCACTCACTATAGCAGTCGAAATAAACAAATAAAACACCACGTAGCAATCGAAAATTCAAAAAATAATATACATATAATGCACAACTGATGTGTACACAACAGAGAGCATTGCTCTCAATATATATAAAGATTAATTCTTTTATGTTAAAATGTTGGAAACGCATGTATTGATGGAAAATGTGACGTATCGAATTATGCAGGTGTTATTTAAGTATTTCACGTAGTATCAAGAATACGGGTTCATTTGATATTTAATATAAAAAAAAAACATAGAATTTATTATATTGTATTATCTATTATATTAAAAAAAAATTATCATATCATTTTAATCTTAAACGTACAGGTGATAAATTACTTTGTATTAATAATAAATTATTCTAATTAATTTTACAATAGTGTAATCTCATTTTACATAGGTATAAAATTATTCCAAGGATAATTTTACTTGTTCAAAATGATTTTACACCCGTGTAAAGTGATTTTGACGTATTAGTTTAGGATTTAGGCTTTAGTAAGGTTTATGGTTTAAGTTATGGAAAGTGATTTCACATATGAGAAGTGATTTTTCACTTGAAATATGATTTTTCACCTTAGGATTTAAGGTTTAGATTTAGAAATATTAAAGAAGCTAAATCATAAATACCAAAGACTAAACCTTAAATCCTAAGGTGAAAAAATCATCTTTCAAGTGTAAAATCACTTGTTATATGTGAAAAAATACTTAGAATTTAATTTTACACAGGTGTAATCTTATTTTACACCTGTGCAAAGATTTAAAATTACACCTATGCAATCGTACTTTATACCTGTGTAAAATTATTTTGAAAGTACAAAGTTGTTTTGCGCCAGTGCAAAGTGATGTCGAAAGTGATTTTAGTGGCTTGCACCTGTATGAAAATGATTTGTTGTTTGTTCAAACAACGATGGATCCCACCACGTGTCAGAACTTTTTTATATAAAAATAAGGGACGCAGGTTGAGACCACATTCACACTACTATGCGTTTTTACGTCAACTTTTACATTTCTAAACCCACATCCTTCTTTTATGGGATGGTATTCTTTTAGGACAATAATTGATTTCTGTATCTCCGTTAGAATACAAAATGTTAAATAAGTTTCCATGTCTATAACTTTTGATTTTTGCACCTTATTGTTAGCGGGTTAACTTTAAAATAGATACAAATATTTCTTTTTTTTCCTAAGGATATCGGTTGGGAATCGTAAAATCTGATACAAAAGTTGACGTAAAGCAATGTAAATGTGACCCTCATTTGATATATCTCCTTTTTATGCGAAAAAAGTACCTACACATGGTGGGATCTACCATCGTTGAAACCAACAACAAATCATTTTTGTATGGGTGCAAACCACTCAAATTACCTTCAGAACTACTTTACATCAGTGCAAAGCTACTTTACATCAGTTAATCTTACTTTGCACCAGTGTAAAATTATTTTTCACCTTCAAAATAATTTTGCATTTTTGTAAAGTAAGATCACACCAATGCAAAATTAAATTCTAAGTATTTCTTCACCTATAACAAATTATTTTATAATTGAAATGTTATTTTTCACCTTAGAATTTAAGATTTAATTTTTAATGTTTAGGGTATTTTAAGTGTAAAATTATTTCTCATACGTGAAATCAATTTTCATAAACATAAATCTTAAATCCTAAATATTAAATCTTAAGTTTTAAACCCATAAGCCCAAATCACTTTACACCGGTAAAATTAACATTGGAATAATTTTATACTGATGTAAAGATAACTTAAAATAATTTATCACTGGTAAAAGTTAATTATTATCAGTGTAAAATTATTTATCACCTTTACATTTTAAATTAAAATGATATAGTAATCTTTTTGAATTTGATGACGCCTGTCACATAATAAATCTTATATTATTTTATTTTTTTAAATTAAATATTAATTATCAAATAAGTTCATGTTAACAATGTGAAGCATAAGGACATGACTCACAAATTTCTCGTGTCATTTTTATGTCACTATCTTCATTTTTTCTTTTTTCTTACTTTTGCTGATCCGAATTTACAAATACTTCCTTGAGCATTGATTTTGGGATACGTGTCCCGCTAGATGCCTTTAGGCGGCAGAGTACGCTCCAAATGAAGGTAGAGATGACCTGAGCTCACCACGAAATAACAGTTTGTATATTTTCTTGTCTTTTGATAGATAATCTCGTTTTATACGAAGTACTTTTGAGAATCGCTTAGCCAATTGAAAAGAAAAAAAATAAAATTTTCAATGCATGAAACAGGAACTCATTACTAATAATGGTATATCCTGAAAAATCGAACAGGAATTTGGGATTAGAATTAATAAGACAAATATTTTTGGAACGATTTGAAAATGAATCAGATTATTTGGAATAATTGAATTTTAAAATTCTCAATTTATTTTTGGAACCATTTGAAATTAAAATTCCTTATTAACTTTCGAAAGTAGTACTAGCTGAACTTTCTGAACCTTTTAGAAACGAATCAAACTCTTCTACGGCGAGTGACAACCAAGTCTCCTTTGCGAGTTGTTCACCGTGATTTTGGCTTAAATCAATGGAAGTGTACCCTTATATTTGGAAGAAGGGAAACCCAACGGAAAACTTATGTTTGTCTTCGTTCCGTCCCTCCCCAGTTTTAAAATTTTTTTTTCAAAATAAAGATTTCATCAAAGGGGAAGTACCTACTATATAAGAGACGTATCTCAAAAGAGAAATGAGAGACGGTGAATTCTCACCAATGAAAGAATAAAAAAAAGAAAGCCTCATATAAAAAGAAGAAATGCAAAATACAAAAAATAAGATAAGAAATAAATGAAAAAAAAAAGAAAGTATCCTTAGATTAGGAATCGAACGAACTCTTAAAGGAGAATGATCCTACGCTCGTAGAATGACAAAGGCTAATGAGATAAAAATCTCGAAGGTCGTGCTAATGAGAAATTGAATAAATCAACCCCTCACTTGACAGTGAGAAATATGGGATCACACGTGGTTCCCAAATAAAACAACCTAAACTAAAAAAAATAAGAACAAGAAATGATCAATCTATCAACAAGGAACAAAACATGCAACCATAGCAACACACGACCAGTATGCAACTCGAGACCACCATGCAACAGAAAAATGGAGAACGCTCGTCGTCCGCCACTGCACATGTCGACAGAACCACAATGAAGCTCTGCTACACACGTCGATCAACGATCAGAGATGCATGCGATCGTCAAACGAGGATCTGCAACCTACACCACCAATTACACCAGCTAAACCCCAACAGAAAAGTCCTTGCTTGCCATTGCTCATGTCGACCGAAGCGAATCGCCGATCGTTGCTCTCGCTGTTGCCTCGCTTGTGACTAGTCGCTACAAGCCACTAGCGGTTATGCATGTTGTGCTCGACAAAGATGGAGAGAATCAGAGGAATAAGGAGGAGATCCGATAGAGGGAGGGCCCCAATCAACCCTAAGCAGCTGATTGGGCCCTGATGGACATCGAGGTCCATCGTTGGGGCCCCCGATGGCTATTAAAGAATTTTTAGACGTAGGGAATGTCACGTAGCCTCAAGCAATCCATCACAAGGAGGATGTGGTCAGACCTCCTATGCAATTGGAGGGTTCGACTCAGCAAATCACAAGCAATCACAAGGGAGACAAAAGAAGTTGGTCACCTAGTTCCACCGCAAAGGGTGTACGTTTGGGAGGAGGATGATACTCCCAACTCTACACTAAATTGGCGAGATTACAAGATGTCTCTCCCCCCTCACTCGAGAGTCTCTCCTCACTATTTATAGGGTGGGAAGAGTTCTAGCTTGGTAGGATCTTCAGTACAATTTTAGGTACACATTTTGTCAGACTGCTTGTCTGTTGTCAAGTCATGGGAGGCCATTTTTGTCCCATTGCAATTATGGCCTTGATTGTGTCGAATCTTCTGGCAGGTTGGACAGATCTAGGTTCGTCCAAGTGTGGGTGGATTCGGATCTGGTTAGTGGTAGGCGGGTCAGGTAATACCGGACCCGCCTATTTATCTTGTAAACGGGTAGTCGAATCCTTTGCTGTATTACGCACGGAGTTTTAAATCTGAGGGCACTTTTCACCTCTCATCAAGGCCCCAATTATAGCAAGTGTTTTTCCACAAAGAAGGAGAGAGGGAGGAGTGAAAGGGGAAAGGGGAGTCGCACACCTTTACCATCCCTCCCCACTTGAAACAACTTTATTTATGACTTATCTCTTATTAGATCATTTAACTTCTCATCACAAGGGATGTTCGATTGTATATTCTATCGTACAAATGTAGGTTGAACTTATTTCTTACACTTCTTCAATAGTTTTTTTTTTTGAAAATATATTCCATTAAAAAAGGGAAAGTACCCGATACAAAAGGATGTACCTTGCAAGGGAAGGGAAAGGGAGAGAAAAGCCTAAATACCCTCAAAAGGGAGAGGTTACGTCCCGTAGAAATAGGGGGATGCCAAAACTTAGAGAAATTACAGCTAAGAAATAAAGGAGAAAGGAACGAAGCGTCCTTGATTGGGAACTGGACGACTTTTCAAAGGAGAGCAACTCCACGCTTATGGATACAGCAAACGCTAACGAGATAACTTGAAGACCGCGCTAACGAGAAGTTGAATACAACGACCCAAGAGTCGAATTCGACTACCGACTCGTATCAGTAAACTCGACCGTAAGAAATCTGAAGTCACATGTGATTCCTTAATAAAATTGAACAACACAAAAAAAAAAGAGAGAGAGAAAATGGTGTCTCACTCAAGTTCCTTACTAAGACCCGTGCCCGGTAAGCCTCCTCTCTTATGGATAGGGGCATGAAAGCAAAGAGTGAACTCGTACGAAGGTTGTTAAACTAAATGACATTAAAAGAGAGCATTTGTATTGAAGTGATGGGACATGTATCACAATACCTTGAGGTTGGATAAGAATTATTTTAAGAAAAAAATATTATTAGGATAAAATGATTAGCGAAAGCAATGTTAGTTAATAGTTATTCCAGAGAATCGTTTCTCTGACGTTAAATTCCAATCTGTGCTCCATGCAACCCCCCTTCCTCATCGGAAAGGGTGGTTAAAGTCGGTAGTTAATGCTGTCGGATTTCTTTTGTCGGCTTCGTCCAATCGGGTGGGCGGTGATGTACGCTTCGAAAAAAGTGAATTTCGGGTTGGAGATACAATTGCTTTTTGTTTAATATTAAGTTATGCTTGCAGCAGGTTTGGCGAGATATTGTAAATATATTTTAATAAATATATTATATTGAAATATATATTTTTTTATATACGTTAATATGACTATAATATAATAAAATAATATATAAAAATATTGATCGATGTAGTCTTACTGGGCTGCCCCCACCCAAAAAGGGACAAAAAGCGGAAGCGACACTGGCGAGGGCGTTAGGTGCTCGCCCTCGAAAGAGGAGTGACGACACACCAGCAGCGCCCTTCAACGGCCCCTCCCCTCGCCTGCCATCCAAACCTACAGTCAACACAATAAACGCCCCCTCCCCCGTTCCGGTCCCCGCGTTCCCCTCATTCCCCATTGACGACCGCCACCCGCCGCGGGGAGATGGCCCTCTCGATCGCGGGCGGCGGCCCGGCCGCCGCTGTGGCGTTGCCGTGGGAGGCGCGTAGGGCCCACGCGGCCCTCGCCCTCGTGCAGGTCCTCTACGGCGGCTACCACACGGTGACGAAGGTGGCCCTGCAGAGCGGCGTCAACGAGCTCGTCTTCTGCATCCTCCGCGACTCCATCGCCCTCTCCATCCTCGCCCCCGTCGCCTTCTTCCGCGAGCGCCACAGGTGAGGAGAGATCCCCCGTTCCGTTTCCGAGATCCGCTTTGCTCCTCCCAAGATATCAGCTCGAACGGAGATCCATATAAGGAGAAACCCCCCGATGTTTCGATGCATTCACACGAAAAATCTCTGATGTTGGGAGCTTATCATATGCATTTTGGATGTTGATGGCGTTGGAGTAGAAAATCGGGAGTGTGCTTGAAGTGCAATGCTTCTATCGATATGGTTATAACCCGGTAGAAGGTGGTGTTAGCTCACAACTGGCGTTAACGCCCCTCTTTTTTGGGGTTTTTTTTTTTCACATTTCTGATTCTCGCTTAACGCAAAGTCATCGCAAGCGCTAATTGAAAACCCCCGCAAATAGACAAGAAAAGGGGTTAATATGACATCTGTAATTGGAAACCCCGATCTTCTAACACCTCAAGTAAATTAGCTCGTCACGATGTAATCGGATTCGATCGATATGTTCTCCGTGTAATTTGTAATTACTGTGGGATCTGAATCATCTGATCTTGAAAGTAATGCAAGTTGTGATAACGGGGAATGTGTCGAATGTGATGGGTAGATGTTTACCTTTTAAGGGACACACGGTTGGAATGTTAACTATCAAAACTATGCTCGTGGCAACAGACAAATTATTATTCCCTTGAGCTTTTTCCTTGAACATTGGGTTGGTCACATTGATGTATAACCTATTCAACCTCCTCTAGTTATAGTCATTTCAACAACAAAAGACCGGCATAAATAATTATTCCTAGTGAGTTTGGTGGTCATAATTTGAACACCAAGATTTTTCTTGGCTTTGGACAGGCGAAAAACACACTTCTCCTTGAGAGCCATTACATCGACAGAAAGATAGTTCAAATAAATGGAGCCATAATGATGCAGGGAAAAACCAGACCTCACTCAAGTTCAGCAATGGAGAAGCTATATAGACTAAAGCACGACCGTGAGCAGAGTGCACACACATTGCACTTGAAATTGCAAGTACATGTACAATCACCAGCCAGCCATGCAGGCAGAGCACATACTACCACAAAGCATGTCCCGTGCTCAAATAACAAGGCTGTGCAACCACATATTCCACATGATTGCATAATGTGCATGCTATTACTGGCACACTACAGGCTTCAGTTGTGTATATTATGCACTTCATGCACACAGCTGCAAGGTGTGCCTGTAGAACCACCACACCACTAAGGTTTCCGCACTTCTTGTGTAGAATCACGAAGCTAATAATGAGATAAATGTTATCACACATGGCCATAAACTTGAAGCCATGATCTAGGCTTCACAGAAATGAAAGTCATGGCTCTGACACCATGTTGAATATTATTAACTACAAGAAACCGAAGGCAAGCACACATGTTTACATGGAGTACCATGGGAGCTCACAGCCCTAGGCAGCTAAGGTTTTCTACAACAAGTCAAAGAATGGAATGGATTGTAAATACAATATATAGACAACACAAAGTAAATGGATCCACACCAAGATTTATTTATCCAAATACAACAGAACATGTTTAATGTGATTTAAGACATCAAGATTTGGAATTCAAAGTTCAATTTTGGATCATTGAGTTTCAAGCCAACTTTTTTGAAATTTGTTAAGGCCCAATTTGGTAGAGGATTAAAATGGGGTATTATCCTACATGACATGGTTAACCACTACATTAAATGAATAGTTATAAGTATTAGTGGCCATTATAGAAACTCTCACTACTACTTCCAACATATCAATTTACCCATTATATCTACCTCTACTAACCCACTCTGAATACAAATTAAAATACAAATTACTTACAAATATCTACTCACCCATCACGTCTATCCCCACTAACCCACTTTCTTTACAAATAAAAACAAAAACTACTAACAACACATCAATTCAACCATCACATCTATCCACCACTTACCCCATCACTACCAAACCTTACAACTTCCTAAACTTTTTCCATTCTTAAGCTTTAAATCTCTTCCAGATGAGGCTTAGGAGAAATCAAAATTTATGGAAATCAAAGTGCATTGTTTCCAAATTCACTTTAGAAGCAAGTACTTTAGAATAAACAATTAATGATCAGTTTTAGGTTTCAAATTTCACCACAAAAATCTGACTTTTTCTATGATCAAATAAAGTGCATACCAAGATTTGAAGACCAAATTCCTTGTTTAACATTGTACAAGATAACTTGAAATGCTTATTTCATATTTCTTGGAGTCCTAGTCCTTTTATTTCTCTGTACTCCATTATTTTCCTATTCCTATTCCTTTTATTTAACTTCTTGAACATTATATGATGTCAGAGTGGGGTAATCACCAAGGTTTTTGCACTTGATAACCCCGGACACTCATCATTGTTGGAAGCAAAAACTTGCAAGATGGCTCCCAGCAGAAAGAGACCTACTTGTTTAGAGGAAGATCCCCTACTTGGTTAGGGAGGAAAATCTGCCACTAATTAAAACGAGTAAATAAATGGATACCTAGATTTTGTTCCCATGTAGTTAACTTCCAGTCAGCATTCATACTAGCCATTGAGGGTTGTGCTTCAATGCCTGTTGTATTTGTCATGACCATCATACTCTTGAATTGGCAGGAGAGCACTCATCCCAATGACTCGCCACCTTCTTGGATCATTTTTCTTCCTTGGGCTCACTGGGTCAGTTCAATGTGTATCCTTAAGCTTTTACTTGCCACATGTTAAGGGTATCTTCTTCAAGCATTAACTTAAATGTTGAACAGGATATTTGGGAACCAGCTCTTATTTCTAATCGGCCTAAACTACACCAATCCAACGTATGCAGCAGCAATTCAACCTGCAATTCCAGTCTTCACCTTTCTCTTGGCTGCTATAATGGGGTAAGTTTCACTTACCTTAAGTGCTGTAAATCTATCATCTTGCTCGTTTCTCCTTTTGATGATGTTTATGGTGGTTGCTCATGGTTACCTTGGTTGTGCAGTACCGAGAAAGTGAATCTATTCAGACTTGAAGGACAGGTGAAGGTCGGAGGTACTGCTATTTGTATTTTTGGAGCTATCTTGATGGTGGTGTACAAAGGTCCTGCTGTGTTTGGAAAGGATTTGGATTTCACATCCATCGGTGATATAAGCATGACCTCCCCACCTGAACCTGCTGGATGGCTAACTTCTCATCTGCTTGTTCTTGGTCTGGAAAAGTGGCATATTGGTGTTTTATGTTTGATTGGAAACTGTTTCTGCATGGCTTCTTACTTAGCTTTGCAGGTAATCTTTTCATGAAACTGATATTTGGAAGGATTATATCACTAGGAAAGAAAAGTTCTTCCTCCCGGCATAACATATTCCTCTGCATATCACACACCTGAAAATTTCTCATAATATTGACAGGAATATATGGCCTTTAAAACTTAGCCCATTTTAAAGCTTTTAATATCTAATTACAGTGGGATGATAACTGGAGGACGTAAGTTGTATCCTACATTTCTCAAAGTTTCAACTTTAACTTTGTGTATTTCATCTTCCTAATTTCTTTTGGGTGGTTGCACATATCAGAAGGATCAATATTTTTATCGTTAACTCGACTTTCAAAGTTCTCTGCAGTTTCCTGCACTTCATCACAATAAACATTCCCAAATCCCGACTTTGTTATCTTCCATAGACAATTATCCTATCATTGTTATTATTGGTCTTGACTATCTGAACCACCAATCATTCAGAGTTAAACGATACCAGAGGTTTTGTTTTGTTGTTTGTTGTGAAATTTAAAAAGAAATGTCATATTTGGGAATCATTTTATATTGGTAGCGAGCCATTTATAACTATCATTAAGTCAATTTGTTGAGTAGGTGGGTGCATGCTTGTATAGAACTTGGGTCATATCTGGCCTATGGTAACACCTCCATCCACTTAGACGTACCACAGGTTTTCATTCTGTCATGCTTCCACTTGTCCATCAATCTTTGAATTCTTCCCCGAAGAGTGTAACTAAGTCCGTTTAAGTACCTATTCTGTTAATCAATCTTGTTTGTCCTTCCAGGGTTTCTTGTTAACATTCCCTACATTTTTTTTTTACCTTACTTTGTTTACGGTTCACTTTGCCTCATGTATCGATCTGGAGTTTAAAAACCCTTTGCCTAAGGGTTAGGCTTGCTGGCAAGTTGCAATGCAGGTTACCAATTGCACTCCTTGAACTTGATACCTTATGTTCAGAAAGAGTAGCCAGGGAGATGTACGAGCCTGTGTTGCATAGGTTTAACTGTTATTTTGAAATAAAACTGGAGAATTAGATGCCTTGGAATGCCTTTTTGGTTATGATACACAAATAAGACACGGATAATTCCAGTTGACCCTGTAAATATGCCAGTTCAGTCTAGAATAGATGCCTGTAAAAGCCTACTTTGGACCTTGAAATCTCAATGACAGGATTTGGGCAACTGCTAACGGTACAGGCACATCCTACCACAGAAGTGAAAATAGAGATGCAAAACCTGATTTTTATATCTCTCAAAGTTCTCAATCCTGACTAGGAGATCTCACCAAGTTTGACTGTCGACTTCTACCTTGCTACTCCCTACTTGTATTGGTATATTGCACAAGATAATAAGGTGCTATACTTCATTCATGTTAACCAAGCACCAATGCATTGAATAGTGCCTTGCATTTTGGCACTCTTCAATTAATTAAGAAGAGTGGTAGGTGCCCTTTCGAGAGAGAGAGAGAGAGAGAGAGAGAGAGACTTAGGTGTGGATTAAACTAAGAAGGGCAGTTAGTGTAGGGCAGAGAAGGAAAGGTATTAGTTGGGCATGCACCACAGAATATTCCTGAACTTTGCACTTGATCCAGTTTTGTAAAAAAGGAAGATATAAGAAGTTTTGAGTGCATCACTGTTATCTTACAAGGTTGAAAGGAAGTCATTAATTGAACATTTTCAGAGTTCATAGTATATACTTATTTTATTCTTGTTATAATTAGGAGCATGTATGCATGTGTCTCCCTTGGTGAACACTAATCAACAACACATATGAAGAACTATCAAAAAGGTTGTCTGAGTATCTTCTAAGGATTTATTTGAGCTTGTATCCACTCCTTATACTGTGATTGACTAGGTTAATTCAGGCTAAATCTGATTTGGAATCTTAATGGCTTCAGTAGGTTGAAATTATATGCCATATTTCTGTTATAATTTTCTTTTTTCCATCTTTTGGCAATGATTTCAGGCTCCACTGCTGGTGAAGTATCCTGCTAGCTTGTCGTTGACAGCTTATTCATATTTCTTTGGTGCCCTTTTGATGGTACTGTCAGGAATAATTGCTGGAGTAAAATCCGAGGATTGGAGCTTGACAAAGGCAGAGATCATTGCAGTTTCATATGCTGTAAGTTTTCCTTCTTTGGTGAAAATTTCATCCATATATTGTCCTAGAATTAGGAACATTGACTTGATGAACTTTTTGAGATGGTTAGGACAATAAGTGTCTGATATCTAGGAATCACCCTACATCACTCTTTTTAGAAGTTGACTCCTAAATCACGATGGTAGAATGAGTAAAAGTTTTTAGTTGTTTGGAAACTTGAGCTGACATACGGTGATGTTGACCATCCTTTTGGTAAAGATATATACTTGGGCCGTCAGGCTTAAACACATTTGGTATTATTGAAAAGAATGAAATGACTTAACTTCGAAAAGAAATCATAGCCCACTTTATATGAAGAGAGGCTATTGCATAAAATATAGGGAAGACCCAACAAAAAATAACAACAAAAATGCCACTCACATAATAACTCTAACCCTCCTTCTCAAGTTAAAGCATATATATCGAGCACGCCTAACTTGGTTTATAAATAATCATAGTGCTTCCATAGGAGTGCCTTCGTGAAGATGTCTGCAACCTATTGCTTACCAGTAGTAGGGGGCAAGTCTTCCTTGTGGTGCCCATATCTCTAACAAAATAACAATTCACCTCAATAGAAACCCTACATAGTATACGTCAGAACATAAATGCAAATCCACATGCCATGTTTCTTCATACAGAGGCCTTTATCAAGACTCCCTTTAAATGTATTTGAGGATAAGGCATTTTCTATAAACCAACTTGCATTATTAACTAAAAGTTGATGTCAGGTTTGGTAACAATAGTAACATAAAGCAACTTGCCAATAATGTTTGTGTACTTTTTGTCTTTAAACAATGGATCACCTTTCTCATTTAGTTGCCCCTGTAACTCCACTGGAATAAAGGAGGGCTTCACCTTAAGCTAGCCAGTCTCCTTGAGAAGTTTCATAACATATTTCCTATGTAAAAGAATCATTCCACAGGAATTCCTGGTAATTTCGATGCCCAAAAAATACCTCAAAGTAGGCAAGTCGTTTGTAACCAAAGTAGTTTGCAAAAAGTCCTTGGTCTCCTGAATTCTGGCATTAACACTAGTAAGGACCATATCATCAACATAGACAGCAAGAATGACAACCCCTGACATCCTGCATCTCACAAAGATAAAATGATCAAAGGTAGATCGAAGAAATTCGATCTTCTGAATTTTCCCACAGTCTCTTGAACCATACTCTTGAACTATGTTTCAGGTCATATATAGCCTTCTATAGATGACAAACCTCCCCCCTCAACCACACAGTTTGGTGGTTGGGTCATGTAAACTTCCTCCTATAGATCACCATATAAGAAGGCGTTTTTCATATCAAGCTAATACAAAGTTCACTCCTGTTTAAGAATCATAAAAAGAATAATACGAACAAAGTTGAGGCGGGTCACTAGAGAGAAAGTGTCAAAGTAATCAACTCCATAGATCTGAGTATAGCCCTTTGCCACTAATTTGACCTTCAATCTCTCAACAGTCCCATTCGATTTATACTTGATAGTATAAACCCATCAGCAATCAACAACAGTAACCCCATCAAGGAGATTAGTCAACTCCGAAGTGCCTTGTGTAGTAAGAGCCGTCATCTCCTCATCCATGGCCTTCACTAAACTGGATCCTGTGTGACCTCATGGTAGTTCTTAAGAACTACCATGGCAGATAAAGCTGTGAAAAACCTTTGTAGAGCAGGGCTATGACGATCAACAATAGTATAATGTGACATGAGATGTAAAGTACAACTTGTTATTCCCTTTCATAAAGCAATGGGCAACTCCTTGGGCTGTTGAATGGAAGGAGCGTCCGAATCAAATGTTGATGGGGAAGATAGATTAGATGGTCTCTGCTTAGAAACTTCAACTTGTATGGATGATAAGGCGATAGAGACGGGGGCCTTATGACGATGCTGATAAGTGTGGGTGACCCAACTAAGAGAAGAGCCTTCATTAGAGTAGAAAGGCACTTTCTCAAAGAAAGAAACAACAACAAACACATAATATCGGTTCCTAACAAAGTCAAAACACCAATACCTTTTTTGAGATCTAGAGTATCCCAGAAAAATATATTTGACCAATCTAGGGGAAAGCTTATCAGCAACCTCAAACAAATGGATAAAGTATGTACAACCAAAAATCCATAGTAATAAGGCAAAGAGACTAGCATCAGGATGAACAATTAGGAAAGGTGTTTCCCCATTAAGAATCGAAGAGGGACCCTATTAATAAGATAAGTGGCAGTAAGTACAACGTCCCCCCTAAAAATGCTTAGGAACTTTCATGGCAATGAGTAAGGTACGAGTCATGTCAAGAATATGGCAAAGTTTACATTCAACAATGCTATTCTGTTGAGAAGTATAGGCATAAGAAGTTGAATAGTGCCATTTTTAGCTAAGAAATCCTGTATAAATTCAAGTACATTTTCACTGCAGAAAATTTTAATACTCGTGGAATAAAAATTTTAAACTTCATTAAACAATTTTAGAATTACAGTGCTTATCTCTGACCAATCCTTAAACAAAAATATCCAAGAAAGATGACTATAATCATCCACAAAAATCTAAAAATATTAGAAAACAGGTAGTGACTTGTTTGACAAGGACCCCCAATATCACAATGGACTAAAGAAAATGGAGACAAACTCATACGTTCTCTAGAAGGAAAGGACACCTTGTGATTGTTGCCAAGGTGGTAGGTTTCATAGTTGAGAGACGTCGTTCTAGTAGAATTTGGGAACATCTGTCGAAACCTAGAAGATGATGGGTGATCGAGACGACGATGGCAGATTTCAAGATTGGCAGAAATAGACACATCTACAAAAATTTGAGGAGAATCAATGTAATAGAGACCATCTCTCTCAATCCCCACAACAATTATCTTCCTTGTTCGGATGTTATGAAAGAAAACAAATTATCATCAAATATCATAGGAAAGATCTTTACAAAATCTATAAATAGATAATAAGCTCAACAAAAACTTGGGGGCACGGTAGACATCATACAGATGTAAGATATCAGTTGTTACGATCCGGTTTCCGAATCCTTATAGGACACGAGACCGGCTCGACTCGACTAATCCCAAGATCCAGTCGTCCAACAAGAAAATAATCAAAAAGTAGGAAAGTAAATCACATTCACTATGCTAAGTAACTAACAGTAAAAGAGTATAGCAGTAAGGCAGTAAAAGCTACTAACAGTAGATATCACCATCACAACAGTAAAGTGGAAACAAAGTACAATGTAAACGGTAACAAGAGTCTAAACTCATTAACAAAAGAAAATACAGTAGGAAGACTACTGCTGGCCGCGACTGGGCTTAGCACCATCTATAGCCGGTGACTCAGGCTGCTCAACACCTGGACCTGTAAAGGGGTACGAGTGAAACAGAGTTAGTGAACGCTGAGTAGAGTGGTAATCAAACTAACTAAAGTAGTAAAAGCTAACAGGTAATTTATCTTTTCCAATTATTTTATTTTACAAGTTATTTCTTTTCACCCATTGGTTTACTTTTCAGATCTCTTTCTTAATCTCGTATGTTCCTTGTGGGAATGATCTTGATTGCAGTCTTTTCTGAAGAGTAGAAGGCACACGTGGTGCTCTCCTAGCCGAGAGAGTCCCCCGTGGTAATCCTACACCCAGTCAACCACCCCGAGGTTATAGACAGACGTAACGGTGACTACGGCATGCTCGATAAGCACACGAGTAGTTACCCCGCACTAGCACGCGATCAGTCGTTTTCGTTAGCGGGTACGCCTAAAGTACAGTACGGAACAGTATAGGGCCTAGCCCTCTCAGTAACATGGGGCTTAGCCCTCTCAGTAACATGAGGTCTAGCCCCTCAGAACCAAACAGGGGTTTTGCCCTTCCACAGTCTACGCACCCTCGTCTGACTACCCTGATTTGTCCAGTGGGCTTAACAAATCGGTGTAGGGTAGCTAGCTGAACCCCGAGTCCCGTGGGATGGCTAGCTCTCTCCCTACACTAGTAGCTCTTCAGGGTATAGTGTATGCGAGGGCCAAAGAAGTCGGTGTAGAGTGGTCAATCCTAACCCTGGGTCCCAACCGAAAGGCGGCTAGCTCCACTTTACATTAAATGGGGGACAGTCGCTCTCCTTAGTACCACGTACTCAAGGGCCAGCACACTTCCCACTTACATTTCCAGATCTATTCAATTTATCCACAGGAGCTCTACTCCTAATTTTCCGTAGGGTTCATGTTCGTATTCCTCATGTCATTCCATATCAGGTTTCATCATTCACATTTCCATTATCAGATTATACACATGCAACTTATATTTCCATCATTTACAATATACAACAAGTAATGTCACAGGTAACTGTTTAACTATCACAGGTAATTGTTTAAGTAGCATAGGCATTTCATATTTCATAAACAACTCTTGTTTATTATCAGGCACTTGTTCATATTTTTATTCATTCATTTAAGACTGTAATTTCAAATACGCATACAAATAGTGCAAGTACTTCTCGTCCTAGGATTCATGTCACATCTTAGGTTTCTAGTTATCCAATTTCACATATGCATTAAGGTCGTATAATTAAAATAAGGGGGAAACGACTCTACCAGACCACCCGGGAGTATTGGGGCTCGAACGATAGGCTCACGTGCCTCAGCAAGTCCCGAACCCGCAACCGATCGAAGTCCTATACCAAGGAACATTCCACAATGGAACATTCAGAATAGTATAAAAGTCATTCTAACAAGTAGAGGAACTCACAAGGAAAACACCAATATCTTGTTTGCGTAAAACTGACCTCAAACGGACCCTAAACGAGTCAAAAACAGGGCTAGAGACCCAAATTAGACGTGTGGCACAAGGTCCAGACGTCTTAAAAGTAACCAGAGTCTCATCTCAGGTTTTGCGTCGACCTCAGACATCCAGAACCTCTTCCTGATCGTCTGGACCTAGCTCCAGACGTCCGACTTCTCCTCCGGACGTCTGGGAGTGCTTTCGGTCGTCTGATAAACTGCCTAGACGTCCAAAACGCGTGGGAGGACGTGCCTCGTGCCTTCCTGAAGCTATCTTTGCACGCGACAGGCAAAATCCATCACTTTTAACCATGCAGATCGAGGTTGTGGTGCGGCCTGCATGGCCGTAACCGCAAAAGGAACATACTCTCGCGCAACACAGCTTTCAGTCATCTAGTATCGTCACCAGACGTCCAATATGTCGTCTGGACGGCACGTCAGACATCTGATTCTAGGAAAATCCCAGAACCAGAACCACCTCTTGCTCTCCCTTGTCGCGAGCAGCCGCGGCCTCGCCTCCTCGCCTGCAGCTTCGACTGCAGCAATTGTCGAGGACGGCTCCCTCGATGCACTCCTCCCGCACGTGCTGCTCTGGCAAGCTCCCACGAGCTCGTGAGCTCAAGCTCTTCCTCTCCTCACGCCGCCTCTCCTCGTTGCTCGCTCTTGCGCTCTCTCTCGCGTTCACACCTCTTGTTGCAGTGGAGAGGAAGGAGGGAAGGTGGCTATGGTGAAATGGGGAAGAAAGGAAGGGGGGAAGAGGGGTTTATATAAGGGTGCGTTAGGGTTTGGTGGAGGGAAGAGGGAAAGAGAGAGAAGAAGGGTACTGTTTGCGCGCAGACGCGAAGTTACGTACCAAAATTTAAATTTCCAGACGTCTGGGAACTGATTCAGATGTCTGACCAGACGTCTGACTAACAGTCCAGACGTCTTAAAGGGCTCAAAACAGAACAGATCTTTATATTAGTAAAATGGATACTCCCAACAGCAGCAACTGGGGAATGGGAGCCATTTGCCAAGCAGATAAAGGTAACACAGTAAGAGATCGTCACAGGGAGGTAAGTGCATCTTTTTTACCAGTAAGATGGTTCGATGCACCTGAATCCACCACCTAGGAGGAGATGGATGATGTAGCAACCAGATTGGTCGAAGTACCGGCAACAACAGCAAGGGAAGTGATGGTATCTAGAGGAGCAGTAGTTGGTACAACCTATTGTAGAAGTTGTAGAAGGTGTGCATAGTCTTCAAGCAACAGAGAGGGTGTTCTAGGTGAAACAAAATACCTAAATTACAGCAAAGTTGGCCCATCCAAGTTGATTAAACTTAGCCTTACACCTCTTAGAAGGATGATTTGTTTGCTGATAGTGGATTCAAGGCTCATATGTATCACCTTGTCCCTGGACACAGCCACGATTGGCTTCAGAGGCACCACACCTAGTAGAGATAGCAAAGGCGAAGGCCTCTGTAGAAAATGCGCCAAGTAGAGAAATGGAAGAAGTTTGAGGACCCATATCAAGAGAGATTTTCTGAAGCCTTTTGTACATTGACTCTATATCAGGAATGCCCTCCATAACCAAAATCTGATCATGGGTAGGCAAGTATTTGGGACTCAAGCCATCCAGCAATTGATAAATCTGCCATGCCTATCGGTGCCCTATTTCCATATCACAACAAGATGGCTGGAACACATTCAACTCTTAAAAAAAAGCCTTCATCTCAGTGCAGTATAAACCAAAAAGCGTTCACCTTGAGACATGGACTAGATTTGACAATAGATATCAGCAAGACGAGCATGATTAGACTTTTGAGAGTATTTCTTCGTCAAGCTGTCCCATATCTCCGTAGTGGCCTTTTTATAGAGAAAGTTAGTTGCAATTTGTGGCTCAATATTATTCATTATCCGATTCATAAGCAAGTAATTATCCCATTCGCATCTCACAAAGTTTGCAGATTGGACACCATGGGGAGTCTTGGTTACAGAAATCTTGAACATCTATGACCAATGTAGGTAATTCTAGATACCATCAAGCTTCATAAAGGTGCCTGGAATTACTAAGGAGGCTGAGGAAGTCATGGGCTTGACTTTAAGAGGGGCAGAGGGTCCAGGCATTACCATGTTTGGATCGAAGAAATAAGATCCAAAATGCAGCACTGCAGCTTCATTTATGCATCCACAACTGTCCTAGCAGCAACCATGGACAATAATAAAGAGAGCCTCGAGCCACATTAAGAATTGCATGTGACCTGAGATGTGAAATTAGCACATAGGGAGCAATGATTACTCCCTTAAGCAGCCACTAGAGATCCCAGCTAGAGGAAAGGGTCCTTGGTGACGGTGTTGGAGGGCATGACTGGCCTTAGGCAACAACGTTGATGCCTGCCCTGCTGCAAAAGTAGTGCTGAGGGCATTGCTGCCGTCGCTTTGGTGGTGAAGGTGCTACTACTGTCCTTATAGTGGTGATGGCACTACTACTGTTGCCCTTGCAGTCGCGACGATGCTGGTGTTATTACTCCTACAGTGGCGGCAATGGGTGGAGAGGAGAGAGAAGTTTCTCTCTCCTCGGGTTTTGGTGGTGGTAGGTGCCAAAGCATGAAGAGCCTATGACTCACCTTCCTCTAATACCATGTTGAAAAGCATGAAATGATTTAACTTTGAAAAGAAACCCTAACCCTCTTCATCTAGAGAGAGGTTATTGGGTAAAATATGGGGAAGACCCAACAAAAAAGTAACCAATAAAAATGCCCTTAATACAATAACTTTAACAATTATCAATTCCTAAATGTAAGGAAAAACTAAAGGTGGGATGAGAGGCACCATTTATAAAAAAACATAATAAAAGTTTTCCCCTTTTTCTTTTGTGTTTCCTTAAAAATGCTTAAAAAATCTTCCTTGAAAAATAAAAGTTATTATTTATGATATCAGTAGACATATTTTTGACTCTGTTGGACCTCTAGGTGACTTCACTAGTATATTTTCTACTTACCATGACTTTTTTCTTGTTTAGCCCTCCTACACTATACCATGAGGTGACATTCTGCGGTATTTTGCACTCTTCCCTCCTGTGCGTGTGATGAAGGTGCTATGCAAGTGAAAGGCCAGTGATTTCAAGGGGGTGGGAGGAGGCAAATAGCAGTACATGCTAGAAGCCAGGGAATTGTGTAAGCTGATATCAGATGGAGGACCAGAAGGCTAGAGAATTTGTTTGAAATTCTGTCCACATTTGTACTCAACATAGTTGGCTTGTTTAATAATTATCTGTTGCATAGATGTTATAATTTCCGTTGCTTATGGGAGAGTGTCAGCATCATGTTGAATGGAAGGTCCACTAGTAATTAGTGATTGTATGCTGGAGGACACATGGGTGACTAGTGGAGGAGGATGCTGTTCGTGGTATGCACCAAAAGACAGACTGTAATGACAGAAGGAAGTAGTAAAATTGACATGGATACCAGCAGAATGGTTTACACAATATCTTGTTCACATGGTTGGCAGATTTCTCATATAATTGACATGTTAACTTTCCTGCAACTGTTTTGATTGCTATATTATAAAGAAGAAATGGGTTAGCCTTCTAATGGTGGTTTTGATTGTTGTGTTATAAAGTGTTAGAGAAAAATCTCGTTAAGCGTGGAATTATCCACATCCTGTTTTAGTCTTTCTTATTTTGTTTTTAGAGATCTGTTACAGATATGTTTTTGGTTTATTAGAAATTTGATTAGATTTAGAGAGATATGATGTGTTTTCTTTGTGATAGAATTAGGATTGGTTCCCTACCTATATAAAGGAACCAAACTCTATATTTTATTCTTGAGATTTCGTAATAATATTTCTAATTTTTCAAATCTCCACATGGTATTAAAGTAAGAATGATCCTAGGGAACTCCCTCAACTACCAACCCTCTCTCTCCTACACACAACCTCTTCCGTGTGTTCTTCTCTGTGCACGCCATTGTCACGCACCAAATTCATGGCTGCACCATCAGAGTCGCAGTTCACATAGGCTCAAATTGAATGCCTGCACATCTGTTGAAGGGTGAAGAACCCTCATCGTCAATTGCTACCTTTGCAACCACTAAAGAAGTTGCCAAAGAACTGTCTATGTAGCATGTGCCTAACCCAAATGAATGTGCTGAAGCTTCGGGTCATGTCATTGATGTAGAAGATGCCGATGAGTGGTGGGGAATTTGAGCCCATAGGCTCAACCCCATTTGTGCTTGGGAATGTTTCCAATTTGTGGTTGCTACTACTGTTACGACCATTGTATGTGTGGTTGCTACTATTGCTACGACCATTGTAAGGTTGCTACTTTTGCTACAATCTTCGTATTTGTGCCTGGGATCGACTTTCGTTGACAAAGTATGTATGTGCACTGCACATGAGCTCCAACCTTGACTACATCAGATGCGGAGACTGTCTACCGGTACTACTACTTCAAGTTGGGCATGTATGCTCCAACTTGGGGGGAGTGTTAGAGAAAATCTCGTTAAGAGTGGAATTATTCACTTCCTATTTTGTTTAAGAGTGGAGTGTTACAGATATGTTTAGGTCTATTAGAGATTTGGTTAAATGTAGAGAGAGATTATTTGTTTCCTTTGTGATAGAATTAGGATTGGATTCCTCTCTATATAAAGTAATCAAACTCTATGTTTTATTCTTGAGATTTTATAATAGTATTTTCAATTCCCCAAATTTCCACATAAAGAATGATAGGCATCGAGCATGTCATGTAGGATCACATAAGGAAACAACAATGGGGAAACTACTTGCATGTTATGTGGAATTCAAGATGAAAATATAAGATGCAATTGTGCAACAATGGGGAAACAACAATGACGCACATCATTTTATAAGATGCAATTGTGCAAAGAAGTGCGGGACAGGCTCTCTATGACTGGTCTAGAGGTTGCTGATGTAGATGACTTTTGGATATCTTTTTGCAGTGGTGTGCAGGCAGATTCTCTCAGTTGGATAAAAGGCTTGTGATAGGTTATGGTTCATTTGGTTGCCACAAAACTGGGTGGTTTTCAAAGGAGAAAGGCTTTGGGTTGAAAATGTTGCGGGGGAAGCCTTATTGTTCTTTGGTTTGTGGACTCCTCTGATAGCCATCTTTTGCCTTTTCTAGAAAAGTAGCAGCTTGACATTGTTTTTTTCTTTTGAGATGCTGCTGGACATTGAATCAGGAGCAGCCTTGCACAGAATATATTGCAAGTGACTGCATGTCGTTTCCAAAGTTAGTGCAGAAAGTGGTATTGCATGAATAAACTTTTAGTATGAAAACAAAATCTGGGTGTAAACGTGTCAGATGGATGTTGACTAGTTTTGGAGACATGGAGATGCTCCATCCGAAGTACCTCTCACTGCAGAAGTCCTACTTAATCAAAGCAGATTGGTAATGTTGTTGGAGTCTTGGAGATGCTACAAGTAGGTGATGGATTCATGTTATAGCTGGACATGGTCGGCTAATTTTTACATGAAGCTTGTTTTAGGTGGTGTCTACACTCTAGAAATTCCAACTCATTGAGCATTCCAACACAAGCTCTAAATGATAAGGGGCAATATCCGGGTAGCTTGATTTTCCAATTTTAGATCTAGCAGTATTAATGTCCAATTATTTATTCAGTTTTGTAAGGTAGAGTCTCATGCCAAATAAGTTATTCTAGGGCAGAAATTTGTTTCACATGCCTCTCTCCCAACAAAAAAAATTCTCTATTCTATAGCAAATATCATTGCATCCTTGCAAATTAATAGCATCCTGCCATTAGTATGTCTTGCATTATTAATTTTAAAAAAATCTTACATTATTCATTTTTCTCGTAGACATATAAATTACCTATTTCCTGCTTTCTTTTTCAGGGAGCCATTGCATCTGCCGTTAACTATGGATTATTGACATGGTGCAACAAGATTTTGGGTCCTACATTGGTGGCCTTATACAACCCACTTCAGCCTGTAGCTTCTGGCATCGTAGCTGGAATTTTTCTTGGGAGTCCTGTTTATTTGGGAAGGTTGTTAAATTTCCTCTACAGATAAACTTCCTTTCTAATTATTATGTTTTTGAATGTTTGATTTACTTGACGTATTAACATTTTTTGGCCAAGTATATTGACTTTGTTTTTTACTGATAGCATCTAATGGCATTCTTTTTTATAATTTATCTGTATCCTTGTCAAAAAGTTAATTTTGCATTGTTTTTTACATCGTAATTACCATTTTTTTTACATCTTTCACACTTTTTTCTCAGCCATTTAGAAACTTACCCATGTCGTTATACAAAAATCATGTGAAATTAGTTTGGATAAGGAAATTGCTTGTCAGGAGTAAACTTTATCTCTAAAATGATTGAAGAAACTTCTGTCAAATGACCATGTTTTTCTGTTTGTTGGGAATTTCTTTTGAGTGTTGGGATTGCTTTTTGATGTGGGAAGTCTTCTTGGGATTTTTGTTTGAAAGTGACATCCCAATGGATGCTTGCATTGTGGTGTGTCTTGTGTTGGATGCTGTTTTCTGATTTTGGAGTGGGTGAGTAAGTTGGTATGTGGGTGAGTCCTTTGTTGGTGGGTCTTGTGTGGGTTCTTATTGTAATTACCTTTGTTTTAATTGTAATAGAATTTGGATGAGTACGGAAAGCTGGTAGCTTTCTTATCTTCCTTCAAAAAAAATGATTGAAGACCTATTACTGCAAGATGGTTTGCACCAAAGGAGATGTAATCAAGGTTCAAAGACTTTGGTTCATTTAGGAGTTAATTAGAAGATGTGTGAAGAATATAATAAATTGGATTTGGTTTTCGAAAAATCCAATTAAAGAGTGTAATGAAATCCAAGAATTTTGTGTTCACAAATTGTATGATTAATAGTTTGAGTTACGTATTTTTACTTGCTCATTCAACTTTTGGCATGTGTTTTGTATTTAAAAAGTCGTGCTAAACTCTAACTTTATGTGAGATATCTCTCTACTTTACATCTTTTGTGTTTCGTGGGAAAATTTATATAAGGATTAAGTCATGGAATTTTTAAACATTCGTTGGATTTGACACCATGTTTAAAGCTTTATGGAGGTACAAAAGAACCAAGAGCCATAAACATGTCTACATTTGAGTCCAATTAACCTTCAAGAAGTTGAATGGGTAAAGGGGCAATATTTATGGTTTGTATTGGGAGTAATTTCAAACTAAAAGAGAAATCAAACTCATTTAGTGCCCTCAAGGAGGACCCTTTCCCATATTTCCCCTTGTCATCACTGCCCTCACGTTCTCATTGCTTAAGTTTGGTTAATGTCGGTAGGACCATAGGAGAGGAGAATGTGAGGGGGCATGAGAGTATGTGAAGGGGTTATGGTCGATGATGGTGGGTAGAAGGCAATCACAAAGAGTGGGTCCCATCTTTAGGTAGTTCATTTGATGAGGGACTATAGGGATCTTGCATGATGCTCGTGGTGTGGAGTAGGTTATCATAGGGGTTCCTACCCACAGGCTCCTCTTCTTTGAATGAGATCTACGAGGGCTCGTAGGATGGTCAATTAGTTGGGCTTAGTCATCTATCGTTGTATGCTAGCAACAAGTGCTTGGTGGAAGCTGAAGTGCATTGGGAAAAGGTGATCAAGACAAACAATAGTTCAAAGCTTGGTTGGTAGGAGAGGGTCAATTGAAGGCTATTTCTTTGGATGTGCTTAAAAGGGGTGTAGTGACAGTCATAAGAGATGGTTTCACATATTCTTCTTTTACATTGAGAAGTGCTTTGGTGCATTGTCACGTAGAAAGGCCCGTGGATGAGTTGAAGTTTCACACCTCAATAGTAGGAGGCAAATTAGTCAGACAAAGGTTATATACATATTTTATTGGGTTTTCAGAGGATAGGGCACCTTGGAAGCTGATCTCTTAGGTGGAACTTGAGAGTGTTATTTTGTGGCTGTAGTGCGTGGAGTTTGTTGGGGCGATCTTTTTCTCTGTCGATCACCTGCAGTTATGCACTAGGGCAGCCATTCATAAACAAAACTTAAGGTCAATGGTAGTGTAGGTGGAGATTGTGTGCAGCAAGCATATTGAATAACATTATCCTCTATTAGGGCTCTCTTTGATGCACAATAGGAGCGTGGACATTTGAAGGAGGTTGCACATGGCAATTGTCAGTGAGAAGGATCAGAAGAAAGCCTCATTGGTTGCAGCCATGGCAAAATAAGCCGCATTATGGTAACTTTAGCAAGGTGAGAGATTTAAATTAGCAAAGATCCAAGGAACTGTTTGAGATTGTTCCACATGTAGCCAATAGAGTGGGGGTTGGTATTGATAATTTACCCCACATGTTCCACCATGGATGATGATGTGTTGGTTGTCTCGAATCTTGGTTCTGAATCAAATCTTTCTATTCATTGGGGTTGAACTCAATGCCTGGGAGGCTTCTCTGAATGCAGGTGTTGAGTCAGGTCCTTCATTTTATCATTGAGGGTTTTGCTGGGAGTCACTTATTTGCCCTTAATTAAGTGAGGCTTCTGCAGATTGTGAAACCTTACATGCTAAGGAGGAGATGATTCAATGCCTGGATTCTAGGGTCAAGGTTGTCGTTGCGACAGCTGGAATCTGAGAAATTTTTTTTCTTGGCTTAGAACAGGAATTTGTTTAAGAACCCAATTAAATTGATGGGTAGTCATATTGTAACTATTTTGCGGAAGCAAAGACATAACGGCCTAATTGTTATAGTGACCATGCGGTCCATGCCTATGAACCTTGTTTATGGAAGAGTAAAAGGGTGTACCAGAGGGTCTGAAGTTGTTCCAACCAGATTTCAGGGCGTGTCTTGGGTCCTTGTCAGAGATTTCGATGCCACTTTCAATCATGAAGATTGGTCCTCTTGATACTAGGTAAATGTTGGCTTTGAGGATTTCTAGGAAGTTATTTTTGATCTCATTTTGTACGAGTTATCTATATTCAATTACCTGTTTGACATGGAGAAGCAATTATGTAAGAGACTATTGCCTGAAGACTGACAGTTTCATTGCTCTCAACTGAGCTTGTGGAGGCATTTCCTCTTTTAGGACGGTGGCTGTTGGTCATCCTTTTTCTATACCATTGACCCTAGTGTGGGATTCTAATGAAACTCTCAATCCTTAAGCTTATTTTGAATTGAGAAGTCTTGGTTGTTGCCTGCAACAAGGATTCCAGAGGATGATGGAGGATTGGTAAAGGTGGTACTTTCTTCAGTTGCCATTATGATTACCTTGGCAGATAAGGAAGCTAAGAATATTCCTTATGGATTCCAGAAGAAGGTAAAGGAGCACCAGGAGGAGGAGGTTTTAGAGATGCTTACTAAGTTTGATATGACAGAAGACGAATGGCCTCTGACAGAGGGAGAACTGGTGGAACGAAATAATCTGCAGTAGGTGGTTCTAGTCTTCTAGAAGATCTGAAGGCAAAGGTGGAATGGAGGGAAAGATCTATTCTTCAACATGGTTGCAAGTGGCTATCACTGGATGAGTTTGATTGATACTTTGCAGGTTCAGGGGAGTTTATTCAATGGCGAGAGATAAAAGGTGCTTGGCTAAACACTTAAGGACCTTCTTGAGAGGAGGGATCAAGAGAGAGTGTAGATGGTCAGGTAGGCGGTGATTCTATTATCAACATGATAGGCAACTTGAGTGATTATGCATTTTTGCATGGAGAGGTCAAATGAGCTTTCAAGGGCCTGAAACAGAGGCTCACTAGGTTAGAATGGGTTCCTTATTTTGTTCTTCAAGACAAATTTCTTCCATGGTTGGACCAAATGCTATGGGTGCTTTAGAGAACTTCCAAGGGTGGGGTTTGAGGTGTTGGATTATTCCTTGCTTTTCTTTTTCCATAGAAGGTGTCAATCAAGTATATGCTAGTGATGGGAGTATTCATATTGTTCAGTCATCTTTCTATCCCTGTAGACATTTGGTGGATGGTATGGTTCCGGCTTTTGAAGTCGGTAATTGTTGGCAGGGAATGGGCCAGAGAGGTTTTTTAGTAAGAAGGATTTTTCTAAATTCTAGGATGCACAACATTGGGCTTTTCTCTGGAGTCTGGAATTTACTTCACAAAAAAAGGACCTTCACACTTGGGATTCTTGGATGAAGCAGTAGACAATCACAAACTCTTTAAATGGAAGATCTAGGGGGTGGATCCAACCTTAGAGGGGGGATTAGGCAAAGGATGTCGATTGGTGCCTTGCTTTTTGTATTGTTAATTGCTGATGATACAACATTCATTTTGGCATGTCTTTTGTTGCTTATGATGCATCCATCTTGTTGGGTCTTCTTGTATATTTCTATTTTAAAACTTCATCTGTAGAAATCCTATTTTGTATGGAGTGTGAAGAAGAGGACTTTGCATGGATTTTTAGAACACCAAAGTGCCAGTTGCCTTTAGTTTATTTAGGGCTTCGTTTATTGGCTGGAGCTTTAGAGCCGGCTGATTGGGAGCCAGAGATTGAGAAGATGAGAAAAAAAAAGGAGGGATGGAAGATTCAACTATTGTCTAGAGGGAGGTCGGTGTTGTTGAATCCAATTCTGGTAGCCATCCCAGTTTTCTACTGTCTATATCCTCTACACATGGGAAGGTTTCTAGAGGTATGATAACTTTTTTCTGAAAATGGAGGATTAATGAGGGAAGGATGGTGGCTTTGGTTGCATGGGATGCAGTATGTAGGCCTTCCGTGTAAGGTGGTGAATCAAGCATTGTTGAGTTTGGATAAAGTGGAGTGTTGGATTAATGGGTGAGAATGGAGACATGGTGAGGGATGTGCTTGAGGCATTATGGCTGGTCATCGAAGTGGGACAAATATTTAAGGTCAATTAGAGGGGCCTTGGTATTTTGTTGAGGTGATCAGCTTTTTTAATGCCTGCCTTGGCCATGAAGTTGACTTCAGGTTCTGGTTTGACAATTTTGGCATGGAAGGAAGTGCTTCTCGAAAAGTACCCAAGCTTGTTTGCTTTGGCATCAGATTTTTAGCATCTCCTCTTTCAGGCAAGTGCAGGGGTTGACGGACAGCTGGGGAGGGAGGGTGATTCTTTCAGTGTTAAGGCAGCCTATCAATTGCTCAATCCATCTACAGGTATTATTTCTGTTGGATGATTTGGAAGGCAAAGGTTCCTTGGAAGGTTAAAATATTTGCTTGGTGGGTGAGGAGGAAGAAAATAATGACAAAGGCCTTTGGCAAAAAAAAAAAAAAGAAGTTTTATGGATTGAATCCTGCATGCAGTTTTTGCGGCTTATATCTGGAGGAATCTCGGCTCTTTTTCTTGTGCTCTTTTGAGAAAGTGGTGTGGAATAAGATCTGTGTAAAATTGATTGATGATCCTTCAGTGCCACTTTCTGGAAGAGGTTCAGAAATGGAATAATCATACACCTAGATGTTTCATATCATGGGCCTAGAAAGAGGTGTGCAATGTAATGGTTTGGTTTTCCAATAACAAAGACCTTATGTCAATAATGTCGTTGCTCAATATAATGGAAGAAGGCCTGCTAACAACTATCCTTTGGGATTTGGGCTAAAGATCAGATGACTACCTTTACCTAGGTTGGGGTTGCTCAAGGTTTTAGAGAACATGGGTGTGTGCATGCATTTTCTTTCTTTTTCTTCTTTTAGTTGGTAGGTCTGGGGAGTGGCTGTGCTGCAAAGTTGGTGGACATTGTATCAGATTGGCATGCGAACTTAGTTTTGATGATTCAGATGTTTTATTGGCCTTCTACAAACTTAAGGGGGGAAATGGCCGTGGTTAGAATGAGCCAAATGATGGTAAAGTCTCCTACTGTGAGCCAGTCATTGCCTGGGCCTAGGACAAGAAAGTTTAAGCTTAACAGAGGTAGGGTCATCTGACTTTTTCTAGAAGTTGGATTTGACAATAAATGCAGCAAAATTATGTATGGAGTTGATTGTCAAGTCATCACATGATTCACATTGAGCAATGAACACATTTTGTTTGATCATATTTGATTATAAACTGAAGTTTGAAAGGTATGCATCACCTACGATCTGGATTACTTTGCATCATCTAGAACTTGTATTTTCAATGAGATGAACCTTTTTGTTTTTTTCTCTCTTGGTAGTTGCATTCTTTTGACGACTCACTGACTGTACTTTGCATTTGGCACCAGCATCGTTGGAGGAACCCTTATCATCTCTGGTCTGTATCTTGTCACATGGGCACGGCACCGGGAGAGAGTGGCAGCTTCAATCATGCATGTGGATGAGACAACTGAGTCCCTTTCTGAGGATCCATCAACTAAAAAGAGATGGGACTTCTAATCCACTGATGCCACCATCTAGGCTAAAACCACAGATATCTTGACGATGGCACCACATAAATTTTATGTATTCATGTTACATATTGACTTGTTATTGTTATGAAGAATCCCTTGCTGCCTTTGTATCTCTGCCATCAAAGGAAATATTGGTAACCATTAACATTAGGGACATTCCCACATGAAAATAAACAGAATGAATACTAGTAGTTTAGAGGATATGGCCCAACAGAAAGATCTTTTTTTGCCCTTATTTTCTCACTTGTCATTCTGCATTATTTCACGCAGCATTGTCAGCGTTGCACGGTCCGGTTTAACTATCATTGACATGGACTTCCAGAAGTTGATTACAAACTAGGCTGTCTCCTCCGTCAATGATCGCCAATATGTTGAAGCTTTGCCTGGGATTGTCATGTAGATCATGAAGCAGCTCCAGGATCCCGATCCTTTTAATTGTAATTGCACATATGTTCCTTTTTCTTGTTTTTTTTTTTTTTGTTTTTTTGAGGAGTAAATATGATGAGTATGAGATTTGATCTTCGTGACACCTAGATGTCAATGGAAGGCTTTGTCACCATACCAACCTCTGGATTTCTCGTTGGAATTTAGTTGCAGGAAAAAGAATCTAGCACTCTGCAATTTCTTCCTTTTTTTTCTTATGGATAAAACGAGAAATATAATTTAAAAATCATATTATTTTTACCACTTTGATACCTTTGCTAGCTACGTTGAGTCTAGAAATTATTCTAGCCACCAAGCCGTTGCTAGAATGATAAAATCTCCCAATTGACATTTAATGCTCCACTTGATGGACTTCCTGGAGTGTGGCCTACTAGAGGAATTCTGATGGGTTTCCATCAGACTGGGCGAAACCCCTCTGTTTGGGCCTATCGATTACTTGATGTAAGCAGCTAGTTAAATGTTACATGTGACTGCAATCAACTTGTATGTTTGATATCTCAACAATCAGTTGCTTCTGCTCGTCATGCTATGTTAGATATCAGGAAATTACTTTCTTTGTGATTTGCTTGTGATGGATGCTGACGAGTTTTTTTTTTTTTTTGAGGATGTAAACAATAAAAGTTCGTCTTACATTCGGTTACGGGAAATAATACTGCTAACGTTCAACTCATTTGTGGTGGCAATTAAACAGAATTTTTTTTCTGAAATATGAGGCATAAGGTAATTGTCAAAAATAAACTAGGAACTCATGCCGATGGCCATGAAACCGTGGCTACGGGCGGACCTTATTCATGCCACAGTCGAGATTAGAGGGCCTATTAATTGCAATTCACAGTCCTCAAAACCCAGTCCATGGACATGAATCTTGCTAAGGTCAATTATGCTCGAATCTCAATAAGAACTACCAATGTAAAGGTCTTGGGATGAAAGAGATGAAGACTCAAAGACCGCTAAAAAGATTAACATGATCACGTCGAGCTTTATTTGATAAGTTCATCCTCAAGAACTCTACTGTCACTGACGTATTCATCCTTGAGATGGATAAAAGCACACTGATACAGGTGGAGGTTTTCATTACCATCACGATTATGTTACTACACAGATGTACGAATTAAATACATGGCGTACAAACTTACATAGGTCAGACACCGTTTACAAAGAAAACCACTAATCAGTTTAGCACCTTACTCTGGTCCAAGCGTGTAGACACTCCAATCAAATCCTGAAAGATTGTAACTTCTTGGCACTTGAGAGTTTATTAAGATGAATTGGTATTTCCAACTTAAAAACCTCTATAAGCTGAAGTCGATCATTCATTATGCAAAACAGCAACCTCTTTACAAGAAGCTTAATCTCAACGTATGCATGCTAAGCATATTAAGCAACAGAAAAACATGAAACGACGACACCCTCATATCCCAAAAAGACAATAAAAACGTTATCTACGTACAAGCAGTCTAATCCAACCTCAACACTCCACGTCCTACAAATAATGGCTGCCGAACTCAAAATTCAAGGCCAGGGATGAGAGGAATGGGGACACATGGAGGTGTATGCATAGAGCAAGTCATTAACAATTTTCCTACAATTATCTACCTTTTGCAGCAGGATGCTTGTTCATTGGATTTATGCGAACAAAATTAAGCAACTGGTAATTTGGTAGATAACAAGATGGACATGAACACTATTATTTTGGAAATATTTCAACTTGTACAAAAGGCACTTCCACCGGAATACTTACCATTCCTGTACCTCAATGACAACATTTGAAATGACTGTTTTTGAAAGAAGCTTTACACAAGGTGGCTTCTCTTACCTTGAAAATCACCTTCAAAGGTGGAAAAAAAAGGCATCTCATTTTACAAACTTGCCCACTTCAAAAAAAGTTCACAAAGGCAATGCAGCAGGCAGGGGGAACTTTCTTGAAGATGAGCCACCATTGGTCCCAGATGATTTGTTCAACAATCGACGCTTGTATCGTTTCAAAACAGATGCTAAATTCTCTTTTCCCTTTGGGAATGCAACATCACCTGCAGCAGTACCGCTTCTTCCCTTGCGACTGGATATCGCTACTTCAACATCTTTAATGAGATCAAGGACCATGCCCGAGGTAGTGCATCGAGCACCTACTGGCATGCTCATCCTCTGGAGGAGGCTGTTCTGTGGGTTGCAGTCGTAGTCCTTTATATATGCTACTGGGATTTCAAGGCAGGGGCAAGGAACCACGGGCAAGCGAGGCTTGGAAAAAGCAGGCTCCAAAATTCCCTGCACAAGTACCTTTGTTAAAGCCAAAAGTGCAAGCTGTAAGGTGGTTTAAAGGGCAAAACTTAACACTTCCCCAGTGGAAACTGCACAAAGTACATAATTCATTGAAGAATAGCTCTCATGATTCCATGAAAAAGTGAAAAAAATCCATTTGCACATTTAAGATTGCGCCGACAAAACCATTATATCCGGGAAGTCATGCAGCAAGTACCACCAAAGAATCATGATTAGCAGCCATATGATATATAGAAAAAATCCATCTGGGAACTACAAGATCTATGATACGTCTAATTTGATTTAGAAGCATAACTTCCTTATGACTTTTACACCATTATGTAGTCACTAATAGGTCATGGAGTTTTTGGCAGTTGTGCGTCTATGAAGACTATTATAGGTTGGCTTCAGCAAGCCTTTTCCCCTTTTTTGGGAGGTAAAAAGAATGACTAAGCCATCCATCTTCACATTTGTTTTCTTTAAAAAAGGAAAAATCACTAGTACGGCCACTGCAAAGTGGGACGACAACCCCTAACAACCCATGACAATATAAGCTTGACTACCCAAAAAAACTGACATTTGTTTATACCCATAACTGCACAACGATGTATTGGTGTATTTACATTCAGATATATTGGTGTGAGTTGTCCATATGTAGGGTGAATTACTTTCGTATTGGAGAGGTCGTTAGAGACATGGTTATGAATGGAGAGTGTCAACTGATCACACCGATCACCTGACCATAATTTCCACCATAACAAACTCTGTTACATGACATGGTATCAGAGGTTAGAGAGCGCTCTTCTGCATGGCATTGATCTACTCTGCTGATTGACCTTGTGTTTGTGATCTATGGTAGCTGCGGTTCTTCGTCAGATCTCGTCTCAGCTGCAACAAATTGTTGCACTTCTTTGACAATTGGTTTATCTTCTTCGGCATATTCTGGTTCTCGTGAGGTGATCAAGTTCTCAAGCTGATTGGGTTTGATTCTCTTTGTCTTCTGATCTGAAATGACAGATAGCTATTTATTGATTTTTTTGAAAGGAATAGCTCTTTATTGATTGGTTTCTCTTACATACAGAATGTTTCAAATTTGCTTCCAACTACTATACACATTAGTACACCTTATAAACTGAAGTCAACTGATTATCCACTTTGGAGGGCTCAGATTTGCCCATTCTACATGCCTATGATTTAGTTGGCTATGTTGATGGGACTGTTCCTCAGTTTTCTGGTGATGCATCTACTGATACGATCTCTACTCCTACTGACAAGTATCTTGCTTATTATCGGAAAGACCAGCTAGTCTTAGCTGGATTATGTCTTCTGTATTTGAGGAGATCTGCCTACAAATCTGTGATTTGAAAACCTCCCATGAAGTTTGGTTGTATTTAGAGATTCTTTGGCATGCAATCCTGTGGTAAAATTTTTCAATTCTGGCCTTAACTTGGCACTCTGAAGAAAGGTGATTCACCTATCATTGAATTTGTTAATCATGCCAAGCACCTTGTGCTTTCCTTAGCCGCTTGTGACAAGTCTATTGATGAGGATGATATTGTTCTGGAAATCTTGAATGGTTTGGGAGTTGAGTATGATTCTGTCCTCTCCATTATTACTGCTACTGGTTCTCTTACTCTCGATGAAGTTCTGGGTCCGTTGTTAACTTATGAACGTCTTCAATCAGGTTGGCAATCTTTATGTAGATAAGTAACCCTACAACAGTAAATTAATTTTGTAACCTAGCTAAGCCAATTAGCTTAATACGAGCATAGATCTACTTAAGTGTGGATCTGGGAATCTGGAGCTACTCTAGACTTTCTAGCTTGCATTTACTTATGTGCAGTTTAGAACTAGAATTGTACTCTAGCCTAAGAAGAGGAACTTAGAAGGTAGACTCTTAGCCTAACTGAACTAAAATTGCCCCCAAATTAGCAAATTTCCATGGCGGATATTTTGCCAAACTTGAGCAGGCCAAACCTTGGGCTGGGCTGGGTTGAACCCAAATATCTCGAGCCCAAGCCCACCCAGTGAGCAGGCTGGGCATGCGGTGGCCTGGCCCATTGGCCAGCCCAAAACACTGTTGAAATCCAGGGAATTCAAAATGACCCGTGTCAGAACATCCCCTTCTCACCCAAATTTCAAGAGTGAACTTTGCCAAAACACCATGGAAATCCAGGGGTTTCAAAATAGCCCATGTCACAACAACCCCTCACCCTTTCAGGAAAAAAGGAGCATCTCCTCTCACCAAGATGCAGCATTTCACTCAAAGTTTGACCGCTTCATTCTAAATTTGAATCCATGGCCCTACCTGCCGCTGTGTTGCCTTGCCTTTTTTTTTTGGGAAAGAGGTAGCATTGCCTGATCTTCTAAGAGCAACAGGCCAAGATCTCTAACCAAAGTGTCATATCTGCTCCCTTTTCTATGATTTCATTTACTTCCTCTACGCCAGACAGCTCAACACAGTAAGTATTTTGCTGGTTGTATTCTGGCATCTTCAACAGCATATGGAAATATATATTACAGAGAAAAGATCACATCTCATAACAACCATAACAAGAATGCTTCCTACCATCTCAAGCTAGTAGATTAGTAATAACAAAGCACAATCTTTACCTGGAGCCTATTGAGTACGTAAGTATATTTTCCCCAGAGCTCTGGACGACTCTCCACAAGAGAAAGTTCCAAAATCCGACGGATGCACCAAACACCAAAGCTCACAATAAGCCCTGCTCTCCAAGTACAACTTTCTCCACACTTGACAAAAGTTTCATAGCTGCATAAGTCTTGATCGGTCCCTTGAACAGAGCCAATCTCTTCCGGAGATAGGTGCTGGTACACACTGAAATAAGCAGCATCCCTCTCATTAATCTCAGTCTCCTGTAAAAATTTTTCCTTCAGGCCTAATTGATTAATCAACTCTTCATCAGCACCAGAAATTTGTCTAAATAGCCAATCAGAACCTTCCAATTTCAAAACCTTTGTTATACAGTCCTTAAAAGATTTTAGAAGTTTAGCCTCTAATTCTGCATATGAGAAAGTCTCAGGTCTTAAGCTTGGTATATCAGTAGCCACATCATCACGAGCTTGAGAGTTGTCAGACATGCCAAATAACTGCTCATATGGTTGTCTACACCATAGCGACTTGGTTTCTACAACTGAAGAGGATTGTGATGAGAGAATGTTTTTATACTGCGCGGATGGAGACAGCTCATCAAATGTCAATGGTGCTCCCTCAGTCCGATAACTAAGATTTGTGAATTGTGGCTGCCCAATTGGTGTTCTAGCCACTGATGGGTGGGGACCTATTCGACCACTCTGCAGTGGGGTTCTGTTATTAAAAGAGTTCCTGCTCAAAAGTGTAATCCCTGAAATGTCGGGCGAGCTGTGGTACTTCTTCTCAAAGGCCAGTGAATTTTCATAGATCCCACCCAAGGATGGGTCATAGCCTGAAAGATCAGCCTGTCTACCAACTCCAGAAAACCTCCAAGTTTCAAGCCCACTAGCTCCTAAAGATCCAAATGCCTCATTCTCTGCAACATAGTTAAGTTGATTGCTGTAACCTGGAACAAAAGATTCTGGAGGTTTAGAAGAGAGAGAACCAGATGAATCAACTCTGCCTGCCCCTACGCCACTGAAATAAGAAGATATTTGGTAACCATGGATTGTGGCAGGCTGATAATCCCTACTATCAGCATGCTGAGGCGGGTGCAAACTGGAATAGTGCCTTTCCCCAAGCTCAGCTGGATCATTGCTAGATCTTTGCCCATACAAATCTGCCTGCGAACCAGAAAACCAAGATGGAGATCCTGTTTGAAACCCATAAATTGAACCCTTAGTTGGGATCTTTGTTTGACCTGGAAAACTATAATCCCTTGATGTGATTTGGAAACCTGATCCTCTTTCTGTCTCTAGTATATGTTTTCTAAAAGTTTCGCTTGTGCTGGCATCACTTTTAGCAGGAGAAATGCTTTTCAGATCCAGACCCAACAAAACATCCATTTTGTTGGTCCGTGCTTCTTGTGTCAGCTGTCCATGGAAATCAAATAGATGGCCCCAAAATTCATCTAGAATGGCAGCGAACTGCCGTCGTGCAGCACGACCTAACCCAGACAATCTTGAGAGGCTTCCAGTGCCACTACCAGCATCATTGGTTTTGCTTCTGGAAGTCTTAGGTGCTTCAGAACCTTCAGTAGTTTCAGGTGCCAATATTTCTTCTAAAAATTCAGCTTGTTCGCAAGAAATCTCCACTCTTTTGTGGGTATCTACAGCAAGTTCCACACTTGTTCTTTCAGCAAGTGCCTGATTGGGTTCAGACTTCCCACGAGTGCCCAAATCCATTTCATTGCTCTCTGGAAGCTTATCTGCAGGTTCCACAGTGTGCATGTCTGTAGAAAAAAGTGATTCTTTAATTACAATATCTGATGCTGATGATGTCAAAGCTGTCTCAAGATTCAAGTCAGTAGCAATCTGATACTTGTTGGGCGAATCAGATGTGATGTCTGCACTGTCAATATTACAATCTGCGACGGGTAATTTTCCTGGCCCAAATGCAGCAGGTTCTGTTGCTATCTTATGGACTTCATGAAAGTCTGTGGCACTAGAATTGTTTCTATGGTCATGAATACGCAGCTGTTCACTGTTTTGGAACTCCCAATATGACTCGTTACTTGAAGACTTTAATGGGGCAACCATTAAATACAATGTTAAGCCTAAAGACATACAAGCAACAAGGAGGAGGAAAACAAAAGGCAATGTCATACTGCTTCTGAGATTAATTATCCAGCTCCCATCACCAAAGAGTGCTTCGGTGATAAAGACAAGGTTCGATGAGAACATCCAAATAAAAGTAAATAGAGCCAATATTTCCAGGTACCATGACATCGTGAAAGCGCCCATCAACAGTTTGGAGGATGCCACCCGGAAGAGAGGTATAACAGAAGATGGGAGGAGCACAGCCAAGATCACTTGGCAGAAAATCAAGAGTTGGTAGAGCCCTTCAGCACCTGATATTCGAGCATAGTATATAGCAGGGACAACCACCACAACCTTTGAACATGCAAGATGGGTCCAGAAAGAAACATCAATGCCCAATAAATCATTAATAACCACTTGTCCTCCAATTAACCAAGTAAATGTTGAGATTAAACTGGATAGCAGAACGACCAGGAAAAAGGCAGCGGGTGCTATATGAATATTAAACATCTGCAACAAAGATTTGGAATGTGACAACAATCAGCATGTTGGTTACATGAAGCAGAATAAGATAAAAGACAGAAAATTTTCAACATGCATTATGACAAACAATCAAATTAAAGGAAAACCAAAAACTATACATATTTATCAACAGTTCAAAATCATATTATTGTTGTTGTAATTGATGGCCAGTATACAGCATCACATTATTCAATCTCCACATACCAGTTATTCTGAAACTTCAAAATTAATTTGAAAATAAAACAATGGAGTTGAAGCAATTTCTTTGATGTTAGCATCGACGCAAAAACTGATAGAAGCGATTGCTGTTGCAATTGTTCACATAACTTTTACTATTGAAAGTAGACTAGGAACTCTTTCAGAACAGGAAGTTCAAAAATAACCTATGAACTCCAATGATAAAAGCATAGTGCGAGAAATAAACAAAGCACTTTCAATATAAGAAAACTATCATAATAAGTAGGGGGATCTGTTGAAATTTTACATTACCATAACCAAGGGCGCACAAGACAAAAATGTAGACAAAAGTAAATTAATTCTGGTGCATAAAAGCATGATTCCAGAAAAAACCAAATGAACTATAATCAGCTGCTGATCTATGAATCTCAAAAGCATAATCACAAGAAACCAGTTTCATCAAGACATGAAAAGTGCCAAAAAAACAGATACCTCATTTGTTCATCGTCAACAATTTTCAAGTTAGTAAAAGTTAAATGCGCACCAAAAACCCAAATAATATGTTTGACAGCATGAAGATGTCTAGAATCAAGTTAGATGAATTAAGACCAAATTCAGACTGATTCAACTCCTAAATTTTTCAGTTTTGGAAAGGTTATCTCAAGTTTGAAATCCACTTTTTAAGAACTATGATAATTGTGAAAAAATAATAAAATTCTTGTTATTGATCAAAAGTGAAATCAACTCCTCTTTATATAGAAAGAGGAGATAACAATAGTAATCCTAATCCTAACTAATTTGGAAACAAAAGCAAATCAAATCCTATCAGAAATTGAAAGAGGAATGCCAAAACAAACTAATTCGTCTAACTTAACTAATCTTAAACTCTTTCCTAATTCTCTCATAGCCCTCCACCACCCCCAATTTAGAGCATGCAATGTCCAACTTGCAAGAGGTATGGCAAAACTAAAACTCCCCCCTAACATTAGCATCCGGAGGAGCAACAACAAGACAAAATGTATTAGTAGCAACAACACAATAGAGAGGTGGTAGTAGGTGCAGTACTAGATGTTGCAACAGAGGAACAGTCGTAAATGGCGATAGTAAGGCTGTAGCAATAGTAGTAGCCAAATACAAGGAAATGTTCCCAAGCAGGTAGTAGTAGTGGTAGGAGAGTGATGCTCAAAGTCCCCACCATCTATCAACTTCAACAAAGAATATATGCATCGGATCAGAAGTCCTAGCACCTTGGTCTAGAAAAAAAGTTGAGGCAAGGGTAAGGTTAGAGGCTAAGGCTGCAACCATAGCAGTAGTAGAGGACTTGTCCCTTAATAGAGATTACAGATGCCCTAATTCCCATGGGTGTACGAGGGGCGGAGTCCCCCCGCGATACGAATCGTTCTGGAATCAGAGGCACGCACTTGTGTGTAAGGTAATACAGATGTTGACATGTTGATCGACGCTTGTGCACACACATCACAAGTAGATGCACGCTAGGGTAACAATAGTGTGTGCAGGACACATGCAAGGGTAGGAGCAATGCATGCAACAACACACGCAAGGGCAATAAGTTCGCATGTTGGTGCGCACCAAAAGCATGTAGTGCGCGCTATGGTGGATAGGTAGGTAGGCGCAGAGCAAGCAGAGGTGCGTGCAATAGTGCACAGGAGGCATGTGGTAGCATGCAGGAGGGACGCACAATGGCGTGCACATAGGTAAAGTTACATGTGTAGTAGCATACGCATTGAAATAGAGCACACGCCTGCTTTGCTCACGCAATAGGGGCAAACATGCATGATGGCACATCATAGGAGAGTATGATAGCATTGTGCGCTGTGTGTAGTAGGCATATCATGCGTGCATCTTACGTGTGAGAGGGAGTGTCGCACATGATGGCATGGTACACAGTAGCTGCAGGCACACGTAGCACACGCTTTTGTGGTCATGACCCCACATGCGATTGCATGCATGGGGTAGTAGAACTTACGTGCAAGAGCATTGTGGGTAGGAAAGGGCCCCGCGTGATGGTGTGCAAGGGTAGCAGGGCTTGTGCGTGTGGGCACTACAGGTAGTTAGGATGCATGCGGCATGGCATGCAAGTAGGCACGCATGGACACATGCAACAAGGAGAAAGGACATAGGGCCAACAATATAGGAAGAGAGGACCCCCTAAAATCGATTCCGGTCTGATACTATGTGGAAGAATAATGAAATTCTTGTTATTGATAAAAAAAAAGAAATCAACCCCTCTTTATATAAAGAAAGTGGATAACAATAATAGTCCTAATCCTAACTAATTTAGAAACAAACTCAAATTGAATCAAATCCTAATAGAAATAGAAAGAGATATCAGGAATACTAAAACAAACCAATTAGCCTAACTTAACTAATCTAAAACCCTTTCCTAATTATCTAACATTAATATTTCAAGTTATGAAAGATATAAAAACAATGAAGTATGGGCTTCAACTTAGTTCCAACATGGTAAACACATCTCAAGTTTCAATTTTTGTTTCTTTCTAGCCCTTTGATGTAAACACCTTTCTTTTCTCAATTTTTTTACCATGGAACTACTATTTCTGCCTTTGCTACTCTTCCCCACCCCCCCCACTCAAAGCCAAAATATTGGTGCCCAATCTTGCTACCACCATCCCTTCATCCACATCTTGCCCATACTCCAAGCTCTACCTCTCCCTCTTCTTCAAATGAAGCCATGTAAACATGCCACTGCAACCCTCATCAACCACCGTCTTAGCCAAGGTTTACAAAGTCAATATGCAATATTCAATTGGTTGGGTCACTACATAAAGAGTATACGGTATACAGAGGAATATGCAATTTTGTATTTTTTATTTAAAGAAATAAAAAAATAATTAATCAATTTATTAAAATTTGTGTTATATGCAATGTTATAACTATACAACTACCTCAAGTGGTATAATAAAAAAAAACATAGTTAATACTTTTCTTTAATAACTATACAAATTAGAATCCAAGTGTTGACATCTTGAAAATAAAATGTAGAGATTAGAATCCAAATGTTTATTCAAATAAACATAAAATAGTAGCCAACACAAAAAAACTAGTCAAGATAAAAGCCTAAACACTCAAAATGTTAATCCAAACAAATGCTTAATTAAAAGCCTAAAACATGTCATTTCGAATCAGATCCATCTTCAAAATCTATGACAAACCATCATCCTCATCAGTCTCATATGATGGAAATTATTCTTCATCTAAAGCTTTACAATGTTGTCGAGGGACGTGCAACATTCTACAACTCTTCTGCAGCACTTACTTCAGCAACCGAGTTCCATGTCAGCCTCGTTTCTTCAAACAACCTCATACTCTCCTTCGCCACCTAGAATCCAATCCTTAACATGAGCTCGATCTTTTGTGGCTAAGAGATCTTTCTTCTTAAGTTGACACTCCCTTAACTTGGAATTGAGCTTGACATATACCAAGTCATTCAATTGTTTAAGTTCAAGTTTGTTCATTTTTTTTAATATGGACATGCAATCTGTTTATTTATTAAGTAAATAGTGACATCAGATTAATTATCATAATTTTTAATATTACCCCCTCAAAGAACTCCAATTTGTTTCACACCCAGATAAAGACAATGTTAACTTTAGGATCTTCAAAGTCATCTCTTTCAGATGAGATGTCTCCGACTCATAGAGTGATCACCAATTAGTTACATGATATAATTAACTTAATGAATTGACCATACATAGGTAGATTTCTAACAAATCCATATTTTAATTAGTGAATACCTAGATTAAAGTCATCATTATTTATAAGTCTATCTCGTAGCAAGTGGTTTACCAAATGAGCCCACACCTTTTTTATAATATATTCAACTCCTTGTGACAAGATCTTGAATTTCTAGATTAGGAAAGAAACTTTTCATGCATTCCAAAAAGCCATTTGTCGTAGTACCTTCCTTCTTAGTCACATCTTTATCTCCGTAATAGTAATATGGATTGAGATAGTAGGAAACTAGATGAAGGGGAGAATCCAGCCTCCCCTTCAACTTTGAAACAATGGCATCAATGAATTGCTTATATTATGCTTCAACATCTTTAAATATAGCCCTCATCTCTTTCTTAGCATCCTTAAGCCCATAGTATACAAAACCCATCAAGCGCTTCCATTCCTCATTGACAATGCGTAAGACATTAACCAAGGGAGAGAAGACCTTCCAGATCAAAGACACCTGCTACCATCATGTAGCATTGGTAAGCTTTGCACAATCCACTCACTATAAGAATACATCATTCTTAACTTTTTGTCCATAAAACTTTGTAAAGTGAGAAAAGTTGTCGCAAATATCGTTTGACTAGATTTAACGATATCCTATGTGAATTGCCTCATCATGTTCGAGGTTTTTGCATAACAGTAAATGAAGCTTGTCAATTCCTTTGCCTTAAAGATGGCATTCTTCACTTTTGGTTCTTTACCAATTTCTTCAAGCATTAAATATATGCAATGAGCGACACATGATGACCGATATATCCTGGGATATTTGGTCTTGAATAGTCGTCCTACTACCAAATTTGCCAAGGCGTTGTTCGTGACAACTTAAATAGCGTAATCAAGACCAACTACTTCAACACATTTATCAACCAAAGAGTGAATATAGTCTATAGTGTGGGAATCAACATATGCATCCACGAACTTCAGGAAGCTTGTGCCTAGATCACAATTTACACGAAAATTCATGATGCTTCTACCCCTCATGTTTGTCCATGCATTTGTTATAATTGTGCATCCATTTGTCATTCATGACTCCATGCGACTTTCTAAATGCCCCTTTGTCTCATTTACTTCATGTAATAACGTCTCTGTGAGCACATGATAAGGAAGCTTATATCCCCTTCTATACTATCCAATTGCCTTATACAAATGAAAATCAGTTGCGTGACTATGTTAAAGAGATGTCACAATCATAAAAAAACTTTACCACAAACTTGTTGATCAATGCTCTCTCTTCCTTGGCAAATGCATCTTTGATCGCCATTTGACACATATCATAGTTCCCGGTGGTTTCCGACATTTGTGGCCTTTTCCCATCCCTCTCAACCTCAGTTGAGGGTGCTGAGTTCGTTGACCACTTCCTCTCTCATTTCTTGAATAGTTGCGGCCTTGTCTCGCTTCTTTTAAGTTTGCTCCAAATAATCCTTACTAATTTTTTAGACTTCAAGATCAGATTTTAGATAGGTGCGACATTCCCTTTGATATGGGCAAGATGCTACTTCATTCTATTTACATCCCCCTTCACCACCTTGCCACAAAGTCGACATGTTACTGTATTCGAGTTAGTCTTCACTTAAGATAAGTATATTTTCAACCTAGATCATTAGATCCCTATCAAAGATAAAATGATATATTCGGGATAGATGCACTATCAGAAGCCTACTGTGTTGATGAATTACCCATTAATTATGTTGAAACCTATCATCAATGAACATAAACAACCGACCTAAATCAAGAATCTAAAATGAAAACTAAATTCAAAACCTAAATTTGAACCTAAATAAAAACATATTATCAAGAACCTAAAATCAAGCCTAAACCTAAATCCTAATTCAAAAACCTACATCAAGCCTAACATAAGATCAAACCTAAATCAAAAACCCAAAATCAAACCTAATATAAAATAAAACCTAAATCAAAACCTAATTGTCCTCAAAAACAAAAAAAGAAGAAGCCACCCACCACTGTCAAGGTGTGTCATGAACAACAAAGCCACCCACCTCAAAAAAACAAAAAAAGAAGAGAAAAAAATGTGAGTTTTGGACTTCTACTAACATTAGTCCTCTATTGCTCTTGAGAGTCAAGATTGAAGTATGCTATTGTGCAAGAGAACTCGAGCCACCACCCCACCATTGCCCCGCCACTACCGTGAGACAAGGTTGCTACTGGGGTTAGGGTAATGGGGTATTCGGGGGAAGGATCGAAGGGATGTGTGGGGAAAGGGGGGTGGGTGATGGGGTTGTTGGATTTGGGATTTTTGGGTCTTCGATGGGGCTTATCGAGTTGGGTGGGGGGCGATCCATACTGCTATCCAAAAAGCTACTAAATACTCAATCAAGTATCTAGATAAGCAACCTGCCTATGCAACTCAGACTCTCATCAAGCCGACCCATATTATATAGTTCACTCCCCTGACCACCTACACATATATGCGGCAGAGGATGTGCCTTAACCAATTTCTTGAACATTGGTCCTAGCCCCTCCCCTCCATACTACTACACACCTATCAAGAAGAGCAGCAAGTGGTAGCATCTAATGATGTGCCTAGCAATTACCCTTTGCCTTCTTTTGCTACCTTCAAGTACTCTAGATCCCCCCCCCGGCCCCAAATCAAGATCTCTTCTTTCAAAATGTACCACATTTCTTCCCACAAACTCTTGTCTAGACCACTACATCTTGCTTTTTCAAAGTTATATTCACAAGCAAATAGAACCCAACGGAGATAGCCATAACCTCTGAACAAAAATGGTACCCGATGGCATTGGGCATCCACATAAATGATACCAAACCGATCACAAGAGCATAGAGCACATACAAGGGAACAATGAATAGAAGAGTGAGGTAGAGAGTCAATTGCATAAGACTGGAAAACAAAGATGAATGTGTTACAAGATTAAAGGAGGACATATTCAGGTATTTATCAAGGATGAAATTGAATTGATGAGTGCATTATCACCAAATTGGATTACAACAGGTGGTAAGTATAGAAATATAGTAGGCATTTCATCAATTTTGCAAAGCTAACGAGGACAATGGCATCCCTCTAAGTTCCTATGAGAGCAAAATCACCCCTCGAGGGCGGCCGGTGCTAGACACCCGCCCACACCGTGTAAGGAGCAATCCCGTAACTGCCAAATTCGACGTTTGAGGCCTCCATCCTACCGTAACGGTAATAAGAGGTCCGACCCGTACTACCAAGGGTAGGGTCTTACCCCTCACGATGATCGGCCGCCATTCGCAAAAGGTGGCGATCGCCCCACGCTCTTGCTCGGCAACTCGCCTCGAGGGGATCGCAAGGACGAAACATCGACCTACCAAGCCACCTCCTAAAGTTGGCAAGAACTTGACAGATGCCTCCGACATTCGATACATTGTTGCCTCTTTAAGTCGGCAAGCCATCTCTTAAGATCGACGAAAAATCGGACGGACACGTCCAACGTTCGATAATTGCTGCCTCTTCAGGTCAGCAAGCCACCACTTAAGGTCAGTGTGAACTCAGATGGATGCATCTGACGTTCCTTACATTGCCGCCTCTTCAGGTGGCAAGCCACTTCTGAATGTTGGCGCGAACTCAGACTGATGCATTCGACATTCCTTACATTGCCGCCTCTTGGGCACGTAAGCCACATCTTAAAGTCGATGAGAACTCGGACGAACGCGTCCGATGTTCAATACCTTGCCACCTCTTCAGACTGGCAAGCCACCTTTTAAGGTTGACACGAACTTAGACGAAAGCGTCCGACGTTCGATACATTGCTGCCTCTTCAAGTTGGCAAATCACCTCTTAAGGTCGACGCAAACTCGGACGGATGTGTCCGACATTCCTTACATTGTCACCTCTTAAGGTCGACGTGAACTTGGATGGACGCGTCCGACGTTCCTTGCATTGCCAGCTCTTTAAGCCAGCATGCCACCTCTTAAAGTCGACGCGAACTCGAACGGACGCGTCTGACGTTCCTTACATTGCCGCCTCTTTAGGCCAGTAAACCACCTCTTAAGGTCTACAAGAACTCGGATGGACGCGTCCGACGTTCAATACATTACCGCCTTTTCAGACCGGCAAGCCACCTCTTAAGGTCAACACGAACTCCAACGAACGCGTCTAACGTTCCTTACATTGCCGCCTCTTCAGGCTGGTATGTCACCTCCTAAGGTCTAAGCGAACTCGAACAGACGCGTCTGACGTTCCTTACATTACAGCATCTTCAGGTCAACAAGCCACTTCTTAAGGTCGGCGAGAATACGGACGGACACGTCCGACGTACGATATATTGTCACTTCTTTAGACTAGCAAGCCACCTCTTAAGGTCGGCGTGAACTTGGATGGATGCCTCTGACGTTCAATACATTGCTGCCTCTTCAGGCCGGCAAGTGACCTCTTAAGGTCGACGCGAACTCGGACGAATGCGTCCAACGTTCCTTACATTGCCGCCTCTTCAGGCCGACAAGCCACCTCTTAAGGTTCGCGAGAACTTAGATGAGCGCGTCTGACGTTCCCTAGTTTGCTGCTTTCTTAAGCTGGCAGGCCACCTCTCAAGGTTGGCTGAAATGTAGACGTACCCACTCAACATTCCCTTTCCACCACCTTTTCAGGTTGGCACATCGCCTCCCCAGGTTGACTACGACTTGGGCGAATCAACCCAACAATCCACATAATTGCTGCCTCTTAAGGCCGGCAAAGCCATTCCCGACAACTGGCCTGAATCCAAACAGAGACGCTCATGCCCGCTTGTCAATTGCCAAAATATTGTCCCCAGAGGGTGGCGAAACCAGGGCTCCCATGCCCCACTTCCAGCAACTACGGCGTCAGCTCCTCGGGCTGGTAAGGACTCGGGTCCGTGTGCCCTGAAGTTCCACACACCGCACACAGGCAAAGTCTTGGTTGCTCCACCCTCAAATTCACCTGCCCACCAAAGCGGATAGCGAAAGTTCGAGCTACCTCACCATACCAACCACCAAAGGCCAAATTGGGACTCTAGCGCCCCACGTCCTAGGCGATGTGTCACACAACGCCAATAGCGCGAGCTTGGGCCCCTACACCCCAAGCCCAACCTGGCGCGCTCGCGGACTTTCGCCAGAAAGAGTCTAAGTGCAAGCCCTCAGACTGCAAAGTTGATGCGCCCGGGATGCCGGAGGCAGAGGCCTCAGACCATCGCAGGTACCGCGGTGGTGACTTCCGCCTGATCCATGGCCAAGGGAGTATGTTTTTTGAAGGGCTTGGTGCTGCCCCAAAGGAGGGAGACTCTTGCCGCGGCAAACCTGGACACTCCGCTAAATCTTGCGGGGAGACTTTGGTCGTATCCTCCTCGCCCGGATAAAAGTCAGGGGGGAGATACCTAAAGAAAGCCGACACAAGAGGGACCCAGGCGCCTGGGGTGATGTCGGCCCGAGGTTACGTTAACCTCTGTGCTAATGTACTCAGGCATTAAGAGAGGACCTCGGGTGGCACAAGTGTCATCAGCAAAACTTGGCGACAATGTCCGTCAAGCGGAGGAGTTGGGGTGACGTCGCCTATCTGTTGGGGTGGGGTGCTAACTCGCCTAGCTCTCAGTTTTGCCTTAGAATGCATCGGCCACCCATAGTCATCGGGGCCCCTTCTTGAGGTGGTCTCTCAGGTGCTTTGCAGGCCTCCTGTCCTTTCACTCGATGGAGCATTGGGATAACGGGTTCTAGCTAGCAGACCTGCCCCCTCTTAGCACGCCCACCTGGTCTACAGCCAGGGGGTGTGTCCTCCGAGGGCTCCTTGACAAGGTTCGCTCTAGCAACCTTCGGTTGATTGATTTCCCTTAAGCACGTCCGCTTGATGCATAACCAAGCGAGTGTGTTCCTTAAGGAACCCCTTTGCACAGCGTGGCTCGCAATTGCGGGCCCTCGAGGACCAACTAATGCCTTGGGAGAGGCGGTCCCTCACTTGTGAAAAGAACCTTATTTGCATGCGGGCATGGGGGCGCACCTATCTTCAACGAGGCTGTCGTCGCCGCTGTACTTCTTGACCGATTCACAGGAGTTAACTCGCTCTATGATCTTTCGTTGGGTATTTTGGCACGCATTCAAGGGCACCGTGCCTGTGCTTGCGAATCGGATGGCCCGACTCGGGGTGCCGAGGGTTCATTGCCTCATGGGGCCTCTCTCGTTAGAGTACCGAGCCTCAAGGTTTGAAATGCCGATTTCGATGCCGTGCCGATAAATTCCAAGTGTGCATTTCGTGGGCATGCCGAGGGCATGTCGTGGAAATGCCCGTTTTTCGATGGGCATGCCGATGAGCATGCCGATGGCATGCCGATGCATACCAACAAAAATAGCAGAAGTAATTAAAAAAACCAATAGAAACCTCGATATGGGCACCAATTTCGCCAGCATGCCGACCATGCCGAGGGCATGCCGACAATGCCAACGGCATGCCGACGAAATCCCTGTAAATCGACGTTTTTTTCATGTCGGCACGACCGTTGCTCGGAAATGGCCTTGCCGACGGCATTTAAATCAATGCTGAGCCTAGACCTAACCTGAGCAAGACTAGGTGGGCTCGATCTTCCACTGCTCAACTTCCGACCTCTTGGGGTTGTCCCTGGTTCTTAAGTGCTTGGCGAAGCGCTCCCAGGACCTCTTTACACTCTCGGAGGAACTATTCGGCTGCCTGGGCAGCAATCCGCATATGGGCCCTTGCTGGGCGAGTGCCATTGGAGGCGCCTGGTGGGATCTCCTCTTGAGATGGCCAAGTGTCGGCTTATCTCAAGGATAGCTCATAAGAGAGTGGTGCATGAACTAGGGTCCACCGTCCTTTCGCGTTGGGCCTTGGTTAGCTCTCCAAAGGCTTCCAACAGGAGACCTCCGTTTTCTCTCCTGAGCGGGTAGGTGGTACACGCATAGGCGTATATCTAGGGCCGTCGGATTTGACTCTTGGTTCCTCTTCACTGGGCTGTGCCTCGGGGAAGAGAGGTCCAACTTGGGGACCTCAGGCGAGGAGCCGAGGCCACTAAGGCGTGAAGATGCCACGTCTCGACTAGGCCCCTTCGAGGGGAGGAAAGCTACGAGTGGGATCGCAGGTGGTCACGACCACCGCAACAGTTCTCGCTAAGGGGGTCGAGGCAAGGCACCTGAGGGGCCCTTCCTCCCAACGATCGAATACTCTGAAGAGTGATGGCTCTTTTGTTGACACCACGAACGTCATCATTTGATGGGCCTCGAAAGGCCACCAAAAGATTTGTTAACATAGGAGGCACTACTTAGCCATAAACCATCCATCGCATAGGAGGATAGAGCGGCAACCAACAAGCATGCACAAAGGAGAAGGGTTTGGTGACTTAGTTCCACCACAAAGGGTGTACGTCTGGGGGAGAAGTGAGCTCCCAACTATGCACTAGAATTTTAGAGATACATGGTATTACATGATTTCACTCCCTCTCAAGGGAAGGAGGCCTCTCTCTTCTGAGAGCTACCCTTTATTTATAATCTGGGGGGGAAACCCTCACTCAATGGGCTTTAGTACCCCTAATTACCAGTCTACATAGTAGCTGTCAGGGTGTACGTGGTTAGGCCCACCTTATCGTATCTTCTGCTCATGCTGCGCTGAATTTTTTAACAGGGTGGGCTAGTGCCGATTGAGATCCAACTAGTATAGGTGGGGTGCTGATTCCACCTATGTGCCCTGTATACGGGTAGTCGGATTCTCCATCGGGTTATTTGCAGAGTTTTGGATTTCACTCTCGTCGAAGAGCTGCACATAATCATCCTTCAGCAACTCCACCGAACAAGCAAGAGTTCGATGACAAAGCTTTATCAAGGGAGCGAACGAGCCACAAACATTCCTCCAAGCGATTATTAAGTCCCTCAACTAAGGCATAAGAGGACGAGAGGCTATGAAATGAGCCCCCCTCCCACAGGCCTCTATTTATAACCCCACCACACGAGTTCCGGAGGATGGTAACGTCTTTCCACCTCCTGCAGATCGCCAGTTCCCAAGGAACCAAATCCCATAAGATACAACGTTGATTCCACGGCAGCATGACCAAGATAATAAAATCGTCGGTTAAGGACTCCGCGCATTATTGCACGACATTCGAAAAGCCTTTCACGCCTTTCCAAAAAGATGACATTTTAGGCCGCAACCACTCAACAGTTAATACCAGCCTTAGCGTCTCAATTGGGCGAAGTGCCACCTCTTGAAGCCGGCACAGGCTCGAGCTTATACACCTCACGCCCAAGTTTTGCCACCTCTTAAGGCCGGCACAAGCTCAGGCTCCTACGCCCCCGCCAAAGTTTTGCCGCCTCTTAAGGTACCCACGGGCTCAGGCTCATACGCCCCACGTCCAAGTTTTGCCACCTCTTAAGGCTAACACGAGTTTAGGCTCATACGTCCCACACCCAAGTTTTGTCGACTCCTAAGGCCGGCACGGGCTCGGACTCATAAGCCCCACACCCAAGTTTTGCCGCCTTCTAAGGCCGGCACAAGCTCGGGCTCATATGCCCCACGCTCAAGTTGTCGCCTCCTAAGGCCAGCAAGGCCTTGGGCTCATACGCCCCACGCCCAAGTAGCGCTGCCTCCTAAAGTCGGCAGGGCCTCGAGCTTATACGCCCCTAACAAGGGATCCCTTCAAAGCAACTGGAAGCAGGTGAAAGCCATCCAACTCCATCATAAATGTTCTCCCCGCTACAGTACAGTCGGAAGAACATTTAGGGGCATTATCTACCGCGAAGTTTTGGCCACTCTCACTACTCTCTCAACAGTTCACACTAACTAGAGAGGGCATACGATGAAGGGCAAAAAATGCCTTCGGATCCAAAACTTTACACATGACCCGACAGAGGATCCAGCTACCCGACTAAAAGGAAACAGGCAGAGCCGGTGCCACTCATTCTACCTTAAGGCCAGTCAAATCCCAACAGTAACATGCTCGATCTGCCAAAAGATTCAGTGCAGCAAAGGCAGAAGATACAACTTGATGGACCTGACCACCTATACCCTAGCTACAGATGAGTAGCCTGACAGTATGGGTACTCGAGGCCATCACGTGAGGGTTCTCCCCATATTATAAATAGAGAGACCAGTAGAAAGGGGGGCTCCTCGGAGAGGGAAAGAGTATGTAATATAATGTAATCCCCAAATTCTATTGCATAGTTGGTAGTATTATCATCCCCTAGACGTACACCCCTTGCGGTAGAATTGAGTCACTAAATCTCTGTATCCTCTGTGCATGCTTGCTAATTACTGATCTTCCCTCCTATGTGATGGATGTCGATGGCTAAGTAGCGCTCCCCACTCGTATAAATCTTTTGGTGGCCTCTCTAGGCCCATCATCTGGCAAAATGTATGGATGTCTAGAAAGAGAAATCTCTGCGGGAATTGATTTCCTGAGACTTAAACAACTATTAGGGTCTGAAAAAAGTAGATTTGGGTCAGATGTGGCCTATCAGACATCTCAAAGTCTCTACGGACATCTGTAAAGTGATATTAATATGATTAAAAGAAAATCCTCGAATATTATGTTCTGGCAGTCCAACAGTCTTATTTTAGACATCTAACAAGGTCATCAAACATCTTTTAAGCCGTTTGGATTATGGGTTGGTCATCTGAAAGTAATGAACAAAGAGTACTAAGTCCATCATAAGTGTTTAGACCTTTGTACAAACCATCAGACGTCTTAAAGTCCAAGATCAAACGTCTAAAGTCCAGATTGGACGTCCGACCAGACTATCTTGTTTCTATATTGACTTTCTAATTCGCTTCTAGGATTTGCCTAAGTGTCCTAGTGATAGAATAGTGTTCCTAGTACTAATGTTTGTTACCTTGGACTCTTTAACAATGAATCTAAGAAAAGTAAAGAGTAAAACAAATAGAGAGTACAATGATAAACAAGACATCTATAATATTCTTCTTATCTTCAAGCTCTCGCTCCAAGCGAAACTTCCGTCTTCTCTTCTTCATCAAGCTCCTCCAATTTTCCATGGATGCGAGCTTGAATTCCTTCACATTTGAATTCATTTGTATTATTTCTGAAACTATAACTCAAATGCAAATATTAAATAACAAATATTTTGTTATTATCAAAATCAACGATCGAGATACTCTTAACACCAACAAAGAACACTTGCTATAGCTCGAAGTAGGGTGGGGATGTCAAGGCCCCCCAAGACAACGGCCTCCAGCAAGCTCTCAAGGCATAGCTCATGGTCAAGACAGAGGACCCAGAAGGTGGCCACAAGCTTGCTCCTTGCTGCTGGCTGTCAAAGTGGCAATTGACATCCAGCAGCATGTGGTGGGTTGTTCTCACCATTCATCCACCCTGAGCTTTCCTGTACAAATGTCTTTTTGGTTTGACAGTCTATTAATACAATATGGTTGAACTTAAATAAAGCAACCGTTCCTATATATGTTGAATGCTACATTCTGGTTCATTGATCTTGTTGAATCTGGATGTGCATATTAATACCTTATAGTTTTTCGTGTTGCAAATTAATTACCTGAGTGCCATGTTTTTCTTACTGTGGATTAATTAGAACCGGTAGCTTTTCATATTGGCAGATGATTCAATTAAACTACATGTCGTATTTCATAACTGAGTGTCATTGCATTTCATAACTAAGATTCATTACATTTCATAACTGAGTGACATTGCATGTCCTCATTATCCTTAGGTTCAACCATGTTGTATAATTGGAATTGTAACAGCGATATTTTAAATATACCTATCAAAAAGTCCATTATCATTCTAATTATCAAATATATGATCTCCACAATTGTAATTACAAGTGTCTCTTTTGATTTATTTTATTACTACATTAAATAAATGCACAACTCACATAACTACTTGCAAAATTAAAATATTGCTACTACCAAACCTAACTACCACTTGAGGGTCAAACAAGTCATTTTACAGCATCTCTACCTGACTAACACCACCTCACAAGTGAACAGCCTACAGGTTCACACCACGGATTAGCACTTGCCTAAGTAAACATAAACTGCTGTTAAGCCCCATCTGCGAAGTAGATAGAATGGGGGTTAACCCTACTTCCAATTTTACTGACCCAGGTGTCCTAACACTGTAAGTAAACTAACCTTAAAGTACCATTGATACCTATCAAGTTATACAAGGCTAAGTGTACAATTGTAAATTATTGTGGAGGTGTCACTACAAAAAGGAGTGGACTGAAAAGCCAGTGTAACATCAATGGAAAAATAAAATGTGACAGACATTTCAAGTGGTTTGGGAATCTGCAAACAAATGGGGCTAACTAATGCCCCAATAATGAGTGAAAAGTCAAAGGACCCGCCTTATTGTAGGTGTCTGACAAAGGAGTTTTTAGGAAAAAGTGACATTATAAAACCTAAGTTGGACGAGCATGCTTATTTAAAGCTAAAATCCATGTAGAACCAAGATCACTGGGAAAAAAAGGCAAAAAATACATAGCACATCCCACTTAATATGGGGAAAGGGTTAGTTTTTCCTATGAAAGGAAACACCTACTTTTTGTCTTGATTTTGGATAGTTGTTCTTCACATGCCCAACTACCATTTAATGGGTGTTAAAAAAATCAGAAGCTAAATAGTTAGGATAAAAGGGTTTCGGCGTGAGCATCAAGTATATCATATTGAAACAATATCTGAATTTGTGATGCTTATTCATTCATAATGATCAAGATCAACTAAAAAAGTATATCATAGTGAAACAATATCTGAATTTGTGATGCTTATTCATTCACAATGATCAAGATCAACTAAAAAAGGTTATTATTGTCTAGCAAATAAGTAAATTTAGTTGAAAACCTGGTCCATCAGCAAAAAGACATCCTGGAAAGTAATGCCTGCATTCTCAAATAATGAAGTGGCGGAGTTCATCAGCACAAAATTCGCTAAAAAAGCACCAGAAAAGATAAGTAAGATTGCGAAAAAGTGGTCATGAAGTAAGTGATCCACATCGACACTCAAGCATCTCCTTTGCTGCTGCATGAAGAAATGAAGTACGATTAGATGAATGTTCACATTAACCATTTTGCACAAAAATCATCATGCAAACATGATAACCAAACCACCATCGAAATTTGCATAAACTTAAAAAAAAAAGTCCATAAACTATATGAACACTGAATTGGGAGATTAGTTTCTAGTTACTCATCTGAGCAACATATACTCATTAGCCTAGGACCTGCTCAACCTCGATTAAATACCGAATACCAATTTTTCAATGATTGCATTTGAGTCTTGAGAGGACGTCCATGGGTGGGTTAAAGGGAGTGGGTTGAAATATAATGAATGATATACACCAAAACAAAGCATGTGAAATTTCCAGATGTAATACAACCTCTAATAAAAAATCAAAATAACCTATATTTTTCACTTGTCTACTTACAACATAGCAACTTGTATGTCCCATCTAATCAACTATCGATTCCATACTAACAAAAAAAAAAACAAAGAACAAGTCATCATCAGATACAAAAATAAAAACTACAACTCTTATTCTCAACAACACATTAACTCTCCTATCACACCTACACCCTATTTATCCTACCTCAAACCAAATGCTTTTTTTAACCTAAGACCTAAAAATTACCTAGTGCTAAATTCCAACACACAAAAGGAACTTGTCATATGAAACAAGTAATGCTTCTCTCTAATGGAAGTGATATGAAAGATGACACAGATAAAACAAATGCTGAAGTCACCTTCTGAAGAATTAACTGACAGTTGAGATGAAAGGTTTGATTTTGTTTTGGTTGGGATTGATTTTTTTTCTAAATATGGACAAATTGACGAAAGTACCACACATGGAACCGGAGCTAGTTGATTTAAACAAAGAGAAGCTTGAGGTGTTTTACTTTGAAAGAGGTACATTTGAAGGTGAAAGGCAAATGCTAAATCCCATATTTCTCAAAAAAGGAAAAACTAAAAAAAAAACACTCACCATTCACTATTCTGGATCCTTCCAGTATTTCAAAGTAATTTTCATTTTCATGGGTATGAAACACATGTCTAATGCAAGTTACAAACAAGAAACTTACATGATAATAGTAAGAGTGATATTAATAATAATAACTGAAGCTGCTGAGCTCAATCCTGACTTAAGAGTGGGGAAAAGGCCTTTTTTTATGACCTTGCGGTTAACAGCCACTCACTCTAACCAACTGAGCTACTCCAGCTGTTGGTGGGTATTTATTTTGGTTGACATCTATCTTTCAACAAGTTGAAAGACTCGATAAAGACGTCACAAATAGCCCATGCTAGTTGATTGAGATGGAGATAAACACTACAATTCCATGCACCCTAAAAAAACAGCTATGAAAGGGAAATACGAATGCTACAAGGCTGTAGTAACACCATCATTATGGGGTTGCCCGTTGACCTTTTTTCTTTTTCAACCCCTATAGATGTTGCCAACATTAGGCTTTGAACATACAAGTGAGCAGATATACGAGGCATAGAAAAAGATAATTGCACAAATTTGTGGCATAAAAAAAAACATTGACTTTTAAAAAGATTATCAAGAAAAGGAAACAGTGCAAGTTAATATGAATATTAAAAGAAAAGACACGTCAGTTTGAACAACTCCAGAAGAATCCTGAGGTTTTGATTCGATATGAACAATGCAGAGAGAATTGGGTAAAGACCCAAAGGCCGAAGGAAAAGCAATGTTGAGTATGACCTCACTTTTCTGGAACTAGGTCGGGTACAAAACAAAATAGATCAAAATGGAAGCAAAGAGGCCTGAAACTAACCCAATTAGTGCATGGGCATGCTTAGCCACAATTAGTTCGGTTAGCATGAAAGTAGTCATTTCAATTTTCAAATAAATAAGTAACTCTGATCGATTTACCCTAACAATGTGGTACTTGGCATATACTACTCATTTAGTGACATTCATCTTCTACAAGCATAAGGGCACAAATTGATTCAGACACTATTGCGTACCTGTTGATGTACAGACTTAATATTGTAAATTGGCACTCAGCTAAGAAAGCCATCCATTCCAACTAGGGGTTATCTTTCCAATGAAAAGGGACCATTTTTCTCAATTACCAAAACTCCTATTCAATGTTACGACTCTGTTACCTAGTCTTTACGGAAAATTGTTTGATGGTGTAGTTAGGACCCATTTGGAAGATGGGATTTTGAGGGGATAACTTGTATAGGATTTTTTTTTTTTGGAAAAGGATAACTTGTGTAGGGATATGAGTTGGGAATCCTCTGTTTGTTGTTTGGATGGTAGCATATGTCTCATCATGGAATAAGATTGTCACATCAAGGAATAAATTTGAATGTGTAATTAGTGTAATTCAATATAGGTAATTGTGATGTTGATAAAGATACTTTACATTGCATCATATTCTTAGCTAATGTAACTCAAATCACATTAAGGGATAGTCATGTGGGAGACACTATTCTACCCCTGGAACTCTTCATCCCAGGATATAGGCCCCTACTCTGGGATTTCTTGCCCCATATTTTATCACATGGCAAACATGGAAACCTGTCTTTGACAATTTTAACATCATATCTTTGACGATTTTAACATCATTGCCAGTATGTGGTTGATTTCCTGGAGCTTTAAAATGACCCATAGATGATGGTATGTAACTTTGTCAAAATTGTCGAAATTGCATGTTGGAAGCATGCCAACAGCATGACATTCCATGCTTGGATCAACTGATTCAACTCAAATTCCCAAGTCTTTCCAGAATGAAATCTGGATGAGACAACATTGGCAGAATAATCAACAAACAGATAGGTTTCTTCTCATATTGCACGAACTTTGCAGTTCAAACATAGCGTGAAAAAACCTAATGATATGTTCAAGCTGAATTAAAAGGAACAACCAAACAGAGCTCCCGGTAAGGCCTCTCATTTGTATCCAAGAAATCATGGGATTTGATCCCCCCTCATAACTACAAAAGTTGTAGACCTATGGCATCCATGCCTGACATACAATTCAAGGCTGCAAAAATCAGCATAATTATCAAATCGAATATCAATCACTCAGATGAATCATCAGTCTACCCAAGTAATCAGAACAAATGAGTGGTTAGTCAGCTGATAATCTATCTCCTTCTACGATAAAATTTCTTTGGCATGTCATTGGACTTTTTTCGTGTAAAAACAACATCTGACTTTGCCTCAAGCATGACTAGTGAAGTACGCTAGTAGCACACAAAAGCGTGCCCTCTTCTAAGAAGTCTGTCCTACGTTTTCACATCTAACTTAAGCAATATGCTTGCATAAACTAATAATTTCATATTTAAATATTTAAAGGGTGCAGGATATTGGTATAGAAGCACAAGCTCGATCTCCCTTTAAGTCTTTAAAGCTTAAACCAAAATACTTGAGATGAAGCATATATGGCCAAAGAGAGAGGAAAAAAAAAATGCAAATGTGAAAACACATATGTACCTGCACCACTGCAGATTGATAATAAAAATTATGAACCATGATATTAGACCCAAGAAGGGCCATGACTAAGTATGAGTTTTCCAAACTTAGCCTTGGAAATGTTCCCATTGTTGCAACTGGGACCTCAGGCTGTGCAAGAAGAATTCCTAGGATGTAAAAGAGCAAAACAAGACCAGAAATGCCAACAAATTGCACTTCATTAATATGCTTGCCCTGCATGCAGAAAACCCATCATAAATTACAACTGAAGTGATAGATCCAATAGCAATTCCATAATACACCTGTCTACTTACCAAACATCTGACTGACGCAGGAAATGCAACAGCAACAATTGCTGCTAGGATGGTACATACAAGAAGATCCACACCAAAAAGAAGATTGAATCCATGAGCAATGCCAAGAATCTAGTAACAAAATGTTTGTTAAAAATACCATTTTAAAATAAAGTACTTTTTAACCATGGATGTGCTTATCCATGTGCATGTCTTTCAATGAACAAGGGTGGGGGAAAAAGTAGACATAAAGCAGATTACAACCCATTCAAGCACTAGAAATAACTTACAGTGCTCAAGTCAGATATAATCCTGGAAACTTCTGCTTGAATCCCCAGCAATAAGGATGCTGGCTTATAATACTCCTCAAAGCAAATCTTGCAGAAATGGCACAGCACAATGAGTACTTCAGTATATTCAGAATGGAAAATAAAAAGCCTTCAACCAATAAGTAATGAAGTTATTTGAAAGACAACATGTTGGAAGAATAAGGAAAAAACAAGAAACAAACGTCTAATGAGATCTGACTGAAAGAAATAAAGAAGGAAAGAAACCAAACTTCTAGCAAAGCTAACAGAAAAATGAACTCTGGCCATAATAGGTAAAGCACTAATTATGCAGATGATTGATCGTGTCAGTAGGTATTAGAGTTATTTGAGACCGACACTTTATTGGAAAGAAGAGTGAGCAAACTGCTAATGCAAAAAAGAAAGAAACTAGACAGCCAGGAAAGCCTAACCGATAGAAAGATGCACTCCCATCAAAGACCATAATAACTAAAGCACAAAATACAAGGAAAATGTTCGTAAGAGTAGGCTCCGTGAGATGACTTGAAACCAAGTTATTAGAGTAAAATGAACAAGCAAACTGTTAAATGACAATTTGGACGTCATTTCAATGAATTTGGAAATCTCCATGATTGCTGGAAGCATGTTGACGAAACGCCAAAATTTCAAAATTAAATTTCGAAAACTTTGACACCCTAAAATATAAGGATTTTTTAGCACTAGGAAATCTTCAATCTGTGTCAAAATAATTATAATTATATTGAATTCATATAGATATGTTACCAAAACTTGATAAATATTTAAACATTAATCCCATCAATAAAAATGTATAAACATTATATCAGCTAAGATCTACCGATATAACTCTATAAAACATATATATCAAACAATCAGATTTGGTAATTCTTAGATAAAGTGATTTTAGTGTTAACCTACCCTAAAACCCCTAGATCTACAAATATAGTCTTTAAAACCTATGAATCCATTTATTCAAAGACTGTAGCATGAATCTAACTTTATGAAGAAATAACTCCTATTTTCTTGGAGAAGCTAAAATGCCTCAAAAATCTAATATAGGTGGAGAAGAAATATAAACACTTAGAAACATTAATGGTTAGAGATGAACTACTATACTGCCATGTTGATCTTTAGGTATCAAAAGGGTGCCAAAATTGCACCTAACCACACCCATTTCAACAAAGTTTTTTTTTTGAAAAACCATTTGACAAAGTTATCAACATAATAGTGAAATTTGGCAAAATATCACAGGCATTCCTACATTTCGCCACCACATGTACGATATGAACCGGCATCAGAAAAAGGTCATTTCTCTAGCATACCATTGGCACACCTTGGGCACATAGAACACATTCAGAGCATATAAAAATGAGAAAAGAAAGAAAACTAACATCTAGCTTGGACAAACTAGTTGAAAAAATGCACTGTCGTATCAGGCCAAAATAACTAAAGACGATTATATGGAAAGTCAATATGCAAAAATTAACCGTAGATGATGACGATAATTTTCCAAATGAGGAGCAAAAACAACCCATTCCAAACAAGGAAGGTACCTCAGCAAGATTTTTTCCTGTCACCGCCCCAATACAGGTCGTGAGATATTGGCAAAAAATGGCAGAGCAGTTGAAGAGCAGCACTAACAGCACAGGGTTGAATCCAAACTGCGAACCCCCTTCCACGGCCACAACCCATTTCCCAACATCAATGAATCCCATAGATATCAGGAGTGCTGGTGCAAGCGAGGGAAGGAACCGAGGGGCCGGCCCCAACACGGGTTGCGAACCAACCACTTCGGTTGCCATGTATAGAAACCAAGAGCAATAAAGGTACCAAATCCCTTACGCAAAAGGGCAGCAACACTTCAGCCAAACAACTTAATGCTACAACGAGAGAGAAAAACGATGCTCTGCGGACTATAACCAGCAACCAACAGCCTCCGGCATTGCAAATTCCCGCATCTTTCTCGAGTTCCCGCCTCGAAACCTCCAGTGACAGCTACTGCAAATTCAACGATCTTCACCAAAGTACAAACCACGCCACATCACCAGAAACCACTGAACTATAATTCTCGAGCCGGTCGAAGCAGCCCTTCCGACTACAATCACTACCAATCGCGAACTACACCGGAGACGCCTCAGACCGTCACGTTCCCGTATACCAGAAATAGAAAGCGCGAAGTCGGGGAGTCGGTCACAATCCACCAGATTCCCAACAACAGCAGATCACCACCACCTCCGCGTTAGGGTTTACAATTCCAAGTAAAACAGAAGCACAACAGAACGCCCAGAAGAGTTAAACAGCGAAGCCGAGCGCGAGAAGTAACAGGTTAACAACCTTCTTGCATTCTCAGCTCTTGTCGTTCGAGCACGAGCACTTCCCGGGCGAGCACCGGAGGCAGATCGCTCTCCCCGCCTCCACCGGCCGATCACGGCCCTCCAGGCGGCGACCCTACTACCGATCGAGGCCGAACCGCGATGGAACAGCTCGGCTAACCGACCCGCGGCGATCCTCGACTACTGCAGACCGCAGGAACAAGCGCAGCACCTCGAGCTCAGAAGTGGGGGACTTGGGGAGGAAGAAGGTTCGAGACGATGGAGGGAAAGGGGAGAGAGAGAGAGAGAGAGAGAGAGAGAGAGAGGGAGGGAGATCGGTGGTGACTTGTCCGGACTTTTGTTGCGGGGTAAGCGGAGGGGAACGGCGGGGTGGCACGTGGCGGGATGGTGGGGAGGAATGGACGGACGGATTTGTGGGAGAGAGGACAGGTCCAAGGATATAGGGAGGGGCGGCAATCATCTGGTCGCATCCACGGAAAGGAAAAGGTGCGGGCGAAACCGGTGCGGTTTGCGGCGCGCGCAGCGGGGAGGTGCTGGTCCGAGCCCATCTCTATTTTTGGGGAGGGGAGGGAGCACGTTTCCCCCCGTGGCTATCACCGTTTGTCGCCTGCCCGAGGAGTGGGCACGACGAGGTTGGAGTGCAAGTCTGTGAATGCTTACTTTTTGGTTAATAGTTAAATCTTGAGTACGTGGATTTTCACGGAGTTGGAGCAAATAGTTCACGGACGAGTAAATGGTATGTACGACATGTTTCCCAAGTCGAAATTCACAACCCCCGCATAATCCACTCTCCCTCAATGTGAGAGCCCGCATGCCCCCAAGTCATACATCAGCCAACACACGTAGGGAGCACCTTACCGTTCGTGCACATCAAACAACACATACCGAGCATCACACCATCGACAACTCCTTTGTAGTGCCGCAACATCCTCAACCATCACCACATATCACCTTCTCTCTCTACCATCGTTGCTACCTCCTCATCCTCACCATGTACAGCACACAACACCTCCGCTTGCCACCACCACTACACCAATGCCCTCAACACCATCAAAAGAAAACAACCTCAAAAGGGGTTTTGAACTTAGAAGAATAAAAAAAAAAGTGTGAAACAAAAAATCAACTAAAATAATCAATTAAATTAAGCTTTACTTAGATATGTACAATACATTACATTGTTGGGAGCACATTGAAGTTTAGTATGTGTTACCTAAAGATTCAAGAAAGAAAGAAAGAAAAGAACATGAGGGTGATGCATTGCCTCTCTCTACTACAGCTCCAAACACATTAACACAAATCACTACAATGCATAATACACAACAATGTGAAATTAGAAAAACACACGACGCGCATGCCTATGTTACATCACATTGCATTGAAAATATGTGAAAAGCATCTTTTCTTAACCTTAAGAAATAGAGAGCTTGGAAAATAACTTGGAAAAAAAGTTGTACAAGCCATTTTTCTTCGGGGAATGTTCGCTTGTTAAGTCCAAGAAATTAAAATTGGAATTATATCATACATTGTGAGGTATTTTTATCGAGAAAGATGTCTCCCAAGAGTTTAAGGAAATTAATTTGAGGACATTGTTTGAATAGGGCATCCAACTGATCATTTCCTTTTTGCAAGAGATCATATAATTGAGTGGGTTGAGTTGAGTTTGCGAAGTCAAGATTTGAGACATGGGTGCATTGGTGGACTTGGTGGTGTTGATTTATTAGGGTTGTTTGTGAATATCTATGTACACTCTATGTCTACAATTAGAAGTGAGGAATGTTCAATTTGATTTTTATGGAGGTTTGTTTGGTTTAAGAGCAACATGTTCATATTCTTTGACTCACACAATTTTGAATTATTTGGTCTGTTAAAGATGAAATGCAAGCAGGGATACATTACATGTGATAACATGAGAAAGAATGGCTCATTTTACTTTTATAGTGTGGCTAATTATATACAAAATTGTTACTCAATTTTAAAATTTCAACATATATTGTGTATGCATCACTTTAAGGGCTACTTAGAAACTTGTTATTAAAAAATGTAAAATTAGTGTTAACTTTCATTTCTATTTACTTAAAAGATGATGTTAACATCGATTTTTGTTTATTTGAACTCGTATTAAGTTATGATGTTAACTCTTGTTGTGTTTACTTAAATTAATGTTAACATCGAACTTTGGAAAGTGAGATTTAGATATGGGGGAGTTACAAAGTTAATATCAATTTTACTAACACCCCTTAAAACTAATTTTAGCAAAACGAATGTTAACCCAAAAATAGATGTTAAGATTATGAAGATCAATCCCTCAAATAAACAAGAGTTACCCCCAAAAGAAATATTAACACTCCAAATAAACTAATCCTTAATTTAATCACGCGTGTGGAAACATAGCTTGAGCACACACTTGTCAAGAATGATTCAACAAAGGCTCCCTTGAATTTAATTCGTAGTTCATGAGTTAGTAAATCAATATCTTAAATGGTAAATTAATTGTGGGCAAATATTGGGTCATCCCTTTGTTTACGTTTGAGATAGATATAACATTTGTATTGATTTGACAATTGACTTTTTAAAGTGAAATTTTTGAAATGAGTTGTGAAGTAAGACAGCTATAGGATACATTCACTCTTTTTTTTGCATCCATTTATATGTATGCAGTGATCCGAAGTTCAAAATGTGTCTCACAACATAAATAAATATCGTAAAAGGTCCATCCGTCTCATGCCTTTTTTGTTATTTTTTTTTTTTTTTTTTTTGCAGAATCCATCCCTCTCATGTCATGACTCCCTTTTGCATGACGATATTTTGATCTCTATAAAGGCTGATGCCACAAACATCAGAGGTATCCAATGTACTTTTACTTACGACCAATTTGATGGAGTTTTAATAGGTGGACTTATCCTATGTGTTATGATTATAACCTACAATATTGTGAACGATACAAAGTTATTATTCAACATCTATGACATCTGCCATCATTCATCACATTTGTGATCCACCAATCATATATATCATCATTAACTCCTACCTATCACATCTACCTTCACTAGCACACTAACACCTATCACATCTATTCTATTAACCTATGTCTAATAAAAATAAAAATAAAAATCAATAATAACATATCAACTCAACTATCCCACCTACACTTACTAACCGTCATCTCATCGTACACACCCAATTATTCCTCCTTAAAGACTACACTTGATAACAAGTTAACTCTATTCCAAGATGGAACGAGAGAGAGATAAGTTGGGAAGGATACTTATTTAAGAAAAGTGGACAAGTAGTGATATAAAATTTATCAGCATGATGTTACAATATTGGTAGATAATTTTTTAATATTATAATATGAACGTAAATAGATTAATATGATATAATAAATAAATTTTAATGAATATATTATATTGGATTTGATATATTTTAATATATATTGATATTAATGTGATATAATAGAATAATTTTAAAATGATATATTTTAATAAATATTGATATTGATTTGATGAGATGAAATAAATTAAATCCTTTTAACTCTAAGATTTATTTCTTAAATATCCCTTGGACTTTGGGATAACATTTGAATTATTTCGATGCCAAACGAGCCCTCACTTTTTAAATTTCATAAAATTTACCCTTAAAAAGTTCATCATATTTTTATTCTTATGCTTGATGTAAGAAAAGGTCATTACTTAGTCACAGGATGAGGATAATACGTTCATGGAATAAATAGAGAAATAAAAAATAAATGTAATAAAAAGGTGAAATAAAGAAATTTTAACATTTAGATATTTAAGTAAATTAAATTTATTTTACAAAGGAGGTAAAACTTCTCCAAAAATAGGTAGTAAAAAAAAATTATTACTAGGAGTCTAAGAAGTACGTGACAAGTTTTCCATCCGTCCATGTCTGGGCACGCTTTAGGAAGAGTTCACCGACACATTTATTATTGGAGAACCCTTCATGTGCAAGGTGTCAGCAACGGTAGCTTTCTCTTTCCAATCAGTGATGGGTTAAGTTACATTAGCACCATATGCGCGCAATGTAGGAACTACAGTGGGAAGGTTCCATGGCGGAAGTTGACGGGGAAAAGACTTTAGGTCCCGCAAGGTATAAGTTTAAGGTAGGGGTAAAATTTAGAAAATTTCAAGGAGGGAAGTTAGATAAGTTATTATTGATTTTTATTTTATTTAGATTAAGAGGAGATCAGTGTAAGGTAAATATGATGAATACGAGAGAATTTATGAAAATATACATGATTGGTGGTAAGTAAATGTGATAAATGATAATAAATGTAATAAAAGAAGAATAAAATTTATGTATTATTCATATATTGAAGTGGTTATTACTTACACTTAGAATAAAAAATTTATTTAAAATCACGTCAACTGTAACCTTAAAATCGTGATCTTGAAGAGAAAATGTAAATTCAAAGGATTGACGAGAGTAATGGATTGTGTTTAAAAGGTTAGGCCTAATAAGCTAAATGGAGTATTGGAGAGATCGGAGGCTGTGGAGGTTATGGATGACAAAGAAGTTGGACTTAAAAAATGCATAGCTCATAGCAGTTAAAACAATTGCCTGGAGAGCTTCAAGAGTCTACATTATCCATCATCTATGTAGCATATTTAACAACTCTTATACGTCGTTTTGAATCATAGTCCACCAAATTCCACATGTTACAACATGAACCCAACCTAGCAAGAATTCAAATCAATTTTTTAAGAATTATCCAAAACCTAAATCATCCAACATATATTTATATAAAACATAATACATACACAACAAATAACACACCCGTAGAGTATAAATAAGAAATGGGAAGACCGAAACTAAAATACTATCCCGTTGATAAAGTGCACATCAATAATCCATAACCATCAACATGAAAAAGGAAAGTATTAATAAAATAAAATGAAAAATAAAGAAATAAATTACACTAACTAATATCACTCTACGGACCACCTATCGTGTAGAATTCATTTCAGCACCATCTTCTCCTACAATTGTAGAACTTGACTGTTCTTATTGGAAACATGACCATGAAATCTAAATGAAAAAGTAAACAAAATTTAAGTAAAGTAGCCATTACAAAGTGTAAATTAGAGAAGTCATAAGAAATACAAACACGAATACTTATTCGTATTAATTTACCATAATTATTCGATTATTACTTCATTTCTCATTGTGCCTTCTCATGTCTTGAGCAGCAACAAATGGAACTAGGTGAGGCATTAGTGTTTTTTTTTTTTTTTTTATATATTTTGGGAGCTGAGGTGATGGCAATATCCGCATTTGTTTCAAGAAAGAAGATATAACGATGATCAATGACGAACCTCACGTTGTAGAGCAAGTACATAAAATTTACATCGAATTAGGTGGTGTAATTCATACCATTTACAAGGACTAAACTCATTGCATTTACGAGTGGCATCGGTTTCTTCCCCAAATCATCACTCCATTTCCAGAATAATCTCTCCCAAACGCCACGCAAAGGTTTTCATCTTCTTTAGTTGGGGTTGGGGATGCACGGCCCATTTTTTTCGCTTTCTTCTCCCTGTCCCATTTTCCCTCCGCCTCCGACCACCAAACCTCAAGGTAGCTTTGACAGTGGAATGAAATTTATCTCATAGAAATATACTGTAAGTAAAGTACAATATTTATTTAAGTGATGGAAAAAAATTATGAGATAGAATAATTAATAAGATAATGTGCGAATAATTTTTTAATATTATAATATAGGTATAAGTAAATTATGTGATATGAGGAATATGTTTTAATAGATATTGTTGAGTTATAAGGAGGTATTGATATTTTTCTTTATCTTGAGAGGTAATTATTCAATTAATCAAATTCTTTTTATATAAAAAAGGATTAGGATTTCTTTTGGAGACTAATGAAATTATTTGCCTCAACATGATATCAAAGCAGCGATTTTAGTTCGGTGGTCTGATATCCCACCAAATATGATTGAATCACCCAAGAAGGGGTGATTTCATGAGAGATCAAGAAGATCTCTCTCCCAATGCCAGCCTGTTGATGGTCGGATCTGTAGCCTTTCGATCGCCAGACTTGCAGATTGTTGCAGACCGCTACAGATCGCCTCTAGACCTATAGGGTGATCGCTGCCAAATCGCTGCAGATCGCCTCTAGACCTGCACGACGATCGCCAGATCACTGTAGATCGCCTCCAGACCTGCACGGCGATCGCCATATTTGCAAATCGACGCCATATCGATGCCTCACTGCCGACTGCCACCCTCGCTAGCCCTCTGTCACTGGTCAGTGTCTCCACCCCTCCTCCTGCAGTCATGGACAGTGGATGTTCTCCATCCAATGGACGTGCCGCCACTGATGTGTGGTGGTGCAACCCATGGGAGGCAAGATCGATGTAGACAAAGGATATCTTACATGTGTTAGAGGCTATCTCACACATTGCAAATGTGGTGATGAGTCTTCTCTCGTTACAAATGAAGAAGGAATCTCCTTCAAGCATAATGAGTCTTCTCTCATGTCAAGAAGATAAGTTTGATATGTTAGAAAAATCAAATTCAGATATAAGACTTGCATGTGCAGTCAAAGTGGTTGAAAGAAGCAAAGAAGATACAGAGGTCCATGGGTGATAGATTCAGAAGCGTCTATACATCTCATCGAAGACCGAGATCATCTAAAGAACCTAGTGATTCCATGTGAACTGCAAAAGGTGCGGGTGGCTAATGAGAAGACCTCTCTTGTGACTGCAGTTGGATGTGCAGATGCTACCTTGAGGATGAAGATGGAAGAGGTATATTACGCCCCTGAATTCCCCATGAATCTCTTGTTGGTGAGCAGGATTTATAGGGATCTTAGATGCCGTATATTGTTACTTCACGATCGAAATGCAGATGACATTATTGGAAGTGGCATAGAAAGAGATGGTCTCTATTATTTGGATGTGCCCGCGTTGTTTATTGGGTAGTCTCTATTTCTCGTGATCCTCTGCTTTAGCATAGGAGACTTGGACATCCTTCTATAAAGAAGATACGTCAAATGTATCTAGAGTTTCCAAACTCCTTGGCTCTAAACTGCGAAGATTGTTAATTGGGGAAGCATCATAGGAGCAGCTATCCTGGGAGAGACACTGGTGTAAGTTCAGTTCTTTTTTCCCTAGTACATTGTGATATTTGGGGACCTTCTAGAGTAGCCTCTACTGGTGGATACATGTATTTTGTTGCTGTAATGGATGATAGTAGTAGACTCACATGGATGTTTCTAATGAAGGCTCATAGTGAGATTCGTACTATCATACCGCATTTTTTATCCAAGGTACAGACACAGTATGGTACAACTATTTAGGTCTTTTACAGTGATAATGCATTATAGTTCATGCATAGTGACTTGCAAGAAGCCTTCAAGGCTAAGGGGATTATCCATCAAATATATTGTGCTTACACTTCCCAGCATAATATGATTTTTTGAGGGAAGCAAAATAGAGTTATAGAGAGCAAGCTGCGACATTTACTTAATATTGCCAGAACTTTGATGCCTCATATAAAGGTTTCTAGGCAGTTATGGGGTGATGCCATACTCACAGCGGCATATTTGATTAACAGGAAGCCATCCTCTGTTCTTTAGGCTCAAATTCCATATCAGCTTGTACATTCTGATTGTAGTAGGGCTTTTCCTGTGCCATTACAGGTATTTGGATGTATATGTTTTATTCAGAATCATGGTATCGAAGATAAGTTTGCCTCCAGTGCCACAAAGTGTCTTTTTGGGCTACTCCAGGACTCAAAAAAGCTACAGGTGCTATGATCCAGCTCGTAGGAGATATCTTGTTTATGCGGATGTGACTTTCTTTGAGATGATTCCTTATTTCTCAGAAGAATGATCAACCATAAAGGTTGCTATTGATGAGACACAGGTGTATCACAGGAGACCATAGATATAAGACTTTGCATGTGAGGAGCCAACCCAGCTTGCTATCTCTTCAGATAGAGGTGAGTCAAATAGATAGGGGGAGACTATGCAAAGGAGATCTGATATTATTATTCACCCAATTTCTCGATATACTCCTATTTCTCATCTCGAGGGAGAGGCCAGACAGTTTGCGTCTACTATTACTACTACAGCGATTCCCAGAGATTTTGTGCAGGCAATTCATGATCAAAGGTGGAAAGCTACTATGGATCAGGAGATGGAGGCTCTTCAGACCAGAGGAATGTGAGATCTTGTTCCCTGTCCTAAAGGTGCCACTGTTGTTGGTTGTAGATGGGTGTACACCATCAAATGCAAGTCTGACTGGACAATAAAAAGATACAAAGCCAGATTTGTAGCCAAGGGATTTACCCAGACATATGGGGTGGGTTACCTTGAGACCTTTTCACTTGTTACATGCATTACTTCCATCAGGATTATTTTGTCACCTGCTGTGATCAGAGACTGGCCACTACACCAACTTGATATAAAGAATACTTTTCTATATGAGGATCTGGCAGAGGAAGTATATATGCGACAGCCACCAAGTTATGATAGTTAGGAGGAGCTTGTTTGCCATTTGCGGAAGGCCAATCATGGCCTAAAGCAGAGCCCACGAGCCTGGTTTAAGATGCTCAATCTAGATATCAAGAAACTAGGGTTTCAGAGGTTTACCACAGACCATTCTATATTCATTAGACGAACTGTGCATGGGGGAATATGGAGAGATGTGGTTTTGGTAGTATATGTCAATGATATGATTCTCACAGGTGATGATACTGATGGCCTAACAGAGACCAAAGCATCTCTCCAGTCTACCTTTATCACCAAAGATTTAGGTGATCTTTGCTACTTTCTAGGGATAAAGGCTATTCATCAGGAAGGAGGTTTGTTTTTATCTCAGAGACAAAATACTTTACAGATCCTAGAGGAAGATGGATTTCTTGAGTCTAAGCCATCTGGGATACCAGTAGAGGCACTCCTCAGTTACCATTCAGATGATACAGATCCTTTGTTTGAGGATGTTACCAGGTACCGCAGCACTATTGGCCATCTATTATACTTGAATATTACATGTCCAGACATTAGCTTCGTAATCAATCGAGCCATTCAGTTTATCCAAAATCAAAAGTACAATCATTGGCATGATGTGCGTCTCATCCTGAGATATCTGAAGGGCACCCCAAGATGAGGCTTGTACTATCGTCCAAGTGACACTCTGGATCTTGTGGCCTATTCTGATGCAGACTATGCTAGAGCTATAAACGACAGGACATCTACATCAGGTTTCGCTATCTTGGGCGAAATCATGTTTCATGGAGAAGCAAGAAGCAGAGCGTTGTTACTTGTTGTAGTGCAGAGGGAGAGTACAGATCCATGGCATAGGCTGCATGTGAGATCATGTGGATGGTTGATTTTCTTCAGGATGTAGGAGTGCTAGTTGATACTCCAGTGTCTCTTTATTGTGATAATAAATCTGTCATGTATATTTCCTCCAATCCTGCTTTTTCATGAGTGGACGAAGTATATAGTGGTTGATTGTCATTTCATACGGAATGCCGTTTTGGAGGGCAAGATAAGTACCCTATATATTTCTTCTGAGCTACAACTAACTGACATTTTTACCAAACCCCTTGAAAAGAAATGACTTGAGTTCTTGAGCAACAAGTTAGGCCTTATTTGTATATACACCCCAACTTGAGGGGAAGTGTTGAATTGTAAGGGGGTATTGGTATTTTTCTTTATCTTGAGGGGAAACTTATGTAATTAATCCAGTCCTTTTTATATAAAAGAGGATTAGGTTGTCTTTTGGAGACTAATGAAATCATTTGCCTCAACAGATATATTATGTTAGAGTGAGTATATTTTAATATATATTTGTGTTGATGTGATGTAATAGGATAATTTTATGTTAATATTAATTGATGAGATGGGATAAGTAAAGGGTTCGATCATATCAATCCTATGACATCGCGGAAGTGTGTAAACACGAAAACAAACATTTTAATTTTTTTCAAATGCAAGATCAAAACAATATCAAGAATCAATCAAGCAACCAAAAAGAAAACACCTAATATCGGAATCACATGGCAGGAACTAATTTCCTCCTGTTCTGCGATCCTACGAGTAGAGGGATTATACTTTGCGAGGCAACATGGTACAACTCCTCAAGAGGTGATACCTCCTCAAATAAATCCTGGAAGAAACTCTATCCACTCCTCCTCGATGGGTAAATGAGATCCTCATGTCATGGAAGACAAATCCTATAAGAGATTCAAGAATTCCTTTGCGAATCTGAAGTGACGCTCACCTCGACATCTGGATTAGACCTCAAGAACACCTTCAAGAGGTCCTATAGCAATCAACCTCTTAGTAGCCAGTTGTCTCAAGGAAGAGCCAATGGACCTACTGCAAAGGGGGCAAGGGGAGCACGTCAGGAACAAGGGCTGCAACTTCAACCCTTAATAGTCGGTTGGTCGATTTGCTAGTAGTCAACAAGCTACAACTGCAAGTGCCGACCAATATTAATATTGGTTGACCTGCTACTACCAGCAGCAGGGAGTGTCGCTGCCTGCTTCTTCCTAATGACCGTCGACTGTGGTTGTTGGGTGGATTTAGTAGAATTCTCAATCAAGAGAATTGATTGAATGGCTTGATTAGGGTTTCTTTCATTGGAAGATATTTATAAGGATTCCTCATCAAATCCAAATTTGACAAGATCCATTGGATCTCTATCCAATGGATGAAATCAAATCCTAATTGATATTCAAGTTATTAATTCATAACAAACTATGAGAAGTTTAGATTTAGTATCCAAACTTAAATTAATTGCAATTCAACACCTAAATTTTATATCTAATCAAATTAGGTGAAACTAATTACCAAATTAAATGTAACTTAACTCTTTAAATTACAATTACTTTATTCTTCAAATAGGAATCCATCAAAATCATTATTGATTTCATTACTTCAATAATGAACCATAGGATGTGGAATTTTGACACTTTGCCCCGTCGATATTTTAAATACTCATGAATCATTCACACTTTGAGAAAAGTATTATCTTAAGGTCTAATAGACTGCTTGCATCACTCTTTAGTTAATATTATTCTTAATATCTCTCTATATCATTAGTAAACGAACGAATATCAAAACCTTTCCCAAAAGTCCATATTCTTCTCTTCTTACCTTAAGTATGATCAGGACTTCACAACCACATGTGAAATTTGTTATTCCCAATATATGCAGAGTTTATGCTTTCAATCTATTATATACACTTATATAACAAATTTGTGCAATCCATTGGAGAGATTGTGTCTCATATCCTTTCCCACATACACCAGCTTTCCAATGTCAGCCCTAAAGTGGGTGCATCAACTATTAGTCTGTTAAATGCATATATTTATCAACTGAGACATTTATCTCAGGTCTAAAGATATGCATTTTCCATAACAGCATCAAAGAAGGACATCTATTATCTTCTTTTTCATTAGGTTAACTCAACCTGACCTACGTGACAGTTCTCAAATCTCCATTCGAAAACATTAATTAGGTGATGGCTTGTAGATAAAATTGTCATCTCAACTTAGATCAAAAACATATGATCAAATTAGATGGTTTCTTAATGTACTATCGGATCCTCTAAATGATTTAGACCTCCAAATCAACACACATGTAGTTTATTCGATTTAGCTAAATATATAATCCTAATCGTACTAAAGAACTCAAGTTATTAACGGAAAAATAATCAAATTCTTTATTTAGATAAAAATATAATCCTATTACATACCTCACATGACTCACTCAAAACATACAAAATCCAAAAATAACTTATATTCTTTGACTTTAAATTTTATTCCTTTGCTTGAGGAATAACCCTTGAATTATGCCTTTGCCAGATGGAGCCTAAGAGAACTTGTTACATAGTACTCACATACCGCACAAGTCTCGTTGCTCCTACCATCAGATACTATTCTTTACTAGCATGGCGAAGTAATCACATTGGTTTTGTTAGCGGAGATTGAAAACATCCGTGGGATGGACCGTTACATCCAATCATTCAGACCCTCTGGTTGATTTCATCTTCAATCTCATGTGTCTTAGGCCCTAATAGGTTGTGGGATAAAATAATGTAAGGACATGTTACTGTGAAAAAAGTGAAGAGAGGTATTTATTTGGGTAGAGAAATAAATAGAAGATAAAATGATTGATATATAAATGTGATGTTAATATATATTTATTTAATGTTAAAAGTGAGAGTATGTATTTATTTAATATTTAAAATAAGAGTGGATGATATCATTAATATTTATTTATTATTAAAAGTAAAAGTAGAAGGTGTTCGTAGATATTTAATTAATATTAAAAGTTAAAATAAAATTTATTGGGACAGAAAAGAAATAACTTTTAAAAAACTTCAACAAAAATCTAAAGAAAATATATCCATCCAATAACCTCCCTCCCAGAAAGACCTTAGGTTTTCTTTATGATCCTTTTCGCTCGATAGATATTGCTATGGCCAACGTGAACAGATTCGATTCCCACTCATGTTTAGCTGAGCATACAGTATCAGCGTGATTATTTAGGTGAGCCGAGTACCAGCCAAGTCATAAGATTCTATGTGACGTGGTTGTAGAGCCTCCTAATTGGCGAATCATAACGATCTTCACATTGGTAGTAGCCATGCCCAGGACACTCGATACACTTCAACAATCTTTTTTTTTTTTTCATGAACTTAGGATGGTTCTTTAAGGAACTAAATGATTTTACCTTGGAATGAGCTTTTACAAAGCGCGCCCCCCCCCCCCCCCCGCCCGCCAACACCAAAATCTTCCCATCCCGATGAAACATCATTGTTTCGCATGTGAACCTTTAATTCCATATCACATGCTCATGTAGGCAATGCAAACCTACTTTTCGTATCTTCCTAGTCTTCAGCTTTACATGTGTTCAAATATTTGTTTTGGGTGCCTTTTAATGTTGTCTTTGTTACACCTTTGGTGTTGGAGGAATGCTAGATCAAGAGTCAAGAGATTGCTGCTCTTCTGTGTCTAATTGAAGGTATGGACAACTAACTCGCAGCTCCTCAATAAGGAATTCACTTGCATAGTCCACATGCTTTCCTTTCAAATTGAGTTCTTGTATTCATCCTTCAAAATAAAGTAGCCTACTCACCATGGTGGCAATGCAACCTTTTTTCAAGGCAAAATATAGAGATACTTGCCAATGTGGAGCTTGAATTCCTCTGTCAGTTTGATTTCACTGCTAATATCAACATGTGTTTTTTATTTTTCCCTTTTTATCAACTCTAACTATCTTTTTTATTTTTTCTGAAGATGCAAACAAAGTTCATTGCAAACTCATAACGTACACGGGAAATCTGGCCGTAACCAGAAACCATAAACATCAGAATCAACTCATAACTATCTTAGGCATTGACAAGGCTACCTGTAGTAGCAAGGTTTGACATTGTCATTTTCGATGGTTTTAACTGTGCACATTTTGGAGGCATTGTCAAAGAAATGGGTGTAAACAGCTGTTGTTTCAACAATTTGAATGATTGAAAATATATTCATAAAACTCTAGAAAAATGAGAAATTTGCTTAAAAAGAGATATCTTGAGCCATAATCCATAAGTATCATAAAAAAAACACTTAGTCAATGTTTCCTAGTAGCAACCAATGGGTTTCTTATTCCAAATTATACATAATACAAAGAATACATCACCACTTCCCAACCAAGAATTTACCATTTACTACTTACTGGTTAATATTAGACTAGTTAGTAGTTACAAGGATGATCACAAACCTTATATGATCATTCTTTTTGCCCTAAATACTAAGTGATTGCTTAATTTGTAATTCCATACTTGGCAGTACTTAACACTTAGTCAGCACTAGCAATTGGTAATTATGACCATGAAGGACGGATAATGATTGAAATGTTTGTGTTAATATAGGATCACAACTTTTAGTGTTGTTACTTTTCTCCTATCACCTAGATATTAGTTTTCTTTTCCTTTTTTTTTGAAGCATAGCCTAGACATTAGTATTTATCAACAAAATTTAGCAAGATAAAAAAAAAAAAAAAACAACCTCATATACCATGAATTTAGTCAAATAAGATCTTTCAACCTTTCCTAAGCTCTCCCATACTTTGTTGTTATGTGATGGAAATAAGCCATCTCCACATCTTTATAGGTCAAAAGTAGGAAAAATTACAAAAAAATCCTCAATGACAATATAATGCTGACATATGTCAACATTTGGTTGCTGGTATGCCTTGATTTCAACTGTTTTAACATTATATCAATGAAAATTTTGCCACTACGCAGTTGACTTCTTGTAGTTTTGACATGTCTCTTATGTACTAGCATGCAAGTTCGCCAAAATTGCAAATATTGTAGACATGTTGGTGGCATGTTGTTGATATGACATTCCAGGCTTGACAAACAAAGGGAAGCTACCATTTTTCAAAGAAAGAAAGACTATAGCATTTAAATAGAAAAGAAAGGACAAGGCTACCCTTAGCAAAAAAAGAGGACTTTCTTTACCACAATCTCTATTCTGATGAGTTTGATGGTATAATAGGGATTTAGGAAATTCTTGCAAAAAAATGAAAGATTTAGGAGAGGATGAGGAATATATAGGTGTTGTAAAGAAGGAAATATTGTTTGTTGAGATGTTGAAACAATTAAGAAGCTCTCTATTTACAATTTGACCATTGTTGCCGAAGTACATTGTCATGTTGGATTCCATTTGTCATGCCTCAACTACAGGAGCACGTTGATTTTATCACAAAGCCAGGTCATGCAAGGCAAATTTTGATGCTATATCTGGAAAAAGTTAAGAACACCATATATATAATTTTTTTTTTAATTTTTTAAAAGCACCATACACATATGGTCAGAAGGCTTCTTGCATACATCCACGTGTCTTCTCTGTACTAGAATCTCAATACAAGCCATCCCTTCTATTTGTGAAAACTGATTACACACCCTTCGTGTGATCATTTTTCTTTATTAGAGAAATAAATGCCGTCATTGGTATAAAATGTTGAAATTGCAACTTCACTCCAAAGTGTATTTTGTTATCAGTCCTTGTTATACTTGTAATCTTATATTTGAGATTTTATGTAAAATTCTCGACCACCAAAGGGGTAATAAAAAATGTCTTCCACAAATAGGAGCTAAAGGAATAAAGGGGAAACCATTGAAAGGCTCAATACTGACCTTGACTTTTGGCATTGTAAACAACAGAATATGCATGTACTCAAAAATACCTCTTCAAGAAAGCCTGGTATCTTTTCTTTAACTGTAATCTTCATATAAGTCATCCTAGAATGAAGTTCTGTTTTAGGGAAGCCCCGTGGATTTTATTGCTTTTTATGCTCATTGTATCTTGAGAGAGGTTGGTGGATCGAATCCAGATTTGATATGTTCCTCAGGTCCAACATTGGTTTTTTGCTTGCATAAGTGCAACTTGGCAACTTTGCTCCTTCATTGGACCATGGTGCAAAAACTTTCAAGGCAAAAGATCTGATGGTGTGGTGGCCTGAAACTAGGTAGTGGTGAGGAGGTCTCAAGAGTAATGCTCTAATGGTGGTACCTTGGCAGAATGATGGCATGTCTGGGGATGAGCAATTGGAATGGGCGAGATATTGTTGGAGCTTGGTGAAGATTAGAGGTCGATGATGTTGATAGTGCACCTGTGAAGAAGACCAGAGATTACCTTGGGAGTCTTGTCACAACTAGGCGGCTCCCTATTCTTGCTCCAAAAGTGTGTGTGGTTTATATGTCGAACCAGCATGGTGGGTTGAGGTAAACATGGAGGAGGTGGTGAGTAGTCAGGTGGGGTGGTGAGGCAAGGGAGTTGATGGTTAAGGTTACATGTTTGCAACCATTTGTAGGTGTAGCAAATGCGGGTGCAACCATGTCTTTATGATTAGCTCTATGACCTGGAATGTTGGATGCTCCAGAGATGTGTCTGGGCATAGTATGCTAGGGAGATTCTTTTTTTGTAGAATGGCAGTTGATGCCGCTTTCTTATAATAAATTCACTTGCAAGGGTTGTATGCCATTAGAATATGGTTATTTTTCATTCCTATTTTACTATTATTGTTTGTTAGTGGACCATTTCTTGTAAACTCTCCCCTGCTCTCTCCCTATATAAGAGGGATTAGAGTTTTTAGAACAAACAACGGCTCCTATTTTCTTCTCAATATGGTACTAGAGCAGGGTGAGTTTTAGGTTCTTCGTGCTCTGGTATCCTTCCACAAAAAAAAAGGCCTCCTCATTTTCTCTTTTTTGTCTTTTCTTCTCTTCTCTCAGTCGATTGTGATCTTCGCCGAATCACTGGACTGATGCCACAGCATTGCCCGGCTAGTTCACCAGCATTGCCGCTCTCACTGAAACTCTAACCGGCACCACTACACCCGTATCTCATAGATCCAGTGCCATTAAACCTTGGCTGGGGCTCCTAGCGCCTTTTGGCGACTGGCACTTGAGTTTCCAGCAGGCCCAGACGTGTGAGCATTGCCTAGTGCTGCCTTGCATTGCCAGCAATCAGATCTTTGAGATCTGGTGTTGCTGATTATTGGCTAAGCCCAGCTTAACATCATCAGTGACGGGATCCTTAAGATCCAGCACCGTTAGATTGTGGTTGGGCTCTAGCCTAACCTATTTGGGTTGCCCTGAACTGGGTTCTATCAAAGCTCCGCAGCATGCTTTCCTGCTGCTCGGATTCTAGTGCAGACCATGCACTCTTGGTGGTTTGTTCCCATGATCCGAGTTCAATTTTATAAACAGGTTGATTCTTCAACTGCTTCTTCCACTCCTACATGGCCACATTGGGATCCTCCTCTTCTACTACTACGGAGCCAAGCCTATAGCTTTATCTATTGTTTTGGTGATTCCTCATGGCACCTTTATCAAATTGAACAGTGCGGAAAACTACATACTCTAGTCCCATGCATTCAAGATTTTTGTGGATGGACATAAGAATCTCTATATTCTCACAAAAGAGACTTTAAACTCTAGAGTAGCCAACTTTGATAAATGGGGGTAGGATAACTATATAGTGATGAACTGGTTAATGAACATGTCGAGTAGCATATTGTGGCAAATATGCTCTATAAGAAGATGGCGAACGAGATACGAGAAAGCTTGGCCAAAAAGCTCTCTCAGTGATCAAATCATGCTCGTCTTGTAGATATCTATCATCGCATCTGATCCACGGTTCAGGGGGAGTGATCCTTCCTGGAATAATATACTTTGATGGAGTAGCTTTATGAAAACCTGAATGTCTTTCAGTACTCTTATTGTAACACTCGGATTGGACAATGCAATACTTGGTACTATACTGCTTCCTAGATGGCTTGAATACTCGATATCAGTTTGTTAAGGATCATATAGTAGCACTAGATGATATTCCTGACTTGGATTATCTATGGATGGCTCAAAAGATTGAGGTAGACCCTGCTACTATTATTCAACCTTTGAATGCACCCTCATCTACTCCTACTCAGGAAATGCCTGCATTTGCAGCCTTTGGTGGGTGTGAAGACAGGAGTGGGGGGCATGTCAGAGGGCATTGTGTTCATTGCAAGCATACCAATCACCCTTTTGATTGATGCTAGGAGAAATTTGGTAAACATGCTTGGGCTAATTCTATTGTGGTTTAGTGCACTACATTACCTCTTCTGATTTTTCTGTGTAGCCCTCTCAGTTGCAGTTGACTGCTGATGACTATTGTAACGCCCCATTCCCGAGTCCCTACGAGACACGAGAACCGGACCGACTCGACTAATCCCAAGACCCAGTCGTCCAACGAGGAAGTAACCAAAAGACAGTAAAATAAACCACATTCAGCATGAATATAACTAACAGTAAGAAAGTACAGCAGTAAGGAAAGAAACTACTACAGTAGGCACCACCACAACAGTAAAACAACATTTATCGTATAACAAAAACTGCAGGTAAAGAAGGTACAGCGGAAACAGAAACTACTCACTAGAACAGAAACAAAAAGGGGTACAAAGCTGTGGTAACTCTACTGGATCCTACTCGGCCCAGCGTCCTCTGCAGCCGCCGACCCTGGCTGCTCAACACCTGGTCCTGAAAAAGGTAACGAGTGTAACACGTCAGCAAAACGCTGAGTAGAGTGGCAAACTAACTAAAGGCAACAGTAGAGTGTACAGTAGCTGTTATGTTCTATTACTTCCTTTATTTACATCTTTCAATTTTTCTCACTATTTCATTTATTTCTCAGATCCTTTACTTGATCTCGAATGTCCTCGTGGGACGATCTTGATTGCAGTCTTTTCCAAAAGTAGAAGTAGCACGTGGTGCTCTCCTGGCCGGGAGAGTCCCCCGTGGTGATCCTACCCTCAGTCAACCACCCCAGGGTCACTGACAGACGTAACGGTGACTACGGCACGCGCGATAAACGCACAGGTAGCTAGCCCGCACTGGCACGCGGTCAGTCGTTTCCGTTAACGGGTGCGCCCAAAGCACAGCACGGAACCAGGGCAGAGCCCTCTCAGTAACAGGGGTCCAACCCCTCCACAGTAACCAAACCGGGGCCTTGCCCCTCCACAGTCCGCGCACCCTCGCCTGACTACCCTGGTTTGCCCTAGTGGGCCTAACAAGTCGGTGAAGGAGGCTAGCAGAACCCCGGGGCCCGTGGGGTAGCTAGTACTCTCCTAACACTACTAGCTCTCCTCGGTACTACGTACACGAGGGCCAACAAGTCGGTACAGAGCGGCCAAGCCTAACCCGGGTCCCTGGGGCGGCTGGCCCCACTCTGGACTAAAACAGGTACAGGTACTTCCCTTGGTACTGCGTACCCAAGAGACAGTACAAACTACATCTCAGTTCCATTCCTTTTCTTTTCAGGAGTTCCACTCCTAATTCCCCGTAGGGTTCCAGCTCTTTATCTCAGAACATCATATGTTTCACTTTCCAGATCCACGTTCTCAAATTCCATGATCTCAAACATGATTCTTTATGCATAACAGGCAGCTGTTAATTAAATTTACAGGCAGCTTTATATATATTCCTTTCCATTTTTCCACGACTGCAGTAATATACATTCCACTAGTTTTTCCATCCTAGGATTCATGCCATATCCTAGGATCTATCATACAATCTAGTTTTCCGGCCCTAGGATTCATGCAACACCTAGGAGCTATCATTCCATATATTTCTCATCCCTAGGATTCATGCAATGCCCTAGGTTCTAGTTATGGTTCCATACTTTAACAGATTTTATTAATACTTAAAACCACTCTACCAGGTACAACGGGAGTAATGGGGGCGTGATCGGGAATCCCGCGCGCCTCCGCGACTCTCAAGACTGCAACCGAACGAGGTCCTATCACAAGGATCAAACACAAGGAGTGTCTCAAAACAGTGTATAGCTACTGTAGGCGGGTAGAGGAATAATTTCTGAAACGGACACAACTCGAATCGCGGAAAACGGAGCCCAAACGGGCCCTAAACGGGTCGAGAAAGACAATACTGTGCAAAATCAGACGTCTGGAACTCCTTCCAGACGTCTTAAACGGTGGATCAGAGAATTACCTGTTCGGCTTGGTTCCCCGGACGTCCAGAAGTCTGCAGGGACGTCTTTCCTAGATCCCAGACGTCCGATGGTCACTTTGGACGTCTGGAGGTCACTCCCGCCGTCTGGTACAACTTCCAGACGTCTGATTCGCAAAGATGACGAATACAGCCAACCCCCTCCCTCAGTACGGTCAGTCGACAAAAAGGAAGAAGAAAGCGGAAACTCACCTTTCAGACGTCTGTGTGATCTCACAGACGTCGACCTTGCCGTCTGGATATCAATCCAGACGTCTGATTCTGGAAATTTTTCCAGAATCAGAGCCCTGCTCGGCCTCCGCTCGCGACGCCGCCCGCGTCGCACCTCGCGCGTACGCTGCTCCGCCCGCAGCAGGTCCCTCTCCGCGACTCTCTACGCCCCCTGCGCCCTCCGCCGGCCGGCCAAGCCGCTCCTGGCGAGCTCGCCCTCACGGCAGAGCCCCGCCCTCGCTCGCCGCAGCTCCTCCGCGCTCACTGCGGCTGCCGCTGCCACTGCGCCCTCGCGTCCGCTCGCTCTCGTGCACAGGCAGGAGAAGAAGGAGGAAGATGGTGGAGACGGGAGGGGAGGTGCGCCCCCCCCCCCCCTTTAACGCCGCGCGGAGAGGAGAGAGAAGGCGGTCGCAGCCGCCTGCAGCCGCAGAGAAAGAGGGCAGAACGCAGGTCTGCGCGCACAGGCGCGCAGACGAATATCCCGTGCGAGCATAACTGCTCGCCAGACGTCTGTAAACTATCCCGGACGTCTGGTCAGACGTCTGGATGTGATCCCAGACGTCTTGACAGACGTCTGGGCCACCTCCCAGACGTCTTAAAAGACGTCTGGGGCACGCACTCGTTACAACTATGCTTGCCTGATGTAGATCCTCAAGCAAACACTTGCACCTTTGTCATCGACACCAAAGACTCAAGTTGTTTCTACTTTCTCTGTTGAGGCTATAGGCAATGTTTTAAAAACTATGTCGGCCATCGAATCGATTAAGTGATGATTTTGGCTTTCAGTGGTTCAACTAGCTGTTTAGACCGGTTGAATCTGTGCATGACATCATCACTTAAAAAAAGCAAAAAAAAATCAAACTACAAGATCTTTAAGTCCAATCGGGTCCAATCGGATTAAACTGATGTTTAATAAAAGTCACTATGTACCATGTAGTAGGAATTGTTATTTTCCAAATCTAATTACACTACAATTAACATGCTTTTAGCAAGTATTAAACTAAAAATAAAAGATATAACCAAAAATTAAGAGTCTAACCTTGAAGAGCATATAGATTTGAAGTTATTTGCTTCTAACCTCCCATTTTGAGGAAATCCATGCTACATTAACTGCAATAAAAAGATAATGAGATGATTTTAAAGTATTCAAAACAATCCACATAAGTCATAAAAAGTTAAAAACTTCAAAACATTTGACATCCTATTGATATTCCATATGACTTGGTACGTTCTGACATGGCTCAACCTGCCCCTTTATTTTGGCCAAGTGCTCCTTGAATTGATGTATGCCTCCTCCACTAATAATTTTGGGGCAATAGTTGCATTTCACTTTGAAGGAAGATGACAGACTTGTACAATGATCTCATGCAAGATCTTGTTTCCTTCTCGCAGAGTTCTTGTCCACTTGTTGAGTTGATTCATCAGATCCTTGAATTGGATTCTGTTCGTTTCTATCGACATTCATTGTGTCTTTCTAGTAAATTCTGTAAGCCAAAAAAAATAAAGAAACAAAACAAGGGAAAGAATCAAGAATACAAGTCAAGTACAAACAGTCTTCATATTTTAAATGCATTCCATCATTAATCTCAAAAGTTCCAAGCTAAATTATCTTAACCAATTGCCTCCATTTTGTCTAAACTTGATGCCAAGCTAGCAATAAATGGAATCCCTTTCCTCTTCAAGTTAAAGGTTCCAGAGAATCAACACCCCACAAGCTTAGCACCCTTTTCAGCATTAATTTTCTTTGTGTTATTACGGTATAAAACCTCAGTCAAACTTCTTTATCTCTTAAAGGCCAAAAAAACACCTCTTAAACTTATTTGCTGTAAGAACATAGAAGGGAAGAAAATAATCGAAAATAAATACTTGCGACCCATTTACCGATCACCCCCATCTTTGTAAACCTCCTCCATGGAGTCTAATAAGCACAGGAGCTGTTAATAACCTCCTCCATTGCAAAAAATCCTCCATTGTATACAGCAGCAATAATATCTTAATTATTTTTATCGATTCCAGAGACAAAAAGAAAAAACATTTTTTCCCACGCTCGGCCCCCGTCGCTCACGGTGCACCCACGGTAAACCCCGCCGCTGACGGTGCCCCCCCACTTGGCCATCTTACATCCCCCCACCACTCAGATCGGCCCCAAAATACGCTCAAAGCCACAACCCGAGCAAAGGGGTTACCTTCCTGGCGGCATTGAGCTGTGCCTCGACGTCGGCGAGTTGTCCTCGCGCAGCCGGGGCGTTGGCGGGCTGCGTCGCGGAGCTCCGGAGGTGGCCGAGGAGAAGAGGGACGGCGTCGGAAGGGCGCTGCGGTGTCCGACGAGGAGCTTCTGTGGCGGGGACGTTCCGGCCGGAGGAGTGCGGCGAGGGGGGATGAGCGCTCTCGGGTTTGATACGCCGCGGGTGGTTGTGGGTTTCTCGAGTGGAGAGCGGTATGTTGTTGTGGGTTCACGTGAGTTGGTTTTGTTTTTTTTCATTTTTATGGACGAGGGAGTTGGTCTAACCAGCCGACTACTTTTACGCATCTTATGTTTGGGCAGAAAATCAACTTTCAGAAATGAAGAATTTTTTTTGGACATAATTTTAGCAAACACACAAAAATATATTATGGCTGCCTTACAAATTTTAAGAGAATTTAAAAATGAGATGTATCTTGGAAATCCTCTTAATAATAGTAGGAGTAAGCACCTATTGCATAATCTAATTATGAAGAAGTTGTATAAAAAAATGAGTGGTTGAGTTTCTCCCATCTTACACCTGCCAAGCCCTTGATAAAGCCACTCGTGATTTTTGGTAGGGTAAGGAGGCAAACTCAAAAAAATCCTAACCCAATGCTTGGAGACACATTGCTCTTCCCAAGAAACTTGGTGGTATTGGAATTAGACAAGCCCACGATGTTAACACTACTTATTTACAAAAACTCACCTGGAAAATGCTTACTTATCTAAATTCCTTGATGGAAGCCACCTTAAAAGCCAAATACTTCCCTAAAAAATCTATTTGGTGATGTTCAAGGATTACAAACTCCACTGGCCTTTGGAAATTGATAATGCAGTGCAAAGCCTCTATGGAAACATTTGTTGGTAAAATTTTGGGAAATGGCAGCAATACATTGATTTGGGAGGAACCTTGGTTGGGGGGCCATACCCTTTCCCCCTCAAATCCTACCTTACCTGTGGGAGAATATATTTCTGATTTAATTACTGATGACGGGATCTAGAATCAACAGTTGCTGTATCAAGTCTTCACTCAAGGGGAAGCACAAACCATCTCTAGCTTGAGAATAAATCCAAATTATGATGATGAGATTATCTGGAAGCCCCATCCTAAAGGGTCATTCTCTATCAAATCAGCGCACTTCCAAATATGCGTGGGGAAAATTGAACATCCACCAAGGCATGCTTTCAATCTCGCCATGTTGTGGAAGAGAACAGAGCTTCCCCCCAGCATTAACTTGCTTCTCTAGAAGATCATGCATGGTGCCCTCCCCTTGGAGGATATACTTTCCAAATGCCTTGGAGGGGAATACTATTGTCCTCTTTGCTCCAACTAAGGAGAAACTCTATACCACTTATTTCTTTATTGTCCATTTGCTAGAGTAGCTTGGTTTGCAATTGTTATAACCCTGGCATCAAACGTCGTTTAAGAAGTCTGGGAATTGGTCCAGACGTCTGGACCAATTCCCAGACATCTGGAATTAAATTTTTTCGGCGTACGGGTTCGCGTCTGCGTGCATGCGCGCGCAGACTGAACCGCCGCCCTCCTTCTTCTCTTTCCTTCCTCCCTGCAGGCGCAGACACCTTTTTCTCTCTCTCTCCACGGCAGCCTTCAAATACCCCCCTCTCCTCTCCCTCACCCTTACTCCGCTGCCTTCTTCTTCCTGTTAGCAAGAGAGTGAGCGGGCGAGGGCAGCAGCAGCTGCCGCCTAGAGTGCGTGGGGAGGGGTTGCTGTGAGAGGGAAAGAGCTAGATCGCGAGGTTGCGAGCTCGCCGGAGCAGCCAGGGCCGGCCAGCGGGTGCGCAGCAGGTGCGTGGTGTTGGGGAGGAGCTGCTGCAACTTAGGCAGCAGGCGAGCGCGGCGCGGCACGGCCGTGCGCTGCGGCGGAGGGCGAGGAGGTCCTGATTCTGGGAAAATTTCCCAGAATTAGACATCTGGACATACGTCCAGACGACGCAGGAGACGTCTGGAGGGAGGTCCAGACGTCTGAAAGGTACGATATTTTTCGATACCTTCTATTTTCGCCTGTACGGCCATGCAGCCGTCCCGCCAAAGAGTTCTGCCTCATTTCGTGTTGAGGACGATCGCGTGTGTGTGTAGGTCTCGTTCGGGAAGGCGTAAGGGCATGCCCTCCCACGTAGATAGGACGTCTGGGCACAGTACCAGACGACGGAGAGGGTCTCCAGACGTCCGGAGTGATAGTCGGACATCTGGAAATTAAGTCCAAACGGTTCAGCGGGAGTCTGGATGTCTGAAGGACCGCGCAGGATCAAGGTATGACCTGAGCCACCGTTTAAGACGTCTGGAAGATATTCCAGATGTCTGATTTTGGGCAGATTTATCATTTTTGACCTGTTTAGGATTCGTTCGGAGTCCGTTTTCCGCGTTTCAAGTTTTGTTCTTCTCAGATTTAGTTCCTCTACCTGTTTTCAGTAATTGTATACTGTTCTGAGTAGCTCCTTGTAATTGATCCTTGTGTTAGGACCTCATTCCGTTGCGGCTCTGGGGGTTGTGGAGGTGCGCAGGCTTGCCGATTACGTCCCCAGTACTCCCGATTTTGCCGGTAGAGTGGCCCCTTTAATTATTTATCAAAAATTATACCCTTGTGAAATAATTAATAGATTCTAGGGTATTGTATGAATCCTAGGACTGAGAAACTAGATTGAATGATAGATCCTAGGATATTGCATGAATCCTAGGACTGGAAAACTAGATTGAATGATAGATCCTAGGATATGGCATGAATCCTAGGACTGGAAAACTAGATTGAATATATATATTGCAGTCTTGGAAAAGTAGAAAGGAAATGATAACTGCCTGTAATTGGTTAACAACTGCTTGTTTATAAATGGATAATTACTGTTGAGAACATGGGTTATATGAATATAAAGCTGAAATGATGAAACCTAAATTGGCTGAGTTAAAAGAGCATGAACCCAACAGGGAATTAGGAGTAGAGCTCCTGAGAAGTGAATGGAATAGAATTGGGGAAGTGAGCTGGCCTTTGAGTACGGAGTACCAAGGAGAGTGACTGTCCCCCCGTTTAGTGCAGAGTAGAGCTAGCCGCCCCAAAGACCCGAGTTAGGTCTGGCCACTTTGTATCGACTTTTGGCCCTCGTGTACATAGTACTGAGGAGAGATACTAGTGTAGGGAGAGCACTAGCCACCCCACGGGCCCCGGGTTTTTGCTAGCCTCCTACACTGACTTGTTAGGCCCATTGGACAAACCGGGGTAGTCAGGTGAGGGTGCGCGGACTGTGGAGGGGCAAGACCCCTGTTTAGTTACTATGGAGGGGCTGGACCCCTATTACTAAGAGGGCTCTGCCCTATATTGGTTCCGTGTTGTGCCTTGGGTGTACTCGTTAACGGAAACGACTGACCGCGTGCCAGTGCGGGGTAGCTACCCGTGCGTTTATCACGCGTGCCGTAGTCACCGTTACATCTGTCAGCGACCTTGGGGTGGTTGACTGAGGGTAGGACCACCACAGGGGACTCTCCCGGCCAGGGGAGCACCACGTGTTACTTCTACTTTTCGGAAAAGACTGCAATCAAGATCGTTCCCACGAGAAACATTCAAGATCAAAAGAAAGATCTGAGAAATAATTTAATAATGAATAAATGGAAAAATAAAGGAAGAGATTAAAAATATAATAGCTACTATCCACCTTACTATTTTTTTAGCTTTTGGTTGCCACTCTACTCAGTGTTTCGCTGACGTGTCACCTTTGTCACCTTTTCAGGACCAAGTGTTGAGCAGCCAGAGTCGGCGGCTGCAGAGGGTGCTGGGCCTAGTAGAGCCCAGTAGTTTTACTTGTGTAGTACCCACTATACTTTTCCTTTTGTTGTAGTAAGTATTTTATGTTACCACTGTACTCTTTTATTGTAAGCATCATGTTTATGTACCTGTTTATTTCTTTACTGTTGTATTTTGTTACTGCTAGTTATATACATGGTGAATGTGATTTATTTTACTGCTCTTTTGGTTACTTTCTCATTGGACGACTTGGTCTTAGGATCAGTCGAGTCGGTCTGATTCTCGTGTCTTGTAGGGATTTGGGAATCGGGTCGTAACAAGATGGTTTCAGAGCAAGGTCGTTCCGAAAAGTGAATCAACTGAATGAAAAATAACAAATTCACGTGTCTGTAACTAGAGTAGCCACTACAACGTTTCTTTTGACAAATGATCTTAGACTTCTCCATTAGATATTGTTTCGTATTGACGTTCCGTTCTGTATTTCGCGTCTCCTTGCGGGAGATGCCTCAACGCGGGACTAGCGAGGTGGGCCGTGAGCGCGGCCGAGGATGTGGTCGGAGGGGTGGGCGTGTTGAGGTCGACGTTTCAGTGGACCAGCCACTGCTCCCGAGCATTCAGGCCTAGGACCTCGCCCAGCTGATACGGGACATCGTGCAAGAGGAGATCCACCCGCCGCCACGAGCACCTCTCCCTGGGGCTGCGGAGTGGGAGTTGATGAGAACCTCATCATGAGCCATAACTAGCTCATTTTGACCTAATACAAAGGATAAAAGCTCCTACATAACTCAAGGAAAGGCTTAACTCAGAGAATTCTGAGTTTAAGAAGAAAACAAGTCATAAGGGGTAAAAATGCAATTTTACCAGTATAATCTGCATACAGGTCCAAACATAGGTCAAAGCAACCTAATAAGAATAAAAGTGGGATGAGATGATCTGATAAGGGCTACAGCAATTCCAAGGAACTAAATGATAATCTGTAACCTTAAAACAAACCTACTTCAATTCGCGAGGTTCGAGGCAAAGTAAAAATAGAATAAACCCTCTAAAATTCATATAAAAATAATCTCTAGGGTTTATAACCTTCAATTTGGCCTTAGGAAGCCATTTTGACCTACATTGAGAACCATGCCCAATTAACAACTTAATTTGGATTTTTACGTAAATTGACCGGTCAAACAAGGTTTAATCTGGAAATAAAATTCACCATCATAATCCTTAGGTCCCAATTAGTCATGAATAAAAACTTGAGCCTAAGAGGAAACCTTCTTGACCAACTTTACACTTTGGTCCTCATTTATTTACTTTTTGGCCCTCAACCTTTGAACCCTCACATTTCTACCCCTAACTCTCCTTCGTTCTTTGCATCCAGGTCCCTCCTGCCAAAACCTGACCAGCACCATGCTCCGGCGACCTTGCGCGGAGCATGGCGCCGTGCAGGGTAAGGGGGAGGGTCTGGCAAGACAACAGGGGGTGCCCTGCGTCGTCAGCCGTCGCAGGAACACCCCCCTGGTCGCTGCAACCCACCATACCGGCCGTGCGAACGCACGGACGGTATGGGTCTCCATCTCCGACGTCCTCCGGCGAGGGAGACACGTCGTCTCCCTCCGCCCTCCTCTCTGATTCCGCCTCTATAAATACCCCCGTCGCTCCGCCGTTCTGAGCAGCTCGGTCCTGACGGAGAAAGACCCCCACTTCCTCTCTTCCCACTCCGACAGGAAGCCCTCCAGCTCCGGCGGCCTCTCCTCTTCCTCCTCGTCGCTCTGCCGCACTACCAGCTGCAGGGTTGCCCTCCCTCACTCTTCCCGCGCCACGCCGCACCTAGCTGGCGCCTCTCCGGCCCTCTCCTCGCCGCCGCCCCTTCCCCTGGGCATCTTCTTCTCCGGCGACAGTCGATACGACTGCCGCCTTGCTCCAGCCCCTTTCGTCTCCGTAGCTAGGTCAGAACTTCTCCCCATCTCCCCTCTTTCTTTTCCTCACTGTCTTTTATTTGATTAAACCCTCGACCGCTCCTGTCCACCATCACCCCCTTCGTCTCCGGCCAAACTCCGGCGAGACGCCCCCATCGCTCCACATCCCCATACGCCTCGCCGACCCTCACAGAACCTCCGCCTCCTCACCCTGATCAACCTCCGCCCTTCCACTTCCCGCCACTCGCCCTCTGCAGACCCCCCGAACAAACCCACTTCTCCGCCCGCAGTTTGACCTAGGGCGACCCTCACGCTCCGCCCCGCCGCCTGCCAGACCCCCCACCACCTTCGCCGTGCCACGGCGAAGGTTCTCCGCGTATCTGATTAGGCCGAGAGGCCGTTCCTCTGTGGACAGGTATCTCGACTGCCGTCGCCATTACTACGTGGAAGGAGCACCTTCAACCTACAGCTCCAAGTGCGATTCGCCCAGGTTCGACTCCCAGGCTGCGCGGGGCATCTCCGCGAAGGGTCCCAGGCTTGCAGTAGGGGCAAAGGCCTTGCGTGCAACCGCGAACTCCTGCAGCGTCTTCAGCTGCGGGCATCCAATTGGGGTGGGACATTTAGTCCCACCTCGAAAATTTTCAGAGGAGCGCGCCCGCATAAAGGCAAAAAGTGCCTTAGGTTCGTTGCCTCCTGAGCACGGGGTGAGGTCCCTCTCACTTACCCGCTCGACCCGGCCTCGTCCGCGACCACGCCCCGCGGACCTGGCCCGACCCGACTAAGCCCGACCTGCACTCCTCGCCCACCACGCACGCCGGTGGGCCTGGACTCGGGCACGACCCGTACCCGAATACCCGGCAGCTCTGGGAGAGCTTTCCTAAGAGCGGCTTCCGTGAGAGAAACGCAGGGGAGAGGGTAGAATTAGGTTTTGCCCCTCTGATCAAGCTGTGCAAGTGTGCAGGCAGAGAAGAAGAAGAAAGACGCCCGCTGAACAGAGAAGGAGAAGAAGACTGAAGGAAGAAGAGCAGCCAGGGCTGCCCGAAGCAGAGGACTGAGGAAGAAGAACTGAAGCAACACTGTAGCATCCGCGGGTTAAGTCGTCTGATTGGAAAATCAGACGACGTCCTAAAGACAGGTGAAGACAAAGAAGAAAGAAGAAAAGAAGAGAGACGGAGCAGCCAACAGAAGAAGAGAAGCAAGAAGAAAAGAAGAAGAAGAGCACGGAAGGGAGATCTGAAGCAAGAAAAGAAGAACAGGAAGAACAAAAGCTAAAGAGAAGACAAAGAAGAAAAGAAGAAGAAGCCAAACCTTCATCTCTCTCTCTCTCTTTATTTTTGTAATAGAACATGTATATCTCTAGAATACAACTTGCTCCCTGAGTTCGACCTCGGGAACTCTTTATTTTCCGAGTAAAAAAATTATATATTAGCAAATGATGGCAATAACTATCTGTACTACAACGACTTAAGAAAAGCTAGTTACTGCCACCGTTTCGCCAGTTGGCACCGTTGCCGGGGAGCAACGGCTATTCTAGAGGTAAACATTCCTGTTTCTTTTAGTTTCTGATAATCTCCTCTCTTTTGTGCAGCTACAGGAAATCAAGAAGACAAGCAACCGCACGACAACCACTCCGAGGACAGGTAATTTTTCTTCCTCTCGCTATTAACCCCTAAACTCTAAAGAGGAAGAAAAGAAAAGAACAAGCAATATAGGGCTAACCTGTCTTCTATACTCAGTAAACCATCAAAAGTTGCATGTTTTCAACCCATTATTACTGCACACTATTAAGGGTATTTAAGGGCTTACACATTCTTGTTTGAGCCCTAATTACCCAACAAAGAGCTAACTGGACCAAGTAGAGCCAACCTAGGATCCAACACTAGGGATTTAGAGACACACTCCTTAAGCAAGAATTGAGAAAACCAAATGAAGTGTGCCCAAGCCCTTGTCTGAAAATACCTATTCAAAGAAAACCTAAAACAATTGGCTCTTTAAACACTTGAACCCTAAAAGACAAGACCCAAAAACTCTCAAAGGAAACAAGAGGTAAAGTTGCCCCTTTGGGTCAACCAACCTTAAATTAGGTCACTCTTTGCACTCAAAGAACTAAAGTTCAAGTGTAACTTTAAGCACCCTAATCTTAACCTAAAATTGGTAGACTTAAGAGGTCAAGATCCCCATTTTGGTCTACCTGGAACCGCAGTGACAAGAGAGGTCGGGTGGGGGAAACCCTGTAACCCGTGGGGACGCTCTACCGTGTAGGGGTCTTTGTGGGACTCTCCCTCTCTGGCTGCCCAGGTAATTCTCAGGTGGACGATCTTTCTGATCAAGGGGTCCATCTGCCCCGCACCTCTATAGTCACCCAACACATTTTTGGGTGTCTTGATTGGGTCCAGCACCTTCTAAACTCATCTCTTCCAACAGTGCATGTACGGTAGGAGGTCCTTAAGACCACCCTTAAGACCTCCTTTAGAAATTCACTCTCGTCAAGGCCAAGCCTCGACGCCCGTGTTTGTGCAGCAACCCCCTCACATTATTCTCTCTTCTGATTCAGAACCAAGTTCTTCTTCTTCCCCCATCATGGCTCAGCCAGTTGAGGAAGAAAACAATCTGGAGCACCAGCTCCAGCGACTCAATGACCTCTTCCAAAACTTCGTGCACCCACCACAGCGTCCTATGATGCGGGACCACTACAATCCTGCTGCGGTGGCTATTGAGCCTCGAGTCAGAATCCCGACTGGAGGACCTGATTCCGAATTGAAGCCCAACATGATTCATGCTATACCTAAATTCCATGGGCTTAATTCCGAAGATCCCTTCCAGCACATCAAACAGCTAAAGCATCTGGCCCAAACTTTTGGGTCAGATGCGCAAAATCGGGATATTCTTCTCATGAAGATGTTCTCCTTTTCTCTTATGGACAAGGCCGCCCATTGGTATCAAACTCAGACCCGGCCGATCAACACTTGGGAAGAACTTCAATCCGAGTTTTTGAAGAAGTTTTTTCCGTTGGTCGGACCAACGCCTTGCGCCATCAGATTACGCACTTCACTCAACAATCAGGAGAACCTCTCTATGAGGCATGGGATCGTTTCCAGGATCTCTTGAGAAAGTGCCCCCATCACGGAGTTCCTAAATGGGAACAAGTCCAGTCTTTTTACCAGGGACTCCGTGAGGACATCCGTCTTTTCGTCAATGCAACCTGCGGAGGAAATATCATGGGTCAACATGAAGACACCGTGTGGGAGATTCTCGAAAACATGTGCGAGAACTCCATCAACAATGACTCCATGGGATTATTCGACAGGACGAATACCCGCGCATCAACGAATCTTAGGGGAGCACATGAGACGCAGGGCCTGTCCGCATTAGTCGACCTGGAATTAATGACCAGTCGATTGGACAAGGTCTCAATTATCGAAAAGAAGGTGGACGAGCTGACTCAGAATTTGCAGCGAGCCACCTCTGCGCATAACCCTTTCGCACAGCCTCCTTCCACAAGGGAAACTGTGCAAAACATTCTCCATCGACCTTCTCCTAGGATGGACCCATCATCCGAATCTTTGCCCGGTGGTCCTTCCGATTCCTTCTACACCTACCAGGGGAATTCCATTCCCTCTTTCTCTGACTCTCTGGAGGTTCCTCAGACCTGCGAGGACCTCCACGCTATCCAGAACGACCCATTCTCCAACACCTACAACCCTGGATGGCGAAACCATCCTAACTTTCAGTGGGCGGGAAATTCCCAAACCCAAAGATCATCCTTCCAACCCCGCCCACAACCTCCTCGTCCTTACCATCCGCCTCAGCCTCGGCCCAACCCTACTTACCCATCTAGGCCGAATCAGGATCAAATGTCCCTTATCCTTCAGACCCTGGCTGACATTCAAAGAACGAATGCGGCTATCCAAAAATAACACAAGGACGAACTTACAGAGGTCTGTAACCAATTGACCCAGTTGGCAAACTCTCGCCAGCCAGGTACTCTTCCCTCCCAACCTCTGCCTAATCCTAATAACGTGCTAACCCAGCGGCGCGTTATGAACCCAAACCCGGGCCATGCCCATATGATTTATCAGGCCCCCTCTGTTCCTTCACCTGACGGGATAGAGGCCTCCACTTCTTTTGCAGGTTACCAGCAGCAAGCTATCTTACCCAATCCCAACCAAAACCAGGCAGGACTTAATTCCATAACGACCCGTAGTGGTAAGGAAACCCAAGACCTACCTCATCCGAACCACTCCAAGCCGGGTATTGATCGCAAGCCTAGGACAGTAATCCAGGACGTCCCCACCCCTGTCCCAGATCCACAACCTGGACCTATCCTAGAAGAACCACCTAAGGTCCCGTTTCCCGAGGCCTTGACCAAGGGAAAGAAGACTACCAAACCCGTGGCCCCTGAGGAGGACCTGGTCAAGCTCTTTGAGCAGGTCCACATAAACATCCCCTTGATGGATGCAATCCGCCACGTACCAGCTTACGCACGATTTCTAAAGAATATATGTACACCCCAGCGTAAGCCGCGAACCAAGGGAGGGAGCCCAATTGTTCTGTCAGAGCAAGCCAGCTCTGTAATCCTCAGTAAACTCCCACCCAAGGCAAAAGATCCTGGTACTCCCCTGATTTCCTGCAAGATAGGTGGTACCCAATTTGATAGAGCATTGCTAGACTTGGGTGCATCCATAAACCTGATACCCACATCCTTACTTGACCATCTAGAAGAATCTAAGCTAAAACCAACTGAGGTGACATTACAATTAGCAGATCGATCTATAAAGTCACCAAAAGGGATTCTCGAGGATGTTATCGTAAGAGTGCGGGATTTCTATTTCCCAGTGGACTTTATAGTCTTAGATATGGACGCACCTGAGAACCCTAGGGATACACCAATCATTCTAGGGAGACCTTTCTTGGCTACTGCTAGAGCCAACATCAGCTGTGAGGATGGCCAAATAGAGCTTAAGTTTGGAGATAAAACCCTAAAAATTGATATATTTAAGGCCCAACACGGAATTAATTGCGGTGTCATCGAACAAATTTGTGACGTCAGGACTTTGGTTGATGAATCACACTTCCAGAATGACTCGATTATGCCTCATCAACCACAGAAGGATCTTGACCCGCAAACAGAGGAGTCGAATCCAGACATACACAACCCAGTAACTCCCACCCTTGAACCTCACATCTACATTGAACCACCCGCTGCTGCTGAAAACCCTGTCCTCGAGTTAAAGCCTCTTCCTGCTCACTTGAAATACATCTTTTTGGGTTCTGATCAGACCCTTCCTGTGATTATCAATTCCAACCTCAATCCCGAACAGGAATCCCGTCTGATTACTGTTCTCCAGCAACATCGCAGAGCCATCGGGTGGACTCTCGATGATTTGACTGGAATAAGTCCCTCCTATTGTACTCATCATATCTATTCAGAAGAGGGTACACGACCTTCTCGTGAAATGCAGAGACGCTTAAACCCCAATCTGCAGGAGGTCGTGAAAAAGGAGATCATCAAGTGGTTAGATGCCGGAATTATCTACCCGATCTCCGATAGTCGTTGGGTGAGCCCAATTCAGGTCATGCCCAAGAAGGCAGGACTCACCACTATAACGACTGAGACCGGAGAAATCATTCCTACCCGACTAGCCAACTCGTGGAGAGTCTGTATAAATTACCGCCGACTCAATTCCTCCACGAAGAAGGATCATTTCCCACTACCCTTCATTGATCAAATTCTCGAAAAACTTGCGGGAAATAGGTTCTTCTGCTTTCTTGACGGGTACTCCGGTTATAACCAGGTGGCAATCCATCCTGAGGACCAAGAAAAGACCACGTTCACCTGCCCCTTTGGAACATACGCTTTCCGAAGGATGCCTTTCGGTCTTTGCAATGCACCCGCTACTTTTCAGCGATGCATGCTTGCCATATTCTCAGATATGGTAGGTGATTATCTGGAAGTCTTCATGGATGACTTTTCAATTTTCGGAGCATCATTCGACGATTGCCTCCAACACTTGGTCCAGATACTCAGGCGGTGCATCGATGTGAATTTGGTTCTTTCCTGGGAAAAGAGCCATTTCATGGTGCCTGAGGGAATTGTCCTGGGACACTCAATTTCGGAAAAAGGCATCCAGGTGGATCGAGCTAAGGTTGATCTGATTTCTCACCTTCCTATGCCTAGCTCGATCAAGGACATCCGATCTTTTTTGGGGCATGTCGGTTTTTATCGACGATTTATCCCTGATTTTTCAAAAATCGCGCGCCCCCTGACCACTCTTCTCTCCAAGGATGTACCTTTCAAAATTTCCAAGGAATGCGCTCAAGCATTTGAAATCCTGCGTGACCGAGTCACCCAAGCCCCGATCTTACAGTCCCCTGATTGGTCTCAACCCTTTGAGATCATGTGCGATGCATCCGACTTCGCTGTAGGAGCGGTTTTGGGGCAGAAAATTGACGGGAAACCTGTGGTCATTTACTACGCCAGCAAAACACTCGATGAGGCTCAGCGTAACTATACGGTTACTGAGAAAGAGCTACTAGCTGTAGTATTTGCCCTAGAAAAATTCAGATCGTACCTTCTGGGTTCCCGTGTCATCATATACTCGGATCACACAGCTGTGAGGCATCTCCTTGCAAAGAAGGACGCGAAACCTCGATTAATCCGATGGATCTTGCTGTTGCAAGAATTTGACCTTGAGATTCGCGACAAAGCGGGAAAGCAAAATGTGGTAGCTGATCACTTGTCCCGTCTTCCTTCTGAATTAATTGACCCTTCCGGACCCATCACTGAGCATTTTCCCGATGAGCACCTGCTGACTATCAGTACTAGCCTTCCATGGTTTGCTAATGTAGTAAATTACTTGGCATCTCATCAGATCCCGTCCGATTGGCCGAAGGCCAAGAAGGACAAATTACGCTCCGATGCCAAGTATTACATTTGGGAAGACCCGTACCTCTTCCGCATAGGTGCTGATCAGATCATTCGGAGATGTGTCCCGGAAGAGGAAATCAGCAATGTCCTCTCTTTCTGCCATGACCAGGCATGCGGTGGCCATTTCGCCGGGAATAAAACAGCATCAAAAGTCCTCCAGTGCGGCTTTTACTGGCCCACACTGTTCAAAGACGCGTACAGTCACTGCAAGGCATGCAGTCGTTGCCAGACTTTGGGCAACATGAGCCATCGCGACATGATGCCTATGCAACCGATTCTAGTATGCGAAATCTTTGATGTTTGGGGGATCGATTTTATGGACCCCTTTCCTGTTTTGGATGGTTTCGAATACATTCTGTTGGCTGTGGACTACGTGTCCAAATGGATCGAAGCCATACCGACCCGAACCTGTGATCACAAGATTGTTCTTAAGTTCATACATCAAAACATTTTCTCAAGGTTCGGGATTCCCCATGCTATAATCTCTGATGGGGGGACCCATTTCACAAATGCTCAGTTTAGGTCACTGATGACCAAATACGGGGTGTCTCACCGAATCTCTACTCCTTATCGCCCCCAAACTAATGGTCTAGCTAAGCTGTCTAATCGGGAGATCAAGAAAATCCTGCAAGTCACTGTTCGGCCTGACAGGAAGGACTGGTCGTCTTGACTTCCGGAAGCATTGTGGGCCTATAGGACCGCCCACAAAACCCAATTAGGCATGTCTCCCTTTAGACTGGTGTACGGAAAGGCGTGTCACCTTCCCGTCGAACTAGAGCATAAAGCCTATTGGGCAGTACGGAACTGTAATCTAGATTTTTCCAAGGCTGGAACCCACAGAAAACTCCAAATCAGCGAGATCGATGAATTACGCTTAGACGCGTATGAGAACTCGCGAATCTACAAGGAGCGGGTTAAAGCCTTCCATGACAAGCATATCTCAAGAAAGATCTTTCATCGTGGTCAAAAGGTCCTACTCTTTGATGCCCGACTAAAACTCTTCCTAGGAAAACTGAGATCCAAGTGGGTCGGACCATATTTGGTCCGACAGGTTTTTGGAAATGGAGCAATCGAAATCAGTCCACTCAGCCACGATTCCGAACCTTTCATCGTGAACGGTCAGAGACTCAAGCCGTTCATTGATGTGACTTCTACTGATTTGGCTGAAGCATCTTATATCCTCCATTCCCCTTGAGCTTATTGCGCCCAGCTGATGGCGTAAAACTCAGCGCTTAACGGGAGGCAACCCGTCATTTTCCTAAAAATCCAAAACCTTTTTTTGACACCTTTTTGCACTTAAGGTTCACCCTTGTAGACAACCGACCCCACCTCAGATGCTTGCATCTGGGATTAGAAATCGTCCGCAAAATTCAACCCGACCCATTCACTCATCCAAATTTCTGTCTTAAGGAATGAACTAAGTTAAATAAAAACCCCCTAGGTTACAATGAGGACATTGCAAATCTTAGGCATGGGGGGGTATGAAAGTGCAAAACTTGTAAGAAAAGGTTTCAAACAAAAAAATTCACATATGCCAAAAACACCATAAAAATTAAAAATTTTCGAAAAAGAATAAGAGGAAAAGAGGAGAAGGAAATTTTGTGAAGGAGAAGGAGAAAAGAAACAAAATGAAAAAGGAGCACGAAATTATGAGGAAAAAGTGATAGTCATTAGTAAGGAACTAAGGAATTAACCTAAGTTCTAGACCTCATTCAAGAAAATAACTGAAAAGTGCATAATGAGATTAGTAAGAACGCAAACCTTAGGCATTCTTGAATAGACTCTTAGTACCCATTAAGATCTGGACACTCCTCAAGAGGTTGAGGAAAATGAAAAGCTAAAGTATTAGGTCTAAGACTTAGGGAGTATTTGGCCTCGTTAACTAATTTTTGGTTTACGGGACTTAGTAACCTAAGCACCCTAACCTCACACACAGCCTGGTTCAGTAAGAGTAAAAATCAAAATCACGCAGAAGCGTCGCAAAATTCTGAAAAGAACACCTAGAGTAGGAGCGGCCGATCAACACAAGTTGATTTGGACGAGTTCCCAGCGCAGAGAGGCGGGAAATCCCCTCGAAGATGCGTAACAAAATATCATCTCCTCGGTGCTTGTCTCTTAGGATATTCACATATCCTACTGGGGGCATGTAAGTACTTTGCTGGTTCAGATTCCATGGATGGCATTATCTCGAAGTGTCAATTGCTAGGGTCTGGATTCGGCCACGGAACACCATGGATGGGATTATCTCGAAATCTCAATAGCCGGGGTTCTGGGGGTTGCCATGGGCGGTGCTATCTCGAAGCATCGACTGCCAGGAACCCTTGAGGATTGATGATGGGAGCAATGAATCTGATACAGACTGTGTTGAAAAGCCAATCCTAAGCTAGAATTAAAAAGAAAAAGAGAGAGAGCTCTCCAAACAGATAAATTTTCTCTCTCTCTCTTACAAAACACATTGCGAACTGAGCCAGGGCTAAAATCATTTCAAGCACGGGTGCTTTAACCACAAAGTCCAATAAACCTTAGGTTAGTTCTTGTGGGCCTTAAAAACCTTTGCTAAGGATTGAGGCTAAGGCTAGACAGATTTGGATCTTGATTGGTACTAGAGTACCTTTTAGGCCTATGGTCAGCATTCTAACCTAATCTAAGCTCAAATGAAAAAGCAATTATCTGAAGCTATTAAGAACTTCATGGTCTAGAACAAGGGTTGAAACCTTATGTTTTTGCTAAGGGACTAGCAAAAGCTAGGCATGGGGGTATGATGAGAACCTCATCATGAGCCATAACTAGCTCATTTTGACCTAATACAAAGGATAAAATCTCCTACATAACTCAAGGAAAGGCTTAACTCAGAGAATTCTGAGTTTAAGAAGAAAACAAGTCATAAGGGGTAAAAATGTAATTTTACCAGTATAATCTGCATACAGGTCCAAACATAGGTCAAAGCAACCTAATAAGAATAAAAGTGGGATGAGATGATCTGATAAGGGCAACAGCAATTCCAAGGAACTAAATGATAATCTGTAACCTTAAAACAAACCTACTTCAATTCGCGAGGTTCGAGGCAAAGTAAAAATAGAATAAACCCTCTAAAATTCATATAAAAATAATCTCTAGGGTTTATAACCTTCAATTTGGCCTTAGGAAGCCATTTTGACCTACATTGAGAACCATGCCCAATTAACAACTTAATTTGGATTTTTACGTAAATTGACCGGTCAAACAAGGTTTAATCTGGAAATAAAATTCACCATCATAATCCTTAGGTCCCAATTAGTCATGAATAAAAACTTGAGCCTAAGAGGAAACCTTCTTGACCAACTTTACACTTTGGTCCTCATTTATTTACTTTTTGGCCCTCAACCTTTGAACCCTCACATTTCTACCCCTAACTCTCCTTCGTTCTTTGCATCCAGGTCCCTCCTGCCAAAACCTGACCAGCACCATGCTCCGGCGACCTTGCGCGGAGCATGGCGCCGTGCAGGGTAAGGGGGAGGGTCTGGCAAGACAACCGGGGGTGCCCTGCGTCGTCAGCCGTCGCAGGAACACCCCCCTGGTCGCTGCAACCCACCATACCGGCCGTGCGAACGCACGGACGGTATGGGTCTCCATCTCCGACGTCCTCCGGCGAGGGAGACACGTCGTCTCCCTCCGCCCTCCTCTCTGATTCCGCCTCTATAAATACCCCCGTCGCTCCGCCGTTCTGAGCAGCTCGGTCCTGACGGAGAAAGACCCCCACTTCCTCTCTTCCCACTCCGACAGGAAGCCCTCCAGCTCCGGCGGCCTCTCCTCTTCCTCCTCGTCGCTCTGCCGCACTACCAGCTGCAGGGTTGCCCTCCCTCACTCTTCCCGCGCCACGCCGCACCTAGCTGGCGCCTCTCCGGCCCTCTCCTCGCCGCCGCCCCTTCCCCTGGGCATCTTCTTCTCCGGCGACAGTCGATACGACTGCCACCTTGCTCCAGCCCCTTTCGTCTCCGTAGCTAGGTCAGAACTTCTCCCCATCTCCCCCTCTTTCTTTTCCTTACTGTCTTTTATTTGATTAAACCCTCGACCGCTCCTGTCCACCGTCACCCCCTTCGTCTTCGGCCAAACTCCGGCGAGATGCCCCCATCGCTCCACAGCCCCATACGCCTCGTCGACCCTCACAGAACCTCCGCCTCCTCACCCTGATCAGCCTCCGCCCTTCCACTTCCCACCACTCGCCCTCTGCAGACCCCCCGAAGAAACCCACTTCTCCGCCCGCAGTTTGACCTAGGGCGATCCTCACGCTCCGCCCCGCCGCCTGCCAGGCCCCCCACCACCTTCGCCGTGCCACGGCGAAGGTTCTCCGCGTATCTGATTAGGCCGAGAGGCCGTTCCTCTGTGGACAGGTATCTCGACCGCCGTCGCCATTGCTGCGTGGAAGGAGCACCTTCAACCTGCAGCTCCAGGTGCGATTCGCCCAGGTTCGACTCCCAGGCTGCGCGGGGCATCTCTGCGAAGCGTCCCAGGCTTGCAGCAGGGGCAAAGGCCTCGCGTGCAACCGCGAACTCCTGCAGCGTCTTCAGCTGCGGGCGTCCAATTGGGGTGGGACATTTAGTCCCACCTCGAAAATTTTCAGAGGAGCGCGCCCGCATAAAGGCAAAAAGTGCCTTAGGTTCGTTGCCTCCTGAGCATGGGGTGAGGTCCCTCTCACTTACCCGCTCGACCCGGCCTCGTCCGCGACCACGCCCCGCGGACCTGGCCCGACCCGACTAAGCCCGACCTGCACTCCTCGCCCACCACGCACGCCGGTAGGCCCGGACCCGGGCACGACCCGTACCCGAATACCCGGCAGCTCTGGGAGAGATTTCCTAAGAGCGGCTTCCGTGAGAGAGAAACGCGGAGGAGAGGGTAGAATTAGGTTTTGCCCCTCTGATCAAGCTGTGCAAGTGTGCAGGCAGAGAAGAAGAAGAAAGACGCCCGCTGAATAGAGAAGGAGAAGAAGACTGAAGGAAGAAGAGCAGCCAGGGCTGCCCGAAGCAGAGGACTGAGGAAGAAGAACTGAAGCAACACTGTAGCATCCGCGGGTTAAGTCGTCTGATTGGAAAATCAGACGACGTCCTGAAGACAGGTGAAGACAAAGAAGAAAGAAGAAAAGAAGAGAGACGGAGCAGCCAAGCAGAAGAAGAAGAGAAGCAAGAAGAAAAGAAGAAGAAGAGCACGGAAGGGAGATCTGAAGCAAGAAAAGAAGAACAGGAAGAACAAAAGCTAAAGAGAAGACAAAGAAGAAAAGAAGAACAAGCCAAACCTTCATCTCTCTCTCTCTCTTTATTTTTGTAATAGAACATGTATATCTCTAGAATACAACTCGCTCCCTGAGTTCGACCTCGGGAACTCTTTATTTTCCGAGTAAAAAAATTATATATTAGCAAATGATGGCAATAACTATCTGTACTACAACGACTTAAGAAAAGCTAGTTGCTGCCACCGTTTCGCCAGGAGTCCTCTTTGGGACCACGCGACGGACGTGGCGCTGGACGCGGGGGAGGGGATGGACTGCCACCGCCCCCACCTTCCTCTGACACTTCTATGCACGAGGCTTCTTTACCTGGAGGTGCACCAGCATCCCCACTGCAGCGCCACTTCGAGCTTTTCGGATAGTTCCGGAAGCTGAAGCCCCCCTCCTTCAAGGGGGATGAGGACCCGACCGAGGCGGAGGACTGGTTCGAGAAAATCGAGAAGATTTTTGACACCCTTTGCCCCCCGGTGGAGTGCCGCGTGGCCTTTGCCATGTTCCAGCTGGAGAGTGCGGCACACAGGTGGTGGAGTGCGGTGAGGGGATAGGAGAGGGACGAACCGACCTGGGATCGATTCTTCACCCTCTTCTGCGAGCAGTACTTTCCCCAGACGTGGTAGGACCAGAGGAGGCGAGAGTTCCACACTCTCCGCCAGGGGACGATGACCGTGAGCGCGTACCGCACGCGTTTTCTGGAGCTGTCTCGCTTCGTAGCGACAGCCGGGCCACATTAGGAGGGACTGCCCATCTAGGGCAAGAGGTCAGCAGATGCTTCCCGCGCCCAGCACTGGAGGGCGAGCAGGAGGCCGCGGGTTCCAAGCACGAGGAGGAGGACAGCAGTCACGGGGAGGGTACCGGCCAGCAGCTACTCGTCTGACGCAGAGTGTGGCTCTTCGTCCGCACCTAGGGCTGAGGGACGTATCAACGCCTTGACACACAAGGATGCCAGAGCTTCGGGATCAGTGGCGGCAGGTATGGTTTCAGTTTCCAGCAGACTCGTTTACACGCTTTTAGATTCCAACGCTCCGCACTCATTTGTCGCCGCCAGTTTCGCGGTTAGTTTGGGGCAGGATTGTATGCTATTAGAGGATCCGTTCGTGATCAGAGGTCCGAGTGGTCAGTTGTTTGTAGCTGAGGAGGTATACACGGGTTGCGAGGTCAGTGTTGGGGGACACAGCCTTCTCGCTGACCTGATTATGATACAGATGGAGGACTTTGGCGTAATTCTGGGGATGGACTGGCTGTCTGCTTACCATGCCTTGGTGGACTGTTTTGAGAGAAAGATCGTCTTCTCCATACTGGAGTTTCCTTCTTAAGAGTTCCATGGTCAGCCAGTGGACGGAGGCTTCAGATGCATTTCTACACTTCGAGCGGCGAGACTTTTGAGCCAGGGGTGTAAGGGTTTCCTAGCTTGAGTGGTGGCAGAGCCCAGCCCTGTGGCAGACTTCCAGAGTATCCCGGTGGTTAGAGAGTACCCCAACGTGTTCCTAGACGAGTTGCCCGGACTACTTCCCGAGCGTGAGATCGAGTTTGAGATCTCACTAGTACCAGGGGCCAGCCCCATCTCCACAGCACCGTACAAGATGGCACCACTTGAGTTGCAAGAGCTCAAGTCTCAGTTGCAGGATCTTTTGGAGAAGGGCTTTGTGAGGCCCAGCGCGTCTCCTTAGGGAGCCCCGGTACTGTTTGTAAAGAAGAAGGATGGTACCCTACGCCTTTGTGTGGACTACCGACAGCTGAATAGGGTCACCATCAAGAACAGATATCCGCTGCCGAGGATTGATGACTTTTTGACCAGCTGCGAGGTGCCACAATGTTCTCCAAGATCGACTTGAGGTCTGGATATCACCAGTTGAGGATCAAGGAGGCAAATGTCTCCAAGACAGCTTTCCGCTCCCGGTACGGACACTACGAGTTTCTGGTCATGCCGTTTGGGCTGACCAATGCCCTCGCTGCCTTCATGGACTTGATGAACCGGGTGTTTAGGTCGTACTTGGACCAGTTCGTGGTGGTATTCATTGATGATGTGCTCATCTATTCTCGAGATTAGACACAGCACAGACAGCTCTTGCGGATGGTTTTGGACACACTGAGACGACGTTGGTTATACGCCAATTACAGCAAGTGCGAGTTCTGGTTGAGGGAGGTGACCTTCTTAGGTCATGTGATCTCTGGGGATGACTTGGCTGTGGACCCAGCCAAGGTCGAGGCAATGCTCAGGTGGGAGAGACCGTGTATGGTCACTGAGATTCACAGTTTCTTGGGACTAGCAGGCTACTACAGGCGATTTATCAGGGGCTTTTCACAGATTGCACGTCCTATGACACAGCTGACCTGGAAGGACGTGCCCTTCACTTCGACAGACGCATGTGAGGCGTGTTTTCAGGAGCTGAAGGAGAGGCTGACTTCGGCTCCCGTGCTCACCATCCCAGACAGTAGTGGCGGGTTCGTTGTGTACACGGACTCCTCTTTGCAGGGGTTAGGGGGTGTGCTCATGTAGAGGGGTCACGTTGTCGCTTATGCACGGCAACTGAAGCCCCATGAGCATAGCTACCCTACCCATGACCTAGAGCTGGCAGCTGTCGTCTTCGCACTGAAGACCTGGAGACACTACTTGTACGGTGAGACCTTCGAGATTTTCACAGATCACAAGAGCCTCAGATACCTGTTTGATCAGAAAGAGCTCAACATGAGACAGAGACGTTGGTTGGAGCTCCTGAAGGACTATGACTGCAGCATTTCCTACCACCCGGGAAAGGCCAACGTGGTGGCTGACGCCTTGAGCCGGAAGGCGCCCGCACACTTGGCCAGTTTACAGGTGCAGAGTTGGAGCCTCTTGGAGGAGATGGGCAGTTGGCGACCCCTAGGGTTACGGGGACACTGTGGGGCAGTGACTGTGACACGACAGATGAGGCCAGAGTTGATAGATCGCATCATCACAGGATAGATGGCCGACCCGTACTTGCAGTCCTTGCGTGACAGAGTACTGTCAGGAGACCCTGGAGACTTCTCTTTTACAGACCAGGTGCTGCGCATGAGGGGACGTTTGTGCGTTCCCAGAGACGAGGAGCTGTTGAGAGAGCTCCTGACTGAGGCACACGGTTCCAGATTTACCATACATCCTGGAAACACGAAGATGTACCATGACTTGAGACGTGACTTTTAGTGGAGGGGAATGAAGCGGGATGTGGGTGAATTCGTGCAACAGTGTTTAGTGTGCCAGCAGGTGAAAGCCGAGCATTAGAGGCCTGCAGGGCCGCTATAGCCACTTCCAGTGCCAGAGTGGAAGTAGGAGAGCATCACCATGGACTTGGTGGTGGGCCTACCTATTACCCAGCGAGGACACAACGCAGTCTGGGTAATCGTTGATAGATTAACGAGGACGGCGCGTTTCTTGCCGATCCGAGTCACCTTGGGACCAGCACAGTTGGCAGAGAGGTATATTCGCGACGTGGTACGTCTACACGGAGTTCTGCGGGAGATTGTATTCAACAGGGATACCCGCTTTACGTCTCAGTTTTGGGCTGAGTTTCAGCAGGCCCTAGGGACGCGGTTGAGGTTCAGTACAGCTTACCACCCCCAGACGGACGGACAGTCTGAGCGCACGATACAGACACTTGAGGACCTTTTGCGTGCTTGTGTACTGGACTGAAGGGGCTCTTGGGAGGAGCACTTGCCCCTGGTGGAGTTTGCATATAATAACAGTTATCACTCGAGCATCGGCATGGCACCCTACGAGGCTCTGTACGAACGGAGGTGTACGGCACCCTTGAGTTGGGTTGAGGTGGGGACCAAGTGGGAGGTTGGCCCCAGGCTGATCTGGCAGAGTCAGGAGGTAGTCGAGCAGATTCACAGCCGACTCCGCACTATCAGGAGCAGACAGAAGAGCTATGCAGATCGGAAATGCAGAGAGGTGCAGTTTGAGGTTGGGGACCACATCTTCCTTCGCCTTTCTCCCATGAAGGGCCTGCAGCAGTTTGGGGTGAGAGGGAAGCTCGCGCCGAGGTTCGTGGGACCCTTTGAGGTCCTGGAGTGGGTTGGACCCATTGCTTACAGGGTTGCCCTTCCTCCCCAGCTCTTTGGTGTGCACGACGTGTTCCACGTGTCCAACCTCAGGAAGTACGTTACTGATCCCAGTCACGTCTTGAGTCACGAGAGCGTCGAGGTGGGCGACGACCTAACCTACCCCGAGCGGCCAGTGCAGATTCTCGACCGAGCCGTCCGCATCCTGAGACGGAAGTAAGTACCCCTAATGAAGGTTTTGTGGAGGAGCCAGCGGTATGAGGAGGCTACATGGGATCTTGAGGCGGCTATATGGGAGCGGTACCTGGAGCTTTTTGCGGGTACATATTTTTCAGACTGGCTTTGGTCCTCTTTGAGTTTTTTATGCCTATATCGTTCTTTTCCGCACCTTAGTTAGCGCAAGTTTTGGCGATGAAACTTCCTTTGAGTTTGTTATGTTGTTATAACCCTGGCATCAAACGTCGTTTAAGATGTCTGGGCATTGGTCCAGACGTCTGGTCAGATGTCTGGAAGCCTTCCCAGACGTTTGGAATTAAATTTTTTCGACGTACGGGTTCGCGTCTGCGCGCATGTGCGCACAGACTGAACCGCCGCCATCCTTCTTCTCTTTCCTTCCTCCCTGCAGGCGCGGACACCTTTTTCTCTCTCTCTCCACAGCAGCCTTCAAATACCTCCCTCTCCTCTCCCTCACCCTCACTTCACCGCCTTCTTCTTCCTATTAGCAAGAGAGTGAGCGGGCAAGGGCAGCAGCAGCTGCCGCCGGGAGTGCGTGGGGAGGGGTTGCTGTGAGAGGGAAAGAGCTAGATCGCAAGGTTGCGAGCTCGCCGGAGCAGCCAGGGCCGGTCGGCGGGTGCGCAGCAGGCGCGTGGTGCTGGAGAGGAGTTACTGCAGCTCAGGCAACAGCGAGCGCGGTGCGGCACGACCGTGCGCTGCGGGCGGAGGGCGAGGAGGTCCTGATTCTGGGAAAATTTCCCAGAATCAGATGTCTGGACATACGTCCAGACGATGCAGGAGACGTCTGGAGGGAGGTCCAGACGTCTGAAAGGTACGATATTTTTTGATCCCTTCTATTTTCGCGTGTACGGCCATGCAGCCGTCCTGCCAAGGAGTTCTGCCTCATTTCATGTTGAGGACGATCGCGTGTGCGTGTAGGTCTGGTTCAAGAAGGCGCAAGGGCACGCCCTCCCACGTAGATCGGACGTCTAGGCACAGCACCAGACGACGGAGAGTGTCTCCAAACGTTCGGAGTGACAGTCGGATGTCTGGAAACTAAGTCCAGACGGTTCAGCGGGAGTCTGGACATCTGAAGGACCGCGCAGGATCAAGGTATGACCTGAGCCACCGTTTAAGACGTTTGGATAATGTTCCAGACGTCTGATTTTGGGCAGACTTATCTTTTTTGACCCGTTTAGGGTCCGTTCGGTGTCCGTTTTCCGCGTTTCAAGTTTCGTTCTTCTCAGATTTAGTTCCTCTACCTGTTTACAGTAATTGTATACTATTCTGAGTAGCTCCTTGTAATTGATCCTTGTGTTAGGACCCCGTTCCGTTGCGGCTCTAGGGGTTGCGGAGGTGCGCGGGCTTGCCGATTACGCCCCCAGTACTCCCAATTTTGCTGGTAGAGTGGCCCCTTTAATTATTTATCAAAAATTATGCCCTTGTGAAATAATTAATAGATTCTAGGGTATTGCATGAATCCTAGGATTGAAAAACTAGATTGAATGATAGATCCTAGGATATTGCATGAATCCTAGGACTGGAAAAGTAGATTGAATGATAGATTCTAGGATATGGCATGAATCCTAAGACTGGAAAACTAGATTGAATATATATATATTGCAGTCTTGGAAAAGTAGAAAGGAAATGATAACTACCTATAATTGGTTAACAGCTGCCTGTTTATGAATAGATAATTACTGTTGAGAACATGGGCTATATGAATATAAAGCTGAAATGATGAAACCTAAATTGGCTGAGTTAAAAAAAGCATGAACCCTACGGGGAATTAGGAGTAGAGCTCCTGAGAAGTGAATGGAATAGAATTGGGGAAGTGAGCTTGCCCTTGAGTACGGAGTACCAAGGAGGGTGACTGTCCCCTCGTTTAGTGCAGAGCGGAGCTAGCCGCCCCAAGGACCTTGGGTTAGGTCTGGCCACTTTGTACCGACTTTTGGCCCTCGTGTACACAGTACCGAGGAGAGCTACTAGTGTAGGGAGAGCATTAGCTACTCCACGGGCCCCGGGGTTCTGCTAGCCTCCTACACCGACTTGTTAGGCTCACTGGGCAAACCAGGGTAGTCAGGCGAGGGTGCGCGGATTGTGGAGGGGCAAGACCCCTATTTAGTTACTGTGGAGGGGCTGGACCCCTGTTACTGAGAGGGCTCTGCCTTATACTAGTTCCGTGCTGTGCTTTGGGTGCACCTGTTAACGAAAACGACTGGCCGCGTGCCAGTGCGGGGTAGTTACCCGTGCGTTTATCGCGCATGCCGTAGTCACCGTTACGTCTGTCAGCGACCTTGGGGTGGTTGACTGAGGGTAGGACCACCACGGGGGACTCTCCCAGCAAGGGGGAGCACCACGTGTTACTTCTACTTTTTGGAAAAGACTGAAATCAAGATCGTTCCCACGAGGAACATTCAAGATCAAGAGAAAGATCTGAGAAATAATTCAATAATGAATAAATGGAAAAATAAAGGAAGAGATTAAAAATATAACAGCTACTGTCCACCTTACTGTTTTCTTAGCTTTTGGTTGCCACTCTTCTTACCGTTTCGCTGACGTGTCACCTTTGTCACCTTTGTAGGACTAGGTGTTGAGCAGCCAGAGTTGGCGGTTGCAGAGGGTGCTGGGCCTAGTAGAGCCCAGTAGTTTTACTTATGTAGTACTCACTGTACTTTTCCTTCTGTTGTAGTTAGTATTTTCTGTTACCACTGTACTCTTTTATTGTAAGCATCATGTTTATGTACCTGTTTATTTCTTTACTGTTGTGGTGGTGTATACTGTAGTATTTCTTTTCTTTACTGCTGTATTTTGTTACTGCTAGTTATATACATGGTGAATGTGATTTATTTTATTGCTCTTTTGGTTACTTTCTCGTTGGACGACTGGGTCTTGGGATCAGTCGAGTCGGTCCGATTCTCGTGTCTCGTAGGGATTCGGGAATCAGGTCGTAACACCAATGGGAATTCATACTACTCATAATTATTTAACTCTCCCTCTGGTCTTTTGAAGATGGTTCTTGAGAATAATCAAATTTTCAATGATTTTGGTTTACTCGCCTGCTGCCTACTTTACCAGATATGGAGAGCACATTGTAACGCTAAAGTTAAAAGAGATGCCCAAAACCCCCTTCATGCCTAGAAGTCTCTTGCTCTTTCCTCCTCTTTTTATAAGGAAAAAAATGTGGATGGGCAACCTTTATCTCTATTACCTTTTATGATCTCTGCATCATTAGATCAACCACAATGTGAACTGCAAAATTTGAGAGGCCAATTATAACAGATAAATCCTCCTCTTTAGAGACAACATAATGCAGATATTCTCATACAAGTTGATGCTGCCTTCTCTCATGGTCGTTCGACCTTGGCTGCGGTAGCTCTCCTTCCTAATGGCCAACCGTTTGCTGTAAACACCTACTTCGCCCTTGGCTACGAAGCGCCCAAGGCTGAATCTTGGCAATTGAACTGGGTCTTCATCTTGCATCTTATTTTGACTGCTACCACATTATGGTGCACAACGACCACAAAACTTTGGTACAAATGGTTCTTGGGGCCTTCCCCCCTTTTTGGCGTTTACATAATCCTATATATGATTGTCGAAGGATGCTAAACTCCCACTCTAGGATCACCCTTACATCTGTTAGTAGACAATATGTGTCTATTGCCCACTCCCTTGCTATTGAATGCACTAGATAGGGGCTCTCTAGTTATTGGCCAGCAGTTGATGTATAGGCCTTACTTGGCCATATTTTTTTTTAATGAATGAATGGTATTTCTCTTCAAAAAAAAAATTAACTACTCGAACCCAATTTTGATTGATTAGTTATGATTTTGACTTTTTCAATCTGAACTAATCACTAGTCAGCCAGCTGATTTAGTTTGATTTTTAAAACATTGGTCACAGCTTGTAGGTACTATTGTAAACTTAGCTTTGACCTCATCTTTTAATTAGATGGTTAATTTAGGTGTGTCCAAGCACCATATTGGTGAGACTTGTTTTACATCATCTAGTCAGTCATTTGGAGTTACATTTGTCAAGCTTGCTAATGGATCCTATTCTTCTATTATTATTGTTGGAAATGCTAACTTCAATAATAGATTAAAATTATCTGATGTTTATTATTGTGACGACCAAGGTCCTACCAATCAAGTAACCCCGATGAGATCAAAGTCGTTGAATGTGAATTATCAACCAATGATAAGATCGCAATCATCGAACACAACCATTGCATCCAGCTACTTAGCTACATCTAAATACAAAGTCTAAGGAAAACGTAAGCAAAAACTGAGTAGAGTAAAATAAAACAATAATGTAAAGAAAACACAAAAGGTAGGTATTATTCATATGCTAAGTCATTTATCAACCATTGTTCATTATTTAATATTCCGTTGATGCTTATACATTTTCCCTATGTCAATTGCAGTCTTGATGATTTCAATCTATGTCTTGCGACACATGATGACTCAATGTGATATCTCGAGAAGTATAAATGACATAAGGCACCCTCCTGACCAAGAGAATGGCTCATACCTACAGCACACCTTAGTTCATCACCGGGAGTTGATGTGAAGTGTGGACTTTAAGAGTCACTAGAGGTCAAGCTGCTTGCTTTATCTACTCATTCTGGAGGGAAGTGGACACCTTAGTGTGCAATGTTTGCACTTGGTGAAGGTTGGGTGTGGAGGGGATGTTGATTATTAGTTTTGATCATTTGTTTTTTGCGTGTGAGTTCACAAGTTCAATATGATGGAGGATATGTTCTCTTTCGAAGGTAGGGCATCAACTTTCTAGAGTACATTTAGGAGAGGAGGTATTGGGCTAGCAGGTTGGAGGGAAAAGTGTCTTGCAATCTTGAGGATGTTGCAATGTTTTAGGGGAGATCATGTGTGGTTTAAGAATGTTGTTCTAGACAATGGGCGGTGTTAGTTGTGGAACCAAGTTTTATGACCTATTAAGTTTAAGTTAAATGAATTTTATTGGATTATAAACCTCCAAAGATCATCCTTCTCCTTTCAAAAGATGTAACAATAACTTCTAAGGTGTCTGGTTGGCGGGTTAAGTGGATTTGCATTAGGTTAAGTATTTAACCCATCACTTAACCCGCCTCCCATTTTTGTTAGGTTATAAGTGAACTTAATTTAGGGTAAAGTTATTTTACTTTTTCTGTGAAATAACTTTAACCTGTCAAAACATCCAAACAGGTTAACTCACTAATTCCACTCCTTATTCCTCTACTTATTTCATAAACTTACTCCTCTTACCGAATGGGACCTAAAAGAATGAATTTTTTATTATCGATAAGTGATAAGGTCATAATTTAAGTCCTTAAGAGCCTTTTATTGGAGAGTAGATAGTTCTTTATTTCTTTTTATGTTATTTATTATTTTTTAAGGGTGCTTTTTTTATATTTCTAATCCACTGTGCAATGAGGATTAGGATTGCAGTTATTAGATTATCTCATTGTATCACCATGGTATCAATATGGGTAGACCATGTACTTACTCCAACTACCATGGATCCATTAAAGAATTTGATGGCACAATGATGTAACAATGTTACTTAATAATAAGCAAAAGATAATGATAATTTTGGTTAACATTGTATTGGATCCGAAAATAAACAAAGATATTTACTACTAAAAGTTAATTAAGGGGGTTTAGTAGCCTAGTGCTTAGGATCTTAGGTTAATTATTTTACAACATGGGAGAATTTGAGCATGGTGAATGTAAGATGTTAAATGAAGATTGAGATGACGTGTGGATAGAGGTGATGATGACATGAGTGATGATGTGGATAGGCATGAGATTAAGATGATGACACATCGATAGAGATGAGGTGAGATGACACATGGCAAACATGTGAAGGGACACATGTCAAGAGGACACGTGGCAAGAGATGTCATGAGATGGAATAGGATAGAATCAAGACGAGGGCATGCCAAGAGCTTGACACATGGTAAACAAGGAAGGAACACGTGGTAGGGGAGGAAATGATGTGGCAAGGATGGAGAGGACGGTAAATAAAAGAGGAGAGGATATAAGAATACGCAAAGGAGAGAGAGAGAGAGGAGCTCGGGGAAAGGAGCATCATTTCTTGTAGGAAATGTAGATAAAAGAAGGTAGGAATTTTTTCTATCTTTTGTATTATTTCTTTATTTATCTTATGGACATGGTAATAGAATAATCACTTCAGATATACTCAAATTAGTGATGACCAAGGTGGGATATCATGATTTGTCTCATCAATGATTTATAAGGAGGTAGTCAAATTGGGACAGTTCATGTAAAGATCGATTACCAAGGTGGACTTGAAATTGAATAATTCCCAACAGTGATGGTGGGTTGAGGATCACAATTGAGACTAGTACAAGAGATATTGGGGGCAATAATCTAACATTTGCAAGTGTAGACGATTTTAGGCACCCAAAAGAATTGATGTGGAGCACCTCTCCCAATATGGGAGTGGATAGGAATATTAGGATATACCATATTCTTGGTGAATAGCCATGATTTATTACTCTAAAAGTGAGTTAGACATTTTAGGTGTACATCATCTCGTCATTGATGATTATGAAGGTGTTGAGATTTGAGAAATCAACATTTGTCATGTTAATTTGCTTATTTAAGCATGTTCCTAAGTTCATAGAAGCATCATGCATTATAAATATTGCATAACATGCATCATCATGTGTTAAGACCCACGACATCAAACATTTTTAAGACATCTGGGAGTTGGTCCAGATATCTGGTCAGACGTTTGGAATTTAATTTTTTGCGGCATACGATTGCGAGTCTGCGCGCGTGCGCAAGCAGACTGCACCCGCCGACCTGCAGGCGTCCCTCTTTCCTTTTCTGTCTCCCTCGACGCCTTCAAATACCCTCTCCCCCTTCCCTCTCCCTCACCCACCACTCCACCGTCTCCTCCTTCTCCAGTGTTGGCGTGAGAGTGAGAGAGCAAGGGCAGCAGCTGCTGCCAGGTGCGTGTGGGGAGGAGGAGGTGCAGTGAGAGGGAGAAGAGGCGGAGCGCGTGAGGAAGAGAGAGGGAGCTCGCCGGAGTAGCCTAGGGCCGGCCGGCGGGCGCGCAGTGGGAGCGTGGTGCTGGGGAGGTTACCCCGGTGCTGCTGCAGTTCAGGCAGCAAGCGAGCGCGGCGTGGCCGTGCGCAGTAGGCAGAAGGCGAGGAGGTCTTGATTTTGGAAAATTTTCCCAGAATCAGACGTCTGGACCAACGTCCAGATGGCGCGGGGGACGTCTGGAGTGAGATCCAGACGTCTGAAAGTACTATATTCCTCATCTTCTTCCTTTTTGCGGATGCGGCCATGAAGGCCGTTCTGCCGAAAGCCCTGAGACGTGCCGTGTTGAGATTGTTTACATACGCGTGCAGGTTTCGTTCGGGAAGGCGCAAGGACACGCCCTCCCACACAGATCAGACATCTAGGCACAGCACCAAACGGCAGAGAGAGTCTCCAGACGTCCGGAGTGACAGTCGGACATTTGGAACTAAGTCCAGACGGTTCAGCGGGATCCTGGATGTCTGAAGAACAACGCTGAGTGAGGTATGATCTTGACCACCTTTTAAGACGTCTGGAAGGTGTTCCAGACGTTTGATTTGGGGCAGAGTTGTCATTTTTGGCCCGTTTAGGGTCCGTTCGAAGTCCGATTTCCGCGTTTGAGATTCCGTTCTTCTCAGAATTAGTTCCTCTACTTGTTTAAAATAGTTTTATCCTGTTCTGAGTGGTTCATTGTGTTTGATCCTTGTGTCAGGACCTCGTCTTGTTGTGGCTCTAGGGGTTGCGGAGGCACGCGGACCTGCCGATTACGCCCCCACTACTTCCGATTTTGCGGGTAGAGTGGCTTCCCTTGGTTATTTACCAACATTAATGCATCTTTGAGATAAATAATAGATCCTAGGGTATGGCATGAATCCTAGGACTGAAAAACTAGATTGAATGATAGATCCTAGGGTATGGCATGAATCCTAGGACTGGAAAACTAGATTGAATGATAGATCCTAGGGTATGGCATGAATCCTAAGACTAGAAAACTAGATTGAATGATAGATCCTAGGGTGTGGCATGAACCCTAGGAACAGAAACACTGAAACGAATGTCATGAATACATGAATTTGCAGTCTTGGAAAAGTAGAAAGAATAATGATAATTACCTGTAATTGGATAACAGTTGCTTGTATATGAATGTATATTAAATATTGGAAACACGGGCTATATGAGAATAAAACTGAAATGATGAAACCTACAATGGCTTGGCTAGAAAATATGAGCATGAACCCTACGGGGAATTAGGAGTAGAGCTCCTAGAAGATAAACAGAATGGAACTGGGAAGGTGGATGGGGAAGTGAGCTGGCCCTTGAGTATGGAGTACCAAGAAGAGTGATTGTCCCCCTGTTTAGTGCAGAGCGGAGCTAGCCGCCCCAAGGACCCAGGGTTAGGTCTGGCCACTTTGTACTGACTTTTGGCCCTCGCGTACACCGTACCATGGAGAGCTACTAGTGTAGGGAGAGCGCTAGCCACCCTACGGGCCTCGGGGTTCTGCTAGCCATCCTACACCGACTTGTTAGGCCCACTGGTCAAACCAGGGTAGTCAGGCGAGGGTGCGTGGACTGTGGAGGGGCAAGACCCCTGTTTGGTTACTATGGAGGGGCTAGACCCCTGTTACTGAGAGGGCTCTACCCTATACTAGTTCCGTGCCGTGCTTTGGGCACCCCCGTTAATGGAAACGACTGACTGCGTACCAGTGCGGGATAGCTACCCGTGCGTTTATCACGCGCGTCGCAGTCACCGTTACGCCTGTCAGCGACCTTGGGGTGGTTGACTGAGGGTAGGACCACCACGGGGGACTCTCCCGGCCAGGAGAGCACCACGTGCTACTTCTACTTTTCGGAAAGGACTGCAATCAAGATCGTTCCCACGAGGAACATTCGAGATCAAGAGAAAGATCTGAGAAATAATTCGAGAACGAGTTAATAAAGGAATAAAGAAAGAAATTAAAAACAATAGCTACTTGTCCACCTTTATTATTTTTCTTAGCTAGCTGGTTGCCACTCTACTCAGCGTTTCATTGACGTGTCACCTTTGTCACCTTTTCAGGACCAGGTGTTGAGCAGCCAGAGCCTGCGGTTGCGGATGGTGCTGGGCCTAGTAGAACCCAGTAGTTCTACTTGTGTTGTACCTACTGTATCGTTTTTCTATTGTAGTGAGTATATCCTGTTACACTTGTACTCTTTTATTGTAAGCATCATATTTATGTACCTGTTTAAATTCTCTACTGTTGTGGTGGTGTGTACTGTAGTAGTTCTTTTCTTTACTGCTGTACTTTTGTTACTATTAGTTACATGCATGATGAATGTGGTTTATTTTACTGTTCTTTTGGTTGCTTTCTCGTTAGACGAATGGATCTTGGGATCAGTCAAGTCGGTCCGATTCTCGTGTCCTGTAGAGATTCGGGAGCCGGGTCGTAACATCATGCATCTAAATTAATTTGTTTAGGGCGATATCTTTCTGAGCTTCTAATTGAAGATCAGAACCTGTGGATGTGATCAGGGTGATAAATGAAGTCTAATGCTTCTAAAATCACTCAGATCCGACACCCGTAGCATCATGTACAAGCCATAGAAGATTAAAGGAAATAGGGCAAGGGGTGAGAATTTGGATCTCAGATGAAGAATCCAACCACATGGATGGGTTCAGCTTGACGATTGCAGTCCAACAACGCGAAAATCAATCAAATCCGACACCTGTGGCATTACCTATGAGCAAAAAAAGATGGACGACTTTGATGGTGCCATCCTAGCTGCCCAAGACTGCCCGCAGGACTTCATCTTCACCTGTACCATCAATTCTCAGCCGTTGGATCAAGATCCAATGGTTGAGAGGTCGTCTCCACCTGCGCCCTTCACTCTCTAAAGATAAAGGCCACGCGATCTCGATCGTTGGATCTTCATCCAATGGCTGAGAGCACGCTAGCCTTAATTCAAAAACATGACAATCTGCACTCGTAGCTCAGTGGTCGCGAAGCGTGTTCTCAAGGCTGAGGTGCGTGTTCGAATCTCAAGGAGCGAATTTGATTCGCTGAGAAGGGGAGTAGGCAAAATTGCACTGTTAGATCCTTATCAAGCGGCGACGGAGGTAGCTACGTGGCGGCACGGATGAGAAGCCTTCATCAACCCACGCGATGACGCGCTGGTCGATGGGCACTATGTGTTATATGAAGCGCGAGCATGAGAGCTTCTCAAGTAGGATGGTCTTGATTGGTCCACGTGTCGCAGCACTTGGTTGATGCACTCCCAACGGCTAAAGCAGGCGAGATCTGATCGTGACATCTGATTGTGATCCAAATGCTCTTATTGAAAGCACTTGTAGCAACGCTTGCCTACAGTAATGCTTACATGCGTCACTAAAGGACGTATATTAAATCTAAAGGCCTTGGAAATGACCTTTTTGCCCCCATCTCTTTACCTATAAATAGCCTACCCCTCCTACACATTTCACCATTCCTTCCTTCTCTTCTCACCTCCCCTAAGAGCTAAGAACACAAATTCTCAAGCTCCAAGAAGCTCCACTAGAGTTAAAAAACAAAATTTTCTACTTCTCAACCTATTCGCGGAGCTCTCGCCAACTGTCTTCTTGCCCCCACTCCAAAAGCGGATCCCGCGATGACGACGTCCTGCTCCATCCTCGGTTGTTCCAGTTTCATCCTCTTTCCGTCCTCATTCTGCTTCCTCCAGGCGTCATTCAATCGGCTCGTCCTTCGAGCATTCGTTGAGGATAATCTCTCTTCCCATGTCCTTTATTGCTTTCTAGTGTAGATTTCAATTTCTAGCATTAGATTTTTAGCAAGTAGTTTGTAATAGACATGTTTGTAGGTATAAAGTCATTGTTATCTCTCTCGCTCTCTCTCTCTTTTTCTCTCTTTGTGTTTATATTACAAGTAGAGTAGAATAGTTATAGATATTGTGAATCTTTCTCTTATAGAAAAAATACAAAAAAAAAAATCACGGATTTATAATCGACGTAGCCTCCTCGTGTTCGACCCGGGACTTACTTTGAGTTTCGGTAAAATTATCTAATTAGCAGATTTTTACGCAACTACAATGACGGGTTTTTAACTCAATCTTTTACGTGTTCAAATCTTGCATATCAAGATTGATATTCAAATAATTCAGAGTGGCATACCTTCTTAGGTACTCAAGTAGTAGGCAATGGTAGTTCCTAAAAGGCTCTATCTGTTAACGCGCTTTCATTGAAGATTAAGAATGCGTCGTAGTATAGTGACTAGAGCGTATCGACATTCAAAATTTATAACTCGAAATCAAGAGAGTTCCGATGTCGTTTCAGGGAGCAATTTAATATGCAATTCAACCACTAATCAATGGAATAAAACGAGTACAATAATCTGATATAAAGACAAATAATATGTAATGAATGTCAAAAAGAATTGAGCTCTCAATTATAAAAAAATAGATGAAGTGCTAAGGCAAAAAATTTGGTTTTTAAACAAGGCCCTTAGCCACATTAAATGTCTACACCAATTCCTCAGATGTCTTAAAGTCTGAGATCAAATGTCTGCAGTTCAACTCAAGCCAAGCTTAGAAGACTCCCACCCCAACACACAAATCGAGGTCCACAATCGACCTAGGCTAACACCTAGGCGCACTTGCATGTGCATGAGCATGTGTGTATGGGTAGGGTAGGGGACCCGACCCCCTGTGTACATGGGCAACCCGTTAGGATGTGAAAACCAATTTATGCAAATTCTAGAAACAAAATCCCACAATGTGGGACTTTCGAGCTTCGTTCTTTAGCTGTTGTTATGGCGTGGACTTGCCTGCGTTGATTGGCCGAAGATAGCCATTAGATCTTCAATCCAATAGCTTGGGGAGCTTGTACGCGTGAATCTGCACGAGAGGAGGTTCCTTCCTTGGAGCTTCGTTCGTCGGATGTAGGTGGTCGGAGTCGTGGAAACGAAGGTCGACGATCGGAGTTGTTGCAGCAAAACACGGGCTCTTAGCCCCAATTTGAATGCTCAAAAGCTTCTCCGTGAAGTGCAAAACATGGTGGTGGTGTTATTTGGTGACTGAGTGTGTGGGATGGTTGGCGGAGCGTGGACGATGTGGTGGATGAGTGGGTTGTTCGGCATGTTGATTCATAGGTCAAAGCTCTCAATTTCTTGAGGACTTTTGATCTACAGATCGTGAGGATGGTTATGGTGTATGTGGCGTGGTGTTTCATGGCGTGATATGGTCGTTGAAGATCGACGAAGCTTTATCAAACATGAAGAAGATGACCATCAATCGGCAAGAAGTGGGGATGAAACTTAACTCTAAAGACCTAGAACTAATCTAGAAAGAGAGTGGAAGGAGAGAGGCCACTTATTGGGACGAGAGGGGGAGGAATCACGTCCAGCTTGGTTGGCTGGATGTGGAGAAGACGATGGAGGCAGCGAGGGAACGACGAGGAAGAAGAGGCTAGAAACACTCTTGCTTTGGCCGGCAAGGATCGTGAGGAGGAGGTGAAGATGTTGGAGGTGCTATTTTGGTCGTAGCACGCACGAAAGAGGGTGTTCAGAGAAGGTCGTCGAAGTCGGAGCTTGCGATGGCCGTGCGTAAAGAATAGGGTGGAATAAGGCCAATTCTCGACTAATTTCAACTTGGGAACATGCCCAAGCTTATATAAAGGTGAAAAGAGCCTTCAATTGCTTGGAATTCTCACGAATTCCTCGCAATTTTGGAAACTTGAAACTAAAAAATCACGAGCTCTATTGGCCATGTTTGGGTCAATCATAGAGCTTGATAAAAAGTTCAATTGATTGCTTGTGATCTTGTGATCAATCCCTCCAAATTTGGAGGGATTTAATAGAGATTCGAGGAGGAAATTTTTGATTGAAGGTCGGTGAGATTTGAGTGTTTCCTTTCATGCTTGAATGCTGGATTAGGAATGGAAGAACAAAAAGAATAGGGGAGGAAGGGACCTACTTGCAGTAGAACTTAAAAGATAGGGGCGTACAAGTAATAAATAGAGACCTACGGGCTGAAATACAATCTAAGTCAAGATGAACTTCGATTGGGCTTAAATTTTAGGAGAAACATAATTTGGATCCAATAAATCTAATAATGGCCTTAGATTTGGGTTTTGACCAAGTTTTCCTGGAAAATTTACACAGGAGTCCAAAATATAGTAGATTCCCGCTTAAGTCTCTGTTTTTTGTCACAATGGGTTCCTTTGGTCAAAACAAAGGTTCCAAACCTCTTAAAATATTTTTAAATGAGTTTTAGGAGGTTTAGATTACATTGATTATCACCATAACCCATTTAATTGAAGTAAGGCTCTATTTAGGGTTTTTATTAATAAAATAATACTTAAAACGTAGAAAACCTTGTTTCAATCAGTTCAGGCCCACTCCCTGGGAAATTAAGCTTGTTTGACCATAGATTAAGCCTTGATTAACCCCTTAGTTAATATGCAATTATAATTAGGTGTTAAAACAACAAACTTAACTCATTTTCTCTACTTCTCAAATTTAATTCAGAACAGAATTATGATCTTCTAATGAATATCAAGGAGCATTTATTACTGTAATTAGGCTACATTAGGTCAGTTAACACCAATGATGGTGCTACCATCACTAACTCTTTTTATAGAAAGTTAGCAGTACTCTCTCTAGAAGGGAATTGCCTAACTAGATTATCTTAGACTCGAGGAAAGATTCCATATGTTGTGACCCGCGAATGAATTGAAAGTACAAGGGAAGTAGATAAAAGTCAAGACAAACCATAACACTACCTTGTATATTGATAATACGGTAGAGTTATGTCCCTACTGAGTCGATTGGCTCATCCTAGCATTGTGATCTAAGTTTGGAAACAATGTTGAGATTATTAGTCTCCTGAAAAAAATAGAGACAACACGAAATGCTTTGGCAGTGAAGTGGCTAACTTCTCTAAGCTCAAGGTAGACTAACACAGAGGGTGAAGTGGTTGTACTTTTGGGTTATAATTGGTGTTGTAATTGGAATTCCTTGTAATATGTTGTATATATTGATTTTGAACTTGCTAGATTATCTGCTAAAGATCTTCTCATGTTCTACTATTGTGTATTTTGTGCGATTTTCATAAATGAAAAGTAAGTAGAGTATTGAAGCAACTGTGAAACCCCTAGTTATTGGTGACAAATTGGATTTATGCCTATGAATTGAGAGCTCATGACTGATAATGGGTTGCGAGATGTGAGTCATGTGACAATATGTGGATGAGTAATTGAAGATTAATTGGTTCTATACTTCTTATTTTTTGATGGAAAAATGGATGATCACATGAAGCTAGTGACCATCCGCTTCACAAATCAAAAGATTATAAAGTGTATAAAGCAACCTTACAACTCTACTTGCATCCTTTTAAAGTCCATTTCCCAAAACACATTCTTTACAAAATGCTTACTTAGCCCTAAAAATCACACAACTATTTTGCAACTAGATACTTTGGGGGTATTTGTGCATGGAGAATGAACACAAAAGCCATTTTGGGGAGATTGAAGGGAAAGTTAAGGAAACAAAAAAATCGCCCATGGATACGTTAAAAATTGAAATGTCATCATTTTTATGCCCTTCAAATGTCACCTAAAAATTAAAAAAAGATCTAAATTTCGTTCCACACGTTTTCCCTCGTCCCACCACCACCACCCCCCCCCCCCAAATAGTGAATTGTAGAACCCTTTCCCAGACCCAACGAATCCCAACCCAACCCCCACGTGTCCTCCCCTTCCTTACCCTTGTGCTAGGGGAAGAATTGTTAGAAGAAGAAGAAGAAGAGGGCTAATCGTGACTCTGAGATCGAGTCACCAACAGCTTGAGGAAGAACAGAAGAGCATAGTTGAAAATAAGAGAGAAATAGGAAAGAGTGGGATCAAGAAATGAGAGGGGGTTCGACCAATTATCAACACGACCCCCAAAAGCCCTACTCCATTCCTTTTATATAGTCATGGGGACCCTTTAGTTGGGTTTCCTCAATGATAACTGTTATTGGTTACAACAACCCATAACCGCTCTAACCATGTTCTTTACAAATCCCTCCCCCTTTAAACCTTGTCCTCAAGGTTGATATTGGGGTATTTCTAAACAAAAATGTTGTAATCAATCCACGTAGCTTCCTTAACTGATTGGCTAGCCTAGTGAATCAATAGTTGTGTAATAGAAACATTGTTTCTTTTGACCATTCTTCGTCCCCATAGGCGATGTGGTTTGGAGGCTTCTTCCAAGTTTGCTAGCAAGAGTTGCATTTGGACTGGATGTGATCCATGACCTTTTTTCAGTTGAGAAATATGGAAAGTATTTTGTATCTTGGATTCTGGTGGAAGCTGTAGTCGATATGCAACCGTTCCCACTCATGCTGTAACCTGATAGGGCCAAAATAATGGGTTGCTAGCTTGTAATTGAAGCGGCAAACAACCGAGTTTTGGTGAAAGGGTTGTCAAATAGACTGAGCAGTTCTTGTCAGCTTGAAGCTTCATATGAGACTGAGCTTGCTGCAAATGGTGCTTCAACTCCTTCAAAATTTGATCACGGTCTCGAAGAGCTACTGCCACATATGGGGTTGAAGAAGTACCAATTATATAGCTCTGTATTGCTAGTGGTGGATGACCATAAATGACTTCGACTAGTGTCATTTTAGCTGATGACTGTAGGCTTGTGTTATAGGAATATTCTACCTAAGGAAGATAGTCCACCCATGAACCCTGCTGCTGGCAACAAAAACAACGCAAGTAGGTTTCCAAACACTTGTTAAGAGCTTCCGTTTGGCCATCTGTTTGTACTTTGTACATAATATCCTGAGCTCATTTTTAGTTTTGTGCCCTAAGCAGTAAATAACTCTTGCCAAAATGTGCTTATAAATATGGCATCTCTATCAGATACAATGGATGAGTGAACCCCATGTAAACGAACTACTTCACGAATGAATATCATTGCTACATCCTGAGCTGAATATGAGTGAGAAAGAGGAACAAAAAAATGACCATACTTTGAGAGCCTATCAATAACCACAAAAATCACTAATTTCTTTTTGGATAAGGGAAGACCATCAATGAAATCCATTGCAATATCCTGCCAAGTATTTTCAGGAATTGGTAATGGCTGAAGCATACCTGCAAGGGCTTGTGTGGACAACTTGCAACGCTGACAACTATTGCATTCACGAATATAGGTGCGAATGTCTGAATTTATTCCTTTCCATTTAAAGCTTTGTTTAAGATGATGCAAAGTCTTGTGAAACCTCGCGTGACCTCCCTCTGGAGTGTTATGTGCAATGTGGAGATCAGTAGGAATAAAGGTACAAGTTGGAGCAAGAACTATGCGATTTTTGCGCCAAAGAATACCATCATAGAGTGAATAATCATCTCTGCTCAATTGTGCATTTTCCCATTTTGGTAGCAATTGTAAAAGTGTTGGGTCAGATTAGTAAGCTTGTTTAAGCTCATTGAATCAATCTAAGATCGGTTTGGATACCGCATATAGTGAAGCTTGATCTTCTATTCTAGAAAGGGCATCGGCTGCTGCATTGTGGCGACCTTCCTTGTATTCTAACTACAAATCTAAGTCCATAAGACGAATTAGACATTTGTGTTGGGTCGGTGATGCTTTTTGTTGTAACAAGTAGCAGAGGCTTCGGTGGTCTGTTTTGATAATGAATTTCCTGCCCAAAATATAATGGCGCCATCTTTCCACTGTAAAGAGAATTTCATGTAATTCCTTTTCATAAGTTGACCAAGCTTGTTGCCTTTGTGAGAAGCCTTTACTCAAATAGGCTATTGGGTGCTCATGTTGAGATAGGACAACACCCATTCCCATCCCACTAGCATCACATTCAATAACAAATGGCGCTGAAAAATCGAGGAGAGCAAGAACAGGACCTGACGTCAAGACATTTTTTAAGTCTATGAACGCTTGAGAAGCTTCATTCGTCCAAATGAAGGAATCCTCCTTCAAAAGATCTGGTAATGGCTTAGAAATAATCCCAAAGTTGCAAATGAATTTATGATAATAACTTGCAAGGACCAGAAATCCCCCTCAAAGCTTTAATTGTGGCACACATTGGCTACCTTTCTACGGCTGAAATCTTTTCTTTTTACATTTCTACTCTAGTATGACTGACGACATGGCCCAAGTATGTTACTGAAGTGACTGCAAAATGACATTTGGAATGCTAAGATGGAGCTAGCTAGTTTTTCTGTAAAACCTGAAAAGCTTCCTTAAGATGCTGAAGGTGAGTCTGAAAGGATGGGCTATAAACCATGACGTCATCAAAAAAGACCAAAACAAACTTGTGTAACATCAGTCTGAATAAGGAATTCATGAGATGCTGAAATGTAGATGGCAAATTTGTAAGATCAAATAGCATTACTAGAAATTTATAATTCCCCTCATCAGTTTGAAAGGTTGTCTTATGAATATTGGGTTTATGTACTCTAATTTGGTCATAACTCGATCAGAGGTCCAACTTAGTAAAATAAATTGACCCTGTGAGATCATCTAACAAATCACCAATTAAAGGTATGGGAAATTTATCTTTTACTGTGATAGCATTCAAGCCCCCTATAATTGATGCACATATGCCAAGACCCATCGATCTTCTTCACTAATAGAATCGATGCTGTGAATGAACTGTTACTAGGCCTAATCAAGCCTTCCTTAAGTGTCTCTGTAACTTGCTGCTTGATGACTTGCTTTTGTAAAAGAGTGTGGTCGTAAGAGGGTTGAGCCACAACAATTGACTCATTAATCAAAGGAATCTTATGGTCGTACTCTCGTTTTGCAGGAAGACCGCGTGGCAAACAGAACAGGGACTGATACTTATTAAGTAGAGATGACAATTCTGGAGGGTATGAGATCTGAAACTCATCCACAAGAATAGATTACTGCTTGTGGTTGATCTGAATCATATATGTTGTCTTTGCAACTGATAATTCCTTTAAAATGGAAGTAGAATTTACTAGACATAACTGATTGGGATGAAGCCCTTGCAAGGCATGCTGTTTCCCATGAACTGTAAATTGCATGGTGAGTTGTGAGAAGTTCCATTCAATAATTCCCAATTTTTTTAGCCAATTGGTTCCCAAAACCACATCACATCCTCCCAATGGTAATACATAGAAATCAACAATCGTCAATAAATCATGGAGCTTAATGGTTACACCCATACACCATCCTGAACTCAACACATGGTTGCCTCCCGTGACCATGACTTGAAATTTTGATGGATTAGAAATTTTTAGGCCAAGTTTAGAGATTAATTTGGGATCAAGAAAATTGTCAGAACTGCCCAAGTCAATCAAGACAACTATAGGAATTCTTTTAATTTCTCCTTTAACCTGCATTGTTGAATTTCCATTCATGCCATTAATGGCGTGTGAGGAAATCTTAGGACAAGGCTCGACATCCTCTGAATCAATTGGAATATCCTCACTAGAAGGTGGCGACACATTAAGAATCAAATGGATTTGAAACAACATTTTGCATTTATGTCCTTTAAACCATTTATGACCACACTGAAAACATAACCCTTTTTTCACACGTTCCTCATACTGAGATGTGGTAAGTTTCTTGAAAATTGGTTTTGGTGTGGAGGAGGGTAATAACAAAGTTTTATCTTGTGTTGGTAACAAACCTTTTGAGTTATTGGGAACCAAAGGCTAATGAACAGACAATAACTTGGCCTCAAGTAATCACGCCAACTCCACGGGTGACAATAGTGTGGTGGGCCTAAATGAACGCACCTCAAATGTCAGATCCTCTCGTAGGCCACTAATAAAGGTGGCCAATAGATGCTCATTGGGAATTCCTCTAACCTTGTTAGATAGGCACTCAAATTCTTGTACATACTTTGCTAACAACCTGGTTTGTTTCAACTTGCTTAATAGTTTGTGTGGATTCTCCAAAAAATTCAAATTAAATTGTACATTTAAAGCTGTAACAAAAGAATCCCAATCGGTAATCTTTGTATTGTTCGTATACCACCAAAACCATTGCAAGGCATCGCCATCTAGATGAAATGAAGCAAATGACAATCTTTGATCAAGCGAAATATTATAAAAGGTGAAATATTGCTCTGCCTTATATCGCCATGCCATTAGATCAAAAGAACCATCGGAAGAAGGAAAATCTAAACTCTTGTCTTTGACTTGCAACATGAATCCAAGTTCCAGACTCTCAGACATTGTCTCTGTACTATTGTGGGAGGCCAACTCGATTATCTCTAAGAACTACTGCTTGAATTAATCTTCATGAAGATCATCCATCGCCTTGTGAAACGATATCCATCAAAAGTTGCTTCATGGCTTCAATCTCCTCAGATGACATGGTTGAAGAAGAAGGGCCAGAGTAAGGTTCAGACACCAATTCGTTAGGGAAAGAATTTCTAGAAGAAGAAGAAGAGGGCTGATAATGGCTTTGAGGTCGAGTCACTGCAAGCTTGAGGAAGAACAAAGTAGAGCTGAAAATAGGGTAAGGAAATAGAAAAAGAGGGATCGAAAAATGACAAGATTCCTCCAATCATCAACACAATCCTCAGAAGCCCCATTTCTTTCCTTGTATTCAATCGTGGGACCCTCCAGATGGGCTTCCTCAATGACCACCCATAACTATTCTCTTTACACCTTGCCGATTTCCTCCTCGCCGACCTCCTCCCAATCCTCCTTCTCTCCCTTGTTGGCCTCCTTGCCTTCCTCCCGCTACAACCATTCTGCGAAATGCAAAACCCTTCCTCACCTCCCATGAAACCCCACCTGACCCTCCTCCTCAACATCGTTGTCCTCGCCCCTCCTCATTTAAGTGACCTCGTCTACCCCATTGTTGCTCTCCTACCATCTTTGTCCCCATCCTCTCCCCTCTTCAGCAACTTTTGCCACCATTTCGAGTTCAGTAAACCTGCTTCCTTCTCACCATGTGTTATGACCCGGTTCCGGCTCCCTATAGGACCCGAGACCGACTCATCTCGACTAATCCCAAGACCTAGTCGTCCAACGAGAAATAACTAAAAGCAAAAAATATTCCACAACCACACATGCAATGTAACTAGTCAAAAATAACTAAGTGACAGTAAATGAAACAGAACGAAAAGTCTCAAATATTACATGCCATCACAACTACAACAGCGGAAAATAGAACAGAAAGATAACAGAAACAGCATTATATGCTAGAGTACTCACTACAACAACAGAAAGCTCGAAACAAAAAGGGAACAGTAGCTAAGGCTGGGCTTGACTAGGCCCAACTCCCTCTGCAGTCGGTGGCACTGGCTGCTCAACTCCCTGACCTGAACAAGGTTATAAAATTCGTGGTTAACTAACGCTGAGTAGAGTGGTGGTTAATCCATTTACATGCAATTAACATAAGACAAGAAACTAATTTATTATTCATTTCCATTTAGCTTAACTAAGTGGTTTTGATTTGTTTATTCTCTTAAGAATTCGGTCATTTCTTGATCTTATCTGTCCCTCAAGGGAACGATCTTGATTGCAGTCTTTCCCATGATGTAGGATGTACACGTGATGCTCTCCTAGCTGGGAGAGTCTCCTGTGGTAGTCTTACACCCAGTCAACCACCCCGAGGTCACGAACGTGACGAAGCGATGACTACGGCACGCGCGATAAGCGCACGGGTAGCTACCCTGCACTGGTATGCGGTCATTCGTTTCCGCTAGCGGGTACGCCCAAAAGTACAACACGGAATAGCACAGGGCCTTGCCCTCTCAGAACAGGGGTCTCGCCTCTCAGAACAGAACAGGGGTCTCACCCCTCCATAGTCCGCGTACCCTTGTCCGACTATCCCGATTTGCCTAGTGGGCCTAATAAGAGTTAGTGTAGGGTGGTTAGGCCTAACCCCAGGCCCTGTGGGGCGGCTAGCTCCCTCCCCACACTAAATAGCTCACCTCGGTACCACGTACACGAAGGCCAAATAAGAGTCGATGTAGAGTGACTAGTCCTAACCCCGAGTCTCAACCCAAAGGGGCAGCTAGCTCCCTGATGAGAACCTCATCATGAGCCCTAACTAGCTTATTTTGACTTAATAAAGTGAACAAAAGCTCCTACATAACCTAAAGGAAGGCCTAACTCAAGATATTACTGATCTGAAAAGAATACATGAAATAAAGGGTAAAATTATAATTTTACCATTGCAGTACATCAACGGGATTTCTCAGGGTCTAGACATAGGTCAATTGGACTTAATAAGAGAAAAAGTGGGATGGTTAAGTTAGAAAAGGGTTATTGTAAATTTCAAGAATTAAATGACATTTTGTAACCCTAAAATAAACTCACTTAATTTCACAAGGTTCCAGTCAGGATAAAAATCAACTAAACCCTCTAAAATTCATGAAAAAATATCCCCTAGGGTTTAGAACCTTCAATTTGGCCTTTGGAACCTGTTTTGACCTAGATTGGGGTCCAAGCTCAATATTTGACCTAATTTGGGTTTTTATCCAAAATATCCAGTCAAACATAGTCAAACCTAAAATCCAACTTCACCACTGGATTCCTTAGATCCAAATTAGGTTTTGACCAAAATTTAGACCTAAGGGAAGACCATTTTGACCTACTTTGCAAAATAGTTCACCCAATTACATTTTGGCCCCTAACTTTTTAAAACCCTTGCGAGGACCCCCTCAACTTCCTCGTCACTTTTTGCATTCAGGCCCCTCTGCCATTGCAGCAGAGACCTATACCTCCAACAAGGTTTCGAGGAGGATTTCTCCTCGCTTCCCTAGGGAGCTGCTCCTAGATTTCAGAAGGGAGTCCTCTACGAAACTCCCTATCGCTTGAGTAGCTCCACATGCCCTGAATCGCCCCATACCTCTCGTGCGAACGCTCGAGAGGTATGGGTATCACTTTCGGCCATACCTCCGGTGAGGACTTTTGGCCTCCACCTTGCGCCTGACCCTCTGCCTGTTCCTATATAAGAAGCACCAGGTTCGGCCGAGGGGGGTAAGCTTGTCTTGGCCTGAGATACCCTCTAAATCTCCTCCGTCCTCATCTACAGTCAGATGCCCACAAGCTTCGGCGACCTTCTCTCCCTCTTCTCGTGGCTCTGCCACCATACCAGTGGCAGAGTCATCTTCGCCTTGCTCCTCCGCATCGTGCTGTACCCGCGCGAGCTTCTCCGACCTCCTCCTCGTCGCCGTCCTCTCCATCTCAGGGCCTTCTTCTCCAGCGACAACAGGTACTGCCAGTCGCCACCTCTCCCCTTCGTCCACTTAGTTAGGTTAGAATTACTCCTCTCTATCCCCTCTTCAATTTCCTTCTTTCTATTTCCCCTTTTCGACCTCTCGCAGCCACTGTCCACCACCATCTTTTCCATCTTCGGCCACCCACCTGCGAGGCGCATCCACTGCTCCGCACCTCCACACGCCTTGCCAGACACCTCACTACCTCCGCCATCGTCCACTGATCATCGTCTGCCCATCCATTGACCACCATCACCTCCCTAAACATCCCCCGACCAAACCCATAAGCACAGCCACAGGGTGACCTAGGCACGCACGCCTAGGCCGCCCCGCGGCCTGCCACCCACCGTTTCACCTTCACCAAGACAACGAATCTCCTCGTGTGTTTTAATGGGGTCGCAAGGCTGTATTCATGAACTTCAGGTTAGCACCCCCTTTCGCCATTGATACTGAAGCAAGAAGCTTGCAGGCTTCGCTCCAGGCCGTGCGCTCCAGGTGTCAGAGTCCTAGGTGGAGCGGATTGGTGTCACGAACTCACACAGATAGGCAATTGGTTTAGCAGGCGACCGAGGCTGTGGCAATTGAAGTAGGTCTCCTATGGACGCTAGCGCAGAAGCGGGTGGGGCATTTAGTCCCACCTCGTGAACTCAGAAGCGCGGAGCGAGCCTTAAATCGAATTTGTGTTTTGAGTTGTCTGCCTCTAGTACACAGGGGTGAGGTCCCTCGCCCTCATTCACGCCTCGTCCGTGACCTGCCCCCGCGGACCTGGCACCCGACCCGATTACCTATCCCACGCACTTCTCGTGCATCACACCCATGCTGATGCGCCTGGACCCGGCCGTGTGATACCCGACCCGATTACCCGGCTCTGGGAGAGCGTACCTTAGAGAGAAATAGAGAGAAAGACGCGGGGGAGGGTAGGGGATAGGTTTTGCACTCTTTCATGTTGTGCAGGGAAGAAGGAGGAGGATGAAGCAGCTGTGGGAAAGAAGAAGAAGAAGAAGAGCCGTAGAAGAAGAAGCCAAGGAAGGAGCTGAAGGACTTAGCAAGGAAGACTGAAGCTGCAGAAGAGGAAGAGAAGGTAGCTGCTGAAGAGAGAAGAAGAAAGAGGAAGGTGCAGCGGAAGAAGACTGCAGAAGAAGAAGGACTTAGCCAAGCAGAAGAAGAAGAAAAAGACTACAGAGGCTAAGGAAGAAGCTAAAGATGCAGCTAAAGCTTAAGGCAAAGAAGAAGAAAGGGAAGACAGAAGAGCAGAAGAAGAGAAAGAAAGAAGAGTGAGCACTGTAGCAATCGTCAGATAAGCCGTCTGATTCACAGAATCAGACATCTAAGAAAAGAAAGACAGAGAAAGAAAGGTGCGGCCAATAAGAGAAAGAAAAGGAAGAAAGAGAAGAAAGAAGAAGCCATCAAGAGAATTTCCTTTTCCATTTCCATTCTCTTTTTAGTTTTCTTATGGACTCTCATTTATATTATTGTTAAATATTTTGAGAATTGTGATTTCTGCTTCTAAAATACCAATTTGCTCCTTGAGTTTGACCTCGGAAAATTTTGACTTTTAAGTAATAAAATTGTTATTTGTTTATACGATGATTTCAAACTATACTGTAATGAATGTCTTTTTAAAACATGATCTCGTCGCGTAAGCACTCCCCTCTACACTAAAGGGACAATTGCTCTCCTTGGTACTGTGTACACAAGAGCCAGCTCACTTCCTGTCCACTTACAAGATTATTTCCGTATACAGGAATTCTTCTAGTTTCCCGTAGGGTTCATGCTTGTATTTGTTTCATTTCATTTCCCAACATTCATATCTCATTGTCCACACCCCCGTTTTCATTTATATAACAAGTAGCTCGTGTTTTAATAACTGAAAAAGCATCACATCAAGTATCTATACACTTGCTAGCAATTAGGATTTAACATTCATGTCAATGTAAATAGTGTAGCTCAAGTCATATTCATACATTTTTACCCTAGGGTTCATTTCATATCCTAGAATTCAATCAAATTATTCTAAGCATGTGCTTTACTTATTTAAATCTTTAGTATTAAAGTAAACCACTCTACCGGAAAACACGGGACGAATGGGGGCTAGAACCGCATATCATATCGTCTCCGCGGGCCCCGAACACGCTACAGGCTGGAGACCTATACTAGTGACTAAGTTGTTGGTGCTAGAGCACCAGATCATTTGTTTTGATGATAACAAAACACGTGTCATTTAACATTTGCACTTGGAGTATTAGATTTCAGGTCAATTGCAAATGGAGACGTGATTAGACAAAATTCGAGCTCGCATCCAGGATGGATTGGAGGAGCTTGATGGAGAACAGAGGAGATTCGCGAGGAGCGATGGCTTGAAGAAGGAAGGAGATGAAGAATAGGATAGATTTCCTTCTCTTGTACTCTTTGTATTTTTCATTTCTTTTGTTGCTCTTTATTTTTGTTACTTAGATTCATGTTAAAGAGCCTCAAAGCACCCTAACAGTAGTCTTAGGAACACCAGAACAACCCTAGGATACTTAGGTTTTCTGTAGAGAACTTAGAAAACCAATATAGGGTTCAAACAGCATTTCCAGACGTCTAATTCCAATATCAGACGTCTGATAATGTTTTTGAAGACGTTTGACTGTTGATTCAGACGTCTGATAACAATTAGGCTGGACTTAGCTAGTTCTGTCTAATGAAATCAGATGTCCAGACCTTAGACCAGACGTCTTAGAAGACGTCTGATGACTTTGCCAGACGTCCAATTAGTGGACCGTTGGCTGGCTTAGTAAACACTCAAGGAAATGACCGTTAGAGCCTTATCAGACGTCCTTAGGCCTTTCCAGACGTCTGATAAATGACCGTTTTGCCTCGGCTAATCCAAAATCTCTTCTCAGAGATTTTTTAGCCGTTGCACTGTCTTGGAAATCCATTCCCACGAAAAAGTAGGTTTCCAGACGTCTAGACATAGTGCCAGATGTCCTGTATGTCATCTGATGGACTTGCACTAGAACCTTGTTTAGATCTGATTCAAGTCAGGAAGAAACCCGCCTAAAATCAGACGTCTGATGTTGTTCGCAGACGTCTTAAAGTGATCTTCCGGACGTCTGATGCCAGGATCAGATGTTTGATAATCCTGTCAGTGCAATCATTATTCTTGATTTCGGCTTGATTCTCTTGGGCTTTGCTCCCAACGGCTATGGAAGCTTTCTAAAGCCTTCCAAAGCTTTCTTAAGGCCTCTATAAATAGAGAGGAACCTCTTGCACACAAACACACACTTAGATACACAAGATACACCCAAGCAATACACTTTCACACCATTTTGTGTCTCTTAATCCCAAGAAGAAAAGCTCTTGCTCTCCAAGCTCAAGTTTTTCATCTTGAGAGCATTAAGGCTTTGCGCACCCACTCTCCCACCGTAGTTCACGAGAGCGACGTTGCACCATCGCGTGGCTCACGCACCCGATTCATCGATTTGACGCACTCCTTGCAAAGGGGAGTTTCCTAATTCCTATAGAAGCTAGGTTATAAGACTATATTTGTTATTTTATCTTTGTTATTTGGTTGGATATTCGCTTTGCGAATTCCCGTATCCTTCGTGGGACAAAATCCTTCTCGTGAAGAGAAGGGGTTGAGGAACGCTACCCTCGCACTTGTAGCGTGGTTGTAATTGAGGTTGAATCACCCTCGTTTAAAGTGATTCGTTTAGTGGATTTGATCAACTTGGTTGATCGGAAAATCCTAACTCGAGAGGGTTAGGTGGTGGTTTGCACTTGGTTTGGGTTTCCACCTAAAAATACTTGTGTACCTTGTGTGATTGATTTTTTTTGTGTTTATATTTTATTTCCGCAATTTATTACGTCACCCCCTCCTGGTAGGGCCTCTGTTTTTTCTACATAAGTCACATCAGATAAGTTCAGAATAGTATATAATTGACACTAACACGTAGAGAAACTCGAGTGAAAAATAATGGTACTTCGTTTGCGTAAATCCGACTTTGTTTGGGCCCCAAACGGGCCAAAAATGTGCACACAGACCAAAATCAGATGTCTGGGAATAGGCCCAGACGTTTTAAACTACGTCAGTAACTCACCTTGTGTTCCTGCGTTGCTGACGGACGTCTAGAACCCTTTTACAGTCATCCTGGGTCATTCCAGACGTCTGTCAGTGCGCCTGAACATCTGATAGGTCTATCAGACAGCTGTGGAGATGTTTAGATGTCCTAAAACACCTCGAAGAGTGTGCTTACGCGCCTTTCCAAGGCTTGTACCTACGCATGCATTCGTAAGTTTAAAACGACGACATGCAACGCTAACGTACTTTATGTACGCGCATGCATGAGCATACAGGACTCATACCTCGGCACTCCACGTAATTTCAGACGTCCGACTTTAGCTCTAGACGTCCCACTGCTGGTCCAGACTTCTGGTAGATGCTCCAGACATCTAATAGTGGAAAAGTCCAGTACGCAGAAACTTCCTCACGCAGTTCTACTTCTTGTGAGCTCCACCTACAGCGTCTGCAACAGCGACTCTAGCAGTTGCAGGAGGTCGAGGATCCTCCTCCTGCGGCCTCCTTTCCTCTCGCGGGTGCTCACGGCTCCTCCGGCCGCGCCTCCTCCCTCTCGTACGAGCTCCCTTGAGTGAGCTCTCTCTTCTATTACACCCTCGCTCTCCCTCTCCCACTGCTACAACTCCAACCACGGTAGGGGCAATCCCCACGCGTGCGAGCTCTCCTACTTGAGCTCTTCTGTCCATGCACTCTCGAGCTTCCCCGAGCTCTCTCCTTCTCTCCCATGCCCTCCCTCTTCCTTGCTTACACTCTTTCTGTTACAACTCGGTTCCCGGATCCCTACAGGACCTGAGACCGGCTCGTCTCAACTAATCCCAAGACCTAGTCGTCCAACAAGAAATAATCAAAAGCAGGAAAAGTAAACCACATTCAAACATGCAATATAACTAAGGAGAAGAAAAGTACGAAGCAGTAAAGAAAGTAGAATAACTGTCTCAAAACATAGTACATGCTACCACAACAATAACATAAAACATAAAGGAAACAGAAAGTAATAGAAACAGTAAACTATGTGTCCATTACTCACTACAACAGTGGAAAATGAAAGAGCTGTAAAAATGACTACGGCTGGGCCCAACGCCCTCTGCAGCCGGAAACTTGGGCTGCTCAACTCCTAGTCCTGAACAGGGTTCCGAAAAGACAGAGTCAGCGAACACTGAGTAGAGTGGTGTTTACATTATTTAAGTGCAAGTATAGTAAAATAACATGTTTATTTCTCTTTTCTATTTTTCTCATTTATATGTTTCTGGTTCATTTATTTCTCAAATATCTAGGTATTTCTTAATCTTGTATGCTCCTCGTGGGAACGATATTGATTGCAGTCTTTTCCATAGAGTAGAAGGTACACATGGTGCTCTCCTAGTCGGGAGAGTCCCCCGTTGTAGCTCTACACCAAATCAACCACCCCGAGGTCACTGTCAAGACGTAGCGATGACTACGGCACGCGTGATAACCGCATGGGTAGATACCCCTCACTGACACGCGGTCAGTTGTTTCTGCTAGGGTGTACGCCCAAAGTATAGCACGGAACAGTATAGGGCCTTGCCCTCTCAAAATAGGGGTCTCGCCCCTCCACAGTCTGCGCATCCTTGTCTGACTACCTCAGTTTGCCCAAAGGGCCTAACAAAGTCGGTGTTGGGTGGCTAGCTGAACCCCGAGCCCCATGGGATGGCTAGCTCCCTCCCTACACTAGTAGCACGCCTCGGTACTACGTACGCGAGGGCCAACAGGAGTCGGTGTAGAGTGGCCAATCCTAACCCCAGGTCTCAACCCAAGGGAGGCTAGCTCTGCTCTACACTAAAAAGGGACAGTTGCCTTCTTTGGTACCACGTACACAAGGGCCAGCACACTTCCCATCTACATTCCATATTTCCTTTCATCCATAGTTCTACTCCTAATTCTCCGTAGGGTTCGTGCTCATATTCATCTCATTTATCCAAGTCCAGATCTCATGTTTCATAACTCATTCCTCATCCATATACAGGCAGCTTGTGTTTTCATAATTCAGTTCTCAATCATAACATGCAACCTGTGGTTTCACAGTTCAATTCTCATTTACATATAGGCAGCTTGCATTTTAACATGCAACTCGTAATTATACTAAAGGCATTTGCTAGCAATTTATCTTAACCATGCATTCAAGTAAATAGTACAGCTCAAACAGGCTCATTCATTTCTACCGTAGGGTTCATTCCATATCCTAGAGTTCAATCCGATTATTCCAACCAAGCACATTCTTATTTAAATATTAACAACTGAATTAAACCACTCTACCAGGTATCACGGGACGAATGGGGGCCTGTGTCACAGATTTCATCGTCTCCGTAGGCCTCGAACATGCCACCGGCCAGTAACTTGTACCAGCGACCAATGTACATTAGACGAGCTCAAAACAGTAGATGCTCAACATGAATACGTAGAGGAACTCGAGTGGAAAACAATAATATTTCATTTGCGAAAATCCGACTCTGTTTGGGCCTTAAATAGGCCAAAAAACATGGTTACTGACCAAAATCAGACGTCTGGGACTAGTCCCAGATGTCTTAAAAGATGTCAGAACTCACCTTGCCCTTCTTGCGGCTGACTCAAACGTCCAGACCCCCTCTGCGACCGTCTGCGGATAGTTCCAGACGTCGGACAAGGTCTCCGGCCATTTAGAAGCTCCTTCGGACGTCTGGCGACATGATCAGACGTCCAAAAGTACCTGAGAAAGCGCACCGCGTGCCTTCCCAAAGCCTGCACTTGCGTACGATCACCCGCAGACGCAACGGTCAGCCGACATCCCCTACACTATGATCTGCATGGTGTAGGAAGATACATACCTTGCGATATACGTGCTTTTAGACGTCCGACCTTAGCTTCGGACGTTCTGATGCCTCGCCAATCGTTTGGACTTCACTCCAGACATTTGATAATGGAAACTTCCAGTATCAGAACCTCCTCGCAGGTCATCCCGCTCGCACCTCCGCCCACAATGGCTGCTCCAACAGCTGCAAGAGCTTGAGCAGCTCCTCACCGGCTCCTCTTATCTCCCACGAGCTCCTCCTCGAGCTCCATCGAGCTCTTGCGGTCATCTCCCTCCTCCCTCGCTCTCACTCCCTCGCACTCTCTCACTCTCGCTCTTCCCCATTCTCCCTCGCCGGTTTCTCTCTTCCTCGTCGTGGCTGCAGAAGCAGAGATGGGAGGCTAGAGGGCGCAGCCGTTGTAGGAGAAGGTGGAGGTGGCAGTGGCTTGAGTGGTGTGAGGAGAGGAGAGGAGAAGGAAGGGGGTATATATAGGAGAGGGGTAAAGGAGAGAGAGCGGGTCTCTGCGTTCCGCTCGCGCGTAGAGCACATAGCGCAGTACGAAAAACTCACTTTCAGACGTCCGGGCACGTGTCCAGACGTCTGGACAGATATCTGATTGAAACTGCAGACATCTTATTCGACTAAAAATGTAACAGGTCGTTACACTTTCCCTCCCTCCTCCACTCGTGAGCTCCTCTCCTCCACACGTGGCTGCAGGTGGAGACGGGAAGGCCGTGGGTGCTTGTCGGCAGCAAGGAAGAGGAGGAGAATCTTAATATCCTCAATAGAGGAAGACTATCATCCACCAAAGTAAGAAATAAAGAAAAAAAAGGAAATCATTCCATACATGGGATCTAGTTGGACTCCTCCAAGATATAAAGGAGAAGTAACTTCATGTTCGTTGACATGGCAGTGTTACTGAGATGAAATTTCGGAGAATCACATTAACGAGATGATCGAATTAATCAACAACTGACTCACACCAGAAATCTCGATCATAATGAACACGAGATCACACGTGATCCTAACAAAATAAAAAAATATATAAGAAAAAGAAAACTAAAGTCACTCCATCGAGCCAGAACAACCGCATCGAACGAACCCCCACCTCTAGCTACGACACGCGAAGGCCGGCCGACAGCAGCTTCACCAGACCGCAGTACTCCTCGAGCACGACAGCCACAGATTCACCGCATTGCAGCACTCCTTGAGCACCACGACGGCAGCCTCGCGCCACAGCCATGCAATGGGGTCACACAACCGTGGAGCGAATGCCGCTGATCGCCGTGCGCCTCCATGAGCAACGGGTGGTGATGCATGTCGAAGAGAAGAACTGTTCGATGTAGTAGGAGTGGTCCAGAGGGAGTAGGAGGAAGATCTGGGACGTGGGGGGGCCCGATCGGCCACTAGGTGGGGAAGTCTGGCCGATCAGGGTCGAACGTCAACGCTAGGTTCTTTTTCGAAGGGAAGGGAAAAAGGAGAAAGGGGCCAGTGCCGTGATGCGATTGACCTTGACCTGCTTTTAGTCATATAGGATAGATATAGATGTTTCATCTACTTGAAAACAATCCCAAGATTTTGATTTCGCAAGTGATTAAATCCTTCCCCTTCCCGTTGGGTTGGCGAGTCCGACCCCCGCGTGAGTCGCCTTCCACAACGTCGTCCACAGGCCTCGCCACAAGGCCACCGCGACATCTCCAATTCCACCAACGAATCACCTTGATAGATAGGTATCGCCTTCTCTCTTTTTCCTATCGAGGCATTCTCGTTCTTGGCAATGCAGGCGAGCACGGTGACGGTCCCCGCACCGATGAAGTACTTTAACTGCACTCGCTCGTCGTTCTCCTCCCTGTTTGTAAAGACCCATTCTGTCCTGAGCCTTTTAAGATGCCTAGACTGTCGGTCAGACGTCTGGTGATGAGCACCTCATCCTGAACCCTAGCTAGCACATTTTGACCTAATAAATTGAACAAAAGCTCCTATAAAATCTAAGGGAAGGCCTAAATCTGGGAATTACAAATCTGAGAATAAAACAATACACAAGGGGTAAAACTTTAATTTTACCATTGTAGTACATAAACAGGATCTCTAAGGGTCTAGACATAGGTCAAATGGGCTTAATAAGAGAAAAAGTGGGATGGTTTGATCATGAAAGGGTTATGACATAATCTGGGAATTAAATGACATTCTGTAACCTTAAAATAAACCCACTTTAATTCACAAAGTTCTAGGTAAGATAAAAATCAATTAAACCCTCTAAAATTCATGAAAAGATATCCCCTAGGGTTTAGAACCTTCAATTTGGCCAATGGAACCTATCTTGACCTAGATAGAGAACCATACTCAATTTTTGACCTAATTTGGGTTTTTGAGCAAAATATCCAGTCAAACATGGTCAAACCTAAAATCCAACCTCACCATTGGATTTCTTAGGTCCAAATTAGGTTTATACCAAAACTTAGATCTAAGGAAAGTCGCCTTGACCCACTTTACAAAACGGTCCTCAATAATTACTTTCTGACCCTTAGCTTTTTGGACTCTTGCAAATACCCCCCTAGCTTCCTGTCATTTTCTTCAAATAGGTCCCTTTGCCACCCGCCTGCGCAAGCCATACCTCCGGCGACATCGCCCATCAATTGGAAGCCAAGGCAGCAGCGGCGTCTGCAATTGGGCAACGACCTGCTGCGGGCACAAGCACAGAAGCAGGTGGGACGTTTAGTCCCACCTCGTTAGTTTGCGGGCGCCCCACCACACATAAATTGCAAAAGTGACTTAGGCTTATCGCCTCAAGTCACACAGGGGTGAGGTCTCTTGTCCTCACCACTCCTCGTCCACGACACTTCCCCTGCGGATCTGGCACCCGGATCCGACTAACCTTACCTGTGCATACCTCGCGCACCACCCACGCCGGTGCGCTAGGTCCCGGGCACGTCACCCAACCTGCATACCCTATTAAGGCTCTGGGAGAGCGAAACCTGGAGTGAATTTGAGAGAGAGACACGGGGAGGGTAGGGGTTAGGTTTTGCCTAACCGATCGTCTGTGTAGGGAACAGAAGGGGAAGCAAAGAGGAGGAGCGACGAGGACTTACCCGTAGGAAGGCAGCTGTGGCCAGAGAAAGAGGGAGAAGAACGTGGAGCAGCAGAGGAAGCAAGGGAGAGAGGAAGAGGAAGACGACACTGAAGCCGCAGAGAAGCTGAGGTAGAAGGAGAAAGGAGAAGGACTTGGCGCAGCGGAAAAGAAAGAAGAGAAAAAGAAGCAGCGAAGAAAGAAGAAGAAGTCAGAAGGACTTGGCGCACAGCAGAAAAGAAGAAAGAAGAAGAAGCCAAAGAGGAGAGGAAGAACCGGTAGCAGCAGCTGAAAAGGAGAAGCACTACTGTAGCAAGTGACATTTAAGGCGTCTGACCCTTGGAGTCAGACGTCTGAAAAGAGAGAGAAAGGAAGACAAAAGAAGAAAAGAAGACATTTTTATTTTCCTTTCTTCAACCTTTTTGTAAAATAATATATTGTAAATTGTGATTTACTACGCTTCTAGAATCAAGCTTGCTCCCTGAGTTTGACCTCGAAGATTTTCTATTTTCGAGTAATAAAACATAATCAAACCGGTGGCAGTTTTACAAAATCCGTCACTAGTTTTTGGCGCCGTTGCCGGGGAGCAACGAGCATTCTAGAAGCTACTAAATCACAATTTCTAATTGAATACTGACTTGATCTTTCTTCTGTTGTGCAGGCACAGGAAGGCAAGAAGGAACAAGCAACCGCACAACAACCACACCAAGGGACAGGTAACCTTCTACCCTCTCTCTTAAGCCCCTTAAATTCTAAAGAGGAAAAAGAAAAGAAAAATCAATCTAGGGTTACCTGTCTTCTATACATTGTAATTCACAGAGTTTCCTGCTTTTAAATTTCTACACATTTTATCTGCATATCCACTTAAGGTAACTAGGGCTAAAACCTTCTTGCTTGAGCCCTAGTTACCCAATTTTGAGGCAACTAATTGGACCAACTAGAGCTAACCTAGGATTCTAAGCTAGGGTTTTAGAGACACACCTTCTAATCAAGAACTAAAAATTTCCAAAAGAGGTGTGCCTAAATCATTGCTTGAAAAGACCTATTAAGAGAAACACTAAGCAATCCGACTCTTAATTCACTTGAACACTAAAAGAAAGGACATAATAAGTTCTCACAGGAACTAATAGGTGAAGTTGATCCCTTGAATCAACCAACCTTTAAATTTGGTCACTTCTTGCACAACAAAAGGATTAAAGTTCAAGTGAAACCCTAAGCAACTTGATCTTAATTAAAAGTGGTAGACTTAAGAGGTCAAGTTTCCCATTATGGTCTACCTGGAATCTCAGTGACAAGAGAGGTCGGGTGGGGAAAACCCTGTAACCCGTGGGGGCGCTCTACCGTGTAGGGGTCTTCGCGGGACTCACCCTCTCTGGCTGCCCAGGTAATTCTCAGGTGGATAGCCTTCTGATCAAGGGGTATCATCCGCCCCGGACCTCTATAGTCACCCAATATTTTGGGTGTCTTGATTGGGTCCAACACTTTCTAACCTCGTCCAATCCATCAGTGTATGTTCGGTAGGAGGTCCTTGAAACCTCCTCTAGAAATCCACTCTCCCTGAGGCCAAGCCTCGGTACCTTTATTTGTGCAACAACCACTCCATATAGACCTCTCTTCTGACTCTGAACCTAATTCCCCTTCTTTTTCCATCATGGCTCAGCCTGTTGAAGAAGAGAATAATCTTGAGCACCAGCTCCAATGTCTCAATGATCTCTTCCAAACTTCAAGAACCCACCGCAACGCCCCATGATGCGAGATCACTATAATCCCACTGCGGTGGCAATTGAGCCTCGAGTCAGAATCCCGACTGGAGGACTTGATTTCGAAATGAAGCCCAACATGATTCATGTGATACTGAAATTCTATGGGCTTAACTCTGAAGATCCCTTCCAGCATATCAAACAGCTTAAGCATCTGGCCCAGACCTTCGGGTCAGATGCACAGAATCGGGATATCTTACTCATGAAGATGTTCTCTTTCTCCCTTATGGACAAGGCGGCTCATTGGTATCAGACACAGACCTGCCCGATCAACACTTGGGAAGAACTTCAGTCCAAGTTTTTGAAGAAGTTCTTTCCCGTTGGTCGGACAGACTCCTTGCGCCATCAGATTACTCACTTCACGTAGCAGACGGGAGAACCTCTTCATGAGGCATGGGGTCGATTTTAGGATCTCATGAGAAAGTGCCCCCATCACGGAGTTCCTAAATGGGAACAAGTCCAGTCTTTTTACTAGGGACTCCGTGAAGATATTAGACTGTTCATCAATGCAACTTGTGGAGGGAATATCATGGGTCAACATGAACACACCGTGTGGGAGAGTCTCGAGAATATGTGCGAGAACTCCATCAACAATGACTCAATGGGATTATTCGACCGGACGAATACCCGCACAATGACGAACTTTAGGGGAGCACATGAGATGCAGGGCTTGTCCACATCAGTCAACCTGGAATTAATGGCTAGTCGGTTGGACAAGGTCTCAATTATTGAAAAGAAAGTGGACGAGATGACTCAGCACTTGCAGCGAGTCACCTCTGCGCAAAACTCCTTCGCACAGCCCCCTCCCGTAAGGGAAACTGTGTAGAACATTTTCCATTGACCTTCTTCTGGGATGGACTCGTATCCACCCCCATTTGACTCTAGGACCGGAGGGACCTCCGATCCTTTCTATCCTTGCCGGGGGAACCCTACTCCCCCATTCTCCGACTTTCCTAAGGCTCCTCAGACCCGCAAAGAACTCAACGTCATCCAGAATGACCCATTTTCCAACACCTACAACCCTGGATGGCGAAACCACCCCAATTTCCAGTGGGCAGGAAATTCTCAGAACCCAAGACCACCCTTTCAGCCCCATCCACAAGCCCCTCGTCCTTATCAGCCGCCTCAGCCTCGCCTAACCCCACTTATCCACCCAGGTCTAACCAAGACCAAATGTCCCTTATTCTCTAAACTTTGGCTGACATTCAAAGAACGAATGCGGCTATCCAGAAACAACATAAGGACGAAATCACAGAGGTCCGCAACCAACTTGCCCAGTTGACAAATTCGCGCCAACCGGGCACACTTTCTTCTCAGCCTCTTCCTAACCCGAATAGCGTGCTGACCCAGTGGCGCGTTATGACCCCAAACCTGGGCCAAGCACACTTGATCTATCAGGCCCCTTCTGTTCCATCACTTGACGGGATGGAAGCATCAACCTCCTATGTGGGTTACCAACAGCAACAGCCCATCTTACCAACACCCAACCAGAACCAGGTAGGACTAAATTCGGTGACAACCCATAGTGGTAAAGCAACCCAAGACCCACCTTATCCAGACCACTCTAAGCCTGGTAGTAACCCAAACCCTAGGATAGTTATCCAGGATGTGCCTATTCCTGTCCCAGATCAAAAACCTGGACCTATCCTAGAGGAACCAACCAAGGTTCCATTTCCTGTGGCCTTGACTAAGGGAAAAAGGACAGCTAAACCCATGGCTCCTGAGGAGGACCTGATCAAGCTCTTTGAGCAGGTCCAAATAAACATCTCCTTGATGGATGCAATCCGCCATGTACCGGCTTACGCACGATTCTTGAAGAACGTGTGTACACTTCAGCGTAGGCCGCGACCCAAGAGTGGGAGTCCCATTGTACTATCAGAGCAAGCCAGCTCTGTGATCCTGAATAAACCCCCACCCAAGGCAAAAGACCTAGGCACTCCCTTGATTTCATGCAAGATTGGTGAAACCTAGTTTGATAGAGCATTATTAGACCTAGGTGCCTCCATAAACCTGATACCCACATCCCTACTTAACCACCTAGAAGAATCTGAACTGAAACCAACTGAGGTGACATTGCAGTTAGCCGATCGATCTATCAAGTCACCTAAGGGAATTCTTGAGGATGTTATTGTTAGGGTGAGGGATTTCTATTTCCCTGTAGATTTCATAGTTCTAGACATGGATGCACCTGAGAATTCAAGGGATACACCAATCATACTAAGGAGACCTTTTTTGGCCACTGCAAGGGCCAATATAAGTTGTGAAGAGGGCCAAATAGAGATGAAATTTGGTAATCAGACTCTCAAGATTGATATCTTTAAGGCCCAATAAGGGATTAATTATGGTGTCGTTGAAAAAATTTGTGACATTAGAGCCGTGGTTGATGAACCACAAATTGAGGACAACATGATTATCCCTCATCAACCACAAGAAGATCTAAAATCACAATTAGAGGAGTCAGAGCTTGATCTAGACAGATCCATAACTCCTACCCTTGTACCCCACACTCACTCTGAACCACCCGTTGCTGTTGATAACCCTGTTCTTGAAGTCAAGCCCCTTCCCGATCATTTGAAATACGCCTTTTTGGGTTCCAATCAGACACTTTCGGTGATTATAAACTCCAAACTCACACTTGACTAAGAATCCCGTTTGATTGCTGTTCTCCAGCAACATCGCAGAGCCATTGGCTGGACTCTCGATGATTTGACTGGAATAAGTCCCTATTATTGCACACACCGCATCTATTCTGAAGAGGGTGCACGACCTTCACTTGAGATGCAGAGACGTCTGAACCCCAACCTGCAGGAGGTTGTGAAAAAGGAGATCATTAAGTGGTTAGTGTAACGACCCGATTCCCGAATCCCTACGAGACACGAGAATCGGACCGACTCGACTGATCCCAAGACCTAGTCGTCCAACTAGAAAGTAACCAAAAGAGTAGTAAAATAAACCACATTCACCATGTATATAACTAGCAGTAACAAAATATAGCAGTAAAGGAAAGAACAACTACAGTATGCACCACCACAACAGCAGAGAAATAAACATGTACATAACATAAAGGTTACAACGAAGAGAGTACAGGGAGTAACAGAAAACTACTCACTACAGCGGAAAGAAAAGTACAGAAGGTACTACAGGTAATACTACTGGGCTCTACTAGGCCCAGCTCCCTCTGCGGCTGCTGACTCTGGCTGCTCAACACCTGGTCGAGAAAAGGTAACAAGGGTGACACGTCAGCGAAACGCTGAGTAGAGTGGCAACTAAAAGCTAGAAGAAGCAGCAGAGTGGACAATAGCTGTTATATTTTTACTTTCTTTATTTATGTCTTTCTATTTTCACTATTGATTTATTTCTCAAATCCTTCTCTTGATCTTGAATGTTCCTCATGGGAACGATCTTGATTGCAGTCTTTTCCGAAAAGTAGAAGTAACACGTGGTGCTCTCCTGGCCGGGAGAGTCTGATGAGAGCCTCATCATGAGTCATAACTAGCTCATTTTGACCCAATAAAGAAGATAAAAGCTCCTACATAACCTAGAAGAAGGCTTAACTGAAGGAACAAGTGCTCTGAGAAGAAAACATGAAATAAAGGTTAAAACTGCAATTTTACCATTGCAGTATATAAACGGGACTTCTCAGAGGCAAAACATAGGTCAAATGGTCTAAATGGGATAAAAAGTGGGTTGAGTCAATCAGAAATGGGTTTATGTGCAATCTAAGAATTAAATGACACTTGGTAACCCTAAAATAGACCCGCTTAAATTAACAAGGTTCTGGTTAGGATAAAAATCAAGTAAACGCTCTAAGAATCATGGAAAAACATCCTCTAGGGTTGAGAACACTTAATTTGGCCTTTGGAACCCAGTTTGACCTAAAATAGGGTCCTAGCTCTTCAATTAACCTAATTTGGGTTTTTACGCAAAATATCCAGTCAAACGTGGTTAAACCTAAAATCCAACTTCACCATTGGATTCCTTAGGTCAAAATTAGGTTTGTACCAAAATTTGGACCTAAGGGGAGGTCATCTTGACCTACTTTGCAATTCAGTACACCCAAATCACAATTTGGTCCCTATCTTTTGAATATCTTTGCAGAGAGCCCCCTAAGTTGTTCGCCCCTTTGCAATCCGGTCCTGCCGCCATTGTTAGGGCAGAACCGAGCTCCGGCGAAGTTTAGAGAGGGATTCCTCTCTGATTCCTCAGAGATTTTCTCCCAGAAATGGAAGGGAGATTCTTTGAGGAATTCCCTTCCATTAAGGCCGATTACAATTGCTGGTGTGAACCCAATCTCTCGTGTGAACGCATGAGAGATTGGGGTATCCACCATCTTTCCAACTCCGGTGAGCCGGCGGAGGTGATTGCGCGGTCTCCACGCGCTAGAAGGTTCGGCCAGCGCCTATAAAAGGCTCCCCAGACCCTGCCGCAGAACCTAAGCTTGATTTTGACGGAGATCCCCTCCAAATTCCCTCTCTCCCATCTCCTGCCAAACGACCCGCAAGCTCCGGCGACCTCCTCCCCTCCTTCTCGTCGCTCTGTTGCCATACCAGCAGCAGAGTCAACTCCGCCACTTCCTCTCGCGTCACGCTGTACCACGCGCGCGTGCCCCTGACCTCATCTTCGTCGTCGCTTCCTCCCTCAGGGTCCTTCTTCCCCGACGTCGGCAGTTACGTGCCGTCCTCTCCGCCGCCTCCCTTCCTTCCAGACCACTCCATATACCTTCTCCCTCCTCTCCTCTCTCTTTTCCCCCTGCTATTTTATCTGATTACCCCTCGACAGTGCCTAACCACCTCCATTGTCCTCGCCTCCGACCGCCCTCCGGCAAGCTACCCACACCACTCCGCCCCTCCACACGGCTCGCCAACCCCCTCGTGACCTCCGCCTCACCACCAGGAACTCACTTCACCCCACCACTGCCACTCCAGACCTCCACAATCACCCCCCGAAGAACCCAACATCTCCGGCCATAAGTTGACCTAGGCACGCACGCCTAGGCCGACCTGCAGCCTGCAACACCGCCCACCGCCTTCGCCATGCCATGGCGAAGGTTTCTAGCCAATCTGATTGGGCCAATAGGCCGTTCTTGTGTGTGACAGGTTTAAGCTCTGGTCGCCATTATCAGCCGAAGCAGCAAGGAGCTTGCAGCAGCTTCAGGTACCAGGACTCCCAGGCTGCTGGTGCAGCAGACTCACGCGAGTGTCGCGAAGTGAGTGAGGCTAGCAAGTCGCACAGAGAGGCCAGCAGCTGGAGCAATCGCGCGGCGAAAGCTTTGCGGGAGCGAAAGCAGGACCGACCAGATAGTCCCACATCATGGGATTGCAAAACACAGGTATCATATAAATTATTTTTGTGTTTTAAGCCCATTGCCTCCGTACGCACAGGGGTGAGGTCCCTCACCTGCCCTTACACCCGCCTCGTCCGCGGCTTGACCTCGCGGATCTGGCGGGATCTGACCCAACCTAAACCTACGCACTCCTCGCGCATCACCACTTGCCGGTGCGCCTGGTCCCGGGTGCGAATCCGACCCGACTACCCGTGTGGCTCTGGGAGAGCGTCCTTGAGCAAATTGCTTGTGAGAGAGAGAGACGCTTGGGTAGAGGGACGGGGGTAGGTTTTGCTTTGACTGTGGTGTGTGCAGGAAGGAAGAAGCGAAGGAGGCAACGAGCACTTAGCAGCTGCAGAACAGGAAGAGAAGAAAGAAGAAGAGGCTGAGTAGCAGAAAAAGAAGGAGAAGCTTTCGTAGAGAACCAAAGAGAAAGAAGAAGGAAGACAAGGCAGAAGAGAGAGAAGAACGAAGAGAGGCCAAGTGAAGACTGCAAAGAGATCGGAAGAAGAAGAAGGAAGATACAGAAGCAGAAAGGAGAAGAAGAGCCACGAAGAAGAAGAGAGAAAGGGGATTACATTTAAGACGTCTGATACAGAAATCAGACGTCCAATTCTATTTTTCTTTCACAAATCCTTTTTAAAATTCTCTCTTTGAATCAATCATATTTGCATTTAACAGTTATATTCTTTAGTTTTACAAAGTACTGAGATTGCTTCCCATGTTCGACCTCGGATACTCTAGTTTTTCGAGTAATAAAATTCTTTATATTTGTTTAAACGTTTTGTCGGTTATACTACAACGTGATATACTTTAAACCCACACAAAAACGTGAGAACAGAGTCCCCCGTGGTGGTCCTACCCTCAGTCAACCACCCCAAGGTCGTTGACAGACGTAACGGTGACTACGGCACGCGCGATAAACGCACGGGTAGCTACCCCGCACTGGCACGCGGTCAGTCGTTTCCGTTAATGGGTGTGCCCAAAGCACAGCACGGAACCAGTATAGGGCAGAGCCCTCTCAGTAACAGGGGTCTTGCCCCTCCACAGTCCGCGCACCCTCGCCTGACTACCCTGGTTTGCCTAGTGGGCCTAACAAGTCGGTGTAGGAGGGCCAGTAGAACCCCGGGGCCCGTGGGGTAGCTAGTACTCTCCCTACACTAGTAGCTCTCCTCGGTACTGTGTACACGAGGGCCAAAAGTCGGTACAAAGTGGCCAGACCTAACCCCGGGTCCCTAGGGCGGCTAGCTCCGCTCTACACAAAACAGGGGGACAATCGCTTCCCTTGGTACTTCGTACTCAAGGGCCAGCTCACTTCCCCAATTCTATTCCATTCCCTTTTTAGGAGTTCTACTCCTAATTCCCCGTAGGGTTCAAGCTCTTTTAACTCAGCCAATTTAGGTTTCACAGTTCCAGCTTTACGTTCATACAACCCATGTTCTCAGTCACACTTATTCATTCATAACAGGCAGCTGTTAACCAATTTACAGGCAGTTATCATTTCGTTTCTACTATTCCAAGACTGCAATATTTATATATTCAACTAGTTTTCCAGTCCTAGGATTCATGTCGTACCCTAGGATCTATCATTCAATCTAGTTTTCCAATCTTAGGATTCATGCAATAACGTAAGATCTATCATTCGATCTAATTTCTCTGTCCTAGGGTTCTTGCAATGCCCTAGACTCTATTAATTGTTTCATAATTGTAACAAATTTTGTTAAATAAATTAAAAAACCACTCTACCAGCGAAACCGGGAGTACTGGGGGTGTGGTCGGCAATCCCGCGCGCCTCCGCAACCCCCAAGACTGCAACGGAATGGGGTCCTAACACAAGGATCAATCACAAGGAGTTTCTCAGAACAGTCTACAATTACTGTAAACGGATAGAGGAATTAATTCTGGAAAGAACGCAACTCGAAATGCGGAAAACGAACTCCGAACGGGCCCTAAACGGGTCAAAAATGGCAAATCTGTCCAAAATCAGACGTCTGGAAGACCAAACCTCTTCCAGACGTCTTAAAAGGTGGATCAGGTCGTACCTTAGTCTGCGCAGTCCTTCAGACGTCCAGAAGCCCGCTGGAATGTCTGGCGTTGGTTTCCAGACGTCTGATTGTCACCCCGGACGTCTGGAGGTTCTCTCCGTCGTCTGGCACTGTAGCTAGACGTCTAATTCACGTGGGATGGCGAGCCCTCGCGCCCTTCCGAGTAGAACCTGCGCACACACACACACCTGCTCTCAGCACGACAAAACGCAGAAGGACGCGGCGGACAGCTGCATGGCCGTACACGCGTAAAAAGGAGAAGGTAAATAAAATCGTACTTGTCAGACGTCTGGACAGTCCTCCAGACGTCTTAGGAGTCGTCTGGATGCAAGTCCAGACGTCTGATTCTGGGAAATTTTCCCAGAATCAGGACCCGGTTCGCTCTCCGCCCGCAACGCACGGCCGCGCCGCACCTCGTTCGCCTGCTGCCCGAGCTGCAGCAGCTCCTCCGCGCTACCCCACGCTCGCCGTCCTCCCGCCGGCCGGCTCTAGCAGCCCCGGCAAGCTCGCACCTTCACGGTCGAGCTTCTACTTCCTCTCGCAGCAGCTTCTCTCCCCACAAGCTCGCAGCAACCGCTCTGCCGCTCTCTCTCGCTCGCGCTCTCGCTAGCAGGGAGAAGAAGATGTGTGGAAGGGAGTGGGGTGGCATGAGGGAGAGGAGGGGTATATGTAGGCACAAGGGGGGGCTCTGCAAGTCGGCGGGGGAAGAAAGAAAGAGAAGAGGGCGGCTGGGAAATTAATCTGCGCGCGCCTGCGCACAGATTCGCTTCTGTACGCACGCAAAATTAATTTCAAGATGTCTGGAAAGGCGTCCAGACGTCTGATCAGACGTCTTAAAGCAGTCTTGGTGCCTCGGGTCTTAACAGTTAGATGCAGGGATCATCTACCCGATCTCCGACAGTCGTTGGGTGAGCCCAATCTAGGTTGTGCCTAAGAAGGCAGGGCTCACCACTATCATGACTGAAACCTGAGAGGTCGTACCTACCTGTATAGTCAACTCGTGGAGAGTCAGCATAGATTACCGAAGACTCAATTCCTCCATGAAGAAGGATCATTTCCTACTACTGTTTATTGATCAGATTCTCGAAAAACAAGCGGGAATAGATTCTTTTGCTTTCTTGACAGGTGCTCCGGTTATAACCAAGTGGCGTTTCATCCAAAGGACCAAGAGAAGACCACGTTCACCTGCCCCTTCGGAACATACGCGTTCCAGAGGATGCCTTTCGGTCTCTACAATGCACCTGCGACTTTTTAGCGGTGCATGCTTGCCATATTCTCTAATATGGTAGGTGATTATCTGGAAGACTTCATGGATGACTTCTCAGTTTTTGGGGCATCATTTGACGATTGCCTCCAGCACTTGGTTCACATACTCAGGCATTGCATTGACGTAAATCTGGTTCTTTCCTGGGTAAAGAGCCACTTTATGGTGCCTGAGGGGATCATCCTGGGACACTTAATTTCTGAGAGAGGCATCCAGGTGGATCGAGCCAAGGTTAACCTGATTTCTAAACTTCCTATGCCTAGCTAGATCAGGGGCATCCGATCTTTTCTGGGGCACGTCGATTTTTACCATCGTTTCATCCCTGATTTCTCGAAAATCGCACGCCTCCTGACTACTCTTCTCTCCAAGGATGTACCCTTTGAGATTTCCAAGGAATGCACTCAAGCTTTTGAGAGCCTTCGTGACCGAGTCACCCAGTTCCCGATCCTATGGTCCCCTGATTGGTCTCAACCCTTTGAGATCATGTGCGATGCATCTGACTTCGCTGTTGGAGCAGTTCTGGGGCAGAAGATTGACGGGAAACCTGTGGTCATTTACTATGCTAGCAAGACACTTGACGAGGCTCAGCGTAACTACACGGTTACGGAGAAAGATCTGCTAGCTGTAGTATTTGCCCTTGAAAAATTCAGATCTTATCTCCTGGGTTCCCACGTCATAATCTACTCGGATCACACAGCTGTGAGGCATCTCCTTGCAAAAATGGCGTGAAGCCTCGATTAATCTAATGGATCTTACTGTTGCAAGAATTCGACCTCGAGATTCGTGACAAGGCGGGAAGACAGAACGTGGTAGCTGACCACTTGTCTCGCCTTCCTTCTGAGATCATCGACCCTTCTGGACCCATCACGGAGCATTTTCCTGATGAGCACCTCTTGACTATTGGTACCAGGCTTCCATGGTTTGCTGATATAGTAAACTACTTGGCATCACACTAGATCACGTTTGATTGGTCGAAGGCCAAGAAAGACAAGTTGCCCTCCGATGCCAAGTACAACATCTGGGAAGACCCGTACTTATTCCACATAGGTGCTGACCAAATTATTCGACGATGTGTCCCAGAGGTTGAAATAAATGACATACTCTCTTTCTGCCATGACCAGGCATGCGGTGGCCATTTTTCTGGGCATAAAACTGCATCAAAAATCCTCTAGTGTGGCTTTTACTGGCCCACTATCTTCAAGGATGCATACAGTCACTGTAAGGCATGCAGTCGTTGCCAAACTTTGGACAACATGAGCCATCGCGACATGATGCCTTTACAGCCGATTCTCGTATGCGAGATTTTTGATATTTGGGGGATTGATTTTATGGTCCCCTTCCCTATCTCGGACGGCTTTGAGTACATTTTACTCGTTGTGGACTACATGTCCAAATGGATCGAAGCCATTCCGACCCGAACCTGTGATCACAAGATCGTCATCAAATTCATTCATCAGAATGTCTTCTCACGGTTCGGGATTCCTCATGCAATCATCTCTGATGGAGGGACCCATTTTATCAAGGCTCAGTTCAGGTCACTGATGACCAAATACGGGGTGTTGCATCGAATATCTACTCCTTATCACCCCCAAACTAATGGTCTAGCTGAGTTATCAAATCGGGAGATCAAGAAAATCCAGCAGGTTACTGTTTGACTTGACAGGAAGGGCGGGTCATCCCGACTTTCGGAAGCTTTGTGGGCTTATATGTCCGCCCACAAAACCCAATTAGGTATGTCTCATTTTAGATTGGTGTATGGGAAGGCATGTCACCTTCCCGTTGAACTAGAGCACAAAGCCTATTAGGTAGTATGGAACTGCAACCTAGATCTTTCTAAGGTTGGAACCCACAGAAAGCTTTAGATAAGCGAGATTGATGAATTACGCCTTGATGCGTATGAGAACTCGCGAATCTACAAAGAGCAGGTTAAAGCCTTTCATGACAAGCATATATCCAGAAAGATCTTCCACCCTGGTCAGAAGGTCCTACTCTTCGATGCCCGGCTTAAATTGTTCCCTAGGAAATTGCGATCCAAGTGGGTCAGACTATATCTTGTCCGACAAATTTTTGGAAATGGAGTCGTCGAAATCAGTTCGCACAGCTACGATTCCGATCCTTTTGTCATGAACGGCTAGAGACTCAAATCGTTTATTGACGTAACCAATACAGATTTGGCTGAGTCATCATTTATCCTCCATTCTCCCTAAACTAATTGCGCCCAGCCGATGGCGTAAAACTCAGCGCTTATCGGGAGGCAGCCTGTCATTCTTTTTGAAAAACTGAAACCTTTTTCTGACATTTCTTTACACTTTAGGTTCATTCCTTAGGACAGTTGACTTCACCTTAGGTACTCGTACGGGAGATTAGAAATCGTCCGTAATAGTTACCTCGACCCATCCACTCACCTAAAATCTGTCCTAATGCTTGAACCTTGCTAAATAGAAACCCACCTAATGTACAATGTGGACATTGCAAATCTTAGGCATGGGGGGGCATGAAAGTGCAATTTAAAGACATAACAAGAAAGGGTTTCAACAAAAAAATTCACATACAAAAAAAAAAAATTGAGAGGGAAGAAAATGCTGGTAAGCTTCATAAAAGGAGGAGGAAAAGAGCAGAACATTAAAAAGGAGCACAAAATGAAAAAGAAAAAGGGATAGTCATTAGTAAGAAATAAAGGAATTAACCAAAGTTCTAGACCATATTAAGGAAAAGTAAAGCGAAAGTGCACAATAAGATTAGTAAGAACGCGAACCTTAGGCATTCTTGACTAGACTCTTAGTACCCGTTAAGATCTAGATATTCCTCAAGAGGTTGAGGAAAATGAAAAGCTTAAGTATTAGGTCTAGGCTTAGGGAGTATTCGACCTCGTTAATTGACCTTCGATTTACGGGACTCGGTAACCTAAGCACCCAAATTCACACACACAGTTTGGTTCAGCGAGCATAAATATCAAAATCATGTAGAAGTGTTTCAAATATTCTGAAAATGTCACCTAGATTAGGAGCGGTCGATCAATGCAAGTTGATTTGGATGAGTTACCGGTGCAGAGAGGTGGGAAATTCCCCTCGAAGATGCATAACAACATATCATCTCCTCGGTGCTTGTCTCTTAGGATATCTACATATCCTACTGGGGGCACGTAAGCACTCTGCTGGTTCAGATTCCATAGATGACATTATCACGAAGTGTCAATTGCGAGGGTCTGAATTCGGCCAAGGAACACCACGGATGGGATTATCTCAAAATCTCGAAAGCCAGGGTTCTGGGGGTTATCATGGGCGGTGCTATCTCGAAGCATCGATTGCCAGGGACCTTTGAGGATTGATGATGGGGACGAGGAATCTGATACAGACCGTGTTGTGAAGCCAATCCTAAGCTAGAATTAAAAAGAAAAGAGAGAGAAAACTTTGCAAACAAATAAACCCTTTGTCTCTCTCTTACAAAATGCACTGCAAACTAAACCCAGGCTAAAAATGTCTCAAGCACGGGTGCTTTAATCATGAAGTCTAATAAACTTTAGGGTAGTTCCTGTGGGCCTTAAAAACCTTTGCTAAAGACTAAGGCTAAAGCTAGACAGATCTGGATCTTGGTTGGTACTATAGTACCTTTTAGGCCTATGGTTGACATTCTGACCTAATCAAGGAGACAAGAGAAAAAAAAAAGCACTTACCAAATTTGATGAAAGGAATTCATGGTCTAGAATAGAGGTTAAAACCTTAAATTTTTGTTAAGGGACTAGCAAAAGCTAGGCATGGGGGTATGATGAGCACCTCATCATGAACCCTAGCTAGCACATTTTGACCTAATAAATTGAACAAAATCTCCTACAAAACCTAAGGGACGGCCTAAATCTGGAAATTACAAATCTGAGAATAAAACAATACACAAGGGGTAAAACTATAATTTTACCATTGCAGTACATAAACGGGATCTCTAAGGGTCTAGACACAGGTCAAATGGGCTTAATAAGAGAAAAAGTGGGATGGTTTGATCAGGAAAGGGTTATGACAAAATCTGGGAATTAAATGATATTCTTTAACCCGAAAACAAACCCACTTTAATTCACAAAGTTTCAAGAAAGATAAAAATCAATTAAATCCTCTAAAATTCATTAAAAAATATTAACTAGGGTTTAGAACCTTTAATTTGGCCAATGGAACCTATCTTGACCTAGATTGAGAACCATACCCAATTTTTGTCATAATTTAGGTTTTTACGCAAAATGTCCAGTCAAACATGGTCAAACCTAAAATCCAACCTCGCCATTGGATTCCTTAGGTCCAAATTAGGTTTATACCAAAACTTGGACCTAAGGAAAGATCGCCTGGATCCACTTTAGAAAATAGTCCTCAACAATTACTTTTTGACCCTTAGCTTTTTGGACTCGTGCAGATACCCCCTTAGCTTTCCCGTCATTTTCTTTAGACAGGTCCCTCTGCCACCCGCCTGCGCAAGCCATACATCTGGCGACTTCGCGCGGAGGATGGAGCCGCACAGACCTGGGGAGCTGGCCCCAGATTTGAAAGGAGGACTCCTTGCGTTGTCCTCTTCAGCATGGGCCGGCTCCCATGCCCTGCCGGCCACCATACCTCTCATGCGAACGCTCGAGAGGTTTGGGTCTTTTTCTGGCCATGCCTCCAGCGAGGAACCCACGTGTCCTCCTTGCGACTCTTTCTCTGCCAACACCTATTTAAGGTACGACAACACCTGCCACTTCCTTCAAGCCTGATTTGGCTGAAGAAAACCCTCAAATTTCGTCTCCTCCTCCTCTAGCCATTCGCCCGCAGGCTTCGGCGACCCTCCTCCTCCTCTCTGGTCGCCTTGCCACCATACCAGTGGCAGGGTTACTAATGAGAACCTCATCATGAACACTAACTAGCACAATTTAACCCAGATATGTAAGAAAAAGCTCCTACATAACCCAAAGAAAGGCTTAACTTAGAGAATTCTGAGTTTAAGACGAAAACAAATCATAAGGGGTAAAATTGCAATTTCACCAACGCAGTTTGCAAATAAGGTAATTAAGGGTCCAAACATAGGTCAAATAAGCCTAATAAGAAGGAAAGTGTGATGGTCTGATCTAAAAAGGGTTATAGCAACGTTAAGAAATTAAATGACATTCTGTAACCCTAAAACAAATCCACTTCAATTCACGAGGTTCGACGCAGGATAAAAATCAACTAAACCCTCTAAAATTTATAGAAAAATAATCTCTAGGGTTTAGAACCTTCAATTTGGCCTTAGAAACCCATTTTGACCTACAAAGAGAACCTTGCCCAATTAATGACTTAATCTGGATTTTTATGTAAATTGGATAGACAAATATGGTCCAACCTAGAAATAAAATTCACCATTAAAATCCTTAGGTTCAAATTAGTCTTGTATAAAAACTTGAGCCTAAGAGGAGACCTCCTTGACTGACTTTGCAATTTGGTCCTCTTCATTTACTTTTTGACCCTTATCTTTCGAAACCCTTGCATTTTGGCCCCCAACTTTTTCATTGTTCTTTGCAGAACGGTCCCTCCTGCAAAACTCCGCGCGGGCCGACGACTTTGCGCGGAGCATGGCGCCGCGCAGAGAGGGGTGACCGCCCTGCAAAACAGACGCGGGGTTCCCTGCGACGTCCTCTGTCGCAGGGACCCGGCCATGCTCTCTGCCGGCCCCCATACCTTCCGTGCGAACGCATGGAAGGCATGGGTCCCCTTTCCGGCCACGCTCCGGCAGGGTTGGCACGTCGCCAGCCCACGCCTCCCTCTGCGCCAGTACCTTTATAAGGACCGGCACCCCCTGCCGGTTCCTTCATGCTCTCTTTGACGGAGAACACCCCCCCACATCATCCCCTCCTCCTCCGTCAGACGGCCCGTAGCTTCCGGCAACTCCCTCCTCTTCCTCCTCGTCGCTCTGCCGCCTTACCTGCAGCAGGGTTCTCCTAGCCCTCTCGTCTGTGCCGTGCTGTACCCGTCGACGCCCTCCGCCTGCTTCCTCGTCGCTGCACTCCTCCTCCAAGGCCCTTTCTTCCCCATCTCCGACTGGTACGAGCCGGTGGCTCCGCCCTCCCCCTTCATCCAAAACCTAGGTAAATAGCTTCCTCTCCTCCTCCCTTGCATTTTCCCTCTCTCAATTTATCTTTTCGCCTCACCGCACACGACTTCTACCTCCGCCTGCTCCGTCTCCGACCACCCTCTTCGGTGAGCTCATCCCACCTCCACAGACCTTCTCACCCCTCGCTGACTACCCTAAAAGCTTCCCCTCACTCCACTCAATAAATCCCCCCTTCCCATCCCCTGCCAAATGCCACCCGACAACCTCCCGAACAAACCAACCTCTCCAACCACAGTTCAACCTAGGGCTACCACCATACGCCGCCTCACGCCTCGCCACCACCCGCACTGCCTTCGCCACACTCCTGCGAAGCTCCCTGCATCCTCTGATTGGGCCGAGAGGCCATATACTTGTTTTCAGGTTGACGCCCCTTCACCGCCATTACCGAGCTTCTGAAACTCCTTCACCTACAGTTGCAGGTGCTCTCTCGCCCAGGCTCACGCCCCAGGACGTGCGGCTTGCCTTCGTGAAGCATCCCAGGCCTGCAGCTGGGGCAAAGGCCTCGCACGCTGCTGCAATTGCCTGCAGCTTCCTTAGCTGCAGGCGCCAATTTGGGAGGTTGGACTTTAGTCCCACCTCGGAAGTGCGTGGCTAAGCGCCCACACATAAATTTGAAAAGTGTTCAAGGCTATTTGCCTTCGAACATAAGGGTCAGGTCCCACACGCACGCCGCGCGCCATGCGCTTGCCTTCACCCTTGCTCACGCCCCGCGGGTCTGGGCCGGATCCGATTACCTAAAACCGCGCACTTCTCGCCCACCATCGCACGCCAGTGGGCCTGGTCCCAGGCGCGATACCCGTACTCAAATACCCGACTCTGGGAGAGCGATCCTATGAGAGAAATCTGAGAAAGTGAGAGACGCGGGGAAGGGTAGGGGTAGGTTTTGCTTTCTAATCCTTGTGTGAGCGTGCAGGAGCAGAAGGAGAAGGAAGGAAGGAGAAGGAAGGAAGGAGAAGAAGGAAGGAAGGTGGCTGAAGCCTTAGCCACTTAGGGCAGAGAGGAAGAAGGAGAAGAGAAGAAGAAAGAGAAGCAAGAGAGAAGAAACAGAAGAAGAGAAGAAGTACTGTAGCAAACCTACAGGTAAGTCATCTGACCACTGCATCAGACGACGGTTGAGCAGTGGCCAAAGAAAAGAAAGAAAGAAGAAGGCTGAAGAAAAAGAAGAAGAAGAGGGAAGAAGACATAGCCGCCAGGGCAACAGAAAGAGAAGAACAAAGAAAAAAAAGAACAGAAGAAAAGAAGAAGAAGAACTCTGCGGAAGAAAAGAAGAGAGAAGACATAGCCGTGAGCAGAGAAGAAGAGAAAGAAGAAGAAAAGGAGAGAAGCTGAAAGAAGAAAAAAAAGATAGAAAGAGAAGGAGAAGAGAAGAAACCAAGACAGACTTTCTCACTCTCTCTCTCTCTCTTATTTTTGTAATCTAATAGAGAACCTTTGTATTTCTTGAATTCCAGTAGCTCCCTGAGTTCGATCTCGGGAAAATCATTTCCGAGTAAAAAATTTTGTAATGATAACCTGGTAGCTGTCTTATTACTACAACGACTGTAACTTGACATATAACAAACGCAAACAAGCTAACTGGACAGCAAACCCAGACCGTTATCATTTCTTGGTGCCGTTGCCGGGGAGCAACGGCTATTCTAGAAGCTATAAATTCTCTATTTGGGAGTTTCTAATAATCTCTTCTCTCTTGTGTGTAGGTACAGGAAAAATTAAGAAGCAGCCGCACAACAACCACTCCAAGGACATGTAACTTCTATCCTCTCACTATTAACCCCTAAATTCTAAAGCGGAAGAAAAAAAAAAAATATAGGTATAACCTGTCTTTCATACTTAGTAACAGCTGTATGTTTTCAAAACCACTATTCCTGTACACAGTATTAAGGGTAATTAAGGGCTAACATTTTCTTACCTGAGCCCTAAGTACCCAACAAGGAGTCAACTGGACCAAGTAGAGCCAACATAGGAATTAACACTAGGGTTTTAGAGACACACTACTTAATCAAGAATTGAGAAATCCCAAAAGAAGTGTGCCTAAGCCATTGATTGAATATACCTATTTAGAAAAACCCTAAGCAATTGGCTCTCTAAAAACACTTGAACCCTAAAAGACAAGACCTAATAAGTTCTCAAAGGAATCAATAGGTGAAGTTGAACCCTTAGGGTCAACCAACCTTCAACTTAGGTCACTCTTCGCACTCAAAAAGCTAAAAGTTCAAGTGAAAACTTAAGCACCCTGATCTTAAACTAAAATTGGTAGACTTAAGAGGTCAAGATCCCCATTCTGGTCTACCTGGAAGCTTAGTGACAAGAGAGGTGGGGTAGGGGAAACCCTGTAACCCGTGGGGACGCTCTACCGTGTAGGGATCTTCGCGGGACTCACCCTCTTTGGCTGCCCAGGTAATTCTCAGGTGGTCGAGCTTTTGATCAAGGGGTCCATCTGCCCCGCACCTCTATAGTCACCCAACATTTTGGGTGCCTTGATTGGGTCCAGCACCTGCTAAACTCATCTCTTCCAACAGTGTATGTTTGGTAGGAGGTCCTTAAAACCTCCTATAGAACTTCACTCTCCTCGAGGCTGAGCCTCAGTGCCCTTGTTTGAGAAAACAACACTTCACATCGACCTCTCCTCCGACTCCGAACCCAACTCACCTTCTTCTTCCCCAATGGCTCAGCTAGTTGAGGAAGAGAACAATCTGGAGCACCAGCTCCAGCGACTCAATGACCTCTTCCATAACTTTGTGCACCCACCGTAGCGTTCTATGATGCGGGACCATTATAATCCTGCTGCGGTGGCTATTGAGCCTCGAGTCAGAATCCCGACTGGAGGACCTGATTCTGAATTAAAGCCCAATATGATTCATGCTATACCTAAATTCCACGGGCTTAATTCTGAAGACCCCTTCCAGCACATCAAACAGCTGAAGCATCTGGCACAAACTTTTGGGTCAGATGCACAAAATCGGGACATTCTCCTCATGAAGATGTTCTCCTTCTCCCATATGGACAAGGCCGCTCATTGGTACCAGACTCATACCCAGCTGATCAACAATTAGGAAGAACTTCAGTCTGAATTTTTGAAGAAGTTCTTTCCCGTTGGTCGAACCAATGCCTTGGGCCATCAGATTACCCACTTCACTCAGCAAACGGGAGAACTTCTCCATGAGGCATGGGATCGCTTTCAGGATCTCATGAGAAAGTGCCCCCATCACGGAGTTCCTAAATGGGAACAAGTCCAGTCTTTTTACCAGGGACCCTGTGAGGATATCAGGCTTTTCGTCAATGCAACTTGCGGAGGAAATATCATGGGTCAACATGAGGACACCGTGTGGGAGATTCTCGAAAACATGTGCGAGAACTCTATCAATAATGACTCCATGGGCTTATTCGACAGGACGAATACCCGCGCATCGACGAACCTTAGGGGAGCACACGAGACGCAAGGCCTGTCCGCATCAGTCGACCTGGAACTAATGGCCAGTCGATTAGACAAGGTCTCCATCATTGAGAAGAAGGTGGACGAGCTGACTCAGCACTTGCAGCGAGCCACCTCTGCGCATAGCTCCTTTGCATAGCCTCCTTCCACACGGGAAACTATGCAAAACATTCTCCACCAATCTTCTCCTGGGATGGATCCATATCCACCCCCATCTGATCCTCGGATTGGAGGGTCGTCCAATCCTTTCTATACCAGTCCGGGGAATTCCATTCCCCCTTTCTCTGATTCTTTGGAGGTTCCTCAGACCTGCGAGGACCTCAACGCCATCCAGAACGACCCTTTCTCCAACACCTATAACCCTGGATGGTGAAACCATCCCAACTTCCAGTGGGCGGGAAATTCCCAAACCCAAAGACCACCCTTTCAGCCCCGTCCATAGCCCCCTCGTCCTTACCAGCCGCCTCAGCCTCGGCCCAACCCTACCTATCCATCAGGGCCAAACCAGGACCAAATGTCCCTCATCCTTCATACTCTGACTGACATTTAAAGAACGAATGCGGCTATTCAGAAACAACACAAGGACGAACTTACAGAGGTTCGAAATCAACTGGCACAGTTGGCTAATTCTTTCCAACCAGGCACACTTCCTTCCCAACCTCTTCCTAACCCGAATAACGTGCCAACACAGCGGCGCGTTATGAACCCAAACCCGGGCCAAGCACACATGATTTATCAGGCCCCCTCTGTTCCTTCACCCGATGGGTTGGAGGCTTCCACTTCCTATGCGGGCTGTCAGCAGCAACCCATCTTACCCAACCCTAACCAAAACCAGGCAGGGCTAAATTTTGTAACAACCCGTAGTGGTAAGGAAACACAAGATCCACCCTATCCAAACAACTCCAAGCCTGGTAGTGATTCCAACCCTAGGACAGTAATCCAGGACATTCCTATCCGTGTCCCAGACCAATGACCTGGACCTATCCTAGAAGAACCAACCAAGGTTCCATTTCCCGAGGCGTTGACCAAGGGAAAGAAGACAACCAAGCCCGTGGCACTTGAGGAGGACCTGGTCAAGCTCTTTGAGCAGGTCCAAATAAATATCCCTTTGATGGATGTGATTCGCCACGCACCGGCTTATGCACGATTCTTAAAGAATGTGTGTACACCCCAGCGTAAGCCGCGAACCAAGAGTGGGAGTCCAATTGTACTGTCAGAGCAAGCCAGCTCTGTAATCCTAAGCAGACTCCCACCCAAGGTTAAAGATCCTGGTACTCCCTGATTTCCTGCAAAATAGGTGATACCCAATTCGACAGAGCATTGCTAGACTTGGGTGCTTCCATAAATTTGATACCCACATCCTTACTTAACCACCTAGAAGAATCTGAGCTAAGACCGACTGAGGTGACATTACAATTAGCAGATCGATCTATAAAGTCACCAAAATGGATTCTCGAGGATGTTATTGTAAGAGTGAGGGATTTCTACTTTCCTGTAGACTTTATAGTCTTAGACATGGACGCACCTGAAAACCCTAGGGATACACCGATCATTCTAGGGAGACCTTTCTTGGCTACTGCTAGAGCCAACATCAGCTCTGAGGAGGGCCAAATAGAGCTCAAATTTGGAAATCAAACCCCAAAAATTGATATATTTAAGGCCCAGCAAGGAATCAATTGCGGTGTCATCGAACATATTTGTGATATCAGGGCTTTGGTTGATGAAACGCATTTTGAAAATGACCTGATTATACCTCATCAACCGTAGAAAGATCGTGAACCGCAATCAGAGTCAATTCCAGATTTAGACAGACCAATAGCTCCTACCTTTGAACCTCACATCTACCCTGAACCACCCGCTGCTGCTGATAACCCCGTCCTTGAACTGAAACCCCTTCTCGATCATTTGAAATACATCTTTCTGGGTTCTAATCAGACATTTCCTGTGATTATTAATTCCAAGCTTAATCCCGAATAGGAATCCCGTCTGATTGATGTTCTCCAGCAACATTGTAGAGCCATCGGATGGACTCTCGATGATTTGACTGGAATAAGTCCCTCTTATTGCACACACCATATTTACTTAGAAGAGGGCGCACGACCTTCTCGTGAAATGCAGAGACGTTTGAACCCCAATCTGTAGGAGGTCGTGAAAAAGGAGATCATCAAGTGGTTAGATGTAGGGATCATCTACCTGATCTCCGATAGTAGTTGGGTGAGCCCAATTCAAGTTGTGCCTAAAAAGGCAGGGCTCACCACCATAACGACTGAAACCGGAGAAGTCATACCTACTCGATTAGCCAACTCGTGGAGAGTCTGCATAGATTACCGACGACTCAATTCCTCCGCGAAGAAGGATCATTTCCCACTACCTTTTTGCTTCCTTGACGGGTACTCTGGTTATAACCAGGTAGCTATTCATCTTGAGGACCAAGAGAAGACCACGTTTACCTGCCCCTTCGGAACGTATGCATTCCGAAGGATGCCGTTCGGTCTCTGCAATGCACCTGCGACTTTTCAGCGGTGCATGCTTGCCACATTCTCTGATATGGTGGGTGATTATCTGGAAGTCTTCATGGATGACTTTTTAGTTTTCGGGGCATCATTTGATGATTGCCTCCAGCACTTGGTTCATATACTCAGGCGTTGCATCGACGTTAATTTGGTTCTTTCCTGGGAAAAGAGCCACTTTATGGTGCCTGAGGGGATCGTCCTAGGACATCTGATTTCTAAAAAAGGCATCCAAGTGGATCGAGCTAAGGTTGATCTAATCTCTTGCCTTCCTATGCCTAGTTCGATCAGGGACATCCGTTCTTTTCTGGGGCACGTCGATTTTTACCGTCGTTTCATTCCTGATTTCTCGAAAATCGCGCGTCCCCTGATGACTCTCCTCTCTAAGGATGTACCCTTTGAAATCTCTAAGGAATGCACTCTAGCCTTTGAAAACCTTCATGAACGAGTCACCCAGGCACCAATCCTACAATCCCCTGACTGGTCTCAACCCTTTGAAATCATGTGCGATGCGTCTGATTTCGCTGTAGGAGCGGTTATGGGGTAGAAAGCTGACGGGAAACCCGTGGTCATCTACTACGCTAGCAAGACACTTGACGAGGCTCAGCGTAACTATACAGTTACGGAGAAAGAGCTGCTAGTCGTAGTATTTGCCCTTGAAAAATTCTGATCTTATCTCCTGGGTTCCTACGTCATCATCTACTCGGATCACATGGCTGTGAGGCATCTCCTTGCCAAGAAGGACGCGAAGCCCCGACTAATCCGATGGATCTTGCTGTTGCAAGAATTCGATCTCGAGATTCGCAACAAGGTGGGAAGACAAAATATGGTAGCTGACCATTTGTCCCGCCTTCCTTCTGAGATTATCAACCCTTCTGGACCCATCACAGAGCATTTCCCTGATGAGCACCTGCTGACTATTGGTACTAGACTTCCATGGTTTGCTGATATAGTAAACTACTTGGCAACTCATCAGATCCCGTCTGATTGGCCGAAGGCCAAGAAAGACAAATTGCGCTCTGATGCCAAGTATTACATTTGGGAAGATCCGTACCTCTTCCGCATAGGTGCTGACCAAATCATCCGGAGATGTGTCCCGGATGATGAAGTCAATGATATTCTTTCCTTCTGCCATGACCAGGCATGCGGTGGCCATTTCTCTAGGCACAAAATCGCATCGAAAATCCTCCAGTGTGGCTTCTACTGGCCCACACTATTCAAAGATGCATACAGTCACTGCAAGGCATGTAGTCGTTGCCAAACTTTGGGCAACATGAGCCATCGCGACATGATGCCTTTGCAACTGATTCTCATATGCGAAATCTTTGATGTTTGGGGGATTGATTTTATGGGCCCCTTTCCTGTTTCGGATGGTTTCGAATACATTCTGCTGGCTGTGGACTACGTGTCCAAATGGATCGAAGCCATACCGACCCGAACCTATGATCACAAAATCGTTCTCAAATTCATTCATCACAATATCTTCTCACGGTTCGGGATTCCTTGTGCTAACATCTCAGATGGGGGGACTCATTTCACAAATGCTCAGTTTAGGTCATTGATGACCAAATACAGGGTGTCTCATCGAATGTCTACTCCTTATCACCCCTAGACTAATGGTCTAGCTGAGCTATCAAATCGGGAGATCAAGAACATCCTGCAGGTCACTATTCGACCTGATAGGAAGGACTGGTCGTCCTGACTTTCGGAAGCCTTGTGGGCCTATAGGACCGCCCACAAAACCCAATTAGGCATGTCTCCCTTTAGACTGGTGTACGGGAAGGCGTGTCACCTTCCCGTCGAACTGGAGCACAAAGCCTATTGGGTGGTACGGAACTGTAATCTAGATCTTTCGAAGGCTGGAACCCACAGAAAGCTTCAAATCAGCGAGATCGATGAGCTACGTCTTAATGAGTACGAGAACTCGTGAATCTACAAGGAGAGGGTTAAAGCCTTCCATGACAAGCATATCTCTAGAAAGATCTTTTATCCTGGTCAGAAGGTCCTACTCTTTGATGCCCAACTCAAATTTTTCCCTGGGAAGCTGCGATCCAAGTGGGTCAGACCATACTTGGTCCGACAGGTTTTTGGAAATGGAGCCGTCGAGATCAGTCCACTCAGCCATGATTCTGAACCTTTCATCGTGAACGGTCAGAGACTCAAACCGTTCATTAATGTAACTTCTACTGATTTGGCTGAATCATCTTATATCCTCCATTCCCCATGAGCTTATTGCGCCCAGCCGATGGCGTAAAACTCAGCGCTCAACGGGAGGCAGCCCGTTATTCTCTTTGAAAACTTGAAACCTTTTTTTTGACACCTTGGTGCACTTAAGGTTCACCCTTTAAGACAGCTGACTCCACCTCAGGTGCTTGCATCTGAGATTAGAAATCGTCCGCAACAGTCATCCCGACCCATTCACTCACCAAAATATCTGTCCTAAGGAATGAACTAAGTTGAATAAAAACCCCCTAAGTCACAATGAGGACATTGCAAATCTTAGGCATGGGGGGGTATGAAAGTGCAAAACTTGTAGGAAAAGGTTTTAAACAAAAAAAATCACATATGCCAAAAACACCATAGAAATTAAAAAAATTTTGAAAAAAATAATAAAATAAGAGGAGGAAAGAAATTTTGTGGAGGAAGGAAAAAGAAACAAAATGAAAAAGGAGCACAAAAATGAGAGAAAAGTGATAGTCATTAGTAAAAAACTAAGGAATTAACCTAAGTTCTAGACCTCATTCAAGAAAAGAACTGAAAAGTGCACAGTGAGATTAGTAAGAACGCAAACCTTAGGCATTTTTGAATAGACTCTTAGTACCCATTAAGATCTAGACATTCCTCAAGAGGTTGAGGAAAATGAAAAGCTTAAGTATTAGGTCCAAGGCTTACGAAGTATTTGGCCTTATTAACTAACTTTTGGTTTACGAGACTCAGTAACCTAAGCACCCTAACCTCACACACAGCCTGGTTCAGTAAGCGTAAAAATCAAAATCACGCAAAAGCGTCGCAAAACTCTGAGAAAAAACACCTAGAGTAGGAGCGGCCGATCAACACAAGTTGATTTGGAGGAGTTCCCAGCGCGGAGAGGTGGGAAATTCCCCTCGAAGATGTGTAACAAAATATCATCTCCTCGGTGCTTGTCTCTTAGGATATTTACATATCCTACTGGGGGTATGTAAGCACTCTGCTGGTTCAGATTCCATGGATGGCATTATCACGAAATGTCAATTGCCAGGGTCTGAATTCGGCCATGGAACACCATGAATGGGATTATCTCGAAATCTCAATAGCCAGGGTTTGGGGGGTTACCATGGGCGGTGCTATCTCGAAGCATCGACTACCAGGAACCCTTGAGGATTGATGATGGGGACAAGGAATTTGATACAGACCGTGTTGAAAAGCCAATCCTAAGATAGAATTAAAAAGAAAAAGAGATAAAACTCTCTAAACAGATAAATCTTCTATCTCTCCTTCTTACAAAACGCACTGCGAACTGAGCCAGGGCTAAAATCATTTCAAGCACGGGTGCTTTAACCACAAAGTTTAATAAACCTTAGGTTAGTTCTTGTAGGCCTTAAAAACCTTTGCTAAGGACTGAGGCTGAAGCTAGACAGATCCAGATCTTGGTTGGTACTAGAGTACCTTTTAGGCCTATGGTTAGCATTCTAACATAATCTAGGTTTCAAATGAAAAAGCACTTATCTGAAATCTTTAAGAACTTCATGGTCTAGAACAAGGGTTGAAACCTTAAGTTTTTGCTAAGGGACTAGCAAAAGCTAGGCATGGGGGTATGATGAGAACCTCATCATGAACCCTCACTAGCACAATCTAACCCAGATATGTAAGAAAAAGCTCCTACATAACCCAAAGAAAGGCTTAACTCAGAGAATTCTGAGTTTAAGAAGAAAACAAATCATAAGGGGTAAAACTGCAATTTCACCAACGCAGTTTGCAAATAGGGTAATTAAGGGTCCAAACATAGGTCAAACAAGCCTAATAAGAAGGAAAGTGGGATGGTCTGATCTAAAAAGGGTTATAGCAACTTTAAGAAATTAAATGACATTCTGTAATCCTAAAACAAACCCACTTCAATTCACGAGGTTCGAAGCAGGATAAAAATCAACTAAACCCTCTAAAATTCATAGAAAAATAATCTCTAGGGTTTAGAACCTTCAATTTGGCCTTAGAAACCCATTTTGACCTACAAAGAGAACCTTGCCTAATTAATGACTTAATCTGGATTTTTACGTAAATTGGCTAGTCAAACATGGTCCAACCTAGAAATAAAATTCACCATTAAAATCCTTAGGTTCAAATTAGTCTTGTATAAAAACTTGAGCCTAAGAGGAGACATCCTTGACCGACTTTGCAATTTGGTCCTCTTCATTTACTTTTTGACCCTTATCTTTCGAAACCCTTGCATTTTGGCCCCCAAATTTTTCATCGTTCTTTGCAGAACGGTCCCTCCTGCAAAACTCCGCGCGGGCCGACGACTTTGCGCGGAGCATGGCGCCGCACAGAGAGGGTGACCGCCCTGCAAAACAAACGCGGGGTTCCGTGCGACGTCCTCTGTCGCAGGGACCCGGCCATGCTCTCTGCCGGCCCCCATACCTTCCGTGCGAACGTGCGGAAGGTATGGGTCCCCTTTCCGGCCACGCTCCGGCGAGGCTGGCACGTCGCCAGCCTGCGCCTCCCTCTGCGCCAGCCCCTTTATAAGGACCGGCACCCCCTGCCGGTTCCTTCAAGCTCTCTTTAACGGAGAACACCCCCCCACTTCATCCCCTCCTCCTCCGTCAGACGGCCCACAGCTTCCGGCAGCTCCCTCCTCTTCCTCCTCGTCGCTCTGCCACCTTACCTGCAGCAGGGTTCTCCTAGCCCTCTCGTCTGTGCCGTGCTGTACCCGTCGACGCCCTCCGCCTGCTTCCTCGTCGCCGCACTCCTCCTCCAGGGCCCTTTCTTCCCCATCTCCGGCAGGTACAAGCCGGTGGCTCCGCCCTCCCCCTTCGTCCAAAACTTAGGTAAATAGCTTCCTCTCCTCCTCCCTTACATTTTCCCTCTCTCAATTTATCTTTTCGCCTCACCGCACACGACTTCCACCTCCGCCTGCTCCGTCTCCGACCACCCTCTCCGGTGAGCTCATCCCACCTCCACAGATACTTCTCACCCCTCGCCGACTACCCTAAAAGCTTCCCCTCACTCCACTCAACAAATCCCCCCTTCCCATCCACTGCCAAACGCCACCCGACGACCCCCCGAACAAACCCATCTCTCCAACCACAGTCCGACCTAGGGCTACCACCATACACCGCCTCACGCCTCGCCACCACCCGCACTGCCTTCGCCGCACCCTGGCGAAGCTCCCTACATCCTCTGATTGGGCCGAGAGGCCGTATTCTTGTTTTCAGGTCGACGCCCCTTCACCGCCATTACCGAGCTTCTGAGGCTCCTTCACCTACAGCTGCAAGTGCTCTCTCACCCAGGCTCACGCCCCAGGATGCGCGGCTTGCCTCCACGAAGCATCCCAGGACTGCAGCTGGGGCGAAGGCCTCGCATGCTGCTGTAATTGCCTGCAGCTTCCTTAGCTGCGGGCACCAATCTGGGAGGTGGGACTTTAGTCCCACCTCGAAAGTGTGTGGCTAAGTGCTCGCACATAAATTTGAAAAGTGTTCAAGGCTATTTGCCTTCGAACACAGGGGTCAGGTCCCTCATGCACGTCGCATGCCACGCGCTTGCCCTCGCCCGCGCTCATGCCCCGCAGGTCTAGGCCGTATCTGATTACCCAAAATGGCGCACTCCTCTCCCACCACCGCACGCCGGTGGGCCTGGTCCCGGGCGCGATACCCGTACCCGAATACCCAGCTCTGGGAGAGCGATCCTATGAGAGAAATCTGAGAAAGAGAGAGACGCGAGGAAGGGTAGGGGTAGGTTTTGCTTTCTAATCATTGTGTGAGCGTGCAGGAGCAGAAGAAGGAAGGAAGGAGAAGGAAGGAAGGAGAAGAAGGAAGGAAGGCGGCCGAAGCCTTAGTCGCTTAGGGTAGAGAGGAAGAAGGAGAAGAGAAGAAGAAAGAGAAGCAAGAGAGAAGAAACAGAAGAAGAGAAGAAGTACTGTAGCAAACCTACAGTTAGGTCATCTGACCACTGCATCAGACGACGGTTGAGCAGTGGCCAAAGAAAAGAAAGAAAGAAGAAGGCTGAAGAAAAAGAAGAAGAAGAAGAAGAAGAGGGAAGAAGACATAGCTGCCAGAGCAACAGAAAGAGAAGAACAAAGAAAAAAAAGAACAGAAGAAAAGAAGAAGAAGAACTCTGCGGAAGAAAAGAAGAGAGAAGACACAGCCGTGAGCAGAGAAGAAGAGAAAGAAGAAGAAAAGGAGAGCAGCTGAAAGAAGAAAAAAAAGATAGGAAGAGAAGGTGAAGAGAAGAAGAAGAAGCCAAGACAGACTTTCTCACACACACTCTCTCTCTCTCTCTTATTTTTGTAATCTAATAGAGAACCTTTGTATTTCTAAAATTCTAGTAGCTCCTTGAGTTCGACCTCGGGAAAACCATTTCCGAGTAAAAAATTTTGTAATGATAACCTGGTAGCTGTCTTATTACTACAACGACTGTAACTTGACATATAACAAACGCAAACAAGCTAACTGGACAGCAAACCCAGACCGTTATCAGTTACCTCTGCTGACGTCCGCCGCGCCTGGCCGTACCAGCAGGCGCCCTCCAGCACCTCTTCCTCATCACCGTCCCTTCTCCTGGGCTCTTTCGTCTCCGGCGATGGTAGCATAGCCGCTCGCCGCCTCTACCCCCCTTTCGTCTGTTAAGTAGGTGACAACTCTTCTCCTCTCTCCCCTCTTCATCTCCCCTCTCTAATTTTGCACTTTCGACCATTCTACGCCACTGTCCACCGCCACCTTCTCCACCTCCGGCAGACCACCGGCGAGGCACAGCCACCGCGTCGCACCTCCACACGCCTTGCCAGTCACCCCACGAGCTCTGCTAGTGGCGGTATGACTAGGTTTTGTTGTTTGTTATAGAAATGACGTTGTAGTACAGATAGTCATTGCCACTATTACAATTTTACTTGAAAATAAAAGGTTTCCCGAGGTCAAACTCTGGGAGCAAACTATGATTCTAGAAGTACATTGTTTCTATTACAAAAATAAGAGAGAGAGAGAGAGAGGTAGATTGGTCTCTTGGCTTTTTCCTCTTTTCTTCTTTCTCTCTTGCCTTGTCTTCTTCTTCTTTCTCTTCTTTCTTCTCTTTGCTTGATCTTCCTCAATTCTTCTTCTTCTTTATATTCTTTCTCTTTCTTTCTTCTCTTTTCTTTCAGCTGCTGCACCTGTTCTTCTCTTCTTCCTCTTTACTTTGTCTGCAGAGCTTCTTCCATCGTCTGATTTCTCATTTAGACGGCTTAAGTATCATCCGCTACAGTGCTACCTTAGTGCTCCTTCTTCTTTCTTCTTCTTGCAGTCCTTCTTCTTCCTTTCTCTTTTTCCTTCTTCTTTCTCCTGCGGTCTTCTTCTTCTTTCTTCTCTGCTTGCACACTCACATAGCTTGGTCAGAGCAAAAACCTACACCTACCCTCCCCGCGTCTCTCTCTTTCTCAGATTTCGCTCATTGGATTGCTCTCCCAGAGCTGGGTATTCGGGTACGGGTTCGCACCCGGGACCAGACCCACCGGCATGCGGTGGTGGGCGAGGAGTGTAGGTCGGGTATACGGGTCGGACCAGGTCCGCGGGGGGTGGTCGCGGATGAGGCCGGGTGAAGCGGGTGAGAGGGACCTCACCCCGTGGTCAGGAGGTGAAGAGGCTATGGCACTTTTCCAATTTATGCGCGGGCGGCATTTCGAAATCCCACGATATGGGACTATCCTCTGTGCTATCTTCGCGCACACCCGCAGGTCGACTCCACCTCGTCCTCTGATCAGCTGCAGCCGATGTCGGTGCCAACTGATAAGGCAGAAGTCTTTGCAGACTTCGCCCCAACCTGCAGCACCTGGGAACCTGGGGCTGCAGGGCCTGGAGCTTGCCCCGAAGCTGCTTTAGTCGTCGTCAATGGCGGCTGGGGTGGCGACCCTGTCAGACAGAAGCACGGCCCTTTGGCCTAATCAAACTAGCAGGGGACCTTCGCCGTGGCACGGCGAAGGTGGTGCAGGGTGCAGCAGGTCGTGGGGCGGCGTCTGGCGGCGGGGCTAGGTCGGAAAGCGACCAGAAAAATAGGTCTGATTGGGGGAGTGTGGTGGGGGTGTGGAGCGGCAATGGATGGGCGGAGGTTGTTCAGTGTGATGAGGCGGAGGTTATGTGAGGGTCGGCGAGGCGTGTGGGGTTGTGGAGCGATGGGGGTGTCTCGCCGGAGGGTGGCCGGAGATGAAGAGGGTGATGGTGGACAGGAGTGGTCGAGGGTTTAATTGAATGAAAAACAGTGAGGAAAAGAAAGAGGGGGAGGTAGGGAGTAGTTCTGACCTAGTTATAAGGACGAACGAGGCCAGAGCAGGGCGGCAGTCGTATCTACTGTCGCCGGAGAAGAAGATGCCCAGAGGGAGAGGGCGACAGCGAGGAGAGAGCGGGAGGGCGCACGCTGGGTACGGCGCAACGCGGGAAGAGCGGGCGAGGGTGGCTCGGCTACTGGTATTGCAGCAAAGCGACGAGGAGGGGGAGGAAGAACCACCGGAGCTGGAGGGCATCTGCCAGAGTGGGAAGAGAGGAAAGATGGGGGTGTTTCTCTGTCAGGACCGAGCTGCCCTCTTCTGCGGGCGGAGGCAGCTTTTATAGAGGCTAAGGCGGAGAGGTGGGCGGAGGGAGGCGACGTGCCTCCCTCGCCGGAGGACGGCCGGAGTAGGGACCCATACCTTCTGTGCGTTCGCACGGAAGGTATGAGCTGCCGCAGAGATCATGGAGGTGTTCCTGCGACAACAGATGTCGCAGGGAACACCCCATTGAAAGGGTAGAGGGCCTCCCTCACCCTGCGTGGCGCCATGCTCCGCGCAAAGTCGCCGGAGCATGGCACTGATCAGGGTTTTGCAGGGAGGACCTAAATGCAAAGAACGATGAAGGCTTAGGGGTCAAAACGTGAGGCTTTCAAAAGTTGAGGGTCAAAAAGTAATAGATGAGGACCAAAATGCAAAGTCGGTCAAGAAGGTCTCTTCTTAGGCTCAAGTTTTTATGCATGACGAAATGGGACTTAAGGATTCTAGTGGTGAAATTTATTTCTAGATCAGACCTTATTTGACTGGTCAATTTACATAAAATCCCAAATTAAATCATTAATTGGGCATGGTTCTCAATGTAGGTCAAAGTGGGTTCCCAAGGCTAAATTAAAGGTTCTAAACCCTAGAGATTATTTTTCTATGAATTTTAGAGGGTTTAGTCGATTTTTTCTTTATCTCGAACCTCGTGAATTGAAGTTGGTTTGTTTTAGGGTTACAGGATGTCATTTAATTTCTTGCAGTTGCTGTAGCCCTTATTGGATCATATCATCCCACTTTCCTTCTTATTAGGTTAGTTTGACCTATGTTTGGACCTTGAGTCACCCTGTTTACTGATTGTGTTGGTGAAATTGCATTTTTACCCCTTAGTTCCTGTTTTCTTCACAAACTCAGAATTCTCTGAGTCATGCCTTTCTATAAGTTATGTAGGAGCTTTTTCTTACAAATCTAGGTTAGATGGTGCTAGTTTAGGGTTTATGACGAGGTTCTCATCATCTGCCATGATCCACTGATCACCCTCCGCACTTCCACTAACCGCCAGCACCTCCCAAGATGCCCCTCGAACACACCCACCTGCACAGCCACAGGGTGACCTAGGCATGCACGCCCAGGCCACCCTGTGCCACGCCAACCACCGGGCCAGCTTCATCGTGTCATGGTGAAGCTTGCTGAGTAATCTGATGAGGTCGTGAGGCCGTTTTTCTTGTCGACAGGTACAGGGCCTCGACCGCCATTGGAGCAAGCTTGAAGAAGCTTGCAAGCCTCTTCTTTGGCCCCAGGCATCAGGATTCCAGATCCTCGACGCGCGGGCATCCTTCGCGAACAAAGCCCGCCCATCAATTGGAAGCCAAGGAAGCTGTGGCGTCTGCAATTGGGCGATGACCTGCTGCGGGCGCAAGCGCAGAAGAAGGTGGGACGTTTAGTACCACCTCGTTAGTTTGCGAGCGCCACACCGCACATAAATTGCAAAAGTGACTTAGGATTATTGCCTCAAGTCACACAGGGGTGAGGTCTCTCGCCCTCACCACGCCTCGTCCAAGACACTTCCCCCGCAGACCTGGCACCTGGATCCGACTAACCCTGCCTGTGCACACCTCGCGCACCACCCACGCCGGTGCACCAGGTCCCGGGCACGTCACCCGACCCGCATACCCAATTAAGGCTCTGGGAGAGCGAAACCTAGAGTGAATTTGAGAGAGAGAGACGCGGGGAGGGTAGGGGTTAGGTTTTGCCTAACCGGTTGCCTGTGCAGGGAACAGAAGAGGAGGCAAAGGAGGAGAAACGGCGAGGACGTAGCCGCAAGAAAGAAGCTGTGGCCAAAGAAAAAGGGAGAAGAACGTGGAGCAGCAGAGGAAGCAAGGGAGAGAGGAAGAGGAAGAAGGCACTGAAGTCGCAAAGAAGCTGAGGCAGAAGGAGAAAGGAGAAGAAGGACTTGGTGCAGCGGAAAAGAAAGAAGAGAAAAAGAAGAAGCAGAGAAGAAAGAAGAAGAAGAAGTCAGAAGGACTTAGCGCACAATAGAGAAGAAGAAAGAAGAAGAAGTGAAAGAGGAGAGGAAGAACCAGCAGCGGCAGCTGAAAAGGAGAAGCACTACTGTAGCAAGTGACATTTAAGGCGTCTGACCCTTGGAGTCAGACGTCTGAAAAGAGAGAGAAAGGAAGACAAGAGAAGAAAAGAAGACATTTTTATTTTCCTTTCTTCAACATTTTTGTAAAACAATATATTGTAAATTGTGATTTACTACGCTTCTAGAATCAAGCTTGCTCCTTGAGTTAGACCTCGGAGATTTTCTGTTTTCGAGTAATAAAACATAATCAAACCGGTGGTAGTTTTACAAAACCCGTCACCACCTAGAAATTAAAATTTTTGTGCAATCCTTCGCGTCTGCACGTGGGCGGCGTGTAGACAGTACCATCTTTTTCTCCTCTTCTTCTCTCTTCCCTCTTCCACCAAACCCTAACGAGCCTTAAAAAAGGCCCCTCTGCCCCTCTTGTCCTCCCCACTCCACAGCACCTTCTTTTCTTCCTCTCTACCCCATCTAGAAGAGCTAGCGCAAGAGAGAGAGAGCGCGAGAGAGGCTACGAGGAGGAGAGGCGGAGTGACGAGAGGAGGAAGAGCCAAGCTCGCGAGCTCGCAGGAGCTCACCGGATGGCACACGGCCGGAGCGGCGTGCTGGTCGGCTCCAATGAGTATGTTTGTTTTTATTACTCGAAAAATAGAAACTTTCCGAGGTCAAACTCAGAGAGCAACACTTGATTTTAGAAGCGTATAAAATCACAATTTACAATCTAGCTATATACTGTTTTATAAAAAATTAGAGAAAGGGAATAAAATTTTCTTATCTTCTTTTCTTCTCTCTTTCTTCTTCCTCTGTCTTTCTCTCTCCAGACGTCTGACTTCAATGTCAGACAACTTAAATTGCCACTTGCTACAGTGTTTTTGCTGGTTCTTCTTCCTCTTTGCTTCTTCTTCTTCTCTTCTTCTCTGCGACTTCTCTTTCTTCAGCTTTTGCTCCTGTCTTTTTCTTTGCCTTGCATCTGCAGCTTCTTCTTCCTTGGTCTCTCTCTGCTCGGCCTTCTGGGCTTCTTCTTCTTTCTTTTTTTTCTTGTCAGCCGCGTCTCTTCTTCTCTACTACACTCCCTCCTCTTCTTCCTTGGTTCCTTCCTCTGCCTTCTTCTTCTTCTTCCCTTCTTTTTCAGCTTCTGCCTTCACAAGCCTTCAACTTCCTTCCCTTGGCTTCCTTCCTTCTCGCAACTCCTTCTTCAGCTTCCCTTCCTTAGCCTCTCCCTGCACACACGAGCGCAAAACCTACCGCTACCCTCCCTCGCGTACGCTCTCTCTCTATTTCTCTCTTTGCACTCCCAGAGCCAGCCAATTGGGTATTCGGGTCGGGTTACGCGCACCTGGGTCCAGGTGCACCGGCATGGGTGGTGCGCGAGGAGTGCAGGGTAAACAGGTCGGCCAGGTTTGCGTAGCGTGGGTCGCGGATGAGGTGGGTGAGTGGGCGAGGGGACCTTACCCTGTGTTCTGAGGCGGTAAGCAAGAAACACAAAAGGAACTTAAATGACTCACCTGTGCCGAAAACTTCCGAGGTGGGACTAAAGTCCCACCCGCTTCTTTGCGCGCATGCAGGAGGAACACCTGTACAATTGGTGCAGCTACGGTCGACGAAGCCCTTGATTGCTAGGCGCGAAGGGGTCGTGGGATGCTTCTGCACACCTAGGGCTCTTCTATCTGGAGTCGCACAACCTGGAGCGAGCTCGCGAGCTTCTTCATGCCTGCTTCAATGGAGGAAGAGGGTCGAACTTGAAACTTAGCAATACGGCCTCCCGGCCCTGTCAAACCACGTTGGTAGCTTCGCCGTGTCACGGTGACGGTGATGCGGTGGGTGGTGTGGCACAGAATGGCCTAGGCGTGTGTGCCTAGGTTGGACTGTGACTGTGAAAGTGCATGTGTTCGGTGGAAGAGTAGGGTGTGTGTGGCAGTTAGTGAAGGGGCGAAAGATGATCAGTGAGTGATGGCGGAGGTTCTGAGGTAGGTTGCGAGGCGGATGGAGGTGTGGAGTGGCGGGGACACCTCGCCGGAGGTCTGGCCGCAGGTGGAGATGGCGATGGTGAATAGTGGCAGTCGAGGGATAATTCGTGGAATAGATTGAGGGGAATTGAAGAGGCAACATGTTTAAGTGGATGAAGGGCGAGAGATGGCGACTGACAGTACCTGCTGTCGCTGGAGAAGATGATGTCCAGTGGAGGGAGATGGTGACGACGACAGGGCGAGAGGTGCTCGCGCGAAGCGGAGGAAGAGGGTGAGGACAGCTCTGCCACTGGTATTGTGGTAGAGCGACAAGAAGGAAGAGGGTGGCTCGCCGGAGCTTGTTGGACCACTTGGCTAGAGAAGAAGACGAAATTGGGGAGGAACTCTGGCCAAGACAAGCTTGAAGGAAGCGGTAGCCCCTGTCGTTCCTTAAATAGGTGCTGGCAGGGAGGGAAACGCGAGGAGGAGGTGCGGGCTGGTTGCCGGAAACGTGGCCGGAAAAGTGACCCATACCTCTCACGCGTTCGCACGAGAGGTATGGGTGCTGGCAGGGCATGGGAGGTGGTCCATGCGGAAGAGGACAACGCAGGGGACCCTCCTCTCGTTTCTGGGGTCGGCTCACATGCCTTGCGCGGCGCCATCCTCTATGCGAAGTCGCTTGAGGTATGGCCTACTGTTGCGGGTGGCAGAGGGATCGGTTTGAAGAAAACGATGGGAAAGTTGAGGGGGTAAACTCAAAAGTTCAAAAAGTTAAGGGTCATGAAGTAATTATTGAGGACCAATTTGTAAAGTGGGTTAAGGCAAACTTTCCTTTGGTCCAAATTTTGGTATAACCCTAAGTTGGACCTAAGGAATTCAATGGTGAAGTTGGATTTCAGGTTTCATCACGTTTGAGAGGATAGTTTGCATAAAAACCCAAATTAGGTCAAAAATTGGGTATGGTTCTCAATCTAGGTCAAGATACGTTCCAATGGCCAAATTGGAGGTTCTAAACCCTAGGGGATATTTTTTTATGAATTTTAGAGGGTTTAATTGATTTTTATCTTGCCTGAAACTTCGTGAATTAAAGTGGGTTTGCTTTAGGGTTGTAGAATGTCATTTAATTCCTAGATGCCGCAATAACCCTTTTTAGACCAAATCATCCCACTTTCTCTCTTATTAAGTCCATTTAACCTGTGTCTAGACCCCTAGGAATCCCATTTATGTACTGCATTGGTAAAATTACAGTTTTACCCTTTGTGAATTATTTTATACTCAAATTTAGAATTCTCTGATTTAGGCTTTCCCTTAGGTTTTGTAGGTGCTTTTGTATACTTATTTAGGTCAAAAATGTGCTAGTTAAGGTTCATGATGAGATTCTCATCATACCCCTATGCCTAGCTTTTGCTAGTCCCTTAGCAAAATTTTAAGGTTTTAACCTTTGTTCTAGACCATGAATTTTTTCATTAATTTTGATAAGTGCTTTTCCTCTTATATCCTTGATTTGGTCAGAATGCCAATCATACGCCTAAAAGGTACTCTAGTACCAACCAAGATCCAGATCTGTCTAGCTTTAGCCTCAATCTTTAGCAAAGGTTTTTAAGGCCTACAGGAACTAACCTAAAGTTTATTGGACTCCGTGGTTAAAGCACCCGTGCTTGAGATATTTTTAGCCTTGGTTTAGTTTGCAGTGCGTTTTGTAAGAGACGGATGGTTTATTTGTTTAGAGAGTTTTCTCTCCCTTTTCTTTTTAATTCTAGCTTAGGATTGGCTTCATAACACAATCTGTATCATATTCCTTGTCCCCATCATTAATCCTCAAGGGTCCCTGGCAATCGATGCTTCGAGATAGCACCGCCCATGGTAACCCCTATAACCTTGGCTTTCGAGATTTTGAGATAATCCCGTCCATGGTTGATAACACCACACAAGGGGGTAATAATTATGTTGAATATGGCCTATCTTTAGAATAAAAGGCACAACATAAGTAGAATAGGAGCATTGCATGCATCATGTACCAAGATTGCTTATAAATTGTATTAATGGCCATTTGTGTAAGCATTTGTCAAAGCAGGCCTTAGATGAGCAATCGGACTGCACGGATGGATTCGGAATGACGAACGGAGTCCAATGGACTCAAGATCGGCCAAATCCGACATCCGGAGCTCCTACAATGGGCCCAAGAAGTTCTGACCGTTGATCTGGAGATCAACGGCCCAGATGGCGCCACGTCACCCCCGCCCTCGCGCTTGCCTTGCCTTCAGCTAGTCGAGATTAAATCTCGGCCATTGATCTTCGATCGAACGGTCGAGATCTGCACGCTCTAACGCGGTCCGCGCGACAAAGCGCGGGCGTGGCGCAACGGTTAGTGCGCACGCTCGCACCCACGCGACAAGCGTTCGAGCCGCGTGGAGCAGGATTTGAAGGCGGGCGAAGGGCGCGGAAAAATTGGGACGCCCGATCAGCAGCGGGCGGCCATGATCTCGCCATGCGGCGCGACCGCAACGCACGAGCGCCCACGCGCGCGCACACGCCGGGAGGAGACGCGCGCGCACACATGCGCCGGAGGCGCGATCTCAGCGCGGATGAGGAAGATTCTCAGCCGTCCGATCTTCGATCGGACGGCTCTCGTTTAGCAGCCATGGATCGTGCGGGGAGAAGGAACGGGGCGCGTGGCTGACCGGCGGTGAGAGGGCTACACCGACGCTTTTATAAGCGATTTTAGCGACGCTCTGGATGTCGCTAAAGCCCCTTCTTCTTTTAGGAAGCCCTTAACTCTATTTAAACCCCCTCCTACCACCATTCAAGGCATCCACTCCCCCTTGCAACTACTCCACTCCTCTGTTAGCTAGCTTTAGGCACTCTTGTAATCGTCGGAGACGACGAGCCGCCGACGGAGCCTCCTCCACCGTCGTGGCTGCCTCGTCGCTCTCCACTCTCTCTCTTTCTCTCTCTCTCTCTCTTTTAAGCTTTCCATTACTTTTGTTGAAGCATGTATTTAATGTTGTAAGTTATGAACTATGAATGCATGATTAATGAAGTTATTTTCCGTTCAATTGCCATTTTAATTTCTGTTCAAGTTGCATGATCAAAACCAAAAAGCTTTCAAACCCTAAACTCTCTCTCTCTATCTCTTTCTCTCGCTTTTCAAAATCGCATCTTTCGCAAGCAAAACTTCACCTTTTCCGTGACAACAAGTGATAAGCAAAAATCCGATTTTCACGCCTCCCTGAGACCGACACTCGGACTCACCTCCGTTTACTTATTTTAAAACCGACGTATCAAGTGCAACTATAATGACACCTCTTAGCACACCCGCACTACACGTCAATGGTGTTCCGTGGCTGAATTCAGACCATGGCAATTGACACTTCGTGATAATGCCATCCATGGAATCTGAACCAGCAGAGTGCTTACATGCCCCCGGTAGGATATGTAAATATCCTAGGAGACAAGCACCGAGGAGATGATATGTTGTTACGCATCTTCGAGGGGAATTTCCCACCTCTCTACGTCAGGAACTCGTCCAAATCAACTTGTGTTGATCAACCGCTCCTAATCTCGGTGACATTTTCAGAATATTTGAAATGCTTCTGCGTGATTTTGATATTTATGTTCGCTGAACCAGACTGTGTGTGTGAATTTGGGTGCTTAGGTTACTGAGTCCCGTAAACCGAAGGTTAGTTAATGAGGCCGAATACTCCCTAAGCCTTGGACCTAATGCTTAAGCTTTTCATTTTTCTCAACCTCTTGAGGAATATCTAGATCTTAACGGCTACTAAGAGTCTAGCCAAGAATGCCTAAGGTTCGTGTTCTTACTAATCTTGTTGTGCACTTTCGCTTTACTTTTCCTTAATGTGGTCTAGAACTTTGGTTAATTCCTTAATTTCTTACTAATGACTATCTCTTTTTCTTTTTCATTTTGTGCTCCTTTTTAATGTTTTGCTCTTTTCCTCCTCCTTTTAGGTCAAGTTCAAGTATTAGGAATGAACCTCCTCTTTTTAGGTTAGGTTCAAGTATTAGGACAGGAATTTGAGCGAGTGGGTGGGTCATGGTGACTGTTGCGGATGATTTCTAATATCAGGTACGAGTACCTGAGGTGAAGTTGGTTGTCCTAAGGAATGAGCCTAAAGTGCAAAGAAATGTCAGAAAGGGTTTTGGTTTTTTAAAAAGAATGACGGGCTACCTCCCGTTAAGCGCTGAGTTTTACGCCATTGGCTGGGCGCGATAAGCTCAGGGAGAATGGAGGATAAATGAAGATTCAGCCAATTCTGTAATGGTTACGCCAATGAACGGTTTGAGTCTCTGACCGTTCACGATGAAAGGTTCAGAATCGTGGCTAAGTGGACTGATCTCGACAGCTCCATTTCCAAAAATCTATCGAACAAGATATGGTCCAACCCACTTGGATTGCAGTTTCCCAGGGAAGAGTTTGAGTCGGGCATCGAAGAGAAGGACCTTCTAACCAGGGTGGAAGATCTTTCTAGATATATGATTGTCATGAAAGGCTTTAACCCGTTCTTTGTAGATTTGCGAGTTCTCATACGCATCAAGGCGTAATTCATCAATCTCGCTTGTCTGAAGATTTCTATGGGTTCCAGCCTTAGAAAGATCTAAGTTGCAGCTCCGTACTGCCCAATAGGCTTTGTGCTCCAGTTCGACAGGAAGGTGACACACCTTCCCGTACACCAGTCTAAAAGGAGACATGCCTAACTGGGTCTTGTGGGCGGTCCTATATGCCCACAAAGCTTCTTGAAGTTGGGACGACCATCCTTCCTGTCAGGTCGAACAGTGACCTGCAAGATTTTCTTGATCTCCCGATTTGATAGCTCAGCTAGACCATTAGTCTAGGGGTGGTAAGGAGTAGAGATTCGGTGAGACACCCCGTATTTGGTCATCAATGACCTGAACTGAGTATTGGTAAAATGGGTCCCTCCATCAGAGATGATCGCAAGAGGAATCCCGAACCGTGAGAAGATATTCTGATGAATGAATTTGATGATGATCTTGTGATCACAGGTTTGGGTCGGAATGGCTTCGATCCATTTGGGCATGTAGTCTATAGCGAGCAGAATGTACTTGAAGCCGTCTGAAATAGGGAGGGGCTCATAAAATCAATCCCCCAAATATCAAAAATCTCGCATACAAGAATCGGCTGTAAATGCATCATGTCACGATGGTTCATGTTACCCAAAGTTTGACAACGACTACATGCCTTACAGTGACTGTATGCGTCCTTGAAGATAGTGGACCAATAAAAGCCACACTGGAGGATTTTTTGATGCGATTTTGTGCCCAGAAAAATGGCCACCGCATACCTGATCATGGCGGAAAGAGAGAATGTCATTGATTTCGCTCTCCAGGACACATCGCCGGATGATTTGGTCAGCACCTATGCGGAATAGGTACGGGTCTTCCCAGATGAGTACTTGGCATCGGAGCGCAACTTGTCTTTCTTGGCCTTCGGCCAATCAGATGGGATCTGGTGTGATGCCAAGTAGTTTACTATATCAGCAAACCATGGAAGCTTGCTACCAATAGTCAAGAGGTGCTCATTAGGAAAATGCTCTGTGATGGGTCCCGAAGGGTGGATGATCTCAGAAGGAAGGCGAGACAGGTGGTCAGCTATCACGTTCTGTCTTCCCTCCTTGTCGCGAATCTCGAGGTCGAATTCTTGCAACAGCAAGATCCATCGGATTAATCGAGGCTTCGCATCCTTCTTTGCAAGGAGATGCCTCACAGCTGTGTGATTCGAGTAGATTATGACGTGGGAACCCAGGAGATAAGATCTGAATTTTTCAAGGGCAAATACTACCGCTAGCAGCTCTTTCTCCGTAACCATGTAGTTACGCTGAGCCTTGTCAAGTGTCTTGCTAGCGTAGTACATGACCACGGGTTTCCCATCAATTTTCTGCCCCAGAACCACTCCTACAGCGAAGTCAGATGCATTGCACATGATCTAAAAGGGTTGAGACCAATCAGGGGACTGTAGGATCTGGGCCTGGGTGACTCCGTCACGAAGGTTCTCAAAAGCTTGAGTGCATTCCTTGGAAATCTCAAAGGGTACATCCTTGGAGAGAAGAGTAGTCAGGGGATGTGCGATTTTTAAGAAATCAGGGATAAACGATGGTAAAAACCGACGTGCCCCAGAAAAGATCAGATGTCCTTGATCGAGCTAGGCATAGGAAGTCTAAAAATCAGATTAACCTTGGCTCGATCCACCTGGATGCCTCTCTCAGAATTTAAGTGTCCCAGGACGATCCCCTCAGGCACCATAAAGTGGCTCTTTTCCCAGGAAAGAACCAGATTTACGTCAATGCAATGCCTGAGTATGTGAACCAAGTGCTAGAGGCAATCGTCAAATGATGCCCCGAAAACTGAGAAGTCATCCATGAAGACTTCTAGATAATCACCTACCATATCAAAGAATATGGCAAGCATGCACCGCTGAAAAGTCGCGGGTGCATTGCAGAGATCGAAAGGCATCCTTCGGAACGCGTATGTCCCGACGGGGCAGGTGAATGTGGTCTTCTCTTAGTCCTCTGGATGAATCGCAACTTGGTTGTAACCGAAGTACCCGTCAAGGAAGCAGAAGAATCTATTTCTCGCTAACTTCTCGAGAATCTGATCAATAAATGGTAATGGGAAATGATCCTTCTTCGTGGAGGAATTGAGTCTTCAGAAATCTATGCAGACTCTCCACGAATTGGCTATACGAGTAGGTATGACCTCTTCGATTTCAGTCGTGATGGTGGTGAGCCCTACCTTCTTAGGCACAACCTGGATGGGGCTCACCCAACGACTGTTGGAGATCGGGTAGATGATCCTTGCATCTAACCACTTAATGATCTCCTTCTTCATGACCTCCTGCAGATTGGGATTCAAACGTCTCTGCATTTCACGTGAAGGTCGTGTGCCCTCTTCAAAATAGATGCGGTGTGTGCAATAAGAGGGACTTATTCTAGTCAAATCATCGAGAGTCCAACCAATGGCTCTGAGATGTTGCTGGAGAACAACAATCAAACGAGATTCCTGATCAGGTGTGAGTTTAGAGTTTATAATCATACGAAGCGTCTGATTAGAACCCAAAAATACGTATTTCAAATGATCGGGAAGGGGTTTGAGTTCAAGAATTTGGTTACCAGCAGCAGCGGGTGGTTCAGAGTGAGTGTGGGGTACAAGGGTAGGAGTTATAGGTTTGTCTAGATCAAGGTCTGACTCCTCTAATTGCGATTCAAGATTTTCTTGTGGTTGATGAGGGATAATCATGTTGTCCTCAAGTTGTGGTTCATCAACCACGACTCTGATATCACAAATTTGTTCAACGACACCGTAATTGATCCCTTGTTGGGCTTTAAAGATATCAATTTTGAGAGTCTGATTCCCAAATTTTAGCTCTATTTGGCCCTCTGCACAACTTATGTTGGCCCTTGCAGTGGCCACAATAGGTCTCCCTAGTATGATTGGTGTATCCCTTGGGTTTTCAGGTGTGCACATATCTAAAACTATGAAATCTACAGGGAAGTAGAAATCCTGCACCCTAGCAATAACATCCTCAAGAATTCCTTTAGGTGACTTGATAGATCGATCTGCTAACTGCAATGTCACCTCGGTCGGTTTCAGTTTAGATTCTTCTAGATGGTTAGGTAGGGATGTGGGTATCAAGTTTATGGAGGCACCTAGGTCCAACAATGCTCTATCAAACTGGGTTTCACCAATCTTACATGAAATCAGGGGAGTGCCTGGGTCTTTTGCCTTGGGTGGGAGTCTACTCAGGATTACAGAGCTGGCTTGCTCTGACAGTACAATTGGACTCCCACTCTTGGTTGGCGGCTTATGCTGAGGTGTACACACGTTCTTCAAGAATCGTGCGTAAGCTGGTACGTGGCGGATCGCATCCATCAACGGGATGTTTATTTGGACTTGCTCAAAAAGCTTGATCAGGTCCTCCTCAGGAGCCACAGGTTTAGTTGTCCGCTTTCCCTTGGTCAAGGCCTCGGGAAATGGAACCTTGTTTGGTTCCTCTAGGATAGGTCCAGGTTTTTGATCTCGGACAGCGATAGGAACATCCTGGATGACTGTCCTAGGGTTTGGGCACTAGCAGGCTGGGAGTGGTCTAGATAGGGTGGATCTTGGGTTGCCTTTCCACTACGGGTTGTTACAGAATTTATTCCTGCCTGGTTCTGGTTGAGGGTTGGTAGGATGGGCTGCTGCTGTTGGTAACCCGCATAGGAGGTTAAGGCTTCCATCCCATCAGGTGAAGGAATAGAAGGGGCCTGATAGACCATGTATGCTTGGCCCGGGTTTGGGTTCATAATGCACCGTTGGGTCGGCACACTATTCAGGTTAGGAAGAGGCTGAGAAGGAAGTGTGCCTGGTTGGCGAGAATTTGCCAACTGGGCAAGTTGGTTGCGGACCTCTATGATTTCGTCCTTATGTTGCTTCTGGATAGACGCATTCATTCTCTGAATGTCAGCCAGAGTCTGGAGGATGAGGAACATTTGATCTTGGTTGGGCCCAGATGGATAAGTGGGGTTGGGCCGAGGCTAAGGCGGCTGGTAAGGACTTAGGGCTTGTGGACGGGGTTGAAAGGGTGGTCTTGGATTATGAGAATTTCCCACCCACTGGAAATTTGGATGGTTTCGCCATCCAGGATTGTAGGTGTTCGAAAATGGGTCATTCTGGATGGCGTTGAGGTCCTCGCAGGTCTAAGGAGCCTCAGAAAAGTCCGAGAATGGGGGAGTATCGTTCCCCCGGCAAGAATAGAAAGGATTGGAGGTCCCTCCGATCCTGGAGTTAGATGGGGGTGGATAAGAGTCCATCCTAGGAGAAGGTTGGTGGAGAATGTTCTGCATAGTTTCCCATGCGGGTGGGGGTTGTGTGAAGGAGTTTTGCGCAGAGGTGGCTCGTTGCAAGTGCTGAGTCAGCTCATCCACCTTCTTCTCAATGATTGAGACCTTGTCCAATCGACTGGCCATTAATTCCAGATCGATTGATGTGGACAGGCCTTGCGTCTCATGTGCTCCCCTAAGGTTCGTTGTTGTGCGGGTATTCGTCCAGTCGAATAATACCATGGAGTTATTGTTGATGGAGTTCTCACACATATTCTCAAGAATCTCCCACACGGTGTCCTCATGTTGACCCATAATATTCTCTCCGCAAGTTGCATTGACGAACAGTCTAATATCTTCACGAAGTCCCTGGTAAAAAGACTGGACTTGTTCCCATTTAGGAACTCCGTGATGGGGGCACTTTCTCATGAGATCCTGAAAACGATCCCATGTCTCATGAAGAGGTTCTCCCGTCTGTTGTGTGAAGTAAGTAATCTGATGGCACAAGGTGTTTGTCCGACCAATGGGGAAGAACTTCTTCAAGAACTCGGACTGAAGTTCCTCCCATGTGTTGATCGGGCGAGTCTGTGTTTGATACCAATGAGCTGCCTTGTCCATAAGGGAGAAAGAGAACATCTTCATAAGCAAGATATCCCGATTCTGCGCATCTGATCCGAAAGTCTGGGCCAGATGCTTAAGCTGTTTGATGTGTTAGAAGGGGTCTTCAGAGTTAAGCCCATAGAATTTAGGTATGGCATGAATCATGTTAGGCTTCAATTCGGAATCAGGTCCTCCAGTCGGGATTCTGACTCGAGGCTCAATTGCCACCACAGTGGGATTATAGTGATCTCACATCATGGGACGCTGCGGTGGGTTCATGAAGTTTTGGAAGAGATCATTGAATCGCTGGAGCTGGTGCTCAAGATTATTCTCTTCTTCAACGGGCTGAGCCATTGTGGAAGAAGAAGGGGAATTAGGTTCAGAATCAGAGGAGAGGTCTATGTGAAGTGGTTGTCGCATAAATAATGGTACCGAGGCTTGGCCTCGGGGAGAGTGAATTTCTAGAGGAGGTTTCAAAGACCTCCTACCGAACATGCACTGATGGATTGGACGAGGTTAGCAGGTGTTGGACCCAATCAAGACACCCAAAATGTTGGGTGACTATAGAGGTTCGGGGTGGATGATACCCCTTAATCAGAAGGTCATCCACCTGAGAATTACCTGGGCAGCCAGAGAGGGTGAGTCCCACGAAGACCCCTACACGGTAGAGCGCCCTCACGGGTTACAGGGTTTCCCCCACCGACCTCTCTTGTCATTGAGATTCCAGGTAGACCAGAATGGGGACCTTGACATCTTAAGTCTACCACTTTTAATTAGGATCAAGGTGCTTAGGGTTTCATTTGAACTTTATCCTTTTGTGTGTAAAGAGTGACCTAATTTAAAGGCTGGTTGATCCAAGGGATCAACTTCACCTATTAGTTCCTGTGAGAGCTTATTAGGTCCTTTCTTTTATGGTTCAAGTGACTTAAGAGCCGGATTGCTTAGGGTTTCTCTTTATTAGATTTTTTCAAGCAATGGCTTAGGCACACTTCTTTTGGAAATTTTTAGTTTTGATTAGAAGGTGTGTCTCTAAAACCCTAGCTTAGAATCCTAGGTTGGCTCTAATTAGTCCAGTTAGTTGCCTTAGGATTGGGTAATTAGGGCATAAGTAAGAAGATTTCAGCCCTAATTACCTTTAGTGGATATGCTGATAGAATATGTTGAAATTAAAAAGTAGGCAACTCTTGTGATTTACTATGTATAAAAGACATGTGATCCCTAGATTGCTTTTCTTTTTCTTCTTCCTCTTTAGAATTTAAGGGGCTTAAAAGAGAGGATAGAAGATTACCTGTCCCTTGGTGTGGTTGTTGTGCAGTTGCTTGTTCCTTCTTCGCCTTCCTGTGCCTGCACAAGAAAAGAAAGATTAAGTCAGTAGCCAATCAGAAATTATGATTTAATAGCTTCTAGAATGCCCGTTACTCCCCGGCAAAGGCGCCAAAAATGTTGGTTGGTTCCAGCAAGTATGTTTGTTTTTGTTACTTGAAAAATAGGAAATTTCCGAGGTCTAACTCAAGGAACAACACTTGATTTTAGAAGCGTATAAAATCATAATTTACAATCTAGTTATATACTGTTTTACAAAAAATTAGAGAAAGGGAATAAAATTTTCTTGTCTTCTTTTCTTCTCTCTTTCTTCTTCCTCTGTCTTTCTCTCTCCAGACATCTGACTTCAATGTCAGATGACTTAAACTGCCACTTGCTACAGTGTTTCTGCTGGTTCTTCTTCCTCTTGACTTCTTCGTCTCTTCTTTGTGGCTTCTCTTTCTTCAGCTTTTGCTCCTGCCTTTTTCTTTGCCTTGCATCTGCAGCTTCTTCTTCCTTGGTCTCTCTCTACTCGGCCTTCTAGGCTTCTTCTTTCTTCTTTCTTTTTGTCAGCTTCGTCTCTTCTTCTCTGCTGCACTCCCTCCTCTTCTTCCTTGGTTCCTTCCTCTGCCTTCTTCTTCTTCTTCCCTTCTTCAGCTTCTGCCTTCACAAGCCTTCAACTTCCTTCCCTTGGCTTCCTTCCTTCTCGCAACTCCTTCTTCAGATTCCCTTCCTTAGCCGCTTCCTGCACACACGAGCACAAAACCTACCCCTACCCTCCCCTGCGTATGCTCTCTCTCTATTTCTCTCTTCGCTCTCCCAGAGCCAGCCAATCGGGTATTCGGGTCAGGTTACGTGCACCCGGGTCCAAGCTCACCGGCGTGGGTGGTGCGCGAGGAGTGTAGGGTAAACGGGTCAGCCAGGTCCGCGTAGCGTGGGTCGCGGATGAGGCGGGTGAGTGGGCGAGGGGACCTCACCTCGTGTTCTGAGGCGGTAAGCAAGAAACACAAAAACAACTTAAATGACTCACCTGCGTTGAAAACTTCCGAGGTGGGACTAAAGTCCCACCCGCTTCTTTGTGCGCGTCCAGGAGGAACACCTGTTCAATTGATGCAGCAGCGGTCGACGAAGCCCTCGATTGCTAGGTGCGAAGGGGTCGTGGGATGCTTCCACACACCTGGGGCTCTCTATTTGGAGTCGTGCAACCTGGAGCGAGCTTGCGAGCTTCTTCATGCCTACTCCAATGGCGGAAGAGGGTCAGACTTGAAACTTAGCAATACGGCCTCCCGACCCTGTCAAACCATGTCGGTAGCTTCGCCGTGTCACGACGAAGGTGATGCGGTGGGTGGCGTGGCGTAGAACGGCCTAGGCGTGCGTGCCTAGGTCGGACTGTGACCATGAAAGTTCGTGTGTGGCAGTTAGTGAAGGGGCGAAAGATGATCAGTGAGTGATGGCGGGGGTTCTGAGGTAGGTGGCGAGGCGGATGGAGGTGTGGAGTGGCGAGGACGCCTTACCGGAGGTCTGGCCGGAGGTGGAGATGGCGATGGTGAACAGTGGCAGTCGAGGGATAATTCGTGGAATAGATTGAAGGGCATTGAAGAGGGGATAGAGAGGAGTGTTTCTAACTTGTTTAAGTGGACGAAGGGGGAGAGATGGCGACTGATAGTATCTGCTGTCGCCGGAGAAGATGATGTCCAGTGGAGGGAGACGGCGGCGACGAGGCGAGAGGTGCTCGCGCGGGTGCTGCGTGAAGAAGAGGAAGAGGGTGAGGACAGCTCTGCCATTGGTATTGTGGCAGAGCAACGAGAAGGAAGAGGGCGGCTCGCTAGAGCTTGCTGGACCACTTGGCCAGAGAAGAAGAAGAAGAAATTGGGGAGGAACTCTGGCCAAGATAAGCTTGAAGGAAGCGGCAGCCCCTGCCATTCCTTAAATAGGTGCTGGCAGGGAGGGAAACACGAGGAGGAGGTGTAGGCTGGTCGCCGGAGATGTGGCCGGAAAAGAGACCCATACCTCTCGGCGTTCGCACGAGAGGTATGGGTGCCAGTAGGGCATGGGAGGTGGTCTATGCGAAAGAGGACAACGCAGGGGACCCTCCTCTCGTTTCTGGGGTTGGCTCCCATGCCCTGCGCGATGCCATCCTCCACGCGAAGTCGCCGGAGGTATGGCCTGCTGTTGCGGGTGGCAAAGGGACCGGTTTGAAGAAAACGATGGGAAAGTTGAGGGGGTAACGTAAAAGTTCAAAAAGTTAAGGGTCAGAAAGTAATTATTGAGGACCAATTTGTAAAGTGGGTCAAGGCAAACTTTCCCTAGGTCCAAATTTTAGTATAACCCTAATTTGGACCTAAGGAATCCAATGGTGAAGTTGGATTTTAGGTTTAACCACGTTTGACCAGATATTTTACACAAAAACCCAAATTAGGTCAAAAATTGGGTATGGTTCTCAATCTAAGTCAAGATAGGTTCCAATGGCCAAATTGGAGGTTCTAAACCCTAGGGAATGTTTTTTCATGAATTTTAGACGGTTTAATTGATTTTTATCTTTCCTGAAACTTTATGAATTAAAGTGGGTTTGTTTTAGGGTTGTAGAATGTCATTTAATTCCTAGATGTCGCTATAACCCTTTTCAGACCAAATCATCCCACTTTCTCTGTTATTAAGCCCATTTGACCTGTGTCTAGACCCCTAGGAATCCCGTTTATGTACTGCATTGGTAAAATTACAGTTTTATCCCTTGTGAATTGTTTTATACTCAAATTTAGAATTCTCTGATTTAGGCTTTCCCTTAGGTTTTGTAGGAGCTTTTGTGTACTTATTTAGGTAAAAAATGTGCTAGTTAGGGTTCATAATGAGGTTCTCATCATAGTGCATGCAGGAGGAGGAGGAGAGCTTCGGGGGAGTCGTCCCTGACACTGCTGCAGCCGGAGCTGTAGGGGAGGAGCCGAGGCCGCGGCTGCATGCAGCGAGGGTGAGCAGGAGGAGGTTCTAGTTCTGGGTTTTTTTTCAGAATCAGATGTCTGGAGTGACGTCCAGACAACGGTGGGGACGTCTGGAGATGACTCCAGACGTTTAAAGATAGATCTTGGCGAAGGTACGTTTCCTTTTGCTGATACGGCCATGCAGCCGTTCCGCAGCTACGTTTTGCGTGGCTTAATGTGGAGGATTTTGCTATCGCATGCAGGGATTGCTTTGGGAAGGCATGTGACACGCCCTCCCACGCATTTCAGACGTCTGGGCAGCTTGCCAGATGGCTGGAAGCACTCCTAAACATCCGGAGAGGGGGTCGGACGTCTGGAGCTGGGTCCAGACGATCCAGAGGAGGTCCTGGACGTCTGAGGTCGACGCAGAACCTGAGGTGCATTTTTGGTCACTTTTAAGACGTCTGGACATTGTGCCAGACGTCTGATTTGAGTCAGTAACTCTATTTTTGACCCGTTTAGGGTCCGTTTTACGCAAATAAGATATCGGTGTTTTCCTTGTGAGTTCCTCTACTTGTTAGAAGGCTTTCTATACTATTCTGAATTTCCCATTGTGATTGTTCCTTGTTATAGGACTTCATTCCGTTGTGGGTTCGGGGCTTGCTGAGGCATGTGAGCCTGCCGTTCGAGTGTCCAATATTCCTTGGTTGTCTGGTAGAGTGGCTTTCCCTAATTTAATTATAAACCTGAATGCATATGTGGATTAAATAACTAGAACCTAGGATATGGCATGAATCCTAGGACGAGAAGTTACTTGAAATGTCTGTATGTGTGTTTGAGTTGCAGTCTTGAATGAATAAATAGAAATGATAACAACTACCTGCTAATAAACAAGAGTTGCCTGTGAAATATGAATTACCTGTTGTTTACGTTAATTGATAGAAATACGAGTTGCATGTGTATAACCTGAGAATGGAAATGTGAATGATGAAACTTGGTATGGAATGGCATGAGAAATATGAACATGAACCCTACGGGGAATTAGGAGTAGAGCTCCTGGAAATAAATGGAATGGATCTGGAATGTGAGTGGGGAAGTGTGCTAGCCCTTGAGTACGTGGTACCAAGGAGAGCGACTTTCCTCTGTTTAGTGTAGAGTGGAGTTAGCCGCCCTTGGGTCGAAACCCGGGGTTAGGATTGGCCACTCTGCACCGACTTCTTGGCCCTCACATACACTGTACCAGGGAGAGCTACTAGTGTAGGGGGGAGAGCTAGCCACCCCACGGGGCCCGAGGTTCAACTAGCCACCCTACACCGACTTGTTAGGCCCATTGGGCAAACCAGGGTAGTCAGACGAGGGTGTGCGGACTGTGGAGGAGTGAGACCCTTGTTTGGTTCTTAGGGGCTAGACCCCTGTTACTGAGAGGGCTAGGTTCTATACTGTTCTGTGCTGTACTTTGGGAGCACCTGTTAGCGGAAACGACTGACCGCGTGCTAGTGCGCGGTAGCTACCCGTGCGCTTATCGTGCGTGCCATAGTCACATTTACGTCTGTCCATGACTTTGGGGTGGTTGACTGGGTGTAGGATCACTACGAGGGACTCTCCCGGCCAGGAGAGCACCACGTGTGTCTTCTACTCTTCGAAAAAGACTGCAATCAAGATCGTTCCTACGAGGAACACTCTAGATCAGGAAAGAGATCTGAAAAATAAACCAATGGGTGAAAAGGAATAACCTGTAAAATAAAGTAATTGGAATAGACAGTTACCTGTTTACTTTTACTGCTTTAGTTAGTTGGTTGCCACTCTACTCAGCATTCGCTGACTTTGTTACTCATAATCCTTTTCAGGTTTAGGTGTTGAGCAGTCCGAGTCTCCGACTGTAAAAGGTGCTGGACCCAGTAGAGCCCAGTAGCAGTAGCCTTCTTTTGTAGTACTTTTTATTGTAGTGAGTTCGGACTCTTGTACCTTTATATTTCTGTACCTTGACGTTTTTGTACTTAGTTGCTGTTTTATTGTTGTAGTGGTGACATATACTGTAGTAATTTTTCTTTCCTTACTGCTTATACTTCTTTTTACTGTTAGTTACTTGGTATAGTGAATGTGGTTTACTTTCCTATTTTTTGATTATTTTTGTTGGACGACTGGATCTTGAGATCAATCGAATCGTGTCGGTATCGTATCTTATAGAAATTCGAGAACCGGATCGTAACACCCTTCGTCTCCGATGTCCTTGTATCAGTTCGATATCATGGAATACGTGAGTGCCGTTCGCCATATGTTTAATTTCGTGGAATTCGTCTCCAAGTAATTGGGTGCGTGCTAGTGCTGCTCAGCTGATATGTGATCCACTCTGCGTCGCAAGAGGAAATGTTTTTGGATGTTTCGGTATGGAATCGGAAATCGTGTTAGCCGAATGCTTGATGACAACCCGTTTCAATTATATTTCGAGATTCTACTTGGGTTGCCGTAATGTAACCGGATTTCATGGATTCCTTCTACGTGGGATCGGATTCCAGGGCCGGGACATTGATCAATATTGCTTATCTTGAGGTTTTAATTGGTCAAGAAAATATGTTTGGATTACTTGGGGCACCTTGACAAGCATAATTATTGTGTCATTTGGAATTTGCATGTCGTTACAAAAGATACATGGAAAAGAAATCCGTGGAATCCAATTAATTGTGGTAGTACGAGAAGGGCCTTGGTTAGGTGTGGTAGTTAGTTGTAGGCAGGTCGGTTCTTGGTTATGTGAACTGGTTGAATAGACAGTATTCGTATGCTCAGGATAAATCTCTGGATTTTCTAAGTACTTTGCAAAGTAGGATATATCAGGAAATATCATGTGCAGCAGATCATATTCTTTCTGAATTACTTGACAAATTTTTAAGTCATTCTCAAACCCGATGAATTATTAATATTCTGATGCATTAAAGTAAGAAAATGGTTACTTATTACTTAATTAACTGTGTTGATCTTCGAATTATTTGGCCTTGTTGCGCCATTTCTGTTCCGTGAATTTCCTTTTTTTCTTATGCAGGGCATTGAGAACTTCAGTAGTGCTTGGTAATCTATTAATCTTAGTTACATTTTGATGGTTAGCCTGTGATTGAATTTCTAATGATATTCCCAATTTTTTGGGAATGTAATTGCCATAAGATGTATCCTAATAATGTGGTAATTTTTGGAAGAAAAGTTAGTAATTGTGAAGGGATTGAGAAATGACAACTAATGCCGTAGATCGACTTGAACCAAGTGGAGTTTGTTTTCTGTTTGTTTGACAAAACATTGCAAAATCTCAACTCAGACTTCATATCTAGTTTCGACATAGAATGAGAATTGAACCTGAACTTGCATGAAGTTGGTTTGAAAAGGTTTGATTGATTTGAAAATATACATTTGTGTGTGTCATGAATAATTTCTGTTGAAAATAAGAATATTAATATTTATTTTGCATATCATGCATGTGTGTATGGATATCAAGAGTATATGTCACATTACCGTTCTAGGAATATATTTGTGGGTGGTTATGTCATTTTTTTCCTCCACCAGCAATTGCAAATAATAGGACATGCTTTCTCTTACTTAAAATCTGGGAAATTCCTGTACAAAACTATTTTGTATTAGTTGTTAAAGTTTGATATATATCTAATTAGGAAAGATGCACTTTTTTTAAACTTGGAGACTATTTCAGCTATATTTTAGATGTTGGTCCTGCCACTCATCCATCCTCTTGTTGGAGACAAAGGAGCATTGCTTATTGCTTTGCTTGGAGCCCTTGCATTTGTTAGTATATGGACATGCTGAAATTTCTGTTTGTTCATTAAATGTTGGCAATGGGAATGTTGATGTATATGATTCTTTCTCTCATTTATTTCAGACATTGGTGTATGCCTTAGCATGGGCACCTTGGGTGTGAATTTATTTTACTCCATCCCATGTGTTTGAAAATGAACCGACAAGTTTTTATTCATATAGCTGAGGCTAAACCAATGTAGTTTTCTAGTTTTTTTTTTTTTTTGAAAAAAATCGGGACTAAATTTTATTCATCCCCCAATCCGTGGAGGCAGGGAGATTAAACCAAAACCTTCCCCATACAGGAAAAGAGGGACCACGACTAGTGGTCTAGTACAAAAACAACAGCAAGAAGCACCCACAACTAACAACAGCAACAAAAGCGAGCAACAGGGGGCGAGGGTGCAAAGGGGAGATCCGAACCAACACCAAAAAACCTAGCCAGGAAGGATCAAGCAGCAAAATAAGAGCAATGAATACTATCCAACCGATGGATCCCCTCAAGGCTGTGCGAGAGATCAGAAAAATCTTTAAAAATCTTCTAATTGCATTCAGCAACATCTGCAATCTTGGAAGCTAAGAGGTTAACCGTGTGGTAAACATAAGATAGTGATTTGATTTGATTTTTCTTTTTCAAAATACAGATAAATTCCCTGGATGCTTTCTAAGCTATCTAGACTTTACCATTTCACCAATAGTATAATAGAGTATAATCCACTTCTACTTGCAAAGGAAAGTTAACCAAAGAGAGGGAGAGGGCATGAAGCAGGGCTCTCATGATACCCACTTCATGAAGCATAACCGAAGTTTTACATGAGGCACCATAAATGAAGTTCCCAATATGATCTCTAACAACCCAACCCAATAAAGAACATACGTTATCAGATTTAACTGCCAAATTAATCTTGAAACCAGACATAGGACGAGTTCAAGAGAGAACCAAGTTTTTAGGCTTTTGATTCCTAATCCAACTAGATATTTGAAAGTTAAGGCAGCCATACTCAAGGAAACTCTCCAGGTCACTCCAATAGAAATTGTTATGATGATTTCTATTCCTAACCCACCAAACATAATACCAGATGAAATAGACCATGGGTTTAATAGTATTGCCTCGTCTGTGAGAAGATCGAGCAGCCATAATGGAGAAGAAAAGAGCAAGATCAATGGGGGATAAAATTTTTTTTTGAAACACCCATTTAGAGATTTTTTGGACCAGCTCGCTATGAGAGAAGACATGAATGAAGGTCTCTATGGATGGATTATGAAGGCAGCAAGAGCATTTAGAGACCAACAAGAAGCCTAGCTTAAAGATGTCATCAGTGGGAAGTCTATGGGAAAGGACGCGTCATACACAAAGGGAAATTCTCAAAGAAAGCTTAAGACTATAAACTTTTGAAACTATGATTTTCAATAACAGGCCCGGAGACCAAATGATAAGCTGAAGAAATCGAGAAGGTGCCAGAGGATTGAAGTGTCCAGATAGGCTTATCTTTCATAACATCCAGTGAGATATTATCAATTTGCTCCTGAATGTGATAGGGAATGAGCATTCTGAGAGGGTTGGAAGAGAAAGAGGAGATGATATCTTTCATAGGAGTACGTTGAACTAGCGTATACTTAGGAAGGAAATCTCTAAGGGCAGAATTCCCAACCCAAATATCAAACCAAAAATCCACTTGTCCTCCATGAATCTCCCACCTAATGAAAGGTTTCATGTCCTCGTAGTCATGGAGAAGATTACGAAATCTCGCAGGGAGTAGAGAGAGGCTACTGGATTTCCATAGATCACGGACCAGGCCAGAGAAGATAGAGTCGTCATGGATAATTTGCCAAACCCTCTTCATTCTCAAGGCTTTGATAAAAAGGGACAGATTTTTAATACCTAAGCCCCCAAAATTTTGAGGGGAAGTAATAGTATCCTAAGAGATCCAATGATGGTGAGAGTCGTCCGCCGTTTTACCCCCCAAAAAAAAAGCCATAATGGAGTTCAAATTACGAATAATGGAGGAGGGGACATCCATAACAGCCATAATGTGTATAGGAACACATGTGAGGACATGCTTAATAAGGAGTATTATAGCAACAACAGAGAGAAGATTCGCTTTCCAACCTGCAAGTTTAGATTGAATCTTTTTGATAATGTTGGAATAATAAGAGATCTTAGCTTTGCCTGTAAAGATGGGACAACCAAGATAAGTATATGGAAAGGAGCCATTTTGGTCTACCATGATGTCAAGAAGTCGGAGGAGGCAACCCGAAGGGAAATTTTTCCCAACATAACAGAAGCTCTTCTGGAGACTGACCTTCTACCCAAAGGCATCCTCGAAATCGAAAATGAATTTAGAGAGGTTACGGATGGAATTGAGGTTTCCATTGGTAAAGATGATAATGTTATCACCGTAGAGAAGAACGGTCGGAGGAGAGATGTTACGACGAAGGGCAAAGGGTTGGATTCTCCCAAATCAACAAGGTGTTTCAGGTTCCTAATAAAATGCTCCATGAAAATGTCAAAAAGAAAGGGGGAGATAGGGTCTCCTTGATGCAAGCCACGAGAAGCTTTAAAAAAAGGGGAAGAACTTCCATCAATCAAGATAGAGGACCCTTCGTGAGAAACAAAAGCCCTGATTATATTAATACAATGACTAGAGAAACCAAAGGCTTCGAGAATTTTGAAAAGAATTCCCCACTCCACTCTATCATACTCCTTTTCAAGATCCAGTTGGAAAATGACATTAGAACCATGGACCTTTTTATCAAGACGTTGGGTGAGCTCAAAAGTAGTGGCAATATGATCGCAAATGCATCTACCCTTAGTGAAACCAACCCGTTCACGAGAAATTAGCTTAGGGATATGGGTTTCAAGATGTTTAGCCAGAATTCCCGAGGCTAATTTATATATAACGTTGCACAAGCTGATCGGCCTATAATCCGCTAGCTCACTCACCTCAACCTTTTTAGGAATAAGAGAAATAAAAGTATTGTTGAAGGAGTGAGGGGTCGAATTGGAGTTAAAGAAGTGACAGATAGCCTTCACAACATTAGTTTTGATAATATCCCAATCATGTTTGAAGAATTCTGCATTAAACCCGTTAGACCCAATGATCTTATTAGGAGGCATATGAGACAGCACGTCAAAAATTTCAACTTCAGATGGGGCTTTAATAAATCCCTCACAATCAACACACGAGATAAGGGAAGGGATATGTTGAAGAAAAGGATCATAGCTGATTGGAGAATTAGAGGCCAGAAGGTTTTCAAAGTAGTATGTAGACTTTTGAATAGCTTCCAATCTAGAGTCATTGCCAATTTTATCCACCATAGAAGATCTAGCACGTTTAGCACTACATTTCAGCCAATGTAGTTTTCTAGTTATTTTGATAGTGCTTTGGATAACTAAAGCAGATTACAAGTGTTTCGTCAAGTTAACAAATGAATTATTATACAGGTCCCATATGTTAGTGCATCATTTGGAGTTGTCTATGTTCTTGCCAAGCTGGCTGTAAGGTTTAGCATTGACTGGTAATTTCATTTGCAATCCCATTTCTCATTCAGAGAAAAGCAAGTGCAAGACATGTTTCCATGGAAATTGAAGAGTAGTTATTAACTACCTCTAATTGATAGTACTTAAGTCTTTGCTCTATAATGACAAAACTTGTAAAGAATTTATTTTAGAGAAAAATACTGAACTGTGTGATTGAACTAAGGTTACTTAATAAATAACTTTTTTCGAAACAAGACTTCCAATACATAACTTGTGAGCCTAATGTTTGATTCCTAGTATAGGCTTTCTTGGATGTCAACCATTTCCTAATATATATTCCTATCTGCATCCCTTTTCTTTGCTCGAGAAGATGCCCTTTTTTTGATGCATGAGGGCCAATAGAAAGTGCATTGGGTGTCTTTCTATCCCAATACATGATCTTTGTATAACACCACATTTTACAAGAAAAAGATTATAGGAATAAAATTTCAAGTTTTCTTAAGGAGTTTAATATTGTTTCAGGTTTTGGTAATTTGGATTTGGGAGAACGGACTACTCGATAAGGGACCTGTAGGTCTTGATGATGAAATGCATGAGCCATGACTGAAATGGTGTTAAGTTAGGTTAAATGCAGTGTAAGATTTGAAAATTTTATAGTGACAAACAAATATATATATATATGATGGCCTTAAACAGTCCTCCTTTGGGTTGTAAAGAAACGATAACATCTTTTTTGGATGTAACACAACGATTCTAGTATCTTTTTGAATGTCAAGTGACATAAAAGTTGATCGTTATTTCAGTGCAAAATATATCTTTTTTACAAGTGTTTGTTTGTTGTGATGACGTTTAAATGTTGTATAAAGTGTTCAAAGATATTGTTTAAATGCCAACCAAAGTAGTTTTAAGTGACGTTTAAACAGCACTAAAAGTGTATAAGGTGACATCTAAACATTGTTAAAACAATGAAACTTGTGTAAAGGTTGCCAAACAATCAATAAAGGTATTCAAACAAGACTATGAAGATGCTTAAACGTTGTCAAAAGAAGTATGGGATGGCATTTAAATATCTTTGAAAACTACCTAAAATAACATTTAAACATAATAGTAAGATATATAGGGTGACATTTGATGTTGCTAAAGAATCTATAAGCGAGTCTAAAAAAGGTTAAAGTGATGTTTAAACATTCCTGAAATAACTTAATGTGATGTTTCAATGTCGCCCTAGACAAGATATGGTAATGTTTAAATGATGTCCTAGGTTATCTTTGGTGACATTTAAACATTGTTGAAATATCTCTAAGAGGACGTTACCATAGGTTTTGTGAAGTGGTGAAACTTTTGGGAGATATTTAAATGTCGTCTTATGTGTTATGGATGACATCTACTTAATGTCGATAAAAATATTTTAGGCGACATTTGACTGTAAACAAATGTATAGGCCTAAGATGATACACTTGGGGTGACTTTTTCTAACGTCTACATAAGTTTAGGGTGACATTTATTTCACTTGTGTTGATATTAAATAAATAGCGTCCAAAGTTTTTTTGCCTATAGTGTCCTTTTAATGAAAGTCGGGTTTTTTTTTTTTTGCAAAATATAGGAACAAATTTTCTTCATCCCCCTATCCTTGGAGATCATAAAAAGGAGAGGTAAGGGGATTAAATTAAAACCTGACCCATACAAGAAAGGGGAACTACAACTCATGGCCTAGCTTAACGAAACACAAAATCGAAACAAAAACTACCGGAACCTACAAAAAGCACAAAAACCCAAACAACCAGAGAAGAGACTACACTGCAAAAGTCCAGGCCCAACGTCGAAAGCCATAGGAATCCAACTTAACCAATAATATGCCGGAGGTGAATTTTGTCAAGGTTAATAATCCCGCAACTTTTAAGATCAAGATTCTGCTCCATAAGGAAAAATATCCAAGGCCCAATAGCCGATAATGCAATGAGTTTGGCAAGACCATTGACCGCAGGATGAACGAAAAATTGGGGAAGAAACTAATGAAAATTGGGGTTAACATCTCTTGTAAACCTCTTTCTTGCTTTCAAAAAATGGGGAAGAAACTAATCCACTCCTGCATGTAATATGAAAAATGCATATAATTTCCTAAACTAATATGCTCCTAAATTTAGAGATCCTAATTGTTCTCCAAATTTATTTTCTTAAAAACAAGTAACTAAACAAAAGAAATAAATAATAACAAAAGTGCATTTAGACCCTTTTGGTTGCATAGGGATTCATTCAGGAGTATGGAATATATTATCTTGAAATGCTTGCTTTTGTTGTCAAGATGAATTCAATTAGGATCATTCTAGCTCTTGTTGTACAATACTCAAGGAGGCAATACTAAAAGGATGTGAAGCATGCATTCCTAAATCCGGAAGAACTCTACATGGCACTTAAATATGAGCAACAAGGAAAGTGCAAGTTGAAGAAAGCCTTCTGTACACTCGAACAGTTACCCTAAGTCTTGTTTGAAAAGTTGAGAATTGCCACAAAAAAATTGCTTTTTACAAGCTAATGATGAAGATACTTTGTTTGTTAGAAGGACTAAGAAGAGAGTAACGCTTATATTAATATATGGATGATATTATCATTACAGGAGATTATGAGGGTGAAATCAACAACCTCAAGGCAAAGCTTGTAGATGGATTTGAGATAGAAGATCTAAGAAGTCTTGAGTACTTTCCTGGGATAGAAATCATAGGATCCAAACATGGGATAATGTCGTGTTTCAACACAAATATGTACTTGTTGGAGTTAGGGAGACTAGGGTGTATACTCGTCAAGGCAAACTAGAAGAACATGGATTTACAAGGAAAACCCTTCTCAACGGAAGGGAAAAAAAATCATGGGAGTACTATATCCCTAGATCACTTACACAAATCTTGGGATTTCTTTCACCAAGGAACAAAAAATGGAGGGTTGTAACAATATACATGGATACAAGATAAATGGGTCCACTCTTAAGGATCCAAATACCCCCATTTACATGATCACTCAATAATTCCCCTCAAGTTGGGCACACATATCAAGCATGCCCAACTTCTCAACATTTTCTCATATTGCGTCGTGGTTGGTCCTTTAGTTAAAACATTTGCAACTTGATATTCAGATTTGATACGGGGAAATGCAACTCTTTTGAATCAATCTTTTCTAAAATAAAATGTCAATTTTTTCTTAAAAAAAATAAAATCTCAATTTAGCTCCACATACTTGGTGTAATCATAAAAGATGGAATCATTTATAAGATTACTGGCTACCTTATTAACAAAGTAGATCCTTATTAATAGCTTTGGCTGAGTGGCACATCAAATAAGAGCATCTTCACCCACATTGTTTAGGTAATTGTCACTCGATAGTTTGCCTTAGTAATTTGACCTGGCACAAATAAATTGCATTTTTCTATAGATAACATGATTACCTTCTAGAAAAATAGAGTATGTTGTAGTAGACTGTCTACCATTTGTGAATCCTATTTGACTTGCATTTGTGTAGTCTTTAATGCTTAAGTCACATCCTTTAGTAAACAGGAGTCCTTTTTTCTTCAAATAGTGTAATATTCTTTTCACAAGATCCAAGTGAGTGTAGGTTAGTGTATGCATAAATTGATTGACCACATTCATAGTGTATGCGATATATAGTCTCATAAGAGAAATTAAAATTTCCAATAACTTTCTAGTGTAATTTCCTACAATGATTATATCATCTACCTAAATCGAAAGAATGGCAATTTGATCTCCATGATGCTTGATGAATAAGCTGTGGTCATCATTTTCTTGTTTATATCCTTGATCTTTTATGATTAACCTGTTACCATTCAAACCTTGCCCGTGGAGAGTGTTTTAAATTATACAAGGATTTCTTGAGTTATAACATTTCCCTTATGCTGATATCTAAGGGGTATGTGCATATATACTTATTGTTTGAGATCTTCATTCAAGAAAATATTTTTAACATTCAATTATTACAAAGGCTAGAAGAATTGAAAGGCTAAAGCAAAGAGAACTCAGAAAGAGTTCATTTTTTCCACAAAAGAGCAAACATCTTTGAATAATCAATTCCATATCTTTGCGTAAATTCTTTACTTACTAGTATCACCTTATATCAAGCAACCTAACTATCATATTTATGTTTGATAATATAGACCTATTTGGAACCAACTACATGTATATTTTTAGGCGTATTGACTTACCTTCCCAATTTCATTCTTTAGTGGAGCTCTCATCTCATCTTACATTGCTTCGAAGATCCATTTGTGCTTCACCTCCACCTTTAAGCATCACAAAGATAGCAAGAGATGATAAGAAGCATCTATAAGTGAGATTTTCACATATTTCTTATTGGGTTTCAAGTACATTTAGCATACCGGCCTTAGGTCTTTTAATATCCTTCCTAATGTACCTCTTTGCCATACTATTGCCAGCATCTTTAGTGACGTCATCCATGTTACCTGCAACTTCAGCCTCGTTGTCTTTAGTGTCAAAAACATGAGTAAGATTGGTGGTCAAACATTTCATAGGATTATGTTCCAGTATTGGGGAGGAAGAAGTGGGATTGGATGAATTGGTCAATCAATCTGACATTGACTTTTATTTGCCTTGGGTAAATTCTACCACACAACTTGTCGCCTTCACCATCATGTTGCTTTGCCTATTTTCCAATCACGTCATGGTTTGCCTATAATTATCTACATCACAAACTAAGGGTACATGCAAGTCGGGTTCAACCCAAACCTGACTCGATCCAACCCGGTTCGATTGGGTTTAGAGTTATAATGGGCTGAGTTGGGTTGAAATTTTTCCAACTCAATAAAAAATGGGTTGAGTTGAGTTTAGGGCTTAACCAACCCAATCCAACTCGATATAACCCGATTTATACATACACAAGCTATACTTATATAACATATATACATATAAGGAACTTATTAATAACTGTTGCATGGAATTCAAACAATGCTTGAGATTATTTTAGCCTCCACATGACCCACTTGAAGGTTCCAAAAGAGCCAAACCCTCATCTCCTACATCCCCTTTGTCTCCCATGGTCACCATCTCCTGTAAGTTTCCTTACCTCTAGGCTCCAGGCTTCAGCAAGTTCTGACGCCCTCTCCTCTTCTTGGCCATGGCAATATCTCTCTCTTGGTAGTGCTCTTTAGGTAACCCTTACCCTCCTCCCCTCCCTCAAACCCCCACCTCTGCTTGACAACCCACCACCTGACCTGCCCCCTCTTACTTAAGGCCTTGCACCACCACCACCTGACTCACCACTTACATGTACTCCTAGACTTATTGTGTTTATGAATGTTTTTTAAAGTTTACAATTGCATGTAAAGCATGGTAAGCCCATTTACTTATTTGCTTTATTAACTTCAGTATTTTAAAAATTTACATTCAAATATCTATATTTATCTTACAAGCTACTTTTTATTGATTATTGGTATAGACCTAAGCTTTTGTGTCCATTTATCAAGTTTGTTATTAGGCACGTCTTTATCTTTTTTTATTACTTTTAGATCATATCTTTATCTTTTCCTTGAAGTTCTTTTTGATTTTTTCCTATTTTATAGCTTTTTTATAAGATACAAGTTATTTACGAGTTTAAAAGTTTTTGTTATTAAGTAGGAAAGACATAGGAAGTATGTATGAGATAAATATTGTGAGAAATCATAGTGCTTTGGTGAACCCACGTGAAAGAGAAGGTCCACACGTGGAAGAAGATGATGCCGAAGAGACTTGAGAGAGAGAGAGAGAGAAATATCGTGGAGTAGAAGGTGAGAGGAGAGGAGTTCTCAAGTTAGGAAATATTATTATTTGTATTTAAATAAACATGGTGTGTTGATTTCTTATTTACAGAAATCCAATCACCATATAATCATGGAAACATATTTTTAACATCCTAATCAAAGCAAATTTAAATTAATTCAAATAAATTCTACGTTCCTAGTAAATAAGAAAACTTGGATTCCACGACACCAACACATGCTATTTCATGCGTGCCACGTGGCCCTTTATTCCACGCGAACATTCCCCTTAAGTTAGACTTCAATGAGGGGTAAGGACTTGCTAAAACTTTGCACTTGTGAGGCTAGATGTCCTATTAATCATCTTCATCTTCATTACTAAGGAATCAACTCGCTTCTTTAGTGCCTGAACTTGTTGAAAGCACAAAAGGTCCCTTAGCCACTTCTGCAATGGTGGCTACTGTTGCTGTTGTTGACTTCTCATTTTGAAAAGGAGTTCTGAGTTGCTCCAACTCTGTAGGAGTGAAGGCTCCTTAGAAGTTAATGATGTCATATTGTCTCGAGGAGGTCATCTGTACTTCTCCTAGCACTTGCTTGCTTCATGATTGGTCCGATTGGCGTGCAGACATGGAGGGAAAATCCTACCATGATTGCAACCTTTGCCACATCCTACACCACCAATGCTAGTAAGTGCAGAGGATTATGAAAGTGTTGGACTTGGAGTTGAGAAGTTGGACTCTTCTACCTTGATTTGCATGAGGCAATTATATATGGTTTTGAGGTTGCATCCTTCATTGGAGGAGAGAATCTGGTTGTGCACTCCCTGATATCGGGGATTTAACCCCAAAAGAAACTTGCAAGCCTACCATCTGTCGTGTGACTTAGCTTGTTTGTCACAACAAGCTGGCTCGTAGATCCAGAGCTCTTTGAAGAGACCTTCCATCATTGCGAAGTACCTGTCAAGGGAAACCTCTCCTTGATTTGTACTCCATATGTGCCCATAGATGTTTGCAAGTTTGGCGTTGTTAGATTTCTTGGAGAATCTCTTCTTAAGAGCCTCCCATATGTCTTTCACCATGTCCTTGTAATGCACATTGGCTACGATTGATGAATCAATCAAGTTCATCAACCAATTCATGACAAGGTAATTCTCTTTCTCCCACTTCTTTCTCTTGGCTCCTTTCACTTCTGGTGCTTCTTCAACAAGCACGTGGAGTCTGTCCTGGCCTTCCATGAAGATTTTGAAAGCTCTTGCCCACAACACATAGTTGGAGGCCCCCATCAATTTGATGGTGGTGCTTTGGACAAGAACTTTTGTCTTTATGGTGATTGGGGTCTTTGCCTCTATCATAGTTTTGACTATGGAGACTGTCCATGCCTCTACTTGGATGCCCTGGAGCCAAATTCTCTTGTTTGACATTCTTAGGTGCGTGAGGGGTTTACATGCCTCTTCTTGGTCTTGGGCTTGGCTTTTGTGCTCAACCTTTGGTGTTCCACACCTCACACCAACAAGATCCTACGCGTGGATCTTTTGATCTCTGGGTTGTAGGACTACCTACTCTGACACCATGTGAGAAATCAGAGCACTTTGGTGAATCCACATGGAAAAGAAGATTTACACATGGAAGAAGATGGCATGGAAGAGACTTGGGGAGAGAGAGAGAGATATCATGGAGTAGAAGGGGAGAGGAGGGCAGTTCTTAATGTAGGAAATATTATTATTTGAACTTAAATAAACATAGTGTATTGGTTTCTTATTTATAGAAATCCAACCACCCTATAATCAAGAAAATAAATCATTAACAACTTAATCAAAGAAAATTTAAATTAATTTAAACAAATCATATTTTCCTAACTTAGTAAATAAGTAAACTTAGACTCTAAGATAGCAACACACGTGTAGGACTGCACTCACACATGTGCTACGTTGCACTTGCCACGTGACCCTTTATTCCATGCTAACAAATGTACACTTTGAATTCTATATGTTGAGCAATGAACCTGGGTGGTTATCATCTGGATAATCACCCTTCTTCATTTCAGGAAAAAAAAAAAAACAAATATAAACTTTGACTAATTAATAATCCTCTCAACTTAACCCAACCCAAATGGATTTTATGGATTGGATTGGGTTGGATTTGGTAGTATAATGAGTTATGTTGGATTAGAATTTCAACCTATAAATCGTAGGTTGGGTTTAGGTTAAGTCTCAATCTGATCCAACCCAATCCGTGTGCACCCTTATCACGAATAACCTCCTTATCAATTGTACCATTAATCCCAAAGAAGAAAGCCAAAGTCCTCTTCGACTACTCTCTCTCCCTGTAGTGGACCTTTGGTGAAATATGAATCTCCCTTAAAGAAAATGACTTCCCTTAGACCATATCTTTTTTAAGTGACAAAATCTAGATACTTACATCCCTTTTGTATGGCAGCACTGGAGAAAGAAGTCCTTGATAACCTTCAGATTTGACTTTCCTTTTCCTGTGACAAATTGTGAATAAAACAAGAGACACCCAAATATTCTTAGAGATAAAGTAAAAAGGTTCTTTATCAGGCAGTGGTATAGAAAAAGGAGTCTTATCACTGAGAACCTTAGACGGCATTATAGCAATCAAGAAGGCACGTACTTGTGACCACTAACTTCTCCCTAAAAAGTGTTTTGATACATTCCTCTGATACAACAAAAACCAGTAACATCAAGAAGCTGTCTTCTTTCAATTCCTTTGGACTGCAGCGACAAGTCCTGTGAATTACCAAGATATTCCTTACCTTTATTAGAACTGAAAACTTTTATATAAATACCAAATTGATTCTCAACCATATTCCAAAACGTCTGTACCATTCTTGGAACTTTAGCATGAGTTTCTTGTAGATAAACAGATGTACATTGTGATTAGTCATCCAATAAGGTTACGAAATATTGAAAACCGCTGAGAGATGTACTACTTGCTGGTGGCCAGAGATCAGATTGTTCTAAGGAGGATGAGTAGTTTTGGTGTTGGACTCCTAAAAGGAAGCTTGATGGTGTTTTGTTGATTGATAGGTCTTGCATTGCAAGGACTTCAGCACTAGGCACTATCTTTTTTTTTTTTTTTCTGAAAAGTGAAAGGGTACCCAGGTATTTCATTTAAAAAGATGACACTAGGCCATATTACAAATTACAACTCCAAATGGATAAAAGCGACAGAGCAGACTCCACAAAATTCTCTATATATGGACGTTGATCCCTAAAGACCATTGCATTTCTCCTTAGTCATATGCTCCATAAGACTGCAAGAGGCCGTGCCTTCTCCTTTCTTCGTCCGGAAAATATTGTGTCCTCTAGTTCCACTGCCACGTCTGAAAGAACTCCAGAAGGTGTGAAATGAGTCCTATGACCACCACCCATCATTGAAACGCCTCCATACCTGTGCTACCACAGGACATGTGAAAAAAAGATGCTCTATGTCCTCCTTACTTCCAAGGAAAAGAGGGCATGTCATATTTGCTCCCTTGGCCCACCTGGCTCTCCACATCTTTGTCAAGATCCTACCTCTCCTGAGAAGCCAAGCAAAAATTTTCACGTTCAGAGGGCATGCAGCCTCCTAAACCAACCTGCAATCTCTGGTAAGATCAATATCCTCCATCAAAAGAGCCCCCCCCCACCTTCATCAAGAAGCACTAGGCACTATCCACTAAAATAATCTGGGAGCAACCCCTCCAGCAACTTGAAGTTGAGGTGACCAAGAAGAATATGCCAAAAACAGAAGAATACAATCTTTTTTCCCATGTCCACAAGCCTAAGTAATCAATTGATGACCCAAGGGCCACCTTTCCCTATAAGTTGTACAAGCCATCACATTTTAGCTTTTCCCTATAATCTTAAGAGCACACAGATTATTATACAGTATAATTTTATAGTTAATTGGATGTATAACTGGCAAGGAGATGGTCCGTTGAACAACAAGTTCACTAGATTGTTTTGCAGAGCGGCTGACAAGGATGCAACTATTAGGAATTACTGGGAGGGAGTGGAGCTTGGTGCCCGTCCTTCCAAGGGGGCCTTTTGGACCAGTGGTATGAGGAGTTTCTAGAAATGCTATAGTGTTACGACCCACTCCTGGCTCCCTACAGGACCCGAGAACGGCTCACCTCGATGAACCCCAAGACCCAGTTATCCAACGAGAAAAAACCAAATACATATTCATTCTACAACCACACCAGTAATGTAACTAAGCAGAAAATAAATATTTGATAACAAAGAAAGAGAACAACAAACCATTAGATTTTTACATGATACAGTGGAAAAGTATGAATACAAAGGTAGCCATCATCACAGAGAATTGGTAGAAATCTACTGAAAATAAGCTACATGGTACTCACTACAACAAAAACTCTCTGCAGTGGAACAAAAGAAAGAAACTATGGTTGGGCTTGACTGGGGCTAGCGGCCTCAGCAGCCGGTGGCTCTGGCTGCTCGAATCCTTGACCTGGACATGGTTACAAAATCCGAGGTCAGCTAATGCTGAGTAGAGTGGTAGTTAAGTCATTTATATGCAATTAAACAGAAATCAGTTAAAGATACAATTGTCAGTTATTTATTTTTCATCCGTTTCCAATTCTCTGATTTATGTGTTTCTGAGTCGAGAATGCTAATCAGGTTCCATGATATTGCTTAATCTTCTTGTTCTCTAAGGGAATGATCTTACTTGTAGTTTTCCCGTTATGCAGGATGCACACGTGGCACTCTCTTAACCGGGAGAGTCCCTCGTGGTAGTCTTACACCCGGTCTACTACCCCAAGGTCATGGTCGCGACGTAGCGGTGACTACGGCATGTGCGATAAACGCACTGGTAGCTACCCCGCATTGGCACGCGGTTAGTCGTTTCCACTAGCGGGTACGCCCAAACGTACAGCATAGAATAGTACAGGGCCTTGCCCTCTCAGAACAAAGGTCTCGCCCCTCCACAGTCAGCGTACTCTTGTCCGACTATCCCGGTTTGCCCAACGGGCCTAACTAGAGTCAGTGTAGGGTGGCCAAACCTAACCCCGGGACCCATGGGGTGGCAAACTCCCCCTACACTAAATATCTCACCTCGGTACCACGTACGCTAGGGCCAAACAGGAGTCGACATAGAGTGGCCAAACCCACCCCAAGTCTCAACCCAAGGGGCGACAAGCTCCCCTTTACTCTAAAGGGATAGTTGCTCTCCTCAGTACCACGTACACGAGGGCCAGCCCACTTCCCTTAACCAAGTCCGAACAATTGCCCATAGGCAACGTGTTCCAAAACCATCAGGTTTTTCGTACTACAATATTCTTGGTTTTTCCTAAATTCCCCGTAGGGTTCGGACATAGACTTTCTCATTTCCATATCTGATTCATTAAATGCATAACAGGAAGCTCGAGATTCCACAATCGATTATTCAGTACAAGTATGTATCCCAGGTAGTACAGGCAGCTCATGATTTATCACAGTAACTCATTCATTCATTAGCTACACATGCATTTATTCCAACTTTAGTGTTCATTCCATAACCTAGGATTCAATCTAATATATCTAAAGCATGCAATTCAATTATTAATTCTGGGACTAGAGAAAACCACTTACCAGTTAATTAGGTGGAATGGGGGCTTGTACGGTAGCTCTCGACATCTCTGTAGGTCCCGTATACTCTACGGATTGGAGACCTACAATATGGACCGACAGGTCAAACGAGCTCAAAACTGCATAGACATTATATCATTACGTAGAGAAACTCGAACGGAATCCAACGACGTTTTGTTTGAAGAAAATCGACTCCATTTGGGCCCTAAACGGGCCCAAAAACACCACTTTAACTAAAATCAAACATCTGGGAAGGGTCCCAAACGTTTTAAACGAACTCAGATACTCACCTTGCCCAGGGTGCCTTCCTTCGGATGTCTGGAACTTTGTGCAGGCGTTTGAGGGTGTCTTTAAACGTCTGGAGATACTCTCGGACATCTGAAACCGCCTCAGTCCTCGAACCAACGCTCCTCCCCAACCTCTGACACATGCACATGAAATCATGACTCAACAGGGAGAAAATAATTAAAAGAAAATGCGCTTATCAGACGTCTCTTATTATTACCTCTGGACGTCTGGACAGACGTCTGATTTTGCGGAAAAATAACTCCACAAAATCGTTGTGAGCTCTCTCTCTCATAGAAGCTGCAGCAACTATAGCATCTCCTCGTCTCCCTCAAGAGCCCACTGCTCTCAGACCTTCGGTATCCTCTACCCTCCGCTCTCCTCCGGCTCCCTACTCTCCCTCTCCTCTTGGCTGTGGCGTGGGATGGAATGGAGGAGGAGGGGGGCTTATATGGAGATGGGAGGGATGGTGAGAGGTAAGGTGGAGGTGTGGAGGGGTGTTGTGGGTGAGGTAGGGAGAAGGTGTACGGGAGTGGGGTATGGGTGTGTGGGGTAGGGGAATGGTGTGGGAAAATTACGGGGGCACCCCCGCAAGTTTTTCTTTTTCCTCGAATATCTACAATAAAAATCTAGGGGCGTTAAAATTACACAAAAACCCCCTAAAAGTTTTCGGAAATGTCAAACGGCCCTTAGGAAGGGTCATTTTATGAAGGACCTGGAAGGATGGGAGTTAGAGGTTGGCAGGGACAGACTTTGGTGGGACGACGATGACTTCTTTGTAAAGGAGGCTTATCATAGGTTGACACCTACCTCTCAACTGTTGGACATCGACCTGTTGAGGGATTACAGGCTTCTTTGGTTGACGAACTGTTTGTTGAAGATCAAATTATTTGCGTGGCTTTTGAGGTGTGACAGAGTCCTAATGAAGGTGAGACGGGCGCATTGGGCACCTTTTGACGACACTGCCTACTCGCACTACATGCAATCTAAAGAGAGTAGTAACCATCTCTTCTTCCGCTGCCCTTTTATTGCATGGGTGTGGCGTACTATGGGACCTGATTGGATTGACCTGACCTCCTTTGATGCTTTTTGGGCCTCCTTTCGTAGAGTTGTGTGGGTGGTAGGCAACACCTTTAGGTCAAAGGAAAAGTAGGCCAAACTGCTGGCAATTCTTTGGAGTTTTTGGCTAGGTGGGAATGAAGTGATTTTTAAGGGGAACAATCCTTACTTTGAGAGTGTTATTTTTTCCATCTCCTCCTAGTTGGAGTTTGAGATGTTTCCGTATGATGTACTTGTAATGTGATGTTTCTTTTTCAATGAATATACCTGATCCTTTTCCATTTAAAAAAAAAAATTGACAGTTCAACTCCTCTGTGAGAATAGACCTAAAAGGAGATTGGGAACATGCAATGAAGACAAATGAGTTTTATTTGGGAATCATATATACAACCTCTTTCTTGGCAACTGTGACTTATGACCCATCAACAACTGCAAATTGCTATCGGCTAGAGCCAAGCCTGTCCTATCATACGTTCTGTGGGACCATTATCTACCATCCAGTTATCACTCACCACATCATGGGTCGTCGTAGTTACCACGAAAATTCAATACATAGAGAAAGAAGAATTTTTCCTAATAAGTTAATTAGGAATTAATAATTTTTAATTATTTTATTAGAAAATTTATTCATAACTAGCCGTATCAAGCTCACCGTTAGTAAAGGTACGTTTCACGTTCTAGAGCAGGTCACAAGTTACAAAAGGCAAGTTTATTTCTTTGTACGGTAGAGGTGAGCACAAACGAGGATTGTGCCGCATCAAACTTACTCCTACAAGAGGCAGTTACCTGTAGCTGCTGTAAATAACCAAAGTTGCCTTTAATAGAGGCGAGGTTTATATAGCCAATTACAAATAAAAATCCCTAATAAGGTAATTAAGAACTATTAATCTCTAATTACTTTATTAAGGAAAATTCTTCCTTCCTCTATATACAAATGACCACAACATACAGATAAATGACACACCTCAAGTGAAATAATATGAAAGCACCTATACCTATTTACATAGGAGAAGATATGTACCAGTATGTGTAGCAATCTCATTACTAAGAAAAAGGTAGGATCAAACCTGGACACCACCTCATTATCCATGCTGGACCATGATGGCGTTGGTTAACTCCATTGCACCATCCGTATTGGACAATGATAGATCACTGCTGCATGTAGATCACTGCCCTGCACCACATAAAAATTTTGTGGGAAGGCAAGAGTTTTTCTTTTAAGCCACAGTGTAGCAAATGTAATTACCACAATTACTGCTGGGTATTTTTTTAATCACTGCCATAACCGACGGATTTTTTTTCCTTCTTTAATTCCCACAATTGAGGGGCAAATCCACGATCCATGTGGAGTCAAGATTACTGCAAGAATGCTGCATAAGCACTGTGAATAATCCGACAACGAAGATTACAAGAACAATCCACATGCATAGTTGCAGGAGCACCACTGACGTGGGAAGTCAACAGACAATAGAAAGTGGATGACAATGAGCATCAGCATTGTAGTTGATACAATCGAACTTTTTGAATGCTGCAGTTGTTATGGACGATGTAGTCTAGGAACAGCCTTAATGAGGAAACAGGAGCAGTTCGGAAGGAGCCTCTCAACGTGTATACAATGTTTGGGATTCCTTAACATATACCATATGTGTGGAGGATTCCATAAACCACAGATTCCTAGATCTGGAAAGCTTTGATGCCGTGTAGAAAAAGAAGCACAGAAAAAGTTACAATGCAACTAGGATGATTTACATGGAAAACCCTCCTTAATGGAAGGAAAAAAATCATGGGAGTGCTATATCCTTAGATCTCTCAAATGAAATTAGGGTTTTCTTTTGCTACGTAAAAAATGGAGAGGTGTTGCAATATGTAGGGATAAGGGATAAATGGATCCAAAAACAAGGATCCAAGTACCCATTTACATTCAACAAAAAAATACTTAGACCTTGTTTGGTAAGGGGAATAAGTTTGTGGAATAAGTAGAGGAATGAGGAAGAAGTAGAATAAATGATGGAATAAGTAAGTTAACCCATTTGGATGTTAGGCATATTAAGTGACATGTTAAAGTTATTCCACAGAGAGGGGTGGAATAAGTTCCAGACATGTTAACTCATCTTCCGGACGTGTTAAGTTTCAAGTGTGTTAACTCATTTCTGAGCGTGTTAAGTGACGTGTTAAACACTCAACATGCAAAACAAATGGGGCCTTAATGGCTTCCTATCAACATGTTTTTCTGAAAATGATTTTTTTTTTTTTTATTGGTGTGTGTTGTGTGGGGGGGGGGGGGGGGGGGGGGGGGGGGGTGCCGGGGGGAGGGAGGTGTTTTGGGGAGGGTGTGGTGGCGGTGGTGTGATGCGCAATTGGTTGTCAAAAGGCTGAATGAATATCAGAGTCTCCATATAAATTACACATATCTAAGTAGCTGTAGTTTGTGTACCTGCTGCTATCTCATGACATAGGAGATGATTGGGATTGGATAAAATGTAGGTTGTTCTGGGGGTGTGGGAGGGGAGCAGTTTGGTTTTTTAATATGGGTATTTACATAGCTGCACAAGTTCTGGAGAAAAGAGGTTGAGAGTAAGACAATCAAAGTTAAAGGTGCAGGAGAAATTATAATTGGTTGCGTGGGAGAAAATATGCACTTCCTACTCTTTTTTCCTCTCATTTCTTTATTTTGTGGGACAGCTACGGGATTAGGTCATATCTTAGGAGTCTCGTTAGAAATCAAATCATGGTGTTACTTGCCTCTTGTTTTCTTTTAAAATTATATTTTTTTCTTATAAGAACCTCTATTGATGAACTTCCAAGAGTTGCTATGTCAAATATGATCTTTCATATATATATATATAATCTTTGGGTTGGAGTTTTTGCCTTTTATCTCTTAGCCTATCCTTCTGATCACCAAGGCTTTGTAATCCGCCTCTATTCTTCTTGCATTTTGTATGCTTGCATAAACATAGCTAGTCTGGCTATGTTGATACACGCATCCTCAAAAGCAGTTTGGTTTCTGTCATGAGCCCTATAACCTTAATGTCCTCCTTTTATCTTTATCTCCTTGTTCATTGCAATCCCCATCGGAGTTAATACATACTTTGTCTTTTATCCATGTGATTCTATGCTGACATCTGTCCCCTTGTGGTCCATCTATATGCCAAAATGCATATATTTTAGTTTTATTTGCCCTCACTTGGCCATACACTGACATGTCCTTTATATCCTCAACTCTTTTCCACGTGTCAAAACATTCTGAACAATATCAGTTAAAAACCTTCTGAATAATTAATATATATCTTTTAACAATCATCATCATCATCATCATCTCCTCCTCTTCTTAACGAGTCTATGGTTACTGTCTTAAAAGATTGAGCTGAAGAGCTGTTTATATCTCATAAAGTTGTGCTATATATTTATATATACATGTCATGGACTTGTATGTACGTAGTGAGATGCATGCATTATGCTCTAACATTGTTTATTTGTTTCATTGTTTGTGTGATACACACATCACTACATGAGTCTTCATTTTGTGCAGTTTTTTCTCTGGATGTCTCTGGGTACATCTACATACTTCTTTTGCCATTTTTTGCCTGTCCAATTGTTCTTATCAAGCTTCTTTCTCGATGCCTCTTTACCATTATTGATTTTGAAGTGTGAATGTCCATGCATTGATGTGAACGCTTAACTACCACTCTGGTGTCCTTGAGTGGAAAGATCATTAGAAAACATGAAATACAACTCTATGATTAACCAGTTAATATTTATAACAACTCATGCTGTGTTTAATTAAATTTTATCATTGAATGTGCAATGTTTATACAAAAATTCTTGAAACCAGGAATCGATAGATGCTCCAGATTTGAGTTTCGATGAAATTATTCCAGTAAATAAAGGATCAAAACTCAGTTAATAAGTGTGACATTTATCGAGAACAGTACGAGGGGCGCTAAGGCCAAGAAAATGAAATATATCAGTATTGGGTTATTACTTGAGAAGAATATGAAATAAACATAGGAGGGGATATTAGTTATAAAAGAGAAATTGACAATGGTGACTTCTTGCGATCTGAAGATGACATTCCATTCTTTTTTTAAAAGAAAGTCATTCCATTCCTTGTCTTTGTTGTGTTTAACATGGACAATAATAGGTTCTGCTTGAAAATTATTAGCCTCCAGGATGGTTTATGTTGTGATTCACATGTAAGAAACATAGAGTACCAAATGTAGAAACACCTGGAAGAAGTTCCAACCAGAAAAGAATATCTTGTCTGTTTAAATATACACTGTCTTTTTATGTGTAAAGGAGGAAGTTACCTTTCCTGCTTGTTTAATTGGTTATAAACTAAAACTGTGTGCCAGTGGAAGAATGCCATTTATTAACACTTAAAAAGATGTCGGTATTAGTTGAAGCTGGGGAACATGCTATGCTATGGTAAATGAAGGCTGCGGCTTTGTTAAGTTTGGCGATTATCTAGGTAGTTTAGATCAAATGCGCAGAAAGAAGCTGCAGATCGTTCTCTGGTAAAAATTATTGCATTTTGACTTGTAGGGTTGTGAAAATGGGAACATAGGAAGCTATGTTCTCTCCAACCCTTGTCCTTCTCTCTTTCCTGCCCTTTGTTTATTTATTTGTTTATTTTCTATATTCATGTTTCATGTGTGTGGATGCTTGTTTGGGGGTTTTGGGTTGGGTAATTTTGAGCTTTTTGCTCGTTTCTCCCTTTCTCAGTGTGGGAATAATAGGTGATGCTTGATTTCTTTCCCTTCTCCTTCAATGGTAACAGAACTGCCCTTTTTTTAAATTTTCTCTGGAAAAGTAGAGAATAGTAGACTATAAGTTCATACCCCTCGCGCAGTTCCAGACATTATGTGACCTCCCAGTAATGTTAGTCCAAGATATCAGTTAAGCGTAAGTATAAATCAAAATATAAAAGATATTAAGAATATTTAGATTTATGTAAAAATCCTACTCACGAAAAGTGAAGGAAAAATCATGAGAGAAGATCCAAATAGGATATGTGTCTATAATTTTTTAAAGAAGAATAAAGAGATATATTATTTATTTATAAGTCACCACACATACCATACAGTCTTACACCGGACTAAATTACACGCATTCCAATAATATCAAAATATTCTAGTAAAGGACCGGTGAGTTTATTATTGGTCCCAATCCACCCAGCTGCCACTTGAATTGTCCTCGCCAACAGTGATTCTTCAGGGAACTATTAACTTGAATTGTCCTCTCAAACAGGGATAGTTCACGTAACTATTCAAAGGACCGATGATATAAATAATCAACAGTATTTGGTCTCACTTTTGTCCTAGCTATGAACCCATCGGGCAGGGGCCCTAAAGCAACTCATCAAACTGAAGTCATAAGCTGGCAAAATACATCAAGGGTTGATTTTATTCAGGAGTCGGGCCTTTTGCAAGTTGAGTACAACCATCAACAGCCACACATGGTACACATGGTTGGATGTAAGCTGTACGCCTTCTCAATTCTATCCAGGGATTGTGGCCATACCATGCAACCTATTTGGTAGTCGAATTCCTTGATATTTTTACTGCTGGAATTAGTTAGTACCATGGCTATAGAGCTCTAGGAGGAACTGTATATTCTTCTACCTTTTTGCCTTTTCTTTTTGTAAGTCGGGAGGGAGATGCTTTTATTCGTCTCTTTGCTCGCCAGGACTGCTCATTACTTGGTATAGGACTGCTAAGTTTTAATCCTTGTATGGCTTCTTGAGTATACGGAATAATGGAGACTTGTTTGGATCGTTTCTGGGTACAGGAACAACATGATTATTACTCTTTGCGCTGTAGCTACTTGATCTTCATCAGAAACTTCACTACTTGGGATGATAGTTGAAACATCTACATCTTCTGTGCTCATCTTGATATCCAAACAAAGATCCGTCTGATAAGAATGAGGCAACTTTTGCCTTCTTATAACTTGTGATCATGCACGAAATGTATCTTCCAAAACACAATTAATTGTAATTATCATTAAAAAAACGTTGTCATAAGTCGGGCCCAATTTTAAATCCTAACGGATACCTATGGGTGTATTAGCTAGGTATATGCATACCCACCTTTAATCTATAAATATTTAAGGTACATTAGCTGCACGTATCAAACTCAAACCTTGTCAAAGGCTGTTGCAATTGCTTGCACAGTGAAACAATGACACATCTGCCACTATTATCCAAGAGATGCGTTTGCTCTTGTGCTCAAAAGCTGCTTTGAAAGAAGTTTTAGACGATCACGGTGGCTGTAGAGTGAGTGCTGCTTCATGAGCTAAAACCAGTTAGAGTGAGAAAACTTGAACAGAGATGTTATCTGAATCTAGATTCGTGGGTTTAGACCTTTTGGACGTGCCCGAGAGTGTGTCATAAGATGGAATTGTTTAATTAAGTTGCAACAAGAACGCAGCATATTTAAGTGACGCAAATTGTAACACCTCAAAAATTAGTTCTACATCATAGAACACTGAGTGATAGGTTATAGAGGTTGAAAATTATTAATTGATAATTTGAGTTCAAGTATTTGGGTGATTATCTTAAGTCCATTGGAATCATACAAAAGAAGTAATTAAGATTAGTTTTAGGCTTATGTTTAATCCTACGTTGTTGTACATGATATCAAGAGTTAAATTCCTCCTACTAGAAAGAAAGGTCAACCTGGCCTTAGGATAGCCTAAGGGCCTATTTGTTTCACGGAATTTAAGGGCCTGTTATTTCTGTGACTTGTGCCCTAATTTCGTTGACCTTATGTTGCCTTGACTCGATCATGAGTCATGCCCCTTCCTCTCCCTTCCTCTCCTACACCCACTTTGCGCTCGATGTAGGCGATGGTCTTCCGTTGTTGCAGCAGTGGTTCTCTAGCGTTGGATCATCGTCGCCTCCTCGATTATCGAAGATGAGTCCAAATAGGTTTCCTTGTTCATTTTGCGTGTGTTTTAGATCATTATTCGATTTTCTGGCTTGATTTTTTCAAGTCACTTTTGGGATTATTTGGGTTTGTTTTAGCCCAATAATCGTGGTCTTTGTTGTTTTTATTGATCAAGTAATAAGGGGTATAATATTTTCTTGTCCCTTTTTCTATGTTGGGAAGTCAGTGTTCATTACTTCGTCTATGATGTGCAATAAAGCTAGGGTTCCAATCTAGCATGTCTTTGCTTATTTACTATTGTAGTTGGGAAACCTAGTGTTGTCCTCCCTGCACAAGTGGATTTGCCATTGATTTGAAGTTTTGTGACCTTTGTGTGACCATTCAATTACATTGTCCCTTTTGATCCTGGTGTGGCTGGCCCATGTACCATTTCTTTCCATCTTATGTTTTCTTCTTACTATATTTTAGGTTACCATTCAATTGCATTGAGTTTTCACTCTTCACGCTTATGACCCTCCTGAGCGCCATTTTGTCTTCATGTGGCTTCATTAGTAATGACATCAGTAATGACGACTGGGTTGCAATCTGGTCAAGGATAAGGAGGAGGAACTCCTATAAATGGGGGTTGTGGGTGTTGGATGCTACACTACTAGGGAAGGGAGATTTGGTGACGGATATTTGATGACGGTTTTGGGAACTGTCACCAAAAGTAACCTATGGTGACAGTTCCACTCAAAACCGTGACCATAGAGGGAGAGTGAGATTTGCTTTCTGCTTTGGTGACGGTTCCAAGTGGGGCCGTGACCATAGTATACCTTTGGTGACGGTTCCACGTGGAACCGTGACTATATCCTTTCCTTTGGTGATGGTTCCACTTAAAATCGTCACCATAGCTTTCCATCGTCCCTCTCTGCATATCCCTTTGGTGACAGTTTCAAGTGAAACCGTCACCATAGCCTTCCCTTGCCAACCCGCCCCCTCCTGCATTTCCCTTTGGCGACGGTTTCAAATTTTTCGCATCCCTCCCGCGCACCCTCCTTCGAAATTCCTTGCCACCGCCTGTCCTGCCCCCATCACCTTCTCCCTCACCCGACTCCGCGGCCCCCTCCTCGATGGCGTCAGCCCCCTTGACCATCGCCTGCCCCCTTCCCTCTCCCGACGACTGTGCTTGTCCTGACTCCCACTCAAGGTTGCCCACAGCACCTCGCCTACCCCTCAAGATTGATCACCATCGAAAACCAACTCCCGCTTCTATTACCTTCCCCCTCCCTCGATTGTCTGACTTAATCCCCGACGACGTCACCTCCCCGGACCATCCCCAACCCCATTCCCTCTCCTGAGGAAGGCCCTCCCCTGACCATCCCCTCCCCAACAGCACGTCTCCTCCCCCTCAAGACCGCTACCTCTCTCCCTCCCTCATCTTCCCCAACAACACCTCCATTACCACTACTACTGCTACGAACAAGTAGGGTTAATCCGCCACTCTTCCTTCATTTTATTTATTTTCTTATTTCATACCTCCTCCTCCAACTCCACTTATCTTGATCTCCTGTTATTATTGTTGTTGCAGTACTTGGTGGATTTATTGGCTACGGGGTGGCTCAACGAGATCTATTGATCTTGGATTGGCTCAAGGGTTTACATGCACGCCAGGTGTTTGATGGTATGCAAACAAGTTTTCAAACTAGGAAGCCTTTTTTGGTCATAAACAACATGCATCTAGGAAACTTCTTAGATAATCTTATCTACATCATGGTAGTTTTGCTACAGACCAGACCATTATTAGATGGTTAATCCCTCTACCCATGATGTGTTTTGTTAGTGTGGAGATGAAGAAGAAGAGGGTGTTTGTTGCTCATGACCACAAGGAAATCCTCTTGTTGCCTTCTTTTTTTTTTCTCTTCTAGTTTTCTTGAGGTCACATGATGAGTTTTCAATCTTAGGTCTTTACAAGGGTTTGTGTGTTTGATTCTTTTATTGCTGCTATTTGGTGGTGTGTGTGTTTGCTTTGAAATATCTCCAAGGGGGGTTGTTGATTGGTGGATGTGGTGGATGGATGTATCATGTAATTAATGAGGTGTAAAGTATAAAGGAATAAAGTTCGAGATCAACTGCAATGTGCGGGTGGTGGAGGGTCGGGGGGGCAAGGGGCGAAAGGGTAAGGGAGATTGTGATGGGAGGAGGGGAGATCTCCATTGGTTGGAGGTGATCCTAGAGGGGAGGAATCTGGATGGTACCTCCAAAGCTGTTAATGGAAGAGTTAAACATGCGGTCTACTTAAAATGTTATGCCATTGATCCATGGAGAGACAGGAATTGAAGCTAGCTTATAGCCTACAAAAAAAAAAAGTGTTAGCCATGAGAAATGGAACATTCTGCAAAGAAGTAATTAAAATTGTCAGTGGCCTTTTTGACCATCTCTCGTGAGTTGATAATCATATGCATGGTGATGAGAATCTCATCATGAACCCTAACTAGTACAATCGAACCTAGATATGCGAGAAAAAAGCTCCTACATAACTCATAGAAAGGCTTGACTCAGAGAATTCTGAGTTTGTAAAGAAAACAGGTCATAAGGGGTAAAAATGCAATTTCACCAACACAATCAATAAATAGGATAACTCAGGATCCAAACATAGGTCAAACTAACCTAATAAGAAGGAAAGTGGGATGATTTAATCCAACAAGGGCTACAACAACTTCACGGAATTAAATGACATTCTGTAACCCTAAAACAAAGTCACTTCAATTCACGAGGTTCGAGGCAAAGTAAAAATCGGATAAACCCTCTAAAATTCAGAGAAAAATAATCTCTAGGGTTTAAAATCTTCAATTTGGCCTTGGGAACCCATTTTGACCTACATTGAGAACCATGCCCAATTAATGATTTAATTTAGGTTTTTACGTAAATTGACCAGTCAAACAAGGTCTGACCTAGAAATAAAATTCACCATTAGAATCCTTTGGTCCCATTTAGTCATGCATAAAAACTTGAGCCCAAGAAGAGACCTTCTTGACTGACTTTGCATTTTGGTCCTCATCTATTACTTTTTGACCCTCAACTTTTGAAACCTTCGTATTTTAGCCCCTAGGTTCTTCATCGTTCTTTGCACTCAGGTCCCCCTGCAAATCTCTGAGCAGAGCCATGCTCCGGCGACTTCGCGTGGAGCATGGCGCCGCACAGGGTGAGGGAGGCCCTCTGCCAGTTGAACCAGGTGTTCCCTACGACGTCTGCTGTCGCAGGGACACCACAATGACCTCTGCCATTGCCCACACCTTCCGTGCAAACACGCGGAAGGTATGGGTTGCAACTCCGACCATTCTCCGGCGAGGGAGGCACATCGCCTCCCTACGCCCACCCCTCCGCCTTCGCCTTTATAAGAACCGCCGTCGCCAGCAAACGGGGGCAGCTCGGTCCTGACGGAGAAAAGCCCCCATTTTTCCTCTCTTCCCACTCCGGCAGAAACCCACCAGCTCTGGCGGCTCCTCCTCCTCCGTCTCGTCGCTTTGCTGCAATACCAGCAGCAGAGCCACCTTCTCCCGCTCTTCCCGCGTCACGCCGTACCCAGCGCGCGCCCTCCCGCTCTCTTCCTCGCCGCCGCCCTCTCCCTCTGGGTATCTTCTTCTCCGGCGATAGTCGATACGACTGCCGCCCTGCTCCGGCCCTTTTGTCCCTGTAACTAGGTCAGAACTACTCCCCATCTCCCCCTCTTTCTTTTCCTCACTTTCTTTCATTCGATTAAACCCTTGACTGCTCCTATCCACCGTCACCTTCTTCGTCTCCGGCCACCCTCCAGCGAGACGCTCCCATCGCTCCGCCGCCCCACACGCCTCGCCGACCCTCGCATAACCTCTGCCTCATCACGCTGAACAACCTCCTCCCACCCACTATCGCTCTACACCCACTCATCGCTCCCCCGAACACACCCACACCTCTAGTCACAGGGCGACCTATGCACGCATGCCTAGGCCGCCCCACGACCTGCTGCACCTCGCACATGGCGAAGGTCCCCCGCTGATCTGATTAGGCCGAGAGGCCCTTTTCGTGTCTGGCAGTTCCGACGCCCGGCCGCCATTGACGCTGCATTGAAGCAGCTCCATGCACGCTCCAGGCTTCAGAACTCCAGGGCTCCAGGTGCTGCGAGGTCGGGAGGGTAGTGCGAAGGCAGCTAACCCAGCAATCGATGAGAATAGAGCCTCCAGCTGAGGAAGCGAAGCTGCGGTCTGCTGCGGGCGCGCGTGAGAAGAGCGCTGAAGATAGTCCCACATCGTGAGTTTACTAAACCCCGCAGTAGTATAAATTGATTTTGTGCTTTCTACTGGTCGCCTCGGAAAGCACTGGGGTGAGGTCCCGCACCCACTCACCAGCCCAGTCCGCGAGCTCATCACGCGGATCTGACCCGACCCAATCTGAGCACACCTCGCGCATCACCCACACACCGGTGCGCCTGGTCACGGGCACGAAACCTGACCCGATTACCCGTGGCTCTGGGAGAGCGTCCTGTGAGTGATTTGCAGAGAGAGAGAGATGTGTGGGTAGAGGGACAGGGTAGGTTTTGCTCTTTGTGCAGGGACAGGGTGCGAGAAGAAGAAAGAAGAAGAAGAAGACTGAGAGAAGAAGGAAGAAGAAGAAGCACAAAGGAAGCACTGTAGCAGACACCACTTAAGCCGTCTGATTGTGACAGATGAAGCTCTGCAGACAAGGCAAAGAAGAAAAAGAAAAGAAAAGGTGTCGCAGCTGAAAGTAGAAAGAAGAAGGAAGAAAGAAGAAGAAAAGAAAAGAAGATAAAGAAGATAAAGAAGAGAAGAAGAAGACAAGCAAAGAGAGAAAGAAGAGAAGAAGAAAAGGCCAAGAAACAAAATCTCTCTCTCTCTCTCTCTCTCTCTTATTTTTGTAATAAAAGCAATGTACTTCTAGAATTCTAGTAGCTCCTTGAGTTCGACCTCGGAAGAAAAATATTTCTGAGTAAAATTGTAATAGTGGCAATGACGACAAACTGTAGCTATTTTATCTGTACCACAACGACATTACTATAACAAACAAAGATCTAGCTTCGGTCGCACTGCTACTATTTTTGGCGCCGTTGCCGGGGAGCAACGGCTATTCTAGAAGCTTTGAATTTCTTTTAAAAGATTGCTAATCTTTTTCTCTCTCTTGTGTGCAGGTAAAAATGAAAAGAGCAGCCGCACAACAAACACTCTGCCAAACTGGTAATCCTCATTAGCCCTTTTCTTAACTCCCTTAAAATTTGAAAAGGAACAAAAAGAAAAATCAACTTAAGGCTACCTGCATCATACATAGTAATTCATCAGAGTTGCCTAATTTTCATTTCAACACATGCTTAACTGTCCATCCAACTAAGGTAACTAGGGCTAAAACCTTCTTGATTGAGCCCTAGATACTAAAATTTTGAGGCAACTAAAATGGACCAACTAGAGCCAATCCAAGGATTAAAAATCTAGGGTTTTTAGAGATACACCTTCTATTAACAAAGAAAAGATCTTCCTAAAAAGAGGTGTGCCTAAGCCATTGGTTGAAAATACCTATTAAGAAAAACCCTAAACAATTGGCTCTCTAAACACTTGAACCCTAAAAAAGGAAACAAGGCCTAAATTCTCAAAGGACTCCCTAGGTAAAGTTGACCCTTAGGGTCAACCAACTTTCAAATTAGGCCACCTTGTTCACAAAAATATCTAAGAGTTCAAGTGAAACCTTAAGCACCTTGATCTTAAATTAAAGAGGTAGACTTAAGAGGTCAAGATCCCCATTCTGGTCTACCTGGAACTGCAGTGACAAGAGAGGTCTGGTGGGGGAAACCCTGTAATCCGTGGGGACGCTCTACCGTGTAGGGGTCTTCGCGGGACTCACCCTCTCTGGCTGCCCAGGTAATTCTCAGGTGGACGATCTTTTTGATCAAGGGGTCCATCTACTCCGCACCTCTGTAGTCACCCAACAATTTTTGGGTGTCTTGAATGGGTCCAGCACCTTCTAAACTCATCTATTCCAACAGTGTATGAACGGTAGGAGATCCTTAAGACCACCCTTAAGATCTCCTTTAGGAATTCACTCTCGTCAAGGCCAAGCCTCATCGCCCGTGTTTGCACAGCAACCCTACCCCATCATTCTCTCATCTGATTCTAAACCAAGCTCTTCTTCTTCCCCCATCATGGCTTAGCCAGTTGAGGAAGAAAACAATCTGGAGCATCAGCTCCAGCGACTCAATGACCTCTTCCAAAACTTTGTGCACCCATCGCAGCGTCCTATGATGCGGGACCATTATAATCCTGCTGCGGTGGCCATTGAGCCTCGAGTTAGAATCCCGACTGGAGGACCTGATTCCGAATTGAAGCCCAATATGATCCATGATATACCTAAATTCCATGGGCTTAATTCCGAAGATCCCTTCCAGCACATCAAACAACTAAAGCATCTGGCTCAAACTTTTGGGTCAGATGTGCAAAATCGGGATATTCTTCTCATGAAGATGTTCTCCTTTTCTCTTATGGACAAGGTCGCTCATTGGTATCAAACTCAGACCCGGCCGATCAACACTTGGGAAGAACTTCAGTCCGAATTTTTGAAAAAGTTCTTTCCCGTTGGTCGGACCAATGCCTTGCGCCATCAGATTACTCACTTCACTCAGCAAACAGGGGAAGCTCTCCATGAGGCATGGGATCGCTTTTAGGATCTCATGAGAAAGTGCCTCCATAACGGAGTTCCTAAATGGGAACAGGTCCAAACTTTTTACCAGGGACTCCGTGAGGACATCCGTCTTTTCGTCAATGCAACCTGCGGAGGGAATATCATGGGTCAACATGAGGACATCGTGTGGGAGATTCTCGAAAACATGTGCGAGAACTCCATTAACAATGACTCCATGAGATTAGTCGATAGGACGAATACCTGCGCATCGACGAATCTTAGGGTAGCACATGAGACACAGGGCTTGTCCGCATCAGTCGACCTGGAATTAATGGCCAGTCGATTAGACAAGGTCTCAATCATTGAAAAGAAGGTGGATGAGCTGACTCAGCACCTGCAGCGAGCCACCTCTGCGCATAGCTCCTTCGCACAGCCTCCTTCCACACGGGAGACTGTGCAAAACATTCTCCATCGATCTTCTCCTAGGATGGATCCATATCCATCATCTGATTCTCTGACCGGAGGGCCATCCGATCCTTTCTATGCCAACCCGGGGAATTCCATTCCCCCTTTCTCTGACTCTCTAGAGGTTCCTCAGACCTGCGAGGACCTTAACGCCATCCAGAACGACCCGTTCTCCAAGACCTACAACCCTGGATGGCGAAACCATCCCAACTTTCAGTGGGCGGGAAATTCCCAAACCCAAAGATCACCCTTTTAGCCCCGCCCACAACCCCCTCGTCCTTACCAGCCGCCTCAGCCTCGACCCAACCCTACTTATCCATCAGGGCCAAATCAGGATCAAATGTCCCTTATCCTTCGGACTTTGGCTGACATTCAAAGAACGAATGTAGCTATTCAAAAGCAACACAAGGACGAGCTTACAGAGGTCCGAAATCAACTGGCCCAGTTGGCAAATTCTCGCCAGCCAGACACTCTTCCTTCCCAACCTCTTCCTAACCCGAATAACGTGCCAACCCAGCGGCGCGTTATGAACCCAAACCCGGGCCAAGCCCATATGATTTATCAGGCCCCCTCTGTTCCTTCACCCGATGGGATGGAGGCTTCCACTTCCTATACGGGCTATTAGCAGCAACCCATCTTACCCAATCCCAACCAAAACCAGGTAGGACTTAATTTCGTAACAACCCGTAGTGGTAAGGAAACCCAAGATCCACCTCATCCAAACCACTCCAAGCCTAGTAGTGATCCCAAGCCTAGGACGGTAATCCAGGACATTCCAACCCCTGTCTCAGATCCAAGACCTGGACCTATCCTAGAAGAACCAACCAAGATTCCGTTTCCCGAGGCCTTGACCAAGGGAAAGAAGACTACCAAGCCAGTGGCACCTGAGGAGGACCTGGTCAAGCTCTTTGAGCAGGTCCACATAAACATTCCCTTGATGGATGCAATCCGCCACGTACCGGCTTACGCACGATTCTTAAAGAATGTGTGTACACCCCAGCATAAGCCGCGAACCAAGAGTGGGAGTCCAATTGTTCTGTCAGAGCAAGCCAGCTCTGTAATCCTAAGCAGACTCCCACCCAAGGCTAAAGATCCTGGTACTACCCTGATTTCCTACAAAATAGGTGATACCCAATTTGATAGAGCCTTGCTAGACTTGGGTGCTTCCATAAATCTGATACCCACATCCTTACTTGACCATCTAGAAGAATCTGAGCTAAAACCAACTGAGGTGACATTACAATTAGCAGATCGATCTTAGAAGTAGATCATGTGCTAAACACCAGGCTGCAAATTAACTTTCCTAGTTAATCAAACATATTACATGATGATGAAGCGCCCTTGCAAAGTTCGTTGTTGCTGCTGCTGGACCTGCTGATGTTGCTGGACCTGCTCCTTTTCCAGATCAACCATGATGACGGTGGCAAGTTGGAACCATCACCAAAGCCCTATGCTTCGGTGACGGTTCCACCAAAACTGTCACCAAAGGCTTGTGAAGAAAGCTGCTGTGCCTACCTAATAGTGCGCCTCGGTGATGGTTTTGTGTGGAACCGGCACCGAAGCTTAGGGCTTTAGTGACGGTTCCACCTACAACCGTCACCAAAGCCCCATGACAGAAGTTGTAGAACATAGCTAACGGCGGGCTTCGGTGACAGTTTTGGGTGGAACCGTCACCGAAGCTTAGGGATTTGGTGACGGTTTTAGTTAAACGGTCACCAAAACCCTACGGCTTTGGTGATGATTTTGGGTGGAACCGTTACCAAAGCTTTTGGTAATGGTTTTGCATGGAACCGTCACCAAAGACCCTTCCGCAACGCAACTTTTGCTGTCGCTAATTTGTGACGATTATGAGTCATTTGGTCACGATTTTTAACCGTCACCAAAACCCTAATTTCTTGTAGTGCTATCTTGTGGATTGTTCTGGAGCTCTTCTTGGAAGAGGAAGAGGGTACTTGATATTTCACTACAATTTTTCTAACTCCATTCTCATTTACATCTCTATTTTTGTATACCTGATTTTGATTTCATCTTGTCTATGTCTTGCATGTAAGGTTGGTTCAATCGAGGAACTATTTCTGCTTGATTGTGTGAAGCTCTCACGTAAGAACTTGACAACTTGTGTCATTGAAAGGTAGCTTGAAATGTGGTTCTTCTATTCTCATCTCTATGCTCTCATGGAAATTTATGTGGATTTCGTTGGAAATTGTATTCTAGACTCAAAATCATGGGTGTGTGTTCTATTGTTCATGATGTCTTACTAAGTTTAGTACATTATACCTGATCTATGTTACTTCTTGATTTGTCTTCGTTAACAATGTGTCTGATTTCAATTTTGTTACCCTTTATTGGAAGTTGGAAATCTCTTTTCAATTTGTTTCATTCTTTTTTCATCCATTTCAAATGTCTTCTTTAGTCTGTTCACATCCATGGTATCATGTTTTAAAAATAACTGTTATCTGGATGACCCAATACCCAATCTCAAAATATTCTTAGAAGGATATGCCGTGCCATATCTCTAAACTTTCTTACAGTCACCATAACACCCCAAAATCCAAGTTTCAAGTCATTTTAAGGTGATCCGAGTCAATTCAAACCCGAAAACCCAGTTGTAGTTCGGTGCTGGTGTCAGCACCTCCTTAAATTGCTAAAAAACGTATATTTCGAGCCAACCCCTATCAAAATGTTGTCAAAAGGGTGATATATGCCATATCGTTGGATTCCTCTCATCGCAAGCTTTCCAGTGACACTTGTCTCACGCAAATTCGAGGTGTATAGCTTTAGTAATGGCCAAAAGAAGTCAAAAGGGACCTAAATGTAAGGTGTATCCTGTAATTCCCTATGGGAGGGGGTAAGATATGCGTGATATAAAAAAATGCGGAATTAAAATAAACAATCTCACAAAAAGGCAATCACACAAAGGCACAAGAGATTTTTAAGTGAAAATCCAAACTGGGTAAAAATCACCACCTAACCCTTCAAGGTAGTATTTTCCGATCGACCTAATCGATCAAATCCACTAACGTACTACTTTAACGATGGTAGTACAACCTCAATTACAACTATACTACAAGTACGAGGGTAGCGTTCCTCAACCCCTCCTTTTCACAAGAAGGATTTTGTCTCATGAAGGAGACGGAAATTTCCAATGCGAATACCCAACACAATTACAAAGATAAATTACAACAAAACCTATAGAGCCACAAAGTGAATGATTAAATCAGCTACTATAGGTAAGGGAACTTCCCTTTGGTGGGAGTGCATTAGTGTGATGACGTGGGTGTGTGAACTACGCTTTGGCACAACAACACTCTCGTAATGTTGGCAGGAGAGCGGGTGCATAGTAGGACGAAACTCTCGGGTGTGGAACGAATGCTTAGAGAGCTAGAGCTTTTTCTCAAGATTCAATTTTACACAATATAGTGGAAAGTAGTTTCTCTAGGTGTGTCTTTACAAGGCAAGGCTCCTCGTTTATTTATAGAGGGCCTAGGAAGGGTTTGGAAGCCCTTAGAAGGCTTCCATAACCGTTGGGGTTGAACCTAAGGTAAAACTGGCCATAATCAGAATCAATTATGATTCTGACAGGGTCATCAGAATCTGGTCCAGGTATCAAACGTCTCGAAAACTAGTTTATGACGTCTGAGAACTAAGTAAGATGTCTAATTCTAGGCGGACTTCCTTCCCGACTTGGTTCAGATCTAAATAAGGTTTGAGTGTAAGGTCATCAGACGATGTACGGGACGTTTGGCACTAGGTTTAGACGTCTGGAAACCAATTGTACTGCTGGAATGGATTCCTAAGATAGGTTAATGGCTAGAAAATCTGACAAAGGTGATTTTGGTTCAGTCGAGGCTCAACGGTCACATATCAAACGTCTGGGGTCTTCTACAGACGTCTGATATAAGCTTAATAGTTATTTTCTCAACGTTTACTATGTTAGCCAATGTTCCACTAATTAGACGTCTGGCACAACCATCAGACGTCTTCTAAGATGTTTGGACTAAGGTCTAGTCTGATTTCATCAGACAGAACCTAGTAAGTCTAACCTAAGTTATTGGACGTCTGAGTCAACAGTCAGATGTCTTAAAGGCTACTATAAGATGTCTGATTTCCAGATGAGACGTCTGATTAGGTTGTCAGAACCTTATTTTGGTTTTCTAAGTTCTCTACCGAAAACCTAAGTATCCTGGGGTTGTGCAAGTGTTCCTAGGACTACTTTAAAGGTTCTTTGAGGCTCTTTAACATAAGATCTAATAAATAAAGAGAAAAAACAAAGTAAAAAATACAATGAAGGTGTTGAAGCGACTGACTCGATCGGGTTTTAACAGTTATTGCGTCGTAGTATAGGTGATCAAGCGTCGTCAACAAATAAAAATTTTTATTACTCGAAAATCGGAGTATCTGAGGTCGAACACAGGGAGTAATCGGAATTTACTACTAATCTCAATGTAATTGAACACTTTAATTACTCAAAACTTTAATTCAAATGTAAATGCATGAGTTTGAAAAGCAATTATGGTAAAAAGGAAGAATTGGACGTCTGATCATGAGATCAGACGTCTTAAAAGATGTCTTTCCCTTCTTTGAATTTTCTTCCTCTGATCTTGCTTCTCTTTCTCTGCAGTCTCTCTCTTCTTCCTTCTCTTCTTTCTTCTGCGAAGGCTTCTTCTTCTTCCTTGGTCTTCTGTTTCTTCTCTGCAGCCTTTCTTCTTCTTCTTCTTCTCTGCCTTGCTCAGCCTCTTCTTCAGAGTTTCTTCTTCTTCTGCTCCTCTCTTCTGCGAAGGCTTCTTTTTCTGCTTCTTCTCTTCTTCCTCCTTGCGGCTAAGTCTCCTCTTCAACTCTCAGCCTGCCTGCACAAGGGAGCAAAACCTACCCTGTCCCTCTACCCGCACGTCTCTCTCTCTCTTTGCAAATCACTCACAGGATGCTCTCACAGAGCCACGGGTACTCGGGTCGGGTAGCGCACCCGGGACCAGGCGCACCGGCGTGAGGGTGATGTGCGAGGGTGCTCAGATAAGGTCGGGTCGGATCCCGCCAGATCCGCGAGGTGAAACCGCGGACGAGGCGAGCGTGCGTTAGGTGAGGGACCTCACCCCTGTGCGTTCGGAGGCAATGAGAAGATAACACAAATTCACTTTATACTACACCTGCACCTCGTAGATTTCCGATGTGGGACTATTAGTCCCGCCCTACTCTCGCGCGCGCCCGCAGAACGCTCTTTGCGCTCCTCTCAGTTGCAGCCTCAACTCTCTTCACTGGATAACTGGCTGCTTGCACGCAACTCACTCCACTCCACAACAGCTGAAATCCTGAAGCCACGGAGCCTTAGCGTGCTTGGAAGCTGCTTCAACCGTTGTCAATGGCGGCTGCAGCTCCGATCCTGTCATGCATGAATACGGCCTATTGGCCTAATCAAACCACCTGCAGACCTTCGCCGTGGCACGACGAAGGTGGTGCGACATGCAACAGGTCGCGGGGCGGCCTAGGCGTGCGTGCCTAGGTCGTCCTGTGACCGGAGGTGTGGGTGTGTTCGGGGGGCTGTTGTGGAGGCGTAGAGGGATGGTGGATGGGCGGAGGTTGCTCGGTGAGGTGAGGCGGAGCCTCTGAGTTGGTCGGCGAGGTGTGTGGGGCTGCGGAGCGACAGGGGCGACTCACCGGAGGTTGGTCGGAGGCGAGGAAGATGGCGGTGGTTAGCGACGGTCGAGGGTCGATTAATGAAATAAGGTGAGGGGAATGAAAGAGGGGATAGAGGAGAATAGTTTAAACCTAACTACAGGGATGAAGGGGGCGGAGAGGCAGACGGCTGTACCTACTATCGCCGGAGAAGAAGTTGCCCAATGGGGGAGGACGGCGGCGACGAGTCTGAGGCAGCGTGCGCGGGTATTGCACGACGCGGAGGAGAATCAGGAAGAAGTCTCTGCCACTGGTTTTGTGGCAGAGCGAAGAGGAAAGGAAAGAAAGCTCGCCGGAGCGCGCTGGGTACCCTGGCCGGGAAGGAAGAGACGAATCTGAGGTGAAACCCGGGCCAGGTCGAGCTAAAATTGAGCGGCCGGGTTTGGGGGTTCTTTTATAGGCACAGGCCATGTGTTCAGAGCTTGGAGGGCACGCCTTCGTCTCCGACGGCTCGTCGGAGAAGGAAAGTGGGTAGATACCCACATCTCTCGTGTGTTCGCACGAGAGATTGGGTTCACACCAGGGATCAAGACTGGCCTCAGATGGAAGGGAATTCCTCAGAGAATCTCCCTTCCATTTCTGGGGGGGGATCTCTGAGGAATCAGAGAGTATTCCCTCTCTAATCCTCGCCGGAGAAGGATTCTGCCCCAATAATGGCAGAAGGACCTGATTGCAAAGGTGGCGAGGAAGTTAGGGGGCTCTCTGCGATGATTTTCAAAAGATAGGACCAAATTATGATTTGGGTGTACTGAATTGCAAAGTGGGTCAAGATGACCTCCCCTTAGGTCCTAATTTTGGTAAAAACCTAATTTTGACCTAAGGAATCCAATGGTGAAGTTGGATTTTAGGTTTGACCACGTTTGATTGGATATTTTACGTAAAAACCCAAATTAGGTTAATTGATGAACTAGGACCCTAATTTAGGTCAAACTGGGTTCCAAAGGCCAAATTGAATGTTCTAAACCCTAGAGGATATTTTTCTAAGATTTTTAGAGGGTTTACTTTATTTTTATCCTGATCGAAACCTTGTTAATTTAAGCGGGTCTGTTTTAGGGTTACCAAATGTCATTTAATTCCTGGATTGCACATAAACCCATTTCTGATTGATTCACCCCACTTTTTATTTTATTTATACCATTTGACCTATGTTTTTCCTCTGAGAAATCCCGTTTATGTACTGCAATGGTAAAATTACAGTTTTAACCTTTATTTCATGTTTTCTTCTCAGAGCACTTATTCCTTCATTTAGGCCTTCTTCTAGGTTATGTAGGAGCTTTTATCTTCTTTATTGTGTCAAAATGAGCTAGTTATGGCTCATGATGAGGCTCTCATCAGAAGGAAATCTATCCTATTCTTCATCTCCTTCCTTCTTCAAATTTTTGCTCCTCGCGAATCTCCTTCTCCTCTGTCAAGCTCTTCCAATCCGCCATGGATGCGAGCTCAAACTCCTTCTAAACACGTCTTCATTTGCAATTAACCTGAAATATAAGACTTCAAATGCAAATGTTAAATAACACGTGTTTCGTTATCATAAAAATAAATGATCGTGGTGCTCTAGCACCAACAATCTCCTTCTTTTTTATGATGAAAAAATCATAAATAATACATAAAATTCTCCCCCTTTTTGACATTATCAAAAAGTTATAAAAAAAATTTTTAGTTATCCTAAACTCCCCCTTAAAACATGCTCTTCTAATTTCATCTTTTCATAAAAAAAAAATAAGATAGCTATGTTATTACCTCCCCCTTTCTAAAGGCAATATAGCTAGGTTATTTTTAAAACCTCCCCTTTAAGGATGGGCAAATAGCTCATTTATTTTAACTCCCCCTATCTAAATACTAATGATAAAAGGATAAGGTTAAGAGTTACTTCACCTACCATGGTCAGTAGAAAGGCCCACATCACGGTGGATGCCAAACAGGATGGGGTTCCCATCCGTACCTTGGAGGTCCAGGTATCGACACAAGTCTCTAATCAGGCGGTCGACGTGTGGTAATTTGATCATTTGTTAGCCGTTTCGTTGGTCTTCTCGTCCTCCTCATTGGTCTTCCCAACTCGAGTTGACCGTTTTTGAGCTTGTAGATCCAGTTCTTTGTGTTGTAATCTTTATGACCTATAAAACAAGATTCTAATTCTTTCCTCGATATCCATATTAATTTGGATCCGATTCTATTAGCGGGTCTCCTTGAAGAAGATCCTTTCTCAACCTTAGGGCTAGATAAATTTTCTACTTTATTGATCAAATTATTTGATTTCTCCCTAAGACATGCAAGTTCATCTTCAATAGCATACATCTTGGTTTTTAAGCTATAAATTTTAATTTTTAAACTTGTGTTTTCCTCAATCAGTTTACTATTTTTATTGATTAAGTCTTTATTTTCTAATAACAAATTATTATCCTTAGGACTAGCTTCTAGATCATTAAGTTTTATTTTTAACCTTTCATTTTCATATTTAAGAAAACTAAGATTCTTTTTAATATTTTTATTTTCTACCTTAAGTGACTTACTGATTTCAAATAATTCATCAAATGCATCTTGTAGTTCAAATTTTACCTCATTGTCAGAGTTGCTTTTGCCATCTCCTGCCATGGCCATGAAACCCATGCAAGCGGTTTCATTTTTCTTCTCGAGATTTTCTTCTTCTCCTTCGAGCTCGAGTCGTCCCAAGTTGCTTGGAGCTCCTTCTTCTTGTATTTCTTCCCCTTCTCCTTCTTCTTCTCCTTGAGAAGAGGGCACTTAGGTCTAAGATGACCCTTTTCGTTGCAGTGGTAGCAACGTCTTGGGCTTTCCTTTTTCTTCTCCTTCTTTTCTTTCTCTGATTCCCCACAAAACTTGGAAAACTTTTTAAGTAAAAACTTAAAGTCTTCGTCATCAGAACTTACCTCGCTATCCGATGCGGTTCTGAAGGCGAGGGTCTTCTTCGGCTTCGGCTTCGGTGTATCCTTCTTCTTCTGCTTCAACTTTGTCTTGTAGGCTATCAAATTGCCTAGGAGATAATCCATGTTGAGCTCCTCCACCTCGTTTGCCTCTTTGATGGCGGTGACATATTCCCACTCCGATCCTAGCGAACGAAGAAGCTTCCCATGAAGCTCCCCCTTGATGAAGGTCTTCCCTAATGCTTTTAATCCATTCACAATGAGAGTGAACCTAGTGTTCATCTCACAAAAAGATTCGTTAGGCCTCATAGAAAAAGATTCAAAATCTTAAGATGAAATATTAATCTTAGAAGCCTTTACCTTGGAGGTACCCTTGTGAGTTACCTCTAGTGTGTGCCAAATCTTGTATGCGGTGGCACATTGTGAGATTCTGTTGATCTCCTCTGGACTGAGCACGCAGTATAATGCGTTCATCGTCTTTGCGTTGAGAGACAGCTCTTGAATCTGCTGCTACAAGGAGCTTGCGGCGGGTCTCTTTGGGATGTCGAAGGGGATCCGGCATCGGGCCCAGATTGTGAAGTCGTTGGCTTGAAGCCACATCTTCGTCCGCAGCTTCTAGTACGGTTAGTTGCTTCCATCGATGAAAGGCGGATGGGTCTTGGACTGCCCCTCGAAAATCCTGAACGTGGAAAAGCTCCCTCCATAGATCTCTTGCCGGTTGTTACGCCAAATAGCAAGAACTTACTCTAATTCCAATTGTAATTCCCTACAGGAGGGGGTAAGATATTCGTGACGTAAAAAAATGAAGAATTAAAATAAACAATGTCACAAAAAGGCAATCACACAAAGGCACAAGAGATTTTTAGGTGGAAACCCAAATCGGGTAAAAACCACCACCTAAAGTTTCGAGTTAGGATTTTTTGATCAACAGTTGATCAAATCCACTAACGTACTACTTTAACGAGGGTAGTACAACCTTAATTACAACTACGCTACAAGTACGACAGTAGTGTTCCTCAACCAATCCTTTTACAAGGGGGATTTTGTCTCACGAAGAAGACGGGAATTTGCAATGTGAATACCCAACACAATTACAAAGATAAATTACAACACAACCTATAGAGCCACAAAGTGAATGATTAAATCTAGCTACTATAGGTAAGGGAACTTCCCTTCGGTGGCAGTGCGTCGGCGTGACGACGCGGGTGCGTGAACTATGCTTTGGCACAACAACACTCTCGTAACGTTGGCGAGAGAGCTAGAACGAAGCTCTCAAGTGTGGAACGAATGCTTGGAAAGCTAGAGCTTCTTCTCGATCAATTTGACACAATTTAGTGGAAAGTAGTTTCTCTAGGTGTATCTTTACAAGGCAAGGGTCATCATCTATTTATAGAGGGCCTAAGAAGGCTTTGGAAGCCCTTAGAAAGCTTCCGTAGCCGTCAGGGTTGAACCCAAGGCAAAACAGGCCGTAATCAGAATCAATTATGATTTTGACAGGATCATCAGACGTCTGGTCCAGGCATCAAACGTCTTGAAAGCTAGTTTAAGACGTCTGGGAACTAAGTAAGACGTCTAATTCTTGGCAGGTTTCTTTGCTGAATTAGTTCAGACCTAAACAGGGTTCTAGTGTAAGGTCATCAGACGACGTACAAGACGTCTGGAAACCTATTGTACTGTGGGAATGGATTCCCAAGATAGATTAATGGCTAGAAAATCTGACAAAGGTGATTTTGGGTCAGCTGAGGCTCAACGGTCACATATTAGACGCCTGGGATCCTCTACGGACATCTGATATAAGCCTAATGGTTATTTTCTCAATGTTTACTATGTTAGCCAACGTTCCACTAATTGGACGTTTGGCACAACCATCAAACATCTTCTAAGACGTTTGGACTAAGGTTTGGTCATCTGATTTCATCAGACAGAACCTATTAAGTCCAACCTAAGTTATTAGATGTCTGAGTCAACAGTTAGACATCTTAAAAGTTACTATCAGACATCTGATTTCCAAATGAGTCGTCTGATTAGGATGTCAGAACCCTATTTTGATTTTCTAAGTTTTCTACAGAAAACCTAAGTATCGTAGGGTTGTGCAAGTGTTCCTAGGACTATTTTAAGGGTTCTTTGAGGCTCTTTAACATAAGATATAAGAAATAAAGAGCAAAAACAAAGTGCAAAATACAATAAAGGAAATCTATCCTATTCTTCATCTCCTTCCTTCTTCAAGCTTTCGCTCCTCGCAAAGCTCCTTCTCCTTAGTCAAGCTCTTCCAATCTGCCATGGATGCGAGCTCGAACTCCGTATAAACACGTCTCCATTTGTAATTAACTTGAAATCTAAAACTTCAAATACAAATGTTAAATAACTTGTGTTTTGTTATCATCAAAATGAGTGATTGTGGTGCTCTAGCACCAACTGACCGAACCCTAAGGTTATTTTGGATATTTCACCCTACTAAACCTATTTGCAACAACCTTTGGGCCTATATCCCTTTGGATCCTTGGATCATTATCTTTTCTCTAAGTCTCTTAATTAAGACAAGAAGAGAGAAGGAGAAGCTTAAGCTTTTCCTTCATAAAATCAAAAACTTTTCTCAGGGACCCAGGTGCGAATCCGCAAAACCTGGGATTCCCACAACAATTGTTATGGTGGCGGTGGCGGCGCAGGATGACCAGCTAACACGTTGTAGTGTAGGGTCACCGGCGGGAGACACGAGGCGGACTGGCGAGCATGGGTGCGTGAAGGCGAGCACGGTAGATCGCGGTGCGTGGTGCGATTTGCAGCTGCGACGTGCAGAGGCAATGAACGTGATCTAGTGGCAAGTGGGCGGATGAATCAAGGAGCGACATGTGTCATGGGTGGGTCCGCATTGACCAATTGACCAGTCTAGTTGAACTAGGTTGGTTCAGGATGCTTTCGCGTTGTTTCGTCCTGTTCAAGGCCTTCCCAACCTCAGATTTCGACAAACAAGGTAACGTTGGAATCATATCGACGCGTACTATGCATTGGCATAATTTATTTTTACTTTTGAGCCCTTTTCCTTTTGTTAAAAATCAGAAAGGTGATTAGGTATTCTCGACCCTTTTTCTAGTTAGTGTGAACTAGGTCTTATCCCCGGTGCGTGCTTGGATCTTGAGGTAGGCGTGGAGACTACCCCAGACCCTGTGCGCACAATTTGGAGTCACCGTGACCCTCCGAAGACATTAGGTAGAGTAGTCTACCCCACCTCTCGATCCCGTCGGGTGTGATTTCTCGCATGTAGTGCTTGATTAGTGTATGCCTTTCTTCTTGGTGAGTTTGGAATCCCTATGGTACTTTCCCTGATTCATGGGCACTTTAGAGGAAAATTAATATGTTTTTATGCAAAATAGTAAAGGTTAATGACCACGTGTACCCCTATCATTGCATGCATAAAATGAATCCTAATTTCTGTGAAACAAGTTTCGTGATGTGATAACACTGCGTTATATAATGCTAACTCTGCCAAAAGGGGACGGTCTTAAAGGTGAAATGCACAGAGGATACATCATAAATAGGAATAAGAACATCGCATGCATTGCACATTAAGATTGCTTATAGTGCATTATTAACGGCCATGTGTACAGGTACATGTCAAAACAGGCCTCAAATGAGCGATCGGACCGCACAGATGGACTCAGAGCGATGAACGGAGTCCAACAGACTCGAAATCAGTTAAATCTGACATTCGGAGCTCCCACAATTGGCCCAAGAAGTTCTAACCGTTGATCTGATGATCAACGGTCATGAAGCCGCCACGTGTCAGCATCCCCGTGCTCCTCATCCGCAGTGTAACACCAGCGCTTCCACCGCAAGATGAATCTAAGTCGTTTGATCTTTGATCAGACAGCTGAGAAGCGCTCTCCTTGCTCCCCACAGCCTCAGCACCCCACGGCCACAGCAGCTCACAACCATTGGATCTTCATCCAACGGTCGCCCGCACCACGACACCTCCGCATCTCCGGGACACAGCTGTGAGCATAGCGCAATTGAAAGCGACTCACCCCCGCACAGTTGGGCGCGGATTCGAGGCGCTCTCCGCAGCGCAAAATCAAGGCGGGATCCGCGTGCGTGATTTCGGCCGTCGATGGGCGATCGAGCGGTTGGCAGCAGGTGACGTGGTGCAATCCCGCGCATCCGAGGCAGACGTCCTTGATGATGCGCGGGGCGTGAGGGCAGCAAGCGTGATCCAAGCGCGTGCCCCACGAGTGATCTCAACCGTCCGATCTTTGATCGGAAGGCCCACAGTGCGTGTGCATGGATCACGTGTGAAGAGGCACAGCGCGCGCGCGAGACAGTTGGGAAGGAGGTTTCACCGATGCTTTTAGCATGGGTTTAGCGACGTCCTGGACGTCGCTAAATCCCATACTTAAAATGGAAACCTCTTCTCCCTATATAAACCCCCTCCAACCACCCATGTAAGGCATTCAATTCACCTTGCAAGTGTTGTAACACCCTCCTAGTCCCTTTTAGCCTCTCTTGTAGTCAACGGAGTCGACGAGCCGCCGATGGAGCCTCCTTCCACCGCCGTGGCCGCCTCCCCATCTCCCCTCTCTCTCTCTTTCTTTCCCTTTAATCTAGCTTTACTTCCTTTTTATTCAATCATTTAGCTACCGTTACATTTGTAAAACTTGATTTGCATGTTTAATATAGTGTTGATGTTATTCTCCATCTTGCTTTGAGTAATTACTATGATTTAAATGACTCTAACCCTACTCTCTCTCTCTCTCTCTTTCTCTCTCTCACTCATTCTTCTACTATGTCTTCTCGCAAGCAAAAACTCATTATCTCCGTGCCATTAAGTGACAAGGAAAATCTGGTCTTTATGCCTCCTTGTGATCGACACTTGGACTCACGTCCGTTTCTTCTTTTAAAACCGACGCTGCAAGTACGAATTATAACGATCCTTTTAAACAAACACGTCTTTCGCATGTCATGATGTTTATTAATTGACACATAATAGGAGACCACTGTCATAAATTAAAAACTACCTATAAACGGATAAGTTGGAGGATAAGGTGAATATTTGTTAGTCCCAGAATTATTAAGGATGGCTTGATTTGATGAAAATAAAACATACAGTTATCTGAAATAAATTTGATTTGACTATTTAGTCAGAAATGAGAGGATAAGATAATTGGTTTTAGCCTCGCTACTTGCCTGAGTTTGGCTGTAGCTTTGGTCGTTCAGACCAATTTCAGGGGCTGGTTTAGGGAGTTGTTGGCCTCCATATGACTCTTTAGTTAGGCTTAGCGGCCAATTGGGATAGCAAGATGCAGGGTTCGAGGTTTGGTTCTTTCTCTACTAGAGGGTCAGTCATTGGCTGCTTATGGTTCAGCGTACGTAGTGCTTGTACATGTTCACACTACACAACGTAGTCGCTACTCCTTTTCACAATGGCCCCAGGGTGGTGGAGTGTGGCGACTCGATTGGTATAAGCAGTCTTCCTGGTCAGGAGGGTGGGTTATATTGATCTTGCACCGCAGGAAGTTACGCGAGTTTGTCTCGTGCCTCGAGACGTCGATTTATGGATTCTGAACTATAAGAATATTGTCACGGTACATGAACAGAATTTGCTAAGAAATAAATTACAAACAGATGAACTGTTGATACAGTGTCCTTTTCTATACTCCTGTTACTATTACTACTTGTTTCATTGTCTACTCTACTCAGTTTTCACTGACATATAGTTACTGATTTTGTACTCAGGTGTTGCTGAGCAGTTGGGTGTAGTAGTTGCCATCGGTCAGACTTTTGTGGGCCGATTAAACCAGTGGCTCATAGTAGTAGGTTCTTGTCGCTGTTAGATTTTATTTTGCTGTCTTTTTGGTGATTGTAGGAGACTTTCCTTAATTACTTTCTATTTTATGCTGAATTTTAATTATATTGTCAGCACTTCAGTTTTCTTTCATTTAATGCAACATGAATGAATGTTTGCTATTGACGTTTTATGGCTATGTGTTGGATGACTGCGATCTTGTGGGTGTTTGCGCTTGTTGATAGCATTTGAGTTGATGTTATGAGGAAAGAGATGCTTGCATCGTAATATAGTCGACAAAATCACTTTACAACATTTAAATTTATAAAGAGTGCTCGAAAATAAAGAATTAAGTCCGACGTCGTTCGTAGGGAGCAAATATGGAATTCACGCACTAATCATAATTTATAAATAATTTGTACAATAATGAATTGAAATCAAAATATTCAATGAATAATATACTCCAAGAATATATTTCAAGCATTCAGTAAGATAAAAAGAAAGAAAAGAAACTCTAAAAGGTGGTGATTTAAATCACCAATTAATCCTACATTTAAGCATATATCAAATGTCTCAATTTCTCAACAATAAGCATGAAATGACCATTTTCAAGGACCATCCGAGGCTTTTTCGGAAAGCTAGGGGCGTGAGCACAACTTTTGACCCCTTGAGTTCGGATGCGTGGGCCTTGCAGGAACGAGAGAGGATAGCGGGGAAGTTTCCACAATTTTTCCCTCTCTCTTTTCCCCACTCACACACCCACGCACACTTCCCTCTCCCCACCAAAAACCCTAACCCACTCCCATCTATTTTAAAAGCCCCCACACCCCTCTCCACCTTCACACCCTCACCACCACCTCCACCTCCCTCCCTTGCAGCCGACGACCACCACCAACAACAGCCTTCCCGCCTCCACTTACAGCCACGCGCGGCGGAGAGGAGATAGTGAGGGAGGGGAGAGCGAGGGAGAGCGAGGGTGTGGAGAGAGGAGAGTGCTCGGGGAAGCTCGAGCGTGCATAGTCGGAGGAGCTTAAGCAGGAGAGCTTGCGCGTGGGGGAGCTGCGGTTGCGGTCGCAAGGAGCTTTGAGGTGCGAGGACCTTCGAATAGTCCGAAGGTGAGAGAGGGAGGAGGTGCGGCCGGAGTGCAGCCGCGTGAGCTCGAAGGAGCATCCACGAGAGGAGAGGAGGCTGTAGGAGGAGGATTCACAACCTCCTGTAGTTGCTATGGGCTTTGCAAGCGAAGCTCGCGAGAAGACGAACGTCGCAAGGGGTTTCTGCAAACTGGATTTTCCAGTATCAGACGTTTGGACATCTACCAGACGTCTGGAGTAGCAGCGGACGTCCGAAGCTGAAACCGGACGTTTGAAAATACGTGGAGTGCTGAGGTATGAGTTCTGTACGCTCATCATATGCGTACGTGAAGTACGTAAATATTTGCTGTCGTAGTTTTTTGAACTATGTTTGCATGGGCAAGTACAAGCCTCGGAAAGGTGTGTAAGCACGCTCTTCGAGGTGCTTTAGGATGTCTGGACGTCTCCACAGCCGTCTGATAGACCTATCAAATGTCTGGATGCACTGACATAGGTCTAGAAAGACCCAGGACGACTGTAAAGGGGCTCCAAATGTCCGCCAGCAATGCAGGAACACAAGGTGAGTTACTGACGTAGTTTAAGACGTCTGGGCCTATTCCAAACGTCTGATTTTGGTCTGTATGCACGTTTTTGGCTTGTTCGGGGCTCAAATGAAGTCGGATTTACGCAAACGAAGTATCATTATTTTTCGCTCGAGTTTCTCTATGTGTTAGTGTCCATTATATACTGTTTGAAACTCATCTGATGTGACTTGGTCATTGGTATAGATTTCCATCCTGTAGCATGTTTAGGGTCTGCGGAGACGACAAAATCTGCGTTTCAGTCCCCGATTCCACCAGTGAACCCTGGTAAGGTGATTTACTTTAATATTAAGATTTAAATAAATAAAGTGCATGTTTAGAATAACTTGATTGAACCCTAAGATGTGAAATGAACCCTGAGGCAAGAGTGAATGAACATTGCTTGAGTTACACTGTTTACTTTGAGATACTTGTTAAACCCTAATTGCTAGAAATTGTATAGATACATGATGTGATACTTCTTCTGTTTTAAAAACACGAGCTGCTTGCTTTATGAATGAGAATCAGAAGGTGAACAACGAGATATGCAGTTGAGAAATGAAATGAAATAAATACGAGCTTGAACCCTACAGGGAACTAGGAGAATTCCTGTATATGAAAAGAATATCGTATGTAGACGAGAAGTGAGCTGGTCCTTGTGTACGTGGTACCAAGGAGAGTAGTCATTATTTTAGTGTAGAGGGGAGCTAGCTAGCCCTTGGGTTGAGACTCGGGGTTAGGACTAGTCACTCTACACTGACTGTTACGACCCGATTCCCGAATCCCTACGAGACATGAGAATCAGACCGACTCGACTGATCCCAAGACCCAGTCATCCAACGAGAAAGTAACCAAAAGAGCAATAAAATAAACCACATTCACCATGTATATAACTAGCAGTAACAAAAGTATGGCAGTAAAAAGAGAACTACTACAGTACACACCACCACAACAGTAGAGAATTAAACAGGTACATAAATATGATGCTTACAATAAAAGAGTACAGTGGTAACAGAAAATACTCACTACAACAGAAGAAAAGGTACAGTAGGTACTACACAAGTAAAACTACTGGGCTCTACTAGGCCCAGTACCCTCTACAGCTACCGGATCTGGCTGCTCAACACCTGGTCTGAAAAGGTGACACGTCAGCGAAACGCTGAGTAGAGTGGAAACCAAAAGCTAAGAAAAATAGTAAGGTGGACAAGTAGCTGTTATTTTTAATTTCTTTCTTTATTTTCTATTTACTCATTCTTGAATTATTTCTCAGATCTTTCTCTTAATCTTGAATGTTCCTCGTGGGAACGATCTTGATTGCAGTCTTTTCCGAAAAGTAGAAGTAGCATGTGGTGCTCTCTTGGCTGGGAGAGTCCCCCATGCTGGTCCTACCCTCAGTCAACCACCCCAAGGTCACTAACAGACGTAACAGTGACTACGGCACGCGCGATAAACTCACGGGTAGCTACCCCGCACTGGCACGCGGTCAGTCGTTTCCGTTAATGGGTGCGCCCCAAAGCACAGCACGAAACTAGTATAGGGCAGAGCCCTCTCAGTAACAGGGGTCTAGCCCCTCCACAGTAACCAACCAGGGGACTTGCCCCTCAACAGTCCGCGCACCCTCGCCTAACTACCCTGGTTTGCCCAGTGGACCTAACAAGTCGGTGTAGGAAGATTAACAGTACCCCGGGGCCCGTGGGGTGGCTAGTGCTCTCCCTACACTAGTATCTCTCCCCGGTACTGTGTACACGAGGGCCAAAAGTCAGTACAAAGTGGTCATACCTAACCTCAGGTCCCTGGGGCGGCTAGCTCCGCTCTGCACTAAATAGGGGGACAGTCGCTCTCCTTGGTACTCTGTACTCAAGGGCCAGGTCACTTCCCCAATTCCATTCCATTCACTTTTCAGGAGCTCTACTCCTAATTCCCCGTAGGGTTCATGCTCATTTTTCTTTAACTCAGCCAATTTAGGTTTCATCATTTCAGCTTGATTTTCATATAGCCCATGTTCTCAACAGCTAATATTCATTCATAAACAAACAACTGTTATCCAATTACAGGAAAATTTTCATTTTTCTTTCTACTTTCCCAAGACTGCAATTTATATATTTACGACATTTGTTTTGGTGTTTCTATTCCTAGGATTCATGCCACACCCTAAGATCTATTATTCAATCTAGTTTTTCAGTCCTAGGATTCATGCCATACCCTAGGATCTATCATTCAATCTAGTTTTCCAGTCCTAGGATTCATGCCATACCCTAGAATCTATTAATTATCTCACAAGTGCATAATTGTTGATAAACAATTAAAGGAAGCCACTCTACCTGCAAAACTGGGAGTACTGGGGGCATGATCGGCAAGCCCGCACGCCTCCGCAACCCTCAGAGCCGCAACGGAATGGGGTCCTAACACAAGGATCAAACACAAGGAACTACTCAGAACAGGATACAACTACTGTAAACAGGTAGAGGAACAAATTCTGAGAAGAACGAAACTTGAAACGCGGAAAACAGACTTCGAACGGATCCTAAACGGGTCAAAAACGACAAGTATGCCCAAAATCAGATGTCTGGAACATCTTCCAGACGTCTTAAATGGTGGTTCAGGTCATACCTTATTTCTGCGCGGCTCTTCAGACGTCCAGAATCCCGCCGATCCGTCTGGACTTAGTTCCAGACGTTCGACTGTCACTCCGGACGTCTGGAGCCCCTCTCCGCCGTCTGGTGCTGTGCCCAGACGTCCGATCCGTGTGGGAGGGTGTGCCCTTACGCCTTACTGAAGAAAACCTGCATGCGTACGCGACCCTCCTCAACATGAAAATGAGGCAGAACCCTTCGTCGAAACAGCTGCATGGCCGTACACGCGAAAGAAGAAGGAATGGAAAATATCGTACCTTTCAGACATCTGGATCTTCCTCCAAACGTATCCTGCATCGTCTGGACGTAGATCCAAACGTCTGATTCTGGGAAAGTTTCCTAGAATCAGGACCTCCTCGCCCTCCGCCTGCTGCGCACGGCTGTGCCACGCCGCGCTCGCCTACTGCATGAGCTACAGTAGCACCTCCCCAGCGCCACACTCCTACTGCGCGCCCGCCGACCGGCCCTGGCTGCTCCAGGGAGCTCACACTCTCGCACTCTAACCCTTCTCCCTCTCGTTGCAACTCCTCCCCTCGCACACACGGCAACAGCTGCTGCCCTCGCCCTCTCACTCTCACGCTAACAGGAAGAAGAAGACGATGGAGTGATGGTGAGGGAGAGGAGAGGGGGAGTATTTGAAGGTGCCGTGGAGAGAGAGAGAGAAAGAAGGCTGCGCCTGCAGGACGGGGAGGAAAGAAAGAGAAGTAAAGAGGGTGGCGGTTTAGTCTGCGTAGGCATGCACGCAGACGCGAAACCGTACGCCAAAAAAATTAATTTCCAGACGTCTGGGAAGGCTCCCATACGTCTGACCAAACGTCTGAACCAACTCCCAGACGTCTTAAAAGACGTTTGATACCGGGGTCTTAACACTAACTCCTATTCGACCCTCGTGTACGTGGTACCGAGGTGTGCTACTTAGTGTAGGGAGGGAGCTAGCCACCCCATGGGGCCCAAGGTTAGGACTAGCCACCCTACATCGACTCTTGTAAAGCCTACTAAGCAAAATGGGATAGTCGGATGAGGGTATGCGGACTGTGGAGGGGCGCGACGTCTGCTCTATTCTAAGAGGTGAGACCCCTATTCTGAGAGGGCAAGCTCTTGTGTTGTTCCCTACTGTACTTTTGGGTGTACTAGCTAGCAGAAACGACTGACCATGTGTGAGTGTGGGGTAGCTACCCATGCGCTTATCGCATGTGCCGTAGTCACCGCTACATTGCGACCGTGACCTCGTGGTGATTGACTGGGTGTAGGACTACCACGGAGGACTCTTCCGACCAGGAGAGCACCACGTGTACATCTTATATCACAGGAAAGACTGCAATCAAGATCGTTCCATTGAGGGACAGACAAGATCAAGAACTGAATGGGCCCAGGTTCAGTTGTGTTTCCTTTACGTTTCCTAGCTTCTTTTGTGGTAGTGAGTATTTTGTTATATGAAATACTATTTCTGTTATATTTTTCGCTTTACTTTCCACTGTACTAGTTGTGATGGCCTGTACTATTATGAGACATTCCATTTTGGTTCTTTTACTATCTCTGTATTATTTTTCTGCTTAGTTACATTTTACTTGTGGTTTTGAAATATTTTCTACTTTTGGTTACCTCTCATTGGATGACTAGGTCTTGGGATTAGTCGAGGCGGGTCGGTCTCGGGACTTGTAGGGATCTAGGATCGGGTCATAACAAGATGGTATCAGAGCAAAGTCGTCCCAATAAATGAACCAAATGGACTGGAGAATAGCCACCCATATGCATGTAACTAGGATAGCCATCACAACGTATCGCTTTGATGTTCGCTTTGAGTCTTATCTCTTGATATAATCCTGTATCATTGACAGTTCTTGCTCTTTTCTTGCGTCTCTTTGTAGGAGATGCCTCGATGGGGAGTTCTCAAAGCAGGCCACGGACGTGGACGTGGGTTGGGTCTGAGGGGCGAACACACCAGACTTGAGGCACCAGCCGACCCACCTCTCCTTCTGGGCATCCAGGCCCAGGATCTCACCCGCTGATCCGAGACATCGTACGGGAGGAGCTCCAGCAGCCTCCTCGGCCACCCTTCCCTGAGGAGGTGGATGGAGAGTCCTTTGTGGGACAGGGGAACCGCCGCAGCACCGTACAAGCTGGAAGGGGAGGGGGTGATCATTCACCACCTCCACCACCCTTAGACACTTCTAGGCACGAGCCCTCCTTGCTTGGAGGTGTACCTGTTCCCCTGTTGCAGCTCCACCATGTTGGTGCTAGAGCACCACGATCATTTATTTTGATGATAACAAAATACGTGTCATTTAACATTTGCACTTTGAGTCCTAGATTTCAGGTCAATCGCAAATGGATACATGATTAGACGGAGTTCGAGCTCGCATCCAGGACGGATTGGAGGAGCTCGATGGAAAACAGAGGAGATTCGCGAGGAGCGATATATTAAAGATGGAAGGAAATGAAGAATAGGATAGATTTCCTTCTCTTGTACTTGTTGTATTTTTCGTTTCTTTTGTTACTCTTTACTTCCTTAGATAATTATGTTAAAGAGCCTCAAAGTACCCTAACAGTAGTCCTAGGAACACCGGCACAACCCTAGAAAACTTAGGTTTTCTGTAGAGAACTTAGAAAACCAATATAGGGTTTAAACAGCATTTCCAGGCGTCTAATTCCAAAATCAGACGTCTGATAAAGTGTTTTAAGATGTTTGACTGTTGATTCAGACGTCTGATAACTATTAGGCTGGACATAGTTAGTTCTGTCTGATGAAATCAGACGTCCAGACCTTAGACCAGACGTCTTAGGAGACATCTGATGGATTTGCCAGACGTCCAATTAGTGGACCGTTGGCTGGCTTTGCAAATAGTGTAGAATATGACCGTTAGAGCCTTATCAGACGTCCATAGTACTTTCCAGACGTCTGATGATTGACCGTTTTGCCTCGGCTGACCCAAAATCTCTTCTCAGAGATTTTCTAGCCGTTGCAACGTTTGGAAATCCATTCCCACAGAAAAAGTAGGTTTCCAGACGTTCAGACATAGTGCCAGACGTTCTGTATGTCGTCTGATGGACTTGCACAAAAACCCTGTTTAGATCTGATCCAAGTCAGGAAGAGACCGGCCCAAAATCAGACGTCTGACCTTGAAATCAGACGTCTTAAAGTGAACTTCCAGACGTCTGATGATATAATTAGACGTCTGATAAGCCTGTCAGAGCAATGATTGTTCCTGATTTCAGGCTGATTCTCTTGGGCTTTGTTCCCAACGGCTATAGAACCTTTCCTAAGCCTTCCAAAGCCTTCTTAAGGCCTCTATAAATTGAGGGGAACCTTTGCAACACAAAAACACACTGATGAGAACCTCATCATGAGTCATAACTAGCTCATTTTGACCTAATGCAGAGAATAAAAGCTCCTACATAACCTTAGAAAAGGCTTGGCTCAGAGAGATTCTGAGTTTGCAAAGAAAACATAAACTGAGGGGTAAAAATGCAATTTCACCAATCCGATCTGAAAATAGGGTAACTCAGGGTCCAAACATGGGTCAAACAACCTAATAAGAAGAAAAGTGGGATGAAATGACTCAATAAGGGCTACAACAACTCCAAGGAATTAAATGACAGCCTGTAACCCTAAAAACAAACCCACTTCAATTCATGTGGTTCGAGGCAAGGTAAAAATCAACTAAATCCTCTAAAATTCATAGAAAAATAATCTTTAGGGTTTAGGACTTTCAATTTGGCCTTAGGAACCCATTTTGATCTACATTGAGAACCATGCCCAATTAATAACTTAATTTGGGTTTTTACGTAAATTGATCGGTCAAACAAGGTTTAATCTAGAAATAAAATTCACCATCAGAATCCTTAGGTCCTAATTAGTCATATATAAAAACTTGGGCCTAAGAAGAAACCTTCTTGACCAACTTTACACTTTGGTCCTCAACTTTTGAACCCTCACATTTTAGCCCCTAACTCTCCTTCGTTCTTTATATTTAGGTCCCTCCTGCAAAACCTGAGCAGCGCCATGCTCCGGCGACCTTGCGCGGAGCATGGCGCCGCGCAGGGTGAGGGAGGGGCCCTGGCAAGTCAATGGGGGGTACCCTGCGTCGTCAGCCACCGCAGGGACACCCCCCTGAGTGCTGCGACCGCCCATAGCGCCCGTGCGAATGCACGGACGGTATGAATCTCCTTCCTCCGGCGTCCTCCGGCGAGGGAGACACGTCGTCTCCCTCCACCCTCCTCTCTGATTCTACCCCTATAAATACCCCCGTCGCTCCGCCGTTCTGGGCAGCTCGGATCTGACGGAGACACCCCCTCAATTCCTCCCTTCCCACTCCGACAGACGCCCCTTGCTCCGGCGGCCTCTCCTCCTCCTCCTCGTCGCCCTGCCGCACTACCAGCAGCAGGGTTACCTTCCCTCGATCTTTCCGCGTCACGCCGCACCCAGCTGGCGCCTCTCCGGTCCCTTCCTCGCCGCCGCCCCTTCCTCTGGGAAGTTTCTTCTCCGGCGACAGTCGATACGACTGTCGCCTGCGCCAACCCCTCTTCATCCAACTTAATAGGTAAAACTTCTCTTCTTCCTCCCCTCTTTCTTTTCCATACTGAAAACCCTTACTGTCGGCCCCGATTTCCCACCGATCACCCTCACCTTCTCCACCTTCGGCCAAACTCCGGTGAACCGCTCCCATCGCTCCAGCACCCCACACGACTCGTCGACCTGTGCATAACCTCCGCCTCCTCACCCTGATCCTCTTCCACCCCTCCACTTCCCACCAAACGCCCTCTGCAGATCCACCGAACACACCCACTTCTCCGCCCGCAGTTTGACCTAGGGCAACCCTTTTGCTCCAACACGCCCACTGCAGACCCTTCGACCACCTTCGTCGTGCCACGGCGAAGGTTCTCCGCATATCTGATTAGGCCGAGAGGCCGTGCTTCTGTGAACAGGTGTCGCGCCCGCCATCGCCATTGCTGAGCAGCGAAGCTCCTTCGACCTGCTGCTCCAGGCAACACCACGCCCAGGTCAGACTCCCAGGCTTCGCGGGGTAGCTTCGCGAAGTGTCAGGCTGCAGTTCGGGGGAAGCCCTCGCCCGAAGCCCTCACGCGAAGTTCTCGCTGCCGCTGCTTCCTCCGCGCAGGCGCTCACATTGGGGTGGGACATTTAGTCCCACCTCGGAAGACTTCGAAGAGGAGCGCCGATATAAGTTGAAAAAGTGTTGTAGGCTTATCGCCTCAGCACACGGGATGAGGTCCCTCTCACACCGCCTCACCAGGCCCGTCCGCGAGCTCATCACGCGGATCCGGCCGACCCGACCCGACTTGACTACCACTCCTCGCCCACCACCGCACGCAGGTGGGCCTGGACACGGGCGCGACTCGTACCCGATTACCCGGTTGCTCTGGGAGAGCTGTCCTAAGAGCGAATTCTGAGAGAGAAAGAGACGCGCGGGGGAGGGGGGGAGCGTAGGTTTTTGCCCTCTGATGCTGAACTCTTAAGCGTGCAGGCACAGGTAAAGAAGAAGGACTGCGGAAGAACTGAATCGACATTGTAGCATCCGCGGGTTAAGTCGTCTGATTGAGAAATCTGACGACGTCCTGAAGACAGGTGAAGGCAAAGAAGAAGAAGGAAGGCGAGGCAGAGGAAAGAGAGGAACACAGAGAAGCCAAGTGAAGACTCTGCAGAGATCAGAAGCAAGAAAAGAAGAAGAAAAGAAGAGAGAAGGAGCAGCCCGGTGAAGAAACAGAAAGCAGAAGAAGAAGAGAAGCAAGAAGAAAAGAAGAAGAAGAGCATGGGAGGAAGATCTGAAGCAAGAAAAGAAGAAACAAAGAAAATAAAAAGAAGAAAAAGACAGGATCGTCCAACCAAGAAATAGAGGAAGAACACGAAGAACAAAAGCCAAAGAGGAGAGAAGACAAAAAAGAAGAAAAGAAGAGAAGAAGAAGAAGCCAAACTTTCATCTCTCTCTCTCTCTTTATTTTTGTAATAGAACATGTATATCTCTAGAATACGACTTGCTCCCTGAGTTCGACCTCGGGAGAACTGTATTTTCCAAGTAACAAATATTAGCAAATGATGGCAATAACTATCTGTACTACAACGACTTAAGAAAAGCTAGTTGCTGCCATCGTTAGCCACACACCTAGAGAGACCAAGATACACAAGAAACACTTTGTAATACACTTTCCACTCTCTTGTGTCCTAGCTAGTTCTTGCTCTCCAAGCTCAAGTTCCTTTCTCTTGAGAGCATCAAGCTGTTTCACACCCGCTCTCCCGCCGTAGTTCACGAGAGCGAAGTTGCGCCATCGCGTGGCTCACGCACCGCGTCATCAACTCGACGCACTCCTTGCAAAGGGGAGTTTCCTAATTCCTATAGAAGCTAAGTTTAAAATTACTTTGTTGACTCTATAGGATTACTTGTTTATTTTATCTTTGTTATTTGGTTGGGTATTTGCTTTGCGAATTCCCGTCTCCTTCGCGAGACAAAATCCTTCTCGTGGAGAGAAGGGGTTGAGGTACGCTACCCTCGTCTAAGTAGCGTGGTTGTATTGAGGTTGAATCACCCTCGTTTAAAGTGATTCGGTTTAGTGGATTTTGATCAACTTGGTTGATCGGAAAATCCTAACTCGAGAGGGTTAGGTGGTGGTTTTCACCTGGTTTGGGTTTCCACCTAAAAATACTTTGTGTACTTTGTGCGATTGTCTTATTTGTGAGATTGTTTATTTCAATTCTGCAATTATTACGTGACCCCCTCCTGGTAGGGCCGGAACTTTCATTTGGTATCAGAGCAGGTCTCGCGTTATCGGCGTTACAAACCGGCGAGGATCTAGATATGGAGGGAAAAGCATTCGTGTGAATCGAAGGACACGATACCTCGCGACCACCATACTTTGCAGGTATAGATTTCGCTTATTTGAAAAATCGTATGACTATGTGGTTGCAGGCTTACGACTTCCGGGTGTGGGAAAAATGCGAATCCGCATTTGTGATTCCCAAGAAACCCGTAAGAGGTTACTCAGAAGATCAGGTTCAGAATCTCAACCTCAACGCAAAGGCAATGAATGCCTTGTATTGTGCGTTGAGTCCGAAGGAATTTGAACGTATCCAAGAGTGCACCACCGCCCATGAGATATGGAGGAGGTTGGAAGGCACTCATGACGAGACGAGCTCGGAAGAAGATCTCAGGGAGAAGGAAACTGCGTGCCTTGGTTTCATGGCAATCGGAGATAGTGACGACGACAATGACGACAGCGACAATGAGGTAAACTCGGATTTACAAGATGCTTTTAATGAGTTGTATGAGCTTAGTAAATCACTAAAAATAGAAAATAAAAGCATGAAAAAGAATCTTAGCTTTCTTAAATCTGAAAATGATAGGTTAGAAATAAAACTTAAGGATCTAGAAGCCAGTCCTAAGAATGATAACCTATTATTAGAAAATCAAAACCTCATCAATGAAAATAATAAATTGATTGAGGAAAATGTTAATCTAAAAATAGAAATTTCTGATTTAAAGACTAAGATGAATAGTATAGAAAATGAACTTGCATGTCTTAGGGAGAAATCAAATAAATTGATAAATAGGGTAGATAACCTATATAACCCTAAGGTTGAGAAAGGATCTCCATCAAGGAGACCCGCTAACAGATCCGGATCCAAGCTCACTTGGATACCGAAGAAAAAATTAGAATCTTGTTTTGTAGGGTTCAGGGATAATTACAACACAAAGGACTGGACCTACAAGCTCGAGGCTGGTCAACTCGAGTTGGGAGAACCAAGGAGTAGACCAAGGAGGAGAACAAGAAGACCGACGAGACGGCGAACAAGCGACGGACCCGCTGCACGTCGACCACCAGCTTGGAGACCGGCGCCGATGCCCGGGCCTCCAAGCTACGGATGGGAGCCCCATCTGATGTGGCATCCACCACCATTCGGCCCATTTTATTGGGCATGGTAGGTGAGGTAAAACCCTTTACCCTATCTTTTTATTAGTAGCATTTAGATATGGGGAGTTAAAATTTATGAGCTAATTTTTAAGGGGGAGATGCAAGTTAGCTAAATTTCCTTTAGAAAGGGGGAGAAAAATAATAGCTATCTTGTTGTTATAAAAAAGGGGGAGGACATCACCTTTGTTAAAAGAAATTTATAGAAGAGCATGTCTTAAGGGGGAGTTATTAGAAATGTAAAATCAATTAAACCTTTTTGATAATGTTAAAAAGGGGGAGGATTTTCTGCATTATTATTTATGATTTTGTCATCATCAAAAAGGGGGAGATTGTTGGTGCTAGAGCACCACGATCATTTGTTTTGATGATAACAAAACACGTGTCATTTAACATTTGCACTTTGAGTCCTAGATTTCAGGTCAATCGCAAATGGATACGTGATTAGACGGAGTTCGAGCTCGCATCCAGGACGGATTAGAGGAGCTCGATGGAAAACAGAGGAGATTCGCGAGGAGCGATATATTAAAGATGGAAGGAAATGAAGAATATGATAGATTTCCTTCTCTTGTACTTGTTGTATTTTTCGTTTCTTTTGTTGCTCTTTATTTCCTTAGATAATTATGTTAAAGAGCCTCAAAGTACCCTAACAGTAGTCCTAGGAACACCGGCACAACCCTAGGATACTTAGGTTTTTTGTAGAGAACTTAGAAAACCAATATAGGGTTTAAACAGCATTTCCAGATGTCTAATTCCAAAATCAGATGTCTGATAAAGTGTTTTAAGATGTTTGACTGTTGATTCAGACGTCTGATAACTATTAGGCTAGACATAGTTAGTTCTGTCTGATGAAATCAGACGTCCAGACCTTAGACCAGACGTCTTAGGAGACGTCTGATGGATTTGCCAGACGTCCAATTAGTGGACCGTTGCTGGCTTTGCAAACAGTGTAGAATATGACCGTTAGAGCCTTATCAGACGTCCATAGGACTTTCCATATGTCTGATGATTGACCGTTTTGCCTCGGCTGACCTAAAATCTCTTCTCAGAGATTTTCTAGCCGTTGCAACGTTTGGAAATCCATTCCCACAGAAAAAGTAGGTTTCCAGACGTCCAGACATAGTGCCAGACGTCCTGTATGTCGTCTGATGGACTTGCACAAAAACCCTGTTTAGATCTGATCCAAGTCAGGAAGAGACCGGCCCAAAATCAGACATCTGACCTTGAAATCAGACGTCTTAAAGTGAACTTCCAGACGTCTGATGATATAATTAGACGTCTGATAAGCCTGTCAGAGCAATGATTATTCCTGATTTCGGGCTGATTCTCTTGGGCTTTGTTCCCAACGGCTATAGAACCTTTCCTAAACCTTCCAAAGCCTTCCTAAGGCCTCTATAAATAGAGGGGAACCTTTGCAACACAAAAACACACCTAGAGAGACCAAGATACACAAGAAACACTTTGTAATACACTTTCCACTCTCTTGTGTCCTAGCTAGCTCTTGCTCTCCAAGCTCAAGTTCCTTTCTCTTGAGAGCATCAAGCTGTTGCACACCCGCTCTCCCGCCATAGTTCGCGAGAGCGAAGTTCCGCCGTCGCGTGGCTCACGCACCGCGTCATCAACTCGACGCACTCCTTGCAAAGGGGAGTTTCCTAATTCCTATAGAAGCTAAGTTTAAAATTACTTTGTTGGCTCTATAGGATTACTTGTTTATTTTATCTTTGTTATTTGGTTGGGTATTCGCTTTGCGAATTCCCATCTCCTTCGCGAGACATAATCCTTCTCGTGGAGAGAAGGGGTTGAGGTACGCTACCTGATGAGAACCTCATCATGAGCCATAACTAGCTCATTTTGACCCAATACAAAGGATAAAAGCTCCTACATATCTCAAGGAAAAGCTTAACTCAGAGAATTCTGAGTTTGAGAAGAAAACAAGTCATAAGGGGTAAAAGTGCAATTTTACCAGTATAATCTGCATACAGGGTAATTCAGGGCCCAAACATAGGTCAAAACAGCTTAATAAGAATAAAAGTGGGATGAGATGATCTAGCAAGGGCTACAGCACTTCCAAGGAACCAAATGATAATCTGTAACCCTAAAACAACCCACTTCAATTCACAAGGTTCGAGGAAAAGTAAAAATAGAATAAACCCTCTAAAATTCATAGAAAAATAATCTCTAGGGTTTAGAACCTTCAATTTGGCCTTTAGAACCCATTTTGACCTACATTGAGAACCATGCCCAATTAATAACTTAATTTGGGTTTTTGCGCAAATTGACCGGTCAAACAAGGTTTAATATGAAAATAAAATTCACCATCAGATTCCTTAGGTCCTAATTAGTCATGTATAAAAACTTGAGCCTAAGAAGAAACCTCCTTGACCGACTTCACACTTTGGTCCTCATATATTAACTCTTTGGCCCTCAACTTTTGAACCCTCGCATTTTGGCCCCTAACTCTCCTTCGTTCTTTGCAAACAGGTCCCTCCTGCAAAACCCTGCCAGCACCATGCTCCGGCGACCTTGCGCGGAGCATGGCGCCGAGCAGGGTGAGGTGGAGGACCTGGCAAGTGTACCGGGGGTGCCCTGCGTCGTCAGCCGTCGCAGGAGCACCCCCATGGTCATTGTAGCCCCCCATACCGGCCGTGCGAACGCACGGACGGTATGGGTTCGTATTCCGACCATTCTCCGGCGAGGGAGACACGTCGTCTCCCTCCGCCTTCCTCCCTGCTTCAACCCTATAAATACCCCCCGCCGCTCCACCGACGAAGGCAGCCTGGATCTGACGGAGAAAACCCCCAGCTTTCTTCTCTTCTTTCTCCGGCAGACGCTCACCAGCTCCGGCGACTTCCTCCCCCTCCACCTCTTCGCTCTGCCGCACTACCAGCAGCAGAGACTTCCTCCCCTGCTCTTCCCGCGCCACGCCGCACCCAGCTGGCGCCTCTCCAGCCCTCTGCTCGCCGCCGCCCCTCTCCCTGAGCATCGTCTTCTCCGGCGACAGTCGATACGACTGTCGCCCTGTTCCTCCCCCTTCGTCCCTGCAGTTAAGTTAGACCTACTCCCCTTCTCCTCCTCTTTCTTTCCCCGCTTTCGATTTAGTCAATTAAGCCCTCTACCGACCCTGTTCACCCTCACCCTCTCCGCCTCCGACCACCCTCCGGCGAGCCGCTCCCATCACCTCAGCGACCCACACGGCTCGCCAACCACCGCAGAACCTCCGCCTCCTCACCCTGATCCTCTTCCGCCCCTCCACTTCCCACCAAACACCCTCTGCAGATCCACCGAACACACCCACTCCCTCGCTCACAGTTTGACCTAGGACGACCTGATAGCTCCATCTCGCCCCCTGCAGACCCCCTGACCACCTTCGCCGTGCCACGGCGAAGGTCCCCCGCCTGTCTGATTTGGCCGAGAGGCCGTTCTATTGATTTCAGGTTCCAGGCCTTGACCGCCATTGGCGAGGAAGCTCGAAGCTTGCTTGAGGTTGCTCCAAGCCTAGATATCCCAGGTTGAAGAGCCACGGCCAGCGCGAAAGAGTCTTGCGCACACACCCTGGCCCTCAATTGGAGTTGCGCGCCTCAACAGCTGTTGCAATTGGAAGCACCATCCCTGCTGCAGGCGTGAGAGAAAAGGGGTGCGCGGATAGTCCCACCTCGGAACCTTCTGAAGCCACACACCCACATAAATTGCAAAAGTGCCACCATCTGTTTGCCTCAGTTACCACGGGGTGAGGTCCCTCTCACCCGACCCGACCCGACTCGGCCTCGTCCGTGACCACGCTCCGCGGACCTGGCCCGACCCGATTAGACTGACCTGCACTCCTCGCCCACCACGCACGCCGGTGGGCCTGGACCCGGGCCTGACCCGAACCCGATTACCCGGTAGCGCTCTGGGAGAGCTTCCGAAGAGTGATTTCAGAGAGAGAGATACGCGGGGGAGGGGGGTAGAGTAGGTTTTTGCCTCTTGACGAAAAAAAAAAAAAAAAACTCTGAAGTGTGCAGGCCAAAGAAGAAGAAGCAGACCCGCTGAAGAAGAAGGAGCTGCTGCACTGTAGCGAAGGCATCGTTAAGTCGTCTCAGCACCGGGGCAGACGACGGAAGGTCAACAGCCAGAGCAGGAAAGAAGACAGGCTGAAGAAGAAGGAAGAGCAACGGCCATCGCGAAAGAAGAAAAAGAGAGGTCAAGGCAGGTGAAGACAAAGAAGAAGAAGGAATGAAGAGAAGCAAGAAGCAAGAAAAGAAGAAGACGATCTGACGAAAAAGAAAGAAAGGAAACAAGGAAGAACAGAAGAAGAAGAGCACGAGGGGAAGATCTGAAGAAAGCAGAAGAAGAAGAAGAAGAAGAAGAAGAAGAAGAAGAACAGGAAGAACCAAAGACAAAGAGGAAGAAAGAAGAAAAGAAGAAGAAGCCAAATTTTCATCTCTCTCTCTCTCTCTCTCTTTATTTTTGTAATAGAACTTGTATATCTCTAGAATACAACTTGCTCCCTGAGTTCGACCTCGGGAACTCTTTTATTTTTCCGAGTAAAAAATTTTTATATGAAACGTTGGTAACAACCGGCTTTACTACAACGATATAACTGAACCCCGACGTTATCATATCATTTTGGCGCCGTTGCCGGGGAGCAACGGCTATTCTAGAGGTAAACATTCCTGTATCTTTTAATTTCTGATAATCTCCTCTCTTTTGTGCAGCTACAGGAACTCAAGAAGACAAGCAACCACACGACAACCACTCCGAAGACAGGTAAATCTTTTCTCTCACTATTAACCCCTACACTCTAAAGAGAAAGAAAAGAAAAGAACAAAGCAATATAGGGCTAACCTGTCTTCCATACTTAGTAACCATAAAAAGTTGCATGTTTTCAACTCATCACTCCTGCACACTATTAAGGGTATTTAAGGGCTAACACATTCTTGCTTGAGCCCTAATTGCCCAACAAAGAGTTAAATGGACCAAGTAGAGCCAACATAAGGTCAAACATTAGGATTTCAGTAGAGACACACCCCTTAATCAAGAATTGAGGAAATCCTAAAGAGGTGTGCCCAAGCCATTGATTGAAAATAATTAACAAGAAAAATCCTAAACAATTGGCTCTCTCTAAACACTTGAACCCTAAAAGACAGGACCTAAAAGCTCTTAAAGAAAACAATAGGTAAAGTTGACCCCTTGGGTTAACCAACCTTAAATTAGGTCACTCTTTGCACTTAAAAAGACTAAAGTTCAAGTGAAACCTTAAGCACCCTGATCTTAAAATTGGTAGACTTAAGAGGTCAAGATCCCCATTCTGGTCTACCTGGAACCGCAGTGACAAGAGAGGTCGGGTGGGGGAAACCCTGTAACCCGTGGGGACGCTCTACCGTGTAGGGGTCTTCGCGGGACTCTCCCTCTCTGGCTGCCCAGGTAATTCTCAGGTGGACGATCTTTCTGATCAAGGGGTCCATCTGCCCCGCACCTCTATAGTCACCCAACACATTTTTGGGTGTCTTGATTGGGTCCAGCACCTTCTAAACTTACCTCTCCCAACTGTGCATGTACGGAAGGAGGTCTCTAAGACCACCCTTAAGACCTCCTTTAGAAATTCACTCTCGTCAAGGCCAAGCCTCGACGCCCGTGTTTGTGCAGCAACACCCTCACATTATTCTCTCTTCTGATTCAGAACCAAGTTCTTCTTCTTCCCCCATCATGGCTCAGCCAGTTGAGGAAGAAAATAATCTGGAACACCAGCTCCAGCGACTCAATGACCTCTTCCAAAACTTCGTGCACCCACCACAGCGTCCTATGATGCGGGACCACTACAATCCTGCTGCGGTGGCCATTGAGCCTCGAGTTAGAATCCCGATTGGAGGACCTGATTCCGAACTAAAGCCCAACATGATTCATGCTATACCTAAATTCCATGGGCTTAATTCTGAAGATCCCTTCCAGCACATCAAACAGCTTAAGCATCTGGCCCACACTTTTGGATCAGATGCGCAAAATCGGGATATTCTTCTCATGAAGATGTTCTCCTTTTCTCTTATGGACAAGGCCGCCCATTGGTATCAAACTCAGACCCGGCCGATCAACACTTGGGAAGAACTTCAATCCGAGTTTTTGAAAAAGTTCTTTCCCGTTGGTCGGACCAACGCCTTGCGCCATCAGATTACACACTTCACTCAACAATCAGGAGAACCTCTCCATGAGGCATGGGATCGTTTTCAGGATCTCATGAGGAAGTGCCCCCATCACGGAGTTCCTAAATGGGAACAAGTCCAATCTTTTTACCAGGGACTCCGTGAGGACATCCGCCTTTTCGTCAATGCAACCTGCGGAGGAAACATCATGGGTCAACATGAAGACACCGTATGGGAGATTCTCGAAAACATGTGCGAGAACTCCATCAACAATGACTCCATGGGATTGTTCGACAGGACGAATACCCGCGCAGCGACGAATCTTAAGGGAGCACATGAGACGCAGGGCCTGTCCGCATCAGTCGACCTGGAATTAATGGCCAGTCGATTGGACAAGGTCTCAATTATTGAAAAGAAGGTGGATGAGCTGACTCAGCACTTGCAGCGAGCCACCTCTGCGCGTAACTCCTTTGCACAACCTCCTTCCACACAGGAGACTGTGCAAAACATCCTACACCGATCCTCCCCTGGGATGGATCCATATCCATCCCCATCTGATTCTTGGACTGGAAGATCATCCGATCCTTTCTTCACCAGCCGGGGGAACTCCATTCCCCCTTTCCCTGATTCTCAGGAGGTTCCTCAGACCTGCGAGGACCTCAACGCCATCCAGAACGACCCATTCTCCAACACTTACAACCCTGGATGGCGAAACCATCCAAATTTTCAGTGGGCGGGAAATTCTCAAACCCAAAGACCACCTTTTCAGTCCCGCCCACAGCCCTCTCATCACTACCAGCCGCCTCAGCCTCGGCCCAACCCTACTTATCCATCAGGGCCAAATCAAGATCAAATGTCCTTAATCCTTCAGACTCTGGCTGACATTCAAAAATCGAATGCGGCCATTCAAAAACAGCACAAGGACGAGCTTACTGAAGTTAAAACTCAGCTGGCCCAGTTGGCAAATTCTCGCCAGCCAGGCACACTCCCTTCCCAACCCCTTCCTAACCCAAATAACGTGCCAACCCAGAAGCGCGTTATGAATCCAAATTTAGGCCAAGCTCAATGGATTTATCAGGCCCCCACTGCTCCATCTCCAGACGAGATGGAAGCCTCTACTTCTCGTACGGGATTTCAGCAGCAGCCACCCCTCCTACCAAATCCAAACCAAAATCAGGCCGGATTAAATTCTGTAACAACACGTAGTGGTAAGACAACTCAGGACCCGCGTTATCCAAACCACTCCCAGCCTGATAATCATGACCCTAGGATAATTATCCAAGGTACCGCTGTTCCAGACCCACAACCTGGACCTATCCTAGAGGAACCAACCAAGATCCCGTTTCCCGAAGCCCTGACCAAGGGAAAGAAGACCACCAAACCCGTGGCCCCTGAGGAGGACCTGGTCAAGCTCTTTGAGCAGGTCCACATAAACATCCCCTTGATGGATGCAATCCGCCACGTACCAGCTTACGCACGATTTCTAAAGAATATATGTACACCCCAGCGTAAGCCGCGAACCAAGGGAGGGAGCCCAATTGTTCTGTCAGAGCAAGCCAGCTCTGTAATCCTTAGTAGACTCCCACCCAAGGCAAAAGATCCTGGAACTCCCCTGATCTCCTGTAAGATAGGTGGTACCCAATTTGACAGAGCATTGTTAGACTTAGGTGCATCTATAAATCTGATACCCACATCCTTACTTGACCATCTGGAAGAATCTGAGCTGAAACCAACTGAGGTGACATTACAATTAGCAGATCGATCTATAAAGTCACCAAAAGGGATTCTCGAGGATGTTATCGTAAGAGTGCGGGATTTCTATTTTCCAGTGGACTTTATAGTCTTAGACATGGATGCACCTGAGAACCCTAGGGATACACCAATCATTCTAGGGAGACCTTTCTTGGCTACTGCTAGAGCCAACATCAGCTGTGAGGAGGGCCAAATAGAGCTTAAGTTTGGAGATCAAACACTGAAAATTGATATATTTAAGGCCCAACAAGGAATTAATTGCGGCGTCATCGAGCAAATTTGTGACATCAAGACTTTGGTTGATGAATCACACCTCCAGAATGACTTGAGTATGCCTCATCAACCACAGAAGGATCTTGACCCGCAAACAGAGGAGTCCAATCCGGATGTCAACAACCCAGTAACTCCCACCCTTGAACCTCACATCTATACTGAACCACCCGCTGCTGCTGAAAACCCCATCCTTGAACTGAAACCCCTTCCTGCTCATTTGAAATACATCTTTTTGGGTTCTAATCAGACCCTTCCTGTGATCATCAATTCCAACCTCAATCCTGAACAGGAATCCCGTCTGATTGTTGTCCTCCAGCAACATCGCAGAGCCATCGGATGGACCCTCGATGATTTGACTGGAATAAGTCCCTCTTATTGTACTCATCATATCTATTCAGAAGAGGGCACACGACCTTCTCGTGAAATGCAGAGACGCTTAAACCCCAATCTGCAGGAGGTCGTGAAAAAGGAGATCATCAAGTGGTTAGATGCCGGGATCATCTACCCGATCTCCGATAGTCGTTGGGTGAGCCCGATTCAGGTCGTACCTAAGAAGGCAGGACTCACCACTATAACGACTGAGACCGGAGAAATCATTCCTACCCGATTAGCCAACTCGTGGAGAGTCTGTATAGATTACCGTCGACTCAATTCCTCCACGAAGAAGGATCATTTCCCACTACCCTTCATTGATCAAATTCTCGAAAAATTAGCGGGAAATAGGTTCTTCTGCTTCCTTGACGGGTACTCCGGTTATAACCAGGTGGCAATCCATCCTGAGGACCAAGAAAAGACCACATTCACCTGCCCCTTCGGAACATACGCTTTCCGAAGGATGCCTTTCGGTCTTTGCAATGCACCCGCTACTTTTCAGCGATGCATGCTTGCCATATTCTCAGATATGGTAGGTGATTATCTGGAAGTCTTCATGGATGACTTTTCAGTTTTCGGAGCATCATTCGACGATTGCCTCCAACACTTGGTCCAGATACTCAGGCGGTGCATCGACGTGAATTTGGTTCTTTCCTGGGAAAAGAGCCATTTCATGGTGCCTGAGGGAATTGTCCTGGGACACTCAATTTCGGAGAAAGGTATCCAAGTGGATCGAGCTAAGGTTAATCTGATTTCTCGCCTTCCTATGCCTAGCTCGATCAGGGACATCCGATCCTTTTTAGGGCATGTCGGTTTTTATCGACGATTTATCCCTGATTTTTCAAAAATCGCACGCCCCCTGACCACTCTTCTCTCCAAGGATGTTCCCTTCGAAATCTCCAAGGAATGCACTCAAGCATTTGAAATCCTGCGTGACCGAGTCACCCAAGCCCCGATCCTACAGTCCCCTGATTGGTCTCAACCCTTTGAGATCATGTGTGATGCATCCGACTTCGCTGTAGGAGCGGTTTTGGGGCAGAAAAATGACAAGAAACCTGTGGTCATTTACTACGCCAGCAAAACACTCGATGAGGCTCAGCGTAACTATACAGTTACTGAGAAAGAGCTGCTAGCTGTAGTATTTGCCCTAGAGAAGTTCAGATCATACCTTCTGGGTTCCCATGTCATCATATACTCGGATCACACGGCTGTGAGGCATCTCCTTGCAAAGAAGGACGCGAAACCTCGATTGATCCGATGGATCTTGCTGTTGCAAGAATTTGACCTCGAGATTCGCGATAAAGCGGGAAAACAAAACGTGGTAGCTGATCACTTGTCCCGTCTTCCTTCTGAAATGATAGACCCTTCCGGACCCATCACTGAGCATTTTCCCGATGAGCACCTGCTGACTATTGGTACTAGCCTTCCATGGTTTGCTAATATTGTAAATTACTTGGCATCTCATCAGACCCCGTCCGATTGGCCGAAGGCCAAGAAAGACAAATTACGCTCCGATGCCAAGTATTACATTTGGGAAGACCCGTACCTCTTCCGCATAGGTGCCGATCAGATCATCCGGAGATGTGTCCCGGAAGGGGAAGTCAACAATATCCTCTCTTTCTGCCATGACCAGGCATGCGGTGGCCATTTTGCCGGGCATAAAACCGCATCAAAAGTCCTCCAGTGCGGCTTTTACTGGCCCACACTGTTCAAAGACGCATACAGTCATTGCAAGGCATGCAGTCGTTGCCAGACTTTGGGCAACATGAGCCATCGCGACATGATGCCTATGCAACCGATTCTAGTATGCGAAATCTTTGATGTTTGGGGGATTGATTTTATGGGCCCCTTTCCTATTTCGGATGGTTTCGAATACATTCTGTTGGCTGTGGACTACGTGTCCAAATGGATCGAAGCCATACCAACCCGAACCTGTGATCACAAAATCGTTCTCAAATTCATTCATCAACACATTTTCTCAAGGTTCGGGATTCCTCGTGCAATAATCTCTGATGGGGGAACCCATTTCACAAATGCTCAGTTTAGGTCACTGATGACCAAATACGGGGTGTCTCACCGAATCTCTACTCCTTACCACCCCCAAACTAATGGTCTAGCTGAGCTGTCGAATCGGGAGATCAAGAAAATCCTGCAGGTCACTGTTCGACCTGACAGGAAGGACTGGTCGTCCCGACTTCCGGAAGCATTGTGGGCCTATAGGACCGCCCACAAGACCCAATTGGGCATGTCTCCCTTTAGATTGGTGTACGGAAAGGCATGCCACCTTCCCGTCGAACTGGAGCATAAAGCCTATTGGGCAGTACGGAACTGTAATCTAGATCTTTCCAAGGCTGGGACCCACAGAAAACTCCAAATCAGCGAGATCGATGAATTGCGCATAGACGCGTACGAGAACTCGCAAATCTACAAGGAGCGGGTTAAAGCCTTCCACGACAAACACATCTCAAGAAAGATCTTCCATCCTGGTCAAAAGGTCCTACTCTTTGATGCCCGACTCAAACTCTTCCCAGGAAAACTGAGATCTAAGTGGGTCGGACCGTATTTGGTCCGACAGGTTTTTGGAAATGGAGCAATCGAAATCAGTCCACTCAGCCACGATTCTGAACCTTTCATCGTGAATGGTCAAAGACTCAAGCCGTTCATTGATGTAACTTCTACTGATTTGGCTGAGGCATCTTATATCCTCCGTTCCCCTTGAGCTTATTGCGCCCAGCCGATGGCGTAAAACTCAGCGCTTAACGGGAGGCAGCCCGTCATTCTCTTTGAAAACCTGAAACTTGTTCTGACACCTTTCAGCACTCGAAGTTCACCCTTATAGACAGCCGACCCCAACTCAGATGTTCGCATCTGAAATTTGAAATCGTCCGCAAAAATTCAACCCGACCCATCCACTCACCCAAATTTCTGTCTTAAGGAATGAACTAAGACCCCCTAGGTTACAATGAGGACATTGCAAATCTTAGGCATGGGGGGGTAGGAAAGTGCAAAAACTTGTAAGAAAAGGTTTCAAACAAAAAATTCACATATGCCAAAAATACCATAAAAATTAAAAAAAAATTTTCGAAAAAGAATAAGAGGAAAAGAGGAGAAGGAAAATTTTGTGAAGGGAGAACAAACAAAATGAAAAAGGAGCACAAAATTATGAAAAAAAAAAAGAGTGATAGTCATTAGTAAGAAACTAAGGAATTAACCTAAGTTCTAGACCTCATTCAAGAAAATAACTGAAAAGTGCACAATAAGATTAGTAAGAATGCAAACCTTAGGCATTCTTGAATAGACTCTTAGTACTCATTAAGATCTGGACACTCCTCAAGAGGTTGAGGAAAATGAAAAGCTGAAGTATTAGGTCTAAGGCTTAGGAAGTATTCGGCCTCGTTAACTAATTTTTGGTTTACGGGACTCAGTAACCTAAGCACCCTAATCTCACACACAGCCTGGTTCAGTAAGCGTAAAAATCAGAATCACGCAGAAGCGTCGCAAAAATCTGAAAAGAACACCTAGAATAGGAATGGCCGATCAACACAAGTTGATTTGGACGAGTTCCCAGCGCGGAGAGGCGGGAAATCCCCTCGAAGATGCGTAACAAAATATCATCTCCTCGGTGCTTGTCTCTTAGGATATTTACATATCCTACGGGGGGCATGTAAGCACTCTGCTGGTTCAGATTCCATGGATGGCATTATCTCGAAGTGTCAATTGCCAGGGTCTGGATTCGGCCACGGAATACCATGGATGGGATTATCTCGAAATCTCAATAGCCAGGGTTCCGGGGGTTGCCATGGGCGGTGCTATCTCGAAGCATCGATCGCCAGGAACCCTTGAGGATTGATGATGGGAGCAAGGAATCTGATACAGACCGTGTTAAAAAGCTAATCCTAGGCTAGAACTAAAAAGAAAAAGAGAGAGAAAACTCTCCAAACAGAAAAAACTTTCTATCTCTCTCTTACAAAACGCACTGCGAACTGGGCCAGGGCTAAAATCATTTCAAGCACGGGTGCTTTAACCACGAAGTCCAATAAACCTTAGGTTAGTTCTTGCGGGCCTTAAAAACCTTTGCTAAAAGACTGAGGCTAAGGCTAGACAGATTTGGATCTTGATTGGTACTAGAGTATCTTTTAGGCCTATGGTCAGCATTCTAACCTAATCTATGCTCAAATAAAAAGGCACTTATCTAAAACCATTGAAAACTTCATGGTCTAGAACAAGGGTTGAAACCTTAAGTTTTTTTGCTAAGGGACTAGCAAAAGCTAGGCATGGGGGTATGATGAGAACCTCATCATGAGCCATAACTAGCTCATTTTGACCCAATACAAAGGATAAAAGCTCCTACATATCTCAAGGAAAAGCTTAACTCAGAGAATTCTGAGTTTGAGAAGAAAACAAGTCATAAGGGGTAAAAGTGCAATTTTACCAGTATAATCTGCATACAGGGTAATTCAGGGCCCAAACATAGGTCAAAACAGCTTAATAAGAATAAAAGTGGGATGAGATGATCTAGCAAGGGCTACAGCACTTCCAAGGAACCAAATGATAATCTGTAACCCTAAAACAACCCACTTCAATTCACAAGGTTCGAGGCAAAGTAAAAATAGAATAAACCCTCTAAAATTCATAGAAAAATAATCTCTAGGGTTTAGAACCTTCAATTTGGCCTTTAGAACCCATTTTGACCTACATTGAGAACCATGCCCAATTAATAACTTAATTTGGGTTTTTGCGCAAATTGACCGGTCAAACAAGGTTTAATATGAAAATAAAATTCACCATCAGATTCCTTAGGTCCTAATTAGTCATGTATAAAAACTTGAGCCTAAGAAGAAACCTCCTTGACCGACTTCACACTTTGGTCCTCATATATTAACTCTTTGGCCCTCAACTTTTGAACCCTCGCATTTTGGCCCCTAACTCTCCTTCGTTCTTTGCAAACAGGTCCCTCCTGCAAAACCCTGCCAGCACCATGCTCCGGCGACCTTGCGCGGAGCATGGCGCCGAGCAGGGTGAGGTGGAGGACCTGGCAAGTGTACCGGGGGTGCCCTGCGTCGTCAGCCGTCGCAGGAGCACCCCCATGGTCATTGTAGCCCCCCATACCGGCCGTGCGAACGCACGGACGGTATGGGTTCGTATTCCGACCATTCTCCGGCGAGGGAGACACGTCGTCTCCCTCCGCCTTCCTCCCTGCTTCAACCCTATAAATACCCCCCGCCGCTCCACCGACGAAGGCAGCCTGGATCTGACGGAGAAAACCCCCAGCTTTCTTCTCTTCTTTCTCCGGCAGACGCTCACCAGCTCCGGCGACTTCCTCCCCCTCCACCTCTTCGCTCTGCCGCACTACCAGCAGCAGAGACTTCCTCCCCTGCTCTTCCCGCGCCACGCCGCACCCAGCTGGCGCCTCTCCAGCCCTCTGCTCGCCGCCGCCCCTCTCCCTGAGCATCGTCTTCTCCGGCGACAGTCGATACGACTGTCGCCCTGTTCCTCCCCCTTCGTCCCTGCAGTTAAGTTAGACCTACTCCCCTTCTCCTCCTCTTTCTTTCCCCGCTTTCGATTTAGTCAATTAAGCCCTCTACCGACCCTGTTCACCCTCACCCTCTCCGCCTCCGACCACCCTCCGGCGAGCCGCTCCCATCACCTCAGCGACCCACACGGCTCGCCAACCACCGCAGAACCTCCGCCTCCTCACCCTGATCCTCTTCCGCCCCTCCACTTCCCACCAAACACCCTCTGCAGATCCACCGAACACACCCACTCCCTCGCTCACAGTTTGACCTAGGACGACCTGATAGCTCCATCTCGCCCCCTGCAGACCCCCTGACCACCTTCGCCGTGCCACGGCGAAGGTCCCCCGCCTGTCTGATTTGGCCGAGAGGCCGTTCTATTGATTTCAGGTTCCAGGCCTTGACCGCCATTGGCGAGGAAGCTCGAAGCTTGCTTGAGGTTGCTCCAAGCCTAGATATCCCAGGTTGAAGAGCCACGGCCAGCGCGAAAGAGTCTTGCGCACACACCCTGGCCCTCAATTGGAGTTGCGCGCCTCAACAGCTGTTGCAATTGGAAGCACCATCCCTGCTGCAGGCGTGAGAGAAAAGGGGTGCGCGGATAGTCCCACCTCGGAACCTTCTGAAGCCACACACCCACATAAATTGCAAAAGTGCCACCATCTGTTTGCCTCAGTTACCACGGGGTGAGGTCCCTCTCACCCGACCCGACCCGACTCGGCCTCGTCCGTGACCACGCTCCGCGGACCTGGCCCGACCCGATTAGACTGACCTGCACTCCTCGCCCACCACGCACGCCGGTGGGCCTGGACCCGGGCCTGACCCGAACCCGATTACCCAGTAGCGCTCTGGGAGAGCTTCCGAAGAGTGATTTCAGAGAGAGAGATACGCGGGGGAGGGGGGTAGAGTAGGTTTTTGCCTCTTGACGAAAAAAAAAAAAAAAAACTCTGAAGTGTGCAGGCCAAAGAAGAAGAAGCAGACCCGCTGAAGAAGAAGGAGCTGCTGCACTGTAGCGAAGGCATCGTTAAGTCGTCTCAGCACCGGGGCAGACGACGGAAGGTCAGCAGCCAGAGCAGGAAAGAAGACAGGCTGAAGAAGAAGGAAGAGCAACGGCCATCGCGAAAGAAGAAAAAGAGAGGTCAAGGCAGGTGAAGACAAAGAAGAAGAAGGAATGAAGAGAAGCAAGAAGCAAGAAAAGAAGAAGACGATCTGACGAAAAAGAAAGAAAGGAAACAAGGAAGAACAGAAGAAGAAGAGCACGAGGGGAAGATCTGAAGAAAGCAGAAGAAGAAGAAGAAGAAGAAGAAGAAGAAGAAGAACAGGAAGAACCAAAGACAAAGAGGAAGAAAGAAGAAAAGAAGAAGAAGCCAAATTTTCATCTCTCTCTCTCTCTCTCTCTTTATTTTTGTAATAGAACTTGTATATCTCTAGAATACAACTTGCTCCCTGAGTTCGACCTCGGGAACTCTTTTATTTTTCCGAGTAAAAAATTTTTATATGAAACGTTGGTAACAACCGGCTTTACTACAACGATATAACTGAACCCCGACGTTATCATATCACTACCCTTGTCTAAGTAGCGTGGTTGTATTGAGGTTGAATCACCCTCGTTTAAAGTGATTCGATTTAGTGGATTTTGATCAACTTGGTTGATCAGAAAATCCTAACTCGAGAGGGATAGGTGGTGGTTTTCACCCGGTTTGGGTTTCCACCTAAAAATACTTTGTGTACTTTGTGCGATTGTCTTATTTGTGAGATTGTTTATTTCAATTCCGCAATTATTACGCCACCCCCTCCTGGTAGGGCCGGAACTTTCACACCATGAGCTTTTCGACTAGTTCCAGAAGCTGAAGCCCCCCTCCTTCATGGGGCATGAGAGCCCATCTGAGGCAGAGGACTGGCTGGAGGAGATAGAGAGGGATTTCGACACCCTCCGCCCTCCTGCAGAGTGCTGCGTGGCCTTCGCCATGTTCCAGCTGGTCAGCGCAGCCCACAGGTGGTGGAGGGCAATCAGAGGCTAGGAGGGGAGCCCAGACAGGGGCCAACTGCCAACATTGGGCCCTTGCCCGGCCACCAGCCGAGACCAACTGAGGGAGGAGGCCATGCCCCTCTCAATTACCAATGTGGCCAGTCGGGCCATATCAGGAGGGACTGCCGATCTAGGGCTGGAGCACAGTAGATGCTCCCCGTACCGAAACCTAGAGGCCGAGCTGGCGGCCGCGGTCACCAGGCACGTGGAGGAAGACAGCAGTCACGAGGAGTGTATCGGCTGGCTGCTGCTCGCCCGACGTAGAGCACGGTCGCTTCGTCTGCACCTAGGGTTGAGAGGCGTATCAATGCCCTAACACACAGAGACGCCAAGGGTTCGGGTTCTGTGGTGGCAGGTATGGTTACCGTTTCTGGCAGATTAGTCTACGTTCTTTTCAGTTCTGGTGCCACACATTCTTTTGTCAGTTTAGGGTCGGGCAGCGTACTGTTAGAGGCTCTGTTCCTGATTAGAGGGCCAGGTGGACAGTTGTTTGTAGCAGAGGAGGTCTTTACAGACTGCGAGGTCACTATAGGGGGACACAGTCTTCCGTCGACCTGATAGTAATCCCGATGGAGGACTTTGGCATGATCCTAGGGATGGACTAGCTGTCTGCCTATCACACCCTGGTGGACTGTTTTGGGAGGAAGATCGTCTTCTCCATACCAGAGTTGCCTTCCTTTGAGTTTCACGGCCAGCCAGTGGATGGAGGATTCAGCTGCATCTCCGCACTTCGGGCAGCAAAGCTTTTTGGGCTAGGGGTGTGAGGGCTTCTTAACTTGTGTGGTAGCAGAGCCCAGCCCCGTGGCCGACTTTCAGAGTATCCTGATGGTCTGCGAGTACCTTGATGTTTTTCCAGAGGAGCTTCCAGGACTACCGCCTGAGTGTGAGATCGAGTTTGAGATCTCACTAGTACCAAGGACCAGGCCATTCTACTGCACCGTACAGGATGGCACCACTTGAACTGCAAGAGCTCGAGTCATAGTTGCTGGACTTGTTGGAGAAGGGCTTTGTGAGGTCCAGTGCGTCCCCATGGGGAGCCCCTGTATTGTTTGTGAAGAAGAAGGACAGTACCCTGTAACTTTGTGTCGACTACCGACAGCTGAATCGGGTCACCGTCAAGGACAAGTACCTGCTGCCTCATATCGACGACCACTTTGACCAGTTGAGAGATGCTACAATGTTCTTGAAGATAAATCTGAGGTCAGGCTACCACCAGTTGAGGATCAAGGAGATCGACATCTCCAAGACAGCTTTCTGTACTCGGTACGGGCACTACGAGTTCTTGGTCATGCCGTTTGGGGTAACCAACTCCCTCGCTGCTTTCATGGATATGATGAACCATGTTTCTAGACCGTACTTAGACGAGTTTGTGGTGGTGTTCATCGACGACGTCCTAGTCTACTCACGGGATTAGGCATAGCATGGATAGCATTAAGTATGGTCTTGGATACCTTGAGACAACGCAAACTGTATGCCAAGTATAGCAAGTGCGAGTTTTGGCTGAGACAAGTGACTTTCTTGGGCCACGTGGTTTCGGGAGACGGATTGGCTGTGATCCAACCAAGGTTGAGGACGTGCTCAGGTAGGAGAGACCGTGCACTGTGACAGAGGTATGTAGCTTCCTGGGACTGGCAGGCAACTACCGATGGTTTATCAGAGGGTTCTCTCAGATCGCGCGTCCTATGACCCAGCTGACTCGGAAGGACGTGTCCTTTTCCTGGACCGACGAGTAAAAGGTGTGCTTCCAGGGCTGGAGAGACTGACTTCAGCTCCTGTGCATACCCTTTCAGACAGTAGTGGCGAGTTCATGGTTTACACCGACGCTTCATTGTAGGGGTTGGGTGGTGTGCTCATGCAGCGGGGTCACGTTGTCGCTTACGCTTCGCGGCAACTGAAGCCCCATGAGCATAACTACCCCACCCATGACTTAGTGCTGGCAATAGTTGTCTTTGCGCTGAAGACATGGAGACACTACCTGTATGGTGAGACATTAGAGATCTTAACAGATCACAAGAGCCTCAGGTACCTGTTGGACCAGAAGGAGCTCAACCTGAGACGGAGGCATTGGTTAGAGCTCCTAAATGACTACGACTGCAGCATCTCCTACCACCCAGGGAAGGCCAATGTGATGGCCAACGCCTTGAGCTAGAAGGCGTCAGCCTACTTGGCTAGTTTACAGGCACAGAGTTGGAGACTCATGGAGGAGGTGGGTAGTTGGCGATCCAGGGAGTCACGGGGGTACTGCAGGGTAGTGATAGTGGCGCGGCACGCACGACTAGAGCTGATAGACTGCATCATTGCAGGACAAATGGCCGATCTGTACTTACAGGCACTGCCAGACAGGGTGTTGACAGGGGACCCAGGAGACTTTTCCTTCTCATACGAGATACTGGGCATGAGGGGATGCCTATGCGTACCTAGAGACGAGGAGTTGTTGAGAAAATTCCTGACTGAGGCGCACGAGTCCCAACTCACCATACATCCCGGAAATACAAAGATGTACCATGATCTGCGACGCGACTTCTAGTGGAGAGGAATGAAGCAGGATGTTGGTGAGTTTGTTCAATAGTGCTTGGTATGCTAGTAGGTGAAGGCTGAGCACCTGAGGCCTGCAGGGCCGTTACAGCCACTTCCTGTGCCAGAGTGGAAGTGGGAGAGCATCACCATGGACTTGGTGGTGGGTCTACCAATTACCCAGCAAGGACATGACGCAGTTTGGGTGATAATAGACCGGTTGATGGAGACGGCACCGTTCCTGCTGATCCGAGTCACCTTTGGGCTAGCACGGCTAGCAAAGAGATACATCGGAGATGTGGAGCATCTGCATGGAGTCCCTCACAAGTTCGTATCCGACAGGGATACTTGTTTTACCACCAGTTCTAGGTAGAGTTTTAGTAGGCATTGGGGACTCGTCTGAGGTTCAGTACCGCCTACCACCCCAAGACCGGCGGGCAGTCAGAGCGCACCATACAAACACTCGAGGACCTCCTACGCGCTTGTGTACAAGATTGGAGAGGCACCTAGGAGGAGCATCTGCTCCGGGCAAAATTTGCAAACAATAATAGCTATCATTCGAGCATCGGCATGACACCTTACGAGGCTCTGTACGGAAGGAAATGTACCGCACCCTTGAGTTGGGTCGAGGTGGGACCAAGTGAGAGGTTGGCCTCAGGCTGATCCGACAGAGCCAGGAGGTGATAGAGCAAATTCACAGACAACTCTGCACTGTCAGGTGCAGCCAGAAGAGCTACGCCGATAGGAAGCACAGGGAAGTGCCGCTCGAGGTTGGAGATCACGTCTTCCACCGTGTTTCGCCGATCAAGGGCTTGCAGCGTTTTGGGGTGAAAGGGAAGCTTGCGCTGTGGTTTGTGGAACCCTTTGAGATCTTGGAGCGGGTTGGACCCGTTGCTTACCGACTTTCCCTTCCTCCGCAGCTCTCTGGAGTGCATGACGTGTTTCATGTGTCCAACCTCAGGAAGTACGTCGCTGATCCTAGCCATGTTCTAAGCAACGAGAGCGTCGAGGTGGGAGACGACTTGACCTATCCCGAGAAGTCGATACGGATACTAGATAGAGCCATTTGGAATCTGAGACGGAAGCAGGTATCACTGGTGAAGGCCTATGGAGAAGCCAGCGATACGACGAGGCAACTTAGGAGCCCGAGTCAGCAATGTAAGAGCAATACCCAGAGCTTTTTGAGGGTACGTCTCTTCAGACCTACGTTGGTTCCCTTTAAGTTTGTTATGCGCTTTTACGTAGTTTCCACACTCTACTTAGCTCAAGTTTCAGGGATGAAACTTCTTTTAAGTTCTTGGGTTGGATAAGACGTCTAAAGTATTCATCAGACATCTGTCCAGACGTCTAGTTAAATGGTTGGACGTCTGAAAGTAGGTACAAACCGTACATTCTTTGCTTTTTGCGCACATGCGATGGCATGCGTTCTCTCTCTTCCGTCCAACCTCCTCACCCAAACCCTAAACGCCACCTATTTAAACCCCCACACCCCTCCTCATTCTTCCCATCACAACCAGCCACCACTTCCATCTCCTTTTCCCCTGTAGGCAGCCACCTTCCCCCCTCGACCCCAGCACAGCGAATAGAGAGGAAGAAGAGGGACAAGACACGGATGAGAAGGAGAAGAGAGTGTGAGCGAGGAGTGAGAGCGTGGGAGAGGAGACTCGGGGGAGCTCACGAGTGCACGGTCAAGGGCTCGTGTGAGGAGAGGGTCGTGCGAGGAGGAGCTCACGAAGGGGAGCTTCGCGACCACCTGAGCCTGCTGGTGTAGCAACTGCGGGTGATGCGGAGGAGTCTGCGTGGAGAAGGCTCACGAGAGAGTTCTGCAAATTTGATATTTTCTAGTATCAGACGTCTAGAGCTTCTCCCAGACGTCTGGAGTAGCAGTGAGACGTCCGGAGCTGAAGTCGGACGTCTGAAAGCACGCTTAGTGCCAAGGTATGTATTTTCTGCACGAGTTCCGACCATGCAAACGAGACTTTTAGCAGTTTTTGGCTCTGTGCTTGCATATGCAGGTACAGAGCATTGGAAAGGCGTGCGGTGCGTCCTTCGAGGTACTTTTGGAAGTCTGGGCACATCGCCGAACGTCTAACTGTACTCCTAGACGATCGGAAGGCGAGCTCGACGTCTGGGACTTCCCTCAGACGATTGCAGAGGGGTTCGGACATCTGAGAAAGCCACAGGAAAGAAAGGTGAGGTTCTGAGTTCGTTTAAGATGTCTGGGTCTAGTCTTAGACGTCTGATTTTAAACAGTATGCGTGTTTTGGACCATTTAGGGCCTAAACAGAATCGAATTTTCGCAAACGAAGTATTGTTGTTTTGCCGCTTGCATTTCTCTACGAGTTAGTGTCACTTGTATACAGTTTTGGACTCATTTGACATGGTTGGTCAATTGTATAGGTCTCCAATTAGTTGAGTATGCGGGGCCCGTGGAGGTGACAAGACCTGCAGTTCTAGCCTCCATTCCTCTCGTGTTTCCCGGTAAGTGCATGTTTAGAATAACTTAATTGAACTCTAGTGCATGAAATAAACTCTAGTGCAGAAACGAATGAATATTGCTTGAGCTACATTGTCTTCCTTGAGATTCATGTTAAACCAATTTACTAGCAAATGTATTAGTATATTGATGTGATGCTATCCTTAGAAAAACATGGGCTGCGTGTTATACGAATAAAACCTGTAATATGAATAATGAGATCTGAATGTTGGAAAATGGAATGAAAGAAATACAAGCATGAACCCTAAAGGGAATTAGGAGAAGGACTCCTATACATGGACAGAACTTAGTAAGTAGATGGGAGGTGAGTTGACCCTTGTGTATGCGATATCAAGGAAAGTAACTGTCCCTTTAGTATAGAGGGGCGCTAGCCGCCCCTTTAGGTTGAGACCAAGGGTTAAACCTAGTCACTCTACACCACTTCTGTTTGGCCCTCGTGTATGTGGTATTGAGGTGAGCTACTTAGTGTAGGGAGGGAGCTAGCCGCCCCATGGGACCCGAGGTTAAGACTAGCCGCCCTACATCGACTCTTGTTAGGCCAACTAAGGAAAATCGGGATAATCGAACGAGCGTATGCGGACTGTGGAGGTGCGAGACCCCTGTTTTGTTCTGAGGGGCAAGACCCCTGTTCTGAGAGGACAAGGCTTGTATTGTTCCGTGTTGTACCTTTAGGCGTACCTGCTAGTGAAAATGACTGATCGCATGCTAGTGTGGGATAGCTACCCGTAGGTTTATCGCGCGTGTAGTAGTCATCGCTATGTCGCGACCATGACCTTGGGGTGATTGACTGGGTGTAGGATTACCACGGGGGACTCTCTCGACCAGGAGAGCACCACATGTACATCCCACATCACAGAAAAGACTACAATCAAGATCGTTCCCGTGAAGAACAGACCAGATCAAGAAATGATTAGATGAATAAAAGAGTACACAAATTAGAACTACTTGGTTGAGCTAAATGAAAATTAATAATTAATTAGTTGCTTATCTTAATTGCATGTAAATGACTTAATCACCACTCTACTCAGCGTTCGCTGACTTCGGAATTTTATAACGTTATTCAGGTTAGGAAGTTGAGCAGCCAGCACCACCGTCTACGGAGGGAGCTGGGCCCAGTCGAGCCCAGCCTTAGCCATGTTTCCTTTCCGTTTCCTAGCTTCTTTTGTGGTAATGGATATTTTGTTATATGGAATACTATTTCTATTATATTTTTCGCTTTACTTTCTACTGTACTAGTTGTGATAGCCTGTACTATTATGAAACATTCCGTTTTAGTTCTTTTACTGTCTCTGTATTATTTTTCTTCTTAATTACATTGTACTTGTGGTTGTGGAATATTTTTTGCTTTTAGTTATTTCTCGTTGGATGACTAGGTCTTGAAATTAATCGAAGCTGGTCGATCTCGGATCTTGTAGGAATCTGAGATCGGATCGTAACACAATCCAACCAAATGAAAATTATAGGAAATTTACTCCTAATATTGAATATATCAAAACCAAGTCAAGGGTAGTTTGGTCTAAGTTACACTAATTTAACTATGAAATTTTCCAAACAATACCAAAGATTCTCCCTTTTAATTCCTATTTTCAATCAATGGAATTCCTTCAAATGAGGAACAAAAAGTGTTAATTCCTCCTCAAGCCTTGTGTGATAGCCAAATAAGGAAAGAGGCTTATTCACCGTGCAATTGCACATCCTCCCAATTCCATGTGCAATTTCCTCATTTCTTATTCCACAAATTAAACATAGCCTAATTAAAAGTGAGTGGTAAGTTGGAATTGTCATTATTTGTACAAATACATTAGTCTAGTCGTAATAAATATGTTGCATAAGATACCTGTATTATAAATGTAGGTAATTGAGCAATGGGTTATAAAGATTTGAGAATTATTATTTGATAAATTAAAATTAAGTGTTTTAGATGAGTGTCTTGAATCTATTGAACTTATAACAAGTTGCCAAGATTAAGTTATCTCAATTAGACTTATGTTTAATCCTGTGTTATTACAAATATTAAATTAAATAACCAAAATAAGAGGAACAGGGCATCAAAGATATTACACCAAAAGCTTGTGTTTATATGAAAAGACTCCTCATGAAAAGGGAAAATTGTGGGAGAAGTTCATGGTGGCATATCTTTTGTTAATTCTTCTCATAGTATAATTGGTTACATGATTACGTATACATAGTCTTCCATCACCTCTTAGCACTTCAAAGTAAGATGGGACTAAATATGGGACCTACACAATACAGCTAATTGTATCACCCCACGACTCCATCAATCCCAACATGCATCTATCTCTTAGTAGGAGAGAAGAGAAAAACGACGGGAGAAGCTCCCACAAGTAGATCTTCTTTTTTTTCATTTCTCCAAGTGGCCACTTGGCTCCAAATATATGGGCCTCCTTGAAGTGGGGCGAAACACGAGACCCACATATATCACACCGAATTGCATCGCCACATGATCTATTATCAACATACTTATATCTTCCACTTTTCAATTATTATTCAGCCCTTTCCTATCGGTTAATTAATTATAGATCTAAGTTTTAGTGTTGGGTTTGATGATTGAACAGGAAATTGGGACTAACTAATTATGATATGAAAAAGTACAGCTCATATAACATGATTGGAGGAGTAAATTGGAATTATGGAGGGAAAAAATAGAAGGATTCCATTTAGATTATACTTGTAAGTTCCGGTCGGTAGAGATATAGGTTCCATTTATTGGTGGGGTTAACCTAGGTTAAGAATTATCTCAATTTTTTTTAAAGTTTTTCATCATGTCAATATAAACATCACATCAATACACCAATCATTCTCCACTCCCACTTTTACTATTAAAAAAATACTTACTATATCATCTACTCTCACTTTTAATAATAAATAAATACCTACTAACATTCTCTACTCCCACTTTTACTATTAAATAAATATCCACTAACATCATATCAATATACCAATCATTTTAACCTTATCCTTATTCCACTACCCAAACAAACACCATTTTTACTTTGGCTGCGTTTGGCTGGAGGATAAGGTTTATACCAGGATAAATTACTGTAGGGATAAGTTGAAGGGTGTTTGGTTGGTGGTGTGAGAATAAGTTTTTGGATAAAATGATTGGTAGTGTGATACGATGTTAGTAGGTATTTATTCAATAATTTTTTCTGAGAGTGGAGGTTTTTTGATATGATGTTAATTATTGGCTCCTCTCTCGATTCCACCGCTAATCCATGCCAACTCCAGTTGCTACAGTGGATTTAACCTTGAATAGTGTCCTTATCCCACCTTGGAACCTCCTGCCAAACAGGGCCTTATTCCATGTTAACCCTCCTTAATCTCGCCAAACACACCCTTAGGACCCATTTGGGATGCGGGATAGTGGGCCTTATGCCTCGTTTGGGGCCATGTACCCTGTGGTTTTTTTACCCCAGTGTTGGGCCTTGAAACCCGGGGTAAAGCAACTTTTTCCCCCACGCAAAATGAGTAGTATCCCTCATCTCATCCCATTCTCGCTAACCCAGTGTTCACTCCCCTCCCCCTTGGAACCCTTGTGATCCCTAGCTGTGTGATGGCGGCAGTTAACTCTAGCGGCTTCTCTCCGTTTGGGATGCGGGATAGTGGGCCTTATGCCTCGTTTGGGGCCATGTACCCCGTGGTTTTTTAACCCTAGTGTTGGGCCTTGAAACCCGGGGTAAAGCAACTTTCGCCCCCACGCAAAATGAGCAGTATCCCTCGTCTCATCCCATTCTCGCTAACCCAGTGTTCACACCCCTCCCCATCAAAACCCTTGTGATCCCTAACAATGTGGTGGTGGCAGCAAACTCTAGCGGCTTCTCTCTCAATGTTCGGGAAGGTGGAGAGCAAGGCAATCGTCGCAGTGGACGATGGCCGCAACGTCAGTAATGGCAATTGTTTTGTTCTCTATCCTCATCATGCATTCCAATCCCAACCCCTCGCGATTCCCTTTCTTGTGATGGCGATCGATGGCGGCTGGTGTTTTTGGCGTTGTACAATGCTTCTGGTGTTCAATCATTGCAAATGTCCGTCATAAGCCAGGTACCTGAGAACAAATCTCGTGATAGGGTTTTGGTTTTTCACGACCTTGTGTTGTGTCCTTGTCGTTGCTTTTACTGCTTCGATTGAAAGTGTGGTTCAGCCCATAGAAGTCCTTGTTTGTCGTTGAGGTATTCACAAGGTTGGTTAGAAGCTTTCTCTACCAGATATGCTTGAAAAGCATATGTCCGATGGCATGCTTCCCTTGTCTTCAATTCGATTTGTAAATGCTTTACCTACCCTTTTCCCTCCATTCATGGACATATTCTCCATAAGAGGATCTCCTCTTGGCCATTAGAGGCGACGTTTGACGAGTCCATTCATGGTGTCGTGGAGTTCTGCTACTTCCCACGCCTCTACCATCAGTGGTGGCTGATGGCACAGGATCAAGGTTGATCTGAGGAGGAGGAGGGGTTATAAAATGCTCTCCAATCTCATTTTGTTTGCTGGGCTTCTTATCACTTTGTATATTCTTAAGAAGCAGGAGGAGGAAGACAATGAGGATGCCTCCCAATCCTTTGATTTCAACGAAGGTTCTACCCTCTATCTGGCCATTTTGATCAATGTTGTCGTCAGCCATATGTATTGTACATTAAAGGTCCTTACAGATTTACTTTTCCGTGCTTTGCATATTACTTGATAGGGGATCTATTGAAGGAGCAGGCGTTCTCCCAGGAAGCTAGTTATCCTATTCTGAGGTTGTCGTTTACTTGCATGAGCAGGTATGTATCTCGTATGTATGAATATGTTTGAAGAAATTTGTTGTAGAAGGAATTTTTGGATTTAGCAATGAATCAAGTGGAGAAAGGATTTACCTACCATTCATGATCGACACTTGAATCTTCACCATTTCTTTAGTGGACATATACGTTGTAAGAAGATATACAAATTCAAGATGTCCTTTATGATTTAGAAAGATATGGTGATAGGGTTTAAAACTTTATGATTTAGAAGGAACCAGGGAGCATCGATATTCCTTCCGATGGAAAGTGGTGGAGGAAGTCGATTAGTTTGTGAAGAATTATGCATGATTGACATCCTCGACCAAAAATAGAAAAAGACAATTGCCATAGATTTGAGACTCACTTGGATAGGTCCATCCACAAAACCATAGGAAAATTATACATTTGCTGACAGAGTGAAATGTAAGAACAGACGGTCTTGGGAAAATAATGCAGCAAACAAATTGGGAATGGGTACCCACCTGAGAAAAGAAATGAGACTTGCAAGAGATGGACTAAGTTCATTGTTATACCATGTCTACCATATGAAGGCTTAAAATCACAAGGTTCCTTGCCCAACTAACTTGGACATGCCCTGCACATTGTTCTCGACAGCTTAAGGTGCTTCATGAGAAAAAAGTCCTAATTGGGAAAGAATGGCCTATAAGCAAAAACCCTGATTTCTTGACTTTATTTTCTTAGTTTCAAGTTAGAAAGCACTAATCGTCACTCCCTCATCTCTTGTGTTCTCTCATCTTGCAAGTTTTTGCAACACCACATAGGTTCTCCCCTCACCCTCTACCTCCAATTGTCCCTCTATCTTTGTTCCCCTTTCTTGTTTGTCTCACCTTGATACATCTTTGCCTTTGATGCATTTGCTTCCTTATGCATACCTCATTCGTTCGAGTCTTGCCTTGATTTACTGCAGCATGGATGCCTTATCATGCACACTTTAGGGCATATATTTGGTATTTGCATGTCATTTTTTCTAGGAGTTTCTTGAATTGTATTTACAAATTAGATTCAGTAGATGTAAAAGTGGGATCATCTTGCTTATTTTTTGGGGGTGCTTCGCTTTCGGTGTTCTCAAATTTCTGGTTTATTAAAGTCTTTATGTTTGTACGAAGAATCTTTTCTATTAGGTATATGCTTTTAGCATTTTTCTAATAAACATTGAAAATTGGTAAGGGTGAATGGAACTACTGGGTATAACTACTTATCAGGGTTAATAAATACTGAAAATTGACTTGATGACTCAGTCTTTTTAAGCTTAATATTCTTAAAGCATCAAATGATATGGTAGACTTAAGTAGCCTGTGGGTGCCTACAGAGATGAGAAGACAATTAGGAGTAAGAGACGTGTGGCATCTGCCGAGAAGGTCCAGCTTTTGCTGAAATAAAGCTATCATCAGGAATAGGGGATATTCTCGTTGATAGTTTTGTTTTGGATAGATTTTTTTAGAGAAAGCATGTTTTGGAAGTTTGGTTAATTCCATCTAATCTTTATGTTATTGACTAGTGAACTAGAAAAAGTGATGGTTATCAGGATTAACAACATTGGTTAAGTCTTGGTTAAAAAAAAAAAGACATCACTCAATGATGTTAATTGTATTTCTCTGTTGCAAGTGCTTTGGTATCTTGAAGTGATCGTGAACATTTTTCATTCCTCTTTTAGTTCATTAGCTCTTCTTTTAAATTTATAAGTGGAGCATATTTTGTTGCATAATTAACATATTTTGTTGAAGGAAATTTTACCAACATGATGAAGATGTATACACTGTAAATGTTTCATCATCGTTCGAGATGTTATTACTTAGGCCAATCCTTTGTATTATTTTTACTAGCTTTGTCCAAAGAAAGCACCTAGAAATTGAGTTAGAAGCACGTAAAATGTATCAGATTCTCTACATTTGGAGGCCAGACTTGTGGTCCTGTGGATAGCTGGAGTGGCCCTCTTGGGACTGGTCTCGGGGCCTAGATATCAACATTCATTTGCACTCTTTTGGATGCTTGTGTGGCAGATTATCTATAGCTCCATGTGGCTATTTGGTGGTTTTGTTCTCCGATTTGGTGTTGACGGTGGGTAGGAGGGGAGGATGGGCAATTCTTAGCCAGGAAGGCCTTTCTTTCTTCGAGGAGTTTCTTAAGATTTGGGCTATGTAGATGGCTATGCTTGATTATTCTTGTCGAAAGTAATTTTTTGTATTATTTCATATTGTTCTAACCATTAAAATACTATCTATGGAAAAATGGTAATTTGTAGTTTGTTCTATAAAATATGAATATGATACATGCATAACCGTTAATATCACAACTTTTTATATATTTTGTAATATTAATTACGAAGTAAATATTCTCAAGTCGGGAAAATTTATAGTTAGTTTTGTGTCTTGGGTCTCATAACGATTTATAAGGCACATGTTATTAAAAAGTCTTCCGTTAGATTATGTTGTACGTGAATGTTATTGCAAATGCTTAGGAGCGATCAGGGAGAAATTGGTTGATGTTACAATTATTTGGAATTATGGACTTCATCTCTTACGAAAATCCATTATTTGTAGAATGAATATCGCCGATCAAGTGGGATCCTCATTGTCAAAGACATCAAAGTGTAAGAAATAACCATGGAGCTTCTTAAGATATTGAGGAAATACTATAATGTTGGACGTTGGGTGAAAGGATCATTCAACAAGTTTACTTGGAATGAGATAGATTGAGACTTTGAAGCAGTTACTCATGCCAAGTATAACTATTATCAGATACTGAATAGGTGGAAGGAGCTAAAGTGGAAACATAGTCAATACTTGTAATTGTTGGGGAAGAGTGGTTGGGGATTAGAACCGATGACAAATTATCCTGAAGCCCCTTCGTCAGATGCCTGGGATGAGGTAATATACACACTTTATGTGCCACGATTTTTTTTTTTCCAATCCGAAACCTACTTTACAAAATTTTTAATCGATTTTATATATTTATTCCGTGTAGCTACCTAGTGAACTTCGAAACCTAAAAAATAAGTCTTTCCCTTACTGAGACGAAGTTCAGAGAATCGTCGAAAATAATACCGCTACAGGAGAGAACGCTATGTCATTTACTAAGGAAGTGGATGCCACTGATCTCACCATTGATCTACTTGATAAGGACGTTCAAACAACACACGCTTTGCAATTTAAGTTTGATTTTACATCTTCCAAGTTCCAACATGAGCATGCTTTCCCCAGTTAAAACCACACATGAACCATGTGAAACTCTGATGCAGAGACCAAGCAGAAAACAACATTAGGGATGGTGGGTAGATCTATAATTACTTGGACATTCCTCAGGCATGTGCTTCCGGTGAGCATTCAAAGCGATACTTTGGATCTTCAATTTTTCATTACAAAGTCAGACTATACTGTTGAAAATGTTCCATGGATTCTTATGTCCCATGGTCGTTCTTTCTATATCAAGACAACTTTAAAAATATCGAACTGTAGCATCCTACGTTTCCTATAAAATGTCAGGTTCATCGATAATATCTACATCCCAGATGATCAGTTTGTCTGTCTCTAATTTTCCTCAATGAAAAGTTCAGAGCTCTAAATCAAACTGTTGAAGATTGTTTTGTAAAATGGTTACCCACCATCAATATATTTACTACTCTGATTCCTTTTAATTTTAAAGAAAAATCAAAAGGAATGATTAATTGAAGTGCAGTCCCCAACTCTGTGAAAAAAAAAAAAGAGACTACAACAATTACAATGAAGCGTCATACATTCGAGCATTTCCAAATCAAAAGTGCCCAATAGACAAACCGACCGACTAAATCCACGAGGAAGTGAGAGCATGATTTAGTTCGTATTATCCAACCAAAATCCAACTCCATCGTTGACCCATGCAACGCATCCGTTTTCAAGTTCAGGCAACCTCATCTTGAAATATCCATTACAATCCAACGTCTCAACAAAATATCAAATAGACGAATAAGATTCATGAAGGAAGAAGTATGACTCATTCATCCATCGTCGTATAAGATTTCTTCCATATTAGGTTAGAGTTCTATTAATATTTATGGATTTAGGATTCACTCATTATTTCGATCCAGTAGCCCCCTATTACTATTTTTTTCTTCTTGTTCTGCATGTGGATTTGAGCTCATTTTTGTTTTATACCTGAGTTATGCTTATTATATTCCGACCTTACGTATGATATTAGCTAATATAAACATTTTAGGTGTGTGAAGTGCAATGCCGATATTTTATATGGTTAATTATTAGTGTAATTTTTTTTTTTTAATATTTAACCCAACGTAAGGATAAAAGAGTCTAAATTTTTAATTTTACCTTATTTTTTCTTTAACTGGATTATATAACTATCAGTTTATCTCATAAAAAAAATTTCCTACCAGACAATTATATCCCTACAAACATAGGATATCTCCAACCTATCCCATCTCAACACCTACGTGCCTCCCAAACAACAGATCCTATTTATCCCAGGATAAATTGTATATATTATTTACACAACTAAATTTATCTCTCATGATTCATCCTGCGATCCAAACGGACCCTTAGGAGGTATTTGGTTGGCAGGTTAAATATTTAACTCGTCACTTAACCCACTTCATATTTAGGTCTGGTTAAGTGGACTTAATCCGAAGTAAAGTTATTCTACCTTCTCTATGGAGTAATTTTAACCTGTCAAAATATTTAAACAGGTTAACTTACTTATTCCACCATTTCTTCCACTCCTTCAACTTATTCCACAAATTTATTTCTCTTACCAAATGGAGACTTAAAGTTTAAGATTTGGTAAAATTTATGAAATCTTAAGGATGGATACATGGATGGTTAAGTGGAGAATTAGTGGATGTGGATGTGATAATTGAATTGATATGTCATTATTAATTTTTATTTTTATTTATACCGAGAGTGAGTAAATATAAAGTAAATGTAATGGATGCGAATGAGTTAATAATGATATATATGGTTGATAAAAGATAAATATAATATATAATCATAGATACAATGAATGATAAATAAAATTTATGCATTATTCATGTAACGTTGCAGTAACTACCGTCAGTTAAGATAAAATTTTCTTTTCACGTCACGCCGAACCGAAGCGGGGGAAAATTGGGGGTTACCCAAGTTTGGGAACAAGAATGATGTCTCTGGATGTTGTCATCCTTACATGCTATGGGAGAAAGAACATGGGAGATGTAACAGTTGACGTGTCTGCGGTGACAAATATTATCTGCCTATCTATCTATCTATCTATCTATCTACATAATTTGTCGCTGGACGTGGCCATATTATACTCTGGTCCCCACTGCTGCCAAAATATGTTCTTTCTTTTTAAGATGGGTGAGTGAGGCCGAGGCCAACCCCTGCCAAAATATATTGTTGGGCTCCCACAGCCTCTGACGTTTGGCACCTGGCAGTGGGCAGGCAGGCGATCCAACGTCTGTAGATCCAGGCAATGGCGCCAAAGCTGATACAGAATTTTACAATAAAAGCTGTGCTATGCTTTCTCTGATCTCACAGCAGCATTGCTTAGACCACAGGAAGAAGAACCTTTACATGTTCCTGCCTATAATTTGTAACCATTGTCTAACTTTAAGTGCCTATAAGAATCATGGTACATTTATACCGGTCATCTCATCAGATGCTGCCGACGAGGAAAATGACCACTACTCGTTGTCCAATCCACCCACGCACGGTGTAGCTTTTGGATTTGGAGGGTTGTTGGTGGAGAGATAACTTACTTGTCCCTCCGTTAAAAAGGAATATCAAAATAATACCGTTATGTAAAATTAAGGTATATAATTTATCCACTCCATTAAACAACAATAATATCAAATTACTCCATTATGTCACATTCATATCAATTATTTTTTTCCATCATTTATTCTGACATTCAAACCAAGAATTCTACTTTATTTCTCTCTATAATATTTTATCGGGAGAGAACTCTAAACCTGCTGCCAAACACAACATGAGAGAAAGATGCAGCAAATGTGTTTCCAACATGACGTTAATTTATAAGTGGAAATCATCTCCTAACTTAAAACTTCAGGAACCTCAGTGACGTCTTCATGGTACTTAAATATTGTGAAGAGTATCATGTAAGGCATGAAAGATCGTAACTAGGTGATTGAATGAAATTTTGTGTATAAATTGCTATTAATACTTAGGCTTTGATAATCCCCAATCCAAGGATAATAAAAAAAAAATGTCAAAGGCATCAAATAGAATATGATTTATCCTATATCACCGATCAATATTAAAATTAAATGACCTTATCCTATCATATCAATATTAATACATATTAAAATATAATTACTCTAATATAATATATTTATTAAATAAATTCACTTACATACATATTATAAAATTAAAGGATCATCCAATGACATCATGTCATCATACTAATTATTTTATTTCACCATCTATTCTACCACTCAAATAAACATCCTACTCTATTTTTTCCTACAATACTTTATCCTACGATAACTCCCGTTCCGTTCATGAACACAACCTCAAGGGAGATAAGTTTGTGGAATATGTAGAGGAATAGGAAAGAAGTGAAACATATAGAATGATGGAATAAGTAGGTTATCCATTAGGATATTTCGACGGGTTAAAGTTCATTCCATAGAGAGAACAAAACAACTTTTATCCGATGCAGGTGAGGCATAACCCGATCCAAGTGAGGGTCAAGTTAAGTGACATGGTAAATACTTAACTAGATACAAATCCAGCTAACCCCAGCAACCAAACAAGTTAGCCTGTACAAAAGGGTCCACCGTTACAACCAAGTTGCACCGGGCATCTCTTGCACCAACCTGCAGTGGCATCTTTCCCTACGTGAGAATGGAGATATGCTGGCAACTTGCTACCAAACGTGATGCGAGAGCAGTTTTTGATTTACCTGAACGACGAGGGATAGCTTCAAGCATTGGAAAAGTCTAATTATTATCTATTTTAAGCATCCGTAGTGAGTTCACGGGGTTTGATTGGTTTTTGCTGGATCTGGTGCCAAATGAAGGGCCGGTCCGGGCTGGAGCAGGAGGAGGACCAGTTCGGACAGCTGCACATGAACGCAGTTGCGGTCCCCTTGCGTTGCACCATGAACCCAGAGCTTTGCCATATGCTAAAGCACGGCCTATTTGCGTGTACTGCTGCTGCGGCTGCTTCCTCCTCAAGCGTTTTGCTACGCGCAGCCTTCTTCTCGTCGCCATTAGTAAATTAATTAGATGGTGGAAGATGTCGACGAGGATATGCCCCACCCGTTATGGGGCACTAATAATTTGTCGGCAAAACCATGTGGCAACTTTCCATTCCATTGCGTAGGTACGTGCTGCCACTCCGTCCATGAAAAAGTTCATCCATCCATCCGCCTCTCTGGCAAAAGGGACATCAGTGGGGGAGAAAATTTGATAAAAGGTGCAAGGAATCGATGTTATTTGGCAAAAGGGATGATAGGTTGGTGTGACAACCACCTGTAAGGTCGTCCGATCAAACAGAGGCCTATCTCTACCCACTCATACCGCGTTGCCAGCATTGCAGGCGGATGTGACAGCTTGCAACGAGAAAGTAAGAGATGGCCGCCCATCGGTGACAATGGGTTTTTCTTCTGAGGTTAATTTGCTGGGGGAATTAGAAAAATAACGTTAAAAGGAAGATGAAATGGATGTTAATTTATAATTGTGTTTATTTGAATTGTGATGTTAATGTTAACTTAAATTTATTTGGATTGATATTAAATAGTGATATTTATTTAATAGTATTATTAGGTATATAAAATATGAGAGATATTAAAGATAAATAATATAAAATTTTAATATAAATTTAATTAACATCAGTTGAAATTAATATTAAATAAAATTATATTAAAATTACTAAACATACGTTAAGAAATTAAATAATTAAATAAGTAAAGATTAGTCTTTCTTTTAGAAAATTAACTTTCCAAATAAAGTAGACCTTACATGTTGAATAGCTCGAAATTCCAAAGGATGACGGTTTTTGTTGAAGTGTATGAAGTGATTGGTGGGACAATCTATACAAACATTTCAGCTGGTATATCCTTTTCGTTCGAGATGCATATTTCAGTCTTTAACATAGACACAATTCCAAATAAAATAAGAACAAAGAATATGACGATGGGGTTACAAACCCGAAGAAAAATGTTTGTGGTGAAGGTAGTACCGATAGCTTCTACTATAATATATCTCATTAAAAATTTAAAAAAATTGATAATTTATCAACGTATCCTTTTCATTTTACAAGGATGATACGTCTTTCAAAATTTTAAAAAAACAAAAAAAAAAGGGGTAAAAGATCATACAACCAAAGAGAAAAAACAACCCCTCCGCAAATTTGCTGTCCCTGTTACGAAAAAATACCTCTGTCATGCCCCTTCCCACCCTCGGAAAAGGTTTCTACATGACCAAGAGAGGCAAGTTCTTGGATTATTAAACACCTGCCCAATCATGCACTCATTGGTGTACCTTTCAAAAAAAAATTAAATTTATTGTGATTTTTATTTTAATATATTATATCTTAAAAATTACTAATGTTATTCTTATGTACGGTAAAAGTTGCTCCCGATATTTAGTTTTGGAAAAAGGTGCATGGACCGACAAGCATCGTAATCTACATCTTCAAGGACCACGGTACTCGTACACAGCCATTCATGCACTTATTCACACAAACTTAAAAATTATCGGTGGTATTTAATTTTGAGAGGAGGTGCATACATTTGAGTGCATTAATTACTCTTTTGTCATGTTGCTTACTTTTTATTTTTTTAAAAGTAAATTTTTCTTGAAAATGATATAAAAGGATTATAGTCCCATGTGAAGAAAATAATCTTGGGAAATACAACGTCCCCTCGAGCGGGGGAGTATTGAAATAAAATATTATGAAATAAAATAAGAAGAAGAAAGAAGAAACAAAGTGCTAGATGTATTATTTTTGAAGTGAGTAAAGATCTTGCATCACACATTAGATATGACAAAATGCTTTCGATGTTGTTGACTAATCATGCTTACGAGTGATGAGTGGCCAGAGGTAAGCTGGCCATCTACTCGCGTGATATGCTCAGATTTCCAAAATCATGCCAATCGACGAGGAGGTGAGATGGAAATGAACGATTGACATCAATGGAAACCCTCAATCTGCAAGTCATAAGACCACAATGCCTCGTACACAATGATCCTGCACAACTCCATTGAATCCACATCGGCCTAACACAGCAAAGTAATGCATAGGATGCCATCGCTATCTCGACAAGAGCCCCCTTGTGGAAACGAGCACTACAGGAAAAGGTGCATTTTGCATCGATTCAAAATCGTCGCCATAGTCCATTGCCAAAAAGTATGTCGCTACATCTATTTGGCGACGGTGGAAATGATGTACGGATGCTATTTCTCCCAATCTTAGGGCCAATAGTCTCGATAATTCACGATGGTTATTGACTAGCACCACTTGGATTTAGAAACGATTGCTCAAGAAACCATTGCTAAATATCAGTGCGGGAAATATTCATGCAGGAAGGGAAATATTTTAACAACGTTTAAGAATCCTCGCTACATAGTAAAATGCCATTGCTGAATAATTTGGCGTGAATGTGAGATGGTAGGAAAATTTTAGTATTTGACGATGGTAATAATCGTTGTCAAATCTCATATAAACTATCACAATAATTTATTAATTGACGAGAGTAAAGCTGAGGTGCCAAAATTACATATTAGGTGGCAATTATAGATAAGTCGTGATAACATCATTAGCGATGGTTGTAAAAAAAAAATCGTCGCCAAATGTCATTTTTTTTTAAATGATTTTCAGTGAAGGTGTATATCCATACCTCTCAACCAATTATAATAGTAAAGTACACCACAATGGAAAATTAACCGTATATCAAATGCAATTGAGAAGGAAATCATTTATATATAAGGAGTTCAACTATTACAAAAGATATATATAATAGATACACAATGTTGGGGCACATATGCCACCAGCACCTAGTTCACCTCTATCATCATCATCCCGTCGTGTAGGCTTGTGAAATGTTGAATGCTTTGGTCCAGATCCTCGAAGGAATGCCATTAGCTCCCTCAACTGCTAGCTCCGCCACTCCAATAATTGGTCTTGTCGCTCCATCCTGTCAGTGGCTGCCTGTAGTTCAGAGGTCAGATCCTCCAGCCTCTTCTCCCTCTCCAACTCTCGACGTTCCATTGTCTCTATCTTCTTATTCAGATTGTTCACTTGGGATGTTGACGACGCTGATCCTTTCCTCCCAAACCAAGAAGAGACAGCTGTGCTCCTGCCCCACTACAAACAAAGCCTTCATGCTCTGGAGGCATCACAGTCCTAAATGCCTCCTATGGTGTGATCGGAGGCACTTAGGGGACGGTCACAGAATTCTCATCCGTGACCTCAAAAGGATGAAGCAAGTCCATCATACGACTCTGTAAATACATTTGTAATTCTTTGAATATGTAAGTAAATTTAGTAAATTAGTAGTGTAGAAATTCGTGATACTCCTGGTATGTCTCATAAATCCATGCACGGGGGCCATCGAGTGTCTGCTTACTGTGAGTGTGCTTATGAACTCCCACTTGATCCAACTCAGCACCCTCATGCATATAAGCATAAACATATTAATAAAGGATAAAATATTAGGTTATATATTTTTATGGATATATTGAATGTAAATAACTATTTTTACTTATATATTTGACTCGTAAAAAGTCAATACTCATTCGACCCAAGCAATGGATTTGTGGTGGAGCTTGATTCCTTATTTTTTTTAACATACTCCTACAAGAAATTATTAGTATTAAATAAGAATATAATAATTTCAACTAATCAATATAAACATATAATTGTTTACCTCTATAATAGGAGCACTCCAATGCTCGCACGCCTTCTTCCAAATGTCGGACGTAACTATTGGAGGCACATTTCTTAATGCCTCCTCAAATGAGCTATTCCTAAAGTGATGAAATATTTATATAAATCATTACTAACCTTTTAAAGAAATATTGTAAATGTTGTAAATTTAAATCGTTAAATATCTTACTGTACTCTTCACCTCCTCTCCCCAACCACGAAGGATCTTGCCCGCATGCTTCAGAATATACTTAGGTACATTCGGATCAATCCCCTAATCAAATATATATCTCCGACAATTATGAAATAATTGTAATTCCTATATAAAAAAAATTAATTAAGATTTAGTTAATAGATACTAGAGATGCATTTACATGTAGCTCGCGAATAAGTGTCGCCTTTAAGTCCTTAGACACTTTCCTCTAGTCGAAGCATGAAGGGGGTACCATTGACTTCTTAATTGTCGACAGTTGACTGGTGAACTTTGGGTAATTCTTTATTTCCCAGAGGATTAATCTCGACTTGGATTCTAGCACCTACCGGTAATCTATCTAGGTCTAAATTCCAAGTAGGACCTCTTGTTTTCTTACTTGAAAATAAATTATATTATATTATCATTAAATAAATTACAAGTTAATTAAATTATAAATTCAAGAAATGTAAATTTAAAATAAAAGATGTATGAATTATTTACCAGCACTAGTGCCTGCCTCAATTGTAGCATGCACCTCCCCCTATACCCCTTGCTCTGCCTCCTCCTCCTGTACCTCCTCCACCTGTACGTGCTCCCCACCAACCTTCTCATCGTACTCCACATCGTCAGGCTCCTGAAAGAAGCAAGTGGTAGAAGGAACCTGAGTAGAAAGTGGGGCCTTATCCTTCCCTTAGAGGTGATGTCGTTAAGAAAGAGTATGTGATGGTATGAACTGAAATCTAGGAGGAGGTAGGCAATGTGGAGGCTGAGAAATAAGAGGAGGCTACAAAATTGGAGGTTGAGTCAGGGCCTCCTCTTCTCTGATCGCTACCTGCTGATTCTCCTTAAAGGCTTTCTTCTTAAACTTCTTCTACACATGAAATTACCATTAATTAGCGATAAATAAAAAGAAATCCACAAAAGTTTTGGCAGAGTTTCCTCTATATTATTAAAATTTTCCCAAATCCTGCATAGAAGAGAAGATATACAATAATAGAATTATAAACATGTAATACAGAAATAAAATTTGGGGGCACACCTCCCATTCAATCTCAAATGTAAAAATAATGTAATGCAATAACTTCTTAAAGAGTTTGGTCCTTTTTTTGTTTAAAAGAGTTTGGCTCGTATTCATTTAAAAGAGTTTGATTCTTTTTCATTTAAAAGAGTTTGGTTCGTTTGCGTTGGTGGATAGTGTTTCGTGTCCTTATCTTTTTGATCAACACCCTTATCATTTCTATAGCATAGTTTCCATATACCCACATTTGCCAACTGAAATTAGTTTTAAATCATCAAAGATATATGAAGCTCATTTAAGCAATAGATGAGCCATTTGGTTCATGAGCCAAATGAAACTCAACAAGCCAAACTTGAGGGTTCATTCGGCTCATGAGTCGAGTCATTTGGCTCATGTGCCGAGTTGAGCTTAAACGAGCTATTTGGTTCAAAAGCCAATTTGAGCTCAAGAACTCAAGCATGCATGAGGGCGCATTCAAGCTTAAATGAGCCTATGTGCCATGTCGCTTCCACTACATGGAGGGGGCTTATGCTTGTTTATGGGAGTCAAGCTCTCTCCGTTTGTGATGTTAAACTAAGGGGTAATCAACGGGTCGTGTTTCGGGTGTTAGAAATCGAGGTTACAAGTAACATGTTGTTGTAGTTGCAAAACACGTCGATCAGATAAAATTTATACCGAAACTTCAAGGAAGTCTTGGGTCGAACACAAGGAGGCGACGTTTACTTTAATTGAAAACCGCAATTCGATTTTATTTGTTCTTGGTCGTTTTTATCTTTTCTAATTTTTTTGGTATTTTTAGAAAGCAAGAGATCAGATTGACAAATGCTTATCTAGCTAATCTACATGCAAATATAAAAAAGAGAGAAAGAGAGAGAGAGAAACAATCATCTATTCATCAAGAATTGTTTGTTACACTACGAAAACAGGAAAAATCTACACTATGAAAGCATAAAAAGATAGAATGAGGTGAGAGAAATCCCCCTCGACCGTTGCTCGGAGGATGACTCGCTCTGACGTCCCCTGGAGGAAGGTGGTGAGGAGAGAGACGGAGGAGGACGGAGCCGGAGGACAGAGGATGGGGCAGGACAACGTCGCGGCGAGGATCTTCTTCCCGAAGGGCGGTGAGAGGACGGCCACGGGATGCTCCACGTAGTGGGGTGAGAGAACGGAAAACTATTTGGTTTTACACTAGAGGAGCATCCCCGGCTTGGGACAAGCTCTCTCTAGAGGGTTGGCGGTGGTGAGAGGAAGAAAGGAAGAGATGGTTTGGAATGGTGGTGGGTAGGTCCATTTATAGTGGAGGAGGAAGAACAAATTCACTTCTGAGTCATTACTGATGTCCATAAACGTCGTTGCAGTTGTCGCTGAAGATCCGCCCTTCAAATCCACTTGCTGGCGTGCGCTGACCATTAGTGACAGCTGCAAGTGTCACTAAAGGTGCATCGCTGAAGATCTGCGCCCGCCCCGCTGGGGCGCTTTGCTTGTGCACATCACGTGCCCTGTGTGCACGTGCGCGGCATACGCTGTGCTGCTACCGCACGCGGCTGTGGTTGTGCGCGTGCGCTGCGTGCGGCTACGGCTGTGTGCATGCACTGCTGCTGCTGGCCGGTGTTGGGCGACCTGGATGGCAACATGTGGTGCCACCTGGGCTGCCCATTCTTCTTTCTTTTGTAGAGGGTGCCACGGTGCTCAGATCGGGATGATTCTCACGTTGTCAGACTGCGATCGTTGCTCCGGATCCATCTGTATGGTCGGATTTTTCATCCGAAACCCGTATGGATGTCGCATTGCCCCCCTGGCCGTTGATCTTCCTCAGGCTTCATGTGATACTACGGGACTCCGATCTGAACGATTTCAGAGGCGTTAGACTCCTATCGTCATATTAATCAGATCTGTATGGCCTGATCGTCCATCCAAGGCCCTGAAATAAATCCTCTTTTCTCTTGACCATAAAAAGGACCTTATTAACCTAAAATATAAACAACTAATCTAAATGCAGAATGATGCATGCTATGCGATATTTATATCATAATATACAGTGCTAAGCCTATGAACTATCATAAATACGCATTTTACGATGAATTTATATGTGTTTATCATACCCTCATGCTTACTTTTTGCGAGTCCCTAGCAAAATTAAACTATATGCTATGTATAAAGTCAAAATTAAGATTAGATCTCTTAGGCCTAAGTCATTTATTAAGAATAGAAAATTTCAACTAAGGTCCTAAACTACGAAAACTCAATAGTACCCGGGTGTCTACCAGAATGCAGATCGCCCAAGTTCTCGCCTTATTTAAGAAGGGAAGATATATATATTTTTATTTTTATTCTTTTCTAATTTTTTTGTACTTTTGGAGTTTGAGAGTTTTGAGATAACTTTTTACGGCTACCCGACCCGCCAAGACTCGAAAAGGATTCTAAGTACTAAGCATCTTTGTGAAAAAGTGATAGACTCACAAAACAGCCGTTCAGACGGACTTCGAGTTTCTACGACCCTAGGTGACCTTGCCTAAAGGTTTATCTTTACGATCGGTAGCTTTCTCCCTACTTCTTTTATTTATGGGGTCAACACAAGGGTGAATCCAGTGCATATCTCTCCGATTTATTCTACTTCCCCACTTCTTCCCTAAGTGTTTTAGGAATTATTTTGCATTTTTTGTGAGTTGGGTTCTGGACAACCGGCCGATGAGCTGTTACCACCGACAACTTGCCAGCCATACTCATGCGGTGAAGTGTGGTTTTATTTGTTTTTATATTTTCTCCTTTTTTTCTCTTTTTTTTCTTTTGAGTGTTTCTCTCTTTTTTTTCTTAAGTAGGTGGCTTCCCTGATCTAAGATTTACCAAAAGGCAGTACAACGAAAATGGTCTTTTGGCTAGGCTCTGAAGAACCTGCCGATGAGCTGTTACCACCGACAACTTACCAGCAAAACCACCCAAGTCGGTCCAGTAGCTACCCAATTTCCGTAAAAACCACCAAAATGTGAGTCAGTGCAAAAGAATGTGTGCAGATGCTTAGGCTTAAAGTCCCCCAAATCAGAGGGTGGGTTGATAAATCTCATACTTATCATCCCAAATTATTTACCAAATTAAAATAAATTTTAATTGGCGAGAACGCGAGACTAAATCCACATTTGAGTGGACACCCGGGCTAATTAAGCCCGAAGACCTGAAGAGTCTAAGTGTTTAGGTCCTCTCGTATCATTTCCTAAAGTTAATAACTTCCAAATGCTTAAGTTCTCTTTTCCTAATTTCTTTCTTTTTCTTTAATTTTTCTTTTTTTTAATTTTCAAAAAAATTTTTAATTTAATAAGAAACTAAAAGAAATTCTACGAAGTTAACATAATGATTTCAGGAATTGATTATCCACCCCCTCATGCCTAAATGATGCAATGTCCTCATTGTAAAAATAAAGACATGAAAAGGGCAGAGTAAATAGAACATCACTGTTGAAGGCAACATGGCTCGATCGTGTTTTAACAGTTAATGCGTCGTAGTATAGGTGATCAAGCGTCGTCAACAAATAAAGATTTTATTACTCGAAAATCGGAGTATCCGAGGTCGAACACAGGGAGCAATTTGAACTTACTACTAATCTCAAATGTAATTGAATACTCTAATTTACTCAAAACTTGAATTCAAATATGAATGTATGCGGTTAAAAAGTAATTATGACAAAAGTGTAAAATTGGACGTCCGATCACAACATCAGACGTCTTAAAAGTATTTTCCCTCTTTCTTTTGCTTTCTTTCTTCTGCAGTCTTCACTTTACCTTTCTTCTTCTTTCTCTGTAGTCCTTCTTTCTTCCTTCTCTTCTCTGCCTTGGTTTCTGTCTTGGCCTTTCTTCTTTCTCTGCATTCTCTCTTCCCCCTTCTGCGAAGGCTTCTTCTTCTTCCTTGGTCTTCTCTTCTCTTCTTCTTGCCTTTGCTTCTTTTCTCTTCTGTCTTCTCCTTCTCTTCTCTGCAGCCTTTCTTCTTCTTCTGCCTTGCTCAGCCTCTTCTTCAGAGTTTCCTCTTCTTCTGCTCCTTCTTCTTCTCTTCTCTTCTCCTTCCTGCGGCTAAGTCTCTTCTTTTCAACTCTCAGCCTGCCTGCACAACGGGGAAGCAAAACCTACCCTGCCCCTCTGCCCGCACGTCTCTCTCTGCAATTCACTCAAAGGACGCTCTCCCAGAGCCACGGGTAATCGGGTCGGATTTCATACCCGGGACCAGGCGCACCGGTGAGTGGGTGATGCGGGAGGTGTGCTCAGATAGGGTCGGGTCGGAGCCCACCAGATCCGCGAGGTGAAACCGCGGACGAGGCGAGCGTGCGTAAGGTGAGGGACCTCACCCCTGTGCATTCGGAGGCAAAGAGCTAATAACACAAAATCACTTTATACCTCTTCAGCCGCTTGTAACTTCACGATGTGGGACTATTAGTCTCGCCCTGCTCTTCGCGCGCACCTGCAGAAGACCTTCGTGCAATCGCCATAGCTGCGGCCTCAGTTGGTGTTGATTACTGGATCAGATGGCTTCGCAGTGCTTGCCCGAGTCCACTGCACCTGAAGCCTGGACGTCCTGAAGCCTGGAGCTGCTCTGCGTCACCGTCAATGGCGGCAGAGGCTTCGATCCTGTCATGCATGAATACGGCCTATCGGCCTAATCAAACCACTTGCAGACCTTCGTCGTGGCACGGCGAAGGTGGTGAGCCATGCAGCAGGCCGCAGGATGGCCTAGCCGTGCGTGCCTAGGTCAACCTGTGGCCGGAGGTGTGGGTGTGTTCGGGGGACTGTGGTGGAGGCGTAGAGGGATGGTGGATGGGCGGAGGTTGTTCCTTGTGGTGAGGAGGAGCTTATGAGACGGTTGGCGAGGCGTGTGGAGATGACGGGAGCGATTCGCCGGAGGTTGGTCGGAGGTGAGGAAGATGGCGATGGTCAGCGACGGTCTAGGGTCGATTGATGAAATAAGGTGAGGGGAATGAAAGAGGGGATAGAGGAGAATAGTTTAAACCTAACTAAAGGGACGAAGGGGGATGGAGAGGCGGACAGCTGTACCTACTTTCGCCGGAGAAGAAGCTTCCCAGTGGAGGAGGACGGCGGCGACGACGGGGCTGAGGCGGCGTGCGCGGGTATTGCGCGACGCGGAGGAGAATCAGGAAGATGACTCTACCACTGGTTTTGTGGCAGAGCGAAGGGGGAGGGGAGGGGGGCTCGCCGGAGCTCGTTGGACCCTTGGCCGGAGAAGAAAGAGAAGAATTTGAGGTGGAAGTCCGGCCAAGTCAAGCTGAAAATGAGCGGCCAGGTTTGGGGGTTCTTTTATAGGCACTGGGCCGTGTGTTCAGAGCTTGGAGGGCACGCCTTTGTCTCCGACGGCTCGCCGGAGAAGGAAAGAGGGTGGATACCCAAATCCATCGTGCGTTCGCACGAGGGATTGGGTTCACACCAGGGATCAAGATTGGCCTTAGATGGAAGGGAATTCCTCAGAGAATCTCCCTTCCATTTCTAGGAGGGGATCTCTGAGGAATCAGAGAGTATTCCCTCTCTAATCCTCGCCGGAGAAGGATTCTGCCCCAATAATGATGGAAGGACCTAATTGCAAAGGTGGCGAGGAAGTTAGGAGGCTCTCTGCGATGATTTTCAAAAGATAGGGACCAAATTGTGATTTGTGTGTACTAAATTGCAAAGTAGGTCAAGATGACCTCCCATTAGGTCCAAATTTTGGTATAAACCTAATTTGGACCTAAGGATTCCAATGGTGAAGTTTTATTTTAGGTTTGACCCCGTTTGACTGGATATTTTGCGTAAAAACCCAAATTAGGTCAATTGATGAGCTAGGACCCTAATCTAGGTCAAACTGGGTTCCAAAGGCCAAATTAAGTGTTCTAAACCCTAGGGGATATTTTTTCATGATTTTTAGAGGGTTTACTTGGTTTTTATCCTGACCGAAACCTTGTTGATTTAAGCGGGTCTGTTTTAGGGTTACCAAATGTTATTTAATTCCTAGATTGCACATAAACCCATGTCTGATTGAATCAACACACTTTTTATTTCATTTAGACCATTTGACCTATGTTTTGTCTCTGGAAAATCCCGTTTATGTACTGCAATGGTAAAATTACAGTTTTAACCTTTATTTCATGTTTTCTTCTCAGAGCACTTATTCCTTCATTTAGGCCTTCTTCTAGGTTATGTAGGAGCTTTTATCTTCTTTATTGGGTCAAAATGAGCTAGTTATGGCTCATGATGAGGCTCTCATCAATCACCAGAGTGTCGTGAAAATCTGGTCAAGTCTGTAGAGAGAAGAGTGTATACACACGTGCTAATTTAATGCCTTTAACTAGGCATAACATACATACAAAGAAGAAATTGAGAATTCACAAGTGCGGGTCAGAACCAAAATCAAAAGGTTGATCCTAAAACCCGTCTGTAGAAGATGTCCACAGACGTGGACGAGATTATGGTACAGACCCATGCCCCAGGGTTGAGTGGTTCTCAGGTTCTGAATGAAAATCACCCAGAACCGAATGTTGTTGTGTTTGCGGGGTCGGGCCTGTAGTTTAGTGGTGTGCAACCCAAGACTAAAGTGTCGGACAACGGGTAAAGATGGCTCAATAGGTGCGGTTGTCCACTTAACATCTAGCTCAGAAAAATAATCAGTTATTTCGAGCTTGGGTTACACGTGAAAGATATCGTAAGGGTCCTAGTAGAAAGTAGGTGATTTTAGGTCAATAGGTACCCTTAAATCCAAAATCAAACTTCCCTCAAAATTAGCCTCCCAAATCTTTATTTCAACAATTCTATCTTCCAACATCAAGGGCTCAGGCTTCAGGACCTCTAGCATATTATTCACCCCATATGATTCTCTCAAGTCCAGAAATCGTGGCTAAATCAAGATTGACTTGGGCACAAAGATCTCAGAAGTCAGCTCTTCGGGGTGCAGATGAGGACAGGGGTCACTAATTGAATCATCAAGATTTTGATCCTCCAAGTTAACCCCAACCGAATCCAAATCTTTAATGAACGGGCTATCAAATGGTTCATCGGATTCCTCATGCTCGTTTGTCTCACTAAAATCATTTTCCTTATGTTCAAGTGAGACTTCACCTAAAGATTCTTTACCCTCAGAGTCAAAGAATTGATGATCCTCATTTATATATGTCTCAAAATCATAAATCATTTCTTAATCCAAGGAGACATAATTTTCTTCATTTCCTGACTTGGGGATCTCGGGTGAATCAATCGGTTCATCCTTAAATGGTTGCTCTAGCCCAACCTAGTCATCCCCGGTCTCAGAAAATGTATCCCCCCCCGATAGGCGCCTGAGCGGGTTCAGACATTGGCTCTCCTTAAGAGGGTTCATCTTGAGAATCATCCCAAGATTTGATTAGTGCAACTATAAATTTCATCCTCAACCTCGACAATTTCCTAAGAAGGAACTCACCCAGGTCCCTATCCCTAACACTTTGGAGCAAATCCAATAGAGAACTATTAAGTTCATCAATCATTTTGATCATAGGCTCTAGTGCTTCAATGCATGGTATTGGCTGAGCTTCTAAAGATTGTATAGTGTTCCTCAAATTAGCCAACACCCTATCCTGGATTTAGTTCACCTGAACTGACTGGTTTGGTTCAGGTCTAGGTAGGTTCAGGTTAAATCTAGGGGAGTCAAGATGTTGAGGTTCTCGGGTCCCTCCCTGAAAGTAGGTCATTCTAGGTTGTTCAAAGGATGGTGGAGACCTATATTCAGTGGAATACTGGGGAGGGTAGGTGTTATAATCTAGATATCCATCCTGATTGTAGATCGGGTTGGTTTGGTCATCAAAGGATGGAGATCTATAATTATTGTAGCTCTGGGAAGGATAATAGTCATAGTCTTGTTGTCCAGGGTTAAGCCTTGGACATTGAGGTCCAAATTCATATCCCCAATCAAAGTCATCCCGGCTAATGGATGGGTAATTACAAGTCAAGTCGGGATAGTAATCATCTTCGGAATAAGTGGTGGTAGGAGGATAGGATGTGAAATGTGTGTAGGATGTGGAAGGGTACATGGTAAAGTAAGGAGGGAAATCAGAAGAGAAAGGAGCCCTGTAATACAAAAATACTAGCCTATCCTTAGTTTGGGTAGCCTAAAGATCTACAGACTCTCAGAATCCATCTTAAGATTATAAACGATTTACTCTACTTATGTAAAGGCAATCCAACCAGTTAGAAGGAGGGACTGGGGAGAAGGTTCTTCCTTTGGCTTGCACCTCTTGTTCCTAGTGTACCCCCCAGCCGTGGTCGTTTGACGCTACTCCCCTAGCTAGACATCAAATTGACTAGTATAAGTAGGTTAATCATGAACAATCTCAATCTGGATCCCGATGAGCGAACCAGTCCGTAGGGCCAATGTCTAATCAATTTTAGTTAGGCTTGGGACAATGGTGCTTTAGGAATGTGATGGGCCCTTTAGATGGGTTGTGCCATTAATGATCAATTAAAATGTGTGTGCATGCGTAATCAGGGTTCTCAAACAAGGTTATTTGATGATGTATCTTTTAGGGTTCAACCTTGTTTAGTAGCTTTTAGGGTTTAATTCTTAGGTTGGTTCAATCAAGGTTTAGTATAATACTCCAAGTTTTGAAAGCACGGGTGATGATATGTTCCTTTAAAAATCAAAAATAATATGGAGTGCCCGGTTTAGCCTTAAGAATCAACCCTAAGTGGCAAGCTACTTGATGGATTAGTTTTATATTGAGTGATGCGACCCAAACAGTTCAATCAATTGGCCATTGCACCACTCAGTTTAGGCACACAAGAATGCTTAACCTATTCAGATTTCTACTCACTTATGTGTATTTAGTTGAAGTGTACCGGGTCCACAAGTCAGATCCCGGTTAAGTGGTAGAATCAAAGTGATTGTGCACCTTTGGATAAGAAGTTGTGGGTGTTAAGTGTATAGCTTTCAAAAAATCCCACAATCAGATAACACTTTTTTTTTTTTTTTTTTTATTTATGTGGATGGCAAGGTGAGTGGAGGTAGCAAACAACCAAATCTATCCTAGGGTTTATAAAAAGCACCTAAGTTGATTTGGGTTTGAGTTATTCGGTTATGGAATGAAAACTAAGGTGGGGATGGTGTGGGGGACACTTACAAAACACTCTACCCGCACTTTACTCCGGTCTACCACACTTGGATCTCTATGCTAGGGTACCTGCAAGACAGTAGATCAAAGACAAGTAGGGTTAGTGCTATGTAAATGCAAAGAAACGCAAAAAACATTAAAGTAAATTCCGTTGCCTCCCTGGCAACGGCGCCAAAATGGTTGAGCCATGTTTCGCGTGTGACGTGCGCTCGTGCGTGTGTGTTAAGAAGTGTCATTATAGTCACACTTGCCACACCGGTTTTAAAGTAAGGAAATGGAGGTGAGTCCGAGTGTCGGTCTCAGGGAGGCGTGAAAATCGGATTTTTCTTATCACTTGTCACGAAAGGCGCGAAGTTTTTGCTTGTGAAAGGTGTGGTTTGAAAAGAGAGAGGGAGAGAGATAGAGAGGGAGAGAAGGAGAGATTAGGGTTAGAGCTGTTTCTTGCTTGATCATGCAACTTAAACAGGAATTAAAGTAAACAACTGAACGGAAAGTAACTTCATTAATCATGCAGCTTTAGTTCACAGATTACAACATTAGATACATGCTTAAACATAAGTAACGGAAAGCTTAAAAGAGAGGAAGAGAGAGAGGGGGGAGAGCGGCGAGGCAGCCACGGCGGTGGAGGAGGCTCCGTCGGCAGCTCGTCGTCTCCAGCGATTACAAGAGGGCCTAAAGCTAGCTAAGAGAGGGCTAAAGTAGTTGCAAGGGAAGTGAATGCCTTAAATGAATGGTTGGAGGGGGTTTAAATAGGGAGAAGGGCTTTCTAAAAGAAGAAGGGGCTTTAGCGACGTCCAAGACGTCGCTAAAACCCTTCCAAAAGCGTCGGTGAAGCCCTCCACCCTACTAGTCACATGCCCGCGCCGTTCTTCTTTGCACCTGATCCGTGGCCGCTGTGTGAGAGCCATCCGATCGAAGATTGGACAGCAGAGATCCTCCCTCGGGTGCGTTCGAATCGCACCTCGGGCACGCGGGCATCGTCGCCCGGAGTATGCGTGCGCATGGGCGCTCGCTGTCTAAGGGCGCGCCACGTGGCGCGATCTCGGCCTCTCGCTGCTGATCGGGCGGCCCAGTTTCGCCGCGCGCTTCTTCATCTTCAATTCTTCGAACCGCACAGCTCGAACCTGCGTCTCGTGCATGCGGGCGTGCGCGCTAATCGTTGCGCCACGCCGGCTGCTTTGTCGCGGTGACCGCGGGAGGGCGTGCAGTTCTAGGCCGTCCGATCGAAAATCGACGGCCGAGATTTGATCTCAGCTGAAGGAGGACGTGGCGTATGGTGAGCGGGGGGTGACATGGCGCAACAAGGGCCGTTGATCATCAGATAAACGGTCAGAACTTCTTGGGTCCATTGTAGGAGTTCCGGATGTCAGATTTGGCCGATCTTAAGTCCGTTGGACTCCGTTCGTCATTCTGAATCCATCCATGCAGTGTTATCATACCCCCATGCTTACTCCTTACTAGTCCCTAGCAAGGTTTATTCTAGCCTTTATTTTCTTTCAGAATTTAAGTAGTCCCAGGTGTTTGTCAAAATACGAATCGCCCGAATCCTTGCTTTAATGTATATAACTATACATATGTATATGTATATATATATATATATATATTTTATAATTTTTTTGGAATTGAGTGTGGGTTGGTAACTTTTTACAGCTACCCAACCCACCCAAAACTCGGTCAAAACCCTAAGTGCTAAGCATCTTGGTGTGAAGATTGTGATAGACTCACTTAACGGTAATTCAGATAGACTTCGGGTTTCTACGCCCCTAGGTGACCGAAAGAGGAAATATATTTGCCTAAAGGTGTATTTGTTCGATTGGTAGCTTTCTCCCTACGTTTGTTTTAATTGGGGTCAACACAAGGATTTTTCCAATGTATATCTCCCCGGCTTGTACTACTTCCCTGCTTCTTCCTTAAGTGTTTTGGTTCTTTTTGTGCTGTTATTGCGCTGAGCTCTGGACAATCGACCAATGTGTTGTTACCCACGATCACTTGCCAGCCATACTAGTGCGGTGAAGTGTGGTTTATTTTCTTTTCTTCTCCTTTTTTTTTCGTAGGTGGCTTCCCTGATCTCAAATGTACCTAGAGGCAATGAAGAAGAAATGGTCCCATGGCTGGGTTCTGGACAACCTACCAATGGCCTGTTACCCACGACAACTTGCCAGCCATACCACCCTAGAGAGTTCATTAGCTACCCAATTTCTGTCAAAAACTCCGAGAAGTGAGTCTGTGCAAAAATGTGTGCAGATGCTTAGACTCAAAGCTTTTCTGAGTTAGAGGGTGAGTTGACAAGTCGTATACTTATCACCTTATTTAATAAGTGGATTAGAATAGCTTAAGGTTGCAAGGATTCGAAGCCAAATCCATATTTTAACGGACACCAGGGCTAATTAAGCCGGAAGGCCTGAAAAGTCTAAGTGTTTAAGTTCTTTTTTGTATTATTTTTCACTATTGACAAGTTTCTAATGCCAAGTTTTCTTCCTAAATTCAATTTTTTTTATTTTATTTTATTCAAATTGATTAAATGAGCTCAGGATTGTGCAATTTACCACCACCCCATGCTTAAGTTGTACAATGTCCTCATTGGCAAATATATGGATGCTTAGGGTTTCAAAAAGATAGTACCTGAGTGACGTAAAATACCGAATTAGTCTGAATCCTCTGGGTTGCCTCCCAGGAAGCGTTGAGTTTAACGCCTCCAGGTGGGCAGTGCTCCATGTCATCCCTCAACGAGGGTGACACTCTCCTTTGGGAGAACCTGGGCCAGGAAGTGCTTCAATCTTTGACCATTAACTGTAAAAGTGTGCCCAGTGTTAGGATCAGCGATTTCAACCTCCCCATTAGAGTAGGGCTTAACCACCCAAAATGGTCCTGTCCATTTGGACCTGAGTTTCCCCGGGAAGAGTTTTAGGCGGGCGTCAAACAGCCAGACTTGCTGGTTAAGCTCAAAGGTTTTTCTATGAATGAGTCGGTCGTGGACGGCTTTCATTTTCTCCTTATACAATCGACTATTTTCAAAAGCGTCCCGACGAATTTCTTCGAGCTCAGATAATTGGAGCGTCCTCTGCGCACCGGCTTACTAGGAATCCATGTTACATTGCTTGACAGCCCAGTAAGCCCAATGTTCCAATTCGACAGGAAGATGGCAGGCTTTGCCAAAGACCAGGCGATAAGGCGACATGCCTATCGGGATCTTGAAAGCGGTCCTATATGCCCACAAGGCATCATCAAGTCGTGTGGACCAGTCTTTCCTGTCAGGTCTCACAGTCTTCTGTAAAATGTTCTTGATTTGCCTATTTGAGACCTCAGTCTGCCCGTTTGTTTGCGGATGATATGGGGCAGCAATGCGGTGGTTCACCCTGTATTTTCTAAGTAGGACACAGAATTGGGAATGGATAAAATGGCTTCCACCATCACTGATCAAGGCCTTGGGTATTCCAAATCGGGAAAAGATGTTCTACCTAACAAAGTCCATGACAGTCCTGTGATAACATCGGCAGGTGGCGACGGCTTCAATCCATTTGGAAACATAGTATACAGAGACTAGGATGTACTCGAAGCCGTTGGATGGTGGAAAAGGGCCCATAAAATCGATGCCCCAAATGTCGAAGATTTCGACAATCGAAATGGGCTGCAGGGGCATCATATCTTTCTTGGTCATGGTCCCCAGCGTTTGGCAACGTGAGCAAGTCTTGGCAAAGTTGTGCGCATCCTTAAATAGGGCGGCCAGTAAAATCCAGACTGCAGAACCTTTGCAGCTGTTTTCCTTCCAGAGAAGTGGTCACCACAAGCCTGGTCATGACAGAAGGAAAGCACACTCTAAACTTCATCTTCGGGGATACACCTCCTGATGATCTGGTCAGCATAGAGGTGAAACAGCATGGGATCATCCCAGAAATAGTGCTTGGCCTCAGCCAAGAACCTGTCCCGTTGCTGTCTGCACCACCTGTGCGGGGTTTGTCCTACAACCAGGTAGTTGACGTAGTCAGCATACCATGGCATTCTCTTGTCTTGCACAGCCAGGATGTGTTAATCAAGGAAGGCATCAGATAGAGGTAGGGAGGGTCCAATGTGGTCTGGATGAAGTCTAAACAAGTGGTTAGCCACCACATCCTTTGATCCGGCCTTGTCTCAGATTTCCAGGTCAAATTCCTGCAAAAGCAGGATCCATCTGATGAGCTTGGGTTTTGGGTCCTTCTTGGCCAACAGGTGCCAGATGGCTGAATGGTCAATGTAAATCATCACGTGAGATCCCAGCAAGTACGATCGGAACTTTTCAAGTCTAAAGATTACAGCAAGCAACTCTTTCTTTATGACCGTATAATTTCGTTGGGCCTCGTCCCACATTTTGCTCGCGTAGTAGATCACCACGGGCTTCTTATCTTGCCTTTGTCCCAGGACAGCGCCTATGGCAAAATCTAATGTATCGCACATAATCTCAAAGTCTTGGGACCAGTCTGGGGGTTGAAGTACAGATGCAGTGGAGACTAAGTCTCGGAGGGTGTGATAAGCCTAGATGCAATCAGAAGACATGTGGAATATGGCGTCGTTGGCTAGAAGGTCGGTCAAGGGTTTGGAAAGCTTGGAAAAGTCTTTAATGAACCTTCTGTAGAAGCCAACATATCCTAGGAATGAGCGAATCTGTCGGACCGAGCTAGGTGGAGGAAGTTTGGAAATCAAATCAACCTTTGCCCGATCTGCCTCGATGCCCCTATGCAATACGATGTGACCGAGGACAATTCCTTCTAGAACCATAAAATGGCTCTTTTCCCAACTTAACACCAGATTAACCTTGATACATCGTTTCAGGATTTTCTCCAAGTTGCTCAAACAATGGTTGAATGAATTCCCGGATACAAAGAAATCATCCATAAAGACCTCTAAGTATTCACCCACCATTTCTGAAAAAATGGCTAGCATGCAACGCTAGAAGGTCGCGGTGCATTACATAACCCGAACGGCATTCGACGGAATGCAAACGTGTCGTACGGGCAAGTGAATGTGGTCTTTTCTTGATCCTCCGGAGCAATTGCGACTTGGTTATATCCTGAATATCCATCCAGGAAGCAAAAATACTTCTGCCCTGCCAATCTTTCAAGGAATTGGTCAATGAATGGCAAGGAGAAATGATCCTTCTTAGTGGCTTCATTGAGCTTCCTATAATCAATACATTCCCGCCATGCAGTGGTGGTGCGGGTGGGGATGGATTCGCCATGATCATTGGTGACAACGGTAAGCCCAGCTTTCTTTGGAACCACTTGAGTGGGGCTCACCCAGGGGCTATCGGGGATAGGATAGATGATGTCGGCGTCAAGCCATTTGATAATTTCATTCTTAACGACCTCCGCATGTTTGGGTTTAAACGTCTCTACATCTGGCGGGAGGGTCGTGCCCCGTCTTCCAGGTAAATCTTATGAGTGCAATAGGTGGGGCTAATTCCTCTTAAGTCAGAAATGGTCCAACCAATGGCGGCCTGATGTTCTGAAAGGGTCGCGGTCAACCTAAGTTCCTGATCCTTGGTTAGATGAGAATTAATAATCCCCGGGAAGGTCTGGTCAGGTCCCAGGAAGACATACTTGAGATTCTCGGGCAATGGCTTAAGTTTAGGTGCGGGTGGAACCACGATTGATGGAAAGGGAAAGGGCGGGAGTTGATCAACATTGATCTCCCCAAATGGTGTTGTGTGATGGTACTCAGCCTTACAGAGGTCCATGGGTAGTGATGGTGACGGGTCAGAATAGTCATTACGGGTTTGGTGGTCTGATACAGAACTAAGGGTGAGGCATTCCTCGATTAGAGTTTCCACGAGATCATGTTCCTCAACGCAGTCGCAATCAAAAGACTTTGTCGCCCGGAAGATATCTAATTGCATTTTCCTGTCCTCGAAGGTGATTTCCATACATCTCGTGTCACAATCAATGTTTGCCTTAGCCATAGCTAAGAAAGGTCTTCCTATGATTTTGGGTGTGTTCTGTAATTTTTCAGGGACTTCCATGTCGACCACCAAAAAGTCGACCACAAAATAGAAGTCCTTGACCCGTACAATTACGTCCTCGACAACCCCCTTTGGGGTTTTCACTGATTTATTAGCCAGCTGGATGGTGACAAGTATTGGTGTCAACTCTCCGAAACCAAATTGGTGGTACAGGGTTGTTGGAATCAGATTGATAGAAGCACCTAAGTCCAAGAGCGCTCTATCAAATGTCATGTCCCTGATATTGCAGGAAATCAAGGGCTCTCCTGGGTCAGTTCGCTTGAGCAGAAGGTTGCTTGATATTACGGAACTTACTTGTTCGGAGAGCACAACCTTCCTAGGTGCTTGAGGTCATGGCTTATGCTTAGGTGTACAGGCAACCTTTAAAAACTTGGCGTAAGCAGGGATGTGCTCGATGGCTTCAAGGAGCGGAATATTAATCTGTACTTGCTTAAAGATCTCCAACAGCTCCTCAGTTTCCACAAGATTCTTCTTTTTCTTGATTGTTTCCAAAGCCTCAGGGTAGGGTGTCTGAATGTGGATTGATTCTATTTCTGGGTCCTTGGTTGGTGCCTCTTCTGAGTCGGGTATTTTAGCAGGTGAAGTCTTAGGGAGAGTCGGCCAGGGGGTGTTTGCGGGGCTGGCTGGACCATGTCAGCCTGCCCGGGATTGCCTTGGAACCCTTGCGAATTGGGTCCTCTGTTAATTATGCTTCACGGGCTCGGTTGTGGCTGGGAAGGTAGGGATCCTTGTTGTTTACAGTCCAAGAGTTGGCTTAACTATCCCTTTACCAAGGCCATTTCCTCCTGATGTTTCTGGTTCATGTCAGCCATCATCTTTATTAGGGTGTCCATTTGGTTTTGTGGGGGACGAACCGCCCTATTCTGATTATATTGGGGTCTAACTGGTGGTCCTTGCTGATAGGGGGCAAGTGTGGCTGCTGGTTTGGCCTGGGTTGGTTTTGGAATTGCGATGGTTTCTGGTTTGTCCAACCAAAGTTGGGGTGGTTACGCCAGCCAGTGTTGTAAGTGTTGGAGAAAGGGTCTGGTTTCGCATAACCTTGGACAGCTTGCACATCTTCAAGGATAGTCGATGTTGATGAAGAGAGAAGGGAGTAATCAAGGGTTGAGGGAGCAAAGGTCCCTCCCTGGAACATGGTCAGGGGTTGTTCCAGGTTCAGTTGGGTTAAGGGCTGGACCAGGTCAACATTATGCGCTCCCTTTGCTAGGGAGAAAGTCTGTAAGGGGTTCTTGGTCTGGTTCAGTAGCTCATCAATCTTTTTCCACTCGATCCAGTTTCTTGGCAATGATGTCCATGTCAACCATTCCAAAATTTCCTTGTACCTCATAAATCTCACCATGGGGTTGACTGGACCTGTTGAACTGGGTCATGGAGGCATTGTTGAGCAAATTCTCGCTCATAGACTCAAAGAGCTCAAACGCACTCTCCTCATCCTTGTTCAGGAAGTTCCCCCCTCATGAGGCATCGACGAAGTTTCGTAGGTTGCTGTCCAGACCATGGTAGAAAATCTGGGCCAATTGCCACCTTGGTACTTCGTGGTGTGGGCATTTCCTCAAGAGTTCATTAAATCTTTCCCACGCCTCATGAAACTATTCCCCACCCTGGAGTGTAAAGGTAGTAATAGCTCTTCTGAGGGCATTGGTCTTTCCTATGGGAAAGAATTTGTTTAAAAATGCATGCCTCAGTTCTTCCCAAGTGGTGATGGGTCTACCTATGGTTCTAAGTCAATGAGAAGCCTTGTCTCTTAATGAGAAGGGAAACATCTTGATTAAGACAATGTCAAGGCTAATGTTCCTAGGTTTCACAGTTCGTGCTATGCGGTCGAGATCCTCTAGATACTAGAAGGGGTCCTCATTTGAGCTTCCATGAAAGTGGTTTTGGATCAGACTTAAGACATTCGGTTTCAGCTCAAAACCATCTCCCCCTTCGAGGATCGTAAGGTGTGGCTCGACTCTAACAGCGGAGGGATTATAGAAATTGTGGAGGGGCCTCGGCTGATCCTGAAATGGTGGTATATCGAGTGGTGGTTGCTCTTGCACGCCTTGGAAAGGTGGTGGTGGTTGTTCTTGTGGGTTCTGTAACCGTTGTATGGCCTGCATGATGGTGTGGATTTGTTGTTGCTGAAGCCGGTGGTTTGCATTAATTTAGGCTTGGATGATGGCCATTGTGTCTGGTGGGGGTTGGTCCTTAGCCTCATCTACCCTAAGTTCAGGCATGTTCCTAATAGAATTACGTCGCCTAGATTCCTGTCCCAAAACAAACAGCTCGGGATGCAGTGAGCATCTCCCGTGCATACACTAGAGAAGAATAGGAGGGGGTACGGAGAGCGACAGATGCGAGAAATGTGTTTCAATCAAGCAAACAAGCCTAGTCCTTAGGGTGTATTCCTTAGGAGACCTAGAAATCTCACAAAGGGTGATTAAGTCCGTAAGCACTGGACTCCCCTTCCCAAGGCTAATCTGGCCAGGTTGATTACGAGGGGATTGCAGGGCAGGTTCTTCCTTTAGCTTGCGCCTCCGATTCCATAGACCCCACAACCGTGGTCCTTTGACACTGCTCCGCAGCCTAGTCACCAGATTCTACCAAGGCAATGAAAGCCAAGTGCCTAGCGAACAAAACCTCACCTTTCGAGACTTAACTCAGTCCTACCTAGGGCACGTCTACTCAGTTTTAAAAGGGTTAGGATAGTGCTTGTGCTACGGTTATGTGATGAGGTGTTGATTGGGGTGGTGCTTCTTAATTTTCCACTTTCAAGGTGTGTGCTTCTATCAAAACATGGTTTTCAAGCAAGGATTTTTAAGATGTGGTGTCTTTTAGTGTTTTATCCTTACTTTAGTACTTTTTTAGGGTTGACGTGTCTTAGTGTTTTCAGACAAGTTTCAGTGGACACGTCAAGTTCTGCACATAATTCGGTGAAAGTAGATTTCCTTTTATTATGTAGAGGCTCTAAAACCCTAATGTACTCATCCTAATGATCATGCAGCTTCTATTAGATGAGTCGATTTTAGGGTTGAGTGGTGCTGCCCAGGTCAACTCACGGTGGCTTCACAAACACCACTCAAAAAAGAGAAAAGAATACTCCAAGAATTTATTCAGAATGTTAGAGTGTACATTTTTTTGTGGGGTGATGTGTTAAGGATGTGGTCAAGCAATCATACACCATGCCAATTTTTTCAATTTTTACACTTTTTTTTAGTTTTTCACGCAAGCAAACAATCATAAGTGAAGAATTACTCACTATTGGTCCTTGTTGCGCCTACTCCCTTGTTACCGTCGTGAGATGCGTCGCTTCACCTTCCAAGCGCCAAATTCCTGCAACCATCAAGTAAAAAGGAAAACTGGGCATTAGACGATGTGAGAATGGATGTGGAATGGAAGTGACAAAACAAATCCGTTGCCTCCCCGGCAACGGCGCCAAAAACTGACGTGCGCTTGTGCTTGTGTGTTAAGAAGTGTCGTTATAGTCGCACTTGCCATGCCGGTTTTAAAGTGAGGAAATGGAGGTGAGTCCGAGTGTCGATCTCAGGGAGGCGTGAAAATCGGATTTTTCTTATCACTTGTTGTCACGGAAAGCGCGGAGTTTTTGCTTGCGAAAGGTGCGGTTTGAAAAGCGAGAGGGAGAGAGATAGAGAGAGAGAGGGAGAGATTAGGGTTAGAGCTATTTCTTGCTTGATCATGCAACTTAAACAGGAATTAAAGTAAACAACTGAACAGAAAGTAACTTCATTAATCATGCAACTTTAGTTCACAGATTACAACATTAGATACATGCTTAAACATAAGTAAAGGAAAGCCTAAAAGAGAGGAAGAGAGAGAGGGAGGGAGAGCAGCAAGGCAGCCACGGCGGTGGAGGAGGCTCCGTCGGCAGCTCGTCGTCTCCAGCGATTACAAGAGGGCCTAAAGCTAGCTAAGAGAGGGCTAGAGTAGTTGCAAGGGAAGTGAATGCCTTGAATGAATGGTTGGAGGGGGTTTAAATAGGGAGAAGGGCTTTCTAAAAGAAGAAGGGGCTTTTGCGACGTCCGGGACGTCGCTAAAATCCGTCCAAAAGCGTCAGTGAAGCCCTCTAGCCTGCCAGTCACACGCCCTCACCGTTCTTCTTTGCGCCTGATCCGTGGCCACAGCGTGAGTCGTCCGATGATCCTCCCTCGGGTGCGCTCGGATCACGCCTCGGGCACGCGTGCGAGCGGGCGACATCGCCCGGCGTGTGCGTGTTCGTGGGCACTCGCTGTCTGAGGACGCGTCGCGTGGCACGATCTCGGTCGCCAGCTACTGATCGGGCGACCCAATTTCGCCGCGCGCTTCTTCGTCTTCAATTCTTCGCACCGCACGGCTCGAACCCGCATTGCGTGCATGCAGGCATGCGCGCTAACCATTGCGCCACGCCCCCTGCTTTGTCGCGGTGACCACGGGCGGGCGCACGGTTCTCGACCATTCGATCGAAGATCGACGGCCAAGATTTGATCTCAGCTGAAGGAGGAAGTGGCGTGCGGTGAGCGGGGGGCGACGTGGCGCAACGAGGGCCGTTGATCATCAAATCAACGGTCTAGGCCCATTGTAGGAGCTCTGGATGTTGGATTTGGCCGATCTTGAGTCGTCGTTCTGAATCCATCCATGCGGTCCGATTGCTTATCTGAGGCCTACTTTGACAAGTGCTTATACAAATGGCCATTAATACAGTTTTATAAGCAATCTTGGTATATGATGCGTGCAATGCTCCCATTCTACTTATGTTGTGCCTTTTATTCTTAAGATGGGCCCTATTTAACAAAATTATCACCCCCTTGTGCAGTGTTATCAGTATGCTAGAAATCGAGGTTACAAGTAACCTGTCGTCGTAGTTGCAAACCACGTCGTTCAGATAAAATTTATACCGAAACTCCAAGAGAGTCCCGGGTCGAACACAGGGAGGCGACGTTTACTTTTATTGAAAATCGCACTTCGATTTTATTTATTCTTCGTCATTTTTATCTTTTCTAATTTTTTTGGTATTTTTTGGAAGCAAGAGATCAGATCGGTAAATGCTTATCTGGGTAATCTACTTGCAAATATAAAAGAGAGAGAGAGAGAGAGAAACAATCATCTATTCATCAAGAATTGTTTGTTACACTACGAAAGCAGGAAAAATCTACACTATGAAAGCATAAAAAGATAGAATGAGGTGAGAGAAATCCCCCTCGACGGTTGCTCAGAGGATGACTCACTCTGACGTCACCTGGAGGAAGGTGGTGAGGAGCGAGACAAAGAAGGACAGAGCTGGAGGACAGAGGATGGGGCAGGACGATATCGCGGCGAGGATCTTCTTCCCGAAGGGCGGTGAGAGGACGGCCAGGGGATGCTCCACGAAGGGGGGTGAGAAGACGGAAAACTATTTGGTTTTACTCTAGAGGAGCATCCTGGGCTTGGGACAAGCTCTCTCTAGAGCCCTGGAGGTGGTGAGAGGAAGAAAGGAAGAGATGGTTTGGAATGGTGGTGGGTAGGTCCTTTTATAGTGGAGGAGAAAGAACAAATAAGCTTCTGGGTCATTACTGACGTCCATAAACGTCGCTGCAGCTGTCGCTGAAGATCCGCCCTTCAAATCCACTTGCTGGCATGCGATGACCATTAGTGACAGTTGCAAGCATCACCAAAGGTGCATCGCTGAATATCCGCGCCCGGCCCGTTGGCACCTGCCCCGCTGGCACGCTCTGCTTGCGTGCATCACGCGCCTTGTGCACGCACGCACGGCATACACTGTGCTGCTACTGCACGCGGCTGTGGTTGTGCGCGTGCACTGCGTGCGGCTGCGGCTGTGTGCGAGCGCTGCTGCTGCTGGCCAGCATTGGGTGACCTGGATGGCGCCACGTGGCGCCACCTGGGTCGCCCATTCTTCTTTCTTTTGTAGAGGGTGCCACGGTGCTCAGATCGGGATGATTCCTATGCTGTCGGATTGCGATCGTCGCTCCGGATTCATCTGTATGGTCGGATTTTCCATCCAAAACCCGTATGGATGTCGCATTACCCCCTGGCCGTTGATCTTCCTCAGGCTTCATGTGATGCTACGAGACTCCAATCGTCGTATTAATCAGATCCGTATGGTCTGATCGTCCATCCGAGGTCCTGAAATAAATTATCTTTTCTCCTGACCATAAAATGGACCTAATTAACCTTAAATATAAACAACTATTCTAAATGTAGAATGATACATGTTATGCGATATTTATATCATGATATGCAGTGCTAAGCCTAGGAACTATCACAAATAAACATTTTACGATGAATTTATACGTGTTTATCAGGTAACATCTTTCTTAAAAAAATATAGGTTTGTATTTTGTTGTCGGTGAAAAAATGGGATGCACTAGGAAATAATAAACAAATAACTGAAATAAAAGCTTCTTATTTAAATGAAAGAAATCGTGTTTAACATCTTTCTTGAAGGTCACCTCCACAATTTCAATGACTTAGCCATAGTAGCCATCACAATTAGTTGTTAGATCGCAACTAACAACGACTCCAGCATGTTGCGTTGTCTTCTCATCGTCAATTGATCTTATCCTAATTTGAAGACATTTATTATAAATCCTGAATGATAATGTCCATAAATCAGCGGGATCTCAGTAATAACATCAAACTCTTCGACCCACCTAGGGTCATTTTCTTTCATCTGTTTTACACACTCCTTAAGTCAATCAAGGAAGTCCAAGTCCCAAACAGATTGATGTGAAGACTGTTTGAATTCTATATAAATTGGATTAACTTTAGGAATCTGCCTTAAAATGTATAAGTGCACTAACTTGCGATCTATTTCTGAAATCAATTTATACTCTGTCCATAGGATTGGCCTTCCCTTTGTATCGAAAATGGAGAGAGAATCTTCTTTATTTCAATTGTATCCTCCATCAAAATTTCTCTCAAGTCTATTAAATCGATTATCTGGATCATCCATATCTATTGCACAAAAGTTTATGCATTCCTCAACAAGATTTCCTTCGACAATTGAGCCTTTAGACTTCACCTTATTTAAGACATAATCTTTTAATTTTTTCAAGAACTATTTAACTGGATACATCCATTTGTATTATACAGGTCCCCCAATTCTTGCTTCATTTGAAATATGTAGTGTAAGATGTACCATAACGTCAAAGAAGGCCAGAGGGAATATTTGTTCCACCTTTCATTGTGTGATAACAATTTGTTCGTTCCAATAATCTAAGAGTTCACAGTTCAAACTCTTCGAACATATGACTTTAAAGAAATGGCTCATCTATGTGAATGTATCAATCAGTGGATCTGGCATGCAGAACTCCATGAATAGCAAGTGGAAATAAAATCTACATATAAACATGAGAGTCATTTCTTTTAACCCACTGATTTTCTTTTGAATTTCATTCACACAGTGCGAAAGCTGTGAAGAGTACCTGTTAGGAACCCTTATTCCCTTCAAGAAGGAGAATAATCTTTCCCTTTGATCTTGATTTAGACTATACAAGGCTGATGGGAAATCCTCTCCCTTGGTAACATGAAATTCAGGACGAAAATCAAATTTCTTCATGACATTTCTCATTTTTAACGTGACTTTTGGGTTATCTGTTAAGTTTAACACGTCTAAGATGTTGTCCATGACATTCTTCTCAATATGCATCATGTCAAGGTTGTGATAGATTATAAAATATTTCCAATAGGGGAGCTCCATGAAGAAGATGTTCTTCTTTTTAAAACCATAATTCTTCAAAGTCATAAGGTCCTTTTTAAACATATGACCTAATCAAATGTTGCCAAATTTTTATAACTTTTACATTACTTCAAATCCTGACAACCTAATGGAATCTGTTCTCTACATATTTCTCGGATTCTTGCTCGAATACCGACAGGTTTTACTGTCAAATCTTTCCTTAAACTGTGTTGTTCGCCATCTATGCTCAACAGGAAGAAATCTGTGGTGTCCTAAGTAACAAAATCTATTACGTTCAGGCAAACACAAATGAAGCCTATCCTCCTTATAAATTGGAAATGCTAACTTCCCTTTCATACTCCATCCAGACAAATTTGCATACGTTGGAAAGTCATTTATGGTCCATAACTGTGTTGTGTACATCCTGAAAAATTCTTTCTTATGTGCGTCATAAGTTTGAATGCCGTCCTGCCACAGTTGTTTCAGTTCATCTACCAGCGACTATAAATACACCTCATTCGCATTTCTGAGTTGTTTAGGACCTGGGATGAGAAGTGGCATCATCATAAATGAGGATCGCAGACCAAGCCAGAGAGCTAAGTGATAAGTAACCAACATGACTGGCCAAATGTTCTTGAAAGGATTGAATTCGTTGCTTGTAAGTCCCAACTGATCATTACGCGAATCCCCAACGAAGGAAAAATGTGTGCTGTCAAATTTTTTCCACTCTTCAGAATCTCCTAGATGACGAATACGGCCTTCCAATGACTTGTTATTTGCATGCCATGTCACCCACATTTCTATTTTCCTAGAGATAAATAGCCACTGGAGCCTTGAAATCAATGGAAAATATCGAAGAACCTTTCTTTCTTGTTTCCTATCTCCTCTATATCTTTCCTGGCCACATTCTGGGTAGGAACTCAAGCCTACGTACTCTTTTCTGCATAAGACAGTCATTCGGACGTGCATGAATCTTCTCACAATTCAAACCTAGCCCTTAAATCTATTTCTTTGCTTCATACCATGACTTAGGAAAATCACTAGGAGTATTCAACAACTTCCGAATGAAATCAAGTACATCTACATTAATTTCGTCATTACTCTATACATAACTTTCCTCTGAAATAACTTCAACAGAAATGATAACCAGATCATGGAACTAATTCCAGATGCAATTCATTCTTCTGCAATATTTATTGCTTCATAAAACTGATTATAGCCTCTCAATGCTTCTTCCTCATTTTCTATCTCAGTGTTATCTGCTCTCATCTCATTAAGCATCTCATCAATTTGATTCCCTTCGATATCATCATCTAATCCATCAACTTCCATTACATTCCATGTGACCTCCTCAATCGGTTCGTCTCCATGCGTTGTCCACTTCGTGTAGTGCTGCCACCAACCATTGTAGATCACGTGCTCAAACACATTATTTCTATCCTAAACGAATCCATTCAAACACTTCCTACAAGGAGAAAATATCTTCTCCAGATGTTTTCCTCATCTATATTGTTTCTTATCCTCATGGAAGAACCAATCTAAAAAGGAAAGGACCTCACTCTTATATTGAGTTTAATTCAAGGTCCTCAAACCAATCCACGACTTGTCCATACTAATCTACAATTTATAGTAAACCACAACCAATTTTGAAACGAATGTAGGGATAATGTGTGTTAATTTTAATGAAGGTTTTAACTTGATAGGCCATCCTTAAATATTTGATCACAATGTTAGTTGTTACATGTAACCAGTGTCTGGAGAAATTTCGGTAGCATCTCTTCGTACTTTTCCAGTATACCTCCCAAGACTAACCTTAACTACATTCCCAATAACTCCAATTTAATGGTGCTTTAGGAACGAAGATAAGATCAGTTGGTATATGATAACACTACATCTTGGGGTGATAATTCTGTTAAATAGGGTCCATATTAAGAACAAAAGGCACAGATAACTCAACATAAGTAGAATGGGAGCATTGCATGCATCATATGTCAAGATTGCTTATAAAAATGTATTAATGGCCATTTGTATGAGCACTTGTCAAAGCAGGCCTCAGATGAGCAATAGGACCACACGGATGGATTCGGAATGACTAACGGAGTCCAACAGACTCGAAATCGGCCAAATCTGACATTCAGAGCTCCCACAATGGGCCCAAGAAGTTCTGACCATTGATCTGATGATCAACGGTCCACGGCACACCACGTGGCTCCCGCTCACACGTCTAGATAGCACCAGCTTCCACCTTCACCCAGAGAACAGATCTCAGCCATCGATCTCCGATCGAATGGCTGAGAACCGCGCAAACGCTTGTACTCGCCGCGACAAAGCAACGGGCGTAGCGCAGCGGTTGGAGCACACGCCCGCGCTCACGCGACGCAAGTTTGAGTCGCGCGAAACGCAAATGCAGAGACGGCGACGTGCGTGGGTGAAATTGAGCCGCCCAATCAGCAGCAGACGAACGAGAACGCACGACGTGGCCCCTGCAGATGTGCCCTGGCCAGACACGCACGATGACGCGGGTGCAAGGGCGCGATCCAGGTGAGCGCCTCGCGCGAGATCCCAGCCGTCCAATCTTTGATCGAACGGCTCGTGGCTCGCGCATGTGGATCGAGCGCGAGGAAGCACGGCTGCATGCGAGTGACTGGCAGGTAGGGGTCTTCACCGACATTTTGGGAAGGGTTTTAGCGACGTCCGGGATGTCGCTAAAACCCCTTCTTCATTTGGAAAGCCCTTCTCGCTATTTAAACCCCTTCCCACCACCCACTCAAGGAATTCACTCCACTTACAACTACTCTACTCCCTTCCTAGCTACCTTTAGGCCCTTTTGTAATCGCCGGAGATGATGAGCCGCCAATGGAGCCCTCTCCACCACCGTGGCTGCCTCGCCGCCCTCCCTCTCTCTCTCTTTCTTCCCTTCTTTTAAGCTTTACTTTGCTTATGTTTAAGCATGTATCTAATGTTGTAATTTATGAACTAAAGCTGCATGATTAATGAAGTTGTTTTCTATTCAGTTGCTTGCTCTATTTTCTATTTAAGTTGCATGTTATGAATGAAACAACTCTAACCCTATTCTCTCTCTCTCTCTCACTTTTCACCCGCACCTTTTCGTAAGCAAAACTTTGCGATTTTCGTGACAAGTGACAAGAAAAATCCAATTTTTAGACCTCCTTGAGACCGACACTTGGACTCACATCCGTTTCTTTACTTTAAGATCGACGTTGCAAGTGCAAACTATAACAACACTTCCAAACACACGTGCACGCGCACGTCAGTATACCAGCGAAAAGCGAAAAGATGCTACCGATATTCCTTAAATCATCAATTCCATGTAATAAATAACCATAAGTTGTGATCAAATCTTCATGGACTCTCTTTATCCCAGGATCTTCACCGAACTAAAGGCAATTGACACTTATGGCATGTTATAAAAATAAAACATCGTGCATGTAAGTGAGGTATATACACACTCTATATTGTCCGTATAACATGATCATAGGTCTAGATAGGTAAGTATTTTGACATAATTTGACTCAAAAACTTTTACCCTATGGGTTAGAATACTTAGTATTTGGTCGCATGTGCATCTAAATTTGTGCAAATGTGTGTATCTAATAATTAGAATAAATTACATTCTAATTACAAATTAAATTAAATCACTAAAACCATAACCAACCCATCCCTAAACCCTAACAGAACCCAATGGACTTAAATCTATCACAACCCTAATCCTACACCCAAACATAACCCAATAAACTTAAACCTACGGCAACCTACTTCCTAAACCCTAACACAACCAACTCAACATAAACCTACCAGAACTTAAATCCTAAACCCTAACACAAACTACTGAAGTGATCGACCACGGTTCGTATAAAAATTATCGTTGTTATAGTATATGTCACAAATACAAGCCGTTATCGCATCAATTTTATTTCATTACATAATTTTTATTGGTTTATTCTAGGTCATTCACTGGGAAGCAATTATTGATATACATCACTCTCTAAGTCCAATATTATTCTTTAATCCAAAAACGATCAATTTTATTTACAATCATGAATGAATGAATTAATGAATGAAAGAATTAAACTAATTTATGTATAAAAGAATGAATTGAAATGCTTGCAAATATATATTTACAAACAAGCATCAAACATTATAAATGAATAATATATACTATATACTTATAACTTATAATAACAATACTTGTATATATATACAATAGTAAGTAATAATATATCCTATACTAACTTAACTTAATATACTAACATATACAGAAACATATATAATATGTACAGCGACATATATAAACGTCGCTAAACCTTAGAAAAAACTATGTACGAAAGCTAAGGTAAAAAATAGGGTCTATAGTGACACTTATTCTATCTACAGTGACAGATTATTCTGTCAGTAAAGCTATACTGTTATTTGTATACATATATAGCTCAAACATTTGTTATATTACATGTACTTTAATATACATATACATAATATTTATAGTATACTTATATATATATATACACTATACAGATATACAAGGCATACGGTCATACTTCTTCTGTACTTAACCACTCTCTTAAGTTCTCAACACTCTGTCCTTTTAGGTTTTGCTCTTTGCTTCTTTATTTTCTCCTCTTAACCCCTCATTAGGACAAAAATTAGGCTTTAGGTTGGCAAGTGGCCTCTTCGAGGAATACACAGCACCCTCAAGGGGTAGGACCAAGACCTCTACTAAGGCCACCCTGATTTGTTTAATTAACCTTTAAATTTCAATTTAAGCTCATTAATGGGCACATTCAAGCTTACGCACAGTGCTAGACCCCCGTCCCACACCGCACACCAATATCACATCATAGACCAATGCCATAACAAGCTCATATCAGAGGATGGGGGGATAAGGGTTATAAGGGAGGCTGGCGCCTGACGACTAAAGTGGGGGGACGAGAAAATCCATATAAAGCACTCTATGCACTGGTGCATCCACGACGCGGCACTTTCCTAAGCGTCGCTTCTCAGCGTTGGAATTCCAGCACACAAGTTCTGATTTTAATGTTTTGGCCCACGATTTGAGGGCCATAATTTATTATAAATTAAAAATAAATTATGTGATATTAAAGTATTTACATAGGAGTACATAATTGTATAATTTATTTTCAAAATTAGTTACATTTACTATATAAATAAATTAGGCAAAGTTAATGTATATAGTTTATTCATACTGTCTAAAAGGTTTTATTTCTTAATTATGTATACATTAGTTAATGGATGGTCTAATTGACCTTGTGCAATATTAATATACATATTAACATATTTAATAAATATTTTTATCGTATTTTACAACATTTATTTTGATTTATTTACATCTAAATAGGATATTTCAGGATGTGTTACATATAAATTAGGTTTAAATAGTATAATACATTATAAATATAGTTAAATTAGCTTAATTTACTTAAAATACATTAATACAAATGTACAGTATAAGTTAGTTCGGTTATGACTTAAATTATTAATTTATTTTAATTTAATCTAATAACTTAGCTAGTAATTTTATAAATTAATTACTTATTATATATACATAATTAAATTATGGTACAGGGTTCCTTATGTATATAATTTACATATAAATATGTAAGTACAATATCAGTAGGAAATATGTTTATTTACAGAGTTTTATTAATTTACTTAGAGTATAGTACATATAAGTTAGTATAATTGATAATTAATTATATAATTTAAGTTATCTTAAATATTTAAGTTACATTATATAATATATAAATAAGTTACCTATAACTATTATATACATATTTTACAATATAGACACACATAGCTTACTATATAGCATATATTTACATGTATATACAAAGTATACAACGTGTTTTTGGGTATTTTTAGAGTTTTTTCATTTTTTATGGGTTTTATATATTTTATAGAGGTAGGGGGTGAGAGAGACAGAGATAGATGAGAAGAATAGAGTGTTTTTGGTATTTTTAAAGGTTAAAGTCTTTTATTAAATTCTAAAATATACTAAACTGTCGGCTGATATGTTCTACCAAATTAGGGGTTCAGAGTACCATGAAAATTGGTATGTACTTAAAATTAAACCTAACCTTCGATAAGATAGGTTTATTTTAATTTTAAAAATTTTTTATAGTATTTTTAATTATGTGCAAGTGAAGCACATATGAGGCCATTAAGAGTGTTTTCAATGAGAACTTAAGACCTAGAAAACCTTTCTAGTGGCTGGAAGAGAAGTCTAAATAGCTAAAAACATCCAACACACTATAAAAGAGAAATATGATCAGTTAAGCTCATCTTCTATTTCAGATTCCATTAATTTCTGCAATTAGACAGTTAGGTACTCATTTCAGCTGGCAATGTATGATTAATTGAAATTACAAGCAATTTACATGCAATTATAAGACCTATATCAATACATGAATGCTTGTACCCAATATACACAACATATGACACATATCAATTGTTTTAAATGATTAAACCTAAGTCTACTATCCCACAGAATTTCATCCATCCTACTACTGCTGCAACAACAGTAATGATGGGAACACCATCATGAGTCCTAACTAGCTCATTTTGACCCAATGAAGTCAATAAATGCTCTTACATAAAACTGCAGTTTTACCAACTTATCATGAATGCAGTACAACCACGGGTTTTCTCAATGGTTGAATAAAGGTCAAATGATCCTAATAAGATAATAAGTGGGTTAGATCAAACAAAAATGTGTTTATATGTTTTCTGAAAATTAAATAACTTTTGAAACCCTAAAAATACATTCACTTAATTAACCAAGGTTCTGGTAAGGATAAAATTCACCTAAACCCTCTAAAAATCATAGGAAAATATTCTATTGGGTTTAGTACCTTCAATTTGACCATCAGAACCCATCTTGACCTAAAATGAAGCCTCAGACAGATATTTGCCCTAATTTAGGCTTTTGCATAAATTCCCCAGCCAAACATGGTCAAAAACAAAATCCAACTTCACAATTGGATTCCTTAGGATCAAATTAGGTTTGTACCAAAATTTGGATCTAAGGAGAACTTGTCTTGACCTAGTTTACAAAAAGGTCCTGTCTGATTACATTTCTACCCCTAACTTTCAAAAACCCTTACAATCAGCCTCCTAACTTCATCATCTTCACAAATAGGTCCCTCCACCATTATCATGGAGGAAACCTACTCCGATGATCTTCAACTTTGATTTTCTCCCTAATTGATTGATGAATCTCATCCAAAATTGGAAAGGAGATTCCTCAATTAACCCGCTCCAATATGAACCCGGTAAGATGCCATGAATCTTTCACAATCTCTAATGCAAATGCGTGAGAGATTTGGGTCTCTTGAAGTTTCCTTCTCTGGCAAGCTTTTAAAACTTAGGAAGCTTGCTTCCTAAGCTCAAAACCCTCTCTGAAGACCTATAAAAGACTCCCCAGGGTCCAACCGTTCTCCTCAGCTTGAATTAGGGTCGGAATCCCCCCTATTCCCCTCACCCCTCCAGCTGCAACACTCCGCAAGCACCGACGGTCTCTTCCAAACTTCTTCGTCGTCCGACCACAATACCAGTGGCGGATACACCTTCCTCACCGTCCTCCGCATCGAGCAATACCAGCCGTCGCCATCCTTCCCCGTCTTCCCCGCTGCCTCTCCTACAGAGGTTCGTCTTCCCTACGTCCAGCAACCACACCGGTGTGGGATCCCTCCCCCTTTTCGTCCTTAGAAGTAGGTTCTTAAGTTCCCTCTCTCTCTTACTTTCTTTCCCTCTCTTTATTTCCCAAAATCGACCACCAACGTACTAAACACCGTCATCTCTTCCATCTCCGGCAACTCCTCTAGCGAGGTGTTCCCACCGCTACGCACCTCCATCCACCTTGATGACCACCCTATAACCTCCACTGCACCTTCCCACTCATTTCCCCTCACTCCATTCGCTCAATCATCCTCCCAAACTCCTTCCCGAACAGACCCACTCTCACCGACCGTTCCCGTCATCGTTCGACCACCACAACCACCCTCGCTCCACGCCACTACCACTGTCACATTCGCCATGCCACAGCGATACTGCTCAGCGTTATAATGCGGCCATAAGGCCCCTTTTCTTGATTTCAGGTAGCAGGCCCAAGAGCCGCCATTGCTGTAGAGCTTCAAGCAAGCTTCAAGCTGCTCCAAGGTGTCTTTGCTCCAGGGGATACCTCTAGGCTGTGTGGATTTGAGGCATGCAAGTGTCCAAGTCCTCACGCAGGGGCCTTAGCAGTTGCAGGCACGCCTATTTGGCCAAGCACCCTACTGCTATGCTGCGTGGATGGAAGGTGGGACATTTAGTCCCACCTCGGATATGAAGAGGCAACTGTAGCCACATAAATTGAAAAAGTGACAGCGACTGTTTGCCTCCAACCACAGGGTGGGGTCCCTCTCACCCGCTCACTCGGTCTCGTCCGTGACACTGCCCCCGTAGACCTGGCTGACCCGACTACACGTTTGACCTACATTCCTCACTCACCACCACACACCGGGGAGCTTGGTCCCGGGTATGCGTTAAGTCCGATTACCCGACTGACTATGGCTCTAGGAGAGCGAGACTAAAATAGAAAGAGAGAAAGAGAGAGGAGAGTTGCATAGGGGAAGGGGGGTTTTTGCCCTGGGAAGTTTGGCTCCAACATTTAGTCGAATTCAGAAGGAAAAAAGGCCAGAGAAGAAGAAAGCCTAAGAAAGAAGAAGGAAGAAGAAGAAGAAGAAGAGAATTGTCGGGCTGAAGGCAGAGGAAGAAGAAGAAGAGGGACTGCTGAGCTGAAGGCCAGAGAAGAATAGAAGGAGGAACAAAATAGAGATAGAGAAGAAGACACAAGGAAGAATCAAAGAGAAAGAGAAGAAGAAAAGAAGGGTACTATAGCAAATGTCATTTAAGACGTATGATTGCAAAACCAGACGTCTGATTTCATATTCTATTCTTTAGTCATTTGAGTAACTATTCTATATATTAGACTTATAACTGGTGATTCACATCACCATTATTTTGTCTCAAATTCTTTTTACTATTCGTATACTCATATGTTCTACATTCCTAATTAGTCTTTGAGTAATATTTTGTGTTCAGATTACATTAATTGTTGAGATTGGTTTGTGAATTCCATTTGCTCCTTGTGTTCGACCTCAGAACTTATTTGAGTAAAAAAAATTGTATTTGTTTTCAAAGCGATTTCAACTATACTGCAACGTGACACTTTTAAACATCGATTTCGCCTCGTAGACATTTTGGCGCCGTTGCCGGGGAGCAACGTGCAATTCACCGCTATTCTTTGCATTATTTGATTATATTTGAGCACTAACTTGCCCTATTTGCTTTACTGTGATTTTGTGAGGTACTTCACGAGGAGATCTTCCACGCAAATCAACCTTTCTAGGGTAGGTAACTTCTCTATTCTTCCCTAATCAACCTCCTAATCTTGGGAAGACAAAAAGGAAACAATCAATTAGGAATCATTTGCCTTATTTTTCATAGTAATTATCATTTAAAAGGCAAGCTTCCTAATTTGTGAATTTCTTTTTTTTAATCTTATTAAAGTTGAAACGATTCTATTTAGAGATCCTACCCCAAATGTCCTGTGCCTTTTAGTGATTACACTTAATTTATAATCTTCTTGAACTACACACTTCTTGTTTGAAGTCCAAGGAGAACATTTTTTGAAGATCAAAGTGGACTTGGAAATAAAGCCACTTAGGGTTTCTGCATTAGAGTTTTGGAGTGCTAGTTCACACTTGCCTACATAAAAGGAAACAAATCCACCCGTAGTTGTGTACAACCCATGCCATTGATTGAAAAGATTTAATCAAGAAAATCCCTAAAATCAGGCTCTAAACTCACTTGAACCCTCAAATCATTGGACTTAACTTGGGAGTCAACTTAGGGTGATTTCTAGGTCTTGACCTAGAATTCATTTTGCCATCTTTAGGGAAGGGCAGGTAAAATTGGTTTACATTGTAGGCCAACCAACCTCAAAATTAGGTCACAAGTTAAATCAATTGCTAATTCAAGTGAAAGCAAAGGCACAAATTTGGACATAAAATCGATAGACTTAAGAGGTCAAGTTATCCATTCTGGTCCACCTGGATCCTCAGTGACAAGGAAGGTCGGGTGGGGGAAACCCTATAACCCGTGGGGGTGCTCTACCGTGTAGGGGTTTTTGCAAGACTCTCCCTTCCTGGCTGCCCAGGTGGTGTAGCAACTCTCGTCTATAGTTTTATTATTTCGTCGTAGTATAGCATAGAGAAGTGGTTACCAGTTTAATACAATTTGTTACTCGAAAATAAAAGAGTTCCCGAGGTCGAACTCAGGGAGCAAGTTGTATTCTAGAAGTACAATGTTTCTATTACAAAAATAAGAGAGAGAGAGAGGGAGAAATAAATCTGAGTCTTGTGGCTTCTCTTCTCTCTCTTAGCTCATCTTCTTCTTTTCTCGGATCTTCTTCCTTGATCTTCTGCCTTTAGTTCCTCTTCTTCTGCTTCTTCTATTTCTTTTCTTCTTTAGAGCTTCTCGTCTTCTCTTTATCTTCTCTTTTCTTTTCTTCTCTGTCTTCCTTGCGCTTCTCTTTTCTTCCTCTGTAGAGCGTCGTCTGATTTTCCAATCAGACGACTTAAGTCGCCGCTACTACAGTGCTGCTTGGTGCTCCTCCTTCTTCTTCCTTCAGTCTTTCTTCGTTGGCCTTCTTCTTCTCTGCCTCGCTTTTCTTCAAGCAGCCACAGCTCTGGCTGCTCCTTTCTTCTTTCTCTTCTCCTTCTTCCTCTGCGGTCTACCTTTTCTTCTTCTTCCTCTATGCCTGCACACTCACAGATTGGTCAGGGTAAAAACCTCCTCTACCCTCCCCCGCGTCTCTCTCTCTCAGATTTCGCTCGTAGGATAGCTCTCCTAGAGCTGCCGGGTATTCGGGTACGGGTCGCGCTCGGGTCCAAGCCCACCGGCATGCGGTGGTGGGCGAGGAGTGCAGGTCGGGTAAACGGGTCGGGCCAGGTCCGCGGGGGGTGGTCGCGGACGAGACCGGGTGAGCGGGTGAGAGGGACCTCACCCCGTGTGCTGAGGTGATAAGCCTATAGCACTTTTTACCTTTATATGGGTGCGCGGCTGCAGAATCTTCCGAGGTGGGACTAAATGTCCCACCCCAATTGGGCGCCTACAGCTGAGAGAGCTGCAGGCAATTGCCGCTATGCGCGAGGCTCTCGCCCCAGCTGCAGGCCTGGGCGAATGCGGGAAGGCGAAGCGCGCAGCCTAGAGAGTCGAGGCTGGGCAGGGCGAGGCTGCAGATGCAGGCAGAAGGAGCTCCACCTGCTCAGCAATGGCGGTGGAGGGCAGGTGACCTATTCACAGTAAAACGGCCTCTTGGCCTAATCAGACAAGCGGGGGACCTTCGCCGTGACACGGCGAAGGTGGTGCAGGGTCTCGCAGGTTGTGAGGCGGTGTCTGGCGGCGGCCCTAGGTCGGACTGCGACCGGAAAAGTGGGTTTGTTCGGGGGAGTGTTGTGGGGATGTGGAGTGGTAGTCGAGGGACGGGGGGTGTCGGGTGAGGTGAGGTGGAGTTTTTGGGGTAGGTGGCGAGTTGTGTGGAGTGGTGGATTGACGGGGGCAACTCGCTGGAGAGTGGCCGGAGATGGAGAAGGTGAGGGCGGTCAGGTCGGTCGAGGGTTTAATCAAATGTAAAATAGTGAGGAAAAGAAAGAGGGGGAAGTGGGGAGAAGTTCTGACCTAGTTGTAGAGTCGAAGGGGGTCGGAGTAGGGAGACAGTCGTATTGACTGTCGCCGGAGAAGAAGGTGCCCAGAGAGAGGGGGGCGGCGGCGAGGAGAGAGCGGGAGAGCGCGCGTTGGGTACGGCGCGACGCGGGAAGAGCGGGCGAAGGCGGCTCTGCTGCTGGTACTACGGCAGAGCGACGAGGAGGAGGAGGGAGAACCGCCGGAGCTGGAGGGCCTCTGCCAAAGTGGGAAGAGAGGAAAAGGGGGGAGTTTCTCCGTCAGAACCCAGCTACTGAGTTCGGTGGACGGGGCGGCTTTTATAGAGGTGGAATCAGAGAGGAAGGAGAAGGGAGGCAACGTGTCGCCCTCGTCGGAGGATGGCCGGATTGCAACCCATACCTTCCACACGTTTGCACAGAAGGTGTGGGTGAAGGTAGAGATCGTGGAGGTGTCCCTGCGACAGCAGACGTCGCAGGGAACATCCCGTTGTCTTGGCAGGGGGTCGCCCTCACCCTGCATGGCGCCATGCCTCGCCGGAGCATGGCTCTGCTCAGGGTTTTGCAGGGAGGACCCAAATGCAAAAATGATGAAGACTTAGGGGCCAAAATGCGAGGGTTTCAAAAGTTGAGGGTCATAAAGTAATGGATGAGGACCAAAATGAAAAGTCGGTCAAGAAGGTCTCTTCTTAGGCTCAAGTTTTTATGCATGACTAAATGGGGCGTAAGGATTCTAATGGTGAATTTTATTTCTAGGTCAGACCTTGTTTGACCGGCCAATTTACGTAAAAACTCAAATTAAGTCATTAATTGGGCATGATTCTCAATGTAGGTCAAAATGGGTTCAGAAGGCCAAATTGAAGGTTCTAAACCCTAGAGATTATTTTTATATGAATTTTAGAGGATTTAGTAGATTTTTTATTTTCCTCGAACCTCGTGAATTGATGTGGGTTTGTTTTAGGGTTACAGATTGTCATTTAATTCCTTGGAGTTGCTGTAGCCCTTATCAGATCAGATCATCCCACTTTCCTTCTTATTAGGTTAGTTTGACCTATGTTTGGACCCTGAGTTACCCTGTTTGCAGATTGTGCTGGTAAAATTACATTTTTACCCCTTATGACTTGTTTTCTTCTTAAACTCAGAATTCTCTGAGTTAAGCCTTTCCTTGAGTTATGTAGGAGCTTTTATCCTCTGTATTAGGTCAAATGAGCTAGTTATGGCTCATGATGAGGTTCTCATCACCAGGTAATTCTCAGGTGGACAACTTTCTAATCTACGGGTATCATCCGCCCCGAACCTATATAGTCATCCAAAAATATTTGGGCGCCTTAATTGAGTCAATATCACATCCAGTCTCTCATCCCTTCTATTTAGAGCACACACATAGATTTTCTTGGAAATCTTCTTTAGATCTAACCAATTTTTATCTAAACTTGCATTTTGATTCTACATCTTGATTCCACCATGTGATTCAAACATGCAGCCTAACTACTTAGGAAAACTATTGAAGAAACCTGAATCTTAAAGATCCATGAAAGATAGAATGGTTGAGGATGTCCTCAGATTTTATGAGATTGATTACAAAATCTCAAAATCAATTGAAGACATTCAGGTTAATGTATCGACAACAACAACCTTTATCATAAACTGTGCCCAATTATTATTAACAGAAGCAACAAACGAATCAACCCGAGATATTCTCATAATAGGATACATCAAGATAAAAAAATTGCATAACTTTGAATTTCTCCAATGCATGACAAATTCTGTATTTTGGGAAAAAACACTAAGATGATCTTGAAAAATGGGAAGAATTAATGAAATTGTTGAAATAACTTATCTATCAAAAATACCCGTACATGCCCCAAACAGTTAATGAAACATCATGGAATAATATTTACGATCAACATGATTTCCCAAATCTCGGGTTAAAGACACAAGGTTGTTGTGGATGCCCAACCCAGATGGAATATGGTATGCCTGATCTTGAAATAGGTTGGGAGGTGGGAGGTCCCAATTGCAGGCGAACAGCAGTGGTGATCTTTTAGGATCGTCACCGAGTTTGATTTATTTATTACTCGAATATTTCAAAAATTCTCCGAGGTCGAACTCAGGGAGCAAGCTTGATTTTAGAAGCATAAAAATCACAGTTTACAAGAATGTGTTGTTTTACAAAAAAAATTAGAGAGAAAGGGAATAAAAATGTTTCTTCTCTTTTCTTTTCTTCTTTCTTTCTTCTTTGTCTTTCTTTCTCTTCTTCTTTCAGTCTTTAGACGTCTGATTCCATGAATCAGACGCCTTAAGTAGCGTTCTACTACAGTGCACGTCTCCTTCGTTTTCCTCCTTTCTCTGTTGTTGCTGCTTCTTCTTTTCCTTGGCTTTTTCTTCTTCTCTTCTTCTCTTCCCAGCTTGGCCTTCCTCTTTGCGACAGCTTCCTCTTCCTTTCTTCTTCAGTTGGCTTCTTCTTCTTCTTCAGCTCCTGCTTCTGCCTTCTTCTTTCTCTTCCTTTTCCTTCTTCAGCTCTTGCTCCTTGGCACGGCTAAGTCTTTAGCCGCTTCCTTGCTTCTTCTTTGCTTCCTCTTCCTTTTTTCCTTCTATGCTGCGCCTCTTCTTCTTCGTCCTTCTTCTTCAGCTTCCTTGCACGGGCATGGTTAGGCAAAAACCTACCCCTACCCTCCCCGTGTCTCTCTCTCTCTATTTCACTCTCAGGTTTGCTCTCCCAGAGCCTGCTCGGGTATACGGGTCGGGTTAACGCTCCCAGGACCAGGCCCACCGGCGTGAGGTAGTGAGCGAGGGGTGCACGGGTATCGGGTCAGATAGCCAGATCCGCGGAGGAGTGAGCGCAGATGAGGCGGTGAATAGGTGAGGAGACCGCACCCCGTGTGACTGAGGCGATAAGCCTTAGTCACTTTTACAATTTTTATGTCTGCACCTGCTCAAAAACTTACAAGGTGGGATTAAACGTTCCACCTCCTTGTCGAGCACCTAGTAGCAGAGAGCATGGGCAATTGCAGCGACAGCTAAGGCCTTCGAGGCCGATTAACTGCCTGAAGTTGTGCGCGGACGTATTTCGCGCAACCTGGGCTCGTATCCTGGAGCTGGAAAGGCCTAGAGCTGCTTGCGAGCTTGCTTCAAGCTCGGCGTCAATGGCAGCAGAGGCTCGGGACCTGAAACCACAAATACGGCCTTGCGGCCCTATCAGAATGCTCCGCAAGCTTCGCCAGAGCATGGCGAAGATAACTTGGGGGCCAACTTGGCATGAAGATGCCTGTGCGCATGTGCCTAGAGCACACTGTGTGCGTGCAGGTGGGTGTGTTCGGGGAAGGGTTGCAATGGGTGGTGCGGTCAGTGGAGGGTCACAAGATGATCAGTGGGTGGAGGTGATTCTTCTGAGGGGTCTAGCAAGGTGGATGGGTGTGGGGAGGTGACGGAGACACCTCGCTGGTGGTCTGCCGGAGGTGGAGAAGATGGGGGTGGTCTGCAGTTGTCAAGAGGTAGAGATAACAAATTGGCAGAGGGGAAATAAAGAGGAGGGTAAGAGGAACTTATCTACGAGTCCAAAGTGAAGGGGGGATGCGGAGGTGGCAAGCGGTCGGTACTGCCGTCGCCGAAGACAATGGTGCCAGGCGGAGAGAGCGGAGACGAGGAAGAGGGGCTGAAGGGCGCCCGCTGGTACAGCGCGGCGCGGCGGAAGACGACGTAGGTAGCTCTACCACTGGTACTGTGGCAGAGTGACGAGAGAGGAGCGAGAGAGTCGCCAGGTTTAATTCCCAGATTTTGTCATAGACCTTTTCTGACCAAACCATCCCACTTTTTCTTTTATTCAATTCACTTGACCTATGTCTAGACCCTTAGAAATCCCGTTCATGCACTGCAATGGTAAAATTACAGTTTTACCCCTTGTATAATATTTTATTATCTTATTAACAATTCCCTGATTTAGGCCTTCCCTTTGGTTATGTAGGAGCATTCATTCAATTTATTAGGTCAAAATGTGCTAGTTAGGGTTCATGATGAGGTTCTCATCAAACACGATTATGAGCCAGCCCTAGAAAACCAAAACCCTGGTTCACCAAGCATAGAATTCCTAGACTCCAGTAATAATGAGATTGAATCAGAACCTCTCGAGGGTGCAAATCCCACTCCTTATTCTGATAAGGTGACCCCCGAAGGCAACTCTGACATAGATTTTAGTAATTCAACCCACATCCTTAGCCTAGAATCTAAATTTGAATCTTCTTGGGATAATTACAAGGCTCCGTACGACGAAAATCAAAGTTTGAATTTGGATTATGATTCTGGGCCTTTATTTAATGAATGTACCTCTCCAATAACCTCAGAAATACATATTGATTTTTCGTAAGTCACTCTAATCTACGATACAAAAATCGAAGAGTTGGAAGAGTGGGGTTTTGATTGGGTCTTCCACACAAGCCAAGAACCTGAGCCCAAACCTAATAGGGACACCTTTTTAAGCTCGGAATCTACGAATAGGCTAGACCCAAGTCAGGTTGCTGAGTCTACATCTTGTGATTTACTCTATGGTGGAACCTCTAATCTCGAATTAAATTTAGAATTTGATTCTCGCAATTTCTCTGACGATTTCAAATCTTACTATGATTACAAAGAACCATTGTTTCCAGGCAACTACGAGCCAATCTACGACCTCAACACACATGATGCATTCTTTGACTCTGACTCTGAGGTTCCTAATCCTGAGATCACTGATTTAAATTCAGGTTCCTTTGAGATGGAATCATTTCTTTTCAATACTCAGGAATCAGAAACAAAAAGTGTCGAAAGTGACTATGACCCAGAATTTGAATCTTTTCTTGACTTAGATTTTCTTCATCCTATAAACACGCTTCAAGCATTTACCTTTGAGTTTGCCGGCTACTATAAGGACTCTCTAAATGAACCCACTTTTGAACCCTTATTAGAAGAGCCCTCATACACAATTCTTATTAATGCTACCTCCTCTACATATACAGAACCTATTCAAACCTGTTTTCAACCCCGACCTGCAATCGAACTCAATTTATATTCTGATTCCCCTCTTACTGAGCTGGTTGCAGGTGATTCTCCTCCACATTATCGGCTTTCGAACATTAATCAAACAACAAATCATACCCCATCCTTCTCTAATCACTCCTGTGGGGTTCCTACATCCTCCACTGATTCTTTTTCATTTAAGGATCTCTACTATGATAAGGCTGATTTGACTCAGTTAAACCCTAGCTATACACTTCCATACCATTTTGAGTTCCAAAGTATATGGTGGGTTCCTGATAAACGCCAATTTATCATCATTTTTATGCACTAAAATAAACTTAGCTCTTAGGATTTTGCTCCGCAAACGGGTTTTTGGGCTGCATTTAGGCATCAATTAGGTTAGGCATGCATTGCACTTTTTATTATCTTTTTAATGTGTTTTTGTGAGTGTTAGGGATATGCAGATTGTCAGAACTCCAAAACCCTAGCACTCAAGAAGGCAACTGGTGAAAAAGAAGCTCAGACTAACTGGAACTCAGCTTGATCCAACTCACCATAGCTGGATTCCAGCTCACTTGAACTAGGGTTAGCTCATCTTAGCTCCATTCAGCTCATCTCAGCTAAATGGCAGCTCAAGAGAGCTCATCTTAGCTCACCCTAGCTCAGGTCAGCTCAGACCCAGCTCAACTTAGCTAAGTCTAGCTCATCTCAGCTCCCATTAGTCCACAGGGAGCTCTAGCTAGCTCAGCTGAGTTGACTGGAGTTCACCCCAGCTCAGGTCCAGCTACATCCAGCTCTACTCAACTCCGGCCAGCTAAAGATGACTTCATTCCAGCTTAGGAAGCTCAAGTCCAGCTCCCGGGGACTCAGCTTAGCTCAACTCAGTTGAGCTAAGCTACCTTAGCTGCCTCACCTAGCTTGGTCCTCCCCGGAAGCATTAGACCCAGCTCACCTCAGCTCCCTTCAGCAGAAGCCAGCTTGCTTTAGCTTGGCTTAGTAGCTAGCAAAGAATTAGCAAGCCAAGCCAGCTAAGGTAGCTCCTTATAGCTCTCTTCAACAACCACCAGCTCTAGTGCAGCTCAAGATGACTACCTACAGCTCTTCTCCCTGAAAACCCTAGCTCCAAATGCCTCCACCTCTACTCCCTACTAGCTAAGCTAGCTAAGCTACTTAACTTAGCTAGTCCACCTCCATGGCACCAAAACCTACTACCCTACTACCTAAGCTCCAGCAAAAAGACCACCTACTCCTACTTTATTTTGGTGCCAACTATCCCTTCCATCACCACCCTACATCCACCATCAAAACCCATCTCCACCCTCCATTTTTTCCCTCCAAAATTGCCTTCTAGAAGGCATTTTTGGAGGGAAAACCAAGGCACCTCTTCATTTCCCTCCCATTTTTCCCTCCAAAAATATCCAAGCACCCCTTCATTTCCCTCCAAAAAAAACCATAACCACCCCCCTTCCCATCATATAAATATCCTACCCTACCACCACATAATTCCCATCCTCCATTAGTGCATTTTTCTACCTATACCCACCTACACCTACGGCCAAGAAGAAGGAGTAGAGAAGAAGATTAAAAGGGCACATCACCAGCCCTTTTGGTGCCTTCTTCTCTCCACTCTCTTCAACTTGGGCCATGCCAAGGAGGAGGACTTTTCTACCTCAAGGAGGATGGCCAGACAAAGGAGAAGGACCTAGGGTGGACATCCACCCTTGGAGAGAAGCTTAGGTTACGTCCCCTTAGGGCTTGCCTTGGAGGACATCACCTTGGTGGAGCACAGCAAGGAAGGAGTTGGAGGATTCTTTTCAAGCTTGGGAGCCACCAACCTTGAAGCAAGAAGCCCTCTTCTTAACCATCTATCTAGAGGATTTGTTTTTGCTTTTCTTTATTTCAATTTTTCTAATAGTAGAAGCATTCCTCTACTAGGCCTTTTTGTAAAACACTTTTCATTAATCTAGTTGCTTTCTTTGCAATTTTCTATTTTGCATTTCTGCTTGCTTTGCTTTTAGCATTTTTTCACTCCCTCTCCATAATTATTCTAGGCCTCCACTTGCCTAGAGTGAGCTTAGGGAGAGGTTCTACTTGCCACTTAGAAGTAGTATTTTAAATTTGAAGTGTAAATCACCTTCCCGCCACCATTTCGCATGTTGTCTTAATTTAAAAACAAAAAAAAATGATATATTGAAAAAATACCAAAAAGAAAGTTGAGATTTGTATTCCAAGCAAGAGAATCACTTTTCCAAACATTTGGCCTCCTTGGACAATCCTAGATACTCTCCTATCTAGGAATATAAATTTAAGAGTTGATCGGTTTTACGCGTTACAACGACCTAATTAACAAACCGCGTGAAATCACTATCAGCTCCACATCTCTTGAACTACATTTATCAACCCACTAGATTGATTGGGTTTGGGCTACATCATCAGCTTGTTGACCTGAACAAGCACCTGGTTGAACCAACCAAGCTCTTAATCAAGGTGTTTGTTCTGCAAAACTCATCTAATTTGACTACTTCTTCTCCATACCATTTCCTGCTCGGCTGAAGGCGTTGAATTTAGTACTTAACAGGAGGCAACCCGTCATTCCAAAAATCGAGATCCTTCTGATTATCCTTCTATACTTCACATCTATTGCACCTCGAGTTCGATTTTAGAACAGTCGATCCCACCTCTGGTACTCGTGCCAGAGCTTGAAATCACCCGCAACAATCATTCCCAACCCATTCGCCCACCCGATAATCCTGTTCTAAATTCCTGAACCCAAAACTGTTTCACACCCTCTGTTTACAATGAGGACATTGCAAAACTTAGGCATGGGAAAGTGGTAAAGAGCAAGCATTCAAAAAATCAAAAGTTCGGAAGGGTTCTAAAAAAGGAATCACATATTCCAAAAATACAAAAAAATAAAAAATTCTTGAAAAAGAATAAAAAAATGAGAGGAGAGGAAATTTTGATGGCATATCAAATTTTGCGGAGTAAAAGGGGAGGAGTTAAAAATGTAAAAAACGAGCACAAGTTGAAAAGAAAAGAAAAAGAGATAGTCAATAGTAAGAAATTAAGGAATTGACTTAGTTCTAGGCCATATCAAAAGAAAGAAAATGAAAAACAAAATAGTACTAATGAAACACAAAAGAGATTAGTAGGAACGCTGATTTTAGACCTTTTAGGCTATGATCATAGGCTCAAAAATTCAAGTAGTCGCTAAGATCTGGATAATCCTCAAGAGGTTAAGGAAAATGCAAAGCTTAAGTATTAGGTCTAAGGCTTAGGGATTATTCAACCTCATTAACTGACCTCTGGTTTGCGAGACTTGGAAACCTAAGCACCCTAATCCACACACAATCTGGTTCAATACACTTAAGCATCAAAATCACGCAAATGAGTTTAAATTGTTCTGAAAAAGTCACCTAGATTAGGAACGGTTAATCAACACAAGCTGATTTGGACGAGTTTCCAGCGAGGAAAGGTAGGAAATTCCCCTCGAAGATGCACAATAACATATTGTCTCCTCGGTGCTTGTCTCCTAGGATATCTATATATCCTACCGGGGGCATGTAAGCACCCTGTGCTGGTTCAAATGCCATAGGCGGCATTATCCCGAAATGTCGATTGACAGGGTCTGGATTTAGTTACAGAACACCATGAGTGGTATTATCTCGAAATCTTGAAAGGCAGGGTTCTGGGCGTTGCCATGGGTAGGTAGTACTATCTCGAAGTATCAATTGCCAGGGACCCTTCGAGGATTGATAATGGGGACTGGGAATCCGATATAGACCGTGTTGTGAAGTTAATCCGAAGCTAGAAATAAAAAGAAAAGAGAGAGAGAAAACTCTCCACAAAGAAAAATTCCTCTGTCTCTCTCTGAAAAAAAAAATGCATTGTAAACTGAATCGAGGCTAAAACATGTTACATGCACAGGTGCTTTAACCACGGAATTCAACGACCCTTAGGATAGTTCCTGTGGGCCCTAGAAACCTTCGCGACAGACGGAAGCTAGAGCTGGTCAGGTCCGGATCTTGGTTGGCACTTGAGTAGCTCTATGCCTACTATCGACATTCTAACCTAATCTACAAAAGAAAGTACACATCACAGTTTTGAGTATCAAAAGATTGCATAGTCTAGAATCAAAGTTAATACCTTGAAATTTTGCTAAGGGACTAGCAAAACCTGGGCATGGGGGTATGATGAGAACACCATAACGAGCCATAACTAGCTCATTTTGACCCAATGAAGTCAATAAATGCTCCTACATAACCAATTGAAGGTCATAATTCAATGCATAACCTCTCTAAGAGAAACACAAGAAACTAAGGTTAAAAATGTAATTTTACCAACTTATCATGAATGCAGTACAACCATGAGTTTTCTCAAGGGTTGAATAAAGGTCAAATGGTCTTAATAAGATAATAAATGAGTTAGATCGGACAGAAATGTGTTTATGTGTTTTCTGAAAATTAAATAACTTTTGAAACCCTAAAAATAGACTCTCTTAATTAACCAAGGTTTTAGTCAGGATAAAATTCACATAAATCATCTAAAAATCGTAGGAAAAATATTCTCTAGGGTTTATTACCTTCAATTTGGCCATCAGAACCCATCTTGACCGAAAATGAAGCCTCAGGCAGATATTTGCCCAAATTTAGGTTTTTGCATAAATTCCTCAGCCAAACATGGTCAAAACCAAAATCCAACTTCACCATTGGATTCCTTAGGTCCAAATTAGGTTAGTACCAAAATGTAGACCTAAGGAGAACTTGTCTTGACCTAGTTTGCAAAAAGGTCCTGTCTGATTAAATTTCTACCCCTAACTTTCAAAACCCTTGCAATCAGCCCCCTAACTTCTTTGTCATCTTCACAAATGGGTCCCTACACCATTATCACGGAGGAAACCTACTCCGACGATCTTCAACTTTGATTTTCTCCCTAATTGATTGATGAATCTCTTCCAAAATTGGAAAGGAGATTCCTCAATTAATCCTCTCCAATATGAACCCGATTAGATGCCATGAATCTTTCAAAATCTCTCATGCGAACGTATGAGAGATTTGGGTCTCTTGAAGTTTCCTTCTCTGGAGAGCTTTCAAAACTTGGGAATCTTGCTTCCCAAGCTCAAAACCCTCTCTGAAGACCTAGAAAAGACTCCTCAGGGTCCAACCGTTCTCTGCAGCTTGAATTTGGGTCGGAATCCCCCCAATTCCTCTCTCCCCTCCGGCCGCAACACTCCGTGATGAGAACCTCATCATGAGCCCTAAATAGCATATTTTGACCTAATAAAGTAAACAAAAGCTCCTACATAACTAAAAGAAAGGCTTAATTCAAGGAATCACTAATCTGGGAAGAGAACATGAAAAAAGGGATAAAATTGTAATTTTACCATTGCAGTGCATCAACAGAATTTCTAAGGGTCTAGACATAGGTTAATTGGACTTAATAAGAGAAAAAGTGAGATGGTTCAGTCAGAAAAGTGTTATTGTGAAATTTAGGAATTCAATGGCATTCTATAAGCCTAAAACAAACCTACTTAAATTCACAACGTTCCAGGTAATATAAAAATCAAATAAACCCTCTAAAATTCAAGGAAAAATATCCCCTAAGGTTTAGAACCTTCAATTTATCCTTTAGAACCTGTTTTGACTTAGATTGGGGTTCATGCCTAATATTTGACCTAATTTGGATTTTTTTGCAAAATATCCAGTCAAACGTGATCAAACCTAAAATCCAACTTCACCATTGGATTCCTTAGGTCAAAATTAGGTTTATACCAAAATTTGGACCTAAGGGAAGGTCATTTTGATCTACTTTGCAATTTGGTCCACCAAATTACATTCAGACCCTTAAGTTTTGGAAACTCTTGCAAATCCCCCCCCAGTTTCTTCATCACTTTCTTCATTTTAGTCCCTCTGCCATCGCAGCAGGGACCCATACCATCGGCGACTTTGCGCGGAGGTTTTCTCGATTTCTTAGGGAGCTGCTCCCATATTTGAAAGGGGAGCTCCTTGCGAAGTCCCCTACCGCATGGGCAGCTCCCCATGCCCTGAAACGCCCCATAACTCTTGTGTGAACGCTTGAGAGGTATGGGTCTCACTCCAGCCATACCTCTGGCATGGTGTTCTTGCCACCTCCTCGCGACTCTTCCCTCTGCCCTTGCCTATTTAAGCGAGAGCAGATCCCTCCTCTTCGGGGAGCCTGATTGGTCGAAGAACTCCCCCCAAATTCGTCTCCTCCTCCTCCGGCCAATTGCCCGCAGGCTCCAGCAACTCTCCCTCCCTCTTATCGTCCCTCTACCACAGTACCAGTGGCAGAGCCATCTCCACCGTGTTCCTCCGCGATGCACCGTACCAGCACGTGCCCCTCCGACCCTCTTCCTCGTCACCGTTCCTCACCTCAGGGTCTTCGTCTCCGGCGACAGCAGACACGCGCCACTCGCCCTCCGCCTCCCGCCTTCGCTCCAAGTCCCTCAATTAAGCTCCTCTCCCTCTACTCTTTATTTCCCCCTTATCAATTTCTATTTTTACCCCTCAACTGCCACTACCACCACCATCTTTCCCACCTCCGACCAGATCACCAGCGAGGTGTGCTCGCTGCTCCACGCCTCCATCCACCTCGCCAAACCCCTCAGAAGCTCCGCCACCATCCACTGACCATTTCCCCCCCCCCCCCCTCCATTCACCTCCACACGCTCCCAACACACCCCTCGAACACACCCACCTGCACAGCCACAGGTGACCTAGGCATGCATGCCCAGGCCACCCTGCACCACGTCGACCACCGAGCCACCTTCGCCGTGTCATGACGAAGCTTTCCGTGTAATTTGACGAGGCCATAAGGTTGTTTTCTTGTGGACAGGTGTCGACCCCCCTCCGCCATTGGAGAAAGCTTGGAGCAAGCTTGCAAGCTTCTCCAGAATTCACCAGCCCCAGGTTGCTAGCCCAGATCGTGCGGAACATCTTCACGCACGACTCCAGACCACCAATTGCAGCCACAAGCCCTTGCATCTGCTGCAATCGAGTGCGTCACTTGCTGTAGGCGCACGCGAGAAGAAGGTGGGACATTTAGTCCCACCTAGGAAGCTGACGAGCAGGAGGTGCAACATAAATTGAAAAAGTGCCATAAGTCTGTTGCCTCCTGACACGGGGTGAGGTCCCACTAACCCGACCCGATCTCGTCCGCGACCCACACCTCCACGGACCTGGCTTAACCGGACTACCCGTGCACTCCTCGCTCACCACCGCAAGCCGGTGGGCCTGGTCCTAGGCATGCATGCCTGACCCGATAACCCGGGAAGGCTTTGGGAGAGCTGTTCTGAGAGCGAAATAGAGAGAGGAGACGCGGGGAGGGTAGGGGTTAGGTTTTGCCTCTGTGTGCATAGGGAAGAAGAAGCAACTGCGGAAGGAAGCTGAAGGCAAGAGAAGCATAAGGAAGAAGAAGGTGCTGCTGAAGAGGAGGAGGCGCAGCAAAGAGCAGCTGAAGGAAGGACTTAGCCGTAGAAAGCAGAAGAAGAAGAAGAAGAAGGAGGAGGAGGAGGAGGAGGAGGCACAGCAGCTCAAGAAGAGAAGAAGAAGAAGCCAAAGAAGAAAGCCAAGAGAAGAAAGTAGAAGGAAGAGAGAAGGTCAAAGACAGAGAGGCAGAAGCCAAGGAGAAGGAAGGAAGAAGAAGAAGGCTCGATACTGTAGCAGTCATCAGTTAAGGCATCTGATTCAAAGAATTAGATGTCTGAGAAAGGAACGACAGAGAAAGAAGAGAAGGAAGAGAGAAAGCAAAGAAAAAGAAAGAGAGAAGAGAAGAAGAAAGAAAAGAGAAACTCTATTTCTTTTTTACATTTTTTTTCTCTCTATCATTTATCTTCATTGCATTATTACTGAGCATATTTCAAGTAGAAATTTGAGATTGTGATTTTCTGCTTCTAAATACTAATTTGCTCCCTGAGTTCGACCTCGGAAGTTTTTTAATTTCGAGTAATAAAATTGATAATCGTTTTTCGTAGTGCTTTCAAATATACTGCAACGAATATCCTTTTAAAAACACGATCTCGTCGTGAACCAGCAATTACTCCGCAAGCTCTGGCTGTCTCTTCCTAACTTCTTCGTCGTCCGACCATAACATCGATGGCGGATTCACCTTCCTCACCGTCCTCCGCGTCGAGCAATACCAGCTGTCGCCGTCCCTTCCCCGTCTTCCCCGCCGCCTCTCCTACGGAGGTTCATCTCCCACACGTCCGGCAACCCCACCGGCGTGGGATACCTCCCCCTTTTTGTCCTTAGAAGTAGGTTTTTAAGTTCCCTCTCTCTCTTACCTTCTTTCACTCTATTTCCCAAAACCGACCACCAACGCTACTGAACACCGTCATCTCTTCCATCTCCAGCAACTCCTCCGGCGAGGTGTTCCCACTGCTACGCACCTCCATCCACCTCACCGACGACCCTACAACCTCCGTTGCACCTTCTCGCTCATTTCCCCTCACTCCATTCACTCCATCATCCACCCAAACACCTTCCCGAACAAACCCACTCTCACCGACCGTTCCCGTCACCGTCTAGCCACCATAGCCACCCTCGCTCCACGCCATTGCCACCGTCACATTCTCCGTGCCACGGCGATACTGCTGAGCATTCTGACGTGGCCATAAGGCCCCTTTTCATGATTTCAGGTAGCAGGCCCAAGACCTGCCATTGCTGCCAAGCTTTGAGCAAGCTTCAAGCTGCTCCAGGGTGTCTTTGCTCTAGGGGATACCTCCAGGCTATGCGGACTTGAGGCGTGCAAGTGTCCAAGTCCTCACGCAGGGGCTTCAGTAGCTGTAGCCTCGCTTATTTGGCCAAGCACCCTGCTGCTGCACTGCGTGGAAGGAAGGTGGGATATGAAAAGGCGATTGCAGCCACATAAATTGAAAAAGTGACAACAGCTGTTTGCCTCCAACCACAGGGTAAGGTCCCTCTCACCCGCTCACTCGGTCTCATCTGCGACACTACCCCGGCGGACCTGGCTGACCCGACTACCCGCTTGACCTACACTCCTCGCTCACCACCACATGCCAGTAAGCCTAGACCTGGGTATGTGTTAGGTTCGATTACCCGACCGACTGTGACTCTAGGAGAGCAAGACTAAAATAGAAAGAGAGAAAGAGAGAGGAGAGTTGCGTGGGGGAAGGGGGGTTTTTGCCCTGGGAAGTTTGGCTCCGACACTTGGTCAGATTCAGAAGGCAGAAAGGCCAGAGAAGAAGAAAGCCTAAGAAAGAAGAAGGAAGAAGAAGAGGAGGAGGAGGATCGTAGGGCTGAGGGCAGAGGAAGAAGAAGAGGATCTGTTGAGCTAAAGGCCTGAGAAGAACAGAAGGAGGAACAAAACAGAGATAGAGAAGAAGAAGATGCAAGGAAGAATCAAAGAGAAAGAAAAGAAGAGGGGTACTGTAGCAAACGCCATTTAAGACGTCTGATTGCAAAATCAGACATCTGATTTCATATTCCCTTCTTTAGTACATTTGAGTAACTATTCTATGTATTAGACTTATAATTGGTGATTCACATCACCATTATTTTGTCTAAAATTCTTTTTAGTATTCATATACTCATATGCTCTACATTCCTAATTAGTTTTTGAGTAATATTTTGTGTTCAAATTACATTAATTGTTGAGATTAGTGTGTGAATTTCAGTTGCTCCCTGTGTTCAACCTTGAAACTTATTCGAGTAATAAAAATTGTATTTGTTTTCAAAGCGATTTCGACTATACTGCAATGCGACACTTTTAAACAACGATTTCGCCTCGTAAACAAGCAACAACAGCCAAAGCAGCAACAACAACAACTCAGGGATTTGTAGATGTCCTTAATGCAAATCAGACATCTTAACTTAATTGATATCCATACTGTAGTGTATCCTGTAATCAAAGAAACCATCTGTAGCAGGTCCAGGCCTCCAATTCAGCAACTTATTTCCTGATTCAGTCATTTATATCTCAAATCAGACTTGAGAAAGTCTGATCAGAGATACAAAATGTTTAAATTGGAAAATACTTTGCTGGATTTCAGTTAGAATGTAGCTACATCAAGCAGCAATTTAATATGATGGACTAGGATTCAAAACACAACATAAAACCTTTTGAAAATCTGACAAGGCCTGAAAATGACATTGAAATAATTCTCAGATGTTAAACTATGAATCAAAACCCCTTGTCAACATTATTTCTTTCCAAATTAGAGATAAATCTACTGATCTAACACCTTCCTAATGCTATAAACAACATGTAGGAGGTGTTGAAATCTGTCCATTAAATTCTGTTTGAATCCCAATGTGTTAAAAATCTTAAGGGATATTAAGAATCCCTTAGGTAAAAAAAATCACAATCTCAAAAACAAATCCGCACAAAAATCCTTGGTAGAGCCTCCAATCAACAAGGTTAATCCTCCTTGGCTCTACCATACATTCAAAACCATGGAATTCCAAATAATAACAAATCTGATCATGGCTCATCTGAGGAGAATTTAACATCAGCATAGTCCCAAATTCACAGCCATGAGCGAAATCACCCAAGAACAAATTGATTCACTTGATTACAAATCCTTGAAAACCCAAATGATTTAAAATCTCGCGATCTTGCTTTAAAATCCAAATCAAAAATCGATCAAGCCAACCAATTCCATTTCAAATCAGATAAAGGGTCTTTGTGAACAAACTGAAATGAGTGAAGAGACCCCTAGGTGAATTTGAGCGTAGATCCTCATCTCAAAGCTCAAAAGCAATGGGATAGGGATTTGACTCCAAATGGATGGGTGGATTGCAGATTAAAATACGAGGAAATCGGGAAACGAAATGGAAACTTGTAGGGGGAGAAAACAATGATCAGTGAATGGGGGAATTTGTCTCCTCTGATCTGAAGTGATCAGAGGAGGTGAAAATGTGGAATCTATGCTAACTCTACTCCTAAGCTACACTACAGTCACACATCAGTAGATCATAGTTAATCTACATCTAAATTCTACTGATAAACTACTCTAATTAACACTACAACTAATCTAGAAAGCAGTAAACCTAATCTAAATGTAGGAATGAGATCTTTAGATCTCCACCTGGTGGATGGGGAGGAAGAACGGAGGGATGAAGTGCTCTAGCGAAGTGAAAACTCGCTAGTGGAGTTCTGGGTCGCCCTTAGGTGCTACGAAGTGCTTAGCCGTGAGGAGAGTTGGGGAAGAAGTGGAATTTCACCGTCGATGGTCGTGAAAAGGGAAATATAGGGAGAGTAGCTGGAGGGAAAGAATGATCGGCTCGAGAGGTGTAGAAGGGAGCCATGCCTCACGCGCGTGGCTGTGGAGCTCCTTAAGTAGACTGACAGTGAATCTAAGCACCGTGGTGGTGCAACTAGGCACCAAGGGTGTGGGCGGTGGGGTTTTGAGGAGAGAGAGCGCGCAAATTCAAATAAAAAAGCAGTTGTTGGATGGGATCTGGGTGAGGTAGTGGTCATATGCGCCGATTCGTGCGAAGCTTCCAATCAAGGTGAGCCACAAATCAAGTAGGGTGTAGAGAATCAACGACTAGGATCTCTCAAGTTCTTGCGGTGCTACAGTGCATGCAAGCTGTAGGTGGGCTGGTGTTATTTTGGTGAATTTGTAGGGAAAGCCCCTTAGCGAAGGGGTAGAGAAATTGTGCAGCTGCCCATAAGTGGTAAAGAGTAAATTCAAAGCAGTCCTTCTAGGCTTGCAAAAGGGTCCTTACGGCCTACAAATAGGTCCTTGGCTAGTTTTCTATGAATGAAATGAAATGTACTAAGACCCTAAATGTAAATCTTTAAGTACAAGGCCCTAATGATGTCCAAATGCACCTAAGTTTTTATTGAAGCTTAATTGAACATTTGGGAAGTTAATTATATTTTTTATCTGAACTTTTAAACTCATTTGTGTGTTAAATTTGCAATTGGATCACCATTTATCCTTATTTAAAAGACTATCTCATTTAATGACTTAATTATGCGTTTTTAGCATAAAATTGATGTTTTAGGTTTTTTTCTATATTTCCCACAGTTAACCTTTTTATGTGTTAATTTGATAGTATTTAACCTAGTTTCTAACTTAACTTAGGCGATTTAGCTATGATGAGTCGCAATTCATCACCTACTCAACATAAACCTACCACAACCTAATCCCTAAACCCTAACCCAATCCAATTACCCTAACCCTCACCCAACACAATCCCTGGACCCTAGCCCAACCCAATGCCTAAACCCTAGCCCAACCTAATCAACTAAAACCCAACCCAACACAAACCAAACATCATTCAACTCAAACCTAACCTTAAGCCAAAACCAAACATCCAACCCATCACCCAACACCTAATATAACCTAACCATAACCCAATAAACCATCAACCAACCAACATATTGAACATTAATGAATTTTTAAAAAATTCTGGCAGAGTTTCCCCTTAAAATATAAATTTTTCCTATAAACCTACATTTCAAAATAACACAGCACATGCAGAAATAGAAGTGAATACATCCCACATTAAAAATGTAACAAACAAATTTGACAAAATGCATAAGAACATATATACGCAACCACATCTCGCCATTCATTTCATTAAAATACAGTACATGGGGGCATACCCCACATCTACATAAATCCTAAAATTATTTTCAAAACACATACAAGTAAGCACACCTTACCATCAATTCAACATAATATAGTATGTGGGCACACCTCACATCTAATATGATCCTAAAATATAACAAAAATAACTTAATAAATTTAAATGCTACCTCTAAAGACTTTGAATCATCATTGCGAACAACCTGTAATTTGAAAAGTACAAATTGATCAACTTTTTGATAAAAGCTTATGTGATAATTATAGACTCAATAGATCACTATCTACCATTTAAAACTACTCTAATACATTTAAGTAAATGTATTCATTTATAACTAATACATTTAATTACATTTGAAAAAAAAGTGTAATGGAGAGGGTTGTGGTCTACGGGGGAGGGGGAGTTGGAGGATGAGGGTTAGAGGAGGGGGAGGTGGAGGAGGGCATGGGAGATGGAGGGGTTTTGTGGGGAGGAGGACAATAGGGGGGCGGTGGGGGTTTCTGGGGAGGAGGAGGTTAGGAGGGTGGACGGGGGTCATGGGGAGGCAGACGAGGAGGTCAGGGTGGTGAAGGAAGAGGAGAGGAGGAGTTGAGGGATTTCGTGGGGTGGAGGATAGGGGTGGCAGAGGGGGGTTGTGGGGAGGAGGATGTCAAGTGGGAGGGGGGTAGTGGAGGAGGAGGACATGGCGGGTGGAGGGGGGGTCGTGGGGAGGAGGAGAGGGGGCTGGTGGGGTGGAGGAGGGTGAACAGAGGTAGGAGGGGGAGGTGGAGGAAAGGGCGATACCTCGAGGATGATAGGAGGCGCGGTGCCGAGGAGGCCATCAAGCGAGCGGCAAGGAAGAGAGGACCGTGCGATGAGGAGGTGCGTGTGCTCGGGAGAGATGGGGAGATTAGGGAAGATGAGTCGCTGTAGCGGAAACGGCGTGCCCTAATACTGCACAATTAGCGGGGGTTTTGTGAAAACTATCAATAATTTCATTAAAAAAATTTCCCCTTACGTGCGAACCAAAATTTCGAGACATTGATCCACGATGCAAATCTCAGGACCGTCGTCAATTGTATACAAGAATGGTTTCGTAATTGTTACCGATTTTATGATATTTCACTCTTGGTGCCAATGCGAGCACGATTTCCATGTCACTTTAGATGACGGTTACATGAAAAATTGTCGCAGATGACCACATTTGACAACGATTTCATAATCGTCGCAAAACACACCTATTCTAGAAGGGGAGGCCCCACAATCGAAGACAAACGAGGGCACCTCGATCAAGGTCGCCGCTATCGGAGCAACATTATCAAAGATTAACGGAGGTTCCTAAAGTCGTACACATGGCCCACCCATCGGTTGACGGGGTGAGGAACGAAGTGAGGTCAATGATCAGGAAAGAGGGAGTCCCAACCGGCACGGTGGCCGACTGGGGCCTCAGCGGTGGTGAGCCATGGTTTTTTTTTCCTTTGACGGGGAAGTGAGGGACGGGCCAAGGGGGGTACCATGACCGATCACTAAGTTGCTTACTTGGTTGCTAGTACTTGATGGTAATCCCAATTAGGACTGCAACAGATAAACTCGTAGAGACATATCCCCCTGCACATCCCTCTCTCGCTTATACGGAGGGGTAGAAGAGGATGCATGGAGGCATAAGGAAATGCATTGCTTTTTTTTGTTTTCTTTCTTTCAACCTTTTCTTTCGTTTCTTCCGAATTTGTTTCTGGATCGTTATTTTTGCTCCTTGCTCTTCACCTTTTCTTCTGTTTCTTCATAAGTTGTTTCCACGTCATCGCTTTCCTCCTTGTTTTCCAATTCTTTCTTTTGTTTCTTCCATTTTGCCATCAATTTGCAAGTCACAATGGGTAGTTGCACTCTTCCTAAATAATAAGCTGATGAATAAGGGGATATTCTAGATTTGACTTATGGAATTAATTCGTTACTTGGGAATTTGTATTTAAGCTGATGAGTAAGGGTATTTGCATCTCTCAGATGGAATTAATTTCGGTAGAAGTCCAACCAATCGATTGAATAAAATGTGACGAGAAAGAATGTGTGAGGTAGCGAGGAAGAGGGTTGGTGCGGAGGAGGATGGCAAGGAGAGGAGGTCGGAGAGGGGTGATGGAGGTTGCTTTCTTTACTTCACTTCCATTTCCTGGTAGATGAAGGAATAGGATGGGCTCGTGATTTCCCCACGGCACATGGCGCTCGCTACTTGTGCTATGGCATTATAGAACACATCCGCCATGGCACTGATGTCAAAGCATCATCTTCTTCTTCTTCTTTTTTTTTTTTTTTTTTGGTTGAAAACTGTTAGAACGGTATATGTGATGTACAATGCCGGGAAAGCATGAATTGCCAGGTGTATCATTCATTGTGGGTCAACAAAGATTGATTTTTTTGACGCCTAACGAACAAGGGGCACTATTGTACTAAATGTTACGTCAGTATTGGTGCACTTTTAAAAGGTGGTGGTGTTGTAGATTTCAGTAGAAATGTTCGCAAACACTATGGATATGTTTGGGTTTAGGAATAAAGTAAGTTTCCAATTCTTTGTTTGAAGTAACTAATTTTGGAAATGTTTTATTTTAAATTTTGGCTCTTAATTTTGAAATAAAATTGCTACACTTCAAAGATAGCTTTACATAGAAAATTTATAAAAATGAGTAGTATGATATGAATAATTGAAAATTATTATTTGATAATTTAAATTTAAGTAATTGGATAGTTATTTGAACTTATAGGATTCACGTCCAATAAATTATCGAGGCTAATTTCTTATTTAACTCGTATTTAGACTTGAGTCATTACAAATAATATCAAAATTTTCTAATAGGCAGAAAAGATTGTCCTTAAAACGATCAAAAAATGTTATGAGATGGAGTTGCCACTAATTTTAGGAGTAAATTAATTACTTAAACGCTTACGAGAGCGTCAAGATTTCAAATAAAGAAGATTGTGATATTCCAAAAATAATCTCACATAATAAACTCATGAAATAAATTAAGGATTAAGATTTAATACTTAGACTTAAGTATTTTGAGTAATTGTTTAGACTATTGAAACCTATACCTAATAAATTATCAAACTTAATTTTTCTCAAAATTTAAACCTATATTGTTACAAAAATTTTAATTCATCATTTTTGTCTCTTTTAATTCGTTGACATGACCTATCGAGTATTCAAACAACTATTTCATTTCTTTCTTTCAACTCCAACAAAAAAAAAAAGCAACTAATTCCTCTCTTAATTTCATTTTCTTTCGATTTCTCTTGCAATTCTTTTCTCTTCTTTTTTTTCATTCCACCTATCAAACGTACCGTATAAGAAAATGTGAAAAATGTTTGCCAACATTAATGATCGACACGTGTCAGCTTCTTTCGATATCCAGTGGATATAGTCTTAGTTAAGAATCAGCATTGCCCCAGTTCTATATCTTATACTAAAATAATAATTACCAATGTACATTCCTGACGTAACATTAAAATTGTATGAAAAACTGTTACTTTTTTTCTCAATTTTAACATGTGAATTATTGTTGATCAAAACCTGTATCTTTTTATTTTCAAGTTAGATAATGTTAAACCAATTCAAGTCCGATAAATGTCAGACAAATTTATTTTGATGCCCTTAATTTAGAAATAGACTTGAAATTGAGTCATAACAAATCATGTCCATTTAATTAATGGAATCTTATTATAAATTATATACATTATTATTTTTAATAAAATATATGCACGTTTTTAATAATAAATTACCTATATATCATATGTTGCCGATGTCTTCTTTGCTATGACTTGAATTACACTTAAATTCAAAATTATTTTCTAATAGATTGATCATCTATTGTTAGTAAAATATTATGTATAAATTTATATATAATCAGAATTTATTTTAATTAATATGACTTTAATTACAACAAAAATAAGTAAATTTTTTTTATATCAAATAAAGTATTTACTATAAATAATAAATTATAATTATCTTATTAGAACTGGCCATCACCAAAAATCAACTAACTTTTAAACCAATAACTCCATAAGTAGATACGTCATTCTCCATCTTATCACATCACCACCTAAACAACAAATTTCTATAGACAAGATAGCCCTCCATATTATCCCTTTGCATCCTAAACAATCACAACTTAACTCAGTCGGATAAGCCTCCCAACTTTCAAACAAAAACATAGGATAACTCTTATGTAATTTCCTAGCTATCCCACATTTTTCCATCCCTCCCTAAATAAAATCCCCGAAACTTGGCATAGTTTTTGAAACCTGGCACCGGGGTGAGCGTGCTTGCGTGGTAAGAACCTAAACATGCATAGGAAAAATAATACTCCCGATCGTACTCTTGTTCCCCACCGAGTACTCATTCTTTGATCTCCTCTCTCCTCCACCAATCTCATTCACCACATGTGTATATATATGATCAACGGACAAAATAATTTGCACAAGTTCCTTTCGAAGTTCTTTTCCTTATCAGATAAAAAAAGAAAAAAAAAGAAAAGACACACATCTCAAGTAGTACATATGACATCTAAAATATATATATATATATATATATATATATATATATATATATATATATATATATATATATGTTGTTGATCCAAGAAAACAAGATTGGAGATTCGAAGAAGAACATGAAGAAGCTCTGGAGTTAAAATACATGTGAAAACATATCCCGATCCTATAAAAAATAAGGGTATTTGTCCTATTTTCCCCGTCTCAAGATTCACGTCTCCTGAGTGAGACGTGAGGTGGGGTTATATATGGTCGCCATCGCCCGTCACGGTGTGTTCCCTCCTATTCCCACCATCGGTGGTGGGAGCGTTTGACTGTTGTAAGTGGTAGTAGCAGTATTCTCCGCAGACAATGTAAAAGGCCTGGACTCCCCACGTGTCCTCTCCGCATCCTTCAACAGTTAAAAAAGTCCCCCTCCCCTCGCCCACGTTGCCTGCAGCACCCATTGAGATATGTAGAAAGATCTATGAAAGATCTACATGGCAACTGGCAAGTTGCTCCATAGATGCGAATTTGCTCATCCCGTCTACCACGGACCCCACCCACCACTATTTTTAGCCTCCAAGGCGCAGCCAAGTTGGAACCAGTGATCTCTCCCTCGCCACTCTCTCTCTCTCTCTCTCTCTCTCTCTCTCCGCCTTTTGCCATCCAAATTCCTCTCAACTTGATCACCTTTGCGTGTTAGAAAATAAATTTAAAAAAAAAAAAAAAAAAAAAAGGAAAGAAAAGAGTGAGTGAGGCATGGAACCACCCTCTTCTCAACCTCTTCCTTCGTCGTCTTGGTCGTCGTCCACCTCTTCTTCGCCCGTGGACCTCTCCCTCACCCTTGGGTTGTCATCGCCCCCCCGTGGTGACCGCACGCCGCGGGGGGGCGGCGACGACGCGAAGGCAGGGGAAGCCAGGCTCTTTCCCTGCCTCTTCTGCAACAAGAAGTTCCTCAAGTCGCAGGCCCTCGGCGGCCACCAGAACGCGCACAAGAGGGAGAGGACCATCGGCTCTTGGAGCTCCGCGGCGGCGATGTCCCCGCAGCCACTCCCCAACTACCACGTCCACCCGTCGCCCTCCGCCGCCACGTCCCACTCGTTCAGGTCCCCACCATCAGCGTCGTTCCCTCCTGGGGAAGGCGCCGCCTCGCGAGCCTTCCCCAGCTACAGAGAGGAGGCCCCATTCCTCGTCGGCGACGAGGGGGCCTCCAGCTTTTTCGCCGTGCCCGACGTGGCCGGGGATCAGTCAAACCTGGATCTAGTTCTGAGGCTTTAGTAAGGTGGAGTAGATATCTCTGTGGTTTTCTATCGTGTGCATGGTGCTGGAGTTATGTTTGCAATCATCCTCTTAGGTTTCTGTGGAGAGAGGTTGGAACTCCTGGGACTACTCCATCCACTTGTTTGGGAATCTGAGTGGATGGGTGCCCTTTTCTTTTTTATTTATTATTATTATTACTATTATTATTTTTACAAAGCATCAGGTGAGCACGTGGTGGTGACTCGAATGGGGAGGAAGGAAATTATGCTTCCCACTCTCATCGGTGGTAAATTATGCCCACCTTCTTATTAATCATTGGGTGCAGAAAGATGGGGGAGATCTCTGTCCATTGCTAGGGATGAAGCAGGGTTTTTTGTGGGATTTTCCACTGGTTCTTGGTTCTCCTTGGACCCTGGCATGGTGGTCATCTTCTTCTTCTTCGTCGTCGCCGCCGTCGCAGCCGTTGTCGTCGCCATCGCGGCAGTTCCTGGTGTTGGTTATTGCTTGTACACCCTCTGTGGTATTGGTATTGTCTCCTGATATCCATTTTGTGAGGAATTGATTACATGCCCTCAAGCTATTTTTGTTATCCACTGTATTTGAAACAAAGGCCAAGAGTATCTCTGGCTCTTCTTCCTCTTGGATTACTCTGTGGTGCGTATACGTTATTAGCTTATCGGTGGAGGCTGTACTTCTTCGCAAATTTTTGTTGATGGTGTAACACCATTTTGGATCTCAAAGCGCCACAAAAATGAGTTGATGCTCAGGACTTGGGTAAAGCTGCAAAATGACCAGTCTTTTTTAATTAAAAACCAAGTACAGCACCCGAAATAGGCATCTAGAACACATGATCTATTACCTCTACGTACAGGAGATATTAGACTGCATTTTAAAAAAAAAGAAATTCGGAGGACAAATTATTCTAATTTTGGACACATTAATATTATGTATATAAAGAGATGCCCGGTACGAAGGGATATTTTGATTTATTTGTAACGAAGAAGATCGTCTCGTTTTAAAAAATGAAGATTTTTCCAGAGGAGTATTCTATATTTCTTTATTTTTTTTTCTTTTTTTTTTATGCCCAAGAATCCAATCGGTCGATGAACATAAATCGCAATAACTAACAAAAATAAATTATATAGCACGTCACGAGAAAATTTTGATATTAGTCGGATCAAAATATCATAATTATTATCATAATATACCTTGTTGAGCCTCCTGTTATTGAATCAGTGCATCATCCTAGATATTGACTATAAGAGATCAGGGATCCAACCAAAAATTCCAACATCGGATTCAAAATTATACTTTTGGCCTTAAATAAAGGAACGAACTAAAAACTCGAAATTAAATTGAAAAAGATGTCAACTTCAATAATTAATTAACACGTACATGATTTAAAGCCTTTTTCCAACGCGACAGAGTAAACAGAAAGAAGATTTAACTTTCACTTGTAACGTGCCATGCCTTTTCTTTGGCCAAGAAATAAATAAATGTACCTTTAAATACGTTTTGTAAAATATAGAGCAAGAGAATGTGATTTTAACTTAAATGTTTGGATTTATCATCATAAGAAATTTTTATTTATAGGTGAAAAATAATTTTCTATAGGCATATTCTTTATATTTTAATTTTTAATTAGTAAAAAATAATTTTAAAATGATACAAGTTGAGAGATAAAATATAATAATATGTTTTCATTTTCAACTAATGTGTTTTTATTTTCAATTGATTTTTAATTAGTGGATTTTAACTTTTAATTGATATATTTTGATTTTCAACCGATTAATTTTGATTTTACCATGAAAATGGGAGGAAACTCTCAAAATCACAACAAAAGGAAAAATAAGAAATAGAAAACTATAACAAACAATAAAAAGGCGTCCAAGTAAGTTAGATCTAGCTACGCTCTTCCAGAACCTAAAAGAGCAACGACTCCATACTCGTAGATCGACAGCACCACAAAGTATGAAACTTGGCGATCAGAACGAACAAGAAATCTAATGAAAGTTGGAACCTGAAGCAAGTCAAGTACAATCTCAATCAAAGAAAACACGATGTCGCACGTACATTAAACAAAAAACTAGGCCACTACGGTGAAAAAGTGAAACTCGCCGCATCGAAGAGGCTAACAGCGTCAGGATGAAGGAGATGAAATGCTAATAGCGACCAATAGATGAGAAAGCGTTACATTCCCACCTCAGTGAAGTCTCCAAGAATGACTCGTCTAACCACGAAATGTCACCACCGCCGAGCAAGTTGCCACTGCAAGAGAGGCACCACCATCGAGAGAGCGACCTCCATAGAGACGATCAGCGAATGCCACTGAGACGAACATTGGGTGCACCAAGTAGCGCCACCGGCGTGTTGATTTGCTTTCTAAAGTGGAGGATTTGGGTACGGGGGCATTGGAGTAGACCTTTTCGTGTGGGCTAAAGGATAGATAAAAGTTTGACTCAACATTTCAAAATAAGGGGAATCTCAAAAGATGGTGTGGAAGAGTGCCCACATAGGGTATGATGTGGGCCTGCCTCTGCTTGCATGGTGGGCTCTACACTCTCCCTCCTTACCGTTCTCTTTGCTTGGGATGTCCTCTCATTGCGATCTAGTTATGAGACAGCAATTTTGGCACAACAACCTTATATCTAGTCGTAAGATAGCGTTGAGTTCAACTTCTAACATTTGCCAGACGATCGAGATGTTAGTTTCTGGGTTGGATTGTGAAGCTATACGCCCCTTGGGAACTTTATTCGATGGGCAAGTATGATGAGAATCAAATGGCTAGAGCATGGTCTGATGGTGGTGATTCTTGACTAACAGAGGTCTATGCTCGAGTTCTAGTCCTTAGATTTCTTGGAAGATTGGTGAGACAACTAATTTCCTTTCAATTTGTTGATGCGGAGATTTTGGGTCGTAAAAGAAAATAAATCAATTCTATAACGTTTACATGGCCTGCACACGAAGGATTGTAGTTTGAAGCGGAGAGACAGCAGTGTCAACGCGCCAGAGTTGCAAAAAGGCCACCGACAAATTGGGATTGACGTGGGCGCAGGAAGTTTACATTTAAAAATATGAAAGACTTTTGTCTCTTTTGCTTCGTTAACTATTTACAGGATGATCAGAGTCCCACTCCACGAAGCCAAATTATTTACAGATCTTTTGAGCACTTGGGCTCTAAGACCAGTTGGCCCATGTATATGACCCATTCTGTCTTTCTTTTTCGTCTGAAAACCAAATAGCCTATTCTCTCTCACTCTGTTTTTGTTTTTCTTTTTTTGGAAAACCAAATTGCTCCACACTTAAGGTCCCATTTGAGAAAGAGAAATAAAGTTTGTGAAATAAAGTGAAGGAGTAGGATAAATATTAAAATAAGTGAGTTAATTTATTTAGACATTTTAATATGGGAAGGTGAAATAATTTTACCTTAAATAAGAGATAAATTAAGTAACAGATTAAATATTTAGTTAAGGTTGATTTTAAAATAAAAAATGGTGGAGGGAGATAGATTTGTACACTTAACATGCACACCGACCTCCAAGCTCCCCTACCAAGAAGTAGGACCTGCGACTTTTCCCCAGGAGTGGGTTCTGCTGCTTGTCAGTAAGGAGAGGGAGTGGAATTAAATATACACTTTGATATACAAATTAATGTCACGGTAATAGTGTTCTCTTGAAATTAAATGACCTCGCGTTGCGACTTGCGAGTGCATTTTAGGAAAATTGCAGCGTTTGGAATGATGGTCGTGGGGATTAAAAAGTGACCCTGCAACCACCTGAGAAAAGCCACTGTGTGCTGCTTACCCCAACACATGGATGAAGTAAGCATGGTCTTTGTGAATGGTTGGAGTAGAGCCCATGTACGTCAAAGGGTGTTGGGTGGGTGAAGATGAACAGTAGCATGTAGACAATGAGATTTTCAAGGGTTGTCATCTGAAATGTTTATTTATAACACATGAATTCACTTATTGTCGTCTGGTACATCACTTTTTAACAAAATAATGACAAAAATAACTTATTATCAGATGTAAAATAAATAAATTACAACTCTCTCTCTATTTTCATTTTGGAATATGCATGGGTCGCTAATTGCTTTTCATGTTTATTTTGTAAGAGTTGGAATTAACGAGTATTAATCTTTGGTGTTAAGTGCGAGCAATTTAAAAATAGAGATTAGCATTGCTTTCAAGTTAACGTTAGCTGGAGCCCTAGTTTTATAAAGTTGTGTTTTCTCCTCAAAATAGAAGTTTTGAGAGGTCATATTAACCCGTTAAGTAAATAAAAATTGTAAAGTAGGCCAAAAAGGCTCCAAACAAAGATTGTAAAGTTCGCTTTGATACAATTAATTTCTAACGACCCAAAGTTAGAGTAGTTTAATTGAGAAAAAATATCTTTGACAACTTCTTAAATATGAGCCTAATGAGCTCAGGATAACTACTCACAATGTTTAAAGTTAAAGTTTTCAACTAGTAACTCTCAATCTTTCATGTCCCACCATACTCATTCATAAGTTTCTCATGTAAGACTATTTTTGGGATGTTGTGATCCCCTCTACTTAAATTTATAATGTCGTTGCCGCAATTTGATCAATATACTCCTAGTAATAATAGGAGCTCAACCTTAAAGTATACTCTCTGTCATCCCAAGGGCAATGCCTTTCTTCCAATTGAGTTTTTCTTTGATTTCATTTATAACAACCTAGCTAGGCTTAAACATGAGTTTGATTAAGAAAATTGTTCTCCACAACTTATTAGGTTGAACCCAATGGACCTACATTAACAACTAAAATTGTTTTTACTTAAGTTGTCAAGTAGTAATTCTCAATCTTTTATATCTCGTTACTTAATTTTATAAGTTTCTATGAGAGACTATCTTTCTAGATATTACAATAAGTTTGTTAAAGGAAGTTATTAAAAAAAAGATTAAGGAAGATATTAACTTTTTATGTCCTTCCTTGGGACACCAAGCTATAGTTTGGCTCTTTTGATAAGAAAAGTTCACTTGATTCCATGCTTTATCTTACAATACTCCACCTTATTGGGTGATCCATGGTAAATGAGATAATCCCTTATAATATGAATTCCTAACTATATTGTTATAGTCAATTTGAAGATCAATTTGTAAGTTTCTTCCAAATTACAATGATGTCATTCATGATAAGGACCACAATTCATTTAATGAAATTTATGCAATGTCATCAATATGGACTTTGAAAATTTCTTCATCATTAACATGCATAATGTGGCTACATGTGAAAAAGGGTCAAATTTGACCATAAGGATTGATGAAAGACATGATATTATTAATAGAAGAGTGACACAACATAGAAAGGTGTATGCTAAGGCTCCATTTGGTAGAGGGATAAACCTTGGGCTATCTTTCAGTTAAAGGAATACCAAAGAAATAAAATTTAAAGTTAAAGGATACAACTTATTCAATTCTATCGATTAGCATTAATATCAAACAATCCCATTACATTACATCAACATCGATATACATTAAAGTAAATAGGCCCGTCAACATTGTCTCCCATCAACATGCTATTTGGTTGAGTCAGAACGCTTTACTTCAATATTGAGTCTTTCTTCGTTAATATGTGGCATCTGCAACATCATTGCAAGAGACATACGTACCTTCTAATTCCATCTGTTTCAACCTGTGTTTTATAAATCTGAGTCGACACACATAATAGAAGTACCATCAATATTGGATAAAGAAAAGAAATATGAACAATCTACGGAGATATCGAGTAAATTAAGATAATCCAATAAAAATAGAGCCCCTTCTTTTGATTTCAATTGGTTGAATATCTAGGAGTTAATATCATTCCAATAGTTTTCCCTTTGGTAATTCATGAACTGAAGCTTCTATCAATTTTTTGTCACATGTATATATTACCCAGAAAGATGATTTGCTAATGATTGTATTTTGATCGTGGAATGAGTATGAAGAAATTAACGATTTATCTTTTGAGTTGTCTCATTAGGTCTTCTCTTGAACTTGGTGATATTAATGAGATCGCTTCTTTGAAGACAATTTTTTGTATGAAGAAATATTGATGAAAAAAAAAAATTGTACTAATTAATGGAATCCTAACCTACAAAATTTTAACTAGGATCCGTGCTTGACGATTATGCGTCCATGGCTTTACCTATATGATAGAATCTATTGTACCAGAAATACGACGAATCTATAAGTGTGGAAAGATACATATGTGATGCGACGAGAGGGAAGATTATACAATGTGCGGTGTAACATCAAAACGAGATGGAGAAATCGAAGAAAGTGTAAGTTAATAAGTGTTCTCAGCAATTCCTTCAGCCAACATTCGTGAATGTCATGTGAAGGATGTCTTGATGATTGCCACCTAGACATCGCACAACACTTAGGGTTAGTTTATGGTAGGAAATAGTTAACACAGGTTAATTTCTTTGCAACAGAGGATAACGTCTATTTCTGTTTATTTGACAATGGGGGTTAACCTCTATTTTTACTGGCAGGTTAAATGGGTTTGCATCAAGTTAAATGTTTAATCCATCACTTAACGTGCTCCCCACTTGCACCCAATTAAGTGGGACTTAATCCAAAGTAAAGTTATTCCGATCCTCCTGTGGAATAACTTTAACCTATCAAAAGCATCCAAATGGATTAACTCACAGTCGAAATAAAAGAAGAGATTTGGTCCCAGGGGGCTTACAATAAGTAGCTAAAACATGGGTTAAATAAACTTCTTCTCTAGGAACATTGACTAGAGTAGTGTCCTGAAGCGAAGAAAGAATCGTTTGACAATTCTGAATTAAGGATCTGCTGTTCCAATTGGGTAGCTGCCTGCCAAGAACCGTATCAACTGCATTTGAGCAGTCACACAAAATGACGGAGGAGTAGCAGCAACAAGTTTCTGCGAATTCAAGACCACAAGCAATTGCATGTAGCTCTGCATCTTCAGGATTCCCAATGAAAGCTTCACGTGCTTCAGCAGCCATGAAGATGTTGTTGAGGAGTAGGCATACCGCAGCCATCATCGCCTTGCACCTTGTATAAGAGCCATCCACTTGAATAATGATATCAGCCTTTGGTATGACTTGTCTGGGTTTTTGGGGTCTGCAGCTCATCTGCATACAAGGGGAGAGGGTGCTCGTCTAAATGCTTTGCCAAGTGCTATCAAGCTTTGGTATAACACCCAAGTGTTTTGGCATCACATCTAGCCAGCCATATTTTGTGCAACAACTGACAAGAGGTTCTGAAAATAGCATGATCCTTTGCAAGGTGTGAGAAGATGAATTGTTGCAAGTCCATTCCTAAACAATCCATTCTTAGCCCAAGCCTGAACCAGAGTGCTTGGGATGAGTGGCATTGGGCAAAAAGGTAAGACTTGGATTCTATGCATGTGTGGCAGCGAGGGCAAGATTCTTGGTATGGAGGAATTCTGCGAGTAATCATTTCGCCTAACGGGAGAGCATTTTTGATGAAGCACCACATAAAGAGTTTAACTCTAGGCCCTAGGATCTTATTGTTCCATATTTTCCTGCAATATTGATTCTCATCAGACTGAGAGTTGTCTTCCTCAATTGTAAGTGTCCTATATGCTGATTTGATGTTAAACCTTCCTTTGAGGTTCGATTTCCAGATATATTGATCATCGTGGTTGAAATTGATGTTGGTTTGATTGATGAATGGCTGCACTTCTACTGCGAAAAAATGCTGAATTGACTCCTGTTTCCAATTCCCGATTACATCAATTAGATCTGCTACAAGAAAGGGAGTGTGTTTACTAACATGAACCGGATGCATGGGAGCCTCCCAATTAGGAATCCAAGAAGCCCTCCATACTTGAATACTTTGTCCATTCCCAACCAGCCATAAGGAATTTTTGAATATGATTTCTTTTAGATTCCAGAGGGTTGTCCGTAGGTTGGAGGCATTGTGCTTCTTAGCAACCCCCCAACTGTCTCCATTAGGGAAGTATTTAGCTCCGACTACATCCCCCGTAATAGAGCTTTCACCATTGATAATTCTCCAAAATTGTTTGAGAAGAAGAGCATCATAGAATTGCTGGGTTTTCCTGATACCTAAACCCCCCTGATCCTTTGCAGTTCAATGTCATTCCATCTCTTGCTATTCTCCACGAACTTATTTTTCTTACCAAATGGAGCCTGAATGAGAATTTGAAAAAGAGGTTATTTTGTGACGTGATAGGAGGTGTGAGTAAATTTAACAGATAAGATAACCCCTCAACAAATCTAAGTTAGCTTATCCTAAAATAAAGAGGTCATAAGTGGTTATGTTATTCTATGAGGTAGATGGATGTTTATTTACATAAATCGGACAGGTAGCAGAATAAAATGATTAATGAATTGACATAGTGAAATGTGTAGCTGCTCGCAAGTGGATGCACACCCTTATTTTTCTACTGTGAATGTTGCATTACTTTTTTTTAATTTTTTCGATTGACACACACTATTTATATTTTTTTTAAAATTTTTATTAATTTGTATTCTCTCGCCTCTCTTTCTTTGTAGTATTTTTTCCTTGTCGGTCCTCAAAGGAAATGCAAGACCAAACAGACTTGTTAACATAAAATCGTGGTTTAAGTTTACATTGGCGCGATGCTTCCAGTGCACATGGTATAGGTGAAAGTGTACATTTGCCCTTACCCAAAGGGGGGATCACACTCTTGCATATCGGAAGGGTTTCTTTTACATCGCAATCACTTTTAACATTAAGTGATTGGGATGCAATTGCATACCATCACTAAATAAGTGGTAACATATTTGAGGAATTTTGGGATGTAAGGACATGTGTTCGTTATTTTGGTCGGAGATATGTAAATATCTTCCTGAATTTATCTTATCTTTTATTCTAAATTGTAACGGAAGTTATCCCGCTATCCAACAGAACCTTAAATTTAAGTGGTATATCTAATACATTCTTTCCATTTGATTTTTGTATAAACGTGCGTAAGAGACATGATGAAAGGGAGGACCACCCGATGCGCTCCTTGATTTACTTATTTATTTGTTTGATTTGAAGAAGTTAAACACGATGAACATGATTTGATCTCATGATCCCTCATATGTTAGCGAGGGGTTTTACAACCAAAGTCAATATCTTGGCGGTCACCTCTTCTTATGTATGTATAAAATTAATAAAAAGTAAAGGAACATATGTTACAAATTATTTTGTATCATACAAGAGTGAGAGAATGCAGTACATTATTGTGTGTGATGTTTTTAATTATTGTATTTTAATTTTTTATCCGTGTAAATTAATTTTTACATATAAAAAATTATTTTTATCAATCGAAAATTAAAATATATAAATATATTTTAATTTTTAATTAAATGAAAAATTATTTTTAATAGATGTATTTTTATTTTTAATTAATATAGTGGCTGTACTCGTAATTTTAGGAGCACGAGTTACATGAGAAAAGGATGTGCGCACATTAATGGGGGAGTCATCCTTCCAACGTGACACTAATAAATTTGGCGAGTGGTTCTATTCCCTTCTATTCACCATGTGGCAGGCATTGCTCCATCAACACTCAAGAACTATTTGCCTCGTTTTGTATGTTTGATCCAAAGTTAAGTGCACCTTCTTCCCTTCACGCCGGAAAGGAATCTCATGCTCTTCTTTTAGATCTATATTTTTTTAGTAAAAATATAAATATTTACTCTAAAATGGGTCAATAGACTAGAATCACCCGTACAACACCCCCAAAGGTTATACATTGTATTCCCATCGGGAACCAAGATTCGAATACAATGGAAGGGTCAAAATAAATTACAAGATGAATGACAAGTTTCTAATGATCTAGTTTATTCTAGATCTAATTTGTTTAGAAGGTTAACCTCAGTAAATAATGGGAGTTAATCTTTGTTTACCTTATAAGTTAATACTACCTTTCAAAACTTGTGTTCACGTTGGTGTTAAGATGGGATTAATGTTAACCCTCATTGTCTTATTTTCAAAATTTATTCTCGGTGACACTGTAATATTAACGAATGTAGGGTCGTTCCTCCTTTAGGTCTTGGAGGAGGTTGATTGGAACTCTTGTGCTATGTGTTTTTTATTTCTTTTCTTTTGTTTCTTATCTTGTTAGTTTCTGTTGGTTTGGTCTTCTCTATTTCGATGAGGTTCACCTATTTTTGCAGGGCGAAACCTTCTCTTTTTTAGAGTGTTTGACCTCTCCCTCTACCACTGGGGTGCATCCTTATATATCGAATCCTTTCCATTTCTAATGAAATATTTTCCCTTGAAAAATAGAAAAAACCAGCAAAACATTCTACATGCAATGACTTATTCTGCACAAGTTTAGACCAACATATCTTCCCCTCTTCATTTTTCTACAATGACACATGGTTGCAATTTCTCCTGAGTGATATTAACATCTAGTACTTATTGATTTCATTATGTTATTTATCTCGTTAGATTATGTTTTTATTGGTTTTTTTCCTCCTTTTGATGATTACCTTACATTTATTTTTCTTATGGTATCTATTAATTTCTTGATAAGTTTGAGTTATAGCATGTGTTCAAATGTGCCTTTAGCATTTTCATGCTCTAAATTTTTACTGGAAAATAACTATACAATTGATAGCATTATTTAAATGAAATGTGATAAATATTTATCTAGTATTTCCCCTGCTAGCTTTGAGTTCCGAATCCATCCTCGATCGCGGCGTTTGGGAGAGCTTGATGTACAATTTTGAAAAGTTGTTGGCTCACAGTGATATTAATTAGGGTGAGGATGTAAATAGGACGGATGAACGTGGATTTTACTTTATAATTGACATTTAATTAAAACATAATAATAATAAGTTTTATTACGCGGTGATCTTATCTTACTTCAGAAAAAAAGCTATCATCAATTTAAAATTATAATACATCAATAATAATTTTAAAGGTGATTGGTCGATGTAAATTAATTTTAAAGATGATTTTGATTGTTTGGATTGGTGTAGAGTAATTTTATTATTGATCTAAAAGTTATAATATATATTTTTTTTAAATTAGTAACGGTAGATCATAAGATATTACGATATTTTCTTTTCCGGAAAAGAGAGACACGTGTTAGCGATCTCCATTCCGGAAGGATTCCCTTTTATTTTACATGGATACGCATGTTTGGATAAAGGGCCACGGATTTAGTTGATTGGATGGTAGTTCATGAGAGCACGTACAGATATCTGTGAGGTCTGGGCTTCCAAAGAACAGTCCATACAAGAAGCAAGTGGGTTGAAGCCCATTGCCTTCCATAATTAAGGATCCCACAACAGTCAGCAGCAAGCAGTGCTCAGCAAAAGGATAGCAATATTGATGCTTAAGTACCTCTACGAGCAAATAGCTACAACTGCCTCTCCGGTGATTGCTTCGCTGCCTCATGGTGCCATCAAGGAAGACAACCTCAAAGCTTTTGCATCTGGTACCCATTGCTTTCTTGCAGAAAAGTTGGGCCTAGTTCAGATTGTGGGTTAGCAAACTTAGGTCTGCAACTTAGGTTGTGTTTAGGTGTGGTGCAAGGGGTAGGATAAGGGTTAAGAGGTGGGATGAGATAGGAATAGTACAAATTTTAAGAAGTTTACTCTTCTCATATATATTTCCTCTTTCCATTACATCAAAATTCACTAATGTTCTCTTTTTCAATGTATAACTCAAAAAATAATACTTAATAATTAAAATCCATTACATTAAAATCTGCTAACTCTCTCTCCTCTCTCATGAAATCGACATACCAATCATTAATAATCCCACCAATCATTATAATCCTACCAATCAAACACCTTCTATACTTACTCCACTCATATTCTATCCTGATATAATACTATCCCCCTATCAAACACAACCTTAGAAACTAAGGTTAACCCACGATATAAACTATGCCTTAATGAAAGTGAGGTGGTCATGGAATGATTTGGCATGATATTTTTCGTTGCTCGATTAGCCTAATCATAGATATGTAAAATTATTATTATATTTTAAAAAAATAATGACGAATATTTATTATTATAAATAAATAACGAATGTTATAAATAAATAATGAATATCTAAAATATAATAATAAATATTACTTATCATCATTATTTCTTCGTCACCATATATGTATTTTGTTACGGTGCACAAGCCCTTTTCTATCATTGTGAATGGCGTTCAAGATAGATTCTCTCGAGGCGTTTGATGGCGGAATAATTCCTAACCAAAATGAGTTAGTGTGTGGAATATGCAAAGCAAGGTGGTTCAATGGGTGATGAATTATAAGTACTGGCTAGTACATGTATTGGAAGTCGATATTTGTTAATTTGAGCTTGGTTAAGTGGTTCATTAAATAATATGTTTAACATGATATTTTTTCCAGAAACTGTGGTATGGACCCATCTCCATATATATCTCATAGGCATAGTAGTAGATATCATGCCATGATAGGATAACTCAAATGGTTATCTCATTGCCAAAGGTATCCTCAAGACATCCCTATTCATTTACAAAATTTAGTTGTCAATGATGCTACTAAATTTATTATTAAATGGAATTGGCACTTCCTTGATGACTCTGTATCTCTTTGGTCTTCTTTGAGAGAACTGCTCTCTATAGCCTCACCCAAATATGATTCTAAGATATGTAGGCCATGCCAGATTAGGATGAGTCATAGAAATGCGTTTAGAAGAGAGATAATGGTTGGCCCTAGGAAGGGAACAGGTGGTAAGGTGGGGTTTTCTGGGCAGCACTTGGAATACCTTACTAGGTTTGGTGAGTCTTGAGCTCAGAGGATCCTATTAGATTATGTACACTGAGATTTGTTCTGAAGCTGAGTGTTTTGAAAATTAGCTAGATGATTCCAAGGAATTAATCTGATCCCAGAGTCCATAAAAGATGGAAAACCATAAGAAAGACAAGGATGAGGATAATGATATAAGAAAAATAAGATAGATTGATATCCAAGAAGAAATTGATAGGATTAAGGAAGGAGCTAGGTGGCAATAAAATGAGCCCTATGTCACGAAGAAAGGACCGGTAGAGGCACAATAAAGTAGGGTTATTATCTAATTAATATAGTAGACTCCAACATGATATAACTTGACATATATAGCCTAAGTAAGGAACATATGTAGAGCTAAATTTATTGATTAAGACATTGCCTCACCGCGCGTAGGCCTATCGATTCAACTATGTAGGCACATCTCCTTTCCACGAGGGAAGATGTCGTTTCCCTATTTTTGAAAGAAAGCCACTGGCAATGTTCATCTTTGTTTCTTGGGAAATCTATTGCTGTTAAGATTTGGGATGTCACTAGAACCCTCGCTTTGAAATTGGAGATTTGGAGAATCATTTGGCTCAAAAACACTGCCTCCAAATAGGCTTGCTCGCTTGGTTGGCAATGCATGATCGGCTACCCACTAGAGATCGCCTTAGGAGATGGAGCCTAGAGGTCAACCCAACGTGTCTCCTTAGTGACAATGGAGAGGAATCTATAAGACATCTATTTTTTCTATGTCCCTTCTCTACTTCTATTTGGCAAGATGCATGGAGGAGAACCTACGCCATATATGATTTCCTTCCCTCCCCTCTGGCTACATGGGAAGAAGCAACTTGTAGGGCTGTCTGCATCATCCTTTTCCTTGTTACTTGAGACTTCTATTTGGCATATATGACAAGAGAAAAATGATTGAGTTACATGACCATTAAGTGGGCTCAGCTCAATCCACAATGCATGATATCATTAATTGGGTCACTTTGTGATTATTTTATTTTACTCCAATTACTTGATTTATATTTACCCTGGTGGATGCTGCAGGGTTTCCTCCCCGTTTCTGAGCCGGATGATCTTTTTGTGTAACACAATTTATCATTTACTCAGAGAAAAAAAAATTGAAAAGAGAATTTTGGAGGATGTCCTCATCTTTGAAACGCAAGTTTTTGAATCCGCCATCTCGACATTGCAACATAATTCAGCTTTTGATTTGCATGTCAAGCCAAGTGGGGAATATATCCAGAAGTAGTCGATTGTGGCATATTAAAAACGGGTTTCGACGGTTTCTCCTTGGGGATTAGTTGGGCAATTTACCCATGGTTTCGATGCGATTAATGGTGGCAAAATTGATTGCTTCAATCGTTTAATGCTACGATTCCATTATGGGTGTTGAGCTTTGACCTCGTTTTTGCTGATTTTGTGCGAAGAACACGGTATTAATAAATAAACTTGTTGATTGTTTGGAGCAGAACCAACCAAATGGTGTTGATTTTTGGAGAAGCAAACTTGGATTAAGGGGACAGCAGATTGGACTTCTTGCCTCCTTAAACGATCTGACAGCGATTACAAAGTATACAGTGACGTTTCTGTGAGACTATAAATTTGTGATTGTGATGGGGCAAAGAGCGATGGAAAGGATTTGTGGACCGGTCGATCGTTGGCCTTATTAACCAGCGGACAAGAATGCTTTGAATGTAAACGGGAAACCATTGAAGGGCTATACCGTCACAAATTTGGGTAGATTTAGACTATGGAAGTCCCAAACATGGCAAAATGTTATCCAAACAATCAAGAGAGTAGATCTTGTAGGCACGAATCTTATCCATGTGCAAGTGCTTCTGACCTCTCTTTTAACCTTTCTTTCTTTTTTCCACTTGTTTGCTTTCCAGGGGTGTGTTATCGCCGGTGTGTTTTGTAGTGGGATTTAGAGAGTGTTTTTCATCAACTTGGGGTGTTTGTTGATGATTTTTTTTATTTAAATATAAAATTTTACATAATTATTTTTAATTATTTCATTCAGATTACAATGATTTTTATTTTTTCTTTTACCATTAAATAAATACCTATTATATCCTCTACTCTTGTTTTCTAAAAAACTAAATAAGAGTAATATTTTCCACCATCACTTATACTATTAAATAAATATTCAATAATATCACATTATTAATTATACAAATTATTTTATCCCCTCACTTAACTCTCTTTTTATTAGACCACTCAAATAAACACGGATCTACACTTGTCACTTTAACCTATCCCTACAATATTTTATTCCCACTCCAAATGGCAACGCTTCTATTGATCAAGTTTTTGCAAACCCTTTATTTTCTCTTTAAGAAAGGAGCTTTAAGAAATGATGTCAACCCACTTAGTAAACAATAGTCCAAGTCTAAGTAAAGCAATCCTCAAATTAAGTCGCTAAAATATAAAAAAACGTATCATGAGATGTATTTTGTAACGCACTGACATGGCACACCGGTTTGCACCGATGTAAAGTAATTCCGGGTGATTATGTGGCGATGCAAAGTTGAAATGACCCTTTCCAAGGACCCTCCAAAGTTTCTCCGGAAAGTTAGAGGTGTGAGCGAAAATTTTGACCTTTTGAGTTGAGAGTGTAGGCTTTACGGGAAGAAGAGAGGATGGCGGGGAAGTTTTCACAATTTTTTTCCTCTCTCTCCTCTCCCTCACCACATTCACCCACACACACATTCACACACACACACACACGCACTTCCCCTCCCCTCCAAATCCTAACCCATTTCTATGTCAACCCACCACCCTCTCCATCTCCATACCACCACCACCACCTCCACCTCCTTCACTGGTCTGCCGACGAGCCACCAACGACTTCCCCTTCTTCGCTTGCAGCCGTGCGTGGAGAGGGGCTCGCGTGAGGGGGAGGAGAGAGGGAGAGAGTGTGTGCGCGGGAGAGCGAGGGCGTGGAAGAGAGGAGGAAGCTCTGGGAGCTTGAGTGCGCGGCGGAGGAGCACAGCGGGAGAGCTCGCACGCGTGGAGCACCCTTGTTGCAGGTGCAACAATGAGCGTCGGAGTTGCGAGGGGAGGAGTTGTGGGAGCTCGGAGGAGCTTGTGCGAGAGGAGGCAAGTACTCACACAAGGAGGAGGGGCTCGCGGAGAGGAGCCTCTTGACCTCTTGTAGCTGTTGGAGCTGCTGCTGTTGTGCAGCGAGCGGAGGCAGCGAAGGAGCAGGACCGCACGAAGGGGTTCTGGGTATTGGATTTTTCCAATTTCAGACGTCTAGAGCGGTAGTGAATGTCCAAAGCTGAAGCTGAATGTCTGAAAACTCGCGGAGTACCAAGGTAAGCGTCCTGAACGCGCATGCATGAGCGTACGTTACATACGTAACGTTGCGCTATCGAGGTTTTTAACCTGCGAGAGTGTACGCAGGTACAAGCCTTGGAAAGGTGCGCAAGTATGCTCTTTAAGGTCTTTAGGACGTCTGGGCACCTCCACTGACGTTTGATAGACACTTCGGACGTCTAGGCGAGCTGACAAACCTCTGGAAAGACCCAAGACGACTATAAAGGGGTTCCAGATGTCTGTCAGCAACACAAGGAAGCAAGGTGAGATTCTGATATCATTTAAGACGTCTGGGTATAATCCCAGACATCTTATTTTAGACAGTATGTGCATTTTTTTAGGTTGTTTAAGGCCCAAACGAAGTCGGATTTCTGCAAACGAAATACCATTGTTTTCCGCTCGAGTTTCTCTACGTGTTGGTGTCAATTATATACTGCTTTAAATTCATCTAATGTGACTTAGTCACTGGTATAGGCCTTTAGCCTGTAACGTGTTTGGGGCCCACAAAGACGATAGGACCTGCAATTGTATCCCACATTCCTCCCGTGTTTCCCGACATAGTGGTTTATTTTAATATTAAGATTAAAATAAATAAAGTGCATATTTAGAATAACTTGATTGAATCCTATGATATGAAATGAACCCTAGGATAGAAGCAAATGAATATTGCTTGAGCTATAATGTTTACTTCGAAATGCATGTTAAACCTTAAATGCTAGCAAGTGTATTAATTACTTGATGTGATGCTTTCTTAGTTATTAAAATACAAGCTGCCTGTTATTAAAATGAAACCCGGGATGTGAACAATGGGATCTGAATGTTGAGAAATTGAATGAAAGGAATATCAGCAAAAACCCTACGGTGAATTAGGAAAAAAACTCCTGTATATGGAAAGAACATTGTAATTAGACGGGAAGTGAGATGACCCTTGTGTACACAGTACCAAAGAGAGCAATTGTCCCTTTAGAGTAGAGGAGAGCTTACTGCCCCTTGGGTTGAAATCTGGGGTGGGTTTGGCCACTCTACATCGACTCCTATTCGATCCTCGCTTACGTGGTACCGAGGTGAGCTACTTAGTGTAGGGAGGGAACTAGCTGCCCTACGGGACCTGGGGTTAAGACTAACCTCTCTACATCGACTCTTGTTAGGCCCACTGGGTAAACCGGGATAGTTGGATAAGGGTATGCGGACTGTGGAGGGGTGAGACACTTGTTTTGTTCTGAGAGAGCAAGGCTTTGTACTATTCTGTGCTGTACTTTTAGGCGTACCCGCTAGCGGAAACAACTGACCGAGTGCCAGTGCAGGGTAGCTACCCGTGCGCTTATCGAGCGTGCCGTAGTCACCACTACGTCGTGACCGTGACCTCGGGGTAGTTAACTGTAACGACCCGATTCCCGAGTCCCTACGAGACACGAGAACCGGATCGACTCGACTAATCCCAAGACCTAGTCGTCCAACGAGGAAGTAACCAAAAGACAGTAAAATAAACCACATTCAGCATGAATATAACTAACAGTAAGAAAGTACAGCAGTAAGGAAAGAAACTACTACAGTAGGTACCACCATAACAGTAAAACAGCATTTATCATATAACAAGAACTGCAGGTAAAGAAGGTACAGCGGAAACAAAAACTACTCACTAGAACAGAAACAAAAGGGGTACAAAAGGCTGTGGTAACTCTACTGGACCCTACTCGGCCCAGCGTCCTCTGCAGCCGCCGACCCTGGCTGCTCAACACCTGGTCCTGAAAAAGGTAACGAGTGTAACACGTCAGCAAAACGCTGAGTAGAGTGGCAAACTAACTAAAGGCAGCAGTAGAGTGTACAGTAGCTGTTATGTTCTATTACTTCCTTTATTCACATCTTTCAATTTTTCTCACTATTTCGTTTATTTCTCAGATCCTTTACTTGATCTCGAATGTCCTCGTGGGAACGATCTTGATTGCAGTCTTTTCCAAAAGTAGAAGTAGCACGTGGTGCTCTCCTGGCCGGGAGAGTCCCCCGTGGAGATCCTACCCTCAGTCAACCACCCCAAGGTCACTGACAGACGTAACGGTGACTACGGCACGCGCGATAAACGCACAGGTAGCTAGCCCGCACTGGCACGCGGTCAGTCGTTTCCGTTAACGGGTGCGCCCAAAGCACAGCACGGAACCAGGGCAGAGCCCTCTCAGTAACAGGGGTCCAACCCCTCCACAGTAACCAAACCGGGGCCTTGCCCCTCCACAGTCCGCGCACCCTCGCCTGACTACCCTGGTTTGCCCTAGTGGGCCTAACAAGTCGGTGAAGGAGGCTAGCAGAACCCCGGAGCCCGTGGGGTAGCTGGTACTCTCCTAACACTACTAGCTCTCCTCGGTACTACGTACACGAGGGCCAACAAGTCAGTACAAAGCGGCCAATCCTAACCCCGGGTCCCTGGGGCGGCTGGCCCCACTCTGCACTAAACAGGTACAGGTACTTCCCTTGATACTGCGTACCCAAGAGACAGTACAAACTACATCTCAGTTCCATTCCTTTTTCTTTCCAGGAGTTCCACTCCTAATTCCCCGTAGGGTTCCAACTCTTTATCTCAGAACATCATATGTTTCACTTTCCAGATTCACGTTCTCAAAATCCATGATCTCAAACATGTTTCTTTATTCATAACAGGCAGCTGTTAATTCAAATTACAGGCAGCTTTATATTCCTTTCCATTTTTCCAAGACTGCAGTATTATACATTCCACTAGTTTTTCCATCCTAAGATTCATGCCACATCCTAGGATCTAGCATACAACTAGTTTTCCAGCCCTAGGATTCATGCATCACCTAGGAGCTATCATTCCATACATTTCTCATTCCTAGGATTCATGCAATGTCCTAGATTCTAGTTATGGTTTCATACTTTAACAGATTTTATTAATAACTTAAGCCACTCTACCAGGTACAACGGGAGTAATGGGGGCGTGATCGGGAATCCCGCGTGCCTCCGCGACTCTCAAGACTGCAACTGAACGAGATCCTGTCACAAGGATCAAACACAAGGAGTGTCTCAAAACAGTGTATAGCTACTGTAGATGAGTAGAGGAATTAATTCTGAAGAGAACGCAACTCGAATCGCGGAAAACGGAGCCCGAACAGGCCCTAAACGGGTCGAAAAAGACGATACTGTGCAAAATCAGACGTCTGGAACACCTTCCAGACGTCTTAAAAAGTGGATCAGAGAATTACCTGTTCGGCGTGGTTTACCAGACGTCCAGAAGTCTGCGGGGACGTCTGCCTAGATCCCAGACGTCCGAAGGTCACTCCAGACGTCTGGAGGTCACTCCCGCCGTCTGGTACAACTTCTAGACATCTGATTCGCAAAGGATGGCGAATCAGCGAACCTGCGCACAGCCAACCCCCCCTCCTCAGTACGGTCAATCGTCAAGAAGGAAGAAGAAGGTGGAAAACTCACCTTTCAGACGTCTGTATGATCTTACAGACGTCGACCTTGCCGTCTGGCTATCAACCCAGACGTCTGATTCTGGAAATTTTTCCAGAATCAGGGCCCTGCTCAGCCTCCGCTCGCGACGCCGCCCGCGTCGAACCTCGCGCGTCTGCTGCTCAGCCCGCAGCAGGTCCCTCTCCGCGTCGCTCCGCGCCCCCTGCGCCCTCCGCCAGCCGGCCAAGCCGCTCCGGCGAGCTCGCCCCCACGGCAGAGATCCGCCCTCGCACGCCGCACCTCCGCGCTCACTGCGGCCGCCGCTGCCGCCCTCGCGTCCGCTCGCTCTCGCGCACAGGAAGGAGAAGAAGAAGAAGGCGGTGGAGACGGGAGGGGAGGCGCGCCCCTTTTAACGCCGCACGGAGAGGAGAGAGAGAAGGCGCCGCAGGCGTCTGCAGCCGCAGAAGAAAGAGAAAAAGCGGTCTGCGCGCTCAGGCGTGCAGGCGACTCGCGTGTGTCGAAAATAACGGATTTCCAGACGTCTTTAAACTATCCCAGACGTCTTATCAGACGTCTGGTTGTTATCCCAGACGTCTTGTCCGACGTCCGAGCCACCTCCCAGACGTCTTAAAAGACGTCTGGGGCACACATTCGTTACAATATAACAAGCTCAAAGGAAGTTTCGTCCCCGAAACTTGCGCCAACTAGGGTGTGGGAAAAGATGTCCAAAAAATCATAACAAACTCAAAGAGGACCGAAGTCGGTCTGAAAAGACGTACCCGCGAAAATCTCCAGGTACCGCTCCCGCATTGCCGCCTCAGGCTCCCAGGTAGCCTCCTCGTACCGCTGGCTCCTCCACAAAACCTTTACCAGGGGTACTTGCTTTCGTCTCAACCTGCGGACGGCTCGGTCTAGGATCTGCACTGGCCGCTCGGGGTAGGTCAGGTCGTCGCTCACCTCGACGCTCTCGTGACTCAGTACGTGGCTGGGATCGGCTACGTATTTCCTGAGGTTGGACATGTGGAACACGTCGTGCACACCAGAAAGCTGCGGGGGAAGGGCAAGTCTGTAAGCAACGGGTCCAACCCGCTCCAGGACCTCAAAGGGCCCCACGAACCTCGGCGCGAGCTTCCCTCTCACCCCAAACCGCTGTAAGCCCTTCATGGGCGAAACACGAAGGAAGACGTGGTCCCCAACCTCGAACTGCACCTCTCTGCGTCTGCGATCTGCGTAGCTCTTCTGTCTGCTCCTGACAGTGCGGAGTCGTCTGTGGATCTGCTCAACTACCTCCTGACTCTGCCGGATCAACCTGGGGCCAACCTCCCACTTGGTCCCCACCTCAACCCAACTCAAGGGTGCCGTGCATTTCCGTCCGTACAGAGCCTTGTAGGGAGCCATGCCGATGCTCGAGTGATAACTGTTGTTGTATGCAAACTCCGCCAGGGGCAGGTGCTCCTCCCAAGAGCCCCTCCAGTCTAGTATGCAGGCACGCAAAAGGTCCTCAAGTGTCTGTATCGTGTGTTCCGACTGTCCGTCCGTCTGGGGGTGGTAAGCCGTGCTAAACCTCAACCTCGTCCCCAAAGCCTGCTGAAACTCAACCCAAAACTGGGACGTAAAGCGGGTATCCCGGTCGGATACGATCTCCCGCGGAACTCCGTGTAGTCGCACCACATCACGGATATACCTCTCTGCCAACTGTGCTGGTCCCAAAGTGACTCGGATCGGCAAGAATCATGCCGTCTTCGTCAATCTATCCACTATTACCCAGACTGCGTCGTGTCCTCGCTGGGTAACAGGTAAGCCCACCACCAAGTCCATGGTGATGCTCTCCCACCTCCACTCTGGCAGTGGAAGCGGCTGAAGCGGCCCTGCAGGGCTCTGATGCTCGGCTTTCACCTGCTGGCACACTAAGCACTGCTGCACGAACTCACCCACATCCTGCTTCATCCCTCTCCACCAAAACTCGCGTCTCAAGTCATGGTACATTTTCGTGTTTCCGGGATGTATGGTGAATCTGGAACCGTGTGCCTCAGTCAGGAGCTCTCTCAACAGCTCCTCGTCTCTGGGGACGCACAACCGTCCCCTCAAGCGTAACACCTGGTCTGTGAAAGAGAAGTCCCCTGGGTCCCCTGATAGTACTCTGTCGCGCAAAGACTGCAAGTACGGATCGGCCATCTGTCCCGTGATGATGCGGTCTATCAACTCTGGCCTGGTCTGCCGTGTCACCGTCACTGCCCCACAGTACCCTCGTAACTCTAGAGGTCGCCAACTGCCCACCTCCTGCAAAAGGCTCCAACTCTGTAACTGTATACTGGCCAAGCGTGCGGGCGCCTTACGGCTCAAGGCGTCAGCCACCACATTGGCCTTTCCCGGGTGGTAGGAGATGCTGCAGTCGTAGTCCTTCAGGAGCTCCAACCAACGTCTCTGTCTCATGTTGAGCTCCTTCTGGTCAAAAAGATATCTGAGGCTCATGTGATCTGTAAAAATCTCGAAGGTCTCACCGTACAAGTAGTGCCTCCATGTCTTCAGCGCGAAGACAACAGCTGCCAACTCTAGATCGTGGGTAGGGTAGGTATGCTCATGGGGCTTCAGTTGCCGCGAAGCGTAAGCGACCACGTGACCCCTCTGCATGAGCACCTCCTAACCCCTGCAAGGAAGCGTCCGTGTACACGACGAAACCGCCACTACTGTCAGGGATGGTGAGCACGGGAGCCGAGGTCAACCTCTCCTTCAGCTCCAGAAAACACGCCTCACAGGCGTCTGTCCAAGCGAAAGGCACATCCTTCCGGGTCAACTGTGTCATAGGACGCGCAATCTGTGAAAATCCTCTGATGAACCGTCTGTAGTAACCTGCCAGTCCCAGGAAACTGCGAATCTCAGTGACTGAACGCGGTCTCTCCCACCTGAGCACTGCCTCGACCTTGGCGGGGTCCACCGCCAGGCCGTCTCCAGAGATCACATGCCCCAAAAAGGTCACCTCCCTCAACCAGAACTCGCACTTGCTGTATTTGGCGTACAGCCTGCGTCGTCTCAGAGTGTCCAGAACCATCCGCAAGTGCTGTCCGTGCTGCGTCCGATCTCTAGAATAGATGAGTACATCATCTATGAAAACCACCACAAACTGGTCCAAGTACGGTCTAAACACCCGGTTCATCAGGTCCATGAAAGCAGCGGGGACATTGGTCAGTCCAAACGGCATGACCAAAAACTCGTAGTGTCCGTAGCGGGTGCGGAAAGCTGTCTTGGAGACGTCGGTCTCCCTGATCCTCAACTGGTGGTATCCAGACCTCAAGTCGATCTTGGAAAACACCGTGGCATCCCGCAACTGGTCAAACAAATCGTCGATCCTCGGCAGCGGATATCTGTTCTTGATGGTGACCCTATTCAGCTGTCGGTAGTCCACACAAAGGCGTAGGGTCCCATCCTTCTTCTTCACAAACAGTACCGGGGCTCCCCAGGGAGACGCACTGAGCCTCACGAAACCTTTCTCCAAAAGGTCCTGCAACTGAGACTTGAGCTCTCGCAGCTCAAGCGGTGCCATCCTGTATGGTGCGGTGGAGATGGGGCCGGTCCCTGGTACTAGTGAGATCTCAAACTCGATCTCATGCTCGGGCGGTAGTCCTGGTAACTCGTCTGGAAACACGTCGGGGTACTCTCTGACCACCGGGATGCTCTGGAAGTCTGCCACGGGGCTGGGCTCTGCCACCACACAAGCTAGGAAGCCCTCACACCCCTGGCTCAAAAGTCTCGCCGCCCGAAGTGCCGAAATGCACCTGAAACCTCCGTCCACTGGCTGCCCGTGAAACTCGAAAGAAGGCAACTCCGGAATGGAGAAGACAATCTTCCTCTCAAAACAGTCTACCAAGGCGTGGTAAGCGGACAGCCAATCCATCCCCAGAATCACTCCAAAGTACTCCATCTGTATCATAATCAGGTCAGCTGGCAGGCTATGTCCCCCGATGCTGACCCCGCAACCCGTGTACACCTCCTCAGCTACAAACAGCTGACTACTCGGACCTCTGATTACGAACGGATTCTCTAACAGTGTATAATCCTGGTCCAAACTAACTGCGAAACTGGCTGCGACAAACGAGTGCGTAGCGCCGGAATCGAAAAGCGTGTAAACGAGTCTGCCAGAAACTGAAACCATACCTGCTACCACGGATCCCGATGCTCTGGCGTCCCTGTGTGTTAGGGCGTTGATACGCCCCTCAGCTCTAGGTGCGGACGAAGCAGCCACACTCTGCGTCGGACGGGTAGGTGCTAGCCGGTACCCTCCTCGCGACTGTTGTCCTCCTCCTCGTGCCTGGGAACCGCGGCCTCCTGCGCGCCCTCCAGTGCTCTGCGCGGGAAGTATCTGCTGACCTCCTGCCCTAGATGGGCAGTCCCTCCTGACATGGCCCGGCTGGCCACACTGGTAGCAGAGGGGAACCCGACTCCCGCCCTCAGTGAGTCCCTGCTGTCGGCTAGGCGGGGGTCCGGTGCTGGCGACTGGCCCCTGTCGAGGGCCCCCAAAGGCCACTGATGGCCCTGCACAGCGTGACAGCTCTCCTGCGGACGCCACGTGTCTCCGTTGTCGCCGGCCCTGTGAGAAGTCTGGCTGAAAGGGCCTCTTTCACCCGCCGTCGGTCTCTCGCGCGGACGGGTTGGTCTCCTCGTAAGTCATAGCTACCTCTACCACCCTCGAAAACGTCGGCAGCTTCAGGGGTTTGACATACCCCCGGATCGCAGGCCGGAGCCCCTCGGTGAACCTCCAAAGGCGCTCCTCCTCAGTGGCTACCGCTGTCGCTGCAAAGCGGGACAGCTCCAAGAAACGCGTGCGGTACGCGCTCACGGTCATCGTCCCTTGGCGGAGAGTGTGGAACTCCCGCCTCCTCTGGTCCTGCCACGTCTGGGGAAAGTACTGCTCGCAGAAGAGGGTGACGAACTGGTCCCACGTCGGCTCGTCCCTCTCCTGACCCCGGACCGCCCTCCACCACCGGTGTGCCGCACTCTCCAGCTGGTACGTGGCAAAGGCCACGCGGCACTCCACCGGGGGGCGAAGGGTGTCGAAGATCATCTCCAGCTGCTCAAGCCAATCCTCTGCCTCGGTCGGGTCCTCATCCCCCTTGAAGGAGGGGGGCTTCAGCTTCCGGAACTGTCCGAAAAGCTCGAAGTGGCGCTGTAGCGGAGGTGCTGATGCACCTCCAGGCGAAGGTGCCTCGTGTACAGAAGTGTCGGAGGAAGGTGGGGGTGGCAGGGGCCCATCCCCTCCCTCGTGTCCAGCGCCGCGTCCATCGCGTGGTCCCACAGAGGACTCCCCCTCTGCAACCCCAGGAGGAGGTGCTCGGGGCGGTGGGTGGAGCTCCTCTCGTACAATATCCCGTATCAGTCTGGCGAGGTCCAGGGCCTGGATGCCAGGGAGTGGTGGCTGGTCCACCGAGACGTCAACGACAGCACGTCCACCTCGCCGACCTCGCCCTCGGCCGCGCCCGCAGCCAGTCTCGCCAGTCCCACGACGAGGCATCTCCTGCAAGGAGACGCGAAACAAAACGGAAACGTCAAAACAAACGGTACCTAGTAAAACTTCTAAGAGCTCATGTCAAGAGACATGTTGTGGTGGCTACTCTAGCTATAAACATGTGAATTGGTTATTTTCCAGTCAGTTGATTCACTTCTCGGGGCGACCTTGCTCTGATACCATCTTGTAACGACCCGATTCCCGAGTCCCTACGAGACACGAGAACCGGACCGACTCGACTAATCCCAAGACCTAGTCGTCCAACGAGGAAGTAACCAAAAGACAGTAAAATAAACCACATTCAGCATGAATATAACTAACAGTAAGAAAGTACAGCAGTAAGGAAAGAAACTACTACAGTAGGTACCACCACAACAGTAAAACAGCATTTATCATATAACAAGAACTGCAGGTAAAGAATGTACAGCGGAAACAAAAACTACTCACTAGAATAGAAACAAAAGGGGTACAAAAGGCTGTGGTAACTCTACTGGACCCTACTCGGCCCAGCGTCCTCTGCAGCCGCCGACCCTGGCTGCTCAACACCTGGTCCTGAAAAAGGTAACGAGTGTAACACGTCAGCAAAACGCTGAGTAGAGTGGCAAACTAACTAAAGGCAGCAGTAGAGTGTACAGTAGCTGTATGTTCTATTACTTCCTTTATTCACATCTTTCAATTTTTCTCACTATTTCGTTTATTTCTCAGATCCTTTACTTGATCTCGAATGTCCTCGTGGGAACGATCTTGATTGCAGTCTTTTCCAAAAGTAGAAGTAGCACGTGGTGCTCTCCTGGCCGGGAGAGTCCCCCGTGGTGATCCTACCCTCAGTCAACCACCCCAAGGTCACTGACAGACGTAACGGTGACTACAGCACGCGCGATAAACGCACAGGTAGCTAGCCTGCACTGGCACGCGGTCAGTCGTTTCCGTTAACGGGTGCGCCCAAAGCACAGCACGGAACCAGGGCAGAGCCCTCTCAGTAACAGGGGTCCAACCCCTCCACAGTAACCAAACCGGGGCCTTGCCCCTCCACAGTCCGCACACCCTCGCCTGACTACCCTGGTTTGCCCTAGTGGGCCTAACAAGTCGGTGAAGGAGGCTAGCAGAACCCCGGGGCCCATGGGGTAGCTAGTACTCTCCTAACACTACTAGCTCTCCTCGGTACTACGTACACGAGGGCCAACAAGTCGGTACAGAGCGGCCAATCCTAACCCCGGATCCCTGGGGCAGCTGGCCCCACTCTGCACTAAACAGGTACAGGTACTTCCCTTGGTACTGCGTACCCAAGAGACAGTACAAACTACATCTCAGTTCCATTCCTTTTTCTTTCCAGGAGTTCCACTCCTAATTCCCCATAGGGTTCCAGCTCTTTATCTCAGAACATCATATGTTTCACTTTCCAGATTCACGTTCTCAAAATCCATGATCTCAAACATGTTTCTTTATTCATAACAGGCAGCTGTTAATTCAAATTACAGGCAGCTTTATATTCCTTTCCATTTTTCCAAGACTGCAGTATTACATTCCACTAGTTTTTCCATCCTAAGATTCATGCCACATCCTAGGATCTAGCATACAACTAGTTTTCCAGCCCTAGGATTCATGCATCACCTAGGAGCTATCATTCCATACATTTCTCATTCCTAGGATTCATGCAATGTCCTAGATTCTAGTTATGGTTTCATACTTTAACAGATTTTATTAATAACTTAAGCTACTCTACCAGGTACAACGGGAGTAATGGGGGCGTGATCGGGAATCCCGCGTGCCTCCGCGACTCTCAAGACTGCAACTGAACGAGATCCTGTCACAAGGATCAAACACAAGGAGTGTCTCAAAACAGTGTATAGCTACTGTAGATGAGTAGAGGAATTAATTCTGAAGAGAACGCAACTCGAATCGCGAAAAACGGAGCCCGAACGGGCCCTAAACGGGTCGAAAAAGACGATACTGTGCAAAATCAGACGTCTGGAACACCTTCCAGACGTCTTAAAAAGTGGATCAGAGAATTACCTGTTCGGCGTGGTTTACCAGACGTCCAGAAGTCTGCGGGGACGTCTGCCTAGATCCCAGACGTCCGATGGTCACTCCGGACGTCTGGAGGTAAAAAAACTGGTACAACTTCCAGACGTCTGATTCGCAAAGGATGGCGAATCAGCGAACCTGCGCACAGCCAACCCCCCCCTCCTCAGTACGGTCAGTCGTCAAGAAGGAAGAAGAAGGTGGAAAACTCACCTTTCAGACGTCTGTATGATCTTACAGACGTCGACCTTGCCGTCTGGCTATCAACCCAGACGTCTGATTCTGGAAATTTTTCCAGAATCAGGGCCCTGCTCGGCCTCCGCTCGCGACGCCGCCCGCGTCGAACCTCGCGCGTCTGCTGCTCAGCCCGCAGCAGGTCCCTCTCCGCGTCGCTCCGCGCCCCCTGCGCCCTCCGCCAGCCGGCCAAGACGCTCCGGCGAGCTCGCCCACACGGCAGAGATCCGCCCTCGCACGCCGCACCTCCGCGATCACTGCGGCCGCCGCTGCCGCCCTCGCGTCCGCTCGCTCTCGCGCACAGGAAGGAGAAGAAGAAGAAGAAGGCGGTGGAGATGGGAGGGGAGGCGCGCCCCTTTTAACGCCGCGCGGAGAGGGGAGAGAGAAGGCGCCGCAGGCGTCTGCAGCCGCAGAAGAAAAAGAGAGAAAAAGCGATCTGCGCGCTCAGGCGCGCAGGCGACTCGCGTGTGTCGAAAATAACGGATTTCCAGACGTCTTTAAACTATCCCAGACGTCTTATCAAACGTCTGGTTGTTATCCCAGACGTCTTGTCCGACGTCCGAGCCACCTCCCAGACGTCTTAAAAGACGTCTGGGGCACACATTCGTTACATTAACTGGGTGTAGGACTACCACGGGGACTCTCCTGACTAGAAGAGCACCACATGTACATTCTACGTCACGGGAAAGACTACAATCAAGATTGTTCCCTTAAGGAATAGACAAGATCAAGAAATGACTGGATTAATAAGAGAATAAACAAATCAGAACTACTTAGTTGAGCTAAATAAAAATGAATAGTTAATTAGTTGCTTGTCTTATGTTAATTGTATGTAAATGGCTTAATTACCACTATACTCAGCGTTAGCTGACTACGAAACTCTATAACCTTGTTCAGGTCAAGGAGTTGAGCAGCAGCACCACCGGCTGCAGAGGGAGCTGAGCCCAGTCGAGCCTAGCCATAGCTATTGTCGTTTTCTGTTCCAACATGTTCTTTGGTTGTAGTAGTGAGTTTTTGTTATATATAATACTATTTCTGGTATATTTCCACTTTATTTTCAGCTGTTGTAATTGCGATGAACTGTAATATTGTGAGACCTTCCATTCTGTTTCCTTTACTGTTTCTGTATTATTTCTACTTAGTTCCAATGCATGTGTAGTTGTGGAATATTTGCTGCTTTTAGTTATTTCTCGTTCGACGGCTGAATCTTAGGATTAGTCGAGATGAGCTGGTCTCGAATCATGTAGGGATCTAGAATCGAATCGTAATAAAAATGATTCATGATGATTTAGCAATAGTGTAAAGTGATTTTTGATACACCAATATAAAATAATTTATGATGATCTTGCACCAAGATAAAATGATAATAGAATAATTTTACATTAATATAAATTAATTTTAAATGATTTTACATATGTGTAAAAAAATTGATATTAATTTTACATCAATATATCATATCAACACATCCTAAAAGATGTCAACTTTTATATTTTTGCTCCCGGATCAAATTAAGTTACGTCGATATGCATGGACGTGGTGTATTCCTTTGCCATGGGCTCTATTTTGGAAGGTGATTGGATTTTCGGTGTAGATCTTTCTTGTAAAATGATCGGCTCACGGTGTCTTTTCGTGGAGGGCTTAAAGATTAACTTGATTTTTTAATATGCACAGAGGATAGCATGTGATGCGATGTGCCGTCGTTTCGTTGCCAAGTTTAGTCAAGAAAGTCCTTTTTTTGGGTTTGACCTATTAAGAAAACATTCGTTAGATCAACACGCATCCTTTTTGGAATTCGAAGGAAAACGAAGTTAACCCTATTCTTCTGGGTTGGATTTGCTTCTAAGAAACCCGGTTAACCCACAACATGTTTGGTTAACAAACCCATAGGCAATGTACATCACTTAATCTCTATATTGTTGCCATATGTAATTTAACACTATATTGATTTCTCAGAAGTGATTATATATAAACATCCTATTTCACGGGATGCCTTACTCCACTCAAAATCCTCTGAGATGGAAGTTGCTTACGTCCTTTAATTGGAAAGTCAAACTCTGCGTTCCTCTCAGGCACACACACTATCAAAGTAGAGAGTGAGAGAGAAAGAAGAATGTGAATCTTATGTATTTACTTGATTTCACCAACCGAGCTTGTACAGGTATTTATATTGCATGTGACTACATTTGAATTTATTTGAATGGAATGATGGTTGAGAAAAGAAAGGGATAAGCTTGAGTTTGAATGGCTAGATGGTTGGAAAGAAATCGAGTCTTCAATCCCTAGTCATGTGGGTGTTCGGTTGACACTCACAAAGGGTTAGAAATCAAAGAATCTATTCACCTAGGAATGTTACAAAAAAATGAACATAGATTAAGGATATTTATCAAGGAATGTCACTGATGAGAACCTCATCATGAGTCATAACTAGCTCATTTTGACCCAATACAAAGGATAAAAGCTCCTACATAACTCAAGGAAAGGCTTAACTCAGAGAATTCTGAGTTTAGGGAGAAAACAAGTCATAAGGGGTAAAAATGCAATTTTACCAGTATAATCTGCATACAGGATAATTCAAGGTCCAAACATAGGTCAAAGCAACTTAATAAGAATAAAAGTGGGATGAGATGATCTAGCAAGGGCTACAGCAATTCCAAGGAACTAAATGATAATCTGTAACACTAAAACAAACCCACTTCAATTCACGAGGTTCAAGGCAAAGCAAAAATGGAATAAACCCTCTAAAATTCATAGAAAAATAATCTCTAGGGTTTAGAACCTTCAATTTGACCTTAGGAACCCATCTTGACCTACATTGAGAACCTTACCCAATTAATAACTTAATTTGGGTTTTTACGTAAATTGACCAGTCAAACAAGGTTTAATCTAGAAATAAAATTCACCATCAGATTCCTTAGGTCCTAATTAGTAATGTATAAAAACTTGAGCCTAAGAAGAAACCTTCTTAACCAACTTTACACTTTGGTCCTCATATATTTACTTTTTGGCCCTCAACTTTTGAACCCTCGCATTTTGGCCCCTAACTCTCCTTCGTTCTTTACGTTCAGGTCCCCCCTGCAAAACCTGCCAGCACCATGCTCCGGCGACCTTGCGCGGAGCATGGCGCCGCGCAGGGTGAGGGGGAGAGCCTGGCAAGTAAACCGGGGGTGCCCTGCGTCGTCAGCCGTCGCAGGGACACCCCCTGGTCGCTGTAACCCACCATACCGGCCGTGCGAACGCACGGACGGTATGGGTTTCCATCTCCGGCGTCCTCTGGCGAGGGAGACACGTCGTCTCCCTCCGCCTTCCTCCCTGATTCGGTCCCTATAAATACACCCGTCGCTCCACCGTTCTTCCGAGCTGGGATCTGACGGAGAAAACCCCCAACTTTCCTCTCTTCTCACTCCGGCAGACGCTCACCAGCTCCGGCGGTTCTCCCTCCTCCTCTTCGCTCTGCCGCAATACCAGCAGCAGAGACTTCTTCCCCTGCTCTTCCCGCGCCACGCCGCACCCAGCTGGCGCCTCTCCGGCCCTCTGCTCGCCGCCGCCCCTTCCCCCGGGCATCTTCTTCTCCGGCGACAGTCGACACGACTGTCGCCCGCTCCGGCCCCTCCTCCTCCTGCTAAGTAGGTAGAACTCCTCCTCTTCCTCCCCTCTTCCTTTTCCTCACTTTAAACATCTACTGTCGCCCTCGATTCCGAACCCTCACCCTCACCTTCTCCGCCTCCGGCCATCCTCCGGCGAGCTGCTCCCATCACTCCAGCAACCCACACGGCTCGCCGACCACCGCAGAACCTCCGCCTCCTCACCCTGATCAACCCCCGCCCTTCCACTTCCCCCACATCACCCTCTGCAACTCCACCGAACAAACCCATCTTCCGACCCACAGTCCGACCTAGGGCAGCCCTTGCACGCCGCCCCACGCCTCGCCACCACCCACACGAGCTTCGCCGCACTCTGGCGAAGCTCCCGGCACCTTCTGATTAGGCCGAGAGGCCGTTTTGCTGTAAACAGGTCACCCGTCCTCCGCCGCCATTGCCGTGCAGAAGGAGCTGCTTCCGCCTGCAGCTACAGGCGCGCCACGCTCAGATTCGACTCCCAGGCTGTGCGAGGCATTTCGACAAAGCGTCAGGCTGCAGCTGAAGCGAAGCCCTCGCGCGAAGGCCTCGCGTAACGCCGCGATTACCAGCTGTTTCCTCCGCGCAGGCGCCAACTCGGGGTGGGACATTTAGTCCCACCTCGGAAAACTCTGAAGAGGCGCAGCGGTATAAAGTGAAAAAGTGCTGGAGGCTTATTGCCTCAGCACATGGGGTGAGGTCCCCTTCACCCGCCCGGTTACCCGGTCTCGTCCGCGCTCACGGCCCCGCGGACCTGGCCCGACCCGACTTAGACTGACCTGCACTCCTCGCCCACCACGCACGCCGGTGGGCCTGGACCCGGGCGCGATCCTACCCGGCAACCCGGCAGCTCTGGGAGAGCTTTCCCATGAGTGGCTTCTCTGAGAGAGAGATGCGGGGGGAGGGTAGAGATAGGTTTTGCCCCTCTCTCTGATCAAGCTGTGTAAGTGTGCAGGCACAGGTGAAGAAGAACCGTGGAAGAAGACGAAGGCTGAAGGAAGGAGGATCACCGAGCGGCACTGTAGCAGCGGCGGTTTAAGTCGTCTGATTGGAAAATCAGACGACGTCCTGAAGGCAAGGAAGGAGAAGGAAGGCGAGGCAGAGGAGAACGCAGAGAGGCCAAGACAAGAATTGAAAGAAGAAAAAGAGCACGAGAAGAAGATCTGAAGAAAGGAAAAGAAAGGAAAGAAAGAAGAAGAAGAACAGGACCGCTCTGCAGAAGAAAGAAAAGAAGAAGAAGAAGAACAACAAAAAGAAGAGAGCAGAAGATCTGAGAAGGAAGAAGAGGAGAAGCAAAGAGAAAAGAAGAAAAGCCAACAAATTCTCTCTCTCTCTCTTTCTTTATTTTTGTAAAAGAAACTTGTACCCCTAGAATACAACTTGCTCCCTGAGTTCGACCTCGGGAACTCTTTATTTCCGAGCAACAAATTGTATTAAACTGGTAATCACCTCTCTATACTATACTACAACGGAATAATAAAACTATAGAGGAAGGAATACCCCAACCAGTTTTTGGCGCCGTTGCCGGGGAAAGAAACGGCTATTCTAGAGCTACAGGAAATCAAGAAGACAAGCAACCGCACGACAACCACTCCGAGGATAGGTAAATTTTTCCTCTCGCTATTAACCCCTAAACTCTAAAGAGGAAGAAAAGAAAAGAACAAGCAATATAGGGCTAACCTGTCTTCCATACTTAGTAACCATAAAGAGTTGCATGTTTTCAACTCATTAGTCCTGCACACTATTAAGGGTATTTAAGGGCTAACACATTCTTGCTTGAGCCCTAATTACTCAACAAAGAACTAACTGGACCAAGTAGAGCCAACATAAGATTCAACATTAGGGTTTTAGAGACACACTACTTAAATCAAGAATGGAGAAAAACCAAATGAAGTGTGCCCAAACCCTTGTCTGAAAATACCTATTCAAAGAAAACCTAAAACAATTGGCTCTCTAAACACTTGAACCCTAAAAGACAAGACCCAAAAGCTCTCAAAGGAAACAAGAGGTAAAGTTGACCCCTTGGGTCAACCAACCTTAAAATTAGGTCACTTTCTCACTCAAAATACCTAAGAGTTCAAGTGTAACTTTAAGCACCCTGATCTTAAGCTAAAATTGGTAGACTTAAGAGGTCAAGATCCCCATCCTGGTCTACCTGGAATCTCAGTGACAAGAGAGGTCGGGTGGGGGAAACCCTGTAACCCGTGGGGACGCTCTACCGTGTAGGGGTCTTCACGGGACTCTCCCTCTCTGGCTGCCCAGGTAATTCTCAGGTGAACGATCTTTCTGATCAAGGGGTCCATCTGCCCCGAACCTCTATAGTCACCCAACATTTTTTGGGTGTCTTGATTGGGTCCAGCACCTGCTTATCTCATCCAGCCCTTCAGTACTTTGCAGGAGGTCCTTGAAACTTCCTATAGAAATTCACTCTCCCCAAGGCTAAGCCTCGGCTCCCTTGTTTTTGCAGAAATCATTCACATAGCCCCTCTTTCCTCTGATTCTGAACAAAGTCCCCTTCTTCCATTAATTCAAACTTCTGATTCTATCTTGATTCCACCACCTGATTCGAAGATGCAGCCTAATTACCTAGCAAGACTACAATGTAAAAAACCTAAATATCTGAGGTCCATGAAAGATAAGATGATTGAGGATGCCCTTGAAATCTATGAAATCAAATATAAACCCTCAACACCAATAGGAAACATTCAGGTTGATGTTCCAACAACCACAGCTTTCATCATAAACTGTGCCCAAATTCTATTGACTGAAATTTCAAAAGGATCAACCCGAGATATGCTCATGACAGGATACATTGAGATGGAAAAATTACACCAATCTGAATACCTTCAATGCTTGACAAATCCTGTACTTTGGGAACAACACCAAGATGCCCTTATGAAATGGGTAGAAATGATGAAATCAGTAGAACAAATTATCAACCAGAAATACCCGTATATACCAGAAACAGAGGATGAACCATCTTGGAGCAGTATTAAGGAACAATCCAGTTTCCCAGATCTCGGGATTGAGGCACAAAGTGGTTGTAAAATCCCAACCCAGATAGAAGACAATGTTGAATTAGGTTGGGATATTGCAGGAGAACACAATGATGAGCCAAACTTAGACCATGAATTGTCAAGCCTAGAATTTCAAAACTCCTGCAATAATGAAATCAGAACTGAACCTTCTGAGGGTATAAATTCCGCCCCTTATTTTGATAAGGTGACCCTCGAAGGTTACTCGGACTTAGGTTCTAATAATTCTACCCGCATCCTAAGCCTAGAACCTAGATCTGAAACTTATTGGGAAGATTATGAGGCCCCTTATGAGAAAGATCAAATTTTTACAGAATATGATTCCGGGCCTCTATTTGATGAATATCCTTCTCCAACATCCTCAGGAAATCTGATCGATTTTTCAGAAAACATGCCAATTTATGATACAGAAACTGAGGAGTTGGATGAGCAAGGTTTTAATGGGGTCTATCCTACCAGCTTAGAGCTTGAACAGAACATCTTTTTGAGCCCAGAATTAACATATAGGCTAGAACCCACTCAGGCTGCTGATTCCACATCTGATGATTTTTGCTGTGGTGGAATTCATGATCATGAATCTCATTTTCGCCAACTCTCCGACAATTTCAGATCTGACTATAATTGCGGAGAGATTCCCCTTCCTGAACACGCCAGGACTATCTACGACCTCAGTTCACATGACTCTGACTCCGACTCTGAGGTCCTGATTCCCGAGATCACTGATAACACAGAATCATTTCTTTTCGATCCTCAGGAACCAAAAACAGAAAATGCCAAGAGTGATTACAACCAAGAATCCAAATTTTTTCTCGAATCCGATTCCTTTCATCCTACAGACACTCTTCCGGCATTTGATAGTTACCCAGAGGACTCTCTACAGAAAACCACCTATCATCTGTTTCTAGAAGAGCCCTCGTACACAATGGCCACCTCGTCCGCACACACAGAACGGATCAAAACCTCTCCCAAACCCCGACCCGCAACCGGACTCAATTTCTATTCAGATTCACCTCTCACCGAGCCGATTGCATTTCCACATCGGGTTTCGAACATTGATCAGACTACATACCATGCTCTATCATTCTCTGATCACCCCTGTAGGGTTCCTGCATCAACCACTGATTATTCTACGAGTCCCTACTTTGACCAGGCTGATTCGACTCAGCCAAACCCTGCGTTTACACTTCCACATTTATCTGAGCTTCATAGTATATGGTGGGTTCCACACCTTTTTATCCACATCTATCAACCCACCAGATTGATTGGGTTTGGGCTGCATCATCAGCCTGTTGATCTGAACAAGCACCTGGTTGGACCAACCAGCAAGGTGCTTATCTTACAAAACTCCGCTGATTTGACCATCCCCTCTCCATCGCATTTCCCGCTTGGCTGAAGGCATCAAATTTAGCGCTCAACGGGAGGCAGCCCGTCATTCTCTTTGAAAACCTGAAACTTGTTCTGACAGCTTTTTGCACTTGAAGTTCACACTTTAGGACAGCCGACTCCACCTCAGGTGCTTGCATCTGAGATTAGAAATCGTCCGCAACAGTCACCCCGACCCATTCACTCATCAAAACAGCTATCCTAATGTATGAACTTAGTTGAATAAAAACCCCTAGGTTACAATGAGGACATTGCAAATCTTAGGCATGGGGGGGTATGAAAGTGCAAAACTTGTAAGAAAAGGTTTCAAACAAAAAAATTCACATATGCCAAAAACACCATAAAAATTAAAAATTTTTCGAAAAAGAATAAAAGGAGAAGGAAATTTTGTGAAGGAGAAGGAGAAGAGAAACAAAATGAAAAAGGAGCACAAAATTATAAGAAAAGGTGATAGTCATTAGTAAGGAACTAAGGAATTAACCTAAGTTCTAGACCTCATTCAAGAAAATAACCGAAAAGTGCACAATGAGATTAGTAAGAATGCAAACCTTAGGCATTCTTGAATAGACTCTTAGTACCCATTAAGATCTGGACACTCCTCAAGAGGTTGAGGAAAATGAAAAGCTGAAGTATTAGGTCTAAGGCTTAGGAAGTATTTGGCCTCGTTAACTAATTTTTGGTTTACGGGACTCAGTAACCTAAGCACCCTAACCTCACACACAGCCTGGGTCAGTAAGCGTAAAAATCAGAATCACGCAGAAGCGTCGCAAAATTCTGAAAAGAACACCTAGAATAGGAGCGGCCGATCAACACAAGTTGATTTGGACGAGTTCCCAGCGCGGAGAGGCGGGAAATCCCCTCGAAGATGCGTAACAAAATATCATCTCCTCGGTGCTTGTCTCTTAGGATATTTACATATCCTACTGGGGGCATGTAAGCACTCTGTTGGTTCAGATTCCATGGATGGCATTATCTCGAAGTGTCAATTGCCAGGGTTTGGATTCGGCCACGGAACACCATGGATGGGATTATCTCGAAATCTCAATAGCCAGGGTTCCGGGGGTTGCCATGGGCGGTGCTATCTCGAAGCATCGATCGCCAGGAACCCTTGAGGATTGATGATGGGAGCAAGGAATCTGATACAGATCGTGTTGAAAAGCCAATCCTAGGCTAGAACTAAAAAGAAAAAGAGAGAGAAAACTCTCCAAACAAAATAACTTTCTATCTCTCTCTTACGAAACGCACTGCGAACTGAGCCAGGGCTAAAATCATTTCAAGCACGGGTGCTTTAACCACAAAGTCCAATAAACCTTAGGTTAGTTCTTGTGGGCCTTAAAAACCTTTGCTAAAGACTGAGGCTAAGGCTAGACAGATTTGGATCTTGATTGGTACTAGAGTACCTTTTAGGCCTATGGTCAGCATTCTAACCTAATCTATGCTCAAATAAAAAAGCACTTATCTAAAGCTATTAAAAACTTCATGGTCTAGAACAAGGGTTGAAACCTTAAGTTTTTGCTAAGGGACTAGCAAAAGCTAGGCATGGGGGTATGATGAGAACCTCATCATGAGCCATAACTAGCTCATTTTGACCCAATACAAAGGATAAAAGCTCCTACATAACTCAAGGAAAGGCTTAACTCAGAGAATTCTGAGTTTAGGGAGAAAACAAGTCATAAGGGGTAAAAATGCAATTTTACCAGTATAATCTGCATATAGGGTAATTCAAGGTCCAAACATAGGTCAAAGCAACTTAATAAGAATAAAAGTGGGATGAGATGATCTAGCAAGGGCTACAGCAATTCCAAGGAACTAAATGATAATCTGTAACCCTAAAACAAACCCACTTCAATTCACGAGGTTAAAGGCAAAGCAAAAATGGAATAAACCCTCTAAAATTCATAGAAAAATAATCTCTAGGGTTTAGAACCTTCAATTTGACCTTAGGAACCCATCTTGACCTACATTGAGAACCTTACCCAATTAATAACTTAATTTGGGTTTTTGCGTAAATTGACCAGTCAAACAAGGTTTAATCTAGAAATAAAATTCACCATCAGATTCCTTAGGTCCTAATTAGTCATGTATAAAAACTTGAGCCTAAGAAGAAACCTTCTTGACCAACTTTACACTTTGGTCCTCATATATTTACTTTTTGGCCCTCAACTTTTGAACCCTCGCATTTTGGCCCCTAACTCTCCTTCGTTCTTTACGTTCAGGTCCCCCCTGCAAAACCTGCCAGCACCATGCTCCGGCGACCTTGCGCGGAGCATGGCGCCGCGCAGGGTGAGGGGGAGAGCCTGGCAAGTAAACCGGGGGTGCCCTGCGTCGTCAGCCGTCGCAGGGACACCCCCCTGGTCGCTGTAACCCACCATACCGGCCGTGCGAACGTACGGACGGTATGGGTTTCCATCTCCGACGTCCTCCGGCGAGGGAGACACGTCGTCTCCCTCCGCCTTCCTCCCTGATTCGGTCCCTATAAATACACCCGTCGCTCCACCGTTCTTCCGAGCTGGGATCTGACGGAGAAAACCCCCAACTTTCCTCTCTTCTCACTCCGGCAGACGCCCACCAGCTCCGGCGGTTCTCCCTCCTCCTCCTCTTCGCTCTGCTGCAATACCAGCAGCAGAGACTTCTTCCCCTGCTCTTCCCGCGCCACGCCGCACCCAGCTGGCGCCTCTCCGGCCCTATGCTCGCCGCCGCCCCTTCCCCCGGGCATCTTCTTCTCCGGCGACAGTCAATACGACTGTCGCCCGCTCCGGCCCCTCCTCCTCCTGCTAAGTAGGTAGAACTCCTCCTCTTCCTCCCCTCTTCCTTTTCCTCACTTTAAACATCTACTGTCGCCCTCGATTCCGAACCCTCACCCTCACCTTCTCCGCCTCCGGCCATCCTCCGGCGAGCTGCTCCCATCACTCCAGCAACCCACACGGCTCGCCAACCACCGCAGAACCTCCGCCTCCTCACCCTGATCAACCCCCGCCCTTCCACTTCCCCCACATCACCCTCTGCAACTCCACCGAACAAACCCATCTTCCGACCCACAGTCCGACCTAGGGCAGCCCTTGCACGCCGCCCCACGCCTCGCCACCACCCACACGAGCTTCGCCGCACTCTGGCGAAGCTCCCGGCACCTTCTGATTAGGTCGAGAGGCCGTTTTGCTGTAAACAGGTCACCCGTCCTCCGCCGCCATTGCCGTGCAGAAGGAGCTGCTTCCGCCTGCAGCTGCAGGCGCGCCACGCTCAGATTCGACTCCCAGGCCGTGCGAGGCATTTCGACAAAGCGTCAGGCTGTAGCTGAAGCGAAGCCCTCGCGCGAAGGCCTCGCGTAACGCCGCGATTACCAGCTGTTTCCTCCGCGCAGGCGCCAACTCGGGGTGGGACATTTAGTCCCACCTCGGAAAACTCTGAAGAGGCGCAGCGGTATAAAGTGAAAAAGTGCTGGAGGCTTATTGCCTCAGCACACGGGGTGAGGTCCCCTTCACCCGCCCGGTTACCCGGTCTCGTCCGCGCTCACGGCCCCGCGGACCTGGCCCGACCCGACTTAGACTGACCTGCACTCCTCGCCCACCACGCACGCCGGTGGGCCTAGACCCGGGCGCGATCCGTACCCGGCAACCCGGCAGCTCTGGGAGAGCTTTCCCATGAGTGGCTTCTGTGAGAGAGAGACGCGGGGGGAGGGTAGAGATAGGTTTTGCCCCTCTCTCTGATCAAGCTGTGTAAGTGTGCAGGCACAGGTGAAGAAGAACCGTGGAAGAAGACGAAGGCTGAAGGAAGGAGGATCACCGAGCGGCACTGTAGCAGCGGCGGTTTAAGTCGTCTGATTGGAAAATCAGACGACGTCCTGAAGGCAAGGAAGGAGAAGGAAGGCGAGGCAGAGGAGAACGCAGAGAGGCCAAGACAAGAACTGAAAGAAGAAAAAGAGCACGAGAAGAAGATCTGAAGAAAGGAAAAGAAAGGAAAGAAAGAAGAAGAAGAAGAACAGGACCGCTCTGCAGAAGAAAGAAAAGAAGAAGAAGAAGAAGAACAAAAAGAAAAGAGCAGAAGATCTGAGAAGGAAGAAGAGGAGAAGCAAAGAGAAAAGAAGAAAAGCCAACAAATTCTCTCTCTCTCTCTTTCTTTATTTTTGTAAAAGAAACTTGTACCCCTAGAATACAACTTGCTCCCTGAGTTCGACATCGGGAACTCTTTATTTCCGAGTAACAAATTGTATTAAACTGGTAATCACCTCTCTATACTATACTACAACGGAATAATAAAACTATAGAGGAAGGAATACCCCAACCTGTCACTAACCCAATGTGTGAAGGATTATGTTTGATATATAACAATAACAAAGAAATATTACCTTAAAGGCGTCAAGGATTTGCTTGGCAAATATATCTTGACAAATATTTGTTTAACAGTTGAGAGTTATTATTTTAGGAAAAATTGTGATTTATATATATTACGAGTCATACTACATTTTACAAGAAATATGAGTAAGGATAACTCTTGAAAAATAACTTTAAAGTAAAGATAAGGGTTTAAATCCTTGACTTATGAGACCTTTCTCTTTTTCTGTAGTGGAATGGGACATGTGGAGAGGAGAAATTGTGCAGTTATATCTCTCATTCATGTTATTGCTCCTCGTCCATTGCCCTATTTGTTTCCCATTCTGCACATTATGGGGAGAGAGCACATCATGCATTGATATTTGAAGAAATATCTTAATCCATTAATCTATGACATTTCCAAAGTCAAGAGTAAACCTTGACAACCGACACCGTATTTTATAAGTTCAACTTAAATGTGCCTATCTGAATCTTTAAAGTGGCATTTGATTGGTAGAATTGCAAGGTGGAATAAATCGAGAAATCGATACGAAGTAGAATAAAAAAGGGTATTGTGAGGTTTTCTCATTTGGATCATCATATGTCACTTTTAAGAAATAAAGTGAAAAATAACAGAATTATTGCCAAAAATAAATGAATTATGTCTGTGGTGTGAAATAACTTAATTCTAGAATTAACATCAGTAAACCAAACAAGAAATAAATGAACTCTTAGAATGGTCTGCTTATTCCTTGTATGGTGAAGTTAATTCCAGATTAAAGATCTCAATTCAACCAATTCCACCTCCTAACTATAATTACCTACTAGCCCTCATTTAGTCCTTGAAGCTGACACTAAACCCATCAATTCTCCAATTTTAATTATACTTTTCCTCAGTTATCTATTTATTCCACTTTTCAAGTTCTGCTAACCATATGCCACCAAAATCTTCCACAAAAAAAACATGAAACAACCAACAGAATGCATAAGTTGCTTTGCAAGCAATAAAAAATATAGAAGAAGACTTGCTTTGCACGCAAAGGAAAAACCTCTTTGGTCAAAAAAATAAAAAAAAAACAAACAAACAAAGAAAAAAAAAAGAAAACCTCTAAAAACTACAGTTGAGAATCGTGAGGTAGCCTTACTCTCCTCTTCTTAAGTACCTCTTTGGTGGGCTAAATCCCTGAAGATGTTTCTTGCAATATATATTAGTGGTCTTCGCTTTCTCTCAAAAATAAAAATGACAGTAAAATCTCTTGCATCAAGACTTTCAAGAGATGGCTGGTAAGTGACTCAAGCGCGTTAAGTAATCCGCCTATCACTGACGTCTTATTAAGAAAATTTTAACCTAAGATAAAGTAATTTTATTTTTTTTGTAAAATAACTTTAATTTATCAAAATATCTAAATAAATTAATCTACTAATTCCAACGTTCTATTTTACTCCTTTCACACACACACACACACACACACACACACACACACATATATATATATATCACAAATTTATTTTTCCTGTCAAACACCACCAGCAACCGTAAGCCACCAGCTAATAGTGCCCCTTTAATTTCCAAACTATTCACAGAGTAATTCCCTTACGAAAGTTTCCGAATTTTATACGTGATTTTAATTCTTATTTAAGAAAGAAAGCCTGAAATTTCAATATAGCCCCCGATATTTAAATGCTGTCAGGGCATTCCTGTACTTTCCATCTTTTCCCAATGTAGTCCTTATGTTATAATTTTGTTGTCAGGGTTCTATCAAGTTGAGAAAAGTGTAAAAAACCTACTGCCATTCTCACGGTTCTTTCCCTCCCTATCCCTCCACTTACCCAAAAAGAAAGGTGGGGGCAATGTGCCCCCAACCGTGCCATTGTTGGATGGGGGAAAACAGAGGGCAGAGATTCGTTTAAGTTGATTGGGCTGTTGAAGGGGATGTTTGTTCTCCCCGCCCTCCACCCATTCCTCTTAAAGTTAAATGGTGATGTCAGAAGCTTCTGGACATTATATGACCAAGGTACTCGTATATTGTTACTTAATCCCATTTGTAAACCTAGTCCTTAACGTCACTGTAGCCTCCCCCACCCACCATAGAGGGTGTGAGACTACGATGTCTACTCGGTGGAAATTTGGAGGCCACCACCAGATATTCTTCGGGATGAAAGGAAGGTTGAGGAAGGCTAGGTATGGTTGAAGTTTAAAGCCTAAGGTTGTATAAAATCTAAAAAAAGTGTGGGTGGGAAAATGTAAAAATTAACGTAAAAGTTGATGTGTAGTTGTAAATATAATTTCAATTTATGTTCTTCTTTTTTATGTAAAAAAAATGATTACATGTGGTGGATTTTATTACTTTTAAAATTAATAATAAATTACTTTCGTACAGATGCGAACTACTTAAATCATCTTTGGAATCAATTTTTACTGGTGCAATCTTATTCTGCACATGTGCAAAATCACTTTGCAACTTCAAAATAATTTTGCATGGATGTAAAGTAAGATTACACCGGTGTAATCTTACTTTAAACTACTTTACACCGATGTAATATTATTTTATACCGGTACAAAGTAAGATTACACGTGTGCAATCTTACTTTGCTACGGTGCCAAATTAAATTCCAAGTGTTTCTTCATATATGACAAGTGATTTTACATTTGAAAAGTGATTTTTCACCTAAGTGTTTAGTCTTTAGTGTTTAGTGTTTAGCAAATCTCTAAATCTTAAGGTGAAAAATCACATTTCAAGTGAAAAATTACTTCTCATACGTGAAATCACTTTACATAAACCTAAATCCTGAACTCGTAAGTCAAAATCAATTTACACGGGTGCAAAATCAATTTGGATATGTGAAACTACCCTTGGAATAATTTTGCATCGATGTAAAATGAGATTACACCGGTGTAAAAATACCTTAGAATAATTTATCATTGATACAAGATAATTTATCATCGGTGTTAAATTTTTTATCACCTGTATATTTTAGGTTAAAGTGGTGTGGTGATTCTTTTGAATATAGTGAAAACTATCACATAACAAACCTTATATTTTTTTTATTTCTTTATGTTAAATATCAATTATCAAATATTGGTATAAAGTACAATTCAAGTCAACGAGAGAATCCTATCAAGTTGACCAACTATCTTTTTTACGTGAAATCTCCTTGCTGTTGCCGAGAAATTACAACTTCTCGAGACAAAAACACTTGACATCTACGTAAATGTATACATTCTTGTACATCTCTCTCCCTATTAGAGAGGAGACACATGACATGACATGTTATGTGAGTGACGATATCACATGAGATGTGAGTGAGGTGTATAAAAAAATGTACACTTCCACGTACATATATCGTTACCCTTCTCAAAATGTATACCTAGAACTCCTACCTCCCATGGTAACACCTCCAACCAGCAAGTTCTGCCCTAACGGGTGGAAAGGAGGATTTAAGTCTAACGTCAACGCAATATATGCACGTTTCGTACGTGATCTTACCCAATATCATCATCCACAAACGGTGCGTCTCTGCATTTAAACTCCACGAGCCCAACCTGCCGAAATGGTAAGGTGGTTCGGCACGTAATTAGATTCCATGCAAGAGGCATACCAAAAAGCAGGTAAAAAGAGTTTAAAGGAAAACGTGGTGTCGACTCCCACCCAAATACGCAACCTCGGGTCTGCCAACTACGCCCCTCCCACACCAAATATCTCGGATCACTTCCGTAAAAGATCACACAAGAAAAGGAAAACTTCGCGGGTACATGGTTTTGCCTGCTACCCATGCAGTTCGGTGGGATCTTATGTCTCCATCAATGACTGTTATAAATTTCCTAAAAAATTGTGTGTGCATTCCTGTTATCTTAGCAGCATCCTAAGTTGCCATTTGTTTGACGAAATTGGATTTCTATTTCTCACTTGGGGTGTCCAATTTTGAACTCCACGTTATTGATCCCTTAATTTTGTGTTTACATAATTCCATTCCCCCCACCCCCTCCCATGGAATTTTCTAATGTCCCAGATTAATTTTCACTGACTCCTCTTTCAACTAATTTTTTTTCTTATTTTATCAATTTATTTCATTGAATAAACTACTAAAATAAAATAAAATTCCTCAATTTCTTTGATAAGATCACAATTCCAACCGGATATCCAATTCTCTCGATTCTTTCGTTTCCTCCTATTTTTTTTTATTTTATTTCTTTTAATAATTCCTCTCACTAATTGTGACTAAAGAAAAAGGTAAAAAGACAAATATAACGTACGGCCCTTCCCCCCACAAAAGTTTAAAAAAAAGGACCACGCAGCTCAACCTCGCCACCAGACGCTTCCACGTGTTCGATGCAGCCATCCTGCCAAACACACACCCCCACCGCGCCACCCCCCCCCCCCCCCCAACTAACAAACGTGGTTCTTCCCCACGTGCAAAGCGTGAAGGGCGAAGCCGTTCCCTTGGATTCGTCGAGTGGTGGTCCTTTTATATGTAGGACTACCGATTACCATTCCCTTCACGCCAACCCACAGACCGATCGATAACCCGTCGAGCCAATTAGGACCACAACGCCGACCCTCCCACGTTTCCTACGTTGGGTGGTGCAACGATGGCGAAGAGCTGCTGCAAGGACTCCAATCTCTGCCTCCACCCTCCGGGGTCGTGCCCGTGTTCCACCGCGGGCGACGGGGCGGCGGCGACGAGCCACGAACAGGATCGTCGCCAGCCGCTTACCATCTTCTACGGCGAACAGGTCTGGGTCGTTGACGCCACCAAGTTGCAGGTAACCATTAAATCCATTGAGATCTACCTTTCTTTGGTTTTATACGTACAGAGAGAGTTGCTGACTTATGGTTAAGGGTTCGTTATTTAATAGATTGCACATGAAATCTCACTGAGTTGATGGGATATTAGTATGGTTATCTTAAAGAAAAACTTATACACAAGTACCGGTTTGAAGAAGTATGATTAGTTTATAACGATTCGACACCATGCATCTTGTAGCAGTTAAAAACTGAACTGGTGGATCGGGTTGAATCTAAAGAGGCTAAATATGGGTGAAATTAGTCTCATCAAGGCTATAGATTCGTACACGTATAATGTCAAATATTGTATCGTATTATCCATCAGCGTATGATTTGATTTAGGTGACAATATATGAGAAGGTTTGTTTATAGAACTAAAGACGTCCTTGTATTTAAGAAGGAAAGTTTTCAAACTTCTTTTTTTTTAATGATGAGGAATTATGTTTGTTAATAGCCAAAGGCCTATATAGTGTGGTTAATTGGTGGGGTTATTGGTGTTTTACACGTGCGATTAAAAGTTATTTTTATCCGGGATATGATTGGACGACGAAGAAGACTCTTAAATTTAATAAAAAGGAATTAGATTCGACGATGGGTAATATTTTCGTATTAAACCTGTATGGGATTTCAAATCATAAGAAAGAAACTAGTAAGTGACGGTGTCTTTGAGAGCTCCCAATTGGACGAAATCTTTCTTGAATGCAGGTCAAAAGACATAAAAGTTGATGTAAGATATTGTGAATGTGATCATCACTTAATATATATACATATATATGTATATATATAAGTACTCACATGTGAGGTTTACTACTGTTAAAATAACAAGAAATTATTTTTATACAGGTATAAATCACTTAAATTATCTCCGAAATTACTTTACATTGGTGCAAAACTACTTTGTATTGGTACAATCTTACTTTACACAGGTACAAAAATACTTTTCACCTTTGAAATAATTTTATACCGATACAAAGTAGTTCAAAGTAAGATTACACCAGTGCAAAATTAAATTATAAGTATTTTTTTACCTATGACAAATGATTTTACACTTAAAAGATGATTTTTCACCTTAGAATTTATGGTCTAAACCCTAAACACTAAATTTTAAATCCTAAATCTTAAGTTGAAAAATCATCTTTCAAGTGAAAAATCATTTCTTATACGTAAAATCATTTTCCATAAACATAAATCCTAAATCATAAATCTTAAATCATAAGTCAAAATCACTTTACATAGGTGAAACCACCCTTGAAATAATTTTACATGAGATTATACCGGTACATTGACACCTCAGTAAAAAGTAATTTATCATCGGTATAAAATTATTTATCACCTATATATTTTATTTCAAAATAACGTGTTGATATTTTTAAATGTAGTGGAATCCACTACTTAATAAATCTTACATTATTTTATTTCTTTATATTAAATATTAATTATCAAGTAAATTTACGTTCATGATATTGTGTTAACCACCTAAATAAAATCTATAAATTTTTTCACATCATTTTTTACGTCAATATTTATATTTTTTTACTTTTTGACATTTTTTTTCCTATGTAATCGCAATCAATAGGCAATTACACCGATCAATCTTCTATGTGATAGGTATGGAATTTCAATATATAAACCCTCAAACGTCAATAAAACCCCTTGGTGGACATTGAAACCAAAGAGAACGAGCTGGGAATGTAAACCAAATTTGCGATCTCGCCTGCAATGTGTTTCTAACACTTGAAATTCAAGTAGACTTGTGGAAAGCAAAACGCACTACACCGCGGGAAAAAATCATAGGCAGAAGAGTAAATAAATACCTAACCACGATCTAAGTTTGAATGGCACAGCATATTATAATATGGAGAGAATTAAATTGGCTAAAAGTCAATCGAAGTTGAGCAGTCACCCTGTCTACTTTAGATTACAAAAGAAAACTTTCGAATTGCCATCCAAGTGTGAAGTGACATTATTATCCTACTTAAGGATAATGTTTTCTTGTCTACGTGACGTAGATCACTTAGTGTGAAGATCCCATGCGATATCCTTTTGAAATGACTAAGATGAATGTGTGTAGATTTAAAGAAAGACTTTTGTTTTCTTAAAAATAGATACAATCTGAAAATAAATAATCCAATATTAACAAATTTATAACTAACAACTAAAGAATTCACGTCAACTTTTTAAACAAAGGAAAATATATGAAATAACCTATCACATGAATGATTTTTAGCTACAAGTAACATAAAAATGATAAGGGATTTTGTAAATACATGGAAATTCACCTTTCATGCCATATCAAAAAGTAAACGATGAGCCAAAAAGTGCCAATAATTTACCAATATTTTCACATTGGAGGAAACTTGTTACAAACGCTGAGATGCATAACTAGATCGAAATTTAGTCAAAGAATTATTAAAAAGAAAGTAACTACCAAGATACTAATAGCTTCCATTCATCTACACGCATGTTGTTACCCTAGAATGAATTAGGAGACATTAACAATCTCCATTTTTAAAATTCAAACTCCGACTGATCAAATTATCAATTTATATCACCAAAAAATGTATTAACCGTTGGATTATAATTTAACATATGGATTGATATATGTATCTATATATAGATATAATCATTCAGTATAAAGCTTATGGATTGTTATATAAATGTCCATTATTCAAAGTGATCAAATTAAAGTTTATTAAGGTTATGTGCATAAAAATGCAAAAGAATGATATGGTATTTTATTTATATGTGCAAAAACTTGTTTATTAATATATATCTCTTCAATGGGTGGAGATGTAATTCACCTATATAGTAATTAGGAGAACTAATTACTGATTAAGTCATTTTGAGGGTTATGGTCCCCAAAAGGCCTACTATTAATCTTAGGTTTTGCACCCCCATCATGTACCTAAAGGATCATTTTAGAGAGAGAGAGAACGACATGGAAAAGAAGAAAGAGAGAACCATTTTTTCTTGTCATTCTTGTTCAAGGTATTGGAGATGGGTTCTTTTGGAAGTGCCATTGGCAATCCTTTCTTCTCTTCCTTCAAGATGAACACAGGTATTTCTAACTTTAGTAGGTTTTCAATCATCTAAGGCATGCTTGTGTATGTGTATACTTATTGGTAGAAAGAATTCTATTGCATAGTCTATCTACTTCATGGTTCATCTTATCTGATTTAAATCCACAAATATCATTTTATTTAGATAGCTGATATTTGTTAACCTCTGTTTTTTACAAACTCATATGACATATAGATAGATGTTTCATCTTCACAGAAAACCTCAATATATATTCATGATAAGTACCAGTACATACGCAACTTTGTTTTGGATCTTAAAGTATACTGTAGGTTGTTGGTACCGACACTCTTCGTAAGTAATGGTACATGCAACTATGGATCGACTTCAGGTCGTTTTAAGTCCAAAACTGAGACTTACATATATCGGTACTCAACATGAGTACCTGTATATATGAGTCTTAGATCAAGTTTTGGACTTGAAGTTATCAGAACCTGTAGCTTACAAGTACCAGTACTGGTTGGCTATAGACCTAGTGTTCAGTACTTAATAAGTATCGATACTCTTCATGAATACCGATTCTCATTGAGATCAGTTCTTTCCTAAAGTAATACCAATACTTAATGAGTATCGATACATAATACTCAACATGAGTACTAGTACATAGTGAGTACTGGACAAGTACTCATCTGGACATGAGTTCTAAATAATAAGCTATAGGTACTGGTACTTAGCATTAGTACCGATACTCGTTAGGATATAAAGCTCCTACCTGTGGCTTAAGGATTCCGATACTGGTACATTAGTATCCATACTTAGTATATGTGATACCGATACTGGTTTACCGGTATCAGTACCCAATCAGTATTAAATCCAGTTGAGACAAATTATTGTACAGGCCTATCTTAAGTTAGAAATGAGTTAACTACAGTTAAACCCCTAATATTTTAATCAACACTAACATTAACATGTCACCATTAGACTCCCAACTTTGATGCAACTCACCACTATACAAAATCAACATATAAGCCCAGATACCACTATCATAACAAAAGCCTACTATGATAAACCACAAAAAAGAAGAAACACAAATCAAACGATGTAGCATCTTTAAAGAAGGCACCTTTCCAACCCTCACAAAAACATGCACATTACCATCACCCCAACAACTACCATATCTGTGATAATGCCTGATAGGAGCCTATTCATGTCAACAAGCAAAGCAATGAAGGATGAGGTGTTGTCATGGCAGCTTGGTTTTGAGCTGTTTTACTGATGAAGCTGTTTTACTGATGAAGGCCACATATGAAGGGGTTGTGTGACCTCCTTGATTGTTGACAATAACCTCCACCTCATCCTCCACACTGCCGCACATGGTAGGTCGTTCCCAAGTTGATCCCATTCACAGGACTGCCAATCCCCATCTGTCTCAATCAACTGGATTAAAGGAGAAAGAGAGATCAGTTGGGTTACATGACGTGCTTAGCTCATAGCAATGTTATTCAGTTGATAAAAGAAAGACATTGCTCTTTGCTTCTTTTTTTTTCTGAAACTAAATAGAGGGGAAAAATGAAGGATCGATGATTTACTCCAACTATCTTTCTTTCTTCTTTAATCAAATTCAATGACACAACAGTTACATCCACCGTCGCTCGACGTAAATCACAATAGTGGATCACAGAAAGGCTACTTCCAATAATAACAGATCTCTCCTTACCGATCTAAAGAGAATGTATGGTTGCTGATTGGGGGAGGGCTTTGAGGTGGTACCTTGGTGTTTAGCAGCAGAGGAGGTGCACTGGGGCTTGTGAGCTTAGATTTGCTACTCAAACTCTCACTTTTCAAGTCTCTTTTGGTAAGGAAAATAAGTTAAAGGAGTGAAATAAATAATATAATAAGTAAATTAATTTATTTAGATATTTTAAAAACTTAAAATTATTTCATAAAATAATTTTATGTCGGATTAAATTCACTTAATTCAACGTAAATAAAAGATAAATTAAATAATTAATCCATCAACCATATACAATCATCATCGTCATCTTGGGTGAGCTTTTGAGATCGGAGGTGTGAGGGACGTCGTCGTCTTCTTATGGGGATCGGAGTTGATTGACGTGGTGGGAGTGGATCTGGGGGATGATGGATCTTTATCAAGGGTGGAGGGGGGTTTCTATCATGGTGGAGGGATTGAGGGGTTGAGTGATTTGCGTTGTCGGTCGAGGGATCCTGCAACCCTCGATCTGAGGAGTGATCGAATGTAGCATGTTTGAGCGAAGGACGTTTTGCACTGGGCAAGGAAGGTGTAGACATTGAGACACGTGGATGAGTCATGCTGCCTCATGGGATGATCTGTGCGATACGAGGTCAATTTGGGAGATGTCAACCGTGGATTACGAGGAATGAGGGGGGGGGTGGTGTTGTGTGGAGGAGGGGGCATATGTGTGACAGGGAAGAACGAAGAAACTCTCTCTTTTTATATATACTCGTGATATGCCCTCACTCCGTGGCCAAAATTTGCCAAACTTTTATATATTTAATTATAATATATAATTTGATTAAATATCCAAAATGTTCACTTCAATAAAATTTAATCAATATTTTAACTTTTATTTAGATTTAATTTGATGATTAATAATAATATAAATTATGTATGTATTGCCAAAATTTTATAAAGAATTTAGTAAGAGTTACATGTGATTTTTTTCAATCGACATGAGATTTATTTTCGAGGGAAAGTCAAGATTTCTTCTTGAAATTCATTTAGAGGGAAAGGGATAATTTTGTGTGATTTTTTTTTAATGTTACGGTAAACTTTATAATGATAAAAATGCCACATTTAAACTTTTTGTTTTCATATGGTGGCATTAGGTATTGGAAGTTTGACCATGAAAAGAATGATATCTTTGTCGTGAACTAATTCACAAACTCCTTTCACGCGAAAAGAGTCAAGGGTCGAAAATAATAAAAATAAAAAGGAGAGTAGAAGCCTTGGATTTGGTAGAGAAACTTGAGAATTTGAGAGGAGAGGAGAGAGTAAGCTGTGAAGGTAATGAGGGGTGAGCTGCAGTGACGAAGGTGGTGACGTGTTAGATCAGTCGTTAACATACTTTCCTTTGTATCTAACTTGTAACTAAAAGAGATTGCATGACCTCTCATGTCTCCACGTACGTCACCCCACCCTTCCCTCTCCCTCACCCTCTCCTTTCCTGTTATCTCACGCCATTTCCTCATCTCCACCCCTCTCACATCCCTGGACCCTCTTTCTTCAATAAAGATCCAAAATTTGGACTCAAATCATACTTAAAATTTACTTTATTGGTAATCTATATGTATCATTATCTATATTAATAATGGACTTCATGTATATATAAGAGTGATGAATTTTCTTTCATGAAAGTTCATGATATTGATACGAAGCTCATATTTAAATTTAGACATTAAGTTTGGATACATACAAATGAAAATAAATTTGATATTTGTTGATCGTATCAAATCATGATGGGAACAATGAAATTTGTTGATAACATTTAAATATGATTAGAATATTTATGTAGGATGTTTGTCACATTTGTGGATATTATCGTATCCCTCCAAATCAAACCTCTTCCTCGAATCCCCACTTCTCCGATTATGCCGTCACGGACCCACCGTTAATTTATTCCCATCCCACTTATTAGATCTATTGTTAGAAGAAAAAAAAATCAAAATAAAGGTCTCGCTGAAAATTCTTCACCTCCTCAACGATGTTTAAAAACTTTTATCCGCAGCATCAAAAATAATCCTAAAGAAAAATACTTTTCCCTCGAAAATAAATCGACGGAAAGACTCCAAAGTTATGTATTTATACTTCGAAATCATTTAGATCATCGTCGATTAAGGACAATCGTGTAAAACTTCTTCTAAATTTTTGATAAAATTTTAACAAAAATCTTGTAATTTATATTATTATTAATTATCAAATTTTAATATAAATAATAATTAAATTATATAATAATTATTTAATTAAATCATATATTATAATTAAAAATATCAAAATTTCACAAATTCCCACGATATCGATAATGTCACACGTGTGTGTGTGTGGGTGTGTGGCGGCCATATCCGCGGATTTCTTTTCCTCAGCTCCCAAAATATGTGAGAATGCTGAGAGGGAATATCTCTATTAATATTCTTATCGGTGCCAAATCTTTCAATATTTTTGTAAGAAATCATGATAAAAAAGATTACCATTATAACATGTAAATATATAGGTCTCTTGATCATGTAATCGACGGTGAGTCGTTCGGGGTGGAATTCTTGATCCACCATTTTCTTAATTAAATGATTGCTAATAAAAATTTCATACGAGATTCATTTATTTATGTCCGGTAATCCAACTTGATCCAGACATATACAAATCTGAATCGGTGAATAATATTGTTGCAGGCAAAGGTTATCATAAGCATGGCAAGGCTAGAGATGGACGGGAGCATGCATGGTCGGGGACACGTGCCCTCCCCCAATTTGCCAGCGAAGAGCATCGCGGTGACGAGACCCGTCGAGGCAAGTGACATCGCGAGCCACGCACTGTCCATGAGGCGGTCGTTGCAGCGATTCCTACAAAAGAGGAGAAGTAGGATTGGTGTCGCCACACCATACACCGTCTCAAACTAGTAGTTGCAAGCCTGCTCAGGTCAACTTAGTTGGGAGCTGATCTGACTCTATCTTATGACAGGAAAAGGTAGCATCCATTTGAGTTCGATTGGGTATCGCCTTGACTTGGGGGAGCAGGGAATGGCACGGTCGAATGAGGATGGAGCGTGGCATGGTTCAATGTTGGGTAGAGTTGGGACAGCTTCGGCTGTGGGGTCCTGAGACTTGACTCGGTGGCCGTAGATCCAGGCATTTGCGAGTCACTCGAGATTTATCATGTAAGAGAACTCCTCGTCATGAATGAAAAATAAAAATAAAAATACCAAGAAAAGAAATGTTATTATTTCTTTTTCCTTCATTTGTGAAGCTGCAAAAATTCTCCTTTGAGTAGGTTAGAAAATTTATTTGGACATGGGAAAAAAAAATAAAAAGGAAAAATCAGTAGCATGATGTGAGATGATGCCTCGATGGAGATTGGTTCTCAGGACATGCGCTGCTGTTCTTCTAAAAGGTTCATGTCAAAATAAGCTCTCTAACTTACCGGAAAATTCCATGTTGCTGCCGCTATCGATTGCAGACTCGGATGTCCCTATGGAAGAGGCATTGTTTATTGGTTTTTGATTCCCGACGGAATTAAGGAAAATTTTATGATTAATTTGGCACCGTGTAATTACTTGTGTGGGATTCGATTGTTTACTTTTCCATCACGTAACTATCAGGCCTCGTCTTGCTGAGGCGAATAAATTTGCGTAATAAATAAAAGAATAAAAAATAAGTGAAATTTATTATGAAATTGAGATAATTTATTTGAATATTTTAGTAGATTAAAGTTATTTTAAGAAAAAGAGATAATTTTATATTAAATTAAATTTATTTAATTCGATGTAAATGAAGATTGGTTAAGGAATAAATTCAATATTTAATTTTATGCAAATTCAGTTAACTCACCAACCAAAGCGAACCTTCAGAATGAAGACTGATTGGTGTTTGCTTTGAAATATGTCCGGACTTTGATGTAAATTACGATAGTTTTCATGACTTTTATTTTCATCTCCCTTGGCTTTCTTTCCTTTTCGGTGGCGCCGTTTGGTTAGTGAAACGGGGAAAGTGAGAAAGACCGGAAAAAAAAAGGGGGAAAAGTGGAATTAAGTGGAGAATAGGAAATGTCGTGAGGAATTAATTCCACCTTGAGGTAGGATTGTTTATTGTAAAATTGACTGATTAATTCTAGAACAACTTTGCTCACCGAACATGGGATAAGCACGCACACATAAACAAACACGACCTTCGAGTTCGAACTTGCAGGTGATTTGATTTGCTTATTGCATAGCAGCAGGATTTCTTGCCTTTCCTAATCCTTTCCAGTTTGCGCTAAAAGTGAAAATCTTTGTAATTTTTGAATTCATTTTTTTTTTTTTTTTGTCTAATAATGCTTTGTGCCAAGCAATTAGGATGCAAACGGATAAAATTTAAATTATATCTATATTTATTTATAAAATTTATATGCATATCTTATCAATTTACCGAACTGATTAAAAAATTCAGACACATGTCCTTCTACTCATCTAATATTTATTTATTTAACATATATTTATTTATAAATTGATCTTATAATTAAATCAGATAAAGAAAAAAAAACATTAATATGATTTATTAATTATTTATTTTTAATAAGTCTTAAATACAAGGGCTTGATTTACTTTAATTTTGTTGATTTTCATTGAAATTATTATAAGAAAAATCCTTTAAAGGAAATATATCTAAATTAAAAAATAAAAAATATAGAGAAAGACAAAATACAAGAACAAAAAAAAAAGATTTTCATCTCTCAAACAAATATTCGATAAAAGCTTTAGAAGTACTATCAACCTTTAAAATCATGAAAAGAAACATGAGGAAGATTAGGGTTGAGAGAACGAGAGCCTTGAGGTGAAACTTATATCTCTTAGGTAATTGGAGATTTTATCCGAGTACATAAATCAGTTAATTGGGCATAGATCCAAACACATACTCATATCTAAGCCTGATTGGATTTTCTAGATAAAATTTATATCCAAATCCAATTGGATTCAAGTTAAGTTTTACCCATTCTTTTCATGTTGACTTGGGTCAAATTCAGGACATGTTTACCAAAACTTATATCTTTACAAGCAATCTCTTAGATTTCGACGTTAACAGCGGTGAAACAAGTATTAATCTGTGTTTACTTGTACAGTGGTGTTAACAACGGTTTATATTTAATTAAATTGATGTTAAGTTGTAGTATTAATTCTTGTAACGTTTACTTGGTAGTGATATTTGGTATAAAAAATATGAACGGTATTAGAGACACGAGTGGTATATAATTTTAATACGGATTTAACTAATATTAATTGAAATTGATGTTAGATAAATCCATATTAAAGTGATGAAACCTAGATTAACAAAGAAATGATTAAGTAGTTAAGTAAATTAGATCTTAATTTATCTCTTGTTTAGATTTTTTTTTATTTATGACCTCTAAGTTCATTTTTATACATGAGAAAGAATTAACCATCTTCCACACGTTAATCTTCTGAATTATATAAGGGTGAAGAATTGAACCTAGATCTCCCATGCTAAAGTTAAGAATTCCAACCATTTAACAGTAAACTATCTCATGTTGGATGTGGTAACCCGAGGAACCATAAAATGGCTTTATGAGAGCTTTCATTAAATTCCATAAAGAAATTTTATCGAATTAAATTTGGCAAAGCTAGAATCTATTGTATCTTTTTTTTTATTTTTCTTGGAAAGTTAAACGTTTATTTATTAAGAAAATAAAAATGATATAAAGATGCAACTACGAAGGTAAGAAAGAAAAAAATTCTACATAACACAGAGAGGAAAAGTAACCCCTCTTTGGGAGGTGAAAACTCTCAGGAGGGAAATAAAATGAAAAAAAAATAAAAAATAAATGCCTTAACATCATTTTTGATGTAGGAAGAAGTGACATTACGTAGTGGATGTGACAAAACACTATCGATGTCGTGACAAATCACATTAATGGGTGACGGACGACCAAATTAAGTTTAACCTAGCACTTAGTTGTGATAAGCATGTTAACTTGCTTAAGTCAAAGTTAAAAGTCATGTCATTTTGTAATATAGATGATTGAAGTAGAGTTAACGCTTAAATTTAGAATTCTCCAATTAAAAGTAATCCAAGGTCTCCTCTGAAAGGAAATAACATGAGAATGTCCTGATTTCATTTATTTATAGATTTTTTTTGGTGAACTGGTATTAAAAATCATTCTTAAAATTTAAATAAGTTTACAAATGCACTATTACTAAGTAAAATAAAAAAATAAAATTGAGTGCGAAGAATATTATCATAAGAATTATTTATTACTTAATTAAAAAAATATAATCTAGGATTTATTCCATAAAGGACTAAATAAAAATAAGTAAGAATATTTGATAAATTATAGCAGTAAAACTCCTAGATATATAATAAATGAAGCAATACCTTCAACAGGTTAAAAGGTATTTAAATTAGTCCTTGGAGATTTACGATCGTGTACTTGAAAGTTCATGTGATTTAATCCCTAGAACTTTCTTTTCCTTTAGATCAGTCCTTGCAATCTTCCTTAGTAGGTCTCCTTCTTCATGGCCAGTGGTGAGGTGGAAGCTCTATCTAGCCATTAGATGACAATGTTTGGGGGTTGAGAAGGGTCGTCGAAAGCTTGCCGACAGGATGCCGTGCTTTAATCTACAATCAATGAGGCAGCAATGATGGTCAACAATGGAGAAGAAGATGGGTCCGGCATCACTCTGACGAGAACCTATACGACCTCGTGGCTCGAGTTAACCACCTGAGAAGCTACGGCGCGAGTCGCTAAACCAAAGCCCTAACTTTATTGAATTAGAGGTTGGCAAGAGTTGTCGCCATAGTCGAGGATGACGGCAACAAATGGTGGTGCTCGCCTAGGTCTCTGTTCAAGGTCAAAACAGGTTCCTTTTTTCAAATTGATTGTTCTAAACCTTATATACTACTTTTAAATGATTTTTAAAAGATTTAGCTTACATTTATTTATACTAGAACCTTGTTAATTTAAGTGAGGTCAAAGGTAGAGTTAATTAATTATTAAAATATCATCTATTTCAATGAAGTCCTACATTATTTCGTTCGAAACCACTGATTTGACTTCTAAGCATATTTGTGCTTTAATTAATTATAAGTTCATCCCTTAACTATTCTACATTTATAATTATCTGTCAAAATAGCAGAATTAACCCTTTTTTATTCTACATTTATAATTATCTGTCAAAATAGCAGAATTAACCTTTTTTTTATTAATTCCTCTTTTATTCAATTTCGATTGAATTATACCCTTATATATATTAATTAGGTGAATTTAACCTTAGAAGTTAGCCAAGTTTGGCTAGATATAGAGGATGATGGCGATGCCATCAGAGCTCGTCTTCGACGTGATCCCATTCTTCAAAAACTACGTCGATCGAGGTGAATGTAAAGTGGAGATGAAGATCGACATCTAACGGAGGCCCTCCACCACATAAGCTCACTCAACAACGACAACATCACTACAGCAACCGAACGGAACGCTACCACCGTAGCAGCCATGGTCACCACTACTACCACACTAGGCGGTGAGATCGTTGTAGCCTCCGACACATTGATGAGGACCACCAGAGGTGGAGGACAGTCGAGTCATGAAGAGGCAGTCGTTTCGTGCGTGGCCCACATCAAAAGGAGGAGAAGGAGTGGGGCAGCGATCGAGGTAATCAACATGAGGGAAGGGGGCATCGACTAATGCAATGGCCAGCCGAGCCCCTATAGAAAGACTAGATTTGGGGGTTGGTCACTGGAATAGGGGGAAGGGGGTGAGGGTGAGCTTGGGGAGGAAGTCAGGATTAGTGTGACTAAAATCAATGTATGGTAGTATTTATTGTATCTTGGATCACCTTTTATTGTAGTTTAGCTGGACGTGCGGAACGTATCAAAACACGAAAAACATTTGACATCTTTAAGAATGGTTTTGTTTAGACTACAAGGCAATGTTTTAGAAATCGTTGGTTTAATTGAAAATTGGAGCCTTCATAATTAGATTGATCAGCTTTAGTAAACAAAAGTCAAAATCAACGTGAATCAGTTAAAATTAAGTTGGATTGCTTGATTCAGTTAAAATCATCCGATTTTATCGTTATATTAAGAGAAAATTTAAAAAAAGAAAAAATAAATAAAAGTACGTGCAACTTTAAACACCACACCAACACTCTCATTATGTATGTGTTCTTCAAGATTATACTTTCAAATTTAATTATATCTTTTATTTTTTGATTTAGTAGGTTAAGAGCATATCAATTTTAATACAATTAGAATTGCATAATAATCTTTTATACTATATATCTTTATTAATTTTTTTATTGAACATTGATTTAACCTAATTAGACCTTATTAAACCAATTCAATTAAATCAAAGTTCTTACGACTCAAATTTTTTAAATTTTTAATACATTGACTTCATACTAACGTCACCACTAATTCAACTAATACAAATCGTTAGTTGAACCACTAAAAAATGAGATCAATACATGATTGATCTAAATTTTAAAACATACTCGTGATTTTCCATTTGTGGCATCATCCTTTTCTTTCTCATTCATGTTATATTTGGCGGGAGACCTAAAAAATAATGAAATATTAATTCAGTGAATTCTCTTTTGTTCAGAGGTGGATTACACATAACCCAACCGATAATGCGAAGATCGAAAAGCTCTGCGAGAAACTTTTCCTTCCTACAAGAAAGACGTTGTATATTAAAGTTTTCATCAATTCATCAGCCCATTCTAATCTAAGGCCCCGATTGTCTCCCCCCGTGAAAGGATTACAAAAGTTGAAGGAATTATTTTGAAAGTTAAAGAATATAACTTATTCCATTCTATAAATCAACATCAACATCAAATTATCCTATTACATCACATCAACATCAATATACAATAAAATATATCTATTTCAATATAATATACACATTAAAATATATTTATTATATCACATCAATCCACTCACACCTCTATCATAATATTAAAAATTATCTACAAACATCACATCACATTACCAATTATTTTATCTTACTAATTATTCTTATACCACCAACTAAACAACTCTCAACTTATCCCTACAGTACTTTATCCTAATATAAATCTTATCCTCCTGCAAAATACAGCCTAAACTTTATAACCAAAATAACAAATCAAATATTTTGCTCATTAAGTGAGGCAGTTCACTTGCATGGATTATTTGCCCCTCTCCAATCCATCTAGAATCTTGCGTTGGGTTAGCTCCAAACAAGTGAAATTGTAGTTACCATCTAGAGGTTTTTCTAGTTCATGGCTTGTTTTAAACATATTTACATTATGGTAAGTAGGGGATGGAGAGCATATAAATATATGGTCTGATAACTGGGTTTCAACTGATTTGGTGATGTTTGGCCACTGGATTCAAATGGTTTATAGTTCAGCAGAGTTGCAGAACTCATGCTACAGGAAACAGGAACGTGGGATCATGATCTAGTGCATAACTGCTTTGATGTTCCCATTGGAAGAGGTGATAATATGTACTCCTTTGCACAATGTGGAGGATACATATATTACTATGAAGACCCCTTCCAAAAGGCACTTTGTTCCATAAAATGACTCTATTGTTCATTGTTTTTGGATTCTAGAATGAGTAATATTGTTACTGACAGCCAAAAGATAAGTTGTAGACAGTTATGGGAAATTGATGATTTAGCTCCAAGGACTAAGACATTCTTATGGCGAGCATTAGCTTGTGCTCTTCCGTTTAGAGCAATAATACTAGGTAGAACAAATCAAGGAGAGGCCTCTTGTCCTTTTTGTTATTTGGTGGATGAAACATGGGAACACCTGGTGGGAGCTTGTCCATTGTCCACAGCAGTATGGTTTTCGTGGAGAATGCATATAAACAGCATGGACTATTCTTGGTGGGAATACATTGGGCAAATAAATAAAGTTTTCCATGAGGTAGGATCGAAGAAAAATCTAGTATATTACGTTTTACATGCTTTGTGGCTACATAGGTGTAAAGTAGCTATGGAAGGTTTATCGCCTGTATAATCCTATTGAAGTCATTGTGGTTGCCAATTCCATGACTGCTTTTCGTGATGTTGATCGGCATCAATTCCCTGTCGATGGTGGTCACGATGACGGGGAGTTACAGCAACAACAACAATTGAAGTTTGTGCTTGAAAAAAAGGATTTTGCTGGAAAGTACATAATCATTGACGATGCAGTTGTTAGACACTCAAATTCTGTTGGCGCTGCAGTTCTATTCGATCCAGGAGGTAGCATAATTTATGGGGCTGTGGCAAAATGCAGCTATAATTATAGTGAACATGCAGAATTGTGGGCGATTTTACAAGGCCTTCAGTTGGCCTCGAAATCTGAATTATCGGAGGTGGCAATTATCTTAGACGGCATCGACCCGGTGAGCCAAGTGCTACCCCATCAGCAGCCAAATTAGGTGGTAAGGAACCTCATTCGTACTTGTATGCATATCTTGTATTATAATGTTGATTTTTGATTGTTTAAAGTCCTCGAAACTACTGTCAAGCCTGCTCATGTGTTGGCTCGACATTGTCTCTGGTTAGATGTTTGTGGAAGTTGGGTACACCCCCAACTAAATGAAACTCTTTTCCTTGCAAAAAAAAATGCAAAAAGATGGAGGCTGAATTAGGTAGCCGCCAACTAACGTGGCAAAAATATCTGGGGAACTACGAACGTGTTCCTTGCAGACACCGCTTCCTCTTTTCCTTCGAGGGCCCTGACCGGCCGTACGTGGCTGATCGCCACCCCCCCCCCCCCCCCCCCGACCACCGGCTCCTCCTCCCTTCCTCTCGGACCTCTCCTCTCCACCGATTGAGTCACCACATCCACATGCGTGATGATCGGCGGCTCGTAGCGTCCGTGCGGCGGGCGAGGGGGCTGGAGGCTTGCTGCGGCGCTTGTCGAGCGACATGTTTTCCGGGCTAGCTACGGCAACGGCTCGTTGCGTCCGTGCAGCCGTTTTGGGGCCAGCCGTGTGGTCGAGACGTGACTTCCTCGACAACGACGTGCTCCGTGGTGTTGGGGTCAAGAGGGTGTGGCGTGGTCGTTCTAGGCCGACGAAGCTTGGACGACAGCGACGTTCTCGAGCTGGTGCTCGGCGAGTGGAGCTCCGGCGTCTCGACCTTGATCTCAGGTTTTCCTCCTCGTTGCCGTACGGTGGTGCGTGTCCAGTTTGATGGTCGGCGGTCGGTGTTGGTGTGCTTTGTTGGTATTGATGTATTTTTGTAGTTTAGTTCTGTTTTGTAGGGGATTACCTCGCATTTTTTTTTTATCCTTTTATTTTTTGTCTCGATGTTTTCTTAGTTTTGGTTTTCTTCCGTTGTTATTAGGCGTAACCTCTCCCTTTCGAAGGTATTAGGTTCTTCTCTCCCTTTCCTTTTATGGTGCGTCTTTTATATCGAGTATTTTTCTTTGTCAATAGAAAATTTCTCTTAAAAAGAAAAAAAAAAAAACGTGGCAAAATATCTCTTAAAAAAGAAAATAACCAATGTGGCGAAAGTATCTTTTTTTCTGGGGAAGACAGAGCTAGCTACAGGAAATCAGAAGCCTGATCGATAATAAGTTATTAAAGTGATGAATTAATTAAAAGAATAAAAGATTCGGATCGTCACTTCTCTCCCTTAAAATAAATGTTATCATCAATATATGTTTCCATCTTTGCGATGTATATCCACCCTCATGCCATATGAAGCCGTGGGGTTTGGACCACTGGGTCAGGTCGGCCTGTCCTAGTCCACAAGTTTGTCCATAGTCCATGCAATCCAACCTAACCTGAATTTACGATCACTCTGGAGCCTGGTCGTGTCAAGAACAAGACCTATTTATTGCGTAGGGTTTAGGTCAAATTGATTAAAACCCACGATGTCTCGGCCCGACCCACGCAGAAGCCCGAGTGTTGGCCACACTGACAAAGCATGTGTGATGTGACCGTTTGTGATTGATTAGGAAATTTGACTGTAGTAAATCGTCAGAAGGTTAGAATCTTTTTTGTAACAAACCTTGTGGCTCCTCTATAAATACTGCTCATCAGAGCCAACAGATACATAGAAAACATCTTCAATCTTTCCAGTCCTTCGTTCTCTCTACTGTAGAGATAAACTCTGATATGGTATCAGAGCCTCATTTCCTCGATTCAAGAGGAAGTAATCTGATCCTACAACTGCCCAACTGCAGCAACTGGTGGCATCTGCACGACAAATTCTTGGCCTTCTTCGTCGAACTGATAATCAACTGCAGCGCATCGAGCGATACCAAGAAGAAGCTCTTGCTGACCTTCAAGTTCTTACATTACTGCATACACTAGAGTAATCTGATTGGTTATCTCCTCTCCAATTTATACGTATTTTTGGATTCTTTCGCAATTTCTGATCATGGAATTCACGATTGTTCCCTCGCTTGGTGTGTCTGATTCGCATGCTGCACCCCCAGCCACGATCCACAATTGCGTTCCAATCAAACTCACCATGTCCAATTACCCTCTATGGAAGGCACAACTTCTTCCTATTCTAACTAACAGCCTATGACCTTCTTGAACTTGTTGATGGGTCCTCTGCTGTTCCCGATCAACATTTGAAAAAGTCTGCTGGATTGCTTGAGGCTAATCCGGCTTATATCAAGTGGAAACGAGGTGATGCATTGGTTGTCAGCTGGATCATGTCCACAGTTGCTGACAGCATTTGCTCTCAGGTGTCATCTCTTCCCTTCCTGCTCGTGCTATTTGGCTCTTTTTAGAAAAGTATTTTGATGCTCAATTCCACTCATGCATTTTCCAATATAGAACTCAGTTAATTAGTCTCGAGAAAGGTGATTTGTCAATTCTTCATTTAGCCCGGTGGCGGGAGCCCATTTTGTACGTGAAATGCACGTTTTTGCAATGGAGTGGGCTGATCCTGGATATCTGTGTGACCATAACTTCGAGGGTAATTTGTGACTTTCCCACTATCTCGTGTCGACGCCTTAACTACTTTTATTCCGTGCTCTAAACTTTCAATCTTCTGATCAAATTCATGGTTTTATCGACGGCCTTTTTTCTAAAGTTGACGAATGGGATTTCTACCGTATATATCGGTATTTAATATGTGAATTCGTTTACTGGGTTCCACACGAAAGAAGTCATGTGAGTACCATCACGTGGTGGACCTACCATTACTCAAACAGGCATCCCCAGCGAAGAATTCACGGGTGATTTTTCGTTTTATAAGAAAATATACAGATAATTTTTTATTCTAAATCAAAATATACGAGTGATTTTTTTATCTTGTAACAGTATAATTTGATTTTAAATTAAATATATTGATATTTTTTATTTTAGATGAATATAATTTGATTATAAATTAAAATATATCGATGAAATTTAACTCCAAACAAAAATATATTGATAATTTTTTATTTTACATTGCTATGTTTTGATTTTACATCGATGTGCTTTGATTCGTATGTGGAAGTGACTTTTTAGGTAACGGTGGATCCGATGATAATTACCATATTTTTGTTATTACTTTTTAAAATATACATTACATTTCATTGATGTGAACAACGAAGATGTAAAAACAAAAAAAGAAAACCTATATGAAAAAGACAGGTGACGTGATTTTCACTTATACGTTATACATTTCTACACTCTTATCTTTTTAGTAATACCGAGGAGCCCGTTTCAGATAAATGTATTACATTTGTAAGCGATGACATTTTGAGGGCTTTTCTCACGCCTCGTTCGAAGCCCACGACCTCCACCGTTTGTCCTTCGGACAACCACAACAACAGGGAGAGGCATCTTCCATTTCCTGATAATGATCTTTTTAGTCGGAAAGTTGGAAGGCATCTTCTTTTGGATCTTGGATACATAACAGTAATGATGAATGCTCAACTCATGATGGAATGGCCAGCTGGTTTTTTTTTATAAAAAATATTTTCGTTCAAATGAAAAGAATCTGATAGAAGTGGACGAACGAAGTTGAAAATATATCATGTAGAAATAGGCGTCCACAAAATACGTCATATATAAATGGGGGAATTAAAAATAAAAGAAAAAGAAAAAAAAAAAAGTCACAAGTTCGAGAACCAAATAATCTTTAGAAGGAGGGTGATCTCATATTCATGGATACGGTGAAGTGTCAATAAGAAAAATCTTAAAGATCGTGTTATCGAGTTAGTTGAAATACATTAACCTGAAGGTTGAATTTGATCACGTGTAGACGTTAAAAATTTGATCGTAAAAGTCCAAGGTCACATTTAGTCTCCAACAAAATCATACACTAAAAAAAGAAAAAAAATGAATCTATCTAATAACAACGAAAAAGAACAAGCAACCCCTACAACACAAGGTTGGCATGCAAATCAAGATAAGCTCCAACATAGCCGCCACATGACCGGAGCCGTCGCACACAGGTCGAGCACGCACGAAATCAAAGCATGCCCAGAGTCATAGATTGACGGTTGGAACCGTTGCTCGTCGCCTAGGCCCCTCCGCTGTTGCAAGTCGCCACGCATGTCAACCAAGTAGCGTCGAAGCTCCGTACGAACGGAAAGGAACTCGTCGTCCACAACTCGAGTCGACTGAAGGAGCTCGTGACCTCCAAGCCCGCTGCCACCTCACCCATCATGCCCGATCGTTACAAGTCACAGGAAGCTATGCATGTCAGAGATATTAAAACTAGAAAGATATAAAAGGAGGAGGAGACATCGGATAAGAATGGAAGAGCCCCGATCAACCCCAATACCTTTTATAGGAGGGGAGGTTTTTCGCATAAAAGAGGAGGAAAGAAGGAAACGGGGGACGGAATGCCCAGCTGATCTTGTCACGTCGGATTTTGGTGCATTCATTTAGTTTTGCTAATTTAAAATATTTCTCACATGGATCGCTACATATATATCAAAGCTGGTTTAATAAAAGAGTCTTTTCCAACATCTCAGATGCAGGGTTTTTAATGAGAGGAAGAAGTGCACCTTAATCATCGCTTTTTTTTGTAACAAAAAAAACTTTGAAAGTAACTGCTTTAGCTTCGGTCATGCAAATTATCCTATAATCAATAAGATTATAAGAGAAATTTCTAAACAAAGAAAATAAAATTGGATAATTCAATTCCAATTCTTAGTCATGGGGGGCAGCACTTTAGCAGGGCGATCAAGAACCTTTTAGGGATCAGGGTTGGTAAATGCAGACTTGGACTTGATCCATTGATTTCAAGGTGGGCCCAAGAGCGCACCACGAGAAAGGATGGTTAAGGAGCCTCTCCGTGGGCTATACTGGTGGGCCTGACCCTAAGCCCAGGCTCGAGCCTACCATGATCTACATGGTCTTCGACCCAATGCTCTGTACATAGCATGTATAAGGCTTTATTACTCCCATGAACAGTTGGCTGTCAATTGGCTAAACAAATGATAATTCGCTTCTAACCCTTACTTCTAGAACTGAGAGACATCATTTCTCATAATTTGCTGTTCTGATGATTATATTGGTCTGATTTTGACTCCCCGTGGAGCACTCGATGACTTTTTAACTTGAAAGTAGCAAATAACTAAACTCTGCCAACGATTTCTTTAATTATATAACTACTGATGAGGCCTAGGCTTCGACGCGGAAAAAATATAATTTATTTTTTTCTATTTTATTTATATATTTCTCTTTTTTTCTCATCAAATAAGTAAAATAAAAGTAATTAAGTAAAAATTATTTCTATAAATGAAAAACGATGTTAACTAATTTTTAACCTTGTCTTCTTTATTTCAAGATATTTCTTATGTTTTCGTTGCTTATATGCCGCTAAGATAAAGATTACAATGAAAAAAAACTAATATGTTGTAAGCATATGTCTCGTAATAAAATTATATGAAAATCTTGAAAATAAATAGAATAATATTTAAAACAAAAAATCATAAAAAAGTAATAATCTAAAATTAAACGTGTAACGTGTAATTTTACAAATAACTTTATTAAATTTAAATATTAATATTTTTAAAAATGATGAGTAAGATCCAACTACTAAAACATCAAATCATTTATTTTAAAAAATAACGATACCTAAAGATACATTAATGATGTGTATATTAGTGGGTGGGGTCGGGAGGGTCGCGAGGGGGAGGAAATGTTTGTGCGCGGCGCTGAGAGAGGGGATATGGGGAGGGTATTGTTAGAGTGAGAGAGAGATGAGTGGTGGGGTATTATTTTAGTTTTGATCATTTGTGTGGGTGGGTTGGGTTGGGTTGGGGGAAGATGTAATGTGTCTGGGGTGGCAAAGCGGGTTGCGTGGGAGGAGGAGGGGGTGTGGCATCCTTTTGATCACTAAATTATCAAATCATTTATTTTAAATATTAATAATATTACCATTTTAATTCTAAAGTGCGTGCAATTACATGGATAATACCTAAAGATATATCAATAATATGTATATTAGGAGGGGTAGGGGGAAGGTAGAGAGAGAGAGAGGAGATATGGTTGAGTGCATTCGTTAGAATGAGAGAGAGAGACATGAGTGGTGAGGTGGGAGCAGTAAGAGGGTTACGGGAAAGAAGAGGATGGGAGTGGTGACGGAGAGACCTTCGTAATAGAATGGTATCACATTGTTAAATTTTAGGTGGTAGAAAATTTCTTCATCAAAATAGTAAATAATTAAATCTAATTATAAAATTAAAGTGTTGTATTCACAAAAAGATTTAAGTCTAATAAATTCACAACTAATTTCCTATCATCTTAACTTCAAATAGATTCAAAAATTTCAATAAGAAATTGTTACAATCAAAGAGAGACATGTAAAGAGAAAGAAGTAGATAGAAAAAGAGAGAAAGATAGAGACAATTTATAAATTTGCTACAATATAAATATACTTAAATAAGTGAATATTGGATTTGGCAATGACAATGTGCATAAATTTTAATGAGGTGAACAACAGAGGATTCTATCTTTCTCCTTCGTGCGCACGGGAAGGAGGGATGGCCGGCGGTGTGGTCGCACATGGAGGATCTCTTAAAAACGCGTTGGTGACCTCGGCAAGGCACAAGGTGGCCACTGGCGGTCGGCCAGAGGGCACGACGTCGGTAGTGGTGGGTCCTCTTGGCAGGCGTGGAGCTGCTGCTGCAGTGCACGAGGAGAGCGCTTGTGAGGTCGTCAAGCATCGGGGCGATTGGCTTGGGATGGCCGGAGTTGGTCGTGCATAGGGCTTGAGGCTGGCTATCGACGCATGGAAGAGTAGCAACAATGTGCTACTATGTGTGGTCACGGCGGTGCTAGCAGTGATGATGAAGCAAACAGTGTGTAGAGGCATTGACGAGTGCTTGCGGTCAGCGAGGAAGCTCGGCAATGCTTGAGATCGTCGGAGTGAGCTTGGGGCCAAGGTTGGCGGTTGGAGATGGCAGTGGTGAGCCGGTTGCGGTTTGGGTGCTTTTTGTGTAACAGGGGAGGCAGGTTGAAGAAGAGGAAGGGGCGGCGGTGGATGGCTGCATGCTTGTGTGGAGAGGGAAAGTGGTGGTTTTGGCATTTGAGAGATGGTAGTGGTGTTTGGTTGAGTTCAGGAGGGAGGGGGTAGTGGTTTAGGCATTGGTGGTGGTGATCTGTGGGGTAGGATGGTGAGAAGAGAGGTGAAAGACGGTGGTGTTGTGGCCGCATGCTGTCACCGCACGATCGGCAAAAAGGGAGAATGAATGGAGGTGGAGCACGCCTATGTCATGGTGCACGCTGGGTCCACAGTGCAAGCCCCGACCACAGTGTCGGTGGTGGAGAGGGAGAAGGTGGATCCCCGCAGTGGGAGATGTTGGTGCTAGAGCACTACGATCATTTATTTTGATGATAACAAAACACGTGTTATTTAACATTTGCAATTGGAGTCCTAGATTTCAGGTCAAATGCAAATGTAGACATGCTTAAACGGAGTTCGAGCTCGTATCCAGGACGGATTGGAGAAGCTTGACGGAAAACAGAGGAGGTTCGCGTGGAGCGACAGATTGAAGATAGAAGATAAGAAGAATATGATAGATTCTTTTTAATCCTTTCTTGTATCTCGTCTTTATTTTCTTGCTCTTTTTATTTTCTTAGAATATTTTGTTAAAGAGCCTCAAAGTACCCTAACAGTAGTCCTAGGAACACCTGCACAACCCTAGGATACTTAGGTTTTCTGTAGAATACTTAGAAAACCAATATAGGGTTCAAACAGAGTTTGTAGACGTCTAATTCCCAAATCAGACGTCTGATAAAGCATTTTAAAACGTCTGAGTGTTGTTTCAGACATCTGATAACTATTAGGCTGGACATAGTTATTTCTGTCTGATGAAATCAGACGTCCAGACCTTAGACCAGACGTCTTAGGAGACGTCTGATAGATTTGCCAGACGTCTAATTAGTGGACCGTTGGCTGGCTTAGCAAACACTCATGAATGTGACCGTTAGAGCCTTATCAGACATCCATAGGACTTACCAGACGTCTGATAATTGACCGTTTTGCCTCAGCTGACCCAAAATCTCTTCTCAGAGATTTTCTAGCCGTTGCAATGTTTGGAAATCCATTCATACAGAAAAAGTAAGTTTCCAGACGTCCAGACATAGTGCCAGACGTCCTGTGTGCTGTCTGATGGACTTGCACAAAAACCCTGTTTAGATCTGATCCAAGTCAGGAAGAGACACGCTCAAAATCAGACGTCTGACCTTGGAATCAGACGTCTTAAAGTGAACTTCCAGACGTCTGATGCCAGAATTAGACGTCTGATAAGCCTGTCAGAACAATGATTGTTCCTGATTTCGGGATGATTCTCTTGGGCTTTGTTCCCAACGGCTGTAGAACCTTTCCTAAGCCTTCCAAAGCCTTCCTAAGGCCTCTATAAATAGAGGGGAGCCTTTACACATCTAGACATACTAAGAAAAACATATACACACTTGGATACACTTAGCTACACACTTTCACACTCTTTTGTGTCCAGAAAAGATCTTGCTCTCCAAGCTTAAGCTCCATTCCCTTGAGAGCATCAAGCTTTCGCGCACCCGCTCTCCCGCCGTTGTTCACGAGAGCGACATTGCGCCGTTGCGTGGCTCATGCACCCGCGTCATCGTCGACACACTCCTTGCAAAGGGGAGTTTCCTAATTCCTATAGAAGCTTAGGTTTATTACTTTGTTGGCTCTATAGGTTTGTTGTTTATTTTATCTTTGTTATTTGGTTGGGTATTCGCTTTGCGAATTCCTGTCTCCTTCGCGAGACAAAATCCTTCTCGTGAAGAGAAGGGGTTGAGGAACGCTACCCTCGTACTTGTAGCGTGGTTGTACTGAGGTTGAATCACCATCGTTTTAAAGTGATTCGGTTAGTGGATTTGATCAACTAGGTTGATCGGAAAATCCTAACTCGAGAGGGTTAGGTGGTGGTTTTCACCCGGTTTGAGTTTCCACCTATAAATTCTTGTGTACTTGTGTGATTGCTTTTCTGTGATATTGTTTATATTTATTTCCGCATTTTATTACGTCACCCCTCCTGGTAGGGAAAATCTACAATTGGTATCAGAGCAGGTCTTACTGTTTCGGCGTAACAACCAAGCAAGAAGATCTATGGAGGGAAGCAGTTCCGCGGGTAGGATTTCCGAGGGCCAGTCTACGACTCGTCCGCCGTTTTTCGACGGGAGCAACTACCCTTACTGGAAGCTGCGGATGAAGACGTAGCTTCAAGCCACCGATTTCACAGTCTGGGCCAGGTGCGAGACCCCCTTCGACATCCCAGAGAAACCCGCCGGAGGATACTCGCAGCAGCAGATCCGGGAGTTCTCTCTCAACGCGAAAACAATGAACGCATTGTACTGCGCGCTCAGCCTGGAGGAGTTCAACAGAATCTCGCAATGCGCCACCGCATACGAGATTTGGCACACACTTGAGGTAACTCACGAAGGTACCTCTAAGGTAAAAACTTCTAAAATTAATTTACTTTCTCAAGAATTTGAATCTTTTTCTATGAAACCTAACGAGTCTTTAAGTGAGATGAACACTAGGTTCACTCTCATTGTAAATAATTTGAAAGCATTAGGGAAGACCTTCATCAAGGGGGAGCTTCAAGGGAAGCTTCTTCGTTCCCTTGGATCGGAATGGGAACAGAAAGTCACCGCCATCGAGGAGGCGAACGAAGTAGAGGAGTTCAACATGGAAGATCTCCTAGGCAATCTAATGGCCTACGAGACAAAGTTGAAGCAGAAGAAGAAGGATACACCGGAGCCCAAACTAAGACTCTCGCCTTCAGAGTCGCGTCGGATAGCGAGGTAAGTTCCGACGACGAAGACTTTAGAATTTTACTTAAAAAATTTTCCAAGTTTTGTAGGGAATTAAAGAAAGAGAAAAAGAAGAAGAAGGAAAAGGAAAAGAGATCTAAGAAGAAGGCGTTCCAAGCCACTTGGGACGATTCCAGCTCGGAGGAAGAAGAAGAAGAAAAAGAAGAAGCCGCTTGCTTTGGTTTCATGGCCAGAGGAAGCAATAACGACAGTGAAAGCGGAAGCGACTCAGACAATGAGGTAAGTTATGGTTTACAAGAAGCTTTTAATAAACTATTTGAGATTAGTAAATCACTAAAAATAGAAAACAAAAGCATGAAAAAGAATCTTAGCTTTCTTAAAAATGAAAATGATAGGTTAGAAAAATAACTTAAGGATCTAGAACCTAGTCCTAAAAATGATAACCTATTATTAGAAAATCATAACCTCATCAATGAAAATAATAAATTGATTAAGGAAAATGATAGTCTAAAGTTAGAAATCTCTAATTTAAAGACTAAGATGAGTATTATAGAAAAAGAAATTGTATGTCTTAGGGAAAACTCTAACAAATTAATCAATAAAGTAGATAATTTTTATAGCCCTAAGGTTGAGAAAGGATCTCCGTCAAGGAGACCCGCTAACAGATCCGGATCCAAGCTCATTTGGATACCGAAGAAAAATTTGGAATCTTGTTTTGTAGGGTTAAGGGATAATTAAAACATAAAGGGCTGGACCTACAAACTCAAAGCTGGTCAACTCAAGTTGGGAGAACCAAGGAGTAGACCAAGGAGGAGAACAAGAAAACCGACGAGACGGCGAACAAACGACGGACCCGCCGCACGTCGACTGCCAGACTAGAGACCGGCGCCAATGCCCGGGCCTCCAAGCTACGGATGGGAGCCCCATCCGATGTGGCATCTACCACCACCATTCGGGCCATTTTATTGGCCATGGTAGGTGAGGTAAAATTCTTAACCCTATCTTTTTATAAGCATTTAGATAGGGGGAGTTAAAAAATGATGAGCTAATTGTCAATTTTTAAGGGGGAGATGCAAATTAGCTAAATTTCCTTTAGTAAGGGGGAGAAAAATAATAGCTATCTTGTTGTTACAAAAAGGGGGAGAATATCACCTTTGTTAAAATAAATTCATAGAAGAGCATGTTTTAAGGGAGAGTTATATGAAATCTAAAATCAATCAAACCTTTTTGATAATGTCAAAAAGGGGGAGGATTTTATGCATTATTATTTACGATTTTGTCATCATCAAAAAGGGGGAGATTGTTGGTGCTAGAGCACCACGATCATTTATTTTGATGATAACAAAACACGTGTTATTTAACATTTGCAATTTGAGTCCTAGATTTCAGGTCAAATACAAATGTAGACGTGCTTAAACGGAGTTCGAGCTCGCATCCAGGACGGATTGGAGAAGCTTGACGGAAAACAGAGGAGGTTCGCGTGGAGCGACAGATTGAAGATAGAAGACAAGAAGAATAGGATAGATTCTTTTTAATCCTTTCTTGTATCTCCTGTCTTTATTTTCTTGCTCTTTTTATTTCCTTAGAATATTTTGTTAAAGAGCCTCAAAGTACCCTAACAGTAGTTCTAGGAACACCTGCACAACCCTAGGATACTTAGGTTTTCTGTAAAATACTTAAAAAATCAATATAGGGTTCAAACAGAGTTTCCAGACGTCTCATTCCCAAATCAAACGTCTGATAAAGCATTTTAAGACGTCTGACTGTTGTTTCAGACGTCTGATAACTATTAGGCTGGACATAGTTATTTCTATCTGATGAAATCAGACGTCCAGACCTTAGACCAGACGTCTTAGGAGACGTCTGATGGATTTGCCAGACGTCCAATTAGTGGATCGTTGGCTGGCTTAGCAAACACTCAAGAATGTGACCGTTAGAGCCTTATCAGACGTCCATAGGACTTACCAGACGTCTGATAATTGACCGTTTTGCCCCGGCTGACCCAAAATCTCTTCTCAGAGATTTTCTAGCCGTTGCAACGTTTGGAAATCCATTCCCACAGAAAAAGTAGGTTTCCAGACGTCCAGACATAGTGTCAGACGTCCTGTATGTTGTCTGATGGACTTGCACAAAAACCCTGTTTAGATCTGATCCAAGTCAGGAAGAGACCCACCCAAAATCAGACGTCTGACCTTGGAATCAGACGTCTTAAAGTGAACTTCCAGACGTCTGATGCCAGAATTAGACGTCTGATAAGCCTGTCAGAACAATGATTTTTCCTGATTTCGGGTTGATTCTCTTGGGCTTTGTTCCCAACGGCTGTAGAACCTTTCCTAAGCCTTCCAAAGCCTTCCTAAGGCCTCTATAAATAGAGGGGAGCCTTTACACATCTAGACACACTAAGAAAAACATATACACACTTGGATACACTTAGCTACATACTTTCACACTCTTTTGTGTCCAGAAAAGATCTTGCTCTCCAAGCTTAAGCTCCATTCCCTTGAAAGCATCAAGCCTTCGCGCACCCGCTCTCCGCTGTTGTTCACGAGAGCGACATTGCGCCATTGCGTGGCTCACGCACCCGCGTCATCGTCGACGCACTCCTTGCAAAGGGGAGTTTCCTAATTCCTATAGAAGCTTAGGTTTATTACTTTGTTGGCTCTATAGGTTTGTTGTTTATTTTATCTTTGTTATTTGGTTGGGTATTCGCTTTGCGAATTCCCGTCTCCTTCGCGAGACAAATCCTTCTCGTGAAGAGAAGGGGTTGAGGAACGCTACCCTCGTACTTGTAGTGTGGTTGTACTGAGGTTGAATCACCCTCGTTTTAAAGTGATTCGGTTAGTGGATTTGATCAACTAGGTTGATCGGAAAATCCTAACTCGAGAGGGTTAGGTGGTGGTTTTCACCCGGTTTGGGTTTCCACCTATAAGTTCTTGTGTACTTGTGTGATTGCTTTTCTGTGATATTGTTTATATTTATTTTCCGCATTTTATTACGTCACCCCTCCTGGTAGGGAAAATCTACAGGAGAGGATTAGAAGATGCCTCCCCTCCAGAAGCCTGGGCCTTTTCCTTTTAAAACCTCCTGCTGTTGTGGCTTTCTCTCTCAATCTGTTTCCTTTCCCTGAGGACTCGGCTTTTCCAACAAATTGGCAGCAGTAGAGAAGCGGTGGGATTGGGTGGCAGTGCCGACATACTCGGAGGGAGTTGTTGTGAGGAGGAAGGCGGTGCTGCATTTAGGCTTGGCACATCAGACGTCCAGATTCAGTTCTGGATGTCTTAAAAATGTAAATTGCGGGAGTTAATAGGGCAACATGGTTGGTGCCGCCCGTCCCCATAAAGTCCTCCCTCTACGGGATGTTGGGTTCGAATCCCCTCAACATGCCCATACGCGCATAGGCTTGTGGTGGCGTGTGGTGACAGTCTATGTTCAGCTATCCTTGACTCGACGTCGGAGAGTGGCTGTGGCTGTGGCTGTGATCTTGGAGGTACTTCGTGGCAAGCGAGAAATTCATAGACCCTTTTCAGTTTCAAAAAGACGAAAAATGTAAATTGCAACAGGTTCAGGATTGATGGTTATTAGACGACCAAACTGGTCTCAAGACGTCTTATATCTTGCATCTAACCATACAGATTCTCATAACCATATAGTATAAAATTAGTGCGTAAAATTATATGCAGACTAAAATAAATTATCATTTAACTCCTAATTAATTAGAAACTAAGAACAGATAATTAAAAATTACTTAAACCAAATAATAATATACTAAAATAGACTTACCAAGTGACACCCTCCTTTAGTAAATGCATATATGCTGATAAATATAAATTTTTTTATAAAAAATAACATGGATTCCATCTTTCCTTACCGAATTGTATTAAAGAATAAGGTTGTAATTATTTAAGTGAAGTCATTATAATCTCAATTACTATAACAATATATAAATTGGTATCTCAAGAAAATTTTTATTATCTTGAATGGATATGTTAATGTATCATGTCCACTAAATTCTTTCACAAAAAGAACACTTATTCTGTTAGCTACCATCTTTGATTTCTTGTATATATATTAAATATCATTGAATTATAAAGAATTAGACAGTAATAAAAACTAATATTTAAAGATACACTAATAACGTATATATATTATTTCATATGTATAAGCATATTTTTCAAATAAAATGTAATTATTAGTAAAATTAATGCCTAAAGATATATTAATAATACCTATATTATTTATCATCTTTAATTAACCAACATGCAAACACCATTTCAAATACACTTGAAGAGTGGATTAGATTAAGGTTTCGTAACGTTGCTGCAGCATCGATTGATTTGGTTTTACAATGCAGGGTATGGTGGCAATCGGACGTTCAGCCGAGCACCTGAAATTTTGGGATTAATTATTTCCTGAGTACGTTTGTGATTAGCTTATTTAATTTAATCATGAGAAGTCAACGTGTAGGGAACTTTGGATCCAATTTTTTTTCATGTAACAGATGGAGAGGATTGCAAGATGGAAGAACGTAGCGTTTGCTTGTCCTTTTAGCGGAGATTAATTTCTCCACTCCTTTCTCAGGATGAGTGAAAAAGATCGTAACGATGTCGATCTTGTGCGGCATTCGGATGGATTGAGTCCACGTGGCTCTCGTGGAGTCCCGACGAGCATGATCGATTTTACCACCTACACGAAGGAGTCGAACGATATTGCATATGACGTGTCCGGTTTCAGTTGCCCGCACTTTTGTTTTAATATGTGTAGATAGATTCGTGTGATCTTCGCTATTGAATTATGTTGGTGACACCTTGCCTAACTCGGCTGGTCCGATAATTCTTTCGTCTAATTTGGCTTAAAATTGTCCGGTCCATAATTCTAGAACACCTGGGAAGCGAATAAGGCGTGGCCATGTTGTCTTTGCCTCTATCAAGAATAGTCCAATGTCGTGAGGCAGCTACCGTAGCTGTCACGTAGCATTATTTTCCTCTTTTCTATTTTAAATTTTTTACACGAGATGCACTGTCCATCACCCCGCGCCCGCCCCCCCTTCCCCCCATCCTCTCTCTCTCTCTCTCTCTCTCTCTCTCTCGATCGACGTGATTTTCCCTCCTTCTCATTTTTATTTTATTTTTCTTACGCATTGCTAATTATATTTGTAATTAACCTTTTCATATTATATTTTTTCATTTGACATTAATATTAAGTGTGCTGCTACCAAAATATAAAATAATATGTGCATAAAATTAGATAATATAAATTTAATTTAAGATATCGATTAAAATTTAAAATATACGGAATAATACATTTTAAACGTGTGATATGTTTGATATGTGATCGATGTTTCCATTTTTCCACTGATCCATAATTATGATACACCAAATAGTATATTTTGTAAAATATGATATGTTAATTTTCAATCAATCAAATATTAAGATACATTTATTAAAAATTATGTTAAACTTTTATGTAATCAACTTTTATATTTTTACGTTAATTGATTTTTACACTTCTATCGTAACACAAAACGTAAAAACCAGCGATTTAAGGTTCGATGTGACCAATATCAAGTCTCTTGTCGCCTCATGGGCCATATTCAGAATCTTTCAAAATCACGTAATCTTAATGTAAGTTTCTTTTTTTTAAATAAATATTTAATTACAAGGAAATTACTCGGTACAAAAAGATACGCCCCAGAAGAAAAGGGAAAAGAAAGAGGATCTTCACCAACGAAGAAAGAAATATATCCCATGGTAGTGGTGAAATACAAAATAAAAAATAAGATTAAGAAAAAGAAGAAAGAAAATGAAAGTGTCCCTGAATCGGAACCAAAGGAACTTTCAAAGGAGATTGACCTCGTGTTGGTAGAATGACTAAGTGTCAGTGAAATAGAATCTTGAAGATTGCATTAACGAGTAACCAAATAAATCAACCCCTCACATATGTTAGGAAACCTAATCGAGATAACCAAGGGTCACATGTAGTCCCAAACAAAACTTAAACTACACTAAAACCAAAGGAAAAAAAAAACACCATCTACGATAAAAAAACAAGTAAACCACAGTAACCCACGACCTGTACGCAAAACAAGCCAAAGTAACAAAGATGCAATGACAATGAACTACAATGGTAATGCCACTGCTAGTTGACCCTCCATCGCTGCACGCCAACACTCTCGCTGCAATGCACCCCTGCACATACGTAGTCGTGCACCCTTCAACCACTGCACACCGTCATGCTCACTGCCACGTGGATGGTTTGATCGTCATACACATCGGAGCGCCAATAAAAGCTAGGTCGGAGCACCAAAAGCACCGACCAAGTCACAATGGAAAAGCTTTGCTGCACATGACGATCGCCGTCGCCATCGACCGAAGCACCTATCGACATCATGCCCACGTCGATCGCAGCACCCACAATTGGTTGTGTAAGTCGATCGCAAAGAAGATGGAATATCCCATAGGAATGTAGAGAATGAGGTGGCCTTGATCAACCCCTATCGATCGACCGAGACCCCCTACCATAGCACAACTCTGGCACTCGAGAGAGAGCAAGAAGTAGAGGAGACAGAGGACCGTTCGTAACCTCTCACGTAATCTTAATATAAGTTACTTTAGCGTTCGAAAGGCCTCGTTTGATGCGTTGCCTTTGTGCAACAGAAGCACATGAACCATTTGTTTTTTGCATCTGTGTATATATAATGATCCGTGCCTGTATTATATATATATTGGCTTTCGATTGCTACAGTGATCGAGTGCTTTTATTTAGTTCTGATCAGTACATTACCTGCACGGACGTCTCTCTCTTTGACTCTCTCTCTCTTATTATTATTATTTTTCCTTACACATAATTTAACACATACGTCTAACTTAAATTACGTCTTCTACATCAGTTTTTTCATCTTACGTTCTTCAATCATAGATCAATATTGAATATATTTTTTATAAGATTATAAAATAATATATGTATAAAATGATATAATGTAAATATAATTTAAAATATCGATTAAAAATTAAAATACATCAAATAATATATTTTACAATATACGATATATTCTAATTTTCGATCATTATTTTATTTTTTATATGATTTTCTCTTAAAAAGAGAGAAATCAAAATATATTTGTTAAAAATTTTTTATTAATGTATTTTGATTTTTTACGTAAAAAATTAAAATATATCGATTGACATAGGTAAAAAAATCAAAATAAATGAAAAATTAAAATATATTTATTAACATCGATGAAAATCAAAACATAGGAAGTGTTCATTTATTTATTTTATTGAAATTTTTGTTTGCTATAGTAAAGTGACACGACATTCATTTAATTAATTATTTATTATTTTTTTAACTTATGTTTGCCTTGCACATTGTTTAACATGTATATTCAATTTGAATTCAGTCTCCTCCATTGACCTTTTCGTCTTTCGATTTTACATTAGAGATCAATATTAAATATATTTCTACAAGAGTTTAAAATAATATATGTATAAAATGATGTGGTGTAAATATAATCTAAAATATTGATTAAAAATTAAAATACATCAAATAATATATTTTACAATATATAATGTATCCTGATTTTCAATAATTATTTTACCTTTTTTTTATAATCAAATTTTTTACTTTCATTTGCTCTCAAACATCAGGAACTTAAAACACATCATTTGAAGATTTTTTATTAATATGTTTTGAATTTTTACATAGAAAATTAAAATATATTGATTGATACTCTGAGAAAAAAATCAAAATATATAAAAAATTAAAATATATCAATTTATATTAGTAAAAAATTAAAATACTATAATCATTAGTTTATTTTTTGTTGAAACGTTTATTTGATATAAGAAAGTGACGCGATGTCCACTTACCTATTTATTTATTTATTTATTTAAACTTTCATTTGCTATACGTTGAGGAGCGATGTATATTTTTTCTTCATTGACTTTTATGCTCCCGTATCAAGAGATGATCCAAAAATGGAAAGTAGGTTTTCTTTCTTTTCCACTTGGAGCACCTTTAAGTTTCAGTTGTATACTAAATCATCTTCTCTGCTCTCTTCTTGTGAGCTACAGTTTGGACTCGATCAGTGGATTAGGGCTCCACCCTATTGCCAGAGCTCCTTCCCCTTCCTTCGGATCCTCCTAACCTCTTCGCGCTCAACATGCAGAGCTGCTAGTTGCTAGCAATGGTTATTCTCCGGCATCGCGACAGTGTGAGTTGTGTCCGGAGGTCTTCCTTGCAACGGTGCGTGCTTCGACTGGTGGGACTTCCTCCGACTGTGGTTTTGGCTGGTGGATCAATGATCGGAGGTCTTGCTTCCCCCTCTGACCTCCGTATGTCGTTCGACATGTGCTGCGATCCTTCCTCGAGGTTGGCCAAAGTGCACGGGGTGCATGGTGGCAGTGTGGCTTCGACACGGGTGGTGGCTCCATTGGCTTGCGATCCTCGGTCGTCAGGTGCTGTGGCGATCGGTGGTGCCAGCTGTTTTACCCTCTCTCCAGTTGCAATGGTCCCATGTTCTTGTCATTGTATGTTGCAGGGCCTTGTTGTTGTGTGATGTGGTTGTTTAATCCATTCTTTTCTCTTTTTTTAGTTTAAGTTATTTTGTTGGAGACCACGTGTAACCCTGTGTAATTTACTTCGAAACTTCCTGACGAGAGTCAAGGTTTAATTTATTCGGTCTCTTACTATTCTATGAGCATATGGTCGTTCTCCTTCGAGAACGTCAGATTCTAGATCTCAAAATATTTTCTTTTATTTTCTTTTATTTCTTATCTTCTTATTTTATATTTTAACATTTCCCTATCATAAGAGACGTTTTTCTTTCCTTTTCGAGGGTTAAGTGTATCTATCTTTTCCTAATGTCTCTTATGTAGAATTCCTTTTTTTTTTTTTTTTTTTGTTAATGAAAGTTTATTTAAAAAAAAAAAAGAGAGAGGGACTCAAACCTAGCTCCCAATGATTATCCATGGAATGATCGCACTTGTTTTTGAGCATTTAATTATTAATCAAAATGATCGCTACAGCACAAAGTATGTGCACGCAGGATTGATTGTTCGAGGTGATCAAAGCAAGTACGCAAGACGAAGCGCGCTCCAAAATCAAGGATAAGGAAAGGCTGCTTAGAAAATTTTACAAAGGTTTCTCATCCAACAGCAAGTGTTTTTTCTTTTTTCTTTTAAATAGATCTCCATCAATTGAAACAAAGTGGTTATAAGGACACGATGCTCATAGGATGAGGAAGGACAACTAAAATGAACCCTTAGGAGAAGAGCGAACAACACGAATTTGAGAATGGGGAACTGCAAAATAGAGATATTAGTAAATTAGAACCAAATTAAATGAAAATTAAACAAATAACAAAGAAGGCACCTGTGTAAAGCAGCTCATATTAAACTTTAAAGTTGCTCCTCCCCGTAGGATAATGACAATATCACCGAAGATGGAACGTTGATGATTAATTCGATTCATTTTAATGAGTACTCAAATAGTCACTAGTTGAGACGAGTCGACCAGAACTCAATTTTGTATTCGTAGCTATGATATATTAAACAGAGTCCCAATAGAAAAGTTGTGGCGGTGGGAAATAGGACCCGCGAAGAACAATACAACTTGACCACCATCATCATCAAGCCTATGTTAGATCTCCTTCTAGCTTGTTTAATCTCATCTCCTCCCGTCAAACACAAACTCCAGTCTTGCAAGATTATGGCTAGGAGTAAGAATCGCCACAAACTCCATCATCAACCGTCGACTTGAAGCACCAAGATGGATCTTCAATACAACTCAATAGGGAATTGAGGGGGCCTCACTTGAGGTTTTCAGTTAACAGTGACCCATTGCACCTACAAACGAAGCAATGTCAAGAAGGACACCATCAAAGATGAAAGTTGACGTGCCCAAGAGGAGGAGTCCCTGCAAGGAGAGGATCATTGGAAAAGCATCACCCAAAAGACCTAGCTTGAGTCGCGATCACCCGCTTCAATAAGCCTCGGATTTCCCCTCGGGAAACATCAACAAGCTAGAGAGGTGGAAAACTAAAAGAAGTAGTGGGGGAGTGCAACGAGGATGAGGCAGAAAAATGAGTCCTCTACAACAAGGAATGGGGTGAATAGGAAAGATGAAGGGGGAGTTGGAGGGGGACCCTTGATCGGCAGGGACCTGATTAAGAAGGCAGTGATGCTAAGGTCTCTCGCTGTAGAGGATATTTCCTATGGGTGGTGATGACAAAGGGTGGGAGGGCATTTAGTTTGACTCCAATAAAGAGCAATTGTTGAAAGAAGCTTTTGCCTTCATTCAACATAACATCATATGCTCATTGATTGCTTGTTAACTTGCTTTAATCATGTTTCTAAAAAGTGTTTCATGTTGTAGTACAGTTGATTAAATTGTTGGTAACATTTAAAATTTATATTTCTCAAAATAAAATATATTACTAGATCGAACACAAGGAGTAAGCTAACGAGTGACTACCACTATTTTGTTTATTTACAGATATTTTTGATGAGCTTATAATATGGAGTCAATCTTATAGTTTTAGCAAGTTCACAATCGCATTTTATGATGCAACTTAGAACTATGAAATCAAATGCAACAATTGTTATCACTAATATCCAATAAAAATTAATAATCAAATAATAATCAAATGTTCATCTAATTAGGCACCACTGAGCATCGATGAGAATGTTGAACCAGATATTGCGCTAAAAATAATGTCAGAAACCAATCTTAAATCAATTTAAACCAGATTACAATCCAAACTTGGACTATTGCAATTTGGCCCTTGAATCTTCACAATTCGATCCTTAAGAATCCTTACAATTGGATCCTTTCCTTGCAAAGAGGCCCTCTGAGCCTCTTCTTCTTCAAGGTTGGCAGGGGACACCAGAGGTCGGTCGGCCTTCTGATCTACCTGTTGGATGGGGTTGGAGAGCAGAGAAGAGGATCATCGGGAGCTTGCCGACTTGGTGACGGTGGTGGATCGGTGATCGGTGGAGCGGCAACGGTAAAGGAAGCAGTCGAAGTTAGGGAAGATGCAGAAGTCCGATGAGGTCTTGCGGCTAAAAGATCAAGTCGTTTGACCTCTCGTCAAATGCAATAGCTTCGAGGTGAGGTCCCGAAGCTAAACCCCATGGAGATGGGATGTTTGGGTGGCTGTGCGTGGTCGGCAGAGAGACTTGTCGGAGCCTTTGATGGTGGTGGTCAGTGGATGTGATGCATGGACAAAAGGTCAAGATAAGGAGTCGAGAAGATAGAGGAGGAGAGGGGGAGTAAAAACCCTAATGCTATTGGAGAGGAGGCGAGGAGACCGATGGCGGTGGTGAGCCTCTGGCGATGAAACGAGAGAGGAATTGGGGCCGAGGAATGGGTACGAGAGTTGTGTCCTTTGATGAGGAGCATGACAAGGAAGAGAGGAAGGTGGCTGAGGGTTCGTTTGGCGGCGAGGACTGACAGATCGAGGAGTCGAGGAAGGCCTAAGGTCCTTCAATAGCGGCGTGCGGAGGAGGAAAAAGAGGGGTGTAGCACACGCTATTTCCAAACGAAATGACTTAGAGGACCTCGAGGAGGCTTTATAGCTTGAGAGATGAGTGCATGGAGCTACCATCAAGCGAGAAGAACTTTACCGTTCGCAAGTTGAATGGCAGAGCTTTAACCACGTCAACCGAGCTCTAGATAGGGTCTTCAGGGTTGGAACGACTATCAGTCGACGCGGAAGAACTTGGGGAACAGGTCCTCCAAGTTTCGCGGAGTTTAATGAATCGAGTGAGTGGGAATTCACGATCAAAGTTTGCTCGTTCGTGCAGCCATGGTGGCTGGAGGTGAAGGTGCTGGCAAAGACCATTTCGCAAAGAAGATGAAGAGTTAGGGGGTTTTTGCAAGAAATTAGGAATTAAGGGCCAAATTGACTATTCTAATCCTCATAGAATATTTTTATATGATTTTTAGAGGATATATATTATATTTATTTCATCGAATTTATTTTAATTGAAGTGAGGTTAAAATTAAGATTTTTTATTAGAAATTAACATTCAATTTGATTGAAAATCTTGAATTACTCAATACTTGCCCACTTTTAGGAAATTTAAGTTTAATTGACCTTTGATTAATTATAATTTCGTCTCTCAGCTATTCTACATTTATAATTGTCCGTTAAAATTGTAGAATTAACCCTTATTTTTATCAATTCCTCCTTTTTCAGCTTTAATTGAATTATAACTTTTTAATATAATAATTAGGTGAATTTAAATTTAAAACTTAATAAAATTAGGTTACATACATTGGATGATAACGACGGCTATCACTGCTAATGGTTCTCTTTTAGCTGAAAGATTATATAATTTCACAAAGATTTTTATATAATTTCGGAGAGGTTTTTCACCCACGGCAATCAATCAAGATGGAACAATGCAACTTTCTAACCCAAAGCCGTGACTCATCATGTGATCACAAGTACACAGTAACTAGGAAAGCACTGACAAGTACACTTAACATCTCACATAACACAAAAGTTTTACAAACCTAATAAAGCACCTCCTTTAGATAGGCCACTCCTCGATTCTACTTATTCCAGTAAGTCCACTCTTGAATTTAATTTATCGGGTAAATCTCTTGCCTATTTCTTAGAGTTCACAGTCGAACAGCAACCCATTTAATTATTAAATTGGTGCAACTATGGAAATACATGTTATAATATATTTTACAATCGATTAAAAATTGAAATTAATCAGTTAAAAATGAAAATTAATTAGTTGAAAATTAAGTAAATTAAAATAAAATGATTGAAAATTAAAATACATCAATTTTAAATTAAAATACACCAGTATATTTTACTTTTTCACTAACGAAAAATAATTTTTTCACTTGAAATATAATTTTTTACCTATAAAAAGTAATTTTTCATTTTTAAAAAAAAAATTTAACTGGTGAAAAATTAAAATATATCGATTGAAGCTACCACTCTCATCGGTGCATTGTAAAATATAATTCAAGATTTGTTTATTTACTTATTTCTCGATTTAAATTGGGGTTATTTACTACAACACAATGGATTTTTAGAGACACTCATTTGAGACGGATTGGTGGAATCATCTTAAATAAACAAAGACCCACCTAATCCTCTCAAAATAAACCCTACATGTCATACCCCATCCCCCTCCAAACTTCGTCAAAACCTAACCGCGTGTACAGACCTAAACCCTTCTCCTCGATGCCTCCTCCCCCCACGCATAGGGTGCCATGCTGATGCTCGAGTGATAGCTGTTATTATATGCAAACTCTACTAGGGGCAAGTGTTCCTCCCAAGAGCCCCTCCAGTCCAGTACACAGGCACGCAAGAGGTCCTCAAGCGTCTGTATCGTGCACTCTGACTGTCCATCCATCTGGAGGTGGTATGCTATACTGAACCTCAACCATATCCCCAAGGCCTGCTGAAACTCAGTCCAAAACTAGGACGTAAAGCGAGTATCCCGATCGGATACAATCTCTCGTGGAACTCTGTGCAAACGTACCACGTCGCGGATATACCTCTCTACCAACTGTGCTGGTCCCAAGGTGACTTGGATCAGCAAGAACCGTGTCGTCTTCGTCAATCTGTCTACAATCACCCAGACTGTGTCATGTCCTCTTTGGGTAACGGGCAAGCCCATCACCAAGTCCATGGTGATGCTCTCCTACTTCCACTCTGGCACTGGAAGTGGCTACAACGGCCCTGCAGGTATCTGATTCTCGGCCTTCACCTGCTGGCACACTAAACACTGTTGCACAAATTCACCTACATCCCGCTTCATTCCCCTCCACCAAAAGTCGCATCTCAGATCATGATACATTTTTGTGTTCCTGGGATGTATGGTGAACCTGGAACCGTGTGCCTCAGTCAAGAGCTCTCTCAACAGCTCCTCGTCCCTGGAAATGCACAAACGTCCCCTCATACGCAGCACCTCGTCTGTAAAGGAGAAGTCTCCAGGGTCCCCTGACAGTACTCTATCACGCAACGACTGTAGGTACGGATCGGTCATCTATCCTGTGATGATGTAAACTTCTTTTAACATAATTCATGCAATGAAAGAATTAGCTTTGGGTTAAATAGTGGGATAACAAAGTGACCTTTTTAGTTGCATAACTTAATACAACATACAAAACTGAACCTCTGTCCCTTGTTCCCTTATGTTTAAGGTATTAATGTTTTAAATATGCATAACATTTTCCTTTCCATTACTTTTTTATTCTTAAAATGTCTTTCCTTTTAAATGTCTTGTAAGAGGAAATGTTGGTGCTTATTAATCCAGTTTCAAATGAAGATGATGAAGCAAACCATACTATTGAACCACTATCTCCTGAAGAAGCATTCCGCAAAATCCTACCAGATGAGCATCCTGAACGTGTAAAATGTGGTGGTCATGGAGCCACAATCATCAATTGGTATGGAAGTCGTGGATCCTCTTCACAATCACAGGAAAATCATAATCTCGAAGCAACAATGTCATCTTAGCATACACAATTAGAAGAAGCAAATAAAAAGATTGAAGAACTCTTTCACAATCAAAAACTCATGGAGGAGAATTTGAATAGATTGAAGAGCATGGTTGAAGGACAAGTATCGCCGGAATCTTAGTCTGATATAGATTTATTAAGAACTAAATGATAACTTTCCTTTTTATAACTTAGATATGTAACTTTTAGTTCCATATGTGGAATCTTGATTTTTTCGAATGCATGTAGAAGATCATTTTTGTTACTTTCTTTAATAGAAGATGAGTTCTTATTTGGATCCTTATGATTTTCTTATTCAAACTATGTATATTATGAATGGAAGTGAATATAAATTTTGAGTAGATGTTATTCTTACTTACAGGTATTAATAACAGTTTTAGTATATTATCATCAGAGGATACAAAGACTTTTGAATTATTTTTTTTTAATGAATGAAATGCCTTTCGGTGATGGTTTTCAGAGATGGTTGTAAGTGTTTCAAAAAAAAAAAAAACAGTCATTTAAAATGTTAGTTGAACTTTGATAACCGGTTGTAAGTGTCACAAAAAATAAAATAATGTTTATTTTAAATATTAGTTTGAAATTTATGGATGGTTAATAATCATCCTTAAAGTAATATTTTAGGAACAATTTTTAGTAAACGTCTCAAAAAATTAATTGGAATGTCACTTTTAGGGATGATTGTTAAACCGTCGCAAAAATTCTTTCGAGATGGTTAAAGATCATTAGTGACGATTTTACAGCCGTCTCTAAAGATCTATTGTGTTATAGTAATTTATATCTTTGGAATATTTGACAAGGAGTTATGGATAACTCGAAATCATACGAGGATACGGATGATTAATGCAATAAACACTGTTGGGACAAAAAAAAATCAGAAGAGTATAAGCTTGATACGGATAATACGTCTTCGACGATGTACATCGGGGATTATCATTAGTATATGGCAAATAGCCAAGGAATATTGTCGTATAAATGTTGGAAATGCTTTTTCAACGACATCTTAGCAAATATTTTTTCCTTTCTTTTTCAGTATTTCATGAACCGTACATGGTTTATATTATAAATTAGATTACTTTATGCAAGGGATATAACTTAGGCACAGCTCCTAGAAATCGACGTTAAACGAAGGATAAGGTTGTGAGTTCTTGACTTACATGATTTGAATTATGAGGCTATATATCCTAGTGAAATAGCGCTGTAATTTGATCCTAAGGATGTCAAAATCTACCAAAACATAGCCCATGTATCATAATTAATGGCGGTATCCGGAAATTTTGAATTGCTAATACTATGTTACAACATATTGTGACAAAATTAAGGGACAACATCCCTAAAGATTGCAAACATAGATAAGTTACTCGTTAAATATAACAGAAAAATACTAATCTCGACATAATAGTTGAATTAGGGTCATAGTCGATCTTTCAACCGAGGAGATGTTCTTGGAAGGAAGCCCCTTACTCTTGCCAAATCAGTAGATTTACTCCCGCCTGTGCACATGGAATAAATTCAGATGGTTACATTTGAAGGGGATGAAAACGTGCTGGAAACTCCACTTAACATCTACACCGAATGTGGTCCTTGAACTTTATGTGATCCCTACTCTGCAAGGGCCCACATTTGGAAGTGATTTTTCCCACGGGATTCCGTTTTGTGGGATGGGATAACCTATGAGATAAGAAATCCTTAGATGTAAACTTGTTAAACCTCCCTGGTGAGAAAAATTTATCTTAACCTTTAGAACAATGATAGATATATACAAAAGTATAAACATTTATCTAGTCGATGATGTCATGCATCCCTCTCCAATGATGTATAAAAGTGTGCATACTATTGTGTATATCAAGCATTTTTCTAGCTTTTATACTTGTGTGAAATAGATGTTTCACCATTAATCTATATAATGTCCTAAAATCTAGATCTTAAGTTATTTCGGAGTCAATTGCACCGTTTTGGATCCATCAATATTCGTTTAGGTCAGATTAAGTTAGGGCATCTTGTAAAATGAGAAAAATTTGTGTTTTTATCAAACGTTCACCAAACTTTTTTAAAATAGGTCATATTTAATGGTGTTGGATTTGTTTTGTTGTAAGTTTTTAAATAATTTTTGTTTCATGCAAATCCAAGGTGTGTACCTCGTGTTATATGCAGAAAACAAGTTGAGTTGGTAAGAGTCGTAAAAAAACTAGCACCAAGGGGTATTTTCTTAGAAATCTAGGCTTTCCCTACACCTAATTCAAGTTAATGGCCTATGAAAGACTTTAATTAGGGTTAGGGGTGTCATTAACACCCATTGACTGCACATGTACACAAGGGAGACACAAGGGAGAGGAGAGAGATAGAGAAAGAGAGAGAAGAAAGAAAAAAGACGAAGAAAATGATAGAAGGGAGTTCTTGTGAATCCAACTAATGCATGGGGTTTTTGACTGGTTAGTCATGGCGGTAGCAGCAACATGCATCTGCTTGACACATGGCAACATTGAAAGGAGTTCTTCTCACTTCGTCCTTCTTCGTCCTACTCCGTTCCCCGTCATCCAGGTGTCGTCCGTCCGGCTCGTCCTCTAAGCAACCGTCGATGAGGATATCTCTCTCCCCATTCTTTTTACTGCTTTTTAGAATAAATTTACTGCTTTCTAGAGTAGATTTAATCCTTTCTAGTGTAATCGTTTTCTGTTTCCTAGTCATAATGTTTAGTATAATGAACAATCTCGTTGTTAATGAATTCCATGTTCATTCTACATCTTCTTTTGATTTTTGTTTGTAATATTCTCTTTCTCTCTTCTATTTAGTGTAAATAAATAGATAGTTTCTAATCAATTAATTTACTTCGTGACAAATAAAACAAACGCGTATTCTTAAATCAAACGTCAGTCTTCCTGAGTTCGACCCGGGATTTCTATTCCGGTATAAATTTTATTTGTTGAACACGAGTTCTTCGCTTTCACACTACGACAACATATTTTTTCAAAACCAAACACGTTAGCGTAGCAACTCATAGCTTCAATAGGACCCTAGACTGACTCGCCTCCACTAATCCCAAGACTTAGTCGTCCAATGCAAAATAATCAAAAGTAGGAAAATAAACCACATTTACACATGAAATATAACTAAGCAGAAGGAAATAACGAAGCAGTACAGAAAATAGAACAACTGTCTCAAAATAGTACATGCCACCACAACAACAACTGGAAACAGAAAGTAACGAGAACAATAATTTAAAGTCTAGTACTCACAACTACAGTAGAAACAAAGAACTGAAAAGGAAACTACTACGGCTGGGCTCAACTGGGTCCAGCTCCCTCTGCAGTCGAAAACTCAGGCCGCACAACTCCAGGTCTTGAATAGGGTTACGAAAAGACGAAGTCAGCGAATGCTGAGTAGAGTGATGTTTACATTATTTAAGTACAAGTAAAGTAAAAACAACAAGCAGGTTTTATTCTCATTTCCATTTATCTCATTTATTTATTTTTAGTTCATCTATTTCTCAAAGTATCCATGTATTTCTTGATCTTACTTGTTCCTCGTGGGAACGATCTTGATTGCAGTCTTTTCCATGGAGTAGAAGGTGCACGTGGTGCTCTTCTGGCCGGGAGAATCCCCCGTGGTAGTCCTACACCCAGTCAACCACCCCGAGGTCACTATTGAGATGTAGCGGTGACTACGACACATATGATAAGCGCATGGGTAGCTATCCCGCACGGACATGCGGTCAGTCATTTCCGCTAGCGAATACGTCCAAACTACAACACGGAACAATATAGGGCCTTGCCTTCTCAGAACAAGGGTCCCGTCCCTCAGAACCAAATAGGGGTCTCGCCCCTCCACAGTCCGCGTACCCTCACCAGACAACCCCAGTTTACCCAAAGGGCCTAATAAAGTCGGTGTAGGGTGGCTAGCTGAACCACGGGTCCCGTGGGGTGGTTAGCTCCCTCCATACACTAGTAGCACGCCGCAGTACCACATACGCGAGGGCGAACAGGAGTTGATGTAGAGTGGTCAATCCTAACCCTGGGTCTCAACCCAAGGGAGGCTAGCTTCGCTCTACACTAAAAAGGGACAGTCGCTCTCCTTGGTACCGCGTACACAAGGGCCAATACACTTCCCGTCTATATTCCAGATTCCTTTCATACACAAGAGTTCTACTCCTAATTCCTCGTAGGGTTCATGCTCATATTCGCCTCATTTATCCATATTTAGATCTCATATTTCATAACTCGTTCCTCATTGATATACAGGCATCTCGTGTTTTCATAATTCAGTTCTAAATCATAAACATGCAACTTGTGGTTTCACAGTTCAATTTCTTATTTACATACACACAACTTGTATTTTAACATGCATCTCAAGTAAACCAGAGTAGTTCCATATCATACTCATATATTTCTATCATAGGATTCATTCCACATCCTACGGTTTCAATCAATTTAATCTAGGCAAACATATTCTTTATTCATATCTTAATAATTGCATTAAACCACTCTACCGGGTATCATGGGAGGAATGGGGGCCTGTGCCACAGATCTCGTCGTCTCCACAGGCCCCAAACAAACCACTGGTTGGTAACCTGTACCGGCGACTAATTTACATTAGACGAGCTCAAAATAGTGGATACTCAACACGAAAACATAGAGGAACTCGAGTGGAAAATAGTGATACTTCGTTTGCAGAAATCTGATTCCGTTTGAGCCCTAAACGGGCAAAAAATGCGATTATTGACCAAAATCAGACGTCTGGGTCTAGTCCCAGATGTCTTGAAAGACGTCAAATCTCACCTTGTGTTTTCTACGGTATTCTCAGACGTCTGGATCACTCCGCGATCGTCTAGGGACAACTCTAGATGTCTCACCCTCCTTCCAATCGTCTGGAAGGACCGTCGGACGTCTGGCGATGCGGTCAGACGTCCAAATCACCTTGAAGTGTGCACCCCGCTCCTTCCCCATCCTCTGCGCCTACATGCAGAGCACAGACCTATTTTTAACCCAACACCTCCTACACTAAAATCTTCTGTATGGCGGAAAGCAGCACAGGAAGGTACGTACCTCGCAATATTATGCTTTCAGACGTCCAGCCTCAGCTCCGAATGTCCTGGTGCCTCGCCAGCCATCTAGACGATACTCTAGACATCTGATACTGAAAAACTTCTAGTACCAGAACCTCCTCCGCGCAGCTCTTCTCCTCGCAACGCCACTCGCAGCACGCCGCAACAGCTTCAGCAACTGCAAAGGGCTAGGAGGCCGCCTCCCCGAGCCCTTCCCCCTCGCGTGCGTGCTCCCGCCGCTGGCCGTGCAAGCTTCGCCGAGCTCCCGAAGGTCCTCCGACCTTCACGCTCTCTTCCTTCCTCTCTCCCTCCCGTCCTCTCTCGCTCTCCCTTGCCACTGCCGCACAGTGAGGAAGAGTTGGTGGTGGTGGTGGCTGGTGGTGAGGGGATGAGGGTGGTGAGGAGGAAGGCTTTAAATAGGATAGGTTTAGGGTTTAAGGGGGTGAGGGTGCGAGGAGAGAGAGGCCTCTGTGTGTCGCCAGCGCGCAGAGCGTAAAGCGTAGTATGAAAATCTCACTTTTAGATGTCTGAGCACATGTCCAGACGTCTGACTGAAAATCTAAACATCTTATCCAACTAAAAATGCAACGGGTCATTTCAATACCTGAACTACTGGGTGTAGCAACCATATTTGGTACTTCAAGTGCGAGATCTTGCTCGATGCTAGGAGACAGTCGGATAGTGGTTTCTAGTTACCTAGTTTTCTTTCTAATTTTGTGGTAGATGTACTCTTAGACTTTAATTATTCTTTCCATCCAATTTTCTAGGCTATAGATATTTTCTTTGCATCTTGGTCAAAATTTTATTTAAACTAATAATTTATGAATTACTGTTTGACTATTAATATTATAGGATTAGATGTTAGATGATTAAGATCTCATTGTTAGTTCAATAATTTTATATTAGATAACTTTGATCTCATCAGATTTAATTGATTAGTGAAATCTAAAGCGTCACAACCCCTTTATCCAGATAGCTTACCCGAGATAATTAAATGTTTTCTTCCTTCCTTCTACTTGTTTCCGAACACAGGAGAAGAGACTTCAAAACATTATTCCACCGCAAGAAAGTTATTCCCTCTTCCTTGTCTCCACATTTAAGTGGAGCTCGGAGGAAATCTCCTACTGTAGTTTCTCCGCAGTGGCAAGCCTATGTCGACCTTAAGTCTCGCGAGGTTATCTACACAAGACTTCCCAAGCTTGGGATCCCTTTGGGAAAATTAATTTCTTGTTTGAGATATAATGGAGTTATTTGGTTGGTGGAATAAAAGAAGAATTAGGGTCAAATTTTGTATTTGATAGGTTTTTTTTTATGTCGGTGTATTTTGAAATTGATGAATAGATTTTAAAATAAATGAATTCCGTTAAATAGGTGAAATTTATTTATTTTACTTCTCTTATCTTCCTCTCTTAATTTTATCATATAAAATTTATTTATTTTTCCTATTAAATACCTCAAACAGAATAAATATTTTTAATTTTTTAATATAATAATAAATACAATCAAATAATTAAACAAAATAAAACTCCTTCATTCCTCTTACTCTTTTACATTTTTTTTTAATCCCCTTAATTATTCTTCCAATAAGCAGGCAAAAAAGTATTGAGAGGTGAAATGGGAAGCGTGGATAAAATGTGATGTTATGTACGTAACGGGAGGTGGAATCAGGTTAATTCTTCGTGAGAGGGAAAAAATTAGAATTTAGATATTCGGACAATGTAGAATTAGAAGAGACTCAGTAATTCTAGAATTGGAGGTCGATCAGATTCTAAGAATAGGACTTTTTGATTCAACAAAATAATCATATAGAATTTATGTACGAGATTTGTTGATTCAATTTTATATTAAAGAAATGAATTTATCTAGGAATAAGGTGATATTTTTAATATTTACTGATAATTAAGTGATATAAATTTTATTTCTTTATTTTTCTGATCACGTATAAAATAAATGTCAATCTACCTCTAGTATGTATAAGTAGACTTCTTTGGTTAGGAGTATTTTTTTTGTTCTTACAATATTGAGATTTTACTAATTAAAATAATATGTCATGCAGTAATCGATAAATGATCATAAATTGACGTTGTAATTGGCATGATTCCTTTCTGATGGTAATGACAAATCTATCGGTTGGTGATCTTTCAAATTTAAAATGACCCATCATTTTATAGGGTATACAAATCCACGTAAACAGATCCACCCTAAATGTTGGATCTTCACTATTTGTCGACTAATTGAATCCTCCGCACGACCTGAGTCGTAGAATGATTTATCTCCCCTCGTCCGAGGTATCCAGGAGTGGTAGGGGAATTATTGAAAAGAATAAAGGCCTTTTACGACGAAATCAAACCTTTTATTTCCCTCCCGCAAACAGGCCCGTGAAGTTCTTCGTTCTCTCCTCTTGGTCCAATTTGGCCATCAGTGCTCTTGAGCTCTGCTCCAGACCATGTCGACTCGCGCCCGAAAAGGTTCACAAGCCAGTCGCCACTCCAATAAAACCACAAGGGCCAACTTGGTATAAGTCCACAGTCAAGGTTTCCTTCGCATTAGGTTCTCTGGAGACGATTCAGGCAAAAGTGCGGCGTGTCGGCTACAAGACAACGACGTTTGTCCGCTGTGATTTAGTCGACGGGAAGAACGTGTGGTGGCGAGGTGTCCCGCGCTTATCCAATTAAAGTAGTGTTTATTCCACTGCAGCTCTATTTCGGCCTCATGCTCTTCCCTCCCACATGCACTCTTCCAACTGTCTATATAAGGGCTCCCCACTCTCACAACCATCTCCATGCTTAGCTGCGTGTGAGCAACCCAGGTGCAACCAACGAAGAGAAGAGAGCCACCACCACCCCCAATCAAAAGTATAATGGCCACGAGCTACGGCTGCACCTGCCCGGGCCTCTGCCTCCACCCACCAGGGCAGTGCCACCACTCGCCCGCCACCGCCACAGCTCCGCCGGTGCCCTCTTCGTCGTCGACGGGGCGGCAACACGCGACGGAGGAGCAGGCAAAGGCCATACTGTATGCCGCGGTGGATGAGGGGAGTGGCGTGTCGGTGAGGGGTTCTCTGAGGACGTTCCTGCAGGAGAGGAAGGGAAGGAGGAGCCAGGGAGGCGCCGCGGACCCTCGCGACGGGGTTCCCCATCAGCAGCAACGCTTGCTGGAGCTGAGGTTCCTGTAGGGATATGCCATGCATGCCTTCGTGTTTGATCAAAATAGTCTGTTTTCTTAACGGTACGTGTTCATGGTGTTGGTGGCATGTATGGGGTTTCGAATCATGGGTCATGCAAAGTTTGGATGGATTCTAGAATGCATGGTGAGATCTCCAGTTGAGAGTTTGAAAGAATGCTTTGCTTGAAGCGACCTTCCTGCCTCGGTGTTTGTTATCCTTATCGGAGCACTTACGTGGCTCCGTGATGGTGATCTATGTAGCACAACTGTTGGAGCACGGGAGAGCGAAGGGTGTTCTTGTAGGTTTGTGGGCACCTTGCAGAAAGGTGCTACCATTTAACAAAGAGGAATGTTTAGTGTAATCATACAAAAAAAAAATATAAAAAAAGAAAGAGGAGGGGAGGGGGCGTGGAAACAACCCCTTGTTGGACTCAAATATGATGAATGCCAATTACATCGATCTTCTCGAAGTTTCTGGTTTGTGTGTAGCCAAGGCTTAAAAGAAAATTGCAAGAGATACCCTTTGATCCCAGCATCGATTCCGTTGTCGTGGGTTGGCAGGCACTGTATGGAAAGGTGCTAACATTTTTTTATAGAAAAACAAAGTTATATATGTATGCTCCTAAAAATATTAATAAAAAAGTATATATCTCAGTACATTCCATATTTAGGTACCCCGACAAAGTTGCTGTGCTGTGATCGTATACGACTACTTTGTTAAATTTAACGAAAGTCATTTTAAAAAATTTACATTTAACTCCTTTAAATTTTTTCATATTTTCCAACACATCCTCTTCTTCCACCTCTTCCTTGTCTACCTCTCCGTCCTCCCCTACCTCCTTCCCGACCTCTCAACGTGCCGACGTTGGAGCCACCTCACTTGTTGTTGGCCTTTGGCACTACTAAGTACTCCTCGCAATCGGCCATGAAGGCTTTCCCCCCGCACTACTTAAATGCAAATTTTCTTTTTCTTTTAAATGGTCTCCGGTAAGTTTACTAGAGTAAGGATGTAGGATCGTAGTAGAGCAACTTTGCAAAGAAAATATATATAAATATGGAACATACGGGGTATATACATGTTTCCTAATATTTATAAGGATATACAGTTAAAATCTTCAAAAAGAAAAAAGAAACAACACCTTCTCATAAAGTTTCTATATTTTTTTAAGTATATATATATATATATTCTTGTAAATTTTTGATAAGATATATATTTCTTTATATTTTTTATATTTATGCATATACCTTATGTAAACTTACTCTATTAAATTCATATGTCCCTACTCTACTAAATCCAACAAAAAAGGTCAAAAAATTTTTTTTAGAAAGAAAAAATTATATATTCCCCCCTTCCTTCCTTTGACCCCAATTGCTCCTCCCAATTCCTTCCTCCCTTCCCAAACCCTAATCTCCTCGGTTTGCACCTCGAGACGTGCCACCCCAAAGTCGAAAATCTTGATCGAGCTGTCAGCGACAATGAGGAGATTATCTGACTTCAGGTTCCTGTGGATGTACCCAAGGGCGTTAACATACGCCATGCCCCTTGTGACGTCGAGCGCCTACTTGATCATTAGGTGGGCCCTCTCGGGGTAGTGTTCAAGGAGCTTTACTGCCACGTCCTCCTTGTTGTAGGTGTCGCGTAGAGCTTCCTGAAGGCCACCTAATCGAAGGGGGTGCCCAGGGAGAGGCAACGAAGGTCAAGGGTCCACTCGTCGTAGTTCGAGAGGCCCTTAGTGAGATGACGCAGGTCCACGAGGGCCCTGGCGAGGTTGCTATTGGTGGTTCAAGTATGGGGGTTGAGGTAGGGGTGGGGGTGGACGAAGAGGTTGTCGTCGTCGATGGAGATGGCACGGAGAGCCCAGAGGTGGAGGAAGGTGTGAGGGTTGTTGGAGCTGATGTTGCTGTTGTCTAGAGATACATGGGTTTGAAGTTGCTGTAGAGGGACATTAGAAGCAAGAGGAGTGGTTGGGGTGGAAGAAAGGAAGGGGGAATATATAAAAAATTTTTTATAATTTTTTCGACATTTTCTGTTAAATTTAACAAAACAGTGACATACATAGTTAACATAATAAATTTACAGAGATATATATATAAATATAAAAAATGTTAAGATACATACATCTTATCAAAAAATTTATAAAAATATATATATAAAAACCCTTTCTTTTTTTTGTACTGCCAAGGGAAGGAAAAAAACAAGTTCTGCTCGTCCAGCCCCTCGATTCTACTCAGGTGAGTTCGGGGGATAGACTGGTTGGTCTCATGACGACTTTCTTCTATGTGGGAAAAATTATTATAAATACGTAGAGGAGGCCAAGGCACCAGGTCAAGTGAATGGACTGTGCTGTGCATGCGTGTGAGGAATGGAAAGGTATATATACATGAGTGGGCTTTAAACATGCAGATGTGTTTCTTTTCGGAGAAACACTAATGAAACGAGACTCCAATAATCGTAAAACACTAATGAAACGAAACTCCAGTAACTATGCTAACGAGATTGAACAGACCAATCAAAAAAGTCAAAGTCAAACTTAACCGTGAACACCAAAGGTGACACATGAACCCCCACAAAATTGAACTAAACAACAAAAAAATAAGAAAAAAAAGAAGATTAATCCCTTCCAACGAACAAACCCACCTACAGCAACACACGATCACCACTGACCCATCAACGACCGTGCCATGGACACATTGCGCCTCGACATGCCGAACCATCCGCCGCAGCACATTGCGGCTCGGCTCGTCGGACTGTACACCGCTGCACGGCTCGCCACAGCACGCCGGAACGAACGCCACTGCTCCGAAATGCCACCGCACGTCGGTCTGAACACCGCTGCCCGTACGCCGCATCTCGCATGTCACTCCGCGCCACAGCACGCAGCACACCGGCCGCCACACCTTGGCAGTCTGCCAGACCGCCGTACGCAATGCCGCTCCTTGTCTGCACGATCGCCGCGTCCAACCACCACCAGAGGCGAAAGGCTACACATGTGGGAGCATCCAGATCGAAGGAGAGGAGAGGTCCGAGGAGAGAAAAAGGAGCATCCAGAGGCCGGGAGGGCCCCGAGCGGCCGTGTACCCAAGCTTTCAAACCAACTTGACGCTCTCAGCCGAGGGTGGGCGAGGACGAAGCGGAGACTAATTAAAAAATCTCATGTATGTAGATGCGTTAAAAGCGTGCCGATGCCGGAGTGGTATAAATTGCATTGTTACATTAGAATAATAATTCTTAGGTGTACGTTTATGAGGTTAATCACGTATGGTATTAAGTGGCTACTTGGAGCTGGCTGCTATAAACGAAATTAATTTTACAGGGTGTTGTGCTATCTTTTGAAATGATGTTTTGATGCTTGCTGTTGCTATATTTTATCCATGCATTAGTTAACGCTGTTAAGTTGGATTACATCATTAAAGCTGTTGTCCTCGTAGTTAATTAACTTCCAACTCCTGAAAGTCCTTGAAATATCTGCTGTGAAAGCAATTGTTTTGGTGCATCAGGGCTTGTTCTGTCGGTAGTGTTGCTGCTGCTATTGCACATATGTCCCAAGTTGAACGGTCGTGTGCCTCAGGACAAGGATGACGACGGAGGAGCTGTGGAGGATGCAGTGTGTCTCAGGACCGACGAGGACACGAAGGAGGAGATGGTAAGGTGCGCTGGCACGGAGATGGAGGGTACAAGGTGCTTTGAGATGGACCAAAACATGAGGGAACAACCAGGAAGGTGCAACGATGCGGAGGTGCTGGAGGGTGCAAAGAGTTCCTCAAGGCCAACGAGGTGGCAAGGGAGGAGGTGGCGAGGTGCGTTAGCGTAGAGGTGCTTAAGGGTCTATTTATTTAGCGGGATATAATTTTATAGGAGTGGGATTGTATACTAATCTTGAGATTATGAGATTTTGGTGTTTATTTTTTTATTCGTGACAATCTCAGAATTAAAACGAGTAATCTCATGTTTGGTATAATTCTGATGTTTAACATCTTTAGAGACTCGATCGGTACACTCGTGAATTCTAAAGACTACACTAATGGATGTTGGGATACAAGATCCCAATATCTTTTTTTTTTTCTTTCCCACATTCATTCGCCCATCTAGCACTTAGAGAAAAAATGTAAGCTAGTAGTAGAAGATTTCACTATTAAATAATTAAAATGAGATATCGTATACAAGGAAGTGATATGGAGGAAACTAATTAAAGGATTAATTGGGAGAAATGGATACCACCAACGGTAGCTGCCGAAGGTAAGGTTGATCAGCTTGAAGACAAGCAATGTAGAGCCATGGGCAACGAGGACAAAGGTAGGAATGTTATCATTGTGGGGGCCAAGACCTTACCTTAAGATCCTAACCTCACGGGATTAAGCACAGGATTAGACCATCTCACCCCTTCCCCATGGAATTAGATAATACCAGGATAGTAGCCTTTAATCTGATATTATCCTATCTCAAGATCAACTCTCCCAAACGAGAGATAGACATCCTAATCCTGCAAAACAAATGCTACCTAAAGGAATCGAATCGTGTTTAAGGTGTTAAGAGGAAAGCAACAGTTTGAGGTGCTAAAGGGGTGCAAGGAGGTCATGTGTGTGTGCTTTGTAGCTGTTGTCGATGAGGGTGGAGAGGGAAATGAAGTTCTTGATGAGAAGAGTTATTTGTAACGAAGGGCGGAGAAGAAAGGAGGAGGAAAGAGAGGAAATAATATTAAAAAATAAGAATCGGTGATGAGGGGTAAAAACTATTTTCAAATTTACTCAAATATCCAGCAAATAAGCGGATCTGGGTCTACCTGACTTGCCTGTATCCAGACGGATTCGGGCCAGCTAGTATGCAGGCGGATTCAGGCAAGTCCGATCTACCAGAGAATTCGATTAACCAGAGTTGAAGAGGCGGCAACAACATCTACATCAGCATTAACGAATATCGTTACCCATGTTACATATAACCGAGTAACGAACATGTCGAGAAATCTGCAAGGTTTATTACAAGGATCAAATGTTGTTAGATATTTCATCTACTATAAATAGAGAGGAGGGACCCTCGAGGACCTCCTCACATAACCCTAGGGAAAAAACGAGAGACTTTGTACTACCCACAAGTCTAGTGAAAATTCGGGAGCATCGCCCTTCTCCCAAACGTACAACCCTTTGGATGAAATTGGGTCACCAAACTCTTGTGTTTTATTTCTTGTGAGATTGTTGTTAATTCGAGTCTCCTTCCACTTAAGGGCTCTGATCAAGGGGTAAAAAGGGACAATGATAAATGTACACAGGATTGTACACTCACTCACAGAAAATATGACACCATTCAACTCAACATTACACCATCCAATTACACGAATCCCTTTTTTAATAGAGAACAGGTGTCATGTGTGTATACTTCTATGTACATGAAGTATTTTCCAGGTAAAAAGTATAAGTTTTGTTTACTTCTAGGTCCATTTTCTTTAGAATTAATTGTATGAATAACTTTTATGATGGTATTTAATTAAAAATTAAAAATATAATGACAAGCATGCTATTGAATGTTTCTAATAGCATCTATATTAAAAACTCCCTACTAGAAAATGAAGCAAACAACATCTACCAGGAAGAAAGCAATTATTGGTATAATGACAAGGTACGCGGAAGCCTTTCTTGTTTAGAGGTGAAACGACTCTTTCCAAGAGTCATTTGATTTTTTTCAAACTTTAGGAGTCTTATAGCAATTCTGCACACCAAAATGAATTCTGTGCGGAGTATTTTAGTTTTAAGGGGGTTTAGTGTAATTTTTCTTATACCCATATCCCCCACCATACCCATAACCCCCCATCATACCCCCATACCACTATTCCCCCCCATGCCCCATACCACCATACCCCACACGTTCCCACGCACCCTTAAAACCCCCCCTCCTCCAATTTGTTCTCCACCACAACAGCCGAGTAAGGGAGAAGGAGAGGGAGAGCGGGGAGCAGGAGGAGAGGAGGGTGTGTGGGAGGCAGAGGGAGGGCGGTAGGAGGTCCTGAGTAGTCATCACAGGGAGCTGCTGCAACTCCAGGCGCGAGGGGAGGACTTGCAAGGAGATTCTACAGGCATTATTTCCATAGATTTAGACATCTACAACATTTGTCAGACGTCTGGAGTCGCCGAATGTATGGAATGGACTTAGGACATCTGGTAAGCACGCAGAGTGCAGAGGTGCCAGAGACGTTGGAAAGGCTCGTTGGCACGATGTTTGAGGCACTTTAGGACGTCTGGAAGCAACGTCAAATAGCTCTCCCAGACGATTGAGAGTAGTGTCAGACGTCTGGAGACACCCTCAGATGGCTGTGAGGGGAAGCAAACAACGGAGACAGACGTAGGAATGCAAGGTGAGATTCTGCGCTCGTTTAAGACGTTTGGGGATTCCCCAAAAGTCTGATTTTGGTCAGGGTGCGCTTGCTTGGGTCGGTTCAAGGCCCAAACAAAGTCGATTTTGAGCAAACAAAGTACCGTTGGTTTTCTTTTAGAATTTCTTACGTATTAGGATCATATCCATACTGTTTTGAGCTTATTTGACATAATGGTCAACAATGTTAATGATTGGTGTGATTAACTGTTTGGAATAGGTCTCCAACCCGTAGTGCACATAGGACCCATGGATATATCAGAATCCATCGTTCGTGCCCCCATATCTCTCGTACACTTTGGAAGAGTAATTCTCTCTACTCCTGTGGTTTAAATTATTAAAGTGCATACTAAAATTAGAAATATATTCTTGAACCTTAGAACATGAGATGAACCCTAAGACTAAGAATGAGAATATTATATTAGATGCATGAACCCCACTTGATATAAACTGAGCATGCATGTTATTAAATTTCCTACTGTAAGAAATGAAATATTGGAAAATGACTGTGATAAATTGCTTACCCTGTTAATTTACGAATTGCCTGTTATATTTATAAGAAACCAGAATGTTAGACATATATATGCCATGTAATGAAATAAGCTGAGTACTATGCATGAACCCTACGGGGAACTAGGAAATGAATCATAGTATAGTAATATGGATATTCAATGTATGATGGGACTTGTTGCCTACGGGCATGTTAGTTAGTTGTTCGGACTTGGGTATGGAAGGTGAGCTGGCCCTCATGTATGTGGTACCGAGGAGAGCTACTGTCGCTTTAGTATAGGGAGAGAGCTAGCCACCCCTTGGGTTAGGACCCAGAGTTAGGATTTGCCTCCCTACACTGACTCCTATTAGGCCCACTAGGCAAACTGGGATGGTTGGGCGAGGGTACGCAAACTGTTAGGGGGTGTAGCCCCTGTTCGGTTCTGTACTGCATATTTGAGTGTACCCATCAGCGGAAAGGACTGATCGCGTGCCAATGCGGGTTGCTACCCGTGCGTTTATCGCACGTGCCGTATTCACTGCTACGTCGCGATCATGACTGGGTGTAGGACTACTGCGGAGTACTCTCCCAGCCAAGAGAGTGCCACGTGTGCATCCTGCATCGCGGAAAAATTACATTAAGATCGTTTCCTTATTGAACATGTGGATTAAAAGATGATGTGGACCTTTACTAGAATGCACGAATAACTAAACACATAATATGTAGGAAACTAGATGACAATGAGTAACTGTAAGATGCATGAATGATTTATTGCTTTTTTTATGCATTAAATGTCTTGTGTGCCACTCTACTCAGCATTAGCTAACAAAACATATATGTATATCTGTTCAGGTCAGGAAGTTGAGCAGCCAGCACCACCGACTGAAGAGGGTGTTGGGCCCAGTCAAGCCCAACAATAGTCCGGTCCTTTTTTAGTTTTTGTTTCAGAGGCCTTGTTTATTATAGCGAGTACTTTTAATATGTTGGAACCTGTTGGTCTTTATGCCCTTTTTACTTATGTTGTGATGGCTAGCTAGCAAACTTTATTTTTCCGCCTATAAAGTATGGTTTTGTTTGAAATCTTTTCTACTTTCCGTTGCTGTCTTTCTCTTATTTGCTTAGTTACATTGCATGTGTGGTTGTGAAAATGTTTATCCTTGCATTTGGTTTGCTTCTTGTTAGACAACTAAGTCTTGGGTTAATCGAGGCAAGCCATTCCTGGGTTTCACAAGAGGCCAAGTTTAAGCCATAACAAAAGGTATGTGGGGGTAATTAAATGGGTAGGATAGTTGACGTATCATGAGTAATATGAATAATATGATGAATAGTGATAAGATCATATTTCTAGTGGATTACGTTATTAGCCAAAAATACTGAGGACGTGATCAACGTTTACCTCGTCAACGTGTGACTCGTTCTTGTAACTACAATCCGAGATATAAGGATCCATTCCATTATACAGCCTGTGAATCCGAGATACATCTCTTGATTCAAATCTCTTGTAAACAAAAGTCTATAAATAGAAAGAAAAACAGGCTTACAAGTGTTAAGTGACCACAAAACATTTTTCCTACCTCGTTCTTCTTGTAGCATGGTATCAAAGCTAGACGAGATCTCCTCGTAGCTGATAACACCACGCAAGGGGGTAGTAATTAGGTTGAATATGGCCCATCTTTAGAATAAAAGGCACAACATAAAGTAGAATAGGAGCATTGCATGCATCAAGTACCAAGATTGCTTATAAACTGTATTAATGGCCATTTGTGTAAAGCATTTATCAAAGCAGGCCTCAGATGAGCAATCGGACCGCACGGATGGATTCAGGACGACGAACGGAGTCTAACGGACTCAAAAGCGGCCAAATCCGACATCCGGAGCTCCCACAATGGGCCCAAGAAATCCTGACCGTTGATCTGGAGATCAACGGCCTAGAACGCGCCACGTCGCCCCGCCCCCGCCGGCCGCACGCCCCCAAGCCAGCCAAGGACGCATCTCGGCCGTTGATCTTCGATCGAACGGCCGAGATCCGCGCGCTCGCCCGCGGTCGCCGCGACAAAGCGCGGGCGTGGCGCAACGGTTAGCGCGCACGCCCGCGTCGCGGCGACGCGCGTTCGATTCGCGCGGAGCGAAAATCATCTGCGGGCGAAGGGCGCGGCAAAATTGAGCCGCGCGATCAGAAGCGAGCGGCTAGGATCGCGCCACGCGGCGCGACGACAGCGCCCCACCTCCCACGCGCGCGCGCACGCCGGGCGGAAACGCGCGCGCGCACGCGCGCCCGAAGCGCGATCCTAGCGCAGGCGCGGGAGGATCTCAGCCGTCCGATCATCAATCGGACGGCTCTCGTTCGACGCCCACGGATCGCGCCTGAAGAGAGAGAGGGGCGGGCGGCTGACCGGCGGCAGAAGACCTTCACCGACGTATATGGAAGCGGTTTTAGCGACGTTCTGGATGTCGCTAAAGCACATTCTTCTTTTAGGAAGCCCTTAACTCTATTTAAACCCCCTTCTACCACCATTCAAGGCATCCTCTCCCACTTGCAACTACTCCACTCCTCTCCTAGCTAGTCTTAGGCACTCTTGTAATCGCCGGAGACGACGAGCCGCCGACGGAGCCTCCTCCACCGCCGTGGCTGCCTCGTCGCTCTCCACTCTCTCTCTACCTCTCTCTCTCTCTTTTAAGCTTTCATTTACTTTTGTTGAAGCATGTATTTAATGTTGTAAACCATGAACTATGAATGCATGTTTAATGAAATTGTTTTTCATTTAGTTGCCTTTTTAATTTCTGTTTAAAGTGCATGATCAAAACCAAGAGCTTTCTAACCCTAAACTCTCTCTATCCCTCGCTCTTCAAAACCGTTTCTTTCGCAAGCAAAACTCCGCCTTTTTCGTGACAACAAGTGGTAAACAAAATCCGATTTCCACGCCTCCCTGAGATCGACACTCGGACTCACCTCCGTTTACTTCTTTTAAAACCGACGTATCAAGTGCAACTATAACGACACCTCTTAACACACACGCACGAAGGCACGTCAGTTTTTGGCGCCGCTGCCGGGGAGGCAACGGATTTGTTTTATCACCTCCATTCCACCTTCATTCTCATATCGTCTAATGCCCTATTTTCCTTTTTACTTGATGGTTGCAGGAATTCGGCGCATGGACGGCGAAGCGACGCATTCCACTATGGTAGCAAGGAAGTAGGCGCCTCGAGGACCGATAGTAAGTACTCTCTCTCTCATTGTTTGCTTGCGTGAAAAAGCTAAAAAAATCATAAAAACTAAAAAAAATTGGCGTGGTGAATGATTGCTTGACCCACATTCTTAACACACCACCCTACAAAAAAATGTACACTCTAATATACTGGACAAATTCTTGGAGTGTTCTTTTCTTTTTCTCTTGAGTGGTGTTTGCGAAGCCACCGTGAGTTGACCTGGGCCGCATCACTCAACCCTAAAAACTAACTCATCTAATAGTAGCTGCACGATCTTTAGGATGAGTACACTAGGTTTTTTTTAGAGCCTCTACAAGATAAAAAGGAAATCTACTTTCACCAAGTTGTGTGTAGAACTTGACGTGCCCATTGAAACTTGTCTGAAAGCATTAAGACACGTCAACCCTAAAAAACACTAAAGTAAGGATGAAACATTAAAAGACACCACACCCTAAAAATTCTTGCTTTAAAACCCTGTTTTGTAGAAGCACACACCTTGAAAAGTGAAAAATTAAGAGGCACCACCCCAATCAACGCCTCATCACATTACCCTAAGCACAAGCACTATCCTAACCCGTTAAAACTGAGTAGACGTGCCCTAGGCAGGACTGAGTTAAGTCTCAAAAGGTGAGGTTTTGTTCGCTAGGCACTTGGCTTTCATTCCCTTGGTAGAATCTGGTGGCTAGGCTGCGGGGCAGTGTCAAACGACCGCGGTTGTGGGGTCTATGGAACCGGAGGCGTAAGCCAAAGGAAGAACCTTCCCTGCAATCCCCTCGTAATCAACCTGGCCAGATTAGCCTTGAGAAGGGAAGTCCAGTGCTTACGGACTTAATCACCCTTTGTGAGATTTCTAGGTCTCCTAAGGAATACACCATAAGGATTAGGCTTGCATGCTTGATTGAAACACATTTCTCGCATCTGACGCCCTCCGCATCCCCTCCAGTTCTTCTCTAGTGTATGCACGGGAGGCGCTCACTGCATCCCGAATTGTGTGTTTTGGGGCAGGAATCTAGGCGACGTAACTCTGTTGAAAACATGGCTGAACCTAGGGTAGATGAGGCTGAAGATCAACCCCCACCAGATGCTATGGCTGTCGTCCAGGCTCAAATCAATGCTAACCATCGTCTTCAGCAACGACAAATCCACACCATCATGCAAGCCATACAACGGTTACAGAACCCGCAAGAACAACCACCACCTTTCAATGACATACCAGGACAACCACCACTTGATTTACCACCGTTTCAGAACCAGCCAAGACCCCTCCGTGATTTCTATAACCCTTCTGCCATTAGAGTCGAGCCACACCTTAGGATCCCCGAAGGGGGAGACGATTTTGAGCTAAAACCTAATGTATTAAGTCTAATCCAGAGCCACTTTCATGGAAGCTCAAATGAAGACCCCTTTCAGCACCTAGAAGATCTCGACCGCATAGCAAGAACAGTAAAACCTAGGAACATTAGCCTTGATATTGTTCTAATCAAGATGTTCCCTTTCTCATTAAGAGACAAGGCTTCTCATTGGCTTAGAACCCTAGGTAGACCCATCACCACCTGGGAGGAACTGAGGCATGCATTTTTAAAGAAATTCTTCCCCATAGGAAAGACCAATGCCCTCAGAAGAGCTATCACTACCTTCACACTCCAGGGTGGGGAACAATTTCATGAGGCGTGGGAAAGATTCAATGAACTTTTGAGGAAATGCCCACACCACGAAGTTCCAAGGTGGCAATTAGCCCAGATCTTCTACCACGGTCTGGATAGCAACCTACGGAACTTCGTCGATGCCTCATGCGGGGGAAACTTCCTAAACAAAGACGAGGAGAGCGCGTTTGAGCTCTTTGAGTCTATGAGCGAGAATTCGCTCAACAATGCCTCCATGAACCAGTTTAACAGATCCAGTCAACCCCGTGGTGGGATTTATGAGATACAAGCAAATTCTGGAATGGTTGACATGGACATTATTGCCAAAAAGTTGGATCGAGTGGAATTGGTGGACAAGAAGATTGATGAGCTTCTAAACCAGACCAGGAACCCCTTGCAGACTTTCACCCTAGCAAAAGGAGCACATAATGTTGACCTGGTCCAACCCTTCACCCAACTAAACCTGGACCAACCCCCAACCATGTTCCAAGGAGGGACCTTTGCTCCCTCGACCCTTGATTACTCCCTTCCTTCTTCATCAACATCGGCTATTCTAGAAGATGTGCAAGCCGTCCAAGGATATGCAAAACCTGACCCTTTCTCCAACACTTACAACACCGGCTGGCATAATCACCCCAACTTTGGTTGGACAAACCAGAAACTACCGCAATTCCAAAACCAGCCCAGGCCAAACCAACAGCCACACTTGCCCCCCTATCAGCAAGGACCACCAGTTAGACCCCAATATAACCAAAATAGGGCGGCCCCTCCCCCACAAAACCAAATGGACACCCTAATAAAGATGATGGCTGACATGAACCAAAAACATCTGGAGGAAATGGCCTTGGTAAAGGGACAGTTAAGCCAACTCTTGGACTGTAAACAGCAAGGATCTCTACCTTCCCAACCACAACCAAACCCGCGAAACATAATTAACAGAGGCCCCAATTCGCAAGGGTTCCAAGGCAACCCCGGGCAGGCTCATATGGTCCAACCGGCTCCACAAGCACCTCCTGGGTTTGGCGCCTCTTCATCCTCATCTTCTCAAGGATCACCCCATGGCCCCAATGCCTCTGCAAATGCGGTGACCTTGAGAAGCGGCACCAAAACCCAGGATCCCAAATGGCCGACTCTCCCCGAGACTTTACCCGACTTAGAAGAAGCACCAACCAAGGACCCAAACATGGAACCAATCCAGACACCCTATCCTGAGGCCTTGGAAACAGTCAAGAGAAAAAAGAATACTGTGGAAACTGAGGAGCTGATGGAAATTTTTAAACAAGTACAGATTAATATTCCGCTTCTAGAAGCTGTCAAACACATCCCCGCTTACGCCAAGTTCTTAAAGGATGCCTGTACACCCAAGCGTAAGACGAGACCTCAAGCACCTAGGAAGGTTGTACTCTCTGAGCAAGACAGTTCCGTGATATCAAGCAACCTTCCACTCAAACGAACTGACCCAGGAGCACCCCTGATTTCCTGCAACATCGGGGACATGACATTTGATAGAGCGCTCCTGGACCTAGGTGCTTCTATCAACCTAATTCCCACAACCTTGTACCACCAATTTGGTTTTGGGGAGCTGGCACCAACCCCTGTCACCATCCAACTGGCGGATAGATCAGTGAAAACCCCGAAGGGGGTTGTCGAGGACGTGATTGTACGGGTCAAGGACTTCTATTTCCCAGTCGACTTTTTGGTGCTCGACATGGAAGTCCCTGAAAAATTACAGAACGCACCCATAATCTTAGGCAGACCTTTCTTAGCCACGGCTAAAGCAAACATCGATTGCGACACGGGATGTATGGAAATCGCCTTCGGAGACAGGAAAATGCAATTAGATATCTTCCGGGCAACAAAGTCTTTTGATTGTGATTACATTGAGGAACATGATCCCGTGGAAACTTTAATCGAGGAATGCCTTACCCTCAATTCTGTCTCAGACCACCAAACCCGTAGTTCTGACTCGCCACCATCATTACCTGTGGACCTCTGTAAGGCTGAGTATCACCACATGACACCATTTGAAGAAATCAATGTTGATCAACTACCGCCCTTTCCATTCCCATCGACTGTGGTCCCACCCGCACCTGAACTTAAACCATTGCCCGAGAATCTCAAGTACGTCTTCTTGGGACCTGGCCAGACCTTCCCAGTGATTATTAATTCCCATCTAACCAAGGATCAGGAACTAAGGTTGACTGCAACTCTTTCAGAACATCGGGCCGCCATTGGTTGGACCATCTCAGATCTAAGAGGAATTAGCCCCACCTATTGCACCCACAAGATTTACCTGGAAGACGGGGCCCGACCTTCCCGCCAGATGCAGAGACGGTTAAACCCTAACATGCGGGAGGTCGTTAAAAAAGAAATTATCAAGTGGCTCGACGCCGACATCATCTACCCTATCTCTGATAGCCCCTGGGTGAGCCCCACTCAAGTGGTTCCAAAGAAGGCTGGGCTCACCGTTGTCACTAATGATCATGGCGAATCCATTCCCACCCGCACCACCACCGCATGGCGGGTGTGTATTGATTATAGGAAGCTTAACGAAGCCACTAAGAAGGACCACTTCCCCTTGCCATTCATTGACCAAATCCTTGAAAGATTGGCAGGGCAGAAGTATTTTTGCTTCCTGGATGGATATTCAGGATATAACCAAGTCGCAATTGCTCCGGAAGATCAGGAAAAGACCACATTCACTTGCCCGTATGGCACATTTGCATTCCGTCGAATGCCGTTCGGGTTATGCAACGCACCCGCAACCTTCCAGCGTTGCATGCTAGCCATTTTTTCAGAAATGGTGGGTGAATACTTGGAGGTCTTTATGGATGATTTCTCTGTATTCGGGAATTCATTCGACCATTGTTTGAGCAACTTGGAGAAAATCCTGAAACGATGTATCGAGGTTAACTTGGTGTTAAGTTGGGAAAAGAGCCATTTTATGGTTCAAGAAGGAATTGTCCTCGGACACATCGTTTCGCATAAGGGCATCGAGGTAGATCGAGCTAAAGTTGATTTAATTTCCAAACTTCCTCCACCTAGTTCGGTCCGACAGATTCGCTCTTTTCTAGGACATGTGGGCTTCTACCGAAGGTTCATCAAAGACTTTTCCAAACTTTCCAAACCCTTGACCGACCTTCTAGCCAACGACGCAACTTTCCACATGTCTCCTGATTGCACCCAGGCTTATCATACCCTCCGGGACTTAGTCTCCACCGCACCGGTACTTCAACCCCCAGACTGGTCCCAGGGTTTTGAGATTATGTGTGACGCATCAGATTTTGCCATAGGCGCTGTCCTGGGACAAAGGCAAGACAAGAAGCCCGTGGTGATCTACTACGCGAGCAAAACGTTGGACGAGGCCCAGCGTAATTATACGGTCACAGAAAAAGAGTTGCTTGCTGTAGTCTTTGGACTGGAAAAATTCCGATCATACTTACTGGGATCCCACGTGACTATCTACACCGACCATTCAGCCATCCGGCACCTGTTGGCCAAAAAGGATGCAAAACCCAGGCTCATCAGATGGATCCTGCTTTTGCAGGAATTTGACCTGGAAATCCAAGACAAGGCCGGATCGAAAAATGTGGTGGCTGACCACCTGTCAAGACTTCATCCAGACCACATTGGACCCTCCCTACCTCTATCTGATACCTTCCCTGATGAACACATCCTAGCCGTGCAAGACAAGAAAATGCCATGGTATGCTGACTATGTCAACTACCTGGTTATAGGACAAACCCCGCACAGCTGGTCCAAACAGCAACGGGACAGGTTCTTGGCTGAGGCCAAGCACTATTTCTGGGATGATCCCATGCTGTTTCGCCTCTGTGCTGATCAGATCATCAGGAGGTGCCTCCCCGAAGACGAGGTTCAGAGTGTGCTTTCCTTTTGTCATGACCAAGCATGTGGCGGCCATTTCTCTGGCAAGAAAACAGCTGCAAAAGTTTTGCAGTCTGGATTTTATTGGCCGTCCCTATTCAAGGATGCACACATCTTTGCCAAGACTTGCTCACGATGCCAAACACTAGGGACAATGACCAAAAAAGATATGATGCCCCTTCAGCCCATTTTGATTGTCGAAATTTTCGACGTTTGGGGTATCGATTTTATGGGCCCCTTTCCACCATCCAACGGCTTCGAGTATATCTTGGTCTCGGTAGACTATGTTTCCAAATGGATTGAAGCCGTCGCCACCCGACGATGCGATCACAAGACGGTCATGGACTTTGTAAAGAAGAACATCTTTTCCCATTTTGGAATACCCAAGGCCATGATCAGTGATGGTGGAAGCCATTTTATCCATTCCCAGTTCCGTGCCCTACTTAGAAAATACGGGGTAACCCACCGCATTGCCACCCCGTATCATCCACAAACAAATGGGCAGACTGAGGTCTCAAACAGACAAATCAAGAACATTTTACAGAAGACTGTGAGACCTGACAGGAAAGACTGGTCCACACGACTTGATGATGCCCTGTGGGCATACAGGACCGCTTTTAAGACCCCGATAGGCATGTCACCTTACCGCTTGGTCTTTGGCAAAGCTTGCCATCTCCCTGTCGAATTGGAACACCGGGCTTACTGGGCTGTTAAGCAATGTAACATGGATCCCCAGTTAGCTGGTGCGCAAAGGACTCTTCAATTATCTGAGCTTGAAGAAATTCGTCGGGACGCCTTTGACAATAGTCGGCTATATAAGGAGAAAATGAAAGCCGTCCACGACCGACTCATTCATAGGAAAACCTTTGAGCCAAACCAACAAGTCTGGCTATTTGATGCACGCCTGAAACTCTTTCCAGGGAAACTTAGGTCCAAATGGACAGGACCATTTCGGGTGGTCAAGCCCTATTCCAATGGGGCAGTCGAAATCGCCGATCTTAATACCGGGCACACCTTTACAGTCAATGGTCAAAGATTGAAGCATTTCCTGGCCCAGGTACCCCCCAAGGAGAGTGTCACCCTTGTTGAGGGCTGACACCAGGCACCGCCCAGCTGGAGGCGTTAAACTCAGCGCTTCCTGGGAGGCAACCCAGCGGATTCAGACTGATCTGGTAGTTTACGTCACTCAGGTACTATCTTTTTGAACCCTTTTGCATCCATGCATCTGCCAATGAGGACATTGTCCAACTTAAGCATGGGGGGATGGTAAACTGCATAATCCTGAGCTTAATTAATCAGTCTGAATGAATAAATTAATTGATTAAAAAAAAAAAAAAAAAAAAAAAAAAAATGAATTTAGGAAGAAAAACTTAGGCATTAGAAACTTGTCAATAGTGGGAAATAATACAAAAAGAACTTAAACAGTTAGACTTTTCAGGCCTTCAGGCTTAATTAGCCCTGGTGTCCATTAAAATATGGATTTAGCGGCGAACCCTTGCAACTTTAAGCTATTCTAATCCACCTAATAAATAAGGTAATAAGTATACGACTTATCAACTCACCCTCTAACTCAGGAAAACTTTGAGTCTAAGCATCTACACACATTTTTGCACAGACTCACTTCTCGGAGATTTTGACAGAAATTGGGTAGCTAATGAACTTTCTAGGGTGGTATGGCTGGCAAGTTGTCGTGGGTAACAGCCCATTGGCAGGTTGTCCAGAACCCAGCCACAGGCCATTTCTTTTTCACTGCCTCTAGGTACATTTGAGATTAGGGAAGCCACCTACGTAAAAACAAAAAAAAAAAAAAAAAAAAAAAAAAAAAAAAAAAGAAGAAGAAAAGAAAATAAACCACACTTCACCGCACAAGTATGGCTGGCAAGTGATCGTGGGTAACAGCCCATTGGTCGGTTGTCCAGAGCCCAGCTCAATAATTGCACAAAAAAAAGAAGACCAAAAACACCTAAGGAAGAAGCGGGGAAGTAGTACAAGCCGGGGAGATATACACTGGAAAATCCTTGTGTTGACCCCAAGTAAAATGAACGCAGGGAGAAAGCTACCAATCGAACAAATACACCTTTAGGCAAAAATTTATTTTCTTTTCCGGTCACCTAGAGGCGTAGAAACTCGAAGTCTGTCTCAATTACCGTTAAGTAAGTCTATCACAACATTCACACCAAGATGCTTAGCACTTAGGGTTTTGACCGAGTTTTGGGTGGGTTGGGTAGCCGTAAAAAGTTACCAACCCACACTGAATTCTAAAAATTCTAAAAAGACATATATAGATATATACGTATACATAAGTATAGTTATATATACAAAGCAAGGATTCGGGCGATTCGTATTTTGGCAGACACCCGGGCGCTGCTTAGTCTTTGTAGATTAAGATCTTCGTATAGTTCCTCTTATTAACAAGTAACGAAGTGCCTAAGCAATTACTTCTTGAATTCGCCAAAGAAATAAAGGCTAGAATAAACCTTGCTAGGGACTAGCAAGGAGTAAGCATGGGGGTATGATAACACCACGCAAGGGGGTAGTAATTAGGTTGAATATGGCCCATCTTTAGAATAAAAGGCACAACATAAAGTAGAATAGGAGCATTGCATGCATCAAGTACCAAGATTGCTTATAAACTGTATTAATGGCCATTTGTGTAAAGCATTTATCAAAGCAGGCCTCAGATGAGCAATCGGACCGCACGGATGGATTCAGGACGACGAACGGAGTCTAACGGACTCAAAAGCGGCCAAATCCGACATCCGGAGCTCCCACAATGGGCCCAAGAAATCCTGACCGTTGATCTGGAGATCAACGGCCTAGAACGCGCCACGTCGCCCCGCCCCCGCCGGCCGCACGCCCCCAAGCCAGCCAAGGACGCATCTCGGCCGTTGATCTTCGATCGAACGGCCGAGATCCGCGCGCTCGCCCGCGGTCGCCGCGACAAAGCGCGGGCGTGGCGCAACGGTTAGCGCGCACGCCCGCGTCGCGGCGACGCGCGTTCGATTCGCGCGGAGCGAAAATCATCTGCGGGCGAAGGGCGCGGCAAAATTGAGCCGCGCGATCAGAAGCGAGCGGCTAGGATCGCGCCACGCGGCGCGACGACAGCGCCCCACCTCCCACGCGCGCGCGCACGCCGGGCGGAAACGCGCGCGCGCACGCGCGCCCGAAGCGCGATCCTAGCGCAGGCGCGGGAGGATCTCAGCCGTCCGATCATCAATCGGACGGCTCTCGTTCGACGCCCACGGATCGCGCCTGAAGAGAGAGAGGGGCGGGCGGCTGACCGGCGGCAGAAGACCTTCACCGACGTATATGGAAGCGGTTTTAGCGACGTTCTGGATGTCGCTAAAGCACATTCTTCTTTTAGGAAGCCCTTAACTCTATTTAAACCCCCTTCTACCACCATTCAAGGCATCCTCTCCCACTTGCAACTACTCCACTCCTCTCCTAGCTAGTCTTAGGCACTCTTGTAATCGCCGGAGACGACGAGCCGCCGACGGAGCCTCCTCCACCGCCGTGGCTGCCTCATCGCTCTCCACTCTCTCTCTACCTCTCTCTCTCTCTTTTAAGCTTTCATTTACTTTTGTTGAAGCATGTATTTAATGTTGTAAACCATGAACTATGAATGCATGTTTAATGAAATTGTTTTTCATTTAGTTGCCTTTTTAATTTCTGTTTAAAGTGCATGATCAAAACCAAGAGCTTTCTAACCCTAAACTCTCTCTATCCCTCGCTCTTCAAAACCGTTTCTTTCGCAAGCAAAACTCCGCCTTTTTCGTGACAACAAGTGGTAAACAAAATCCGATTTCCACGCCTCCCTGAGATCGACACTCGGACTCACCTCCGTTTACTTCTTTTAAAACCGACGTATCAAGTGCAACTATAACGACACCTCTTAACACACACGCACGAAGGCACGTCAGTAGCCAACCCCTTTGACCCTACTCGATCCGTCACCAATCGATGAAGGCTGCGTTTGAGCCTCTACTCGCGACTAGCCGATGTAGTCGCTCGTCGATCCCGCTTCGCTCATCATCGATCCCACTCCGCTCGTTGCTAATCTTGCATAGCTTCTCGTCGTCGATCCCCAGCTCGCATCTCACCCATCGCCACACCCTCGCCACTCCACTATCATCACCCATATGAACCCCAGCCACCTGTGTCCCCCTCCCCAAACCCTGCCACTAATCGCTGCTCTGAGACCAGATTGTATTTTTAAAAGGATATTCGTTGCAGTATATTTGAAAACGTCGTATAAACGATTATAAATTTTTATTACTCGAAATTCAAAAATATTCCAAGGTCGAACTCAGGGAGCAAATTGGTATTTCAAAAGTAAAAATCGCAATTCTCAAAATTTACTTGAAAGATAATGTTCAATAATGCATTGTATATAAAGGCTAGAGAGTAAAAAGAAATGGATTTTTCTCTTTTCTTCCTTCTTCTCTTCTCTCTTTCTTTTTCTTTGCTTTCTCTCTTCTCTTCTTTCTCTATCTTTCCTGTCTTCAGATGTCTGATTCTGAGAATCAGATGCCTTAACTAACTACTGTTATAATGCCGAGCCTTCTTCTTCCTTCCTTCTTGAGCTGCTGCCTCTCTGTCTTTGGCTTTCCTCTTTGGCATCTTCTTCTTCTCTTCTTGAGCTGCTGCGCCTCCTCCTTCTTCTTCCTTGCCTTAGACGTCTTCAGCTTCTCCTTCCTTGTCCTCTGCAGTCCTCTTCTTCTTCTTTTCGCGGCTGAGTCCTTCCTTCAGCTGCTCTCTACTGCGCCTCCTCTTCAGCAACACCTTCTTCTCCCTTAGCTACTCCTACCTTCTCCTTCTTTCCCTGTACAGAACGAAGCAAAACCTACCCCTACCCTCCCTACGTCTCTCTCTCTTTATTTCGCTCTTAGGACACAGATCTTCTAGAGCCTTTCTCGGGTAAATGAGTCGGGTATGCGTGCCCAGGACCAGGCCCACCGGCGTGCGGTGGTGGGCGAGGAGTGCACGGGTAGTCGGTCAGGCTAGGTCCGCGGAAGTGAGAGTCGCAAACGAGACCGGGTCGGGTGATGAGCACCTCATCATGAACCCTAACTAGCACTTTTTGACCTATTAAATTGAACAAAAGCTCCTACAAAACCTAAGGAAAGGCCCAAATTTGGGAATTACAAATCTGAGAATAAAATAATTCATAAGGGGTAAAACTGTAATTTTACCATTGCAGCAGATAAACGGGATATCTAAGGATCTAGACACAGGTCAAATAGGCTTACTAAGAGAAAAAGTGGGATGATTTGATCAGGAAAGGGTTATGACAAGATCCAAGAACTAAATGACATTCTGTAACCCTAAAACAAACTCACTTTAATTCACAAAGTTTCAGGAAAAATAAAAATCAATTAAACCCTCTAAAATTTATGAAAAAATATCCCTAGGGTTTAGAACCTTCAATTTGACCTTTGGAACTTATCTTGACCTAGATTGAGAACCATACCCAATTTTTTACATAATTTGGATTTTTGTGCAAAATATCCGGTCAAACATGGTCAAACCTAAAATCCAATCTCATCATTGGATTCCTTAGGTCCAAATTAGGGATATACCAAAATTTGGACCTAAGGAAAGGTCACCTTGACCCACTTTACAAAACGATCCCCAACAATTACTTTTTGACCATTAGCTTTTTGGACTCTTGCAGATACCCCCTACCTTTCTCGTCTCTTTCTTCAGACAGGTCCCTCTGCCCCCGTCTGCGCAGGCCATACCTCCAACGACTTTGCGCGGAGGATGGCGCTGCACAGACCTGGGGAGCTGGCCCCTGATTTGAAAGGAGGACTCCTTGCGTTGTCCTCTTCTGCATGGGCTGGCTCCTATGCCCTGCTGGCCACCATACCTCTCGTGCGAACACTCGAGAGGTATGGGTCTTTTTCCGACCATTCCTCCAACGACGAACCCACGTCTTCTCTTCGCGATTCCCTCTCGGCCAGTACCTATTTAAGGAACGGTAGCCCCTGTCGCTTCCTTCAAGCCTGTTTTGGCCGAAGAAAACCCTCAAAATTCGTCTCCTCGTCCTCCGGCCATTCGCTCACAGGCTCTGACGACCATCCTCCTCTCTCGTCGCCCTGCCACCATACCAGTGGCAGGGTTACCTCCGCCGTCGTCCACTGTGCCTGGCCGTACTAGTAGGCACCCTCCAGCACCTCTTCCTCATCGCCGCCCCTTCTCCTGGGCTCTTTCATCTTCGGTGACGGCAGCGCAACCGCTCGCCACCTCCGCCCCCTCCCCCTTCGTCCAGAGACTCTAAGTTAAGTCCCCTCTTTCTGCTCTTTATTTTTCCCTCATTTATTCATGATTTTCCGCCCCACTACTCACACACCACCGCCATCTTCTCCATCTCTGACCAACCTCTGGTGAGACGCACCCATCACTCCACGCCTCCACACGTCTCGCCACCAACCTGTTCACCTCCACCATCGACTGCTGAACACTTTCCACCCACTCACAGACCGCCACACACACTCCATGCTTCCACCAAACAAACCCACTCACACAGACACAGGCAGACCTAGGCACGCATGCCTAGGTCGATCTGAGGCACGCCAATCACCATCCCACCTTCACTAAGAACCGACAAAGCTCCTTGTGTGTTTTAATGGGGTCGCAAGGCTGTATTCAGTGCTTTCAAGTTTAGCCCTCAGCCGCCATTGACGACCGCAAGCAACTTGCTTGCTTCAGAGCTCCAGGCTACGCCAATCCCAGGCCTTTGTCTCAGGCTGCGCGGAAGACAGTCGCGCACACTTCGGGGTTGTCAATTGGTATCAAAGGCGGTAGCAGCTGCTGCGATCAGGGAAGCCTTCTGCTGTGGGCGCAAGCGCGGAAGCGGGTGGGACTTTAGTCCCACCTCGGAAGTTTGCATGCGGGCATGCATGCATAAATTGAAAAGGTGTCTTAGGCTAGTTGCCTCATGTTACGAACGCGTGGCTTCAGACGTTTTTAAGACGTCTGGAACCCCTTCCAGACGTCTGGGATTCGGTTATTTTCGGCACGCGTGTTTTGTCTGTGCGCCTGAGCGCGCAGACCTGCGAGCATCTCTCTCTCTCTTTTTCCCTCTCCCTCCTGCGCCCTCTATCCCGCTCTCTCTTTCTCCTCGCGCGGCCTTAAAAGGCCACGCCCTCCCCCTCACTCCCGTCACCTTCGCCCTTCCTCTTCTCCTTCCAGCCGGTGAGCGAGAGCGAGCGCGAGTGAGCAGCGGTAGCGACAGCCGCGGTGAGCGTGGGAGGAGGTGCTGTGAATGGGAAGAGGCGCTCGGCCGTGAGGGTGAGCTCGCCAGGGCTGCTAGGGTCGGCTGGCGGGGGAAGCAGCGGACGCGGGGTGACGCGAGAGGCCTGCTACGGCTCGAGCAACAGGCGGACGAGTCGCGGCGCGGGCGAGCGTCGCGAGTGGAGGGCGAGTCGCGCCCTGATTCTGGAATTTTCTCCAGAATCAGACGTCTGGGCTAACAACCAGACAGTGGGGAGGACGTCTGGAGGACTGTCCAGACATCTGAAAGGTGAGTTATTCCGTCTTTCTTCCTCTTCTTCGACTGACCGTACTAAGAGAGAGAGGAAATGGGTACGCGCAGGTTCTGAGATTCGCATCCAACGCGAATCAGACGTCTGGTTGCAGTGCCAGATGACGGGAACGACTTCCAGACGTCCAGGGTGACCATTGGACATCTGGGAACTAGACCAGACACCCCCGCAAGCTTCTGGACGTCTGAGAGACCACGCAGAGCAAAGGTAACCTCTGATCCACTTTTTAAGACGTCTGGAACCTCTTGCAGACGTCTGATTTTGCACTGTTTCGTCGTTTCGACCCGTTTAGGGCCCGTTCAGAGTCCGATTTCCGCGTTTCGAGTTGCGTGCTTTTCGGAATTACATCCTCCACCTGTCTACAGTAGTTGTATACTGTTTTGAGAAACTCCTTGTGTTTGATCCTTGTGATAGGACCCCGTTCCGTTGCAGTCTCGGGGGTTGCGGAGGCACGCGGGATTCCCGACCACGCCCCCAGTACTCCTGTTGTAACCAGTAGAGTGGCTTTTAAGTTTATTAGTATAATCTGTTAATTATGGAACCATAAATAGAACCTAGGACATTGCATGAATCCTAGGAATGAGAAACTAGAATGAATGGTAGATCCTAGGGTGTTGCATGAATCCTAGGGCTGGAAAACTAGATTGTATGATAGATCCTAGGGTATGGCATGAATCCTAGGATGGGAAGAACTAGTGGAATATATGAATACTGCAGTCTTGGAAAATGTGGAAAGGAAATAATAGCTACCTGTAAATTGGTTTAACAGCTGCCCGTTATAAATAAATGAGCATGTCTGGGAATATGGATGTATGAATGTGAAACTGGGAAGGTGAAACCTAAATGTGCTAAGTTAAAAGAACCGGAACCCTACGGGGAATTAGGAGTGGAACTCCTGGAAAGAGAAAGGAATGGAACTGAGAAAGAAACACGTGGTAGTGTGTTGTCTCTTGGGTACGTAGTACCAAGGGAAGTACCTGTACCTATTTCGTGCAGAGCGAAGCCAACCGCCCCAGGGACCCAGGGTTAGGACTGGCCACTTTGTACCGACTTGCTGGCCCTCGTGTACGTAGTACCGAGGAGAGCTACTAGTGTAGGTAGGTACTAGCTACCCCACGGGCCCCGGGGTTCTGCTAGCCTCCTACACCGACTTGTTAGGCCCACTGGGCAAACCAGGGTAGTCAGGCGAGGGTGAGCGGACTGTGGAGGGGCAAGGCCCCTGTTTGGTTACTGTGGAGGGGTTGGACCCCTGTTACTGAGACGGCTCTGCCCTGTACTGGTTCCGTGCTGTTCTTTGGGCGAACCCGTTAACGGAAACGACTGACCGCGTGCCAGTGCGAGTTAGCTACCTGTGCGTTTATCGCGCGTGCCGTAGTCACCGTTACGTCTGTCCGTGACCCTGGGGTGGTTGACTGAGAGTAGGATCACCACGGGGGACTCTCCCGGTCAGGAGAGCACCACGTGCTACTTCTACTATTCGGAAAAGACTGCAATCAAGATCGTTCCCACGAAGAACATTCGAGATCAAGTGAAGGATCTGAGAAATAGATAAATTGTGGGAAAATAGAAAGACGTAATTAAAGAAATTAATAGAACATAACAGCTACTGTACACTCTACTGTTTCCTTTGTTTTAGTTGCCACTCTACTCAGCATTTTGCTGACGTGTTACACTCGTTACCTTTCAGGACCAGGTGTTGAGCAGCCAAGGTCAGCGGCTGCAGAGGATGCTGGGCCGAGTAGGGTCCAGTAGAGTTACCACTGTTCTCTTGTACCTCTTTTTGGTTCCACTGTAGTGAGTAGTTCTTGTTACCGCTGTACTTTTCTTTACTTGCAGTTCCATATTATGTTATGAATGTTGTTCTACTGTTGTGGTGGTATATACTGTAGTGGTTTCTTTCCTTACTACTGTATTTTCTTACTGTTAGTTATATTCATGCTGAATGTGGTTTATTTTACTGCTATTTTGGTTACTTCCTCGTTGGACGACCAGGTCTTGGGATTAGTCGAGTCGGGCCGGTTCTTGTGTCTTGTAGGGACTCGGGAATCGGGTCGTTACAAGATGGTATCAGAGCAAGGTCGTCCCGAGAAGTGAATCAACTGACTGGAAAATAACCAATTCACATGTCTATAACTAGAGTAGCCACCACAACATACCTTTTGACATGAACTCTTAGACGTTTTCGTTAGGTATCGTTCCGTATTGACGTGTTTCGTTTTGTTTCGTGTCGCCATTGTAGGAGATGCCTCGTCGTGGAACTAGGAGGGTGGGCCGCAGGCGCGGCCGAGGTCGGGGCCCGAGGGACAGATGTGTCGGGCTTGGAGTACATACTACCCCTCCTCTTCTCCTGAGCATACTGTCTCCGGACCTCGTCCAACTAATTCGAGAGGTGGTTCGAGAAGAATTTCAGCTTCCACCCACATCGTCACCCCCTCCTCCCCCTTCCGAGAGTACGACAGGGGAGTTGGTGGTGGAACGAGATTTCCACCATCACACTAGGTGTGTTAGGAGAACTAAAAGGAGACACGTGACGTCCGCAGGAGAGCCGTCACGTTTTGCAGGGCCATCAGTGGCCTTTGGGGGCCCTCGACAGGGGCCAGTCGCCAGCACCGGACCCCCGCCAAGCCGACAGCAGGGACCCACTGAGGGCGGGAGTCGGGTTCCCCTCTGTTACCAGTGTGGCCAGCCGAGCCACATCAGGAGGGACTGCCCGTCTAGGGCAGGAGGTCAGCAGATACTCCCCGCGTAGAGCACTGGAGGGCGCGCAGGAGGCCACGGTTCCCAGGCGCGAGGAGGAGGACAGCAGTCACGAGGAGGGTACCGGCCAGCACCTGCCTGTCCGACGCAGAGTGTGGCTACTTCGTCCGCACCTAGAGCTGAGGGGCGCATCAACGCCCTGACACACAGGGATGCTAAAGCTTCGAGCTCGGTAGTGGCAGGTATGGTTTCAGTTTCCGGCAGACTCGTTTACACACTTTTCGATTCCGGCACTACGCACTCGTTTGTCGCAGCCAGTTTCGCAGTTAGTTTGGGCCAGGATTATACGCTGTTAGAGAATCCGTTCGTAATCAGAGGTCCGAGTGGTCAGCTGTTTGTAGCTGAGGAGGTGTACACGGATTGCGAGGTCAGCGTCGGGGGACATAGCATGCCAGCTGACCTGATTATGATACAGATGGAGGACTTTGGAGTGATTCTGGGGATGGACTGGCTGTCCGCTTACCACGCCTTGGTAGACTGTTTTGAGAGGAAGATTGTCTTCTCCATGCCGGAGTTGCCTTCTTTCGAGTTTCTCGGATAGCCAGTGGATGGAGGCTTCAGGTGCATTTCGGCACTTCGAGCGGCGAGACTTTTGAGCCAGGGGTGTGAGGGCTTCCTAGCTTGTGTGGTGGCAGAGCCCAGCCCTGTGGCAGACTTCCAGAGTATCCCGGTGGTCGGAGAGTACCCTGATGTGTTTCCAGACGCGTTACCAGGACTACCGCCCGAGCGTGAGATCAAGTTTGAGATCTCACTAGTACCAGGGACCAGCCCCATCTCCACTGCGCCATACAGGATGGCATCACTTGAGCTACGAGAGCTCAAGTCTCAGTTGCAGGATCTTTTGGAGAAAGGTTTCGTGAGGCCCAGTGCGTCTCCCTGGGGAGCCCCGGTACTATTTGTGAAGAAGAAGGATGGTACCATACACCTTTGTGTGGACTATCGGCAGCTGGATAGGGTCACCATCAAGAACAGATATCTGCTGCCGAGGATCGATGACTTGTTTGACCAATTACGGGGTGCCACGGTGTTCTCCAAGATCGACTTGAGGTCGGGATACCACTAGTTGAGGATCAGGGAGACCGACGTCTCCAAGACAGCTTTCCGCACCCGGTACAGACACTACGAGTTTTTGGTCATGCCGTTTGGGCTGACCAATGCCCCCGCTGCCTTCATGGATCTGATGAACCGGGTGTTTAGACCGTACTTGGACCAATTCGTGGTGGTTTTCATAGATGATGTACTCATCTATTCTAGAGATCAGACGCAGCACGGACAGCACTTACGGATGGTTCTGGACACTCTGAGACGACGTAGGCTGTACGCCAAATACAGCAAGTGTGAGTTCTAGTTGAGGGAGGTGACCTTCTTAGGTCATGTGGTCTCTGGAGGCGGCTTGGCGGTGGACCCAGCCAAGGTCGAGGCAGTACTCAGGTGGGAGAGACCGCGTTCAGTCACTGAGATTCGCAGTTTCCTGGGACTGGTAGGCTACTACAGACGATTCATCAGAGGTTTTTCACAGATTGCGCATCCTATGACACAATTGACCTGGAAGGACGTGCCCTTCGCTTGGACAGACGCCTGTGAGGCATGTTTTCTGGAGCTGAAGGAGAGGTTGACCTCGACTCCCGTGCTCACCATCCCTGACAGCAGTGGTGGGTTCGTTGTGTACACGGACGCCTCCTTGCAGGGGTTAAGAGGTGTGCTCATGCAGAGGGGTCACGTTGTCACTTATGCTTCGCGACAACTGAAGCCCCATGAGCATACCTACCCTACCCACGACCTAAAGTTGGCAACGGTTGTCTTCGCGCTGAAGACCTGGAGGCACTACTTGTACGGTGAGACCTTCGAGATTTTCACAGATCACAAGAGCCTCAGATACCTTTTTGATCAGAAGGAGCTCAACATGAGACAGAGACGTTGGTTGGAGCTCCTGAAGGACTACAACTGTAGCATCTCCTACCACCCGGGAAAGGCCAATGTGGTGGCTGACGCCTTGAGCCGTAAGTCGCCCGCACACTTGGCCAGTTTACAGTTACAGAGTTGGGGCCTTTTGGAGGAGGTGGGCAGTTGGCGACCCCTAGAGTTACGGGGGCACTGTGGGGCAGTGACGGTGACACGACAGATTAGGCTGGAGCTGATAGATCGCATCATCACAGGACAGATGGCCGATCCGTACTTGCAGTCCTTGCACGACAGAGTACTGTCAGGAGACTCAGGGGACTTCTCTTTCACAGACCAGGTGCTGCGCCTGAGGGGACGGTTGTGCGTTCCCAGAGACGAGGAGCTATTGAGAGAGCTCCTGACTGAGGCACACGGTTCCAGGTTCACCATACATCCTGAAAACACGAAGATGTACCACGACTTGAGATGCGAGTTTTGGTGGAGGGGGATGAAGCGGGATGTGGGTGAATTCGTGCAGTAGTGCTTAGTGTGCCAGCAGGTGAAAGCCGAGCATCAGAGGCCTGCAGGGCCGCTACAGCCGCTTCCAGTGCCAGAGTGGAAGTGGGAGAGCATCACCATGGACTTAGTGGTGGGCTTACCTGTTACCCAGCGAGGGCACGACGCTGTCTGGGTAATTGTGGATAGACTGACGAAGACGGCACGATTCCTGCCGATCCGAGTCACTTTGAGACCAGCACAGTTGGCAGAGAGGTACATCCGCGACGTGGTACGACTACACGGAGTTCCGTGGGAGATCGTATCCGACCAGGATACCCGCTTTATGTCCCAGTTTTAGGCTGAGTTTCAGCAGGCGCTGGGGACGCGGTTGAGGTTTGGTACAACTTACCACCCCCAGATGGACGGACAGTCCGAGCGCACGATACAGACACTTGAGGACCTTTTGCGTGCCTGTGTGCTGCACTGGAGGGGCTCTTGGGAGGAACACCTGCCCCTGGCAGAGTTTGCATACCACAACAGTTACCACTCGAGCATCGGCATGGCTCCCTACGAGGCTCTGTACGGACGGAGGTGTACGGCACCCTTGAGTTGGGTTGAGGTGGGGACCAAGTGGGAGGTTGGCCCCAGGTTGATCCGGCAGAGTTAGGAGGTAGTCGAGCAGGTCCATAGGCGACTCCGCACTGTCAGGAGCAGACAGAAGAGCTACGCGGATCGTAGACGCAAAAAGGTGCAGTTCGAGGTTGGGGATCACGTCTTTCTTCGTGTTTCGCCCATGAAGGGCTTGCAACGTTTTGGGGTGAGAGGGAAGCTCGCGCCGAGGTTTGTGGGGCCCTTTGAGGTCCTGGAGCAGGTTGGACCCGTTGCTTACAGGCTTGCCCTCCCCCCGCAGCTTTCTGGTGTGCACGACGTGTTTCACGTGTCCAACCTCAGGAAGTACATAGCCAATCCCAGTCACGTACTGAGTCACGAGAGCGTCGAGGTGGGCGACGACCTGACCTACCCCGAGCGGCAAGTGCAGATTCTAGACCGAGCTGTCCGCAGTTTGAGACGAAAGCAAGTACCCCTGGTAAAGGTTTTGTGGAGGAGCCAGCGGTACGAGGAGGCTACCTGGGAGCCTGAGGCGGCAATGCGGGAGTGAAACGTGGGTTTTACCGGGTTTGTATTTGTTATAACGTTGTAGTAAGGCCGGTTATTGCCAACATTTCAAATATAAATTTTTTTACTCGGAAAATGAAAGAGTTCCCGAGGTCGAACTCAGGGAGCAAGTCGTATTCTAGAGATATACATGTTTCTTTTACAAAATAAAGAGAGAGAGGGAAAGAATTTGTTGTGATGTTCTTCTTTCTCTTTCTTCAGATCTCCTTCTTCTTCCTTGGTTTCTGATACGGTGATAATCTTCTTCTGCAATGGTGATGCTCTTCTTCTTCTTCCTGCTGTTCCTGTGTTGGTGATGTTTTTCTTTCTTCAGAGCTCCTTGTTCTTCTTCTTCTTTGGTTTTCTACCTTGACCTCTCTTCTTCTTCTTCTGCAATCGTGGTGATGCTCTTCTTCTTCTTCTGCAATCGTGGTGACCTCTCTTTTTTATGGCTGCAGAGCTTCTGCCTTCAGCTACTAAGTCTTCCTTCTTCTTCTTCTGCTTCGGCCGTTGCTCTTCCTTCTTCTTCAGCCTGCCTTCTGTGTTGCTCTGGCTGCTGACTTTCCGTCGTCTGACCCGGTGCTTCGACGACTTAACTGAGCAGTTGCTACAGTGCAGCTGCTTCTTCTTCGCCTGCACTTCTTCTTTTGCCTGCACACTTCAGAGTTTTTTTTTGTCAAGAGGCAAAACCTACTCTACCCCCCTCCCCCGCGTTTCTCTTTCTCTCTGAAATCACTCTTCGGAAGCTCTCCCAGAGCGCTACCGGGTAATCGGGTTCGGGTCAGGCCCGGGTCCAGGCCCACCGGCGTGCGTGGTGGGCGAGGAGTGCAGGTCAGTCTAATCGGGTCGGGCCAGGTCCGCGGAGCGTGGTCACGGACGAGGCCGGGTCGGGTGAGAGGGACCTCACCCCGTGGTCAGGAGGCAGACAGCATAAGGCACTTTTTGCCTTTATGCGTCCGCGCGCCTCCGAGAGGTTCCGAGGTGGGACTAAATGTCCCACCCCAATTGAGCGCCCGTCGCGGAGGGAGCAGTGGGCGATCGTGTCTTCACGCGCGGCCCTCGCCCCGTCTGCGAGCCTGGGACGTTTCGCGGAGACTCCCTGCGCAACCTGGGAGTCGAACCTGGGCGAAGGCGTGCCTACACCTGCAGGTGAAGGAGCTCTGCCTGCTCAGTAATGGCGACGGCGGGCGAGTCACCTGGTCACAGAAGAACGGCCTCTCGGCCAAATCAGACAGGCGGGGGACCTTCGCCGTGGCACGGCGAAGGTGGTCAGGGGGTCTGCAGGGGGCGTGATGGAGCCAACAGGTCGTCCTAGGTCAAACTGTGAGCGAAGAAGTGGGTGTGTTCGGTGGATCTGCAGAGGGTGTTTGGTGGGAAGTGGAGGGGCGGAAGAGGATCAGGGTGAGGAAGCGGATGTTCTGCGGTGGTCGGCGAGCCGTGTGGGTCGCTGAGGTGATGGGCGCGACTCGCCGGAGGGTGGTCGGAGGCGGAGAGGGTGAGGGTGAACAGGAGCGATCGAGGGTTTAATTGACTAAATTGAAAGCGGGGAAAGAAAGAGGAGAAGAAGGGGAGTAGTTCTAACTTACTTGCAGGGACGAAGGGGGAGGAACAGGGCGACAGTCGTATCGACTGTCGCCGGAGAAGACGATGCTCAGGGAGAGGGGCGGCGGCGAGCAGAGGGCTGGAGAGGCGCCAGCTGGGTGCGGCGTGGCGCGGGAAGAACGGGGGAGGAAGTCTCTGCTGCTGGTATTGCGGCAGAGCGAAGAGGTGGAGGGGGAGGAAGCCGCCGGAGCTGGTGAGCGTCTCCTTTTGAAATCTCCAAGGAATGCACGCCAGCCTTTGAAAATCTGCGTGATCGAGTCACCCAGGCACCTATCCTACAATCCCCTGACTGGTCTCAACCCTTTGAGATCATGTGCGATGCGTCTGACTTCGCTGCAGGAGCGGTCCTGGGGCAGAAAGCTGACGGGAAACCCGTGGTCATCTACTACGCAAGCAAGACACTTGACGAGGCTCAGCGTAACTATACGGTTACGGAGAAAGAGCTGCTAGCTGTAGTATTTGCCCTTGATAAATTCTGATCGTATCTTCTGGGTTCCCATGTCATCATTTACTCGGATCACACGGCTGTAAGGCATCTCCTTGCCAAGAAGGACGCGAAGCCCCGACTAATCCGTTGGATCTTGCTGTTGCAAGAATTCGATCTGGAGATTCGCGACAAGGCGGGAAGGCAGAATGTGGTAGCCGACCATCTGTCCCATCTTCCTTCTGAGATCATCAACCCTTTCGGACCCATCACGGAACATTTTCCTGATGAGCACCTGCTTTCTGTTGGTACTAGACTTCCATGGTTTGCTGATATAGTAAACTACTTGGCATCTCATCAGACACCGTCTGATTGGCCGAAGGCCAAGAAAGACAAATTGCGTTCTGATTCCAAGTATTACATTTGGGAAGACCCGTACCTTTTCCGCATAGGTGCTGATCAAATTATTCGGAGATGCGTCCTGGAAGAGGAAATCAGCAATATCCTATCTTTCTGCCATGACCAGGCATGCGGTGGCCATTTCTCAGGGCATAAAACCGCATCCAAAGTCCTCCAGTGTGGCTTCTACTGGTCTACACTTTTCAAAGACGCATACAGTCACTGCAAGGCATGCAGTCGTTGCCAGACTTTGGGCAACATGAACTATCGTGACATGATGCCTTTGCAGCCGATTCTCGTATGCGAAATCTTCGATGTATGGAGGATTGATTTTATGGGCCCCTTTCCTGTTTCGGATGGTTTCGAGTACATTCTGCTTGCGGTGGACTATGTGTCCAAATGGATCGAAGCCATACCGACCCGAACCTGCAATCACAAGATTGTTCTTAAGTTCATACATCAAAACATTTTCTCAAGGTTCGGGATTCCCCGTGCTATTATCTCTGATGGGGGGACCCATTTTACAAATGCTCAGTTTAGATCACTGATGGCCAAATTTGGGGTGTCTCATCGAATCTCTACTCCTTACCACCCCCAAACAAATGATCTAGCTGAGCTATCAAATCGGGAGATCAAGAAAATCCTGCAAGTCACTGTTCGGCCTGACAGGAAGGACTGGTCGTCTCGACTTCCGGAAGCATTGTGGGCCTATAGGACCGCCCACAAGACCCAATTGGGCATGTCTCCCTTTAGACTGGTGTACGGAAAGGCATGTCACCTTCCCGTAGAACTGGAGCATAAAGCCTATTGAGCAGTACGGAACTGTAATCTAGATCTTTCCAAGGCTGGAACCCACAGAAAACTCCAAATCAGCGAGATCGATGAATTACGCCTAGACGCGTACGAGAACTCGCGAATCTACAAGGAGCGGGTTAAAGCCTTCCACGACAAGCACATCTCGAGAAAGATCTTTCATCCTGGTCAAAAGGTCCTACTCTTTGATGCCCGACTCAAACTTTTCCCGGGGAAACTGAGGTCCAAGTGGGTCGGACCGTATTTAGTCCGACAGGTTTTTGGAAATGGAGCCATTGAAATCAGTCCACTCAGCCATAATTCCGAACCTTTCATCGTGAACGGTCAGAGACTCAAACCGTTCATTGATGTGACTTCTACTGATTCAGCTGAATCATCCCTCATCCTCCATTCCCCTTGAACTTACTGCGCCCGGCCGAGGGCGTAAAACTCAGCGCTTAACGGGAGGCAGCCCGTCATTTCTTGAAAATCTAAAACCTTTTTTCTGACACCATTGTGCACTTAAGGTTCACCCTTTAAGACAGCCGACTCCACCTCAGATGCTTGCATCTGAGATTAGAAATCGTCCGCAGAATTCATCCCGACCCATTCACTCACAAAAATATCTGTCTTAAGGAATAAATTAAGTAAATAAAAACCCCTAAATCACAATGAGGACATTGCAAGTTTTAGGCATGGGGGGGTATAAGTGCAAAACTTGTAGAAAAAAAAGATTTTAAACAAAAAATTCACATATGCCAAAAACACCATAAAAATTAAAAATTTTTCAAAATAAAAAGAATAAGACGAGAAAGGAAATTTAGAGGAGAAGGAAAAGAAACAAAATGAAAAGGAGCACAAAAAGATGAAAGAAAAGAGTCATAGTCATTAGTAAGAAGCTAAGGAATTAACCTTAGTCTAGACCATTTTTTTCAAGAAAAGAAATGAAAAGTGCTTGGTAAGATTAGTAAGAACGCAAACCTTAGGCATTCTTGATAGACTCTTAGTACCCATTAAGATCTAGACAATCCTCAAGAGGTTGAGGAAAATGAAAAGCTTAAGTACTAGGTCCAAGGCTTAGGAAGTATTTGACCTCGCTAACTAACTTCTGGTTTACGGGACTCAGTAACCTAAGTACCCTAACCTCACACACAGCCTGGTTCAGCAAGCGTAAAAATCAAAATCACGCAGAAGCGTCGAAAAAATTCTGAAAAGTACACCTAGAGTAGGAGCGGCCGATCAACACAAGTTGATTTGGACGAGTTCCCAGCGCAGAGAGGCGGGAAATCCCCTCAAAGATGCGTAACAAAATATCATCTCCTCGGTGCTTGTCTCTTAGGATATTCACATATCCTACTGGGGGCATGTAAGCACCCTGCTGGTTCAGATTCCATGGATGCCATTATCACGAAGTGTCAACTGCCAGGGTCTGGACGCGGCTACGGAACACCATGGATGGGATTATCTCGAAATCTCAATAGCCAGGGTTCTGGGGGTTGCCATGGGCGGTGCTATCTCGAAGCATCGATCGCCAGGAACCCCTGAGGATTGATGATGGGGGCAAGGAATCTGATACAGACCGTGTTGAAAAGTCAATCCTAAGCTAGAATTAAAAAGAAAAAGAGAGAGAAAACTCTCCAAAATAGAAAAATTTTCTACCTCTCTCTCTTACAAAACGCACTGCGAACTGAACCAGGGCTAAAATCATTTCAAGCACGGGTGTTTTAATTACAAAGTCCAATAAACCTTAGGTTAGTTCTTGTGGGTCTTAAAAACCCTTGCTAAGGACTGAGGCTGAGGCTAGACAGATTTGGATCTTGATTGGTACTAGAGTACCTTTTAAGCCTATGATCAGCATTCTAACCTAATCTAAGTTTAAATGAAAAAGCACTTATCTGAAGCTATTAAGAACTTCATGGTCTAGAACAAGGGTTGAAACCTTAAGTTTTTGCTAAGGGACTAGCAAAAGCTAGGCATGGGGGTATGATGAGAACCTCATCATGAGCCATAACTAGCTCATTTTGACCTAATACAGAGAATAAAAGCTCCTACATAACCTTAGAAAGGCTTGGCTCAGAGAGATTCTGAGTTTGCAAAGAAAACATAAACTGAGGGGTAAAAATGCAATTTCACCAATCCTATCTGAAAATAGGGTAACTCAGGGTCCAAACATAGGTCAAAACAACCTAATAAGAAGAAAAGTGGGATGAGATGACTCAATAAGGGCTACAGCAACTCCAGAGAATTAAATGACAGCCTGTAACCCTAAAAACAAACCTACTTCAATTCACGTGGTTCGAGGCAAGGTAAAAATCAAATAAACCCTCTAAAATTCATAGAAAAATAATCTCTAGGGTTTAAGACTTTCAATTTCTCCTTAGGAACCCATTTTGACCTACATTGAGAACAATGCCCAATTAACAACTTAATTTGGGTTTTTGCATAAATTGATAGGTCAAACAAGGTTTAATCTAGAAATAAAATTCACCATCAGAATCCTTAGGTCCTAATTAGTCATGTATAAAAACTTGGGCCTAAGAAGAAACCTTCTTGACCAACTTTACACTTTGGTCCTCATATATTTACTTTTTGACCCTCAACTTTTGAACCCTCACATTTTGGCCCCTAACTCTCCTTCGTTCTTTGCATTTAGGTCCCTCCTGCAAAACCTGAGCAGCACCATGCTCCGGCGACCTTGCGCGGAGCATGGCGCCGCTCAGGGTGAGGGAGGGGCCCTGGCAAGTCAATGGGGGGTACCCTGCGTCGTCAGCCACCGCAGGGACACCCCCTGAGTACTGCGACCGCCCATACCGCCCGTGTGAACGCATGGACGGTATGGGTCTCCTTCGTCCGGCGTCCTCCGACGAGGGAGACACGTTGTCTCCCTCCGCCCTCCTCTCTGATTCCGCCCCTATAAATGCCCCCGTCGCTCCGTCGTTCTTCGCAGCTCGGATCTGACGGAGACACCCCCCTCAATTCCTCCCTTCCCACTCCGACAGACGCCCCCTTGCTCCGGTGGCCTCTCCTCCTCCTCGTCGCCCTGCCGCACTACCAGCAGCAAGGTTACCTTCCCATGATCCTTCCGCGTCACGCCGCACCCAGCTGGCGCCTCTCCGGTCCCTTCCTCGCCGCCGCCCCTTCCTCTGGGCAATTTCTTCTCCAGCGACAGTCGATACGACTGTCGCCTGCGCCAACCCCTCCTCGTCCAGCTTAGCAGGTAGAACTTCTCCTCTTCCTCCCCTCTTTCTTTTCCATACTGAAAACCCTTACTGTCGCCACCTATTTCCCACCGATCACCCTCACCTTCTCCACCTTCGGCCAAACTCCGGCGACCCGCTCCCATCGCTCCAGCACCTCACACGGCTCGCCGACCTGTGCATAACCTCCGCCTCCTCACCCTGATCCTCTAACACCCTTCCACTGCCCACCAAACGCCCTCTGCAGACCCACCGAACACACCCACTTCTTCGCCCGCAGTTTGACCTAGGGCGACCTGTTTGCTCCACCACGCCCCCTGCAGACCCTCTGACCACCTTCGCCGTGCCACGGCGAAGGTCCCCCGCCTGTCTGATTAGGCCAAGAGGCCGTTCTTCTGTGACCAGGTGACTCGCCCGCCGTCGCCATTACTGAGCAGGCAGAGCTCCTTCACCTGCAGGTGCAGGCACGCCTTCGCCCAGGTTCGACTCCCAGGTTGCACAGGGCGTCTCCGCGAAGTGTCCCAGGCTCGCAGTTGGGGTGAAGGCCTCGCGTGAAGCCACGATTGCCCGCTGCTCCCTCCGCTGCAGGCGCTCAATTGGGGTGGGACATTTATTCCCACCTCGGAACTTTTCAGAGGCGCGCAGGCGCATAAAGGCAAAAAGTGCCTTATGCTGTTCGCCTCCTGACCATGGGGTGAGGTCCCTCTCACCCGAACCGGCCTCGTCCGTGATCACGCTCCGCGGACCTGGCCCGACCCGATTAACCCGACCTGCACTCCTCGCCCACCACCGCACGCCGGTGGGCCTGGACCCGGGCGCGACTCGTGCCCGATTACCCGGTTGCTCTGGGAGAGCTGTCCTAAGAGCGAACTCAGAGAGAAAGAGACACGCGGGGGAGGGGGGTAGAGTAGGTTTTGCCCTCTGACTCTGAACTCTTGAGCGTGCAGGCACAGGTGAAGAAGAAGGAAGCTAAGGGAGACACTGTAGCAACAAGCGGTTTAAGTCGTCTGATTTTTAAATCAGACGACGTCCTGAAGACAGGTGAAGGCAAAGAAAAAGAAGGAAGGCGAGGCAGAGGAAAGAGAGGAACACCGAGAAGCCAAGTGAAGACTCTGCAGAGATCAGAAGATAAAGAAGAAGAAGAAAAGAGAGGAACACAGAGAAGCCAAGTGTAGAAACAGAAAGCAGAAGAAGAAGAGAAGCAAGAAGAAAAGAAGAAACAAAGAAAATAAAAAGAAGAAACAGACAGGATCGTCCAACCAAGAAATAGAGGAAGAACACGAAGGACAAAAGCCAAAAAGGAGAGAAGACAAAGAGGAAGAAAGAAGAGAAGAAGAAGAAGCAAAACTTTCATCTCTCTCTCTCTCTTTATTTTTGTAACAGAACATGTATATCTCTAGAATACGACTTGCTCCCTGAGTTCGACCTCGGGAGAACTGTATTTTCCGAGTACCAAATATTAGCAAATGATGGCAATAACTATCTATACTACAATGACTTAAGAAAAGCTAGTTGCTGCCACCATTTAGCCACGCATCTGACCCAAAAGTTTGGGCCAGATGCTTTAGCTGCTTGATGTGCTGGAAGGGATCTTCGGAATTAAGCCCATGGAATTTAGGTATAGCATGCATCATATTAGGCTTTAATTCGGAATCAGGTCCTCCAGTCGGGATTCTGACTCGAGGCTCGATGGCCACCGCAGTAGGATTATAATGGTCCCGCATCATAGGATGCTGCGGTGGGTGCACAAAGTTTTGGAAGAGGTCATTGAGTCGCTGAAGCTGGTGCTCCAGATTGTTTTCTTCCTCAACTAGCTGAGCCATGATGGGGGAAGAAGAAAAGCTTGATTCAGAATCAGATGAGAGAATGATGGGGTAAGGTTGCTGTTCAAACACGGGCGTCGAGGCTTGGCCTTGACGAGAGTGAATTCCTAAAGGAGATCTTAAGGGTGGTCTTAAGGATCTCCTACCGTTCATGCACTGTTGGAGTAGAAGAGTTTAGAAGGTGCTGGACCCAATCAAGACACTAAAAAATGTGTTGGGTGACTATAGAGGTGTGGGGCAGATGGACCCCTTGATCAGAAAGATCGTCTACCTGAGAATTACCTGGGCAGCCAGAGAGGGTAAGTCCCACGAAGACCCCTACACGGTAGAGCGTCCCCACGGGTTACAGGGTTTCCCCCACCCGACCTCTCTTGTCACTACGGTTCCAGGTAGACCAGAATGGGGATCTTGACCTCTTAAGTCTACCCTTTTTTATTTTAAGATCAAGGTGCTTAAGGTTTCACTTGAACTTTTAGGTGTTTTTGTGAACAAGGTGGCCTAATTTGAAGGTTGGTTGACCCTAAGGGTCAACTTTACCCAGTGGTTCCCTTGAGAATGTAGGCCTTGTTTTTAGGATTCAAGTGTTTAGAGAGAGCCAATTGTTTAGGATTTTTCTTATTAATTATTTTCAATCAATGGCTTGGGCACACCTCTTTTGGATTTTCTCAATTCTTGATTAAGGGGTGTGTCTCTGAAATCCTAATGTTTGACCTTATGTTGGCTCTACTTGGTCCATTTAACTCCTTGTTTGGGTAATTAGGGCTCAGGCAAGGATGTGTTAGCCCTTAATTACCTTTTAAAATTGCGTGCAGGAATAGTAGTTCTGAGAACATGCAGCTATTACTATGTATGAAAAAGACAGGTTACTCTTAGTTTTTCTTTGTTTTTCTTCTTTCAATTTTAGGGTTTAACGGGAAGTTACCTGTCCTTGGAGTGGCTGTGGTGCGGCTGCGTCTTTCTTTCTTCCTGTACCTGCACCAAAGAGAGAGTTTATTAGGAACTTATGAATAGAACTTCTGTAACTTCTAGAATAGCCGTTGCTCCCCGGCAACGGTATCAAAAACTGGCTGCTGCTCTCGTCTACAGTTCTAATATTTCTAATATTTCGTCGTAGTATAGTGTAGAGGAGCGGTTACCAATTTAATATAATTTGTTACTCGGAAATGAAAGTTTTCCCGAGGTCGAACTCAGGGAGCAAACTGTATTCTAGAAGTACAAAGTTTCTATTACAAAAATGAAAGAGAGAGAGAGAGAGATTTGTCTTGTTGGCTTTTTCTTCTTCTCTTCTCTTCTCTTGTCTTCCTCAGTCTTCTTTCTTCTTCTTGTTTCTCTTCTGTTCTTCTGTTCCTTTTCTTTTGCTTCCAAACTTTCCTTCTTTCTCTTCGTGTTCTGCTTCTCTCTTCTTTCTCCTTCAGCTCTTTGTCTTCTTCCTTCTGTTCTTCTTCTTTCTTCTTCTTTGCGGTGCCTGTTCTTCTTTTCTTCTTCTTCTTCTTCTTTTTCTTCAAAGCGTCGTCTGATTTTTCAATCAGACGACTTAAGTAGCCTCTGCTACAGTGCGTCCTCCTTCCTTCTTTCTTCTGTGCCTTTCTTCTTCTTTGGTCTGCCTTCTCTTCTTCTTCTTCTGTGCCTGCACACTCACAGTTTGGTCAGGGTAAAAACCTAACTCTACCCTCCCCCGCGTCTCTCTCTCTCTCAGAATTCGCTCGTAGGATAGCTCTCCCAGAGCTGCCGGGTATTCGGGTACGGGTCACGCCCGGGTCCAGGCCCACCGGCGTGTGGTGGTGGCCGAGGAGTGCAGGTCGGGTAAACGGGTCGGGCCAGGTCCGCGGGGGGTGGTCGCGGACGAGGCCGGGTGAGCGGGTGAGAGGGACCTCATCCCGTGTGCTGAGGCGATAAGCCTATAACACTTTTTGCATTTATGCGGGTGCGCTGCTTCAGAGTCTTCCGAGGTGGGACTAAATGTCCCACCCCAATTGGGCGCCTGCAGCTGAGAAAGCTGCAGGCAATCGCGATTGTGCGCGGGGCTTTCACCCCAGCTGCAGGCCTGGGCAGGTGCGTGAGGGCGAACCGCGCGTCCTAGAGAGTCAGGCCTTGGCGAAGCGAGGCTGCAGCTGCAGGCGGAAGAAGCTCCACCTGCTCAGTAATGGCGGCGGAGGGCGGGTGACCTGTTCACAGCAATACAGCCTCTCGGCCTGGTCAGAAGATGCAGGGAGCTTCGCCAGAGTGCGGCGAAGCTCGTGCGGGTGGTGGCGAGGCGTGGGGCGGCGTGCAAGGGCTGCCCTAGGTCAGACTGTGGCTAGGGGAATGGGTTTGTTCGTGGGGTCTTCAGGTGGCGAATGGCAGGAAATGAAGGGGCGGAAGTGGTTCAGCGTGATGAGGCGGAGGTTTTGGGTTGGTCGGCGAGTCGTGTGGGGTGGTGGAATGATGGGAACGAGTCGCTGGAGGTTGGCCGGAGATGGAGAAGGTGAGGGCGATTAGGCGCGGTCAAAGGGTGGTTGGACAAATTGAAGTAGGGAAAATAAAGAGGGGAGGAAGGGAAAGAACTGTACCTACTGGGAGGGACGAGGGGGACCGGAGCAGGGCGGCAGTCGTATTGACTGTCGCCGGAGAAGAAGGTGCCCAGAGAGAGGGAGCGGCGACGAGGAGAGAGAGGGAGAGTGCGCGCTGGGTACGACGCGACGTGGGAAGAGTGGGCGAAGGCAGCTCTGCTGCTGGTAATGCGGCAGAGCGACGAGGAGGAGGAGGAAGAACCGCCGAAGCTGGAGGGCTTCTGCCGGAGTGGGAAGAGAGGAAGGAGGGGGGTGTTTCTCCGTCAGATCCGAGCTGCTGAGTACGGCAGACGGAGGTGGCTTTTATAGAGGTGAGATCAGAGAGGAGGGCGGAGGGAGGCGACGTGCCTCCCTCGCCGGAGGACGCCAGAGATGGAGACCCATACCTTCCGTGCGTTCGCACGGGAGGTATGGGCAGCCGCAGAGACCATGGAGGTGTCCCTGCGACCGCAGACGTCGCAGGGAACCCCCTGTTGTCTTGGCAGAGGGTCTCCCTCACCCTGCGTGGCGCCATGCTCCACGCAAAGTCGCCGGAGCATGGCGCTGCTCAGGGTTTTTCAGGGAGGACCCAAATGTAAAGAACGAAGAAGACTTAGGGGCCAAAATGTGAGGGTTTCAAAAGTTGAGGGTCAAAAAGTAATGGATGAGGACCAAAATGTAAAGTTGGTCAAGAAGGTCTCTTCTTAGGCTCAAGTTTTTATACATGACTAACTAGGACCTAAAAATTCTTATGGTGACTTTTATTTCTATATTAGACTTTGTTTGACTGGTCAATTTACGTAAAAACCTAAATTAAGTCATTAATTGGGCCTGGTTCTCAATGTAGGTCAAAATGGGTTCCTACGGCCAAATTGAAGGTCCTAAACCCTAGAGATTATTTTTCTATGAATTTTAGAGGGTTTAGTCAATTTTTTATTTGCCTCAAACCTCGTGAATTGAAGTAGGTTTGTTCTTAGGGTTATAGGATGTCATTTAATTCCTTGGAGTTGCTGTAGCCCTTATTGGATCAATTCATCCAACTTTTCTCTCTGAGTCAAGCCTTTCTATAGTTATGTAGGAGCTTTTTCTTGTAAATCTGGGTTAGATGGTGCTATTTTAGGGCTTATGACGAGGTTCTCATCACCTATCCATGATACGAGTGTCACCCCTTCTGCTACCTCTCAAGTACCTCCTCCGTCAGCATCCCTCAGTTTGGCCATGGCACCTCAACAACAACTACGGCAATGACAACCCGTCGATAACCAGACGCTTGCTGGTCTTAGATGAACAACTGCCCATTCCACTCCATAAGCATTGCTATCAACACCAAACTCTGTCACCGAACCCACCTGTTTTTCTCAAGCAAATGCGGATCCAAAATGGCAGGCAGCTATGATAACAGAGTACAATGCCCTGTTGACAAATAACACCTGGAGGCTCGTTCCTTACACGCTTGATATGAACATCATTGGATGCAAATGGATTTTTCGACTTAAATATAAACCCGATGGTAAGATTGACGGACACAAGGCTCGTTTAATTGCAAAAGGCTATAATCAGAGAGAAGGGATAGATTATAATGATACATTCAATCCTGTTATAAAACCTACCGCAATCCGCACCATCTTGTCTATTACAGTATCCAATGGCTAGCCTCTTCATCAGCTTGATGTCAGTAATGCTTTTCTTAATGGCCATCTCAATGAAACAATCTTCATGTCACAACCACCAAGGTTCATGGATCCAGACAAACCAAATCATGTATGTTGTTTGCAACGACCTCTTTATGGTTTAAAATAGGCCCCTTGTGCATGGTATAGCCAATTGAGCACCTTCCTTGAGAAACTTGGTTTTTACTCTTCTAAGACAGACACTTATTTATCTAGTGTGATGGCACTCAACGGTTGTATGTGCTTATTTACGTGGATGATATCATAATTACAGGCACCTCCTCCTCTGAAATTACCTGGCTACTTAAGAAATTAAAAGATGAATTTCACATTAGAGATCTCAGGCCTCTTCATTATTTTCTGGGCATTCAAGTAAAACACATTAGTCAAGGCTTACTTCTTTCTCAACAAAAATATATTGTTGAACTTTTATGGAAAACCAACATGAGCAAATGTAAATCTGTTCAGACCCCCATGGCAGCTTCCAACAAGTTAACCAGTTTTGGCAAATCATTTCAAGACCCCACCTTGTACAGACAAACCATTGGTGCTCTTCAATATTTATTACTGACTCGACCAGATATCTCCTTCGCAGTCAACAAGGCGTGTCAGTTCATGCACAATCCAACAAACGAGCACTGGGACCATGTTAAACTTATACTTCGATACCTCAAAGGAACATCATCACATGGACTTCTAATTAAGCCTTCCTCCCCATTCACCCTTCAAGTATATTCAGATGCTGACTGGGTAGGCAGCACAGAAGACTGTTGATCTTCAGGTGGATATTTGGTGTTTCTTGGCACGAATCTTATTTCCTGGTCGTCCAAAAAGCAACAAAGTGTATCACGCTCCTCAACCGAAGTTGAATATAAGGCAGTTGCCAATGCCACTGCCGAATTAGTCTAGTTACAAGCATTACCACAAGAGATGCATGTATTCAACAAAGAAGCACAAATACTTTGGTGTGACGACATAGGAGCAACATACCTCTCTGCCAACCCCATCTTTCACGCCCGCATGAAACACATTGAGGTCGACTACCACTTTGTTCGTGAACAAGTTGCATGAAAAACCCTCCAAGTAAAGTTTATTTCATCCAAAGACCAACTAGCAAACATATTGACAAAGCCCCTTTCCAAGAATGCCTTCCAACACATTCGACGACAACTTCGTATTTTTTAGTCTGTAATCACTTAGCTCTTTTGACTGAGGAGGGATATTAGCCAAAAGTACTGACGACGTAATCAACGTTTACCTCGTCAACATGTGAGTCGTTCTTGTAACTACAATCTGAGATATAAGAATCCATTCCGTTGTATAGCCTATGAATCCAAGATACATCTCTCGATTCAAATCTCTTGTAAATAAAAGTCTATAAATAAAAAATAAAACAGGCTCACAAGAGTTGAGTGACCACAAATCATTTTTACTATCTCGTTCTTATAGCATACGTTGTATATAAAGATAGTACAAGTGATAATTGCATAGAGGTAGATGTAGTAAACATTGCTAACATAAGTAGTCAAATCAAACTGCATAAGAATCTGCATGTATGAAATAAATCTCTCTTATCCCAAAAGTTATCCCATCCATGTGGGATAAACTTTGCCCCACGTCCAAACGAAAGGTGTCTTCCTTTTATTCGTTCTATCCATCAGATTAGAGCTGATTGTATTCCTTCTAGTATAATAAGAATTGATGTATAAACCACGAGAACTTCTTTTGGTTATATTTCCTAACAAGAAATGGTATTACTACTAACCTCTACCTCTGTAATAGAAGTAAATCGTCTGGGGGCAGAACTACCTAGATTGACCATGTTTAGACTGGTTATTACACCTTAACAATCTCCTTAAACAATCATGGTTTTTTGAAGCCAACGCTGATGCATAGGAAAGGACGTTTAGTTTAAACAGAATTGAAATAAAGAGTGGCTTTTACCTCAGCTATATATTATTTTAGGTGGAAAATTAAGAGACCAGTTTAAGAAACAAGAATTTATCCCAAGTAGCAATTACCAAATTGTTCTTATTAGTAGGCAAAATCCGATGTCTCCACTGGTATGTGGTTTCTAACCTCATGCAGGTGCTCTTTTTTTTCATGTAATGACTCATGCTAGATCGATCTAACCAACTGCGCATTGCACCTTATCTACATTCTTCATAGTTTAATCTAACTTGTCTTGGTAGTGTTCTTCCAGTGCCATGTTTCAATCCCCTTCTCCGGTGCCCCATGTCGGATGAAGGAGTTCTGACATTACTGGGCTTTTTTTTTGCTTTTTTATTTTCTTGAGAAGGGCTAAAGTTGCATCAATGAATAGATCGAACAAAGTGTTCAATTTATAGGATAAAAAATGATAATGATATTATCAAATATATTTTTTATCACATGGAAGAGTAAGTAAATACGTATTAGGCCATAACCAAAGATAAACTGAAGCAGCAAAATTTGTTTACCCTAAAAAATGGAACAACTTCGACTGCAGCATTGAGGGGCTTAACCCAAAACGAATTGTCTGGTGTGGCATTAACCATATAGTAATTATGCCTTTAAGCAAATGGCAACTTGTTGATTAGACTATAGTGATGGTACATTCCGAGCAAAGGCTAAGGCTCACGTACATTTGAATCTAAACCTGTGAATCCAAGAAGCTAAAGATTCTTAGATAAGCCTTTCACCAAAATTTAATTTTTAAAGTACACAACATATTTTAAAGTACGTATTTTAAAAACATGCCATGAAAATATCGAAACTTCTGACACTTGATTTTGATAATTTCAAAGCCCTACCTTAAAAGTGTCCATTTCATGGGAACGTCGAAAGTACGCCGAGAAAATAACACAACTTTGAAGAAATGATTAGAATATAGGAAAATTACATAATTATCCCAAAGAAAACTTGATATACACTTAATCAAGAATAAATTCACATTATATAATAAAAAAGATCATAATCTATTATCATAAAAAATTTAAAAGGTTATACAACATGAAAATATTACATACTCAAATTATAATATATAAATGTAATATGTAATACAACATGTTCAAATTTAAAGTTCACATACGACTTGTTGCACGACCAAATTCAATTACAACAATAATGATTACGTTGTGAAAATAATGATTTTTTGAGCAACAGTTGTCATTTATGTAAAGACAATAATTTGTGGAAACAAAGGTAAGATTAAGTTTTTTGAAGGAAGAGTTATAAGTTAAAAAATTATGTATCCAACGTGTTATTCCTCATTTTGAAAATAAAAATTTTGACTCAATCTTTAATATATCATTGAAATTATTGAAATAGTCAATGTGAGCATTAAAGTCGTTGAAATGTCATTGACATGCCAACAGAATCCTGAAATTGACGTTATTTCATGACAACACCCAAATAGGTCATTTCAATGAAACCTCACCCGTATGCTGCCGACATTTAAATGATCGATTCATAAAATAACCTTAGAAACTTTCGTAGATACCCTGGCAAATGCCATTTGATAATAACGAAACTAAGCTAATCAAAGATTCAATTGATCACTCCACTGGCTAACACCAAAATATTGATGAAGTTCTATACAGTGGAGGCCGCAGCCATAGCCTTTGATAAGTACCATCCATCTTTGCTATAATAATTTTCTAAATTCCAGAATAACCTCACCTGTCCTCCCTCCAATTCAGTGGAAGATTCTTGTGTTTCTGAGGATAAAGAGAGCGCGCGCACGCAGGGGCAGACGCTAGAAATAGAAATGGTATACGATATGTAGAGAGGGAGATGCTTCACTGGGAATATCATTTATAGCCTGGACATGCGAGCACGTTGGGCATCTGCCTCTGTGACTATGTGGGAACGAGTGATGTCCTTGAGAGAGACGCAACCGTTCAATGCCATGGTTAACTCGAATTCGTCATGGAGCATTTTAAGGACGTTCCTGACACCGGCCTCGCCTTCGGCAGCCAGAGCGAAAACAACGGGTCTTCCAATCTGCATCAATTTTAAGAAAGATGGATCAGCAATTGCAGAAATGTAGCAGGGAGAAGTGGTTGGGCATGGTTTTACTTACAAATACACCGGAGGCACCCATTGCCATAGCCTTGAACACATCGGTGCCACGGCGAACTCCTCCATCGAGGAAAACTGGGACACGGCCCTGAGCAGCTTTTACAACCTGGATAACAACAGTAACTTGAGATTAGGAAGCAACATTACAAATTAGGCATCAACCATGTTATACCAAGTGAATCATAATGGACATATCAATGGGAGGCCTAGAGCTTGTGTTGGTGATTATATAAACGTTTCTCCCATATCATGCATCCAACTTAAAACCAATTGGCATTGAGTATGGTGAAAACGGTCCAATATTTAATGGATTCTTTTTTTTTTTGAATCTTTCAATGTTGCAGTATTATATCCAGACACTCCACAGGCCTGTTAATTTGTAGATTTGTAAACTCGAAGCAAGGAAATCGGCTCCTGAAGACCACCTTTACAACTCATGCATGATGGTACGTGAGTACAATTGGTGGATGTCTTATGGATGGAATATTCAACAAATTGGAGTCCTTGATAAGTGGTATGAAAGCTTGAGATAGAATATGCAACCCAGACACGTTTGTTTCTCCAGTATCATGAGAGTGCATTTATTTTGAAAATTTTTCATCAAAAGAGAGGATTTGGTCATTTACTATGACTCTGAGCCTTATGGCTGGTGGATAGGGCACTGCTATTAAGCAGAATATATTAAATGAAGTGAAATAAACAAACTTTGAGAAGAAACCATCTGATAAGTTTAAATTGTGACCAGGAAAATGCTTTAAAAAAAATCAAAAAAAAAAAAAAAAAAAAAAAGATTAGAGAGTACCTCTTCGAGTACACTAATAGTTGCTGGAGCATAGTCAAGCTGGCGGGCTCCATGATTTGACACAATTATCCCTGATACCCCAGCTTGTATGGCCAGCCTTGCTGCAGAGTTTAGAGTGATACAAATAAACTGGTTTGCCTTCTAAATGCAGGGAGACAGAAAAGAAAAGTGCAAATGAATGTGCAACCAAGTGCTTACTATCTTCAGCAGTTACAACTCCTTTCACAAGAATTGCCATTTTTGTGATACTCTGCAACCACTTGATATCCTGCGGAATCCATAAATTTTAACTTTTAGAGCTTTTGTCTCCTCTTTTTTTGGTAAAAAATGAAGATGAATATGGTATATATCATACAACTATAATGTAACGCAGATGAGTATTAAATTGTTGGGTAAATGAGCTATGTCAAGATCCAATTATCTTGTTTCCTCACACTTTTGTCAAAGTGGTAACTTAAGAGGAGTGTGGTGGCCTATATAAAGGCAGTTGTAGCCCCTTCATTTGGTATCAAAGATATCCTGTGTCTTGGGATGCTTCTCCCCTCGTGAAAGATTTTCCACGTAAACCAGGGTCTTATAATATCCTTGTTAGTGTGCTATTTTACTTGTATATACAATACGTTCATAAACTTTGCAAGAAATGAAAATTTAAGATGGTTAGCAAAGATCAACAGTAGTCCATAAATATCAACAAATACTGGATTCAAAGTGTCTAGAGGTGCTAGTACACAAGACTATGAAAAAAAGTTCTAGGCTCAGCTGATCATTTTGATCCACCAAATCTGAAGATGATGATGACAGTGGCAACAATGATGATATGTCTAGCCACGAGGCGGAGTGGTTTACAAGTCCATAAATGTTTCACTTGGTGTTGTAGCTTTTCTTGGTCTACCTATTTTCATCCGTTTGTTGTGTGGAGTGAAGGATCACGCCAAGAGAGAAGAGAATGAGTGTGAGAGTACAAGCAAGGATGATGATTCCTAAGTTGTCCTATTAGTAATCCTCTTCCTACCCTAGTGCCCCAACCAAAGGGGTAAGTACAGATGCTTGCCAAACCATGCAATTTTTCATGCGTCAATGCATGTGTTTGCTTCAGTATGATTGATACTGTCGGTGCTCTTGGTTTCTGTTAAGATCAGACTTTCCACAAACAAGAAATCAGACAACAAATAGAGATTAAGAGATATCAAATCACAAGCAGAAGCATGTGCTTGATTTATTGCAAGAGACTAAAAATGCTTGGGTGCAAACCTATATTCCAATAGAACAAACAAATCACAAGCTCCACTCAAAGGATGGAAACACTCTCGACAGGGAAAAGAAAAATAGGTACTAGAATTTGGTGGGAAAACTGATTTATCTTGCCTTAATCAGGCCAGCGTGGATGTTCATCTCAAACTAGTTTTACAAGATTCTATGCTACTTGAAGAAGAATCCAGGAAAAGGACTTGTGTACACTAAAGATGCTGGATTACAATATTGAAGCATGCGTTGATGCTGATTGGACAAGCTTTACAGATGAGAGACCATCTATATCTTGTTCTTGCTCATATTTAGGTGGACCACTGTAACACGAAATGGACATCTTCTTAGATTTTGACTCATATTAATAAGATGATAAGATATGACAAAACCTAAGAGACCACGATGGACAAAACCTAATCTATAAAGACTTGGTTCACATAAGAGTAGACACATTGCTTTATGTAAAAAGGGCGTACAATATCAAATCTTGTTGTTACCAAGTGGAATGCAGAAGCTAAGTACAAAGCCGTTGCATTAAGAATTAGTGAGATGTTTTGGGTGAAAATTCTTTTATTTGAGATCAGCATCGAACCAAAATCTCTTATGAGGCTTTGATGCGACAACAGCTTAGCTACCGATCTCGCCAACAATCTAATCCTTCATGATCAAACACAACATATGGAGGTTGACATGCACTTTATTCATGAGAAGATTGATGTTGAGATGTAGTGCTCACCATACATAAAGTCCAACAATCAAATTGTTGATATCTTTGCTAAGAGGATTGCATCTTCATGATTTAAAGAAATTAATGGCAAGTTGCACCTTTCAATCTTTATGCCAACTTGAGTAGGAGTGTAGAATTATATGCATTTGGGAAAACAAAACTTGGGTGTGGATCCGTGTACCTAATATATACCTAATATTAGGTATATAGCATATGCCTAATATGCTTTATATTGTAGCTACACTCCACCACTTCCATTTTTTCTTATTTTTAATGAAGATAACCCTAGGGGTTAGTGGGTGTTTTAGGGATCATGTGCTCCCATGGTTTTTTCCCTCTCACTGTGGGGGACTTTTCACGTAAATCCGTGTGTCTGTCGTGTGATTGCTCTTTTTCTTGTAGTGCTCAAATTCTACAACCCTAAGAGAGAACAAGCATGGCACTCACCAAGATCCATTTAAAAATGTGTGATGGATAAGAATCAGGTTGTGGGCATTTAAGAAACAAAACACCTTTCTCTTTTAAATAGTAAGTAAATGTGGCTAATCTATAGTATGCAAAATTACGACCCTGTCCTGGCAATGATTTGTTCAAAATCCACCACCATTTACTCTACTAATCATTGTCATCAAAATGTTAAGAGTTACCAGATTTAGTTAGTTATAGATTTGTTTCAATTAGGATTAAGACTTCTAGTTATTTTTAATTCACATATGCTATTTTTATTTCTTATTGGGTTTAGTATATAATTTTTCTAACCTAACTCTATATAAAGATGTCAGGGAATTTTATTTTCAGCAGATTATTTCTTCAACAAAAAAGAAACTATGATTCACCTTCGAGGGAAGAAAACAAAAAAGAAACTACAATTTTCAGCAGCAAGTATCCCAAAGCTAAGGTAAGCTATGGTCAAGGATAGAAACCACTGAATAGCTGTTCGAACCTTATCAATGACGGCGTCATTTACTAGGCTTTCTGCCTTCATAATAACTTTTCAACAACCATGTCTGCTCTTCTAATTAGGAAACTTGCAAATTTTTTTACATGCTATCATCCATGCATTCGCATAGTTTTCTTAGGGCTCCTGCATGTTTCGGCTTGGATAGCTCTTAGTAGTTTTACTTCATTAATAACAACTTACATCCAGAATTTTTACCCCAAGAAATGTTGATTATGTTTAGAGTTGGCAACCACTGCATAGAAACAATTTTGCCTCCTAAAAAGGTCCTTTAACTTAAAAGTTTCATCAGAAAGATGATATGACAAAAGATAAGAGAGGCAAGAGCTAAAATGACCATAATGCAAGCTTAAATTAGCATTTAAAGATAAATCATCAACAGACCTTCCAGCTTAGAGTCCGATCAATTTGTCCAGCGACATATGATGCCAACCCAGAGTCATTTGCCTGTTGAATCTCACTAATTACAATAATTCTCTAAAAAAAGTCTCTAACAACTGATTTCCATTTATAAAGTTCAGAAATGACCTTATCCATCTTGCCCAGATCCAGGCCTTCAAAGTTCTTCAAAGTTAGATAAGGAGGCAAAGTAAACCTATAAATAATCATGGAAAGAATTTTACTTCCAAATGAATATGGAAGAGCTATTTTCCTTTACGGCACTAAACTTCGTATTAGCTCAATGTTGTTTAGAACAGTAGTTCGGACCAATAGGTATAATGGCATAATACCTGTTCTTGATGTCAGCTTCTCTACGTCCAAGTATTGGAGTGTCAACAGTGAGGGCAATGGCCTTGAAACCAGCCCTCTCAGCTCTCCTGACTAGTTGGGCAACCACATGCCTGTCCTTGTATACCTATGATCGAAAAAACTATATGTATAAATTTTAAGAGTTCGAGACTAATTAGAAGATGTCAGCATACTTAAAAGTTTAACAAAATAGATTGCTTACATAAAGCTGGAAAAAGCGAATTCCAGGTCCAGTAGAAGCAACCTCTTCGACACTAGATGTAGCCCAAGATGACAGGGTCTATTGCGAAGTGAAAACAAGCAAGTTACCATCAGTTTCATTGAGAAGCCAAAAAAGTCAAAAGTAGCTAAACAAGCCACTGACACATCCTTTTTTGCTGCATACCCAATTTGATGGTTTAAAAGAAGGTAGTAGTAAAAAAGAGGAAAAGATGAAAATAAGAGGGAACTAATCAACATGTCTAACTGGTAGCTCATGGATAAACAGAAACAGAAGCAGTTTTAAAACCATATCCAAAACCCCGGATTAGATATGAATGCCTTCGCTCTAAACCATACTAAATAGTCACTTTGTAGGGAAAAGAAATGGTTGTTCATTAGGTGAAACTACAACAAGATACCAAAGCGAAACACTAAAATGCAATGTATTGAGGTCCTAGTGACCACAGAGAGTACAACCACACAGGCTATAGCAAGATTCTATACACACTGCTGAGTTCAGGGGAATTAACATCAATTAGAGTGACAAAATGTCTATGATTACAGATGATTTTCAACAACAGAATCCAAGTCCAAGAGACCGCTCCACCAAGAAAGATTGAATTAGCCAGGTTTGGGCTTTTTGCACATCAATTCCCAAAACCATTTCAAACCTTATATATGAAGAAGAGGATTGGTTACCATGACAGTTCCAGCAGCAGATGCAGCCCTAGCTGTTGCATACTCACCTGAAATGGAAAAACTAGCTTGCATTAATATGGATATTCTAATTTGCAATATATAAGTTGGCCCAAGTGGGTGCACAAGTACAGTGCGGAAGATGGTATACCATCAGGATGAGCCATTTTCTGCATGGCGGTTGGAGCAATCATTATAGGCATGGAAATCTTGTATCCCAGGACAGTGGTAGTCATATCGATCTTGCTCACATCAATGAGAATTCGAGGTCGGAATCTAGTTCACAAACAAGAAAGCAGTTCAGTAAGTATTTGCACTGGTTAACTGGTAAAAACTGCATAATTATATGATGGCAATAAAGCATGTCATATCTAGAACATTACGGATTCAGATTTATGGGCTTTTTAGACTCAAATTTATCAACATCAATCCTGTAGCTTGTAGTAGTGACCAAATCATCAGCATTGATTTCTCCACCCAACACGAGATTACAGATAGGCAACCAGAAGGACTGCAATATCAAGGGAGAGCAACAGCCAGAACAAATCACTACACCAGCTCCATATATTCCAATAGTTAGAGTTTTTACACAGCAAACCTTCCTTGTTCTGAGGGCTATATACAGTTGACTTTCATTCCATTAATATTGTGAATGAAGTAGATGCATGGCATTGACGGAGAATTATTTCTCCAATGCGGATTCTGTTTTATCACATTCAGAAAGCTTCAAGCAAATATATGGATTTGCTATACATTGTTGTAAAGAATAGGTGCCTACAGAAAGTAAACCCATGATGGAATATCAATAGTAAGTTGCAGATATTGCTCCTGGAAACTAAGGATGTGTTTAGCAATGGGGTTATCCTAGGTTAAGAGTTATCTCAAGTTTTTCCTAACTTTTTCCCATCACTTCAACATAAAATCCTATATAATAATTTTCAATCATTTCAATCAAATCACAATAACATTTATTCTTACTTTTATTATTAAATAATACCCACTACACCATTTACTCTCACTTTTAATATTAAATAAATACCCATTAACATTCTCTGGTCCCACTTATACTATTAAATAAATATTCAATAATATCACATCATTACACCAATCATTTTAATCATATACTTAATCCTTTTCTTATTCCACCACCCAAACAAACACCATCCCTGTTTATTCCATTTTAATCCCCCTTAACCTCATTGCCAAACAGGCCCTAAAAGAATAACATGAATCAACACTAGCTCCAAAGGCATCCACGTTCCTTTACTTTGGAACCATTAAATCTATGACTCATTGAAGGCGTAGCTTATGACCTGTGACGTCATTAGTGATCAAGGATCCACATCCAAGCTAATTACTAGACCCTGTTCGTCTTTGTAATCCACCAACTCCTTTTCCACTTCTTTTTGAGAATGGTAAGATTCAAGCCTTGATCTCTTGCATGAAAGGCCAATTCCTTAACCACTACATCTAATCTACCCATTTTGAGGGAAACCACATAAGCATTGCCTTTTCCCTTTTTTTTGGGCAATGGTGTGTGTGTGTGTGAGGGAGGGGGAGGTATCATATTTTGTTGAGAAAATTGTGTAGTAATTTAATCCTACACAGTAGAGTGAGGCTTTGTGTTGTGTGTAATAGCCTATAAATAGACATATACCTCCCATTTATTATTTTAAGAAGAAATACAGAGATACACATCCTATCAAGTCACTTCTTCTGTAGTTTTCTTTTCACTTTTCGTAAGTGGAATTTCTACGTAAATCTAAGTATTATGCATTGATTATTGCTTTGATATATTATTATTTCTGCTTTATTTTAAATGTCAATTTGGTATAATATCAGTTAATTATTAGGTTTATTTAATCTTTAGATCATTTTTTTTATTCTATGAGTTTTCTTTTGTTCATCCGGAAGAAGAGAAAGTCCTCTATCTCTTCCTCAGTGAAGGGAGGAACAGATCGACGAAGCCACGGAGGCCTGTGGGGGGTGCCTCCTCCGCATCCATAGAGGCCTTGCGACATGGTGGAAGCCACGGCGACCGCAACGCAGTCAGTTCTCCAGAGCCGTCACAGCAAGGGCGACTAAGAAGAAGAACTTGTGCAGAAGATGCGATCTTGGTCGTGATCGATCTCCAGATCGGTTTCAATATTTCAGAGTGGAGAGCATAGAAGCAAGGTGGTTAAAGTCGAAGACAAACAGGAAGAGAAGGAAGAGGATGGGGCGAGTCCCTATGCCCCCATGGGCTCCGCAGAGGAGGTGAGGATCTCCGCGTTGGGCCTCAGCCCCACCTGCACGAGCGTCATCGGCGATCATCTGAGGCCCCTGCACTGGCCCTCCCCCGTCGCCAGCAATACCATTGCTGCCGCCGCCTCGAGTGGCTCCGCGAGTGCGCCCGATGGGACACTCCCCACACGACAATCCTGAAGGGTGTGTCGGGAGATATCTTCCCTGGGGAGATGCTCGCAATGCTCGGGCCCTCAGGCAGCGGCAAGACCATCCTATGCAAGCGCACCAACGTCCCCACTAGCCTGTGATCGCCGGCTATGCCCACCAATGCGTCGTCCTCATCTGGGTGGAGTACCGAAGGAGGAGAAGAGGTCGCAAAGATTAGCGACGATGAAGTCGGCAAGGATCGCAGTAAGAATCTCGCTGCGAGATTGGAGGAGCGATCTTCGACGATACGAGTGGTCAAGAGGAAGATGACGACGGCGAGAAGGTTTATTTCCTACCTATCTCTTAGGTTTAAATAACATGAAATGAGTTGGTGTAAACGGTGGAGAGGAAAAATATCGAAGAAAAAAATTGAAAAATGAAAAAAAAAAAAAAGGGAAGGAGAAGAAGGCAGAAAAAAAACAAAGGAGAGAGAAAATTAAAAAATTTAAAATAAAAAGAGGGTTGACTTGAAGAGAAGAGATGGAGAACCTTTTTCCTATTTTATTTTTTATTTATTCTTTATTTTTATTTATTCTCTCATATGAGTATATGAGAAAGGAGGATTGTGGATGTCATTATAGTCATCTCTCATTTGGGAGTCTCTTTTGTTCTTGGACTACACATAACGAACCATAACTCTAGGAGCTTTAGAGTTTCGAGGCCTCCAAAGAAGGAGATATAATGTTGAGGTTCTCAGAGGAAGGGTTCATTTCAGGTTTTTATGTGGAAAATCCAGTTTCAAGGTCTTCAAATGAAGATCTCATATTAGGGATACTGAATAGGGAGCCACCAGCACTAGTTGAGGTCTCCAGAAGAGGCCCTTGTTAAAACCAGCTACAGCAATTCGTCGTCAAGCTCCAGCCAATCCGATGTGTCATTATCAGCATACCTTCCTACAGGCATGAATAAGAGTGCAACTGTCATCTGCAGAAGAGAGTCAGCTGTACCTCTTGAGAGTGTTGTTTGTTCTGCTCTGTAGATGGATGTTTTTTGTGTTACAAGATGAGCATTCTATGCTCCAGCTTGAAAGGAAGTGTTGAGAGAATTGTGTAGTGGTTTAGTCCCACATAGTAGAGTAGGACTTTGTATTGTGTGTGATGGCCTATAAATAGACATGCACCCCCCACCTATTCTTTTAAAAAGAAATACAAAGATACACACCCTATTGGGGCACTTCTTCTGTTGTTTTCTCCCCACTCATCGTAAGTGGGATTTCCACGTAAACCCAAGCATTATACATTGGTTATTGCTTTGATATTATTACTTCCGCTTTATTGTAAATGTCAATTGCTCCCGACAAGGCAATATCAGATGGGGTTGATCATGCAAGGGTGACTACAACATGCTTAAATTCGTGGTATCGGGTCCCAAATGTGGCGATGGTGGAGATGGCACAATCAAATGCACATGAGAAAGAGAGAATAGCACGACGAAGAAGAGGAGCACAAGGAGGAGGAGGGTTTGGAGGGGATCCATTGTGAGCTCCAATCGCGAAGGTGACTGGGAAATCCTAAATGAAGAGAAGTAAAGCGGGAGTTGATCTATGGAGAAGGAAGAAAGTGGAAGGGCCATGGGTGGAGTGGAGGGGAGGAGGTAGAGAGTGGCACGTGATTACATCTGGTTGTCTATTAGGAATGGTTGAGATTGAGGGAGAGATGGAGGCGAGACATGAGGGCAAGATTGAGGGAGAGGGAGGACAAGGGTAAACCTGTTAATTGGCATTCTCTTTGGTTGCAATGCGAGAGGGTGGGGCGGGGGATGAAATCAAGGGATAAGTCCATCCCGACCTCTAACTCAAGATGGACGAATCCAAGGATTTTGACCAAGCTCCAAGTAACTAATTCTCTCAAGTAAATGGGGTATATCCCCTATTAAGGTAAATGGGCCCTAAAGAAGAGGAATGACATTTGGGACAAGACGTACATATTCTCTTGGTCATGTTAGATTTGAAAGCCTAATTGCATCAATCGGGATATAATTGATATATGGTGATATGGGAATTTATATTGAAATTAGTGAGATTTAGGAGATGTTTTTAGTCCCATACTAGAAGTGGACAAATCTCTTGGTGGGTGTAAAAGACTTCTGCCTCCCATGACTTATGTTAGTAATTTATAAATGCTGTCGACAAGGCCATTTTTGGAAAAGCCTATGCCGACATGGTAAAGTTGTCGAAATGCTGGGATATCATGGGTATGCTAACGGCATGGTCGACATACCGTCGGCATAGTCGGCATGCTGGCGTAATCGACGGTCATGCTGTGGCTTTTGCTGATTTTTTTGATTACTGTCATTTTTATCGGCATGCATCGGCATACTTTCGACATTTCCACGGTGTGACCTCGGCATGCTCATCGAAAAACTAGCATTTCCATGGCGTGTCCTCAACATGCCCACGAATGCACACTAGAATTTCATCAGCACGATATCGAAATTGACATTTCGAACCTTGGATTATGTAACAAAGTATGAAAGATGGGGTTAGGGACCACGCACGTACCTGCGCACGCCCTGCCCTGGCCTAGCTCAGCCTCAAGCTCGGGCTCGGGTGAGAATCAATTTGAAACTTGAAACTTGAAACTTGAACTCTTTTTGCTATGAACTTTTAATCTTACGATTTTGACCTAGATTGGTCGATCAAAAAGTAAAATTGATCAACCAATTGTTTTGGTTGATCAATGAGTTAAGTTTGATCAATCAATTGGTTTGGTAGACCAAAATGTTAAGTTTGATTGACCAATTAATTTTGATCGATCAATGGACTTAATTGATTAATCAATTGTCGTATTTTCATAAAATGAGAATTTACATAAACGTCTGGTCGTGCGCTCTATATAAAGACCACGAGAGGATTCTCATTTGACATACAATAAGAGTAGAAAAGCTCTCTTCACTCTTTCCCTTTCTCTCTCGTTCTTGTTTCTCTTTTTTGGTGCATTCGTTCGATGTGAGATTGGTAGAAAAATCTCCAATCAATTTTGTCGATCTTGCATAAAGAGATTAAGAGATCCACGATAAGTTTTTGGTTGATCAAACCATTAAATTGGTGGATCAATCGGAAATTTGGTTGGAAACCAAATTGCTTCGACTTCGTTCTCCTAAAGTGATTTTCGAGGAAGTCCAAGATCGGAGTGCGTCGAATCTTAGAGGTGAATCGTCGTATCTTAGGAAGAGTTCTTCAGACTTTAATGCACCAATTTTGTGGAGGGTGATACATTTTTTAAGAAAAATCCTTAATGAGCGCTTCGATAGAAGTAAAATCTAACCCCTTCTCATTTTTTTTATTAGTGCTATTACATGTTATTTATTCTTTATTTTATTCTAGATCTTGTCAAATCATATTTGACTTATTTGATTTAATATTTTTGATATATACAAAAATATTAAAAAAATATATTTATTTATTTATTTATTTCATATATACACTTATTTCAACAACTCATACACAATTAAGCTTCCCTCTAAACACATGGAATACAAGCTCGACAAGTGGTAAGAGGAACACATATCTTTTAAGTAACAGAGTACATGGCAAGAAGACATACATAACTAGCAATGGAATTGAAGAACTATTAAACTAGGTTTCCTCCCAACTAGAAAGCCCTTAATGATCAACACAACATTATAAAGCCCAAATATTAGATATTTCACTAATATTACTCTTTTCGAAAATAGTCGACTTTGTTTAACCAGACGATGCACTGTAATATACTCTAATTGCAAACCAATGTCATTTGGATTTGGTCAGATCACCAAGTACCCTCCTAATTCGAAGGTTTTTTTCCTAGAAGCTTCCACCCCCCTCTTATCACAATCATGGCAAGGCAGCTCTATCTAATTTGAGTGAACACAGAGAACCTTCCTCCAAGGAGTCTCTAATGACGAAAGGAGAGATAGGAGAGCACTTTTGTCTAAGCCATGGCCAAGAAAAAGGAGCACATGACAAGGCCATATAATCTCTTGCAAATATGCCATCACTTTCATTAAACGAACATGTCTAGATAACAGGTCTATTTTCCCTAGCACCAAAAAGCTAATTCTAGCCTAAAGCTTAAAACTAGTGGCTGCTACACAAACTCAAGCTCATAGCAACCAAGCTCAAGTGACCATCCAATTCTAGAGAAGCCAAGTTCAAGTGGGGTTACCAATTAATCATTTTTCTTCCAAACAACTCTTATCCGCAACCAGCACCCGCTAAAAATTACCTTCAAAAAGCATCAATGCTTAGATTATGAATACAGCACCTTATTTACCACTAAAAACTACAAACTCACCAAAAAAAAAGAATCCACCAAAGCAACCAACATCCGCCAAAAATTACCTTCAAAAAGCATCAGCAACTCACACAATTGCCACTTCCTTTTCAGAAGAACAAAAGCTGCAGTCTTCCACTACAAACTTGCCCCCTTCTTTACCCCACAAAACAGACCCTCCCCCAAAAAGAAAGGAACTCCATATAGAGAATCCACCAAAGCAACCAACACCTCCAACTCAAAGAACCCATCAAAGAAAACTGACCCACATGCCAAGAGGGGGAAACAAGGAGCAACCAAGCGAGAGCTTACAGGATCCTGGAGAAGGCGTTCCTGTTCTCCTGGAGGCTCCACTCGTCCTCTGCCCCAGAAGCGTAGTAGTCATAGATCATCTTGGGCAGCTTCTGCCTGGCTATGGCCTGGTACTCGGAGACATTGGTGACCACCGCCATCCTCTATCGGCTACAGAGCTCACACCAGAGCAAGAGCAGGGGAAATGGGCACGACCCAATTGGGATAAGGGTCACCCCAAGTTGGTTGGAGCTTAGAAATGGGTCCGGGAAGATGGGAAGGGGGAGGGGGGTTTGTAATGTAGTAGTGGTAATAGTAGTAGTAGTAGTAGTTGGCAAGTGTTGGTGTTTGCTGACGTTGATCGGAGTTGGCGTGCGTGAGAGATGGAGGGGTTTGTGGATGAGGAACTGGAGGCGGGAGAGGAGATTGGCATCTCCAACACAGCTTCCTCATCCGCAGGAACGGGGGTAGAGGGTGGGGACACAGCCAATGAACAGCTGTGGTTGCTCCACACATCCCAATCTAAGCCTAAAGATCAGGAATACCAGGTTTTTCTGTTTTTGTCTTCTTTTTTTTTTTTTTTTGGCCTTTCTTGGGAATTGGGATTATCCGCGAGCCCGCGTGCCATACTTCCATGATGGGAACGCCAAGCGATTAGATTCGATCGGAGAATTTCTTTACTTCCAAATAATTCGTTGGCATGGGTTGTGTTAGCAGAATTGCAGGGAGAAAGTTTCAGCGCTACCAGTTTTATGGTTGATTCTCGGTAATGTAGTTTTACCTAATGTTTTAATCAAATGGTCGGCCCAAAATGTTCAACCGAAAATCTGCATCTGATGGGTGAGAGGGATCGATTTGGGTCAGAAAAATTAAAATTGATATAAATCAAAATGAAGTCTAATCAACCATCCAATCTGATCCTTCTCTTGAGAGTTAAAATATATATATATATATATATATGCAAAGAAAAATATGTGTTAATTTTAATATAATTAGAGATGTATATTTTATATTTTATGATTTTTATATTTTTTAATATGTGTTAATTTTAATATAATTAGAGATGTATATTTTATATTTTATGATTTTTATATTTTTTAATCTTATAAAAGATTAAAAATATGTATGTCTTAAGATTAGATTTTTAATTTTAATTATACTTTTTATTTTTATTTAATATTTATTAAAAGTGTATCAATTTTAATATAATTTAAGGTATAAAATAATTTTTCTTATTATATATTTTCGTTGATTTTTATTGACAAAGGTTTAAGCTGGTTGAACTAATATAAATTAAATCAAAGATCTTATCATTTAATTTTTTTTTATTATTTTACATATTGACATTATCGTTAGCTCAATCATTCAAAATCATCCATTGAATCATTAAAAAAATAACTAACTAATTTAATAATTAATCTGATTCTTAAAATGTTGATTTTCCTGTTGAGTTACGACTACAGGACGAAAGTCTCACGTAGTTATGTCTCCCACACTATGTCCTAACCTATTGTAAGGACGATCACCTTTGTCAGAACATGCAAATTATTTCTCATTTTTCTCAAAGACAGTGCGAGTAGACATCTCTATATTTAATGAAAGCATGTAAGATAGCCACTGTTTATGGGACTGTACTTTTTTTTTTTTCATTTTTTTAGCTTGCTACATGCCCTCACTCGCCCCCACGTGTCCTCTCTCTCTCTCTTATCCTTCCTTTCTTTTTTTTAGTTATTTCATTTTTTTTATACACTATTTAGCAATTACTTTCATTTCAAATTTCTTATCCGTCATCAATCACCCGACGTTGTATTCTTTCATTGAAGATTAATATTAAGTATGTTTCTACAAAAATTTAAGATACTAATTGAAAATCGAAATATCTCGAACAATACATTTTTCAACACGTAGTATGTTTCGATTTTCGATCGGTATTTCTTTTTTTCCACTATTCTAAAACAAAGATACATTGAACAATATATTTTGTAACACACGGTGTGTCTATTTTTTACTGATAAAAAATTAAACTGTATCGATTGAAAATCATATTATTAACTTTTATATTCCCATAATGATTGATTTTTGTATTTTTACAGTAATATACGAATTAAAAATTAGTTATATTAAACCCCAAAAATTCCCTATTTAAAAGAAGAGGCACAACAATCATAAGGTAAGCATGTATTTAAATTTTCTTGCTGCCTTTTTTCTCTTGTGGAAGTTCTTTCACAAGCACGTCACTACTTTTGTATAAATATTTGTGAATCTTTTATAGAAGGTACATCCCGTGGCCATCTCAAAAGAAATGCAACGGTTATGGTATAATATGAACAAAAAAGCTCTACCAAGACCATAACAAGGCCACAAGGAGGCATTTAAAAAAAAGAGAAGATTTAAGTCAGTTAAGACATACCAGTTTGATGAGAATATTATGCATCCTCGTAAAGGTGTTTACCGGAGGATAATGCTGTATATATATATATATATATATATATATATATATATATATATATATATATATAGAGGAAAGCTAAGTCGTGTTGGCAATGCAAGAGTACAAATACCCAAAACTACCAAGCTACAATGGGTGAGACAACCAAAGCCATGATGAACGCACCAATGCATTAAGTATAAACAACATGTGCAAGTAAGGAGAGAAGCGAAAAGCTTCCAAAACTTACTCCAGACTAGGACAAGGTAAGGCAATCCCTTTAACCATCAAGGATCACCTTGAGTAGACTAATTAGCTAGAGGCAAAGTTGATGGTGAAGCAGTAATGTTGTCATGGTCAAAGTCAAAGTGCAATTTTTTAAGGCATCGTATGCGTTTGCTCAAAGCCTTAGTCCTAGCCAAGCCACAATTATTGGCAAAGCCCAAACATAGCCATGGTAGGGAACCAAATGGAGCCTAAGGTGGAGCTAAGGCATTGCATTGATTGGAGCTAAGGTACAATCATAATCATGGGCTTGGCCATGATAGTTGAAGCTTGTAAAAATCTAAAATACAAGTTGTTAAGTTCTTTTGAAAGTTAATACATTCATATGAGCCATGGGTATCCTTCAGGTATGGGCAGGGATAAGAAGTCTAGAAAAAAAAATAGAATCCATGTTCTTAGTCAAACCATCACTAAACAAATGCAAAATATGTCATATATAATATTACTTGATTCCTTTCATTGCAAGCTTTTTAATAATACTTGTTTCATGAAAATTCAAGTTCAAAAGCATTTGTCATGCAAATTTTCATGTTTCAAATGCAATAGGTGCAATTAAACCAAAATCAATGTTTATCTAACTAAAATAATCTTATCCCTAGCTCTAATCCTCTTCATTTGGCTATAGATAAGCCTTTAAACCTTTGTAGCTAGTCGGAAACTTCCTTGGTAGCATGATTTTAAAGGAGGAATAGAAAGAAAGAGATACCAAAAAAGAGAAAAGTCAAAGAAAGAGGAGAGCAGAGGGTTGTGAACATGTGATACACATACACATGCGCAAGGCAAAGAGAGTGCATGGAATAGCCTCGTGCAAGGAGAAAGAAGAGCATGGAATGAACGATATACCATGCATGTGGAAGGCAAGGCTACACATGGAGAATGGGTACCATGCGTAAATAGGGCTTAGTGCACGTAAGATAGAATGTGGATAGCTCAAATTGGCTAAGCAAAGGTCTAGAATTAGTTAGGCATAGTTCAAAGTGGCCCAAGACTAGCTTAGAGCTAGTTAGTTTAAGTAGTTTTTGGCTAGTTTTGGGTGGTTTTGTCTTGCCTTTTGCATTTTCTCATGCTCAAGGTCCATTTTCTTGCATCTTCTCCATGTATAATACATGTTTTTGAACCCTTTTGCAACCTTTTAACCTTGCCTTTGGCCATAATTAACTTATTTAAGGATGTTAAGGATGTTAAATTTGTTCGTCTTCCATAGAATTACATTCCTTGGAATTGTGTGACCCATGCATGAAGGTTCATGAAGACGTTAGAATAATTGTGTGGACTTTAAAGAATCAACCCAATGGAGATTGTTGATTGCATGATCCAGGGTTAGGTCATGGACAAAAATTCCTCAATTTAAGGGAATAATGACTTCATATAAACGTGCAAAAGTAGGTGATAACCGAAGTGAGCGAGTATGAAACATAGTAGAGAAAGGAAAGAAAAGTTCATCTTTGTCCTATATGTCTTACAACTTGCATTATATAAAGTGAAGTAAAGTGAAATGAAGCAAAAAGAGTTAGATCATTTTTTTTTCATTAAAGTTGCTTTAGAATAACGTAACTAATAGAAAAAAACATATCATTACCTCACTATCCAATAATAAAGAGGGAGAGAGAGAAAATAGCCGTAGACTAAAGGGAGTTATGTGACACGTCAAACCCACATGAGGGTCAGTGGTCAACCATCTAACTATAGGATTGCTAGTAGCTCAACAACAAATACATCATCCACGTTATACAACATGCAATTTGCAACAAATAAATAAGTCATAACAAATAGTTTAGAATCAAAGGAAAAGTATAATAATAAAAGTCTATATACAACTTAGAATGGCACTTGTCACCCAACCAAAGCTAAAAGGGAAGAAATTTACATCAAAGGAAATGTAGACTAAATCTAATAAAGGTCCTAGCAAAAGCTAGAGTCTTGATTCACTTGTAGCGAATCTAACAACACCTTCCACTCAGTCTTCTCTGAGCCTGTTGAACCTCATTGAAAGGTCAAACAACGAATTATGAACCAAATGGCCATCACTTAAAAATATCTAGTTTAATAGAATAATCCAATTATTAGTATTGAAATAATGAAATCATTTACTTTTTCAAAAAAAAAAAAAATGAAATCGATTAGTCGTGATATTGAATAAATAAGTGACAAGAAATCCATTCTCATATTATGTAATTAACTTAAAGAAATATTGAAAGAGAGAATTATTTTCAATGCTTGAGGAAATTAAGTAATATTCTTTATTTATTAATTTGTGCTCAATATGTTAACCTAATCTCATAAGTTCATTGGATATTGCTCATACCAAATATGAGAATGATTTAGGAAGTTGTAGAGTCTTTTTAATTAGAGGAAGAAAGGGGGGAAATAGGAAAGGAGGAAGAGAGGGTGTGTGTATTGCCAGGGGGGTTGCAAAGAGAGGGGGAGAAGAGACGAAATAATGTTGCTAGTGAAACCTGTTCCTCGCTATTTATACCTTCAATACCCTCCAAGTGCCAATTATAGAATTATATAATTTTCCAACTGAGCTAACCTCCAACTCGCATACAACCCACCTGTCCCTTCGGTTGCAAAGACCCTATACAATTTTCCTAGGAAGCATGGAGGCATGCTATTCCTTGATTTTTCCTTTCTTAGTTAATTTACACATTATTCTCATTCAATTAGAGAGATAGAGAGGGGGGGTAAACCTTTGCACAACATACTTATTCAACCAATAGGATCATCATTGCCTTCTAATCTAACATACATGTGAGAGAAAATATCCACATGACAACCCCATTAATAACATTTGCATTCCAGTAATTTAGTTATTCACAAATCAAGCATGAATTTAGTGATTGAATTACAAATACAAAGGCTCAATAAAATAGGAGAATTATATTTGAAACCAATTATGCCTAATCAAGTAGTTAAATAAATCAATTATAAATCTGACACATAACACATGTAAATTATTAATTAACACCGCATAGTTTTAACGAGGATATTTGATATATTCTATTTATTTTTTATTATTATTATTTAAGGAAAAAAAAAACAAAGGACTTCAATTAATTAAGTGAGGCTTCCAACTAGTAAGAGGATGGGAGAGGCTATCTAGAACTATATGTATGGTGTAGTCTTTACATATATGCATTTGTATACATGCAAGTGCTAATCACAATTCATATAGGGTTTTCTCAATTCCATGTGAAGCATGATGTTTCATCCCAGGTACCTAAAATTATGCAAGTTCAAAGTACGTGAACATTAATATGTGAACTTGTAAGATAAGTAACTAAATAAGAAATAAGAAAAAAAGAAAGAGAGCGAGAAAAGTGTGTGCAGTTGTGAGAGAGAAAATATGTGTGTACATAATCTATGTATATGGAAGAGAGAGAGAGAGATAGGAGGGAGTGGATGTAGAGTGAAGAACATCAGAGGGAGAGAGAGATGGTGAGTGAGGGAGATAGAGAATACGATGGAGAGAGTGAGCGCACGAGGGATAGCGAGAGCATGAGAGTGATGAGAGGGAGGAGAAGCGATAGCTTTCGGTGGTAGTGGCAGCATTGTTGCGTGGTGATGTGGCTGCTATTGCACTTGGCAGCGATGGTGTGCCACAACATGGTGATTGTGCATGATGTCTTGGCTAGCAGCAAGCAGTAAGTGTGGCTACCTTCCAATAGGAAGAAGATGAAGAAGGAGAAGAGTAGGGGAAGGAAAAGAGGAAGGAAGATCACCAATGGCCAACAAGGTCATGTGCAGCAGCGGATACAGCAAGAGGCACAATTTGCCGTTGACAATGATTATGAGGAGGGGATTGCAGGAGGGTGGGGTGTTGTCGAGAGAGAGAGAGAGAGAGAGAGATCGTGCAAGAGGAGGAGAGGGGGGAAGGAAGAAGGTGGTGGTGGGGTGTTGTGTTGGAAAAGAGTAATGGTTGGCGCACATCATCAAAAATCTCATCCCCATTAGGGTGAGATCTTTGGTGATATTTTGTGTGCACCAGATCACTTCTCATTTGAAAAGGAGAGGGGGAGATTTCTTATGTGGGAAAGGGAGGAGAGAGAGAGAAATTAATTAAGATTAAATATGCTAATGGATAAAGAAAATTATATGTAGCCCCTTGAAACATGTGGAAGTTGCTACACAACTCCATTTAGTGTGAAAGGACTATCAATTGAGTCGACTCTCCTAACCGAGTTCGATGGTGGCTTTAACGTCAGTAAGCGAGGTTGTTAAAAGTTGAGTTTCACATTCCCCCCAATGGTTAAAGGAAAGATTTTCTTATGCACTTTCTTTTGGTAGAGTGTTGCATTCAATCTGCTCTTTAGCGCTTCTACACTTCCGTGCTTCCACTCCCCCATGTACTAGTGGAGTCATTGATTCGAGCCACCTGTGTTGCCATGAGCCTTCAAAGGAATCGTCCAACTCAATTCCGATCCTCATTAGATGACATGAAGCAAATTCCTCATGTAATTACCTTAGTCTACATACATGCTATATCTCTTGCTGAATCAACCTGCATAGGTGATAGTTGCTAAATGACAGTGAACATGATGATGACTCCATGAACCACTATGCAAATAACTGAGTGCTCGGGCCTCAACGAAACAAAGAAAAATAAAAAAAAAAGGAAATAAATGAAGTGAGGGGGGCTGGAAGAAGTAAAAAAAGGAAGGGGGAAGCATGCAATTGCGCCAAACGGGAACGAGGGCAATCGGCCCGCTGCTAGAAATGGGAGCATCACCCCCATCCGGGTCCCTCCCCGTATCCCTCCTTCCTTCTTCCCGCCGGCATCCTCTTCTACCGCTGTCGCCGCCGCGCACCGCCGCTGATCTCGGGACACCTCGCATCCGCTTCCTCCTCCCATCGCCCTCTCGCAAGCCACAGCTCCTCCCCGATTGCCACATCCTCCACGCCCGAACTCCTCCTCCTGTTTCCGTTCCCTCCTTGCTCTCGTCGCCGCCCTCTCCCTCTCCCTGCCCTCCCCATCGTCCGACAGATGCCGGAGCTCACCACCGGACACCGTCACGCTGGGATGCTCCGTGAAGTGAAGCAAAGAGGTGAGGCATGGCAGCACCTCCCCCATGTTGGGTTCTTCTCTTCTCTCCTTTGCTTGTAAAACCGCGGTGTAATGGGGTACATTGTTCTCCCCAGCTTGTTACTCGTAGGGACGTTGGAGTCGAGCGGGACCGCGTGGGAAGTGGCAACCTGATCTGAGGTAAGGCAATCATCTCCTCTTTTATTTGATTTCTTTCCTTGCCTCAAACCATGAACAAAACCTAGGCCAGAAAATCAAATGGAAAACTGGGTGAGGGTGGTAGTGCGTGTGGAACCCAAGTATGGGTTTTTGGTGTGAGTTCAGACCTGCTTTCAGATCTGAACTTGCCTCGAAATAGAAAATGTAGCTGCAGGCTGCAGCCCATATAATGCATGACGAGTCATATGCAGGGTTGGATTTGCTTTTGCACATCCGGTTAGATTTGTTTTGCACGAGGATTTCGCATTTTTTATGAAAAGAGCTGATATAAATGCACAATCCCATCTGTACTCAGCGCGACAATTTGTGGAAATTCGGAAATAAAAACATTTAGAACATATAGCGATTTCGAGCACGAATGTGAGTTTTCACGTCTAGGTGGTTTTGCAAGGTATATATACGAGGAAAGAAAGGAATTACTTTTCTTGTTTAAAAAGAAGTACCGTTGCCATTGTTATTATACCTATATTTCAAACGAAAAATGAATCAGTATCATCGAGTATGATACAAGAGTTAATTAAAATGAGAAATGATTCATATGGTGGTGAACGTCGTTTGATTTTCTCAAACATGCACACAAACAAAATTTTCCGTTTTGAGGAGTTCATAGAAGTACAATTTTACTCGAGTTGCATATGGCGAGGATTTCGCGAACTCCAGACACCATGAATCAGTCCAGTCGAAAATAAAAATGTGGCTGTAGTGCACATGTAGGTGCTCATGAGCCACGACACTCGATACCTGTCCTACCCAGGGGTGGTGGTGTAGAAAGGGAAAAATTTTGAAGACTGCGGGTAGATGGAAAATGACCTGTCTAGACCATCCCGCAACTCAGAAGGGCATACCTCCTGCTTGGTTGTGTTAGATCCACCAGGCTCGAGTGATGGAAAGTGACCCATTTAGACCACCTTGCAACTCAGAAGGGCATGGCTCCTGCTTGGTTGGGTCAGATATATCGAGTTCAATGTGACCCTAGGTGGGAGATCTCCAATACGGTAGACCCAAACCGTGGGATAGAAATAAAAATAGCCACGCCATACCCGTAGCATGAAGAATTAGGTGAACCTGGTATAGTGTACAATAGGAAATATAATGATCATGGATCTGGATCCTCAAAAAAAATCTTGAACCCCAACATGGACTTTGGTTGGGTATAAATTGAGGAGAAATTGAAGTCTCTAGTGATAGGAATCAAGACCTTCCGAAAAATCTTAGCCATGATGGCATATGAAAATTCCCTTGATGGAAGATAAATTCGGGGCTATTCCCCAGCATTGAAAATCCCCGTAATAGAGGTTAGGGTTGAGTAAATGATTAAATTGCATGTTGATACGACTCCATTGGCAACCCAATAAGTACTTTGTTATAGACGACAGTGGGAGATTCTCCCCTTGCCAGGGAGAAGCCCTTCTCATCAAGAATTCTTCTTGAGGGTCACAACAAAAGTACCATTTTGAAAAGAGTGATGATTTTCAAGGATATGTGATCCTAGAGATTGGATAACCCAAAGCTTGTGCTAGCACTGTACTAGGGAAGTAGGGTGATTAATCTATGGAGTTTTACATGGACTCCTAACTTGCTTGGGGAAAAGTTACAATACTATGATTAAGGACTCCATAAAGGAGTCATAATTAAACAGGCTAACAATAGATAATACTGGGATGATCATTAATGAGGTAGGGGAATGGAAAATAGATAAACGTCGGGTTGGGATTAGGGTATACATGCAAAAATAAAATAGACTAAACCAATCACCACTTGTTACAACCAACACATTTTAACTCTTTTTCCTTCTTGTATATCACCCTTCTGCCCTACTGTGCCACGCTACATTGTTGTGAGCCAAAATATTGACATGCAAACCAACCTTGCTTTGACCTATCCTCTCCAATTTTTTGTGTTGAATTTTCTTTCCCAACCTCTTATTTTGTATTTCTTTGTAAAATGATGGTATAGTTTGTGAAGGGACCATATGATGTAACAACCGTGTAAAGACTTGGTAGTTGACCTCGTAGTACTTTTACTCTTGCTTCGTGGTTTGATATTAACGAGGTGTGGTCGTAAGTTTAATTTCTTTTGTTTCTAGTAGTGTGAAAATGTGAATGTGCATGCCGTTGTGAGTGGATGTTGAATGTGGGGTGTACCTTTGTTGTAAAAATCGATCCAGTCGATCGAGTAGTCGGCCAACTACTCCTAATTGATCCCCTAGTCGACTAAATAAGACATACTCAGGCACATAATTGGCAGGCCTAACTACTCACCTAAGTATTTGGTCAACTCGATCAATTATACGTCTGGTTTCTCTATAGAAAGTTAACTTTTGATTTTATTCTCTTGCTCAGCTCTTTTAGTACTTTGAACTTGTACTTTTCTTTTATTGAACTTATGATTTGTAGCTTATTTTCATAATTTTAAGTTTAAAAATACTTTATTTTTATGTAATAATATATTTTACTTGCTGATATATATTTGTTTATTTAAATATTTAAAAAATACCTGACCGAGTATTCAAAGATTACTCTCCCACATATCGTATACTCCGTAGTCAGTGATGCGACTGATTGAATAATGACTATCAGCTTTTATAACACTGATCTCTTCCTTCTTTGCCCTTGGTCAGGATATGTTCTTTTGTATCTAGATCTTCCCTTCAAATGGAATGTTTAATTCTAAAAAATCAAAAAGGTCAAACATTGAAATGCATATATATATCTTTGTACATGCCTTAAATGGTGGGTCGGGCCAAGATTGGATAATTGGACCCCATTATGACTCAAAATTCCTCAGAAATAGGACCATATATGGTGTTGGACGTATTGCAATTTATGCTATTTAGCCATTATATTTTGTGTTAATGTTTTTCGTATTGTGCAATTTAGTTGTCAAAGCCTATAAATGTAGTTGTCCGATACGTGTCTTTAATAGCTAATTTTTTAATGGCTTCGACTTAAACCAAAGTAATACTTCAAGGTCGACTTACCATATAAGATGTGTACGTCAGACTCCAATAAAAATAAAAACTTGGAATTGAGTTCGAACTTTATGATGATCCATTCAATGCTCCATTTAGTATTACAAAGAAAGCTACTCTAAAGTCATGAGGGAAAAACAAACGACTTTAATTGCAACAAGAAACTAAATTACCCAAAATGTGAGGAATGATATGCAATTTCTTGAGCTTATACTCGAGCCTAGGTGAGAAGAACCAACCTTGGTAACCTGTTGGACATAAGCTCAAAGGACTGTTAAGACCCGCACCATCAAAGCTCTTTTAAGACGTCAGGGACTCAGGTCAGACGTCTGGGACTCGGGTCAGATGTTTGGTCAGATGTCTGGAAATTAATTTTTACGTGCGTACGATCGCGAGTCTGTACGCGTGTCGCGCGCAGATTGAGCCCCAGCCGCTTTCTTCTCTTTCTTCTTCCCTCGCCGACTTGCAGAGCTACCCCCCATGCCTACAAATACTCCCCTCCCCTCTCCCTCGTTCACCACCCCACATCATCTGTCTTCTCCTTCCTCCAGCACGAGAGCGAGAGTGAGAGCGAGCAGCGGTAGCTGCAGCCGAGTGCAGTGGCGGAGAGGAGAGGAGCAGCGAGAGGGAAGAGAAGAGAGCGCGCAAGCCGTGAGAGAGAGAGAGCTCGCCGGAGTAGTTTGAGGCCAGTCGGCGTGCGCGAGGCGGAGCGTTGTGCTGGGGAGGTTTCCCCCGACTCTGCTGCAGCTCGAGTAGCGGATGCGCGGCTACGCAACGTGGTCGTGCGCAGCAGGAAGAAGACGAAGGAGGTTCTGATTCTGGGATTTTTCCCAGAATCAGACGTCTAGACCTACATCCAGACTACGCGGACGACGTCTGGAGGAAGCTCCAGACGACTGAGAGGTACGTACTGCACATATACATCCCTTTTCGCGAATACAGCCATGCAGGATGTTCCGCCGATGCTCTGTTGCGTACCGTGTTTAAGAGATTTGCGTGCGTGTGCAGGATTCGCTTCGGGAAGACGCAGGACACGCCCTCCCACGTGGTTCAGACATCTGGGCGAGTCACCAGACGGCGGAGAGTGTCTCCAGACGTCCGGAGAGGTGGTTGGATGTCTGGAGCTGAGTCCAGATGGTTTAGCAGGATCTCTGGACGTCTGAGGAGCAGCACAGAGTGAGGTATGGATCTGGACTCCTTTTAAGATGTCTGGAAGATGTTCCAGACGTCTGATTGAGTCAGAATTATCATTTTTGACCCGTTTAGGGTCCATTCGAGGTCTGATTTCCGCGTTTAAGATTTCGTTCTTCTTCGTATAAGTTCCTCCACCTGTTGGAATACTTTTTATCCTGTTCTGAGTGGTTTCTTGTGGTTGATCCTTGTGTTAGGATCTCGTTCTGTTGCGGATTTAGGGGTTACAGAGGCGCGTGGACCTGCTAGTCAAGCCCCCATTACTCCCGGTTTTGCGGGTAGAGTGGCTTCCCTTAGTTAATTACAACATAAATGCATATCTGGAATAAATGATAGATCCTAGGGCATAGCATGAATCCTACGACCAGAAACACTGGAAAGATGGTATTGAAAGCCTGAATTGCAGTCTTTGATGAATAATAATTGTATGTAATTGGATAACAGCTGCCTGTAAAATATGGAGTACTGTTATTGGTAACTGCTACATGTAATTCCTGTTTGAAATTAAAAACGAGCTGCCCGTATATAATTGGAGAAGAAAAGATTGAATGTTGGAAACACGAGTTACCTGTAAATAAACCTGAAATGATGAAACCTAGTATGGCTTGGCCTGAGAAACATGAGCATGAACTCTACGGGGAATTAGGAGTGGAGCTCCTGGAAATAAATGGAATGAATCTAGGTATGTACTGGGAAGTGTGTTGTCCCTTGGGTACGTGGTACCAAGGGAAGCACATGTTACCTATTAGTGCAGAGCGGAGCCAGCCGCCCTAGGGTTGAGACCCGAGGTTAGGTCTGGCCATTTTGTACCGACTCTTGGCCCTCGCGTATAAGTACCGGAGAGAGCTACTAGTGTAGGGAGGGAGCTAGTCACCCCACGGGACCCGGAGTTCAGTTAGCCGTCCTACACCAACTTGTTAGTCCCATTGGGCAAACCAAGGTAGTCAGGCGAGGGTGCACAGACTGTGGAGGGGCAAGACCTCTATTTGGTTACTGTGGAGGGGCTAGACCCCTTTTATTGAGAGGGCTCTGCCCTATACGGGTTCCTTGCTGTGCTTTAGACGCACCCGTTAACGAACAACTGATCGCGTGCCAGTGCGGGGTAGCTACCCGTGCGTTTATCGTGCGTGCCGTAGTCACCGTTACGTCTGTTAACGACCTTGGGGTGGTTGGCTGAGGGTAGGACCACCATGGGGGACTCTCCCGACCAGGAGAGCATCACGTGCTACTTCTACTTTTCGGAAAAGATTGCAATTAAGATCGTTCCCACGAGAAACATTTGAGATCAAGAAAAAGACCTGATAAATATACCAAATGATGAAAGAAAGAATAATTAGTGGAATAAAGAAAGAAATTGAAAACAACAGCTACCTGTTCACCTTTACTATTTCTTTTAGTTAGCTGGTTACCACTCTACTCAGTGTTTCGCTGGCGTGTTGTACTTACAACCTTTTCCAGGTCCAGGTGTTGAGCAGCCAGAGCCTACGGCTGTAGAGGCTGCTAGGTCCAGTGGAGTCCAGTAGTTGTACTTTTGTATCCCGTTTTCTGTAGTAGTGAGTATTTTGTTATACTTTTGTACTCTTTGATTGGAAACTTCGTATTCCTGTACCTGTTTAAATTCTTTACTGTTGTAGTAGTGTGTACTGTAGTAGTTTATTTCTTTACTGCTGTATTTTGTTACTTTTAGTTGCTTGCCTGGTAAATGCGATTTATTTTACTACTTTTTGGTTACTTTCTCGTTGGACGACTGGTCTTGGGATCAGTCGAGTCGGTCTGATTTTTGTGTCCTGTAGGGATTCAGGAACCGGATCGTAGCAAGGATCAATATCAAGCACCAAAACACGAATCTCGTGTTCAAGTAATATTTTTCAAACATTATATTCCACCATTCAATATCATGAGCTTACGATGTGACTATTTTTTAGATGTTACTATTGGTAGAGTTGTTTACCCATGGCTAGTTATTTGATTATATAATTTATATATTAATTAGATTTGTCCTCTACATTCATATGAATAAATGAATATTTGGAGTATCAAATTGTGATACTAGTCTTGTTTATATTTTTTGGATTACTCACACAAAAACATGATTAGACAAGGTAAGTAGATCAACTATCCAAAATGATTCTGGATAGGAGACACAAGATGTGGATCTATAGATAATCACTATTATTAACTTATTGCCTTGATCATAGTTCACAATCTCAAAAGAGATTGCGACCTTTCAAGTTCATTATAGGAGATTGATACCTGACTGAATTCCAAATGGAAGGAGTTTCATAAGGAATGGAGATTTAGGAATTGTTATGTGAGCATGATCAAAAGGTTGATTGGTGGAATCGAGATTACAAAAAGTCTCCTTTTAATCATTGTCCTAGAGAAACAAGTATGTGTCCTTATAACTACAAAAAGAGTCTATGTTGGTATTTGGACTACATAGATTTGGCAACCCATGTACTAAAGTTTCGCAAAGTAGAAGGTTGATATGTCAGGAAGCTGGTCTGCATAATTCAATATTAGATATAGATGTCTTCTCAAGATTAGGTTCACACAACTTTAATAGTTGGAGTGGAGTTTGAGTTTTATTGTTATAGCTTTAGAGGTCCAATTTCATCGATGGTCATTTAAATAGATGGATCGAAAAGAAAATAAAGAAACTGGAAGAACTTGAAGAATTTATTCAGTATGTCTTCCATCCAAAGTATAATGATAATTCACATAAATCAGTTCTTGAAGGGATGACAATGGGATAAGATCTAAATCTTGAAGTGCTCATATGTCTCTCCAAGTGTATAAGACATATGAGATATACGATATATCTCAAGAGGTTGATTATGACCTTAACAACCTAGCAGCCATGACACTGTACTGGGGTTGAGTGATGAATACATAGTGATTTTGATTAGGAATAGGGCTACTTGATAAATTAAAGATTACTCATTATTGGAGAATTATGGAGTAATGCTTAGATTAATTTATCAATGCATTTATCTCAAGTGGAGAATTGAGAAATGATGATTAGAATCAAATTAGATCAAAATGTGATCTAAGCCCTTTATTTGGGATGGTCCTATTCATTGACAGATTTGGATTGCCAACAAGAACTCCCTATAACACAATATTGCAACTAGCAACATGAATTGGGGAGGATATGAATAGTTGAAATATATAATTAATATGTGCTTATAGAAAAATTAAGGACATTTTGGTAATTATCACTTGAATTTTCTCTATTTAGAAAAAGAATTAAAGAAGGGAATTATTGAAATTTTAGAGGAACATGATTTCTCTGAAACCTTGATTGGGACTTGCTGTGTAAAATAGTGTTTCAACAATTAGAGGCTAATCAATCAATTCTTGAATTGAGAGTTACCAAGTTGGATGTCCCCTCCCCTTGGATGCCCCCTCTACTCTTCCGTCACCTCCTCTAAAGCCTTGCTTCTTGGTGAAGAAGAAGGTAGTGCTTGTGTAGAGAAGATTTTTCTCATGCGACTCTAGTGCTCTCACTCATTAATGGACTTAGAGGAGTTGCACCCTGTGTTGAGGATTTCAAGTAGATGTATGGATTCACATCCATGCACCATCTTATTCCTGTGATAGCCCATCACAGAGGTATGATCCCTAACTCATGCAATTAGTAGGAAAAGTTTTCGTTGTTTTAATCTGATTTGATCAATTTTGGGGATCATGTTTTCAATTTTTGAAAAGCTTTATAATGATCCCTCATGCTTCCTGGATGTGCCACTTCTCTCCACAATATATGAACCCAACCCAAGTAGATAGCTAATCGGAAGAAGTGATTATAAAATGAAGTCCCAGCCAACTTGAATGTACTGTAGAGGGATCCAATCTATGTTAGAATGGGCTATCGGACAAAAGAATTGATAGGTTTAGGCAAACTTTAGACTCATCTAAAATGCAATAGGAATATTATGATATCCAAGAGATTGTTATCGATTAAAGTGATAGAAATCCTAATATTAATTGTTTTCATGTAAATTAATATTCAAAATTCTTGAGTGATGGAAACAACATTAATTCGTAAAACTTATCTCTTAGTCGATTAGTTGGAAAATAGTTGACTATTGTAAATCGTATAGGATCCAAGCTTCTGTAATGTGACAAATGGATGGGCAAGAAGTTTGCGAGCTAGTCAAGCTTTGCTACACATTAAAGTTCACATTTGTCATCATAATGTACACAATTAGCACCAACACTTCTTTGGCATGCTATCTTGCATTAGTCATATGACTTTATGCCATGAAGGATCAATGTTGGATGCTCAAGTGGCCTTAGATTGTGCTCAAGGCCAAAAGAAACACATCTCTCCCCTTAACTTGCCCAACCTTTCTTAACTAGGGCAGTACACGGGTTGGGTTGGAACCTTATAATGAACCCAACCTAAGGTCTATAAGGTTGGGATTTTTCCAATCAAATCCAACCCATTATAATATCCAACTCAACTTAATTAGATTGAATCAAGTCATTCTTTCCTATATATTTTCTATTGGTTACTAAATATGCTTCCTATTTAATAACACATTTAAGGTGTAACAAAGCAAATAAAATTAATAAAATAAAAAAAAAAAACTTTTTTTTAGGGTTGAGTACTATGCATGCATGGTTGTGTAAAGGAAACTTTTATTATAGTTGAAGTGCTGATTTGGTTTTGGTTTGGTGGGGTGAGGAAATTCACTTGAGAAAAGAAGAAAAAGCAGTATCCATATCTTACACACAAAAATGTATACAAACTCTGTGTGTGTGTCTATTGAAATAATTGATAGGTTGGATTGGAGTGGGTTGTTAATTGGATCCAACCTGTGTACACCATTTAACCCCATCACTAAACTCCATTCAATGGAAACAAAGGGAAATTTTTGGCATTACCAGGAAAGTTTCACTCTTATTTGCTCCGAAAAGAAACAAGCGTAAAATTGTCTGCTTGCGGTCTCCAAATATGATGTCATATAAATCATTCTCTTTATATTTCCCACATTCGACTTGGCTTACAACAACCTAACTCTTCTTCATGCTGAGTATCCAAGCTAACGTCGCTAATGCTTGCTTGATATGCGGCATAATTTGTTTGAGAACATATTTACCTTATCATAAAAAGAAGGAAAAAGGGTGTTGATGATTCCACTCCAATAATTGAATCAACGCAAATTACGGTGGTTTTTGAAGGTATATCTATCGGTCGAACGATTCAAGTTTTACAGGCATTCAGTGAGGGGCAAAGGCCAGGAAAGGACCATAACTTTCTAGATTTGAATGAATTGCTGAGCCCATCTTCAATTCGCCAAACTTAATTTTGGTATTCGAAGCCCAATTACCCATCAAAGCCCATTTGGGCCCCCCACCTCTTTCAAGTCCAACTACGTAGGAAACTCGGTACAGTGGTATAAGAGCATTTGGTTGGTGATAAGAACGGAACTTATCACCAAGAATAAGTTTGTTGAGGTTAACCATTCGCAAAATTGATGCTACATTTTACCAACAAGAATAAACATTGTTGCTGCCTTCATTCGGATTTCAGGTCCACCTTTATGTGCTAACAAGAAATATTTTAGGGCTGGTTATCATTCTCTGACAGTTAAACCCCTTTCCTTATCAAGAAAAAAAATAAATAAATAAAACAAGAAATATTTGTAATTGAACCAGGCCTATCGAATTGCATATTTGAAAATTAAAGATGAATGTCCTTGGCATGGAAACAAGCCCAAGATCAATTATTATTTGATCAAGTTAAATTCCAATTCGGATCTGCCAAATTTCCGATGCAAAAATGTAGGGTAATACAAAAGTTCACGCCTTCCCTCTTTTGAACTAAATTATATCAATGATATTTAATTATAAAATAAATTATATTGATAATATTTAGATATAAATTAAATTGCGTCAGTAATATTTAAATTTTAAATCAAATATTATCAATTATATTTAATTATAAATCAAATATCACACTTGATATTTGAATATTGCCAGCGATGCATCTACTTTTCAAAGAGAGCATGGGCTTTTACGTAAGCTTTTGGCGTTAAAGAACCATGATCCATTCCCAATAATAGATCAAATTCCCACCTGGCATCATTGATATGGTAATCAATTATGCAATCTCATCGATTATTGGAATTTCTCATGGATGAAAATTATTCAATTACAATCTCTCTGATTGTGAGATCCTCACATAATTGGTATGATTAATGTGATATGCAATTACATCTTTTTTGAGTAAATGGTAATGTATTAACTTAAAAGGACCATTAAGGATAAAAGACATTTCCTTGGAGGTGCCGGTAGGTGCCAACTCCAACTCATGTCGCTAGCAACTTGGAACACTTAGGGATTCCGTTCCTCAGGAAAGCTGAAGGAGGTATGTCCCTTCCTTTGTACTTAAGACATCCAATTATTAGCACTTCTGGAGACTTGCGTCTCTACTGGTTCTTGGCCTCGTTTTCGTTGTTGGATCCCTCATGGATGGGGTGTTATATATAACCTGGAACATGGATGTAATGGCTGTGTGCTTTTCCTTTGGAAGCAACAATCTTGGGACGTGAACCTTATCCACTCTTCAGATCAGGTAATCCTGGTGCGACACTATTTTTGTCCCGTGTATATGCCCATAATGACAAGCCTTGGCAAACAAACTTTTGGGCTACTCTCAATCACCACCACTCCCTAGTAGAGGGTCCCTTGGTGGTTAGTGGCGATTTTAATGCAATTAGGCTCAACAGGGAGAAACATGGGGGTGTCCCCCATTCTAGGTCCTCCATGCAGGATTTCAACGATTGCATCAACTCTTGCGAGCTCTTTGAGATTGCAACATGTGGAAACCCTCTCACGTGGAGCAACCTTGACACGGGGGAAAATCACATCGCCTGCAAGCTAGACCAGGGGCTGGCTAACTCACAATGGGCTAATACTTTCCTACTTGTGAGAGTGGAGTATCTACACTCTGACCTTAGTGATCACACCTGCATATTGCTTCAACTTGCTCCTTCTCACCTAAGGATGAAACCTTTCAAGTTCCTTAACTACTGGGTGAAGAGAAAGTCCTTTTTTCCTCTCAGGGAGGAGGCTTGGAGGACTGAGGTAGAGGACAACCCCCTCTTCCGTTGTATCACAAAGCTCAAGCATGTCAAGCGTGCTCTCAAAGATTGGGAGAGTAATGATCGCTCTAGAGCAGCCACATTGCCGACCTCTCCTCTGTTCGAGATAATATCCACTCTTCCCTTATGTAGGACCCTGATAATCTTACTACGCAGTGGAGGGGAGCACTCGATCTGAGTTGTCCCAACTCGGGCGAGAGGAGAAGCATTTCTGGAAGCAGCGAAGTCGATGTGATTGGCTAAAGCTAGGTGATCAGAACACGGGCTTCTTTGTAGGTGCTACTAGGGTGAAGCAAAACCAAAACTCCCTTACTAAGCTCCTCACTGATCGAGAGGAGGTCATTGACGAGGAGTGGTTGCTAAAGGCTGAAGCTATGGATTTTTACTCCAAACTCTTTGCACCAGATCACAATGCATCTCCGATCAAGGATGTCTCTTGGTCGGTTCCATTTTCTCTCTCGTCTGATGATAATGTCAACTTAACTTCCATCCCTCATGATGATAAAATCAAAGAGGCTCCCTGGTCCATTGGACCTAACAAGGCACTTGGCCCAGATGACTTCAATACACTCTTCTTCCAGAAGGCCTAGAGCATCATTCATGTAGATATCACTAAAGGAGTCTGCTTTCTCTTTGCCAGCAGTGGAGGTTTAGTAAGAGAGTTCAACCATACCTTCCTTACCCTTGTCCCCAAGGGGCCTAATGTCTCATCTCTCAAAGACTTTAGACCTACTACCTGCTGCAATATAATCTACATGATTATCTCAAAGATTTTGGCAGGAAAACTTAGCCAGCTTATGCCCAAATTGGTTGCTCCAAATTAAGGGGCCTTCATAAAAGGTGGCTACATCTCTAAGTGTTCTTTACTTGCTCAAGAATTCATGAAAAGCTTCCACATTGCAAGTCTAGCACCCAGAATGTGCGTCAAGGTGGACATTTTCAAAGCCTTTGACACGATCAAGAGGGATTTTATTTTCAGAACTCTCAAACTCTTGGGATTCAATGATACCTGGATCAACTGGATCCGCATGTGCATCTCCGCGCCCACATGTTCTCCACTTGTTAATGGAGATCCTGCAGGCTTCCTCGATACTGGACGAGGGCTGAGACAAGGTGATCCTCTCTTACCCCTCCTTTTCACGCTGGCTATCAATGTCCTTTCTATGTTCTTACAGCACCAGATTCAGAAAGGTAGGATTCTCCCCTCCAGAATCAAGGATACTCTCTTCCCCTTCCATTTGATTTTTGCTAATGATTTTCTCATTTGCTGCAAGGCCAACCTCCGTTCGGCTCGAACCATTAAAAATGCTCTGGATACTCTTGCCCTTAAGCTCAACAGTGTAAAAAGTCGGGTATACATCTCCAAACATTGCCGCCATAAAATGGGTATCTGCTTGCTATTAGGCATACTTGAGGGTAGATTCCCTTACCGTTACTTGGGAATCTCTTTAGTCACTGGGAGGGATGCTAGCCCCTCTTTAGCGCTTGACGATAAAGTTAGGGATCTTCTTGCAGGCTAGAAAAGGAAAACCCTCTCCAGAATGGAGCGAGTGAGATGGGTCAAATGAGGAGTTGAGGGCCTTTTAAGATTTGAGCTATCATGTGTTATTAAAAAGACGTTCTCTTGATAAAATCAAGAATTGCATCGTTGATTCTATCTGGGATGGGAAGCCCCATCTAGTTGCTCGGGAAGAAATTTGTAAACCTCTACAGGAGGGGGGTCTCAATCTTTGTAACCTTGAGGAGCTTCAGGTATGTGTTTTTGCAAAGTTGGTCCATCGCCTCGTCTCTGCTAGTAACTCCATTTGGTGCAACTAGATGAACCAAAGATATGGTGACTGGGTTGCTACCTCCCCTTCTCTTTTTGACTCCCTCTAGTGGAAATGTCTTTTATCCTTCTGTGGCACTTTATTTGAACACTTTCATAACAATGATGGGTGGATATGGCCGGTGATTCCCAGTTGGTTGCTATTTGCTAAGAAGGTAAGAGAGGCTATCTGTGCTAAGGAAACTATCCTTGATATATGGAAGTCAATCTGGAATAAAAAAGTTCCTCCTAAGTGGAGCTGTTATACTTGGCTGGTAGCTAAAGGTAGATTACTTATTTTTGACAGGCTTGCTCGATGGGGATTGTCCCTTAACACCACCTGTAAATTATGTGGCACTTGTGAGGAGACGTATGATCACCTCTTCTTCTCTTGTAGCTTTGCCAGTGTTGTTTGAAGACAGGTTCATTCCACTTTGGGGCTTACTGGTATGCCTCCCTTTGCCCCTCTGCAACCCCCTTCCTTGCCGGCTAGTGATGACTTGTGGTTGACTATTAATGCCATAGTTTTGAGGCTTTAGAAAGAAAGAAATGTGAGGTTACATGGCAAAGCGACCTTGATTACTTCCACTTTGGCCACTCTCATCACTAACGATTGTTTGTAGATAGCCTTTTTAGTTTTGTTTTTTCAACCCATTGCGCTTGTAATTCAACTTTTGTGTCGATCCTTCTTGTATGATGGCCGATTACATCTCATAATCGTAAGAATGTTCTCACAAGTATCATGGAGTTTACGTTTTAAAATCAATACAGTGTAACGTCTCATTTCCACGTAGTGAGATGGTTCTCCCTCTTTTTTTTTGGGCAAGGGTAGTGAGATGATTCTACTACTACTAATTTTTATCCCCTTTTTCTTTTGGGTTTCCACATTAAATTTGCATATTTGAGATAGTTTGAGTACTAAAAATCCCTTGGGTTTTTAGCTCGTGAACACCTTTTCATTACTGGTGGTAGCGGTGTTTGTGAAAATGAGGACCTTGTGTATTTGTACGTGAATGGCTGCGCGATAGGGATATCAATCTAAAGGTCGTCATCCGTGAGGGTATTAGTAGGCGAAATTTCCAAATAAGATGGTCAAAACAGCGTCACTTGTGACCAGATGATCGTTTCAATTAGCAAAAATGTATAAAAGTATAAAATACGATACATTTTGCAACGTTTGGATATGATTTTTACTATACAATTAATATTTAATATATAAAAATTTTAAAAATAATGAAAGTTCTATTAGATGATAGATTTCACCTTACTTACAAAAGCCATCATTTTGTAAGTTTAATAGATATAAGATATTTTTTAATTTTAAATAAAAATATATCAGTGTAAAATGATTCTGAGGATGATTTCGATTATTATCTTGTGTCGATGCAAAATAATTATAAAAGTGATTTAGATGGTTTTGCGTCTCTATAAAATGATTTCAAAGATGATTTTGATAATTTGTATTGGTGTAAAATTATTTTATATCAATTTTAAAGATGATTTGCATCGATGTAAAATTATTATACCTATAAATGTTAATTTTGGATCCATCTGTTTTCAATTTTGTACCAATATACTTTTTATTTAAAATTGATAATGACTTTTTTGAGTGGTAGGAAATAACATTACATAACAATACTTGCAATGCTTTTTCTTTTTTGCTAAGGAAGAAATGGGCGGTGTTCTCCCACCATGTAATCATAATATTTAGGGCGCTAAGATTTCAATTTATATCTGAGTTTTTCTTCTATATTATTATCCACGCTCCGCCAACATATCCCCCAAACAGAACGTATTCGTTGTAAAATTACCATTATTTAAAGTTGAATCGGAAGGTATCAGGATTGGATTCATAGCTCCTAGATCTCAACGGGATCATTTAAATGCTGACAAGTCGCCCTACATGATAATTATCATGGTAAAAATCCTATGGCACTTGTTCTTTGATGACCTAAACCTCAGTTCAGTAAATTGGGGAGAATCGATCTATCGCCCACACACACACCAATTCTTTGGATTCTCCTAATGATATAAGAATAGAAACTTAAACATGCATTTTTTCTGTTAAAATCAAGAGCTTCTACCATTGGATCATAGTTTGGCGGTCAACACCAACCCTCATAATTACGCCTACCTTGGAGTGCACTTTTTTCAGCGACCATGCAGACCGTATATTACATTTTGAGAGCTCTATAAAGCAAAAAATGCCCAAATCAGTAAAGCTAAACCCAAATATTACCTCTCTCTCTTTGGGAACATATACTCTTCGAAATCTAGTACTACATTCAGAAACGACAATACACTATTAATATATTTATCGGTATTTATTTGAATCACAGCCATATGTATTTGTTGAGAAGATGTGGACATTGAAAAAGGAAGGGGGGGAAAAAACAAGGGAAGAAAGAAGAAAAAGAAGGTGGAAGATGCAGGTTGAAGTCTCCCACTCATTCTTTTTTCACCAATACCCCTCCTCTACTAAAAATTACACATCTCAACGCAGAACTCAGGAGTAGCATTGTAAATTGATCAGAACATAGAATTATGGAGGATCTTTAACGAACAATTGCATCCTTATAATGATGTCGATAGAGGGATGGCTGATGTCAATGCATTATATATCTCCTCGTTCAAATCCATCGGTGTTCGGTTGGCTGTTCTCACATGGTATCATAACCACACGTACCAACCGGTAAAGACTAGTCTTTATTGCACTCATCGATTTGGTCAATGATAGGATCGAAAGAAGACCACGTGTAAGGGACCGTGTTGAGAATAAGAATAATGCCATGTCAAGAAAAAAAATAAAAGAAGCAGAAATCAAGGTGTAGTTATCATCTTGTGTTGCCACAAATTACAGTGATCAGATAGGGGAGATAGGGAGGCTCAAATGGATGACAATAGATTTGAGTTCACCAACACTTCCTCGCAGAAACCAACCAACCGAGTCAAAGGGTGTACCTAAAAATGCGTGACTATTATCATTGAGCTCTCTACTCCCCAACGTAAAAAGCTTCTGCTTCTCTCTAGGGAGGAGTGAATATTTTCGCTTCCTCATCTTGGATTCCCTTTCGAGTACATTGAACTCCTTCACTCTTATCATTGTTTACCATTCTCTCGAGGGAGAAGAGAGCAGCCATCAACTTCCATGTCCAAGTCCACTCACCCTCGCCTTTAAGTTCTCATCTCTCCTCCTTTCCTCCTCTCTGAAGATCGCCCTTTGTGTGTGCTCTAATGTCAGCTTCTCTTTTTTGGTCTTTTAAAGTTCTGGTGACAATCATTTGGAGTCACACTTGGACCCAAGTCAATACATTTTAGACCTGTTGCATCGATGCTTTTTCGTTCTTCTCTCATTTTGCATGGATTGCCTAAGGCACCTTAATTGCACCGCTGGAGAACAGTGTAACCTATTGTCAATCATAACATGAATTGCACTGCTGAAGAACCAATAAGTTGATTTGGGGCTTCTCCTTTGTCGTGCCTTTCGATCCCTCTTCGCTCGGCGTTAGGTCCTTCCGTAGGCCTGTTTGAGTTTGCCATTTGAGGTGTGGGTGTCTCTTCTTATTCTTCCCTTAATTTGGAATGAGATCTTAATGTATTCGGTACCTTGCCATAATTTGAATGGATGACTCTACCTAGAAGTAAAAGAGCAAGAGCACACCTAACATGACCAAAGGGCTCTGATCAGTGGTTGTAAAGGTGAATCTTCCTCGGCCAAATATAGAGTAAGGCATTCAAGTTACCATAAACATCACCATCATTGCTTGTACACATATCTAGCTGTAATTAATGGAGCCCCTTTTGCGTTCGTGCTTGGAGGGGAGCCCTGAGGTTGTTGTGGCCACACGCATGGGAAGAGAGTAGGAAAGGCAAGGGGGGCAAGATCACTTTCTTGAAAATGACTACCAAAGGCCCTCAGGCAAGAAGGGGGAAGGCAATGCTTATATATGCACACATGCATGTACATACAAGTGGATGGGTGGTGTTAATTAAGGGGAGTGATCCCCACTAGGGCGTCACAAGGCAATGAATACCCCCCTCTTCTACTTTTCCAAGTGGCAGACCTTGTGAGAGTTCAGTTGGGACACAAACAAGGCAATTGATGGATGGAAGGGGCATGATCCATGTGTGATTAGATTCTCTCCTCCTCCCACTAGGGGGACATGGATGAGGCAACCATCTGCAACCTTTTAATTCTTGTTAGTACCCTTCCGGATGGTTTTGCCCAACTTGATGGCATATCCTTTAGGTTATGTGTAGGGTTCCAATTTGGATCATTGATAGCGAAATGTGACGATTACATTAAGGTCTCATTTGGTAGAGGTTTAATATTGGATAAAATTCAAGGAGGGGAGAGTGGATGGATAAAAGGAAGGTTAGTGGGTGTAGATGTGATTGTTGAATTGATATATTATTATTGATTTTTATTTTTATTTTACATTGGAAGTGGGTTAGCAATATAGATGTGATAGGTGAAAGTATATTGGTGAAGGTAGATGTGATGGGTGAAAGTGAGTCGGTGGGGATAGATATGATTTGTAAGAGGTAAATGTGATGGATAGTAGTAGATGTGATCAATGAGAAATAAAATTTTTGCAGTATACATATTCTATAGCACTTATAACCGTCATGTGGGATAACTATTTGAAATTATGTATAATTTGATGGATAATGTTTTATTAACAGCATATGATTAATTTATTAAAATTACTTTTTAGATATAACAATAACATATGATATATTTTTATTATTACTTGATAGATAATTTATTGTTATTAACACGCATCTGTACTAATTCCCAACACATAGAAATATGATGTGCCAACATCTTAACTAATTCCCAATATAATACAGAACCAATTCCCAACATACAAAATTATTATTACCAACGTATGTCAAATTACTCTTGCAATATGCATTGAATGGGCAGTTGAAATAGATGCATTCCTAACATAAACAAATGTGATGCCACTTATAGGTAGATCACCACCTAATGAGAATTGTGCATGTTAATCTTTGTACACTTGGCAGTGCGAATGGATGTAGAGGATAGATGCATGCGTCGAGAGAGGAGAGCCAAGAGGAGAGAGAGGACCGGCAACGAAGGTGAGGGCACAATGGAAACAAAGGGGCAAGAGGTCATGTGCTCTGACACACAGGATAGGCATTCCTAGGTTATCTCATGGATTTTCCTATCTCACCTCAAGGATGGGATGGGTTAACCTAAGATAATAGCCTTTATCATGGGTTAGGAAATCCCTCCATACAAATAAGGATAACCCTTGATTTTATGGGTTATCCTTGTTACCAAACTAAGCCTAAGGGTGTGACACAACATCCAACTTAGAATTAATTGGATTAATGAGAAACCTAACCCATGCACGATAAGCTAAGAAGCTATGCAAAGATGGTTGGTTGATTCTACTTTGGATTTGAACATTATCAAAGTTAAATCCTTTTGGCCTAACAAGGTTTGAACGTGAATATAATTGTGTTTGGTATACAACTTAATCTAGAAGTCTGATAATCCAGAAGTTTAACAAGCCCCAGGTAAAGTCTGACAATCCAGAAGTCTTCCACAAAAGGTAATTTATTGGCATCAATTTAAGAGACAAAAAATGATGGATGCTTGACGTCATGCCAGGAAATGAGGAGGGTGACACTGGGTTGTCATCAGCACGAGTCAATGGAGACGTCCGAAGTGGTGAGACATGGTTGATAGGGTTGACGAAACTAGTGAGTAGTAAGGCGACGACGGCAAGGTTGACTCAATCCAGAGCTAGAGGAGACATGGACGTCGGTGGCAAAGTTATGAATTGTTGGTGGAGGTTGGGGAGGACAATGTTGATGAATAAATGACTCCGCAATAGTGGTCGCACAACGGATGTAGGGGTGAAAGCAATTGGGGTAGATCAGGTTGAGGTACGGTAGCAGACGGGCTTGTGAATATGGTGTCCTAAGTTGTAGTTTCTGATTCAGGAACAGTGAGTGAGGAGGCACAGCCGTGGTGAGAGTCCCCTGATTTGAATGTGCACTATAGAGTTCCTCCAGTATTGCGAGAGGATAGAAGTAGCGATTGTTGTGATCGGCCAAGGGAAGTCAAGGACGAATTACAAAGTTGTTAGCGGAGTCTGGAGAGCTTGACGGAGCTGCGGGTTGCACGAGACACCCGTGTTGCATGAAGTATGATGGTGGAGAGGTGGAACTCTCAGTGGCAGGAAGGGGAAAGCGACGTCAGAGAGGGGCCATCCTTTGTCATTGATATGTGGCTGGCCAGTGAGAAAAGGCTTGGCCAGGAAGAGGAGACGTCGGATAAACAAGGGCAGGGGAGGGTGATCGTAAGGGGTAGTGGTTCGTGGGGGGGTTTGATAGTCGAGTCGAGTTTAGGTTATGTGGGTATTTGAGTATATATATAGGGTGGGGTGTGTTTTGGGTGATAGGGTTTTGGGTATTTGACGCTGGTGATGGGGGTGTAGTGGCGGCGTGAAGAGGCTCGAGCGGTGACCCAAGGCAGTGCAAAACAGGACCGGAGAGGAAGGGAGCACGATGGGTGATTGCTCGAGTCACCGGGATGCTTCGTCGCGAGCAAGGACGTTGAGGCAATGCAAGGCTACTGGAGTGACTATAGAAGCTTGGGCGACGACAATAGGTGGAAGGCTGGGAGGATCAAGGTGCGACGAGAAATCATCAGAGCTCATGATACCATATTAAGCGCTCACGTTAGTATCTCTCGAAAACAACCTCAACTCTTTCATTGATTACAAGGGTTCTTATACACGACTTCGTTGGAATGTTACATGATTTTCGCAATGGAGTTGCGATTTGTTTCACAATTCTCAGAGACGAGTTGTTGAAGCCGTTGTCGCGTCTCTTGGAGGAGCATCGATCAAGGCATTTGGAGGTCAGTGAAGACCACCGACTATGATGACTAACTGTATCCATGTGCATGATATGACATATATGATAGCCTCTAAGCCCACAGTATAATAGCTATGCAAGTATCTATCTAAACACAACACTTGCGGTTAATTGAATCCAATACCTTTATCATAAGTGCAAGTGGTGTAAAAATTAATAACATCTAAGTCTAGGTCTACATTGCATTCGCTAAGCTTGATTGGAGCTTTTAGAATAAAAAAAATCATTTGGTGCTTGCTTTAGCTGGAAAAAAAAACCATTTATATGGTTAGACTTAAGCCCAAGAGTAAGTTAACCTAACCCACACCAGCATTATAATACTACATATCATGTTATAATTAAGTTACAATGGCTTTTTTTTTTCCCGTTTCCTGCCTTCCATGGGTGAGAAGTTTGAGCATGTATAGGACAAAGGATCAAAGTTCCCATACCCCACCCACCATATCCTCTCCTCCTTATCACTCCTCGCCTCCCCACTAGTTTTTAGTATGATCAAACATTAGGTTTGACTCACATTCTGGATAAGTTGGGGGGGTTGGGGGGGGGTGGGGAGAAGGGGAATTATAGGATATAAGAATATTTATAAATTGTATGACAAATTAGCTCTCTAAACATGCATATATGAGCTAAGACATGACTGATAGTTTGCAAGCTAAGCCTCAGAAGGCAAGAAAAGATGCATGATAATTACAAGGATCCGAAGCTTAGTAGCATGAATTGGGTGCTCTACTACAACATCAATTAATGCTGCAGTGCAGCAATGGCGTGGAAATTCTTCCTTTTCTTAGGGATGGAATGAGGATTGGGTGGGATGTAGACGTTGGATTAATTAGATCCAACAATCTTGAATGTTGTAATAGGGCATTAGATGGATGTATATATCAATTTGTTGGTTGTGACTAACTCGTCGGCTCGCTGACCGTTCGAGAGTCACCTTCAACTCTCATCTCCCTTCTCCTTCAAACCCTAGATTGAGCATCCTTTTAGGCCCCTTGTTGCCCGATTGGCATCGGCTGAGGACCCCCTCCACCGCCCATCCTTCCACCCACCTTCCCCCTCCCCTCTCTCCATTGGCGTGGTTCTCCTCCGTGCTTGCTTTGTTGGCTGGACACCCCTGGGTCAGGTAGTATGCATATGTAGCGTACTCTTCATATATCGATATGTCCAAATACAATTCTCACCTACATATGGTGATCCTGCATTTATGGACCTCTCACTGTCCGATTCTTCCACCCACAACTCTACCGGGAACATTCGACTTGGCACTGATTTGTATTGAAATCAAGGGCTTATCTTTATTACTTGTAATTGTTGTGTTGTCTCCTTTCTCGGAGTCGTATTCGAATTGTTCCTTTCCGTTAACAAAGTTCAAGACATATCAATTTCGCTAACAAAAACAAAAAAGAAAAAGAAAAAATGAAGGCTTTTTCTTCCCCCCCTTTCTTTTTCTTTTCTTTCCTTTTTTTTTTTGTGGAAGTCCTTTGCTTGCTGATGCCATACCCGGCCAAATACATGCCAACAAAGGATTAAGTTGTCATGCAACCAAAATGATTAAGCCTACCTATATTTTAGGGATATAATTTGCATGTCCCCACGCGTAAATATCAATTAATGTCACTGTCATCCACGCATGGATGCAGCCACGATTTGATTAATTTAAATATTACGTGGGCCTAATTAATTAGCCCACTTGTGGGGGAGTGGGTGTGTAACGTATGTACTTTATCGGTTGTGGGTGCTATCGTTGGAGTGGAGGAGGAACCTTGGGAGGGTCCCCTAATTAATCAACGGGTGCACCTTTACTTTCAACTTGGTGGAGGCAAAGGGCTCAGTTTTGACTCTCCTGTGAAGGGAACCAAGTAAAAAGATCAGTGATGAGGGGGAGTCCCATCGATTAGTGGGCACATAAGGTAGATACCGTTGGAATTTAAATGAAAATTTTACAAATAAAAATTAAATAGTCATAAAATATATTAAAAAGCAAACCATAGCATCAAACACGACGGCAGCGTGCATGATATTTTTATGGTAGAGAAGCCTTCCAAAGATTTGAGGATAAAAAATCACACGATCAACATGACCTACAACTAATCGATCATAACCGGTAAGAAATTATTCTTTTCTGTAAACAAATTCACAAAGCCAACCCTCGTCACAAGGTAAATCTCATCAAAAACAACAATAATCTATGACAAATAGGTGGAAGAATTTCACCGCAACGGCAGTCGATCTTCCGACAACCAACTCTTTTGATGCCCTGGTGTTGGTAGAACCCACAACTTGCTTGGACTCTTAGAGATGATCAATTAGACTCTTAGAAATTCGATGGAACGAATGACATTCTAATGATACAGAGTTGAAGAAATTCATATTACGAATAACAATATCTAATCTATTCAATCGATTTATCGTCGAGAATGGAAGAATCAAATTTAGAAAGATCCTTGATCCATATCAAAATTGGATTCCCGATCCAATCCAAAATCCCATTAAATTTCTTATCATTTTTCACTCTGGATTTTCAATAATCCAATTCACATTGGATAGAATTATATTGGAATAGGATTCCACTATTTCCTTTCACGTAATAGGATTCTATTATTGATTTCCACTATTTCCCTGGTAGGGTTCCCTAATTTATTTATAACTAATACAACATATACTATTGTTTCCCCTATCCCATGAGGTTAGAACTCTACCAAGGAAGTCAAGTATTCGTTTGATTTCTTGGATTCCAACAATCCGGCTCTCTCTCAATGGAAAGCACTCCTAGGTGTGGTACCCAACCTTTACAATAATCCAGAAGGGGTATTCCTGTTGAATTCATATAATCAAGGGATTCTCCTTTCATTACCCTCCAACAGCTAGATCCTTTCTCTTCTCCGATCAAAATCTTCTTGAGGGGGCCATATGAGATGTGAGAGAAAGAAGAATCGTGCTACCCAACAGTACCCAATGCCCCCTTTGGTTCCCTTTCTCTACGGATTGCCAAGGGGAGTAGTACCACAGGGAAAAATAAAAAAATGATAAAATTGTAGCCATTCTTACGAAGGAATTGCAAAGGTACCAGTAAGCTTTTTATTCCTTTTAATTGGATCCCCAAAGGTCCCTTATCTGTGTGCTGAGTTTCGACGATGGTGGGAAACCCCATCCAACAAATACTTCCTTGAAGAGTTACTACCTCATTTAATGGTCGAGTAATTTGAGGAGTGGATGCATTTGTTGAATCAACATCAAGGTGTCATACAACTCCTTAGATAAGAGCTCTTAAAAGTCACCAGCATGTTAGAAGGCATAACCGATCATGCATAATCGACAAGATAACGGAGTTTCGTATATTGGGTAATAAGTTTTAAGATGTACGTATACGATTTAGAGCAAGATTTAGAACGATACAAAGAACAAGTAAGAAATAGGATATAAAAACAAAATAGTGAGGTGAAGCTCGAAGATGATATGATTGGAACATCTACGATAAGATTCTTTTCAAAGAAATTTTATCTCCAATACCAAAGGGTCTAGCAAGTAGTCTTTCTCAACTTGTCTAGCTACAGCTTAGCTGGTCGTAACCACTGATTACGGCAAAGAAGATCCAAGTTCCAACCCCAACTCTGTACTACTGGAGAGTTGGAACGACAAAAATGTAAAAGTAGTCTTTCTCGTGCTACGATGAGCTCCCACCAATTTCATCCAAGGAAGTTGAAAGGTATGAGACACAAGGTATTGGTTGTTTTCCATGTCTCCTTGACTTTCAGCTTAATTCTAATTTTGAAACTCAAAAGAAATATTCAATCCATTTTAATATTTAGATGAGTACTCGATCATTACTAGCTCTAGCGTGCAATACTAAAAGAAAATCCTCTTTAAATGGTGGATACTATTTTGATTGTTTTTGTTTTATTTTAAAACAACTGCCCTTTATGTTTTATATTTAATCTCCTGAGAAATCAGGACATTTAAGTAAGCCATTGTCCCCAGTGAGGTTTCAGATGTTTTGGATCCAAATTTTACTTTGAGTAAAAGGGTAATTATATTTACTGATTGTCAACTGATCAAAATAGGGAACAACCCCTAAAGCACCTCCCAGGAGAAATAGAAGAGAAGCAATGTTTGATACAATTAAACTAACAACATTAGGAGGGGGTGATGGAGTGGCGATGAAGCCATTCGTTCCTTTCCTTCCAAAGATGTCAAATGATGGTTGTAAACACCTAGGAGAACAAATGGCCGAGAATGTTGGTAGTTGGTTGCATCCACCTAAGCTTCCATGAGGGGAAGGGAAGGTGACGATAGAGATAAAGTAGTGGAAGCAATAATTTTTCAAACATGAGCAGCATAGTCACAATTGAAGAAGAGGTGGCACGATGATTCATCCTCGGTGTTGCAAAGTAGTTAAGTGGTGGCGATGTTCATCCCCTTGCAAGACAGCCTCATCCATATCTAACTTTCATCCGATAGACTCCAAATCAAGTCCTCCACGGAATAGAATCTCCAAATGTGACGTGCACCAGCAAGCAATTCAAGCTCTTAGAAGTGGATCCAAACATTGGTACAACTAATGGTCGTAATTTTTAAGTCAGTGACAGCTCTTATAATTAGAACATGCAATATCTTTAGGATTAAACAAAAGTTATCGGGCCGAGGTTGGATACAATCACCAAATTCTTTCTTTGGTTCATGGTGCTTGTAACCACTTTGTGTTTTTTTGGTTTTCAAACAAAGACCACTCAGAACACTTGACCTTTAATTAATATTATTTAGTTGCATGCATGAGAGGATCCAGCCATGCAAATCACCTGTCAAGTATGTTTAACCGGTGCTAATTACGGGCCCATCATGGGGCTCTTTTCCTAATGCTAATCCTTTTCAAGTCGAGGAGTCGTTATCTATTCCAGTGGAACACTCAGCGCATTGTATTCCAAAGCTGTTGGGAGCCCTAAACGCGAATAATTGCCATATTCGTATCCGCTTCGCCATGCATCCTTTTGCCCCGTATGATTACCTCATGTTGCTTCTGAGACCACTTTTTTTATTTTTTTTACGATCAAAAGCTAAGTTCACTACAACTTTAAAGAGTACATAAAAGATCCAGCGACAAAGACTGTAAAGACATCAGCATCAATACAATGTTTAACAAAATTATGAGCATAAGCTACATTGCATCTAGAAACTTTGCGAAGAGATAATTCAGAAGATAGACGAAGCAAGGATTGACACTTCAATATTATATGCTTCGCTCTCCAAAGAAGTTGCAAGAGGTTTAGTACTTGGCGCTCAAAAGGTGCCTCTGATCCTTTCCAAGTTAGAAGTTACATCTCACCTTGAACTTGGCTGTTGACTCGAGCGAAATCGTCAACAACACAGACCATGTTAATTCTCCATAATTCACTACTCACCCGTGAGTGGGCAACTTGGAACTTCAAAGATTGATGAAAAATATTTACCACGTCCAATAAAAAGGACCCTTTTTTTTGGCCTAGTTACTAATCCAGCTATATTTTCTTTCGGAAAACGGGAAAGATGAATTGTTTCATCTGTAGCATTTTTCTTATCTTGGGATTATTAAACTTACTCCAAGTACAAGTTAACTTCACTTTTGAGAAGAAATTGGCAATTCTATCCGACTTCTCTAGCTGTAACATTTGGTTTCTTTGGCACTATTTGCTAAGTGGAATAACAGCCACTTATTTCCTGGACATGTCACCCAAAACCGACCCCTTGTTGGCATAAGTGATCACCTATTCTACGATGTGTGTACTGGCTTCATCCAACATTTATCCTCTAGTAGTGATATAGGGATAACTTTGTATGTAACTTTGAACGCACGATATCTTATGTGGAATATAACATGTCATTAAGCATGTCACGTTATATAAATGTAGTGTTTATGTGATGTTAATGTGTTGTGACTGATATGATATGTTTCTTTAAAAGAGAGGATATAATGTATGACGTGTCATATAATATAATATGTGTGACACATGGTATGATGTTGTCATACATCCACGTGGCATGTGTGTATATAAAATTGTATACTGTTTGATGCACGTAAAATTTTTCCTTACGAAATCTTCACTCTTTGGTCAAGTTTAAGTACCATTTGAAGGAATTTATTCCTTATTAGCTTGGTTAATAACGAATAATCAAGATAAGTTTAGAGTAACAATAAGACGTAAAATTTCATCTATCTTGACATGATACGGGGAACAAGACGATACAACGACTAAAACTTACTGGGAAACGGAAAAAAGTCTCGCAACAATCCACACCCCCTACCAAGCAGTGGGCCCTGTCCCCCTTGGTGGACCCCGCTGCCCTAGTTTGCCCTTTTCTCCAAGATGGATGGCTGTGATCTCGTGATTTCTGATGCGAGAAAATGACAGCTCCAACTTATTCCACCAAGTGACTTAATGTGGCATTATCTAACGTTTGAGAAATGATGAAAAAAAATCAGGTTAAAGAAACTCCGGGATTAAGAATGTCTGGAATAAGTGGTGTTTGGCTGGAAATTAAACTGAGTGATAAAAAAGGAGGGTTGTCTCAGATTTCAGTGCGATACCCTGGCAAACAAACAGTACACCTAGAGTAGTAACGAGGCTTGATTTTAACTTTTCCACGTTAATGTCTACCAGCAAGCTCAGCCAAATCATCAAACGATCAGCTCAGGGAAATAAAAGAGCGTCGTCACTGTTAATTAGGCTTGATGTATTGATATTTTGGATGCAGGAATAAACTGGATCCAGTGTTACAGATACCCTGAACAGTGAGGTCAAAGATTACGTGGGACCAATCAAAACAAGCAAATTATTGATCCTACAGTCGAATCACGTCTATCCATTTGAATATCTCGATAAGGTTTGTAGCCTCCAACATCGTGCCGACGACATGTAACATCATGCCTACTTAATGATTGTAATATCATTTTTCAGGTTTTTGCGTATAATTCATGGTGAATAAACTTGCACGCACATATTCCTTCGCATACCACCCATTTGTAACACTAGAAATATGAGGTCAGCAACTTTGGGGCCCTGTGTAAGGCTGATGGGGGCCCTTCCGATCACCGGATAGCTCTCCCTCCTCCTCCGGATGTTTTCACTTTATCGATTGTACCTTCACGTCGACATGCACGGCTTTCGACTAATTGTAGAGCCCTTGGCGACGACGGCGGCAACGTTGCTGCGGGGTTGGGAGGTGCTTGCGGCGAGGCGCATCGGCGTCGACCCTTGTGCGGTGATGACATTTAGTCACGACCTCACAACGGTGGCGTCGACCTTCCTCCGGTGCCCCTAGACGATGTTTGATGCGGCTAACAGATGTGGGTTCAAGTTTGGGTTAAAGCTTGGCAATAGATGGAAGGTTTATTGCTGATGTTGTTGAGATCATATGTGACCTTTTATTAATCGATATATTCGATTATCTCGTTGATACATTGTTCAAGATTTATCGTACTTACAGGCATGCATCATCCTCGTTCAAAAGATCATTTGATTTTTAATTTTGAGAGGCATTCATTTTCTTTTTTTTCTTTTGTTTCATTTTTTATTTTTTAATGTTTGCATTCTACGGGATATAGTTTTCCCTCCTCGGTAAGATTTCTTCTCGTCTCCCTTCCTTTATCCCTTTAATAAAAAATTTAGGTTATATATATATATATATATATATATATATATATATATATAGAGTCAGCACTAGTACTACGAAGTGATATGGTACGAATGCCATCGGATCATAAAGTAATAGAGCTACAGCACAGCACTGTGGTATAATATAAAATTAGCGCTGCAATGTCCAAGCCTAAATTTAAGTACAATAGAAAGAAAAAAAATCGGTAATTTATTAGATATTTAACGTTAAGTTGTCCAATCATAATTTTTAATTTTTTATATTTTACTATTCAATTTCATAGATTTCTCGTAGAGATTCTTTTTAAAGAAAAATTACAATCTAACTCCCACACTTAAATTCACAGCTGGTACTCATTGCAATTTGATCAATTTAGTATTACCTGTTTGAAAATTATCGTCAATCTATCTTACCAAAATTTACCATGTTTTCAATGTAATTTGATTAATATACTCTTAAGTAGCAGTGATGATTCCACTTTATGAAATACTTTTTGGTTAATCTAAGGACAATCATTTTCTCCTACGAAAAGAAATTTTAACCCTCATATCATTTACAAGACTTAAGTATATACTCAAATCTAATTAAAAAAAATTAATCTTAATAACCTTTTACGTGTAGTTACAATGAATCCCATGACAACCATACAAAATACATACATCAAGTCATGAAATAATAATTGTCAATATAACCTTCCATGTTATTCAACTTTGCGAGTTTGTCATGTGGAATTTTTTTTTTATTTTTGCCGAGAGGGAATGTTACAAGTACTATAGTACCATATGCACAAATATTACGAAGTTATGTAGCCTTAGTGCTTTGTGCATAGCTATTGTAGTATCGATGTAGTAGAGCTGTATAACATTAATTGGTGCTATGAAGTAATGTGTGTTGTAATATCAATATTACAAGGTTATAGCATGGGGGCTAGTGTATGTTTGCATATATACAAGTGTGTAAGTTTTAAGCAAATTTGTCGTGAATTTGACCCAACCTGACCAAAAAGGGTAAAATTCAATTGGATTCAGGTATGGATATGGATCTATATTTGATTATTCGATCTAAGTATCTATATCAAATTTATATTTATTTGAGATATATAAATTCTACCTTAAGTTTCTTGTTTTTCTGTCCTTATTCTTCCTCATGATCCTCCATAATTTTGAAGGTTGGAAGTATTTTCATTGAACATTTATTTTGGAATGTAGATCTTTTATTTGAAACATATTTGTATTTTATCTTTTTTTATATTTTTTATTTTATGTTTTTTGTTTATTCCCTTTGAATGACTCTTCTTATAATAATTTTGGTAGGGATTGATAAAATTAGAGTAACCTAAATTCTTATGTTTCAAGCTTATTAAAAATAAATAATTAATAAATTATGTTATAGATTTCTTTTTTCTTTTACTCTAATTTTGACACAATTTGATTATAAGATTAATTTATAAATGAATAATCAATGAGTAAATGGATATCCGATAAGTAGATAAATATGAGTATGGATTTAAATTTTGTACCTAATAAGTAAATAGGTAGGATATAAATAAGAAATCTTTCAATGAATATAGATATGAAATTAAAATTAATTAAATTCTACCCAAATCCAACTCATTTGCATCCATTCCAATTCAAAAATATGCAAAAATCACTTACTAAAGAATAAAGTTCCTTTTTTTTTAAGAAAGCATTCCATTAAAGGAGAAGAACCGAATATAACAATATGCTACCCAAATCAAGGGGAGAAGACTGATCATCCTCACTAGGAGGGGGGTGGTTGCTCCTCGTACAAAAGGTTAACCCACAAAATTCAGTAAAACATAAAAACAAGAAAGAGAAAATACAAGGGAAATGAAAATGAAAAAGAAGGTTCCAATGTATCAAGAACTAGCCACACTTTTCCAAGAAAGAGTAAGACTCCACGCTCATAGATATCGACAGTGACACTAAGGGAAAACTTGTCGATCAACTCGATCCGAGCAAATGAGAAATTTGACATAAGTCAAAACATGCACCAAGTCAAGTGAAATCTTGGTTGAAGAAGTCCAGAGCCATACGTGGTTCCCAACACTACAAAAGCTCAGCCGCAGATGTAAAGCTGCAACTCATAGCATCCAACCACACTGAGTGGATGCTACGAGAGGGCTGAAGGTAACAGTCATGGAAGGAAGATCACAATGCATTCCTAAAATGATCAAGCCAACAAACAGGACCCAACAAGAAGTCATAAGCAGCGAGTTGAACGATCTCACCAAATCAGGCGCAACAACGAGCCGCAGCGATGACCATCAACAGAGCCAGCAGCATCACGAGCCCCATCTATTTCGACCGGTACCTTGGCGTGACAGCAACAACAACCTGTAGCACCACGAAAGAGATTGTCCCTGATTTCAAGACTTCAAGCTTGAATGGGTAGCCACTGAGAACCGATTAAGAGGGAAGGTGGAAAGGAGCAGAATAAGAAAGAGTGGTGGCTGGGGGGAGGGGACCCTCGACCAACTGATTGAAGTTGGTCGAGGCCCAACAAAACATTATCACTGGGTTTTCTTTCACTGAAATTGGAAGAATTTTTTATACGACCAGGGCATCAAACGTCGTTTAAGACGTCTGGAAAGTGGCCCAGATGTCTGGCCAGACGTCTAGAAGCCTTCCCAGACGTCTGGAATTAAATTTTTTCGGCGTACGGGTTCGCGTCTGTGCTCATGCGTGCGTAGACTGAACCCGCCGCCCTCCTCCTTCTCTTTCCTCCCTCCCTGCAGACGCAGCTTTTCTCTTTCTCTCTCCCCGCGGCTGCCTTCAAATATGCTTCCCCTCTCCCTCACCCTCACTCCACCGCCTTCTTCTTCTTCTTCTTCTTGTCAGCGAGAGAGCGCGAGCGGGCGAGAGCAGCAGCAGCGGCTGCTGCGAGTGTGTGGGGAGGAGGGGCTGTTGCGAGAGGAAGAAGGAGCTCGACCGCGAGGGTGCGAGCTTGCCGGGGCAGCTAGAGCCGACCGACAGGAGAGCAACGAGTGTGTGGTGCCGCGGAGGAGCTGCTGCAGCTCAGGCAGCAGGCAGACGCTGCGCGGCACGACCGTGCGCTGCGGGCGGAGAGCGAGAAGGTTCTGATTCTGGGAAAATTTCCCAGAATCAGACTTCTGGACTTACGTCCAGAGGACGCAGGAGACGTCTGGAGGAAGGTCCAGATGTCTAACAAGTAAGTTATTTTTTATCTTCTCCTTCTTTAGCGTGTACGGCCATGCAACCGTTCCACCGAGGTCTTCTGCACCTTTCGTGATGAGAGCGGGCGTGTGTGTGTGCAGGACTTGTTTTGGAAGGCGCAAGGGCTCGCCATCCCGCACAGATCAGACATCTGGGCACAGCACCAGACAACGGAGAGGGCCTCCAGACGTCTTGGGTGACAATCGGACGTCTAGAAACTAAGTTCAGACGGTCCAGCGGGCTTCTGGACGTCTGAAGGACTGCGCAGACCAATGTATGACCTGAGCTTTCTTTTAAGACGTCAGGAAGAAGTTCCAGACGTCTGATTTTGGACAGACTGGTTGTTTTTTACCCGTTTAGGGTCCGTTCGGAGTCCGTTTTCCGCGTTTCAAGTTTCGTTCTTCCCAAATTTAGTTCCTCTACCTGTTTATAGTAATTGTATACTATTTTGAGTAACTCCTTGTGTTGATCCTTGTGTTAGAACCCCGTTCCGTTGCGGCTCTGGGGGTTGCGGAGGTGCACGGGATTGCCGACCACTCCCCCAGTACTCCCAATTTTGTGGATAAAGTGGCCCTTTCAATCAATTATCAAAAAATTATGCAATTGTGAAATAATTAATAGAGGCTAGGACATTGCATGAACCCTAGGCTGAAAAATTAGATTGAATGATAGATCCTAGGGTATTGCATGAATCCTAGGACTGGAAAATTAGATTTAATGATAGATCCTAGGGTATTGCATGAATCCTAGGACTGGAAAATTAGATTGAATGATAGATCCTAGGGCATGGCATGAATCCTAGGACTGGGAAACTAGTTGAATATATATATATACATTGCAGTCTTGGAAAAGTAGAAAGGAAATGATAACTGCCTGTAAATTGGTTAACAGCTGCTTGTTTATGAATGAATAATTACTGTTGAGAACAGGGGTTATATGGATATAAAACTGGAACGGTGAAACCTAAATTGGCTGAGTTAAAAGAGCATGAACCCTACAGGGAATTAGGAGTAGAACTCCTAGAAAGTGAATGGAATAGAATTGGGGAAGTGAGCTGGCCCTTGAGTATGGAGTACCAAGGAGAGCAACTGTACCCCTGTTTAGTGCAGAGCGGAGTTAGCCGCCCCAGAGGCCCGGGGTTAGGTCCGGCCACTTTGTGCCGACTTTTGGCCCTCGTGTACACAGTACCGAGGAGAGCTACTAGTGTAGGGAGAGCACTAGCTACCCCACAGGCCTCGGGGTTCTGCTAGCCCTCCTACACCGACTTGTTAGGCCCACTGGGCAAACCAGGGTAGTCAGGCAAGGGTGCGCAGACTGTGGAGGAGCAGGACCCCTGTTTGGTTACTGTGGAGGAGCTGGACTCCTGTTACCGAGAGGGCTCTGTCCTATACTGGTTCCGTGCTGTGCTTTGGGCGCATCCATTAATGGAAACGACTGACCGCGTGCCAGTGCGGGGTAGCTACCCGTGTGTTTATCGCGTGTGCCATAGTCACCGTTACGTCTGTCAGCGACCTTGGGGTGGTTGACTAAGGGTAGGACCACCACGGGGAACTCTCCCAGCCAGGAGAGCACCACGTGTTACTTCTACTTTTCGAAAAAGACTGCAATCGAGATCGTTCCCATGAGAAACATTCGGGATCAAGAGAAAGATCTGAGAAATAATTCAATAGTGAATAAATGAAAAAATTAAAGCAAGAAATTATAAATATAACAGCTACTGTCCACCTTACTGATTCTTTTAGCTTTTAGTTGCCACTCTACTCAGTGTTTCGCTGACGTGTCACCTTTGTTACCTTTTCAGGACCAGGTGTTGAGCAGTCAGAGTCGACGACTGCAGAGGGCTCTGGGCCTAGTAGAGCACAGTAGTGTTACTTGTGTTGTACACACTGTACTTTCTTTCCATTGTAGTGAGTAGTTTCTGTTACCCCTGTATTCTTTTTATTGTAAGTTTCATGTTTATGTACATATTTATTTCTCTACTATTGTAGTGGTGTATACTGTAGTATTTCATTTCTTACTGTTGTATTTTGTTACTACTAGTTATATACATGTTGAATGCGGTTTATTTTACTGTTCTTTTGTTTACTTTCTCGTTAAACTATTGGATCTTGGGATCAATCAAATTAGTCCAATTCTCATGTCTCATGGAATTCAAAAATCGAATCATTATAATTTTTTTACCCACGCAAGGATAAAGGTGATCAATGCATGAGGGATTCCTTGAGCACCTAATGATTAGTTGAGTTCTACTTGATCTTTTGCCAGTAATATATTTTTATTGTTCATTATATTATCGGTTGTTCTTTTTAATGCTTTTCAGGAAAGAAAAGTTTGTTGTGCAAAGGCCAAAAGGACCACTTGCGTCGAATGATGCGACGCTCACTTATTCCGTCGGATTCCCCCCCATCTTTTTCTCGTTAACTTTGCAAGCCCTCGTACAAAATTAGAATATATGTATTCCTCCTGTGTAATAAAGTGAGTACACATTAGAATACACCCTCTATTTTATACTCAGAGGAAAGGAGAAGCATATGCTGTTGAGGGAGCAGGAAGGGGTGCCATCCTTTTTGCCTGTCGGTCATGTGCAAATAAATTTGCATCTACCAGAGTACTTGTCGTTGTAGATTTAGAAAGGGACCACTGCCTTTAGTTTCCTGATTTAAATTTTTTAATAGACAGGTGATACCGATGCCACAGCATAAACATAAATAATTGAGGGACCGTTCCCATTGTACAACTAAATTAATATGCAATGTGATATGTCCATCAAATAATTGATTGGCATGCATGAAGAAAAACACACTAATTAAGATCTGGAAGACTGTGTAAAGGTTAACTCCGTTGCAGGAGGACTAGATTGGAGTTACTCACAAGACTTGGTGCATTGATGACACGTTCCTTAAAGGGAGACTTTATAAGATGCTTTCTTTGTCTAGACCGTAAGTTGCATGGTTTATTGCCTACTTGGTATATGTATTTTTTAAGAGAAAGTAGCAATTGTATTCTCCTCTAGACTTCTAAATGCACTCCTAATAGAAAAAAGAATTGGCCAACAAGACGCATTACAATCCAACAAGTTAGTTGAGAGGTGAGTGAAGCAAAGATCCCATATATAACAAGAGGGTACAAACAGAGGTACACAAATCAAGATCCAATGTTAAAAACTATCCATCTTGAAGCTTGTGGGTTCCAATTAACCACCAAAGAAGTAGTTGATCACAAATTGGAAGTGGATGGTTTAGCAAACCATGCAGTAAACAACGTAAATGATCTATTTATATGTATAGTAACATTTAAGAAGCTTTCAAGAGTAGAAGTAATCAGAAGAGAGTGTCATAAGTTACACTATTTCAAATAGAGAGGCTTTGATGTAATGTCCCAAAATTCATTTTTCGAGTCATTTCAAAGTGGTTCGAGTCAGTTCGAACCCGAAAATCCAGTTAGGTTTGGTGTGGTGTCAGAATCCCTTAAATTGCCAAAAAATGTGTGTTTTAAGTCAATCATTGGTCAAACTTTATCAAAAGGGTTCCATATGTGCTATCATTGGATTCCTCTCGTCGCAAGCTTTCCGACAACGCTTGTTTCCTGCGATTCCGAGGTGTATAGCTCAAGTTATGATCAAAAGAAGTCACCGGGGACCTAAATGTAAGGTGAACCCAATCCTAAGGGAAAGTTAGGTATTTCACCCAACTAAACCTATTCACAACCACCCCTAAGGCCTATTTAAGGATCCCTCGGGTCCCTTAGGTCGTCATTAGCCTCCAACTCTCTCAAATCAAGAGAGAAAGGGAGAAGAAAAACCTTAGTTCTTCTTCTTAAAAAATCAAAATTTATTTCGTAGGGACCTAGGTGCGATTCCGCAAAACCCAGGGTTCCCACAGCAAATTTCCCGACGACGGGGGTGGCGCATAGTGAGCGTACTACACGTGGCAATGGTGACACGCGAAAGGGCGACGCGTGGCGCGGGAATTCATGCAACTTCATGCGAGCGCACGCAAGCATTCACGAGCGGGGTGCACGGGATGCGCCATGTGGAACAATTGGGCGGCTGGGCGTATGCGAGTAGTGATCCGCAGGTGAGTGCACAGGCGAGTAGCCACGCGACGTGTGGCTCGTGCGGAGGCGCGTGCGCGTCAGGCGGCTCGTGCGTGAGCTTTTGATTAGACTCTTGACCCCCTCGCACTGTTTCGTCTGGTTCAAGGCCTTCCTAACCTCGGATTTTGATAAACAAAGTACTATTGGAATCATATCGACGCGTACTACACACCGGTATGATCTAATTCCACTTTTGATTTCATTCTCCTTATTGAAAAATTTGAAATGTAATTAGGCATCCCCAACCCCATCGTAGGTCCGATTGAACCAGTTTTCTTCCCGGTGCATGTGCGGATCTCGAGGCAGGCATGGAGATTGTTTCTCGGCCTAGTGCACACGGTTCGGAGTCACTGTGACCTTCTAGTGACATTAGGTAGAGTAGTTGTAATGATCCGTACCTTTTTAGCCATTTAAGACGTCTGGAGTTTCAATCAGACGTCTGGACTCGTTCCCGGATGTTTGAAAGTGAAATTTTTCGTACTGCCCTTTGTGCTCTGTGCGCAGAGGCCGTGATGAGAACCTCATCATGAACCCTAACTAGAATAATATAACCCAGATATGTAAGAAAAAGCTCCTACATAACCCAAAGAAAGGCTTAACTCAGAGAATTCTGAGTTTAAGAAGAAAACAAATCATAAGGGGTAAAACTGCAATTTCACCAATGCAGTTTGCAAACAGGATAATTAATGGTCCAAACACAGGTCAAACAAGCCTAATAAAAAGGAAAGTGGGATGATCTGATCTAAAAAAGGTTATAGCAACTTCAAGAAATTAAATGACATTCTGTAACCCTGAAACAAATCCACTTCAATTCACGAGGTTCGAGGAAAGATAAAAATCAACTAAACCCTCCAAAATTCAAATAAAAATAATCTCTAGGGTTTAGAACCTTCAATTTGGCCTTAGAAACCCATTTTGACATAAAAAGAGAACCATGCCCAATTAATGACTTAATTTGGATTTTTACGTAAATTGGCCTGTCAAACATGGTGCAACCTAGAAATAAAATTCACCATTAAAATCCTTAGGTTCAAATTAGTCTTCTATAAAAACTTAAGCCTAAGAAGAGACCTCCTTGACCGACTTTGCAATTTGGTCCTCTTCATTTACTTTTTGACCCTTATCTTTCGAAACCCTTGCATTTTGACCCCCAACTTTTTCATCATTTTTTTCAAAATGGTCCCTCCTGCAAAACTCTGCCCAGCACCATGCTCCAGCAACTTTGCGCGGAGCATAGCGCCGCGCAGAGAGGGGTTACTGCCCTGTAAAGTACACGCGGGGTTCCCTGCGACATCCTCTGTCGCAGGGACCCGGCCATGCTCTCTGCCGGCCCCCATACCTTCCGTGCAAATGCGCGGAAGGTATAGGTGCCCCTTCCAGCCACGTTCCGGCGAGGCTGCCACGTCACTAGCCCGCTCCTCCCTCTGCGCCAGCCCTTTATAAGGACCAGCGCCCCCTGCCGGTTCCTGGAAGCTCTTCTTTGACGGAGAACACCCCCCCACTTCATCCCTTACTCCTCCGTCAAAAGGCCCGCAGCTTTTGGCGACCTCCTCCTCTTCCTCCTTGTCGCTCTGCCACCTTACCTACAGCAGGGTTCCCCTTGCCCTCTCGTCTACGCTGAGCTGTACCCGCTGGCGCCCTCCGCCTGCTTCCTCATCGCTGCACTCCTCCAGGGCCCTTTCTTCTCCAGCTCCGACAGATACGAGCCGGCGGCTCCGCCCTCCCCCATTCGTCCAAAACCTAGGTAAATAGCTTCCTCTCCTCGTCCCTTACATTTTCCCTCTATCAGTTTACCTTTTTGCCCCACCGCACGTGACTTCCACCTCCGCCTGCTCCGCCTTCGACCACCTTCTCCAGCAAGCCCATTTCAGCTCCACAGACCTCATCACCCCTCACCGACTACCCCAAAAGCTTCCCCTCACTCCACTTAACAGATCCCCCCTTCCCATTCACTGCCAAACGCCACCCGACTACCCCCCGAATAGACCCATCTCTCCGGCCACAGTCCGACCTAGGGCTACCTCCACATGCATCCTCATGCCTCGCCACCACCCGCCGTCGCACTCCGACGAAGCTCCCTGCATCTTCTGATTCTGCTGAGAGGCCGTATTTCTGTTTTCAGGTCGAAGCCGCCTCGCCGCCATTACCGAGCTGCTGCAGGTGCTGTTCCGCCCAGGTCCGCACCCCAGGACGTGCGGGTTGCTACTGCGAACCATCCCAGGTCTGCAGCCGAGGTGAAGGCCCCGCGTGCGGCTGCAATTGCCTGCAGCTTCCTCAGCGGCAGGCACCAATCTGAGAGGTGGGACTTTAGTCCCACGTCAGAAGTGCGTGGCCAAGAGCCCGCACTTATAATTGAAAAGTGTTCAAGGCTATTCGCCTTCGAACATAGGGGTCAGGTCCCTCACGCACGCCGCACGTCATGCGCTCGCCCTCGCCAGCGCTCACGCCCCACGGGTCTGGGCCAGATCCGATTACCCAAAACCGCGCACTCCTCGCCCACCACTGCACGCCAGTGGGCCTAGTCCCAGGCGCGATACCCGTACCCGAATACCCGGCTCAGGGAGAGCAATCCTAAGAGAGAAATCTGAGAAAGAGAGAGACGCGGGGGAAGGGTAGGGGTAGGTTTTGCTTTCTAATCCTTGTGTGAGCGTGCAGGAGCAGAAGGAGAAGAAGGAAGGAAGGAAAAGAAGGAAGGCGACCGAAGCCTTAGCCGCTCAGGGCAAAGAAGAAGAAGAAGCAAAAGAGAAGAAACAAAAGAAGAAGCGAAAGAGGAGAAGAGAAGAAGAAGAGAAGCACTGTAGCAAACCTACAGTTAAGTTATCTGACCACTGCATCAGACAACGGTTGAGCAGCGGCCAGAAGAGATAAAGCAAGAAAAGAAAGAGAGAAGAAGGCTGAAGAAAAAGAAGAAGTCAGAGAAGAAGAAGATTGTCACAGCCGCAGAAGAAGAGAAGAAAGAGAAAGAAAGAGAAGAACAAAGAAAGAAAAAGAAGAAAAGAAAGAAGAAGGAAAAGGAGAAGAGAAGAATAAGAAGCCAAGACAAAATCTCTCTCTCTCTCTTATTTTTGTAATCTAATAGAGAACCTTTGTATTTCTAGAATTCCAGTAGCTTCCTGAGTCCGACCTCGGGAAAACTATTTCCGAGTAAAAAATTTTGTAATGATAACCTGGTAGCTATCTTATTACTACAACAACTGTAATTTAAAGTATAACAAACGTAAACAAGCCTACCCTGGTCATCAGGCCGCTCCCCCTCTCCCTCCCTCACCCCCGACCCCTAACCCTCTCCTATATAAACCCCCTCTCTTCTCCTCTCCTCTCCTCCTCACACCACTCAGCCACCGCCACCTCCACCTTCTCTTGCCAGCCAAGTTCCCCTCCGCCCCTGCTGCTCCGTGACAAGGAAGGAGATCCACCGGTAAGGGGAGAACAGGGAGGAGCGAGAGTGAGAGAGTGTGAGGGAGTGAGAGCAGGGGAGGAGGAAGGCAACCGCAAGAGCTTGGTGGAGCTCAAGGAGCCGCAGGAGAGAGGAGGGCGTCGGTGAGGAGCTGCCCAAGCTCCTACAGTGGCTGGAGTTGCCATCGCTGGCGGAGGTGCGAGCGGAGCGAGCTGCGAGGAGGTTCTGATACTGGAATTTTTTCAGTATTAGATGTCTGGAGTGAAGACCAGACGTCTGGTAGGGCACTTGGACGTTTGGAGGTAAGGCCGGATATCTGAGAGCACGTATATCGCGAGGTACGTACATTCTTGCGCTGATTTCTGCCATGCAGAAGATCTCAACGCAGGAGTTGTTGTCGGCTGACTGTGCCTGCGTTTTCGTACGTAGGTGTAGCTTTGGGAAGGCGCGCGATACGCTTTCCCACGCACTTTTGGACGTCCGATCACATCACTAGACGTCCAAAGGTGCTTCTAGACGACCGGAGACCTTATCCGACGTCTAGAACTGTCCCTAGACAGTCGTAGAGGAGGTCTAGACATCTGGTCAGCCACAAGAAACATAAGGTGAGTTTTGACATCTTTTAAGGGTTTGGGATTAGTCCCAAACATTTAATTTTGATCAAAAATCACGTTTTTAGCTTATTTAAGGCCCAAACGGAATCGAATTTCCGCAAACGAAGTATCGTTATTTTCTACTCGAGTTCCTCTACATATTCATGTTGAGTACCTACTATTTTGAGCTTGTCTAATGTACATTAGTCGCTGGTACAAGTTACCAGCCAATAGCATGTTCGGGGCCTGCAGCGATAACGAGATCTACAACACAAGCCCCCATTCCTCCCGTGATACCCGGTAGAGTGGTTTAACTCAGTCATTAATATTTAAATAAGAATGTGCTTGGTTGAAATAGTCGGATTAAACTCTAGGATATGGAATGAATCCTAGGGTAGAAATGAATGAGCCTGTTTGAGCTGCACTGTTTATTTGAATGCATGGTTAAGATAAATTGCCAGTAAATGCCTTTAATATAATTACGAGATGCATGTTAAAATACTAGCTGCCAATATGTAATTGAGAAATTGCCTGTGAAACCACAAGTTGCATGTTTTAGAGAATTGAATTATGGAAACACCAGTTGCCTATATATGAATGAGGAAAGAATTATGAGACATGAGATCTGAACCTAGATAAATGAGATGAATATGAGTATGAACCCTACGGGGAATTAGGACTAGAACTCCTGTGGATGAAAGGAAATCTAGAATGTAGATGGGAAGTGTGCTAGTCCTTGTGTACGTGGTACCAAAGAGAGTAACTGTCCCCTTTTAGTATAGAGCGGAGCAAGCCTCCCTTGGGTTGAGACCCAGGGTTAGGATTGGCCACTCTACACCGACTCTTGTTGGCCCTTGCGTACGTGGTACCGAGGTGTGCTACTAGTGTAAGGAGGGAGCTAGCCACCCTATGGGGCCCAGGGTTTAGCTAGCCACCCTACATCGACTTTGTTAGGTCCTTTGGGCAAACTAGGATAATCAGATGAGGGTGTGCAGACTGTGAAGGGGTGAGATCCCTATTTTGAGAGGGCAAGGCCCTATACTGCTCCGTGCTGTACTTTGGGCATACTCACTAGTAGAAACGACTGACCGCGTGTCAGTGCGGAGTAGCTACCTGTGCACTTATCACGCATGCCGTAATCACCGCTACATCTTGACAGTGACCTCAGGGTGATTGACTGGGTGTAGAACCACCACTGGAGACTCTCCCGACCAGGAGAGCACCATGTGTACCTTCTACTCTACGGAAAAGACTGCAATCAAGATCGTTCCCACGAGGAACATGCAAGATCAAGGAATACCTGGATACTTTGAGAAATAGACGAAATAGAAACACATAAATGAGATAAATAGAAATTAGAAATAAATATGTTATTATTTTTATTGTACTTATACTTAAATAATATAAATACCACTCTACTCAGCGTTTGCTGACTCTGTCTTTTCATAACACTGTTCAGGGCCAGGAGTTGAGCAGCCTGAGTTCTCAGCTGCAGAGGGTGCTGGGCCTAGCCGAGCTCAGCCGTAGTCATTCTTTCAGCACTTTCTTTTTCTCTACTGTTGTAGTAAGTAATGGATACCTAGTTTACTATTCCTACTACTTCTATTTCCTTTCCGCTTTCTATTGTTATTGTGGTGGCATGTACTTAGACAGTTGTTCTACTTTCCTTACTATTTTGTGCTTTTCTTCTGCTTAGTTATGTTGCATGTGCGAATGTGGTTTATTTTTCTGCTTTTGATTATTTCTGGTGGGAAGACTAGGTCTTGAAATTAGTCGAGGCGAGCCAGTCTCGGGTCCTAAGGGATCCAGGAACTAGGTCGTAACAGTAGTCTTTCCTTTTTTCGATTTAACTAATTTTTCAGGTAATTGAGAACCTGGCCTGTGCGACTTTTGTGCATACTACCTTGGTCCGTGTGCATCCTCTTTTTCTGAGTTAGAACCCTCCGGTGTTTTCCTGATTTTTGGCACTATAAATAATGATAAAAAAGGATTTACGTGGATAATAATGAATTAGGAAGGATATACACCCCCATTATCGCATGCATTAAACAAAACACATTTCCCATAAAATAAGTTCTAACGTCTTTAACTCTGTTTAAATAATCTGGAACCTCTGGTAAAGATGAGATTTCTTGTGAATGAATAAATTAGAAAATAATATAGAAAATTGTTAACCCTGGAATTAGTAATACGAAATTACTAACGGATATTGGAATTGACAAGATAAGGAATACAGTTATCTAGAAATGAGATATATAATACGACAGATATGTCGGGAAAAATAAAAGAAATAGATAAATGATTTTCAGCCCCACTACTTGCCAGGTTTTCGGCCGTAGCTTTAAGTCTTTTCAGACCAAGTTAAGGGGTTGGTTTAGGGAGTTGCTGGCCTCCCTATGACTATTTGGTTAGGCGTAGCGGCCAATTGGGATAGGAGATTTGCAGGACTTGAGGTTGGAGCAGTTCTTTCGACTTGTGGGTGGGTCATTTGCTGTTTATAGCTTAGCGTATATAGTATGTGTACGTGTTCACACCATACGATGTAGCCGCCACCCCTTTCCGCAATGACCCAAGGGTGACGGAGTGTGACGACTCGATGGATATAAGCAGCCTCCCGGCCAAGAGGGTGGCTTATATCGGTCTTGCACAATGAGAAGTTACACGAAATTATCTCGTGCCCGAGACATTAATTAACAATTTGAGAACAATAAGAACATAGGTAATTTTGCATAAAAATGACTGGATATAGAATCAATTATAAACAGACAAACTATCATGATAGTGCTTTTATATATTGTACTTTGTACTTGAGTCAGTTGTACTACTCTATTCAATTTTCACTAACGTTGTCTTGAGTTCCGTACTCAGGTGTTGCTGAGCAGTCAGGTGTCGTAATTGCAATTGGTCAGATCTCCACAGAACCGGGTCCTATATGAGGAGACGGTCCGTACTGAGATGGTGGCTCATAGTTGTGGTTTCTTTCGCACTAGTAGGATTTTATTTCCAGTTTTATCGATAGTTGTATTAGACGCATTTATTTCTGTTTTAGGAAAACTTTACTTTTATTGTCAGCATTTTTGTTTATTTCATTTAATGCTTTATAAATAAATGTTGGTTATGGATGTTTTATGACTTTATGTTAGGTGATTGCGATCTTGTGAGATTTAGTGCTAGTTGTTAGCACAAGACGACTCGGATCTCGTCAGTTGACGAGACTTGGGTCGTCACATTTGAACTACTCAAACATGAGGGAAGGATTGGTGAGATAAAGGAATAAGACCAACATCATAAGTAAGCGAGATGTAAGGGACAAAAGGAGAGGTTGAGAGGGCTAGGAAGGCCTAAGAGGGTTGCGAAGGCAAGGGATATATGGGAATGGTAGAGTGCATAGATATATAGGAAAGGCAAATATAAAGTGCAAAGGAGCAATTCAGGAAGGGCAGGAAACCATGAAGGCAAGGCGAGGATAAGGAGGGTAGGGATCAAGAGGCACGGGCAATGTCATTTACTGTTTGATTACGAAAATAGTAGTTGCTAGAGTTAAGCCCTTATTGTAGAGGGATTGTTTCACCCTAACAAGACCCTTTTCCTAGAGGGAAGAGAATTTTGGATAAGGAGGGTGGGGATAAGGTAGCAAACACCGATAAAAGGGAGACATAGGTTCCAAGGCATCTGATCTTACCCAAATGAAAAATTCAAGAATGAAGAAACATTCAAGAACAAAATTAACCAGTATTACATCATCTAGCTATGACATGGGCATAAACAGATAAAATCGTGGAGCTATCTCCGATGGGTTAGCCAATAAGCTAATACCCTAGTCAACACCTTCCAAACAAGGCTAGTTTAGCATATCCAGGTACATAATAACTTCGACTTGCCCTCCATCACATGCTCAATTGAGTGCATCACCCTCCATCTTGGGCTAACATATTTACGGTCGATATCACGAAAAAGTTTAATCCCTTTCCACCCCTACTTCCGTGTTTATCCCTTCGTGAACACGTAATCTTCTTTGACCCACTACGATATTTTGGCAATGGCCAAGCACGTCTTGTAATCTTCAAAGTTGCTTAACAAAACTTTCTCTTCTTCGATAGTGGGAAGGGGGAAGACCTTACTTGGACGGAAGGTCACTCAAGTAAAAATAAAAAAATAAAAATATTTTTTACTCTTTTTGATGATCTAGAATCTAATTTGAATAAATTGATGAGAAACTAACATATCCATGCACAGCAACTCTCCAAAAAAAAAAAAAAAATGTAAGAAACAAGACTCAATCTTAATGTACTTCTCTCAAGATCAAGAGTTTCCACACCATTTAATCTCGTGTCAGCGGACACAGCTATCTCTTTCGCGAGCGCGTACGCCCGCCCTTAGTTAATTAATTAACAGGTTGCTGGTACAGAAAATGAGACCTCACAGAAGGGTAAGTTGACCCACCCCACCCGGCCCACAGGAAACGGCGGGCGCCGGCGTATCTGCGTCCGTGCGCGCGCTCGCTCGCTCGCTCGCTCGCTCAACCCCAACGAACGGCTGGCAGGCGTGTTAATCAAGCGGGTCGACACATGTGACGCGAACCTCCTCCCCCCCGCCCCCACCAATGCCCAAGCCCATTCCCGTCATTTCGCACGCTTCCCCACCCACAACTCCTATAATAACAGACGCCCGCCCCTCTCTCCTCCTCCTCACACTCCCCAATACCGTCCCCCTCTCCTCCCCGACCCCCCTCCTCATACTCTCTGCAACAATATCATGCCAACAACAATGACCACTGTCTTCTCCTCCTCCTCCCTTCTCGACCTCCCCACAACGTCATCTCCCCGGCAACAACAAGAAGAAGAAGAGCAAGAAGAAGACCAATTCGAGAGGCTTCCAGATGCCATGGTGCTGCTTATCTTGGGGTTCCTATCGGACGCCAAGTCGCTGGGGCGCTGCTCCCTCGTCTCCCGCCGCCTCCGATCCCTCACCGCCCAAGTCGACTCCCTCCTCCTCCGAGTCGACTGCGTCCTCCCACACCCCTGTGGGCCCCATCACCACAACAAACAGAACCCCAACAACAACACTCCACCCTCCTCCCTCCTCTCCCGCCTCTCCCGCTTCCTCCTCTCCGCCCTCTCCCACCTCCTCCCCCTCCCCTCCTCCTCCCACAAACCCTTACCTTCCCCTGCTCCCCAACACTCCCCCTCCGAAGTCCTCCGCGCCTTCCCTTCCCTCCGCCACCTCCGCGTCGAGCTTCCCACCGCCGGGGACGGCTCCTCCCTCCTCCGCTGGTCCGCCCGCTTCGGCTCCTCCCTCCGCCGATGCGCCATCCTCGCCGCCTCCTCCTCCCACCCCGCCTCCCCACGCAAGCCACCCCCCGCCTCCACCGTCGCCGACGACCTCTGCGCCAACGGCGGCCTCCGCTCCCGCGTCGTCTGGACCATCAGCTCCCTCATCGCCGCCTCCGCCCGCCACCACCTCCTCCGCCCCATCGCCGACTCCCACCCTTCCCTCCGGTCCCTCGTGATGGCCGACGCCGACGGCCAGGGGGTCCTCCGGATGGACGCCGCCGATCTAGGGGAGCTCCGGGGCTCGCCGCCGCCGGCGGCGACATCTTCCCGGAGGACGCCGGTTCCGGCGCTCAGCATGAGGCTGTGGTACGCGCCGTGGTTGGAGGTGCCGGGGGGCGTCGCGCTGGAGGGGGCGACGCTGGTGGCGATCACGCCGAGCGGCGCGAAGGAGGAGGGGGATGGGGATGGGGAGTGGGTAGCGGAGGCGTTCGCAGAGGCGCCGTATGCGGCGGCCGCCGGATTGCTCATGAAGGGGAAGGCTTATTGCCTCGAGATGAACTCCTTCTAAAAGTAAAAAACAAAAAAAAAAAAAGAAGAAAAAGGGTTTTTGCAGTCAGACGAAATATATATATTTGAGAAATGTATGAAGGAATGGTTAGATGACATGACCATCCTCTCATGCTAAGTGGAGTGAGATGACTGAATGGATCGTTGATGATGGAGATGATGGACGAACTCCTCCTCCTGTCAAGTGAAACGAGATGATTGAATGAATCATGAACGATCAGGATGACGGATAGGCTTCCCCTCCTGTCAAGTGGAGTGAGATGATGGGAGTAGAGTGAGATGACTGAATGGATCATTGATGATCGTGACTACGAGTGCCTCCGATACGGGTGGTCTATTTTTGTTGCTTCTTGGGGGTGTAAAGAGGGTTGCTTGGTGCTTTCGATTAGGGTGGCCGCAGAAGAACCTGTGGTGGTGTTGTAATTATGTGTGTTTTTATGTGGATTTGATGCCTCCTTTTAATGATAAAATGGAATTAGCATGTTTGATAGAATTGTAATCATATTGTTGTGTATTGCGGTGTCTTGAAAGCTTGTGAATTGACGTTTTGGGATGGCTATGGATGCGTAATGTTTGTTGGGGGAGCGATATGAAGGGGATGATATGATTATGCCTTTTGTGATTCCTAGAAGCTTCGTATGTGTCATTATTGGCCCATGATCTGAAGAGCAGATGTTGGAGTCCTCGATCGCTAGAACCAAGATGCGATTTCATTGTGCATAAGGCCTTTGAGGGAGAAACAGAAATGGATAGGTATTCGCATCTAGAGCAATTGATCTGGATTTTGTGCTTCTCATACATGTTTATGGTTCTCTGAGAATCCTCTCACTGCTTGTCTCCTACGGATGTCTCGGATGCAAATCCCATTTGTTGAAACAGAGAGGTAACAATGTAGAAATCAGGGAAAGGAATGGAAGTCCAATGTAGGAGAAATCCTGTGTGAGTGACTAGATTGTGGTGGTTCAAATGCAATAATAGGGGCTAAGATTTTGGTGGTTCAGATGCAACAACAGGGCAGCCTCCTTGTGAAACTTCACTGTATGTGTTTTGTCTAATGTATTGTGATTTTCAGCTAAGATGGAGTAAAAGGTTAGATGTTGGGTTGCAGGAACTGGGTCATACCAGAGTGGTTGGGGATGTTGTCGTTGGAGTCGCATGCTAGAGAAAGTTTATGTGCTCATGATATTGCTCCTTGAATAATCTGTCCTATGTTAAGGATGGAGTTCAGGACATGGGTTTAGTTGCTTCTATGTGAATCCTTCTCAGAACTTTGGCAATAACATCATTAGCACAGTTTTTCATTTGCTGATTTCACTTTTGAGGGCCATATCAGAAGTGTATGTCGATGCGTCTTTTGATCCTTCTCTTACTGCAGATCATCTGCAGTGATTCTCGTGTATCTCTCTTGTCGGAAAAGAATACTTTGCACACAATCCTATTCTTTCTTGCATCCTAAATTTTCTTTAGATCAAGATAGATCTGAGTGGAGGCAAAAAATCCATATGACTGACCCACTGAATGTAGGGGAAGGCTTTGCCATTGTTGTTGTTGTTGTCACTGCCGCATCAGAGTCTTTCACTCTCACCAACAATCATAGCGGAATGTCAGATTGGTTCCACCAATTAAAAAGATGGGTATTTCCACCGTGAGTTTTGAGGATAACTATTCTCTAATCAATTGTTATGGTTGTAATAGTTGTAATAGTCATAGTCTGAATAGCCTGTGGATGGTTAATTTTTCCCAGCTGGGTAACATTTTTTACGTAGGTAGATGCGTGATTCTATGTGCGATCTTTTTGAAGTTTGACAGGTGTTCAAAATTCTCAAGTTAATTTCTTGGGAAAAAGTATGCTTGTTTAAGGTTTATTTGGTTTTTTAAGTAGGATAGAATTGTCTTTAAGAGTTGGAGCTCATGGGAGGTAAAGATCACCCACTCCCCTCCCTCATTCCCTCCTGGTACATAACATCCTTAGGATATGTCCTGTAAAGTTTCATTTGGTTTTTGGTTAGGTAAGGATTGTCTGTAAGAGTTAGAGCTCATTCAAGGTAAAGATTGTTCGGCCCCCCCTGTTGATGACATCCTTGGGATATGTCCAATCATTTTTGGGAATTATTCGAAACCCAATTACCCTCTTCTTCCTCATACTTATCCTGCCAAACAGGTGCATCTAATTACACCCTAACAACCCCCCAACCTCTTGCAATGATGGATTTGAAGAGGAAAGGTTTCACATTTCAATTCAGTTCAACATAGCTAAAAGAGATTGGAGCAAGTCAGATAGACTGTGGAGATTATCACTTATTTATTGATTTCTGCTTAAGAATTTTAGGTTTATCAATAAGTTGTCATAGAACTGTTTCTACTCGGTTGACTTTACAAGAGTCTTAGGATTTTAAAGTGACCTCCTTACATTGCATCCTGTGAGTTTCAAATTCTTTTTCCATGACAAAATTCAGCAGAACACCTTAAAAAAAAAAAAGTCAGCAGAACGATACTCACATTGTACATCTCCAATTCCACTATTTTGCCCCTCTATTGATATGCAACAAATTTCTTTTGGAGATGCCTTTGCTGGACTTGCATCATCTGCTGTGTCATTTAACTACATTATTCAGAAATGTACTTTGCAGTGTTAACTCTAATCCACTTGATTTTTTGCATCAAATGACTCCTACTACTTGAATAATTTTGTCTCGTGGAAATGTTATAGAGTAAGTAAGACATATTGATTGGCAAATATGAGACAAATTCTTAATGTCAGTGCTCGATCTATCCTATAACCACATTGTCTCTTACCATAACATAGTTCTTAGCATAAAAAACCTTGTGATCACATCAAGCAATTTGTGATTGCCCTTCTCCAATAGGATCGAATTCACTTGCTTCTCTGGTCCCTGTCTTCATTGGCTAGCTGCCATATACTCTTCTAACTCCCATCTCGAGCAAGCTTAGGCAGCTTGAGGCTGAAGCATGTTTTCTAGCAATAGCAACTTAAATTAGGTTAAAATCCGTAAAATCTTCTATGAGCCCATCCACGTTCATTAATCTAAATTACACTATCTTTTGAGGACAAGCCCATGCCTTATGTCAGTTGCCTGCAATGCTTTCACATTAATGGTCATTGTTATTTAGCCTTTAGTTACTCTAGTATGCACCCAGGGATGCCTTTTAGCCTTGAGAGAAATAGATAATTTCCATTGTGGAACAATTGGTTACTGCTTTAATCAAAGTAGTCTATTTTTAGGAATTGCTTGAAATGCATACTTTGCTCCTAGAATATGAAGAACGTGTGCAACCATGTCTCTTCCCTGACTTCCACTAGATTTTCCTACGAAGTGTTCGTTGTCTTGAGTTTGCAATCAGCTGCAAGAAGCAAAAATTTATGTTTCAGAAAATAGCTAACAAAGTGTGCATGATCTGACCATTCTGATGCGTTGCCATGCTTTGAACTCCTTAAATGGAGAAAAGTCCATGCTACCCACCACCATGACCTCTCCAAGTTCTTGTGGATCATCCTTTCCATCCCAACTTTGAAGTAGGGGGAGGAAGAAGATGTGTTCTTTGTTCTCAAATAGTGTTATTTGGGAAGGTATTCAAATTGAAGGGCAGTCCTAGTTTAATGAAATATATCCAATGTGATGAAGGGTTTCAGCCCCTCAATAGCAAAGCATGGGGGTTCTTCAATTTAAGTCATCTAAAACTATATGGGGGAGAGTTATGACAAAGAATCTGCCATCTTTTATGTTACTCCTCTTTCTTTTTATATACTTCATTTTCATAATTCAAGGGTTCAAACAAACTCAGTGATTCCAAATGCCATTTGGGTATAGCAGATTGTGGAATCTCATGTCCTGGATTAGAGCAATTTTCATAATTCAGATCAAAGAAGTGGCCCGTTTACCTCTGTTTCTTTCCTGTGATATTTTTGTAAGGATTTATTGCTGCTGGTTCGTGTCAATCTAGTGTTGCATTATGCCCATGCGAGACGGGTTTCCGATCAACATGGTGTAAAGGAGTATCTAATCATGGTGGCGCATAATTTTTTTCCCGTCAGTTTGACGAAAAATTCATCAATTTGTAATTCGAAGTTTCATTCACTGGGATATCTGTATTTAATCCATATTGGTTTCTTGCTTCCAAGTTTAGGAAGTACATTTAATGGGCTGTTGGAAATTTATTTTGCAGGCTTAGGCTTACCATTGTAAACTACTTCAACCTCCCTCTCCTACTTGGCCCTGGAGAGCGAATTGGCTCAAATGTGGTGGATAGCCTCATTCCTATGAGTTGTGATCAATTGAGTCATATTTTGTATGTAATGATAATGGAGAAAAGCACAAGAAGGAGTTCCGTCTTTGATAGCAAAAGGTGGAACAATTATTTGTAGTAGAACTTGTTTCTACTACCCATGACACAGAGAATTTGAGGCGCGGTTATGTGATACTTGTTAGTTGTTAGGCTATGTATATGGGCAGTGACTCGATGTTTCAATAAAGCTAAGCTAACCAGCGCTCCTCACTTAGTTCAATGTTTTTTCGTTAAATTGTATCAAGCATACTGTTTTCTTTTGCCAGAGTTGTGTTTTGTTGTAGAAATGGCCTCAAGTAGATGATACATCTAATCCAAATTCTGATGTTCGAAGTATATGCTGGCTATATCCCTCTCGGGAACTAACATACATTTGCGTGCCTGAGATGATAAAACAGGCTAATGCAGAATTCAATAAAAACGATGTTTAAGCAACAGTATCCGAGTGAGATTACACGTGACCACAGGTACATGAGGATGATATATATATATATATATATATATACGATGTGTGGTCTGCGTTTACCAATTTAATTTCTTTCTATTTAAATCCATGCCTAGCCAGATACGTCAAGACTAGTTTTCAGATAGCCTATATATACAGGGCAACACAGTTCAATTACTGGAGGTTTTTCTTGTGTTATTGTTAAAGTAAACTTATTTGCAATTTAATTATTTATTATAATTGATCAATATAGCAAGGAAATGGATGCTTCTTAATTAAATGGATCCCTCTCCACCTCAACGGGAGGGGGAAGGAATTTGAACGCATGCTCATGCACATAGGGTCAGTAAGATTGGTGGCTCGGAAAACGCAAGTTTCTGTACCATATATAGCCCAATGTATAATATGCATTATGCACCCTGGGGGTAATTATTGCCATGGGTGTTTAAAAAATATGTTAATCTTGGATGCCAGATTTGACCTATCATTTTTTATTTTATTAGATCGGATATCTATTTATAAAATATGGGTCGATATATATTAAATATGATCCATTATTTTTTGGATCTTCATTTAGGTATCCATCCAAAATATCTATAGGTAACCTTTAATGGACTCATCTTATGACCTATTCATGATCCATCTATATTGTTAATCTTGTAACCCAACCAAGTCAACTTGCAACTCCTCTTTCCGCAGTTCTCACTCTACTCACAGCTCAGTCGCAACCTATTGGCCATTACAACCCTTATCCCTTCAGGCAGATCGGGGAGAGGGGGTTGCTAGCAGGGGCAAGGGTTGGGAGGTGGAGGAGGAGGTTGCGTCGTAGTCGACGTCAATGGGGGCAACATCATGGCTCCCCAGGCCAGCAGATCTAAACTCGATCCAGTTTGCAAGGTCACGGAGGTGGTCGAGCTCGGAGGCGTGGAGGCACTTGAGGTCACAAAGCTTGGTCCGAAAGTAGGCGAAGATGTGGAATGTGACGTGGCCATCGGAGAGGGTCTCACCACGATGGCTTCAGTGTTTCTGTACTTCCTTCCCTCCTTCGATCCTTCAATGCGACTATAATGACACGTCACACTTTTAGTCTTTTAAGACGTCTGGAATCTCAGTTAGACATCTATCCAGACATCTGGACCCTTTCTCGGACGTTTGAAAATAAAATTTTTGTACGCACACTGCGCTCTACGCGTGGGCGGTGCGTAGAATGCTCTTCTCCTCTCTCCCTTCCTTTTCTTCCCCAAACCCCAACCCCCCACGCCGCCTATATAAGCCCTCTCCCATCTCCTCTCCACTCCACACACCAGCCACCACCACCACCTTCAAAGCTGTGCGGGGTGGCGAAAGGAGGCGAGCAAGGGAGAGTGTGAGGGAGAAGGAGAGCGCAAGAGGTGGAGGAGGAGGCCGAGGTCGAACGAGCTTCGGTGGAAGCTCGGCGGAGCTCGCGCAGCCACCGCAGGCATGTGCGGGAGGAGGAGAGAGCTCGGAGAGGCGACCTCCCAGCACTCTGCAGCGGTTGGAGCTGCTGCAGCGTGAGGCGGAGCAGGCGGAGAGCGCTGGAAGGAGTTCCTGATACTGGAAGTTTTCTAGTATCAGACGTCTAAAGTGGAGTCCATACAGCTGACGGGGTACCTGGACGTCTGGAGCTAAGGCCAGACGTCTAAAAGCTCATTTATCGCCAGATACGTATCTCCCTACGCCATGCATATCGCAGCGCAGGGTATATGTCGGCTGACCGCGCTTGCGATGTCGTACGCAGGTGCAGCCTTGAGAAGGAGTGCGGACGCTTGCGATTTTGGACATCTGATCGCATCACCAGACGTCCAGAGGTGTGTTCAGACGATCGGAGCCTTCATCTGACGTCTGGAACTGCCTTCAGACGATCGTAAAGAAGGTATGGACGTCTGAGGATACTGCAGGAACTTGAGGTAAAGATCTGGCACCTTTTAAGATGTCTAGGCTTATTCCCAGACGTCTAATTTTGAACAGTAGGCACGTTTTGACCCATTTGGGGTTCGATCGGGGTCCGTTTTACGCAAACGAAATACCTGTACTTTCCTCGCGAGTTCCTCTACGTACTAGAGTCTTTTGTACACTGTTATGAACTCTCCTTTTGTGATGTATTCCCTAGTATATGGTTTCAGCCTACTGCATATTTGGGGCTCGCAGAGACAGCTGGGTCTGCGGTTCGAACCCCCATTTTCCCGTGTTGCCCGGTAGAGTGGTTTAAGTCTGTTATTAATATTTAAATAAGAATGTGCTTGTTGAAATAGCCAAATGGAACCCTAGGATGTGGCATGAACCCTAGGAAAGAGAAATGAATGAACCGTTTGTGTTGTATAATGTACTTGCATGCATGTTTGAGATGAACTATTAGCAATTGCCTGTATTGTAATTGTGAGCTGCCTGTTAGAATATGAGCTACCTGTAATTAATGAACAATTACCTGTGAAATCACCAGTTGCATGTATCGAATTATGGAAACATGAGCTACTTGTATGTGCATGAGAGATAAATTGTGAATGGTGAAATCTGGATCGGAATAAATGAGGTGAACATGAGCATGAACCTTACAGGGAATTAGGAGTAGAACTCCTGTGGTTAGACGGAAATCTGGAATGTAGACGGGAAGTGTGCTGGCCCTTGGGTACGTAGTACCAAGGAAAGCAACTGTCCCCTTTTGTGTAAAGCGGTGCTAGCCTCCCTTGGGTTGAGACCTGGTGTTAGGATTGGCCACTCTACACCGACTCTTGTTGGCCCTCGTGTACGTGGTATCGAGGCAAGCTACTACTGTAGGGAGGGAGCTAGCCACCCCACGGGGCCCGGGGATTAGCTAGCCACCCTACACCGACTTGTTAGGCCTTTTGGAAAAACCGGGGTAGTCAGACAAGGGTGCGCGGACTGTGGAGGGGCGAGACCCCTATTCTGAGAGGGCAAGGCCCTATACTGTTCCGTGCTGTACTTTGGGCATACCCGCTAGCAGAAATGACTGACCGCGTGCTAGCGCGGGATAGCTACCCGTGTGCTTATCACGTGTGCCGTAGTCACCGCTACATCTTGACAATGACCTTGGGGTGGTTGACTGGGTATAGGACTACCATGAGGGACTCTCCTGGTTAGGAGAGCAGCACGTGTACCTTCTACTCTACGAAAAAGACTGCAATCAAGATCGTTCTCACAAGGAACATGCAAGATCAAGAATATCTGAATGCTTAATTGAAATAGATGAAATGGAAATATATATATGAAACAGACAAATAGAAATGAGAATTAAACTGTTGTTGTTACTGTTTTTAGATAATATAGATACCACTCTACTCAGCGTTCGCTGACTCTATCTTTTCATAATATTGTTCACGACTAGGAGTTAAGTAGCCCGAGCTTCCGGCTGCGAAGGGTGCTGGGCCCAGTCGAGCCCAGTCATAGTTTTTCAGCACTTCCTTTTCGTTCCTTTACTGTTGTAGTAAGTATTGGACCTTTAGTTACCGTTTGTCTCTACTGTTTATTTTTGCTTTTCGTTGTTTTTGTTGTTGTGGTGGTATGTACTGAAACAACAAATTTACTTTCCTTTACTGCTTTGTACGTTTCTTCTACTTAGTTATATTGCATATGTGAATGTGGTTTACTTTCCTGCTTTTGGTTATTTCTTGCTGGATGACTGGGTCTTGGGATTAGTTGAGGCGAGCCGGTCTTAGGTCCTGTAGGGATCTGGGAATCAGGTCGTGATAAGATGGCATCAGAGCAATGTCATCCCAAGAAATGAATCAATTGGCTTGAGAATAACCGTTCACGTTCATATAACTAGGATAGCCACCACAACGTATCGCCTTGATATCCGTTCCGAGTCTTTTTTCGAAGAAATTCGGTATCGTTGACACTTTTGTTCGGTCTTTCGCGTCTCCTTGCAAGAGATGACACGTCAGGGAGTTCTTGAGGTAGGCCGTGGACGAGGTCGGAGGGGCGAACGTGCCAGGCCTGAGGTACCAGTTGACCCACCTCTTGTCCCAAGTGTTTAGGCCCAGGATCTCGCCCAGCTGATCAGAGATATTGTGCGAGAGGAGCTCCACTAGCCTCCACGGGCACCTCTCCCTGAGGACGTGGAGGAGGAGTCCTCGGTGGGACAGAGAGACCGCCGCAACGTCGAACGAGTAGGAGGGGGAGGGGGTGGTCCTCCACCGCCCCCACCGCACTCTGACACTTCCGAGCACGAGCCCTCCTTGCCTAGAGGTATGCCCGTTCCCCCACTGCAGCTGCACCACGAGCTTTCGGACAGTTCCGAAAGCTGAAGCCCCCCTCCTTCAAGGGGGATGAGGACCCATATGAGGTAGAGGACTGGCTGGAGCAGATAAAGAAGGTGTTCAACACCCTTCTCCCTCCTGCGGAATGCCGCGTGGCCTTTCCCACGTACCAACTAAAGAGTGCGGCACACAGGTGGTGGAGGGCAATCAGAGGCCAGGAAGGGAGAGAGCCGACATGAGACCAGTTCGTGACTCTCTTCTACAAGCAGTACTTTCCGCAGACCTGGCAGGACCAGAGGAGGCGGGAGTTCCACACTCTCCGCCAAGGGACGATGGCTGTTAACGCGTACCGCACGCGTTTTCTAGAGCTATCACATTTTGCCTCGACAGCCGCATCTACGGAGGAGCGCCTGTGGAGGTTTACTGAGGGGCTCCGACCTGCTATTCGGGGGTATGTCAAACCCCTGAAGCTGCCTACCTTCTCACGAGTGGTTGAGGCAGCCATGACCTACGAGAAGACCAACCCGGCCGCACGAGACACCGACAGCGGATGGAAGAGGCCCTATTGTTTACGCGACTAGATCGTGTTTTAACAGATATCTCATTGTAATATAGATGAACTCTCCGGGAAAACAAATAAAAATTTATAACCCGAAATTTAAAATTTCCCGAGGTCGAACTCAGGGAGCAAATGTAATTCTAGAAGCATACAAATTCACAAATCACTATGATATACTACTTTACAAAAATTAAAGAGAGAGGGTGAACAAAAATCCTTTTCTTCTATTTTTCTTTTCTTTCTTCTCCTCTTCTCTTTTTCTTCTCTTCTTTCTCTGCTTTTCGGACGTCTGATTCTTTGAATCAAACGCCTTATCTGCCCCTTTGCTACAGTTCCTTGCAGCTTCTTCTTCTGCTCGGCTTCTTCTACTTCTTCTTGCACTGTGCTTCTCTCCTCTTTAGCTTCTGCCTTGCCTTTTATTCTCTTTTCATTCTGCGAGTCTTCTTCTTTCTTCTATCTTTAGTTTCTCTTCTTCATCTTCCTTTCTCTGCAGCTTCGACTCTTCTTCTCCTCTTCTGCTCCGCTCCTCCTCCTTTCTTCAGCAGCTGCCTCTTCCTTCTTCTTTCAACTGCGCTCTGTGCGGCTAAGTCTCAGCCGCCCCTCCTCCTTTCTTCTTCTCCTGCTTCCCTGCGTGTTACACGGTTAGGCAAAACCTAACCCCTACCCGCCCCGCGTCTCTCTCTCTCTATTTCTTTCTCAAAGGTTTGCTCCCAGAGCATTCGCGGGTATACGGGTCGGTTAACGCGCCCGGGACCAAGCCCATCGGCGTGCGGTGGTGGGCGAGGAGTGCACGGTAAGGTAATCGAGTTCGGACCCAGACCCACGGGGCGTGAGCACGGGCGAGGGCGGGTGCGAGCGCGTGGCGCGTTGCATGCGTGGGCGAGGGATCTGACCCCTGTGTATCGAAGGCGATAAGCCTAATACACTTTTTCGATTTATATGATGCGTCGCGCCCATTCGTTTACGAGGTGGGACTAATGTCCCGCCCGTTGTTGCTCGTATGCCTGCAGGAGACCTTCCTTCCAATTGCCACAACCTTGGTCGCCTGCTAAGCCAATTGCTTGGCTGTGTGGGTTCGCGACGCGAACCCGCACCTCCTGGGACTCTGCTGCCTGGAGTGCACGACCTGGAGCTCGCGAGCAAGCTTCTTCGGGCCCACGTCAATGGCGGCTAGCGTGCAGAACTTGAAAGCACAAGCACTGCCTCGCAGCTCCGTTAGAACATCAGAAAACCTCCGCCGTATCACAGTGAAGGGGAGGCTGGGGTTGGCTGGCTGTGGGGTGGCCTAAGCGTGGGTGCCTAGGTCGCCCTGTGGCCGAGAGGATGGGTTTGTTCGGGGGGTAGTTTCTGTGGGTGGCGTGGTCGGTGGAGTGGTGAGAGGTGGTCAGTGGGAAGTGGTGAAGCTTCTAAGGTGTTTGGCGAGGTGGATGGGTGAGTGGAATGACGAAAGCACCTCGCCGGTGGTCTAGCCGGAGGTGGAGAAGGTGGCGATGGACTGTGGTGTTCAAAGGGTAGAAACAACAAATTAACAAGGGGGAAATAAAGGAGAGAGTAAGGGGAAGAGTTTTTACCTAGCTAAGCGGACGAAAGGGAGGAGATGGCGATCGGCGCATCTTGGCCATCACCGGAGACGAAGGTGCTAGAGGAGGGGGCGGCGACGAAGAGAAGGGGTCGGAGAGTGCCAGCTGGTACGGCCTGGTGTGGAGAATGGCGGAGCTGGCTCTACCACTGGTTTAGAGGCAGAGCGATGAGGGAGGAAGAAGCGTCGGACTGTTGGCTAAAGTGAGGAGGGGACAAATTTGGGGGAGTTCTTTGGCCAAATCGAGCTTGCCGCAACCAGCGACCCCTGCCGCTCCTTAAATAGATGTTGGCGAGGAGGAGATCTCGAGGAGGGAGAGTGGGCAGGCCGCCGGAGAATGGTCGGAGAAGAGATCCATACCTCTCGCACGTTCGCACGAGAGGTATAGGCATCAATAGGGCATGGGAGGGGGTCCATGCGGAAGAAGACAATGCAGGGGACCCCCTTCTCGTTTCTGGGACCGGTCCCCATACCCATACGGACGAATTTGGAGTGTTTTCTCTCTCTTTTCTTTTTAATTCTAGCTTAGGATTGGCTTCACAACAAGTTACGACCCGGTTCCCGAATCCCTACAGGACACAAGAATCGAACCGACTCGATTGATCCTAAGACCCAGTCGTCCAACGAGAAAGTAATAAAAAAGCAGTAAAAAAATCACATTCACCATGCAAGTAACTAACAGTAACAAAAGTACAGCAGTAAAGAAAAGAACTACTACAGTACACACCACCACAACAGTAGAGAATTAAAAACAGGTACAGAAATATGAAGTTTACAATAAAAGAGTACAAAGGTGTAACAGAATACTCACTACTACAGAAAAATGGGTACAACAAAAGTACAACTACTAGACTCTACTAGGCCCAACACCCTCCGCAGCCGTAGGCTCTGGCTGCTTAACACCTGGTCCTGAAAAAGGTGACAAGTTTGACACGTCAGCGAAACACTAAGTAGAGTGGCAACCAGCTAGCTAAGAAAACAGTAAAGGTAAACAAGTAGCTGTTGTTTTAATTTCTTTCTTTATTTTACCCTTTCTTAGTTTATTTCTCAGGTTTTTTCTCTTGATCTCGAATGTTCCTCATGGGAACAATCTTGATTGCAGTCTTTCCTGAAAAGTAGAAGTAGCACGTGGTGCTCTCCTGGCCGGGAGAGTCCCCCATGGTGGTCCTACCCTCAGTCAACCACCCCAAGGTCGCTGACAGACGTAACGGTGACTACGGCACGCACGATAAACGCACGGGAAGCTACCCCGCACTGGCACGCGGTCAGTCGTTTCCGCTAACGGGTGTGCCCAAAGCACAACACGGAGCTAGTATAGGGCAGAGCCCTCTCAGTAACAGGGGTCTAGCCCCTCCACAGTAACCAAACAAGGGTCTTGCCCTTCCACAGTCCGCGCACCCTCGCCTGACTACCCTAGTTTGCCCAGTGGGCCTAACAAGTCGATGTAGGATGGCTAGCTAAACCCTAGGCACCGTAAGGTGGCTAGCTCCCTCCCTACACTAGTAGCTCTCCCCGGTACGGTGTACGCGAGAGCCAAAAGTTGGTACAAAGTGGCCAGACCTAACCCCGGGTTCCTGGGGTGGCTAGCTCCGCTCTACACTAAACAGGGGGACAGTCGCTCTCCTTGGTACTCCGTACTCAAGGGCCAACTCACTTCCCCATCCACTTTCCCAGTTCCATTCTATTTATTTTCCAAGAGCTCTACTCCTAATTCCCCGTAGGGTTCATGCTCATATTTCTCAAGCCAAGCCATACTAGGTTTCATCATTTCAGTTTTATTCGCATATAGCACATGTTTCCAACATTTAATCTTTCTTTTCCAATTTATATACAAATAACTCGAATTTAGTTTCCAAACAACAGGAATTACATGTAGCAGTTATTAGCAACAGTACTCTACATTTCACAGGCAATTGTTATCCAATTACAGGCAATTATCATTATTCTAGCTACTTATCCAAGACTGCAATTCAGGCATTCAAGACATTCGTTTCAGTGTTTTTGTTCCTAGGATTCATGCCACACCCAAGGATCTATCATTCAATCTAGTTTTCAGGTCCTCGGATTCATGCCATACTAGGATTTATCATTCAATCTAGTTTTCAAGTTTTAGGATTCATACCATACACTAGGATCTATCATTTGTTTCAGATACGCATTTATGTTTGTAATTAACTAAGGGAAGTCACTCTACCCACAAAACCAAGAGTAATGGGGGCGTGATCGGCTGGTCCACGTGCCTCCACAACCCCCAAAGTCGCAACAGAACGAAGTCCTAACACAAGGATCAATCACAAGGAACCACTCAGAACAGGATAAAAGTATTTCAAACAAGTAGAGGAACTAATTCTGAGAAGAACAGAATCTTAAATGTGGAAATCGGATCTTGAACGGACCCTAAACGGGTCAAAAATGACAACTCTGACTCAAATCAGACGTCTGGAACACCTTCCAGACATCTTAAAAAGTGGTCCAGGTCAAACCTCACTCTACGCTGCTCCTCAGACGTCCAGGGATCCTACTGAATCGTCTGGACCCAGTTCCATACGTCCAACCACCTCTCCGGACGTCTGGAGATGCTCTCCGCCGTTTGGTGCCTTGCCCAGACGTCTGAACTGCGTGGGAGGGCGTGTCCCCGCGCCTTCCCGAAACGAATCCTGCACGCGCAACGAAAACTTCCTCAACACGGCACGTCTCAGAACCTCGGCGGAACGGCCTGCATGGCTGTATCCGCAAAAGGAGGTACAGGAGGAAATACATACCTCTCAGTCGTCTAGAGCTCCCTCCAGACATCGCCTACGTAGTCTGGAGCTCTCTCCGGACATCGCCTACGTCATCTGGATGTAGGTCCAGATGTCTTATTCTGGAAAAAATTCCCAGAATCGGAACCTCCTTCGTCTTCTTCCCGCTGCGCACGATCGCGCCGCGCTCGTTCGCCCGCTTCCTAAGTTGCAGCAACACTGGGGGAACCTCCCCAACACAACGCTCCTCCGCTCGCCTGCTGGCCGGCCTCGAGCTGCTCCGGTGAGCTCTCTCCCTCACGGCACGCGTGCTCTCTCCTCTTCCTTCTCGCTGCACCTCTCCTCTCCGCCACTGCTCCCGGCAGCAGCGGCGGCTCGCTCTCACTCTCGCTCTCGCGCTCGCACTGGAGGAAGGAGGAGACGGGTGGATGTGGTAAACGAGGGAGAGGGGAGAGGAGTATTTGTAGGCGTGGGGGAAGGCGTCTGCAGGTCAGCGAGGGGAGAGAAAAAGAAGAGAGCAGCGGGTTTCAGTCTGTGCGCGGCACGTGTGCCGACTCGCGATCGTACATGGTTACAGTGCTCGTCGCTTTGGTTTTAAATTCTAGACATTGTAGTATATCACGAGAAGCTGCTACCAGTTTACAATTTATTACTCGGAAAAAGTTTCCCGAGGTCGAACTCAGGGAGCAAACTATGATTCCAGAAGCATATGAATTCACAATATTGTTTTACAAAAATTAAGACAAAAGGGGAGAGAGAAAGAGAGCGAAAATTCTCTTCTTGGCTTTTTCTTCTTCTCTCTTCTTCTCTTCAGCCAGCTTGTCTTCTCTCTTCTTCTTCTCTTCTTTGCTACAACAGCTTCCTTTTCTTTGTTTCTTTCTTTCTTCAGCTGCTAAGGCCTTCTTCTTCTTTCTTCTTTACTGCTTCTCTTCTTTCTTTTTGCGTCTTCTTCTTGTTTGCTGTTGAGGTTTCTTCCTTCTCTTTTTCTTTCTCTTTCTCTAGCCTTTCCTCTGCTCTTCTCTTCTGCTTCACTCCTTCCTTTCTTTCCAACGTCTGATTCAGAAATCAAATGCCTTAACTGTTCTGTTGCTACAGTGCTGCTCTTCCTCTTTTCTTCAACTTCTTTCCTTCCTTCCTTCTCCTTTCTTCTTCTCTACAGCTAAGTCTCAACCGCTGCTCTTCTTCTTCTTTCTTTCTTCCTTCTTTCTTCTCTTCAGCAGCCTCTTGCTTCTTCTCACCTATTCCTGTGCACACACACACACAAGCTCAGTGCAAAACCTACCCTACCCTCTCCCCGTGTCTCTCTCTCTGAATCTCTCTTGGGTACCCTCTCCTAGAGCTAGGTTATCGGGTCGGGTCGCGTGCCCGAGTCCAGGCGCACCAGTGTGGGTGGTGCACGAGGAGTGCACAGGAGGGTGTCGGGTCAGGTCACGCCAGATCCATGTGATGAGCTCACAGACGAGGGTGGTGCTTAGGTGAGGGACCTCACCCCAAGTGCTTTCGGAGGCGAACAACCTATAGCACTTTTTCAATTTAAGTGTGGGCGTGCGGCCACACACTTCCGAGGTGGGACTAAAGTCCCACCTCTGCTCCGCGCGCTCGCAAGCGAGAAGCTGCTAGCAACTGGGCAGCAGTGAAGGCTTCGCACCCCTAATTGAAGGTCTGGGCACACTTGCGGAAGTACCCCACGCTGCCTGGAGCCTTCACCTGGTGCTGAAGAGGCCTGGAGCTACTCGCCAAGCAGCTCCTGCTGTCCAATAATGGCGGCGAGGAGGCCGAGACCTGAAATCATGAAGTCGGCGTCACGGCCACGTCAGGAAACTCAAGAAGCTTCGCTAGAGGACGGCGTAGGCGGTGTAGGGGTCGTCATGGCGGGAAAGTGGCTGAGGCCGTATGCCTAGGGCACACTGCAGAGGTGCAGGTCGATGTGTTCGATGGGTGGTCTGAAGGTGAAGGGCGGTGAATGGAGTAGGGGAAATGCTTGAGTGGAGTGAGGGGGAGCTTCTGGGCTTGCCGGCGAGGGGTGAAATGGCCTGTGGAGGTGGAGCGACCTCACCGGAGATGGTGGCCGGAGGTGGAGCAGATGGAGGTAGTCGTGGCAGTCGAGGGGTCTAAAGTGCCAATTTAAAAGGGGAAAAGTGAGAGGAGAGTAAAAGGAAGGTTCCTACCTACTTAATCGATGAAGAGGGAGAGGAAGAAGCCCCACTCGTGCCTGCCGAAGCTGGGGACGAAGGTGCCCAAAAGAGGAGTGACGACGACGAGGAGGAGATCTGGGGACGCCAGCTGGTGCGGCCTGGAGTGGGAAGACGTAGCAGAGTGGGGGCACGTAATGGCAGCAGAGCGACGAGGAGGAGGAAAGTTCACCGGAAGCTTGGGCTATCTGACCGGAGAGAGAGAGGAGATGACGGAGGGGGGTTTTCTTTGGCCAAAGCTAGCTTGAAGGAGACGACAACCCCTGCCGCTTCTTATAAAGGTGTTGGCGAGGAGAGGGTTTCGAGGGAGCAACGTAGGGTGCTCATCGGAGATGGTTGGAGATGGAGACCCATGCCTGTCGTGTGTTCGCACGAGAGGCATGGGCAGCCGCAGGTCACAAGGAAGGGTCCCTGCGGGGAACCCCCTGTTTGTTCCTGAGAGCGGTTACCTTACCCTGCACGGCGCCATCCTCCATGCAAGGTCGCCGGAGATATGGTGCCTGCAAAGGGTGGCATGGAGGACCGTTCTGTAAAGAACGAAGGGGAAGATAGGGGGCTAAATGAAAGGTTTTGAAAAGATAAGGGTCAAAAAGTAATCCAAGAGGACCAATTTGTAAGGTTGATCAAGATGGTTTTCTCCTAGGCCCAAATTTTTGTACCAACCTAATTTAAACCTAAGGAATTCAATGGTGTAATTTGATTTTAGGTTTGACCACGTTTGATTGATCAATTTGCGCAAAAACCCAAATTAGGTTAAAACTTTGGCATAGTTCTCAATTTAGGTCAAAATAGGTTGCAAAGGCCAAATTGAAGGTTCTAAACCCTAGGGAGTATTTTTCCATGAATTTTAGAGGGTTTAGTTAATTTTTACTCTGCCTAGAATCTCGTGAATTAAAGTAGGTTTGTTTTTAGGGTTACCGAATGTCATTTAATTCCTAGAAGTTGGTATAACCCTTTTCAGATCAGATCATCCCACTTCCTTCCTTATTAAGCTCATTTGACCTTTGTTTAGACCCTTAGATACCCTGTTTGTGTACTGCAGTGGTAAAATTACAGTTTTACCCCTTATGACTTGTTTTATTTTTCAATTCAGAATTCTCTGAGTTAGGTTTTTCTTTAGGTTTTGTAGGAGCTTTTTCACACTTATTTAAATTAAATTGTGCTAGTTAGAGTTCAGATGAGGCTCTCATCATACCCCCATGCCTAGCTTTTGCTAGTCCCTTAGCAAAATTTTAAGGTTTTAACCTTTGTTCTAGACCATGAATTTCTTATCGAGTTTATATAAGTGCTTTTTCTCTTGTAACCTTGATTAGGTCAGAATGCCAACCATAGGCCTAAAAGGTACTCTAGTACTAACCAAGATCCAGATCTATCTAGCTTTAGCATCAGTCCTTAGCAAAGGTTTTTAAGGACTACAGGAACTAACCTAAGGTTTATTTGACTTCGTGGTTAAAGCATCCGTGCTTGAGATAATTTTATCCTCGGTTCAGTTCGAGTGCATTTTGTAAGAGAGAGAGGTAGGAGATTTATATGTTTGGAGAGTTTTCTCTCTCTTTTTCTTTTTAATTCTAGCATAGGATTGGCTTCTCAACACGGTCTGTATCAGATTCCTTGTCTCCATCATCAATCCTCAAGGGTTCCTCGCAGTCGATGGTTCGAGATAGCATTGCCCATGGTAACCCCCAGAACCCTGGCTTTCGAGATTTCGAGATAATCCCGTCTATGGTGTTCCGTGGCTAAATTCAGACCCTGGCAATTGACACTTCGTGATAATGCCATCTATGGAATCTGAACCAGCAGAGTGCTTACATGCCCCTAGTAGGATATGTACATTTCCTAAGAGACAAGCACTCAGGAGATGATATTTTGTTACGCATCTTTGAGGGGAATTTCCCACCACGCTGCGCTGGGAACTCGTCCAAATCAACTTGTGTTGATTGGCCACTACTACTCTAGGTGACATTTTCAGGATTTTTGAAACGCTTCTGCGTGATTTTGATACTTTATGCTTACTGAATCGGACTGTGTGTGAAATTTGGGTGCTTAGGTTGCTGAGTCCCGTAAACCAAAAGTTAGTTAACGAGGCCAAATACTCCCTAAGCCTTGGAACTAATACTTAAGCTTTTCATTCTCCTCAACCTCTTGAGGAATATCTAGATCTTAATGGGTACTAAGAGTCTATCCAAGAATGCCTAAGGTTTGTGTTCTTACTAGTTTTACTGTGCACTTTCCTTTTATTTTCTTAATGTGGTCTAGAACTTCAGTTAATTCCTTAATTTCTTATTAATGAATATCGTTTTTCTTTCATTTTGTGCTCCTTTTTATCATTTTGTTCTTTTCTCCTCCTCCTTTGTAAAGTCCACAAAATTTTCTTTTCTCCTTTCATTTTATTTTTTTTTTTTAATTTTTTTTTAATTTTTATGGTGTTTTTGGTATATGTGAATTTTTTTTATTTAAAACATTTTCTTACGAGTTTTGCACTTTCATACCCCCCCAATCCTAAGATTTGCAATGTCCTCATTGTAACTTAGGAGGGGTTTTATTTAGCTTAGTTTATGCATTAAGATAGATATTTTGGTGAGTGAATGGGTTGGGGTGATTATTGCGGATGATTTCTAATCTCAGATGCAAGCACCTGAGGTGGAGTCGGCTGTCTTAAAGGATGAACCTTAAGTGCGGAGAGGTGTCAGAAAAGGTTTCGGGTTTTTCCAAAAAGAATGACGGGCTGCCTCCCATTGAGCGCTGAGTTTTACACCATCGGCTGGGCGCAATATGCTCAGGGAGAATGGAGGATAAATGATGACTCAGCCAAATCTGTAGATGTTACATCGATGAACGGTTTGAGTCTTTAACCATTCATGATGAAAGGTTTGGAATCGTGGCTGAGCGGACTGATTTCGACGACTCCATTTCCAAAATCCTGTCGGACAAGATATGATCTAACCCACTTGGATCGCAGTTTCCCAGGGAAGAGTTTGAGTCAGGCATCGAAGAGTGGGACCTTCTGACCAGGATGAAAGATCTTTCTAGATATGTGCTTGTCATGGAATTCTTTAACCCACTCTTTGTAGATTCGCAAGTTCTCGTACACATCAAGGCGTAATTCATCGATCTCGCTTATCTGCAGCTTTCTGTGAGTTCCAGCCTTAGAAAGATCTAAATTACAACTCCGTACTGCCCAAAGGCTTTGTGCTCCAGTTCGACGGGAAGGTGACATGCCTTCCCGTACACCAGTCTAAAAGGTGACATGCCTAATTGGATTTTGTGCGTGGTCTTATAAGCCCACAAAGCATCCGGAAGTCGGGACAACCAGTCCTTCCTGTCAGGCCGAACGGTGACCTGCAAAATTTTCTTGATCTCCCGATTTGATAGCTCAGCTAGACCATTAGTCTAGGGGTGGTAAGGAGTAGAGATTCGGTGAGACACCCCATATTTGGTCATCAGTGACCTGAACTGAGCATTGGTAAAATGGGTCCCTCCGTCAGAGATGATTGCACGAGGAATCCCGAACCGTGAGAAGATATTGTGATGAATGAATTTGATAACGATTTTATGATCACAGGTTCAGGTCGGAATGGCTTTGATCCATTTGGATATGTAGTCCACAACAAGCAAAATGTACTCGAAGCTGTCCGAAATAGGAAAGGGACCCATAAAATCAATCCCCTAATTATCGAAGATTTCGCATACGAGAATCAGCTGCAAAGGCATCATGTCGCGATGGCTCATGTTGCCCAAAGTTTGGCAAGACTACATGCCTTGCAGTGATTGTATGTGTCCTTGAATAAAGTGGGCCAATAAAAGCCACACTGGAGGATTTTAGATGTGGTTTTGTGCCCAAAAAAGTGGCCACCGCATGCCTGGTCAAGGCAGAATGAGAGAATATCATTGATTTCGCCCTCCGGGACACATCTTCTGATAATTTGGTCAGCACTTATGCGGAAAAGGTATGGGCCTTCCCAGATGTAGTACTTGGCATCAGAGCGCAACTTGTCTTTCTTGGCCTTCGGCCAATCAGACGGAATCTGATGAAATGCCAAGTAGTTTACTATATCAGCAAACCATGGAAGCCTAGCACCAATAGTCAATAAGTGCTCATCCGGAAAATGCTCCGTGATGGGTCCAGAGGGGTTGATGATCTTAGAAGGAAGGCGAGACAAATGGTCAGCTACCACGTTCTGTCTTCCTACCTTGTCACGAATCTCGAGGTCGAATTCTTGCAACAACAAGATCCATCGGATTAATCGAGGCTTCGCATCCTTCTTGGCAAGGAGATGCCTCACCACTGTGTGATCCGAGTAGATGATGACGTGGGAACCCAGGAGATAGGATTTGAATTTTTCGAGGGCAAATACTACGGCTAGCAGCTCTTTCTCCGTAACTGTATAGTTACACTGAGCCTCGTCAAGTGTCTTGCTAGCGTAGTAGATGACCACAGGTTTTCCGTCAACTTTCTGCCCCAGAACCGCTCCTACAGCGAAATCAGACGCATCACACATGATCTCAAAGGGTTGAGACCAATCAGGGGACTGTAGGATCGGGGCCTGGGTGACTCAGTCACGAAGGTTCTCAAAAGCTTGAGTGCATTCCTTGGAAATCTTAAAGGGTACATCCTTGGAGAGAAGAGTAGTCAGGGGACGCACGATTTTCGAGAAATCAGGAATGAAGCGACAGTAAAAATTGATGTGTCCCAGAAAAGAACGGATGTCCCTGATCGAGCTAGGCATAGGAAGTCGAGAAATCAGATTAACCTTGTCTCGATCCACTTGGATGCCTTTCTCAGAAATTAGATGACCTAGGACGATCCCCTCAACAACCATAAAGTGGCTCTTTTCCCAGGAAAGAACTAGATTTACATCGATGCAACGCTTGAGTATATGAACCAAGTGCTGGAGATAATCGTCAAATGATGCCCCGAAAACTGAGAAGTCATCTATGAAGACTTCTAGATAATCACCTACCATATCAGAGAATATGGCAAGCATGCACCGCTGAAAAGTCGCGGGTGCATTGCAGAGACCAAAAGGCATCCTTCATAACGCGTATGTCCTGAAGGGGCAGGTGAACGTGGTCTTCTCTTGGTCCTCAGGATGAGTCGCCACTTGGTTATAACCGGAGTACCCGTCAAGAAAGCAGAAGAATCTATTTCCCGCTAACTTCTCGAGAATCTGATCAATGAATGGGAGTGGGAAATGATCCTTTTTCATGGAGGAATTGAGTCTTCGGTAATCTATGCAGACTCTCCACGAGTTGGCTATTCGGGTAGGTATGACCTCTCCGGTTTCAGTCGTAATGGTAGTGAGCCCTGCCTTTTTAAGCACAAATTGGATTGGGCTCACCCAACGACTGTCAGAGATCAGGTAGATGATCCCTGCATCTAACCACTTAATGATCTCCTTTTTCACGACCTCCTGCAGATTGGGATTCAAACATCTGTGCATCTCACGGGAAGTTCGTGCACCCTCTTCAGAATAGATACGATGTGTGCAATAAGAGGGACTTATTCCAGTCAAGTCATCGAGAATCCAACCAATGGCTCTGCGATGTTGTTGGAGAACAGCAATCAAACGGGATTCCTATTCAGGAGTGAGCTTGGAATTTATGATCACAGGAAATGTCTGATTAGAGCCCAAAAAGACGTACTTCAAATGATCGGGAAGGGGTTTGAGTTCAAGAATGAGGTTATCAGCAGCAATGGGTGGTTCAGGGTGAGTGTGAGGTTCAATGATAGGAGTTATGGGTTTGTCTGAATCAGGGTTTGACTCCTCTAATTGTGGTTAAAGATCTTCTTGTGGTTGATGAGGTATAATCAGGTTATTCTCAAATTGTGTTTCATCAACCAAAGTTCTAATATCACAGATTTGTTCAATGACACCGCAATTGATTCCTTATTGGGCCTTAAAGATATCAATTTTGAGAGTCTGATTCCCAAATTTCAGTTCTATTTGGCCCTCCTCACAACTAATGTTGGCCCTTGCAGTGGCCAGAAAAGGTCTCCCTAGAATGATTGGTGTATCCCTTGGGTTTTCAGGTGCGTCCATGTCTAAGACTATGAAGTCTACAGGGAAATAGAAATCCCGCACCCTTACAATAACATCCTCAAGAATCCCTTTTGGTGACTTTATGGATCAATCTACTAACTGTAGTGTTACCTCAGTCGATTTTAGCCCAGATTCTTCTAAGTGGTTGAGTGAGGATGTAGGCATCAAATTTATGGAAGCACCCAAGTCTAACAATGCTCTGTCCAACTGGGTTTCACCTATTTTGCATGAAATCAGGGGAGTGCCTGGGTCTTTTGCCTTGGGTGGGAGTTTGCTTGGGATTACAGAGTTGGCTTGCTCTGACAGTACAATTGGACTCCCACTCTTGGTTCACGGCTTACGTTGAGGTATATACACATTCTTCAAGAATCGTGTGTAAGCCGGTACGTGGTGAATCGCATCCATCAAGGGGATGTTTATTTGGACCTGCTCAAAGAGCTTGACCAGGTCCTCCTCAGGAGCCATGGATTTGGTTGTCTTCTTTCCCTTGGTCAGGGCCTCGGGAAATGGAACCTTGGTTGGTTCCTCTAGGATAGGTCCAAGTTTTTGATCTGGGACAGGGATAGGAACGTCCTAGATTACTGTCATAGGGTTTGGGTCACTACCAGGCTTGGAGTGGTCTGGATAAGGTGGATCTTGGGTCTCCTTGCCACTACGGGTGGTTACAGAATTTAGCCTTGCCTGGTTTTGGTTAGGGTTTGGTAGGATGGGTTGCTGCTGTTGGTACCCCGCATAGGAAGTTGAAGCCTCCATCCCATCAGGTGAAGGAATAGAGGAGGCTTGATAAATCATGTGTGCTTGGCCCGGGTTTGGGTTCATAACGCGTCGCTGGGTCGGCACGCTATTAGGGTTAGGGAGAGGCTGAGAAGGAAGTGTGCCTGGTTGGCGAGAATTCGCCAACTGGGCCAGTTGGTTTCGGAGCTTTGTGATTTCATCCTTGTGTTGCTTTTGAATAGCCGCATTCGTTCTCTGAATGTCAGCCAGAGTCTGAAGAATGAGGGGCATTTGGTCTTGGTTTGGCTCGGATGGATAAGTAGGGTTGGGCCGAAGCTGAGGTGGCTGGTAAGGACGAGGTGCTTGTGGACGGGGCTGAAAGGATGGTCTTGGATTCTGGGAATTCCCCGCCCACTGGAAGTTGGATGGTTTCGCCATCCAGGATTATAGGTATTGGAAAATGGGTCATTCTAGATGGCGTTGAGGTCCTCCAGGTCTGAGGAGCCTCAGAAAAGTCAGAGAATGGGGGAGCGGAATTCCCCCGGCAAGTGTAAAAAGGGTCGGAGGTTCCTCCGATCCGAGAGTCAGATGAGGGTGGATACGAGTCCACCCCAGGAGAAGGTCGGTGGAAAATGTTTTACACAGTCTCCCATGCAGAAGAAGGTTGTGCAAAGGAATTATGTGAAGAGGTGGCTCGCTACAAGTGTTGAGTCGGCTCATCCACCTTCTTCTCAATAATAGAGACCTTGTCCAATCGACTGGCCATCAATTCCAGGTCAATTGATGCGGACAGGCCTTGCGTCTCATGTGCTCCCCTAAGGTTCGTCGATGCGCTGGTATTCGTCCTGTCAAATAGTCCCATGGAGTCATTATTGATGGAGTTCTCGTACATATTCTCGAGAATCTCCCACACGGTGTCCTCATGCTGACCCATGATATTCCCTCCGCAAGTTGCATTGACGAACAGTCTAATATCCTCACGGAGTCCCTGGTAAAAAGACTGGACTTGTTCCCATTTAGGAACTCCGTGATGGGGGCACTTTCTCATGAGATCCTGAAAACGATCCCATGCCTCATGAAGAGGTTCTCCCGTCTGTTGCGTGAAGTGGGTAATCTGATGGCGCAAGGCATTGGTCCGACCAACGGGGAGGAACCTTTTCAGGAATTCGGACTAAAGTTCCTCCCAATTGTTGATCGGTCGGGTCTGTGTTTGGTACCAATGGGCGGCCTTGTCCATAAGGGAGAAAGAGAACATCTTCATAAGGAGAATGTCCCGATTTTGCGCATCTGACCCGAAAGTCTGGGCCAGATGCCTTAGCTATTTAATGTGCTGGAAGGGGTCTTCAAAATTAAGCCCATAGAATTTAGGGATGCCATGAATCATGTTGGGCTTCAGTTCAGAATCAGGTCCTCTAGTCGGGATTCTAACTCGAGGCTCAATAGCCACCTCAGCGGGATTATAGTGATCTCGCATCGTGGGACGCTACGGTGGGTGCATGAAATTCTGGAAGAGGTCATTGAGTCGCTGGAGCTGGTGCTTCAGATTGTTCTCTTCCTTAACTGGCTGAGCCATTATGGAAGAAGAAGGTGAGTTGGGTTCAGAATCGGAGGAAAGGTCTATGTGAAGGGTTGGTTGCACATGCAAGGGTACTAAGGCTTGGCCTCGGGGAGAGTGAATTTCTAAATGAGGTTTCAAGGACCTCCTTCCAAACATACACTGATGGAGAGGATGAGTTTAGCAGGTGCTGGACCCAATCAAGACACCCAAAATGTTGAGTGACTATATAGGTTTGGGGCGGATGGACCCCTTTTGATCAGAAGGTCGTCCACCTGAGAATTACCTGGGCAGCCAGAGAGGGTGAGTCCCGCAAAGACCCCTACACAGTAGAGCTTTCCCACGGGTTACAGGGTTTCCTCCACCTGACCTCTCTTGTCACTAAGATTCCAAGTAGACCAGAATGGGGACCTTAACCTCTTAAGTCTACCACTTTTAGTTAGGATCAAGGTGCTTAGGGTTTTCACTTGAACTTTACCCTTTTGAGTGCAAAGAGTGACCTAAGTTAAAGGTTGGATGACCCAAGGGATCAACTTCACCTATTAGTTCCTTTGAGAGCTTATTAGGTCTTGTCTTTTAGGGTTCAAGTGACTTAAGAGCCAAATTTCTTAGGGTTTCTCTTAATAGATGTTTTCAAGCAATGGCTTGGGCACGCTTCTTTTGGAAATTTTTCATTCTTAATTAAAAAAGTGTCTCTAAAACCCTAGCTTTGAACCTTATGTTGGCTCTAATCGGTTCAGTTAGTTGCCTCTAGATTGGGTAATTAGGGCTCAAACAATAAGGTTTTAGCCCTAACTACCTTTAATGGATGTGCAGATAAAGTATGTTGAAATTTTAAAACAGGCAACTTTGGTGTTTTATTATATATGAAAGACAGGTTATTCCTAAATTGCTTCTTTGTCTTTTTTCTTCCTCTTTATATTTTAGGGGTTTAAATGAGAGGATAGAAAATTACCTATCCTTGGTGTGGTTGTTGTGCGGTTGCTTGTTTTCCTATTGATTTTCTGTGCCTGCATGATGAGACCCTCATCACGAACCCTAACTAGCACAATCTAACCTAGATATGAAAGAAAATGCTCCTACATAACCCAAAGAAAGACTTAACTCAGAGAATTCTAAGTTTTAGAAGAAAACAAGTCATAAGGGGTAAAACTACAATTTCAGCAACTCAGTTTGCAAACAAGGTAATTAAGGGTCCAAACACAGGTCAAACAAGCCTAGTAAGAAGGAAAGTGGGATGATCTGATCTAAAGAGGGTTACAGCAACTTTAGGAAATTAAAAGACATTCTGTAACCCTAAAACAAACCTACTTCAATTCACGAGGTTCGAGGTAGGGTGAAAATCAACTAAATCCTCTAAAATCCATAGAAAAATAATCTCTAGGGTTTAGAACCTTCAATGTGACCTTAGAAACCCATTTTGACCTACAAAGAGAACCATGCCCAATTAATGACTTAATCTGGGTTTCTACGCAAATTGTCCGATCAAACATGGTCCAACCTAGAAATAAAACTCACCATTAAAATCCTTAGGCTCAAATTAGTCTTGCATAAAAACTTAAGCCTAAGAAGAGACCTCCTTGACCGACTTTGCAATTTGGTCCTCTTCATTTACTTTTTGACCCTTATCTTTCGAAATCCTTGCATTTTGGCCCTCAACTTTCTCGTCGTTCTTTGTAGAATGGTCCCTCCTGCAAAACTCTGCGCATCACCATGCTCCGGCGACTTTGTGCGGAGCATGGCGCCGCGCAGAGAGAGGTGACCGCCATGCAGAACAGATGCGGGGTTCCCTACAACGTCCTTTATCGCAGGGACCCGGCCATGCTACCTGCCGACCACCATACCTTCTGTGCGAACGCACGGAAGGTATGGGTCTCGTCTCCGACCACGCTCCGGCGAGGCTGGCACGTCGCCAGCCTGCACCTCCCTCTCCGCCATCCCCTTTATAAGAACCAGCACCCCCTACCGGTTCTGGCAAGCTCTCTTTGACGGAGAACAACCCCCCACTTCGTCCTCTCCTCCTCCGTCAGACGGCCCGCAGCTTCCGGCGACTCTCTCCTCTTCCTCCTCGTCACTCTGCCGCCTTACCTGCAGCAGGGTTCCCCTTGCCCTCTCGTCTGCGTCGTGTTGTACCCTCTGGTGCCCTCCGCCTGCTTCCTCGTTGCCGCACTCCTCCTCTAGGGCCTCTTCTTCTCCAGCTCTGGTAGGTACGAGCCGGTGGCTCCGCCCTCCCCCTTCGTCCAAACCTAGGTAAAAATCTTCCTCTCCTTTAAATTTCCCCTCTGTCAATTTATCTTTTCGCGCCACCACACATGACTTCCATCTCCGCCTGCTCCGTCTCCGACCACCCTCTCCGGCGAGCTCATCCCACCTCCACAGACCTTCTCACCCCTCGCCGACTACCTCAGAAGCTCCCCCTCACTCCACTCAACAGCTTCCACCTTTCCATTCCCTGCCACACGCCACCTAACGACCCCCCGAACAAACCCATTCCTCCAACCACAGTCCGACCTAGGGCTGCCACCATACGCCGCCTCACGCCTCGCCACCACCCACACTGGCTTCGCCGCACTCTGGTGAAGCTCCCTGCATCCTCTAACCAGACGTCTGGACCAACTCCTAGACGTCTTAAAGTGTTTTTATGCGTCGGGTCTTAACAACATAACAAACTCAAAGGAAGTTTCGTCCCCGAAACTTGAGCTAACTAGGGTGTGAAAAAAGAATAATATACGCATAACAAACTCAAAGAGGACCGAAGCCGGTCCGAAAAGATGTACCCTCAAAGAGCTCCGGGTATCGCTCCCGCATCGCCACCTCAGGCTCACAGGTAGCCTCCTCGTACCGCTGACTCCTCCACAAGACCTTCACCAGGGGTACTTGCTTCCGTCTCAGACTCCGGACAGCTCTGTCGAGAATCTGCACTGGCCGCTCGGGGTTGGTCAGGTTGTCACCCACCTCGACGCTCTCGTGGCTCAGAACGTGACTGGGATCGGTGACATACCTCCTGAGGTTGTACACGTGGAACACGTCGAGCACACCAGAAAGCTGGGGAGGAAGGGAAAGCCTGTAAGCAATGGGTCCAACCCGCTCCAGGACCTCAAAGGGTCCCACGAACCTCGGCACGAGCTTCCCTCTCAACCCAAACCGCTGCAGGCCCTTCATGGGCGAAACGCGAAGGAAGACGTGGTCCCCAACCTCAAACTGCACCTCTCTACGTTTCCAATCTGCATAGCTCTTCTATCTGCTCCAGACAGTGCGGAGTCGCCTGTGAATCTGCTCAATCACCTCCTGACTCTGCCGGATCTGCCTGGGGCCAACCTCCCACTTGGTCCCCACCTCAACCCAACTCAAGGGTTCCGTACACCTCCGTCCGTACAGAGCCTCGTATGGTGCCATGCCGATGCTCGAGTGATAACTGTTATTATATATAAACTCCTCCAGGGGCAAATGCTCCTCCCAAGAGCCCCTCCAGTCCAGTACACAAGAACACAAAAGGTCCTCCGGTGTCTTTATCGTGTGCTCAGACTGTCCGGTCGTCTGAGGGTGGTATGCTGTACTGAACCTCAACCGCGTCCCCAGGGCCTACTGAAACTCAGCCCAAAACTGAGACGTAAAATGAGTATCCCGGTCGGTTATGATCTCCTGCGGAACTCCGTGTAGACGTACCACGTCGCGGATATACCTCTCTGCCAACTGTGTTGGTCCCAAGGTGACTCGGATCGGCAAGAAACGTGCCATCTTCGTCAATCTATCAATGATCACCCAAACTGCATCGTGTCCTCGCTGGGTAACGAATAAGCCCACCACTAAGTCCATGGTGATGCTCTCTCACTTCCACTCTGGCACTAGAAGTGGCTGCAACGGTCTCGCAGGCCTCTGATGCTCGGCCTTCACCTGCTGTCACACTAAACACTACTGTACAAATTCACCTACATCCCACTTCATTCCCCTCCACCAAAAGTTGTGTCTCAAATCATGGTACATCTTTGTGTTTCCGGGATGTATGGTGAACCTGGAACCGTGTGCCTCCGTCAGGAGCTCTCTTAACAGCTCCTCATCTCTGGGAACACACAACCGTCCCCTCATGCGCAGCACCTCATCTGTAAAGGAGAAGTCCCCAGGGTCTCCTAGCAATACTCTATCACGCAACAACTGCATGTATGGGTCAGCCATCTGTCCAGCGATGATGTGGTCTATCAGCTCTGGCCTCGTCTGTCGTGTCACAATCACTGCCCCACAGTGCCCCAGTAACTCTAGGGGCTGCCAGCTGCCCATCTCTTCCATGAGGCTCCAACTCCGTGCCTGTAAACTGGCCAAGTGGGTGAGCGCCTTCCAGCTCAAGGCGTCAACCACCACGTTGGCCTTTCCCGGGTGGTAGGAAATGCTGCAATCATAGTCCTTCAAGAGCTCCAACCAACGTCTCCGTCTCATGTTGAGCTCCTTCTGATAGAATAAGTACCTGAGGCTCTTATGATCTGTGAAAATCTCAAAGGTCTCACCGTACAAGTAGTGCCTCCAAGTCTTCAGCGCAAAGATGACAGCTGCCAGCCCCAGGTCGTGGGTAGGGTAGCTATGCTCATGGGGCTTTAGTTGCGATGAAGCGTAAGCGACAACGTGACCCCTCTGCATGAGCACACCCCCTAATCCCTGCAAAGACGCGTCCGTGTACACAACGAACCCGCCACTACTGTCTGGGGTGGTGAGCACGGGAGCCGAAGTCAGCCTCTCCTTCAGCTCCTGAAAACATGCCTCACAAGCGTCTGTCCAAGAAAAGGGCACGTCCTTCCGGGTCAGTTGTGTCATAGGACGTGCAATCTGTGAGAAGCCCCTGATAAACCGCCTGTAGTAGCCTTCCAGTCCCACGAAACTGCGGATCTCAGTAACCGTACGCTGTCTCTCCCACTTGGGCACTGCCTCAACCTTGGCTGGGTCCATAGCCAAGCCATCCCCGGAGATCACATGACCCAAGAAGGTCACCTCCCTCAACAAGAACTCGCACTTGCTGTATTTGGCATACAGCCTACGTCGTCTCAGCGTGTCCAAAACCATCCGTAAGTGTTGTCCATGCTGCGTCTGATCTCGAGAATCAATGAGCACATCATCAATGAATACCTTCACGAACTGGTCCAAGTACGGTCTGAACACCCGATTCATCAAATCCATAAAGACCGCGGGGGCGTTGGTCAGCCCAAACGGCATGACCAAAAACTCGTAGTGTCCGTACCGGGTGCGGAAAGCTGTCTTAGAGACGTCTGCCTCCTTGATCCTCAACTGGTGGTATCCAGACCTCAAGTCTATCTTAGAGAATACTGTGGCACCTTACAGCTGGTCAAACAAGTCATCAATCCTCGGCAGCGGATACCTGTTCTTGATGGTAACCCTATTCAGCTGTCGGTAGTCCACACAAAGGCGTAGGGTACCATCCTTCTTCTTCACGAACAATACTAGGGCTCCCCACGGAAACGCACTGGGCCTCACAAAGTCCTTCTCCAGAAGGTCCTGCAACTGAGATTTGAGCTCTCACAGCTCAAGTGGTACCATCCTATACGGTGCTGTAGAGATGGGGCTGGTCCCCGATACTAGTGAGATCTCAAACTCGATCTCACACTCGGGCGGTAGTCCTGGCAACTCATCTGGGAACACGTCGGGTTACTCTCTAACCACTGGGATACTCTGAAAGTCTGTCACAGGGCTGAACTCCGCCACCACACAAGCTAGGAAGCCCTCACACCCCTGGCCCAAAAGTCTCGCCGCCCGAAGTGTAGAAATGCACCTGAAGCCTCCGTCCACTGGCCGCCCGTGGAACTCGAAAGAAGGCAACTCCGGTATGGAGAAAACGATCTTCCTCTCAAAGCAGTCCACCAAGGTGTGGTAAGCGGACAGTCAGTCCATCCCCAAAATTACGCCAAAGTTCTCCATCTGTATCATAATCAGGTCAGCGGGAAGGCTGTGTCCCCCAACACTGACCTCACAACCTGTGTACACCTCCTCAGCCACAAACAGCTGACCACCCGAACCTCTGATCACGAACGGATCCTCTAACAACATACGGTCCTGCCCCAAGCTAATAGCAAAACTGGCAGCGACAAACGAGTGCATAGCACCGGAATCGAAAAGTGTGTAAACAAGTCTGCCGGAAACTGAAACCATACCTGCCACTGCTGATTCTGAAGCTCTAGCATCCCTGTGTGTCAGGGCGTTGATACGCCCCTCAGCCCTAGGTGCGGACGAAGCAGCCACACTCTGAGTTGGATGGGTAGCCGCCTGCCGGTGCCCTCTCAGCGACTGCTGTCCTCCTCCTCGCGCCTGGAAACCGTAGCCTCCTGCTCGCCCTCCAGTACTCGACACGGGAAGCATCTGCTGACCTCCAGCCCTAGACGGGTAGTCCCTCCTGATGTGGCCCAGCTGGCCACACTGGTAGCAAAGGGGGACTCGACTCCCGCCCTTAGTTGGTCCCTGCTGATGGCTAGGCGGGGGTCTGGTGCTGCCAGTTGGCCCCTGTTGGGGGCCCCCAAAGGCCACTGATGGACCCGCAAAGCATGACGGCTCTCCTGCGGGTGCCACGTGCCTCCTCTCTCGTCGGCCCTGTGAGAAGTCTGGCTAATAGGCCCGCTTCCACCCGCTGTCAGTGTCACATGCGGACAGGTTGGTCTTTTCATACGTCATAACTACCTCCACCACCCTCGAGAACGTAGGCAGCTTCAGGGGTTTGACATACCCCCTAATAGCAGGCCGAAGCCCCTCGGTGAACCTCCAAAGGCGCTCCTCCTCGGTAGCCACGGCTGTCACTGCGAAACGAGACAGCTCCAGGAAACGCGTGCGGTACGTGCTCACGATCATCGACCCCTGGCAAAGAGTGTGGAACTCCCGCCTCCTCTGGTCCTGCCACGTCTGGGGAAAGTACTGCTCGTAGAAGAGGGTAACGAACTGGTCCCAAGTTGGCTCGTCCCTCTCCTGACCTCTGACCGCCCTCCACCACCTGTGTTCCGTACTCTCCAGCTGGTATGTGGCAAAGGCCACGCGGCACTCCACAGGGGGCGAAGGGTGTCAAACACCTTCTCGATCTGCTCGAGCCAGTCCTCCACCTTGGCCAGGTCCTCATCCCCCTTGAAGGAGGGGGGCTTCAGCTTTTGGAACTGTCTGAAAAGCTCATAGTGGCACTAAAGTGGAGAAGCCGGTACGCCTCCAGGTAAAGACGCCTCTTGCTCAGAAGTGCTGGAGGAAGGTGGGGGTGGTGGAGGCCCACCCTCTCCCCTGCGTTCAGCGCCGTGTCCGTCTCGTGGTCCCACAGAGGACTCCCCCTCCGCAGCCCCAGGGAGAGGCGCTCGTGGCGGCGGGGGAAGCTCCTCTCACATGATGTCCCGTATTAGCTGGGAGAGGTCCTGGGCCTGAATGCCCGGGAGTAGTGGCTGGTCTACCAAGGCATCGGGCTCAATGTGCCTGCCCCTCCAACCTCGTCCTCGGCCGCGTCCGCGGCCCGCCTAGCTACCTCCTCGTCGAGGCATCTCCTGCAAGGAGACGCGAACACGGAACAGAAAAGTCATCAATACTAATCGATATTCAACGAAGGAACCTTAAAACAAATGTCAAAAGGTACGTTGTGGTGGCTACTCTAGTTACAAGCACGTGAATTGGTTATTTTTCAGCCAGTTAGTTCACTTCTCGGGACGACCTTGCTCTGATACCATCTTGTTACGACCCGATTCCCGAATCCCTACCGGACACGAGAACCGGACAGACTCGACTGATCCCAAGACCCAGTCATCCAACGAGAAAGTAACCAAAAAGCTGTAAAATAAACCACATTCACCATGCAAGTAACTAACAGTAACAAAAGTACAGCAGTAAAGACAAGAACTATTACAGTACATACCACCACAACAGTAGAGAATTAAAAACAGGTACAGAAATATGAAGTTTACAATAAAATAGTACAAAGGTGTAACAGAATACTCACTACTACAAAAAAATGGGTACAACAAAAGTACAACTACTGGGCTCTACTAGGCCCAGCACCCTCCGCAGCCGTAGGCTCTGGCTTCTCAACACCTGGTCCTGAAAAAGGTGACAACTATGACACCTCAGCGAAGCACTGAGTAGAGTGGCAACCAGCTAGCAAAGAAAATAGTAAGGGTAAACAAGTAGCTATTGTTTTAATTTCTTTCTTTATTTTACCCTTTCTTAGTTTATTTCTCAAGTTTTTCTCTTGATCTCGAATGTTCCTCGTGGGAACGATCTTGATTGCAGTCTTTTATGAAAAGTAGAAGTAGCACGTGGTGCTCTCCTGGCCGGGAGAGTCCCCCGTGGTGGTCCTACCCTCAGTCAACCACCCCAAGGTCGCTGACAGACGTAACGGTGACTACGGCATGTGCGATAAACGCACAGATAGCTACCCCGCACTGGCACGCGGTTAATCGTTTCCGTTAACGTGTGCACCCAAAGCACAGCACAGAACCAGTATAGGGCAGAGCCCTCTCAGTAACAGGGGTCTAGCCCCTCCACAGTAACCAAACAGGGGTCTTGCCCCTCCACAGTCTGCGCACCCTCTCCTGAGTACCCTGGTTTGCCCAGTGGAACTAACAAGTCGGTGTAGGACGGCTAGCTGAACCCCGGGCCCCGTGGGGTGGCTAACTCCCTCCCTACACTAGTAGCTCTCCTCGGTACGGTGTACGCGAGGGCCAAAAGTCAGTACAAAGTGGCCAGACCTAACCCCGGGTCCCTGGGGTGGCTAGCTCCGCTCTACACTAAACAGGGGAACAGTCTCTCTCCTTGGTACTCCGTACTCAAGGGCCAGCTCACTTCCCCATCAACTTTCCCAGTTCCATTCTATTTATTTTCCAGGAGCTCTACCCCTAATTCCCCGTAGGGTTCGCGCTCATATTTCTCAAGTCGAGCCATATTAGGTTTCATCATTTCAGTTTTATTCGCATATAGCACGTGTTTCCAAAATTTAATCCCTCTTTTCCAATTTATATACAAACAACTCGAATTTAGTTTCCAAACAACAGGAATTACATGTAGTTGTTATTAGCAACAGTACTCTACATTTCACAAGCAGCTGTTATCCAATTACAGGCAATTATCATTATTCTTTCTACTTATCCAAGACTGAAATTCAGGCATTCAAGACATTCGTTTTAGTATTTCTGTTCCTAGGATTCATGCCACACCCTAGGATCTATCATTCAATCTAGTTTTTAGGTCCTAGGATTCATGCCATACCCTAGGATCTATCATTCAATCTAGTTTTCAGGTTCTAGGATTCATGCCATACCCTAGGATCTATCATTTGTTTCAGATACGCATTTATGTTTGTAATTAATTAAGGGAAGCCACTCTACTCGCAAAACCTGGAGTAATGGGGGCGTGATCGGCAGGTCCACGTGCCTTCGCAACCCCCAAAGACGCAACAGAACGAGCTCCTAACACAAGGATCAATCACAAGGAACCACTCGGAACAGGATAAAAGTATTTCAAACAATTAGATGAACTAATTCTGAGAACAACGGAATCTTTAACGCGGAAATCGGACCTCGAACGGACCCTAAACGGGTCAAAAATAACAACTCTGACTCAAATCAGACGTTTGGAACACCTTCCAGACGTCTTAGAAAGTGGTCCAGGTCATACCTCATTCTACACTGCTCCTCAGACGTCCAGGGATCCTGCAGAACCATCTGGACCCAGTTCCAGATGTCCGACCACCTCTCCGGACGTCTGGAGACTCTCTCCGCCGTTTGGTTCCTTGCCCAGACGTCTAATCTGCGTGGGAGGGCTTGTCCCCGTGCCTTCCCGAAACAAATCCTAGACGCGCGACGAAAACTTCCTCAACACGACACGTCTCAAAACCTCGGCGGAATGGCCTGCATGGCCGTATCCGCAAAAGGAGGTACAGGAGGAAATACGTACCTCTCAGTCGTCTGGAGCTCCCTCTAGACGTCGCCTACGTCGTCTAGATGTAGGTCCAGACGTCTGATTCTGGGAAAAATTCCCAGAATCAGAACCTCCTTTGTCTTCTTCCCGCTGCACGCGGCCGCGTCGCGCTCGTTCGCCCGCTGCCCGAGCTGCAGCAGCACTAGGGGAACCATCCCAGCACAACGCTCCTCCGCGCGTCCGCCAACCGGCCTCGAGCTGCTCCGGCGAGCTCTCTCCTTCACGGCACGTGTGCTCTCTCCTCTTCCTTCTCGCTGCACCTCTCCTCTCGGCCACTACACCCGGCAACAGCGGCGGCTCGCTCACTCTCGCTCTCGCGCTCTCTCTAGAGGAAGGAGGAGACGGGTGGATGTGGTGAATGAGGGAGAAGGAAGAGGAGTATTTGTAGACTTGGGGGATGGCGTCTGCAAGTCGGCGAGGGGAGAGAAAAAGAAGAGGGCGGCGGATTTCAGTCTGCGCGCGGCACGTGAGCAGACTCGCGATCGTACGCATGCAAAAATTTATTTCCAGACGTCTGAGAAGGCGTCCAGACGTCTGACCAGACGTCTGGACCAACTCCTAGTCGTCTTAAAGTGTTTTAATAACTCAGGTCTTAACACAACACGATCTATATCGGATTCCTTGTCCCCATCATCAATCCTCAAGGGTCCCTGGCAGTCGATGCTTCGAGATGGCACCGCCCATGGTAACCTCCAAAACCCTGGCTTTCGAGATTTCGAGATAATCTCGTCCATGGTGTTTCGTGGCCAAATTCGGACCCTGGCAATTGACATTTTGTGATAATGCCATCCATGGAATTTGAACCAGCAGAGTGCTTACATGCCCCCAGTAGGATATGCAAATATCCTTAGAGACAAGCATCGAGGAGATGATATGTTGTTACGCATCTTCGAGGGGAATTTCCCACCTCTCCGCGCTGGGGACTCGTCCAAATCAACTTGTGTTGATCGACTGCTCCTAATCTAGGTGGCATTTTCATAATATTTGAAACGCTTCTGCGTGATTTTGATATTTATGCTCACTAAACCAGACTGTGTGTGTGAATTTGGGTGCTTAGGTTACTGAGTCCTGTAAACCAAAAGAAAGTTAACGAGGTCAAATACTCCCTAATTCTTGGACTTAATACTTAAGATTTTCATTTTCCTCAACCTTTTGAGGAATATCTAGATCTTAATGGGTACTAAGAGTCTATCCAAGAATGCCTAGGGTTTGCGTTCTTACTAATCTTGTTGTGCACTTTCCTTTTTCTTTTCCATAATGTGGTCTAAAACTTAGGTTAATTCCTTAATTTCTTACTAATGACTATCCCTTTTCTCTCATTTTGTACTCCTTTTTATCATTTTGTTCTTTCTCTCCTCCTTCTATAAAGTTTACTGGCACTTTCTTCCTCCTTCAAAGTTTTTTTTTTCGTATATGCAGATTTTTTTTTTGTTGAAACCTTTTCCTTGTTATTTTATTGCACTTTCATATCTCCTCATGCCTAAGATTTGCAATGTCCTCATTGTACATTAGGTGAGTTTTTATTTAGCTTGGTTTATACATTAGGATAGGTATTTGGTGAGTGGATGGGTCGAGGGGACTGTTGCGGACGATTTCTAATCTCATGTACGAGTACCTGAGGTGAAGTTGGCTGTCCTAAAGGATGAACCGAAAGTGCAAAGAAATGTTAGAAAAGGTTTCGGATTTTTCAAAAAGAATGACGGGCTGCCTCTCGTTAAGCGCTGAGTTTTACGCCATTGACTGGGCGTAATAAGCTTAGGGAGAATGGAGGATAAATGAAGACTCAGCCAAATATGTACTGGTTACATCAATGAACTGTTTGATTCTCTGACTATTCACGACGAAAGGTTCAGAATCGTGGCTGAGATGACTGATTTCGACGGCTCCATTTCCAAAAATCTGTCGAACAAGATATGGTCTGACTCACTTGGATTGCAATTTCCCAGGGAAGAGTTTAAGTCAGGCATCGAAGAGTAGGACCTTCTGACCAAGGTGGAAGATCTTTCTAGATATGTGCTTGTCATGAAAGGCTTTAACCCGCTCTTTGTAGATTCGCGAGTTCTCATACGCATCAAGGCGTAATTCCTCAATCTCTCTTATCTGAAGCTTTCTGTGGGTTCCAACCTTAGAAAGATCTAAGTTGCAACTCCGTACTGCCTAATAGGCATTGTGCTCCAATTCGACGGGAAGGTGACATGCCTTCCCGTACACCAGTCTAAAAGGAGACATGCCTAATTGGGTCTTGTGGACGGTCCTATAAGCCCACAAAGCTTCTGGAAGTCGGGATGACCAGTCCTTCCTGTCAGGTCGAACAGTAACCTGAAGGATTTTCTTGATCTCCCGATTTGATAGCTCAGCTAGAACATTAGTCTAGGGGTGGTAAGGAGTAGAGATTTAGTGGGACACCCTGTATTTGGTCATCAGTGACCTGAACTGAGCATTGGTGAAATGGGTCCCTCCATCAGAGATGATCGCACGAGGAATCCCGAACCGTGAGAAGATATTCTGATGAATGAATTTGATGACGATCTTGTGATCACAGGTTCGGGTCGGAATAGCTTCAATCCATTTGGACACGTAGTCCATAGCGAGTAAAATGTACTCGAAGCCGTTCGAAATAGGAAAGGGGCCCATAAAATCAATCCCCTAAATATCAAAAATCTCGCATACGAGAATCGGCTATAAAGGCATCATGTCGCGATGGCTCATGTTGCCCAAAGTTTGGCAACAACTACATGTCTTACAGTGATTGTATGCATCCTTGAAGATAGTGGGCTAGTAAAAGCCACACTGGAGGATTTTTTATGCGATTTTGTGCCCAGAGAAGTGGCCACCGCATGCCTAGTCATGGCAATAGGAGAGAATGTCATTGATTTCGCCCTCCAGGACACATCACCGGATGACTTAGTCAGCACCTATGCGGAAAAGGTACGGGTCTTCCCAGATATAGTACTTGGCATCGGAGCGTAACTTGTCTTTCTTGGCTTTCGGCCAATCAGACAGGATCTGATGAGATGCCAAGTAGTTTACTATATCAACAAACCATGGAAGCCTAGTACCAATAGTCAAGAGGTGCTCATCAGGAAAATGCTTCGTGATAGGTCCAGAAGGGTCGATGATCTCAGAAGGAAGGCGAGATAAGTGGTCAGCTACCACGTTCTGTCTTCCCGTATTGTCGCGAATCTCGAGGTCAAATTCTTGCAACAGTAAGATCCATCAGATTAATCGAGGCTTCGCATCCTTCTAAGCAAGGAGATGCCTCACAGCTGTATGATTCAAGTAGATTATGACGTGGGAACTCAAGAGATAAGATCGAAATTTTTCGAAGGCAAATACTACGGCTAGCAGCTCTTTCTCCGTAACCGTGTAGTTATGCTGAGCCTCGTCAAGTGTCTTGCTAGCGTAGTAGATGACCACGGGTTTCCCGTCAATCTTCTGCCCCAGAACTGCTCCTACAGCAAAAGTAGATGCATCGCACATGATCTCAAAGAGTTGATACCAATCAGGGGACTATAGGATTGGGGCTTGGGTGACTCGATCACGAAGGTTTTCAAAAGCTTGAGTGCATTCCTTGGAAATCTCAAAGGTTATATCCTTAGAGAGAAGAGTAGTCAGGGAGCACACGATTTTCGAGAAATCGGATGTGCCCAGAAGAGAAGAAAGAGAAGAAAAGAAAAATAGAAGAAATGGATTTTTGTTCACCCTCTCTCTTTAATTTTTGTAAAGTAGTATATCATAGTGATTTGTGAATTTATATGCTTCTAGAATTACGTTTGATCCCTGAGTTCGATCTCGGGATATTTTAAATTTCAAGTTATAAATTTTTATTTGTTTTCGCGGAGAGTTCATCTATATTACAGCGAGATATCTGTTAAAATACAATCTAGCCGCGTAAACATTTTGGCGCCGTTGCCGGAGACGAAGGTGCCAAAGGAGGAGGCGGCGACAAAGAGATGGGGTCGGAGAGTGTCAGCTGGTACAGCCTGGCGCAGAGGAGAATGGCGGATCTAGCTCTGCCACTGGTATGGTGGCAGAGCGATGAGAAGAGGGAGGAAGAGTCGTTGGAAGCGTCAGGCTATTGGCCGGAGTGAGGAGGGGACGAATTTTGGGGAGTTCTCTGGCCAAATCGAGCTTGCCGCAACCAGTGGCCCCTGCCGCTCCTTAAATAGATGTTGGCGAGGAGGAGATCTCGAGGAGGGAGCATAGGCAGGCCACAGGAGAATGGCCTGAGAAGAGACCCATACCTCTCGCATGTTCGCACAAGAGGTATGGGCATTGGCAGGGCATGGGAGGGGGTCCATGCGGAAGAAGACAACGCAGGAGACCCCCCTCTCGTTTCTGGGGCCGATCCCCATACCCTGCGCGGCGCCATCCTCCGCGCAAAGTCGCCGGAGGCATGGGCAGCTGCTGCAGGTGGCAGAGGGATCGGCTTGCAAAGAAATAAGGGAAAGTTGAGGGGCTAAGTGCAAGGGTTCAAAAAGTTAAGGGTCAAAAAGTAATTCTTGAGGACCAATTTGTAAAGTAGGTCAAAATGGCCTTCCCTTAAGTCCAAATTTTGGTGCAAACCTGATTTGGACCTAAGGAATCCAATGGTGAAGTTTGATTTTAGGTTTGACCACGTTTGGTTGGTCAATTTGCATAAAAACCTAAATTAGGTCAAAAATTGGGTATAGTTATCAATCTAGGTCAAGATAGGTTCCAATGGCCAAATTGAAGGTTTCAAGCCCTAAGGGATGTTTTTTCATGAATTTTAGAGGGTTTAATTGATTTTTTATCTTTCCTAAAACTTCGTGAATTAAAGGAAATTTGTTTTAGGGTTACAGAATGTCATTTAATTCCTAGAAGTTACTATAACCCTTTTCAGATCAAATCATCCCGCTTTCTTTCTTATTAAGCCCATTTGACCTGTGTTTAGACCCTTAGACATCCCGTTTGTATACTGCATTGGTAAAATTACAGTTTTACCCCTTGTGAGTTGCTTTATACTCAAATTTATAGTTCTTTGATTTAGGCTTTCCCTTAGGTTTTGTAGGAGCTTTTGTATACTTATTTAGGTCAAAATGTGCTAGTTAGGGTTCATGATGAGGCACTCATCACCTATCAACCAGAGTACTCTCAGGGCCATCGGGAGAGGAGGCACACAACACTCGTAGGAGAGCCGTCTCATTTTGCGAAGCCATCAGTGGCCTTTGGGGGCCCCGGATAGGGGCCAATTGCCAGAACAGGACCCTCGCACAGCCACCAGCAGGGACCCACTGGGGGAGGAGGTCAAGTCCCCCTTTGCTACCAGTGTGGCCAGCCGGGCCATATTAGGAGGGACTGCCCATCTAGGGTTGGAGCATAGCAGATGCTCCCTGCACCGAGCACTGGAAGCCGAGCTGGTGGTCGTGGTCCCCAGGCGCGTGGGGGAGGGCAACAGTCACAAGGAGGGTACCAGCCAGTGGCTGCTCGCCCGACCCATAGTGTAGCTGCTTCGTCTGCACCAAGGACTGAGGGGCATATCAACGCTTTGACACACAGAGACGCCAGGGCTTCCAATTCAGTGGTGGCAGGTATGGTTACTATTTCTGGCATATTAGTGTACGTACTTTTTTATTCCGACACCACACACTCTTTTGTTGCTGCGAGTTTTGCCGTCAATCTGGGGCAGGGTAGTGTACTATTAGAGGATCCATTTATGATCAGAGGCCCAGGTGGCCAGTTATTTGTAGCTGAGGAGGTCTACACGGACTGCGAGGTCAGTATAGGGGACACAGCCTCCTCGCTGACCTGATTGTGATATAGATGAAGGATTTTGGCATGATCCTAGGGATGGATTGGTTGTCCACCTATCATGCCCTGGTGGACTGTTTCGGGAGGAAGATCGTCTTCTCCATACCGAAGTTGCCTCCCTTTGAGTTTTACGGATAGCCGATGGACAGAGGTTTCAGACGCATCTCCGCGCTTCGGGCAGTGAGGTTTTTGAGCCAGGGGTGTGAGGGCTTTTTGGCCTGTGTAGTGGCAGAGCTTAGCACCATGGCTAACTTTCAGGGTATTCCGGTGGTTTGCGAGTACCCCGACGTTTTTCCAAAGGAGCTGCCAGGACTACCACCCGAGCGCGAGATCGAGTTTGAGATCTCACTAGTACCGGGGGCCAGCCCCATTTCTACTGCACCATACCAGATGGCACCGCTTGAGCTGTAAGAGCTCAAGTCACAGCTGTAGGACCAGTTGGAGAAGGGCTTTATGAGGCCCAGTGCGTCCCCATGAGGAGCCCCTGTGCTATTTGTGAAGAAGAAGGATGATACCCTGCGACTTTGTGTCGACTACCGACAGCTGAATAAGGTCACCATCAAGAACAAGTATCCGCTGCTGAGGATTGACGACCTCTTCGACCAGTTGCGAGACGCCACAGTGTTCTCCAAGATAGATCTGAGGTCAAGCTACCACCAGTTGAGGATCAGGGAGACCAACGTCTCCAAGACAGCTTTTCGTACTAGGTACAGGCACTACAAGTTCTTGGTCATGCTGTTTGGGTTGACCAATGCCCCCACGACTTTTATGGATTTGATGAACCGGGTTTTCAGGCCGTACTTGGACCAGTTTGTGGTGGTGTTCATCAACGATGTACTCGTTTACTCACGAGATCAGGCGCAGCACGGACAGCATCTACGGATGATCTTAGACACTTTGAGGCAGCGCAGGCTGTATGCCAAGTACAGCAAGTGCGAGTTTTGATTAAGGCAAGTGACTTTCTTGGGCCACGTGATCTCAGGGGATGGTTTAGCTGTGGACCCAGCCAAGGTTGAGGCCGTACTCAGGTAGGAGAGGCCACGTACAGTGACAGAGATACGCAGCCTTTTGGGACTGGCAGGTTACTATCAGCGGTTCATCAGAGGATTCTCTCAGATTGCGCGTCCTATGACCCAGTTGACTTGGAAGGACGTGCCCTTTGCCTGGATAGATGAGTGAGAGGCATGTTTTCAGGAGTTGAAGGAGAGACTGACTTCACCTCCTGTGCTTACCAAATTGGACAGTAGTGGTGGTTTTGTGGTTTACACAGACGCTTCGTTGCAGGGGTTAGGGGGTGTACTCATGCAACGAGGTCACGTTGTCGCTTACACTTTGCAGCAACTAAAGCCCCATGAACATAGCTACCCTACTCATGACTTAGAGCTGGCAACTGTTGTCTTCACGCTGAACACATGGAGGCACTGCCTTTACAGTGAGACTTTTGAGATTTTCACGAATCATAAGAGCCTCAGGTACTTGTTTGACCAGAAGGAGCCCAACATGAGACAAAGACATTGGTTAGAGCTCCTGAAGGACTACGACTGTAGCATCTCCTACCATCCAGGGAAGGCCAATGTGGTGGTTGATACCTTGAGTCGGAAGGCACCCGCCCACTTGGCCAGTCTACAGGCACAAAGTTGGAGACTTATGGAGGAGTTGGGTAGTTAGCGACCCCAGGAGTCACAAGGGTATTGTGAGACAATGACAGTGACGCGGCAGACATAACCAGAGCTGATAAATCGCATCATCGCGGGACAAATGACAAACCTGTATTTACAGACGCTGCGGGACAGGGTGTTGACAGGAGACCCAAGACACTTTTCCTTTACAGGCGAGATACTGCACATGAAGGGACACTTATGCTTTCCTAGGGACGAGGAGTTACTGAGAGAGCTCCTGGTGAGGCGCATGGGTCCAGGTTCACCATACATCTCGGGAACATAAAGATGTATCATGATCTGAGATGCGACTTTTGGTAGAGAGGGATGAAGCGGGATGTTGGTGAGTTTGTGCTGTAGTGTTCGGTGTGCCAATAAGTGAAGGCCGAGCATCAGAGGCCTGCAGGGCCGTTGCAGCCACTTCCTGTGCCAGAGTGGAAGTTGGAGAGCATCACCATGGACTTGGTGGTGGGTCTACTGGTTACCTAGCGAGGACACGACGCAGTCTGGGTAATAGTGGACAGGTTGACGAAAACAGCGCGTTTCCTGCCGATCTGAGTCACCTTGGGACCAACACAGTTGGCAGAGAGGTACATTCACGATGTGGTACGCCTGCATGGAGTTCCACGTGAGATTGTATCCGACAGGGATACTCGTTTTACTTCCCAGCTCTGGGCTGAGTTTCAGCAAGCCTTGGGGACACGTTTGAAGTTTAGTACCGCATACCACCCCCAGACGAACGGACAGTCAGAGCGCACCATACAGACACTTGAGGACCTTTTACGCGCCTGTGTACTGGACCAGAGAGGCTCCTGGGAGGAGCATTTACCCCTAGCAGAGTTTGCGTATAATAACAGTTATCACTCGAGCATTAGCATGGCACCTTACGAGGCTCTGTACGGATGGAGGTGTACTGCACCTTTGAGTTGGGTCAAGGTGAGGACCAAGTGGGAGGTTGGCCCCAAGTTGATTCGGCAGAGTCAGGAGGTGATAGAGCAGATTCATAGACAACTCCGCATTGTCAGGAGCAGACAGAAGAGTTACGCTGACCGGAAACGCAGAGAGGTGCAGTTCGAGGTTGGGGATCACGTCTTTCTCTGTTTTTTGCCCATGAAGGGTCTAGAGCGTTTTGGGGTGAAAGGGAAGCTTACGCCGAGGTTCGTAGGGCCCTTTGAGATCCTGGAGCGGGTAGGACCCGTTACTTACCGACTTGCCCTTCCTCCCCATCTTTTTGGAGTGCACGACGTGTTCCATGTGTCCAACTTCAGGAAGTATGTCGCTGATCCTAGTCATGTTCTAAGCTACGAGAGCGTCAAGGTGGGTGACGACCTGACCTACCCCGAAAGACCAGTGCAGATACTAGACAGATCCGTCCGGAGTCTGAGACGAAAGCTGGTACCACTGGTGAAGGTCCTATGGAGAAGCCAGCGGTACGAGGAGGCGACCTGGGAGCCTGAGGCGGCAATGCGAGAGCGGTACCTGAAGCTTTTTGAGGGTACGTCTTTCCGAACCTACCTCGATCCTCTTTAAGTTTGTTATGCGTTTTATGTTCCTTTTTTCGCACCCTAGCTAGCTCAAGTTTCGGGGACAAAACTTCCTTTAAGTTTGTTATGATGTAATGACCCGTCACACTTTTAGCCTTTTAAGACGTCTGGAGTCTCAATCAGACGTCTGTCCAGGCATCTGGACCCTTTCTCGGACGTCTGAAAATGAAATTTTTGTACGCACACTGTGCTCTACGCACAGGCGACGCGCAAAATGCTCTTCTCCTCTCTCCTTTTTCTTCCCCAAACCCCAACCCCCCACGCCGCATATATGAGCCCCCTCCCAT